>CM072895.1:3200962-4541795 GCA_037013685.1 Acridotheres tristis
CTGTCATATTTGGGAAGCCCATTTCCCAAGCAGGCTGTTGGGGGGGGGATACATTTCTATTTGTGAGAGGTGGCAAACAGCGATGAGCGCTGGGATGGGGGCAGAGGAGGGAGGGAGGGAGGGAGGGAGGGAGGGAGGGATGAGGAGCTGGGATGATCCCTGTCTGTCCAGGTATCTCAATAGGAGAGGAAACCCTGTCAGTCCCATTTTACAGATTGAAAAGTGAGATTTAGATTAAGTGTCTTGCTCAAATTCACAAAGGCAATCTTCGATACCACTTTGGGTCCTGCATCCTATTCCAGCCTCTTAATGTAACAGCCCTTCCCTCCAGTTATTGCCAGTCCTTCATCCCTTTATTTGACTTTTCTGAATATTGCAGAATTACTCACTTCACAACTGAAGGGAATTCCTGGGGTTAAATGGCCCCAGCACCTTCTGCTATTCCAACATCTGAACTAAAAAATACATCTCTTCACACTCATCAAATATTTTGTTAGGATATTAGACATTTGATCCAAGAAATGTCAGGACACAGGGGCTCTCAATGGGTCTGCTCATCTCAGATGCAGAATTTCAAAATCTTTCAGAGTAGCACGGTCAGGTAACGTTGTTGCAGTGTAATTTTTTAGCAATGCAGCAATCTCTAAAATGACATTAAATCAAGAATATCCCAAGGTGGAAAAAAGAGCAAATGCTGGATGCATGACCAAGGTGTGCTTCACTGGAAAGCACACAGCTCTTCTGCTAGCAAGAAATAGGCACCACAATTCCATATTTTCCTAGATTTTTATCAATATTCAGGTCTGTTGAATCTCAAATTTCTTTTTCATTGAAGGATCAGCTTCAAAGGACACTCGAGTGGATTCAAGGTAAACATTTCTATTTTTCTTGTTGTAAAAGGAGTTGTTATGCAATCTGTTATTTTGCAGTTATTTAATTTATTTTGCCCTTTAAGTAATCACCAAAATATGATAATGCTTTACAGACTACTGTGAATACAGGACTTCCCTCTGAGGTTTACATGTCATATATGAAGTCTAGGATGACTGATGCCATTCTCATGACATTTAAAAAAATGAAAATCAGTGAAATGTCTGCTCCAAATGTATAAAAAAGGTACAGAGAATAAGAAAGACATTGCTCTGCATCATTTTAAAACTAAGGAGAAAAGTGTAAGTCCAAGTACTCCAAAGCCAAAATAAAAATAAGCAGAAATAAAGGGAGAGCTGCTCAGTCTCATTTACCTGCCTAAAATTAGTGCAATGCAAACAATAAATTAGATGCAGTGTTTAAAGGAAATTAGACATTTCAAATTCTGTTCAGTGCCAAAAATTGTAGGTTATTAGTAAAAAACCAAGCAAGATAACAAATTATTTCAATATAATGTAAAATATCACCCTTAGCCTTATGCCCAAGGAAGAAAATACTAATAATCCACCCAGTCCACATGTTGGATAAGCAAATAAAACTCCTAATGGGATTATTTAATTTTGAACAGAGATTCACACAATGTCCATTTTCTTTGTGATCTCTACAAAGGGCAGCACTGCCAGAGCAGGAAAAACGCAGGAACAAGTCACACTGCTGATATTCTTCTATCCTTTTCTTCTTTTTTTTAAAAGCACCTAAATATTTTAACAAACAGCTGAAGATTCTGTGCTCAAAGAGGGGAAAAAAAAAAAAAAGAAAAAGGAGGTAGAGTCAAGTCCATCTTGCTTCCAGGCTAATTTGGGTTTCTGTGGTTGGTTTCCATATTATTAAAGCCACCCATGTGATCTCTGATGGCAGCGCCTGACCCAGAGTGACAATCTCAGGGAAACCGTGGGGCTGGCGGCTCAGTGGCTGTGACTTTAACAGCATTGCTCTGGGCCCGGAATCAATTCTCTCTGTTTACAGACCATTTCACAGCCCTTTACCTGCAACATCACTTGTGTCAGTCCCATAAATACTTTGGTGTATATAATGCTTGAATTAGCATAATGGTTCAGGCACAGGGCTTTAAGCACAAAGAAGGACATGTCAACATGTTCTCTTCACTTAAGCAATTAAGAGCCATTATGCTGCTTCAGTGGAAATATCATCAAGGTTAAAGACAATCCCAAACACCCCTCTAACCTTTTTATTCTAAGTCTAATAAATGAGGCATAGAAATTGAAATGTTAGTAAACAGTGCTCCTTGCAAGCTCTTTTTGTATCATGTTTAATCAGAGCTCTCGTTGGCCACTTGTGAAGTGTGAGGGGATGGGCACGTTCACCATGGGCACGAGGCACAGAGATTCTTCACATTCTTCACCCTTCTGCAGAAGCTCACCTCTCTGCAGAGGTTTCTTTCATGCCTCATGGCAAGGTCTGGGTGCTCTGATGTGGCAGAGTTAAAAAAAAATAAAATAAATACAGGCAAAGGCAACAGAGACTGGGTCACACAGAATAATTCTTGACAAAACCTTTTTTGTGTGTGTGTATCCGAGTGCACTCTTAATTTTTTTTTATGTTTACTCCAGGCTTTGTATTTTTCTCTCCATGTTACTTAGGAAGATGAGTCAGTGGAAATTTGTTATGGTAATGGTTTTATTTTTATTTTAAAATAGCAGCTTTCAGCCAAGGCCAAAAGAGTTGCTTGGGGGTGATTCTGGTGAGATGCAGAATGGAGGATCCTGGGCACTGAATTCTCAGGCCTTGATTTTGGGGGTGTGTGCTGGTTTGTTTGCTCTGAATTCATTCCTAACGCTCAGTTCCTTAATTCTTAAGGCTTTGAAAAGTCTTAGGGAAAACTGGGAGAGAAATTGAGCATCTGGAGCAGAGAGAAAGAGAGAAACCCTTGGCAGGGAAAGGCCAAAACCAGAGAGGATGGAACCCAACAGCACTCCAAGAACTGTGTCTGTTTTCCAGACACCCTCCTGAGGCAAATCCTTCTTTTCCTGCAGTATTTGGAATATTTCATGTTTGGGAAACACTTGAGCTCTGTTATAGGTTCACATAAATGTTGGAGATGATACAACTTTCTTTTATTAATGCTTTGATGAATTTTTAATTTTTTTATTAATGCTTTTATTAAATTTTTAACTAATGTTTGAGTCACTTCCCCAAACCTTGTGGAAGAAGAGAGTGGGTGGCCAGTGTGGGGTGTCTGAAGGCTTTAACAATGGGGTGGCAAGCACATGTGGTGGCTAAAATCCAGAAGTTTTGGGCATCCATTGCAGCAGGTGCTCTCCAACAATTCCATGCTCTCTGTTTGCTGCTCTCTCGGTTTTCCTAGCAGGAATCTTGCTGGATATTTTGGCTGCTGGAGGCTGCAGTGCTGAGTGCTCACAGAACTTCTGGTGACAGCTCCCTGTCCCCTCAGGAAAGGGACAATGATCCTGAGCCATCCCTCTGGGTCTGTGCTGAATATTCCCAGTGGCCACCACACTTTGCAGAGTGTCCTCTTCAGTCTCAGAGCATTTTTTACCTTTTTTTTTTTTTAATAGTATATGATCTTTATAACCTTGGAAGAGATCAGTTTGAATCATTGATTTCACTTTCCAAGAACCTCACCATTCCCCAGACTTGCTGAATTTTTGTGTGGATCATCTCATCCTGCCTGCACCTCAACTGCTGCCACTCTGGGCTGGGATATGGCAGCAGCTGGAAATGGAAATGGCTGTTCCATGTGAAATGGAAATTCACTCCAGCAGAGGTTCAAACACAGCTCAGCTTCATTTCAATGCCATCAGCTTGAGCTGCACGCCCAGAATGTGCCTGATGGGAGGGAATTCCCTCTTTATTTCATGCTCTGCCCTCAGGAGCACCCTGAGAAATTGCCAAATTACAGCAGAGGTTTCCTCAGAACCAGGCAAGGCTGAAATGAAGTTTGGCTCCCTTTTAGGAACACCCAGCTATGGTAACTTTGTAATTGAGCCATTTTGTTCTGCTCTCCATCAGCTTCCAAAGGAAGCACAAATTGCAGAGGTTGCAGTTTAAAACCTGACAATAATAAGCAAACATTTACAGCCTGATTTCATCTGCTCTCACCCTGCTGTAATAACTTCCTTTGAAGGTTGGTTTGAGATCCATGGCAATGCCTGGAGGCTGAGAACTTGATTTTGTTCTTCTCACGAGTCCTGTGCTCTGCAATCTCTCCTGGCTGTCAGAGGCTGCTTGGCAGCTTCTCTTGGCTGCCCATGAGTGTCCCCCCATCCTTCAGGTGAGGGAATCACTGAGCGTGGCCAGGCTGTGCTGAGGCATCAGTGGTGCCCATCCATCCATGATTCATAAATCAACGGGTGCATCAAAAGCTGCAGATTCCTCATTCCAGGTGCACAGGAGCACCAGGATTTCTGTTCCATGTCCAGCTCTCCTGAGGCAAGTCGCGTTCCTGCCCATAAAGTGACGTTCCAAGGGTTGCTCCTGACAAAACCAGCCTGGAGGACAGGCAGTGGTGGAGTTTGGAGCTTGGATAGGAGAACTCTGCAGAGAGGAGTTGTAGGGAAGGGACACTCAGGACATCGGGCACACATTCCCTGCTTCCTACAGCACCTTCCGAAACGCAGATCCTTAAGAGTCCCTTTCCACTTCTCTGTTTAGAGCTACAAAGATTGTTTTTGGTATATAGCAACACTTTAGCACCTTCTGAGCATCTCAAAGCAGATATTAATTAAGCTCCCAGCACCTGTGGGAAGGGAGTAAACAGCCCAATTGCCACTTTATGGCAAGGAAATGACTGGCCAAGGTCATCCAGCCAGGCTCAGGCGGGAGCAGCACGCAGCCATAAAACAAGAATTACACAGCTGCCTTTCCTCCAAAGAAAGATGCCCCAAAATAGGAGCTCACCTGAAATTTTACTCAGATTTGGGGAGAAAAAATGTGCAAAGCTGTTCAAAAGATTTTTCCCAGCTACATCACAAAGCCTCTGTTGCATTTCCCAGCCATAGGTCTGATCCAGCTGAGACAGGAGCTGTGCTTGAGGAATGAATACAGGAGATGTTGTATTCCTGGGAGGAGGCTTTGGTAGGTCATTTTATTTTATTCTTTCAGCCTGATTTCCTAAGCATATGAACACATGCAGATAATGATAATTCCGATGTGTTTTCTGTAGCTAAGCATCAGCCTCGTTTACCTCTCCCTTTCCTAGGACCAAAACTCCTTGGTAGAAATGAGAACCAGAGCAGCTTCTGCAGCACTGTGGGAGCTGTTTCTTTGTGGTTACTTTGCAGGGTTGTTTGCAGGGTGGAAATTGATAAGGAGAAACAGAATCCAGAAAATATTTTGGAAAACTCAGCAGATCGACATGTTCTCTTTAAAGCTTTATAACAGCAGTTGTAACAGAGATCACTTCTTCACCTCCCTGAGCCTAAATAGCTGCTCTAAATTCATCATCTCTTCACCTTCCCTTAATACCTGCTCTAAATCCATCACCTCTTCACCTCCCTGAGCCTAAATCCCTGCTGCAGATTCCCCACCTTGTGTTAGCAGTGTGGGACCCATCACTAGAAGCCATCCCACCCCGAAACAGAGAGCAGGCAGAGCCAGCACCATCCTCATTATTTTATCTCTCTCATTTGTCATTCCAACAGCCCTGTCCACTCTCACCCTATAAAAGAAATTATAATTGAAATCATGCTCGTGTGTTTTGAGGCAAGAGCGACTCTGTGATCACTTAGCTTTATCCAGGCTGTAACAAAAGCTGCCACAGATGCTTGTTCCACTTTTTTTCCTGCACAAAGAAATGGAGCACAGTTGCACAAATGACATGTATGTCAATCTTTAGGTCACAATGCTTCCTGCAGTTGTATCCCAAGTAGGAGACATCAAGCTAAAGGCATTTAAGAATTAACAGTCTGTACCCGAGACAGGAAATGGAGTTTATAAAACAGGTGGATGAAGACCAGTATTCACTTGCATCACATTAAAGCAAATCCATTTATATTTTATTTCCTATATACTGACTGGAATGTGCATTTTTACCCTAATCAGGCTCTGCAGTTCCTGGAGGATGTGGGATATTTGCAGGTGGATTCCTTTGGCCTGGTAGAAGTTCAAGGCCAGGCTGGACAGGGATAGAGGAAGGTCCCAACCCAAACCAGTCTGGAATTCTGTGACCTTCCCTGTAAGAAATGATCTATCACAGGGGAAAACCCAGAAAACTCCATAGGGATCCTCAACTCCCCCAGCTGAGGGTTTGGCTTTTCCACCCTGGATCCACATGGAGGTCACAGGGTTCTTTTGCAACGCCAGAAGTTTTGTTCAAACCCGAGGAAAATTTAGCACCTGGTGCTCCAGGCAGCCCCAGCTCTCCAGATTTCTCCCTTCCCTGAGCATTGCCATCCTGGGTGCATATTAACCATGATTGAAACAACGCCCATTGGAAGTCTTAAAACCTTAACCACCAGTTTTACTTCTAAAATAAAGTAAACTGCCAAAAGTTCTGATAAAAGTGACAATTTATATTTTTAAGTAGTACGTCCGGAATTTTCCTATAGCTGTAGACAAAGGAATTCTCACCCAGATAAGTATAAGAGCACCAATAAATTTAAGGTAGCTTATGCAAGTTAGGCACTAATGAATGTCATCTTCTGTTTTGTCATGAAAAAAGATCTTTCTGCTGCTAAAGGAGACTGATTTAGATTATGAATAGCTGTAGTGATTTGCAAAAATGGCTCCAGAGAGATAGACTGAGATTCCATATACTCATGGCACTTGAGGTTTCTGCCCTTTTTGTTGAAAATTAATTTGTCCTGTGGGTTATTGGATTCTAGCTCAGCCAATGTATATTGCTCAGTCATCACAAATTTACTTAAAATTTAGTGTAGCTGAAGTTCATTCAACAAGACAAAAGTCCACAGCTGAAAGCTTCTAAAAATCTTTTTAAAAAACTGGCTGATGGTGTAATTGAAAGCGCTGTGATGAAGGAGATTTACAGAATGTTTTGCAGGTATCAATATCTGGTTTATTATATCAGAGAGACTCTTCAGTTTCCTCTCTGGATGCTGAAAACAAAAGGATGGTTGCTGTCCCCTTGGTGGGTTTGTCCCACCCTCAAACCCCAAACTTACACTCCTAAAATGAGAAGTGCCTGGTACCATTTTCTACAGCTTCCTCCACTATTTCTTTAATTTGACACAAATTCTTTTTTATGGAGTAGAGAAAGAAACTCTGCCTATAAAATGTCAAATGCCTTCTCTTACATACCACTTCTTTTTTTTTTTTTTCTTTTCATTTCCTTTCTTTTCCCCTTTTCTTTCCTTTGTTTGCCTTTGATGTACGAGAAGAAATTTTGTTCATGGTCTTGGAATCTCCATCTGAGTTTTCACTTCTTAGCTTAAACATTGCCTTTGCTTGTAAATCTGATATCCCAAAAACAAATAGGTTCAGGTTAAAAAAAAAAATCTAATTCTGCTCAAATCAACAATCTTGTTTAAATTAAAAGGCTGTGACAAATTTGATTGATAGGTCCAAGTCCTCTCTTAGCCCCACTTTGGTGAATTGGATTCGGGATCCCCACCAAGAGGGGCTGGTGAAGGTTTTCAGACACAAACCAGGGGGAACTGGGTGCAAACACCAACGTGGGCAAGGAGGGCTGATCAAAGAATGAGCAGGTATTAAACATTCACAGCAGAGAGGTTTTTCATTACCTACAGAGGATAAAAATCTTCTTGACGAGAAATAATTCTCCTTATTTTAGGCTCTATCAAAAACAGTTTCATGTTGCTTTTAAATGATGGGGATTTTTAAAAGGAAAAATATGAAGGTAAATAGTGCTGGTGGCATATGGGGAAATCTCCATTTGTGCACAGCCACCGATGCTGGTCCCCAAATCCTGAGTCCATAAGCACTTTGTTTGTGTCCTGCCTACCAGGAATTATGCTTTAAAAATGACAAACGAGAATTTAAAATGCGGTTTCAATTTGGAATTAAACCCACTTCATAAACACCACAGTAAAATAAGTGGAAATATGGAAAACAAGAATTCTCACAGTCCAGACCTCTGTTCAGGTGTCTTTTTTTTATATTTCCATTTTTTCCCCTGCTCTGGTGATACATCTGAATACAACCGATCAAGTTTCAGCTGCGAGGCTCTCAGCTCTTTGCTTGATACACAATTGCACGAAATGAGATAGTGCCATAACCAAATCGTGACACAATGGACTGGAAATTTTAGATTAATAAACCTCTTTCAGAAGAGAACTAAATAACTTTTACAGTTTTATCTATGGCTATTTGTTTCTTTGAAGATTTATGGTCCTTGCAACAGATATGCATCTTATCTTTCACTCTTCAGATTACAGGAAGATGATTTTAAACAGGCTCCTGACTGGCACGAGCTGGAATTGCAGATGATCTTGCTTTAAAAAAAAATGCTAAAAGTGAACTTGCAAGTCAAATGAGAATATCATTACACGTGTCAGAGGGGTCTGAGAGCAGAATCCGCATCCAGCTAAACAAGATCTAATCCTTATTGCGGCCACCCGGCATCCTCTTTATCAGCCGGGAGCTTAACGAGGAATTACAACTTTTCGTGCTGCCTCTGCTTTAATTGATTGACGCTAAAAGTTTAGAAACTCGGAGCCGAGGCGCTCTCACAAAGCTCCTTTAACCAAGGCTTCTCCTTTGAAAGCGGGCTCCTCGATTGAAAGTGGCAGCCCACATTTTTAGGTTTCAAGCAGCTCTGTCATTCCGGCAGGAATGTGTCTGCCACTTCACACGAAAGCTGGGGCTGAAAGACATGTACTTTGAATCAGAGAATCAATAGAACACTTAATGGACAATTAGGAGAACAGCTGTAGGACTGTCAAAGGCCCATCTGTACACGGCTCGGCTGGACAGGGCACGGAGCTCGCACTCGCTGCCCCGGGGCACCGCTCCATCACCAGCCCCCTTTCATTTCCCAGCCTCCGCTAATGGAGGATTCCTTTTTCATTACAAATTTTAACACGTGTAGAAAATTATGGAAATTGCTCGGGCCATTTGTCAACTTATATCATGTGAATTGATCAATAAATTTCACCACTTTGTTGTTAATGTAGATAAATTTTGGCATTTAATTAAGCTACAAGTGAAAATGTGGCCACTTTTAATTTCGGCAGATGCTCCCTTTTCATCTGTAATCCAGGGATACATTGGCAAATACAATTCAGTCGCTAAATATTTATAGACAACATGACAATTCCTAAAAGAGTTATCATCAATGATTTTGGTTCTGAAACAATTAGCATTGTTTGAAAGAGCTCATGTGGAAAGCTGAAATAAATTCTGAACAGCAGATCAAATTATGGCTACACAGGTACATTGAATGTATAAAGCACATAAATCTACACACGGTACAAACACACGATTATTCCAGGAATACTGCTCTGTGCACAAACATGGAAATTCTGATCAGCCACGGTACAAATTCCCACATCTATAAATACTCCTGCACTACACAGAAAGTGTTTACAGATATCTCTGAATGAGACCACAGTGATATTTATCCTTAATGGAGCTGCTTTGCAAATATATAATGGGAGAGGTTGATCTCGGGAAGTAACACCACAGCAGGAAACGTTTCAGATGCAAACATTTTATGTAGGAGAAGTAAGAGTTGACAAAAACATTGCTGCTTATAACAATAAATACATTTAACTTCTTTTAAAATACTGAGTCAGTTTCCAACCTGTGATAATCACGGATCAGCCTTTAAACTTCCCGATATTTTTAAAGCACACACAGATCTGGCCAGACAATAAGAAACATAAATGAACATTTTAGGCTTTCTATATGGCCTTAGGGAGGCCGAGATGAAATCCTGCCTCTGACAGCCAGAGGCCCCAGACACAGCACTCAGCAGCCAGGCTTGACATGATGAACTGCTGAGGCTCCTCTGAGAGCCAGGGGGGTTTGCCTGGTGCTGCTGCTGCTGCTGGAGCCTCTGGGGCAGGAAAAGCCTTCAAATCCCATTGCTGGGGCTGCTAAAATCCCTCTGACCAAGCAGCTCCTGCCCTGAGCTGCAGCTTTTGGCTAAAGGACTTGTTTAGCATTTAGAGGACGTGGCTCCTGCAGGATGAACCTGTGCAAGGAGAAACCTGAGCAGGGGAATCAGGGGTGCTCACACACTCCTGGTCCTCAGCAAGGACTCCCAGAGCCTTCAGCAGACACGTTCAGCATCTCCCCACAGTCCTGTACTCCAGGCATGGGCAAGACAAGCAGCAGCCCACAGGTAAAAGTCCTTTTGCTTCACTATTTGTGTACTTCTCTGTTTTCACCACTGAGCAAAATCATCCAGCTTGATAAGGAAAAAATAAGAGACCACTCAGACACACCAATCACTTTTAAAGTGGAGTCTCTGAGTTTGTGGATTTGTCACCAGTGCAGCACGTTTTATTTCCAGGTTTTCACAGAAAGTGGTCAGCAGATTCCCTGACGTTGTTGGGAGTGTGGGGGAAAGGCCAGGAATCCTGTGCCAGCTGAGACTCACGGGCCTGCAGCAGAGGATTTGCAATTCACACAGACAACAGGGAATGCACTTGCAGGAACTGGGGGGCATTTGAACCACAGGGGAATATCTGGACAGCACAGAATACTCTCCATAAATACAGAACATTCGAACCAAATCTTGAGTCACTCAGATTATCTCATTGGCCTTTCCTCTTGAACAGAAAGCTTTGTCTCAGCTTGCCAGGGCTTTTTTTTGCATTTCACAGCATTGGCATTTACTCTTCCCGGACTGGATCAGCGTGAGTTCACAAGAACATGCCCAGGATTCCTGTTCCTGATGGCTCCACCAGGCAGGATCTCCTCTTGCTGAGAAGGAGCCCTGCTGGGCAAGGCTTCACCTCCAGGCTGGCACTGCAGCTCCTGCCACTGCCACCACCCCACCTGCACAGGTGCCTCAAACCCTCACCTGTGTGCAGGCACACACAGCAGGGGATGATCCCAGGGCTGGGGAGGGACTCCACAGCTGCACCCCACAAACATGGAATTAGAACAACTTTGGAAAGAGAGGGAGCTTAAAAACCTGAAATTATCTGTTCCCTCCTGCAGTTAAATATCTGTGGTGGTCCCTGTGCTGAGCTGTTTAACACTCACCCTCTCTCTGTAGCAGAGTGACAAAAGACCCATCACACCCTGTGGCTCAGCACCAAACCCCTGAATCCCAACCTGGCACCATCAGATCCATCCTGGCAGTTGCCTTGCTGTAAACTCTTCATGGGTGAGGTGAAAAATGCTTGACAATTTGAGGCAGTTCTTGCTTCTGAGGGAATTGTGGGGAATATTTACTTAAATTTTCATGGTGAGGACTCAGACTCTGGATAGAAGGGGATCACACTACAGTGGGCAACAAAAAAAGTCTATTAAACGATCTTTATTTAATGAAAAAATCTCAATAACAACAAACCCATTTGTCTATTTCACAAGTAGAGCATTTTTGTGGGAGATCCCTATTTATCTGATTTATTAGAAATGCTCCATTGAGACAGAAAGCATTTTTCTAATAAACCAAGAGGTTAGCACTATTGTTTTCAGTACAGCTGACCCTTGGATTTGCTGTAAAACCAGAATCATTAGAAATGCTCCACGGGTTATATTGGAGCATTTCTAATGAAACAGAGGGTCAGCTCTATTGAAATAATGTAAAATATCTAGATTCATGAGAAAAACTCTACTGAAATGCATGGAGCGTTTCTAATAAATCCAGATTTTAGTGGAGCTCAACCCTGAATCCATTAAAACGTTATGAAAAAATAGTTACTGAGCATGCACCTTAAGTACTTTTTTCTGTGTTAGTCTCTCATTTATTCTAAAATGTGTTGTAAAAATAGCAAAAGGCATCAGTGAAAATCTGTTATTTAAAGTCTGCCATTCCCTCCCCTTGCAAGGAGCAGAGAGTCACTTCTGCCACCAGGACCAGGCAGCTGGAATCCCACGAGCTGTGCTCCAGCAGCTCCCAGGAGCAGGGATGGGCACCCCACTGCAGCCTGTCCCTCTCCAGGAGCATCCCAAATGTAGCAGAGCACAAAAGGACCAATCCCAGGCCATTGCCAAGGATGGAGTGAGTGCTGGGAGAGCTGCAGAGCTCCGGAGAGGAGCTGCCTGTGGAGAGCTCTCAGGAATCTCAGCCTTTCCCAAGGTGGAATCATGGTTTTCTCACAGCCACCCAGCATCACTGTGTTCATTCCCAGGGGATTTTTTTTCCTGGGTTCTGGGAACCTGAAGTGTCTTTACTGAGAGATGTAAAGGATCTCTGCCTCCAGGAAGGAGGGGCATAAATAAAAGCCTTGTTAGGAAATACAGGTGTGGTGCACTTTGGGCACAAAGTGGGATGAATTCCCAGGTACTTTGAATCTTCCACAGTCTGCAGGTGTGATTCCTGATGGAGAGATTACATTGCTTGTACTTAAAGAGAAACCCAGCCTGATTTCCCCTGCAAGTTGGATATTTATTCTCAATTTACAGTCACATGGTCAGCAATAGAATGAGATTTTTTTTAATTACCACCAAGCTTTTTGTACCATTTTTAGTGTACAACACTATTCAAAGCCTGATGGACTTCCAGGTTTTATTTAAGGCAGATTAAGCTGCTGTAATTTTGTAAAAGTAGGTCCTAAAGATGAGATGCTTTGGTCTGAGTGAAGTTTCAAATCACACACCCATGGCAGGTGATGTCTTTAACCTGTGTGTCCACTCACCATTGTCAGCTTGATAACTGCCTGAAAACTGGGGCCTAGGGTAAGAAAAATTAGGTATTAATTGCAGCATGTTATGAGCCAGGACATGTAAAAACCAAAGAAATCTTTCTAATTTATTGTTTCACAGCAAAACAAGAAGTAACCATTGGCAGATTTGTTTTAAGGGCTTGCAGGAGTCGGTGCCTCCATTGGATGATCAAACCCCTCCTCAGAGCAGAGCTGAAGTGAATTTTGTCAGTTTTCCAGATGAACTTCTTCTGAAAGTTGTTGTAGCAAGTTTTAGTGATGCTGATGCTGCTAATTCTCACTTCTCTGGTATTTCAAAAATTTTATTTTTGCACCTTTCACCTTCTAGAACTGCTGCAGCCATGGGGCTGCAGGCACCAGCCAGGCACAGCACTGGGGAAGAGTTTGGAGAAGGGTTTGGATCAGCCCCAGCTCTCAGGTAAGACATCTCAAAAGCTCTGAAAACAAAGCAAAAGTGATGCTTGGATTTATGGCTGAAAGAGCTGCGTTGATCAGGCCACAGCTGATGAGACCAGTGTTACATTGGGTGATTTCAGGATAATTTTCTTACAATTAAGCAGGGAAAGACAATGCCCTCCTGCACGAGGCAGTTCAGGGAGCTGGGCTGCTGTGCTGGAGCATTTTCCAGCACTGCTCTGGCTGCAGTCCCTGTGCTTTCAGCAGGCAGCAGAGGAGCTGGCTCACCTCTGTTTATTTTATGAATGCACACACACACACAGCCTGTCTGCAGCTTGTCAGCTCCTGATGCTGCTCCTCTGGCTGCTTTGTACCCACATGTACAGAAAATGTATAGGAAAAGTATATTAATATAATTCTATCTCAACAGATTTAATTCTTAAATGCTACATATACTTGGTTAATCTCTCATTTTAGAAGTAGGAAAGGTTAGATTATAACATCAGGTTAGCTCTCTTTGAAGCAGGTAATAATTAAGTTGATTCACTGTTGCAATTACTGTCAAATCCCCCTTAATTACCACGGATTTTATAGCAGCTTCATTATACGTCTGCTGTAATGCATTGTGGCCCAAAGGAGAAGTGTTGCAGGAAATTCTGCATAGCATGTATAATTCTAACCTGCAGTTAAAGCTCCTAGTGAAAGCCTCTGCACTAAATTTATCTTTTTTTGACATTTCCCCCCCTATTATTTAAAGCAGTTGAGCTGGAGTAACACCACTAAAATATACACCTAACTTCCTCAGTGAAAATGGATCTCTTCATGGGTATTAGGAATAAAAATGGGAAAATTATAAAATTAGCAGGGAATTATCCTTGGGAAACTGCTCAGCAACAATGAAGAGCACTTCTGGTCTGGTGTCATGGCAGGAGAAAACCTCTGCCCCACATTGTGAGTCGTGCACCCCGAGCAACCTCTGAAACCCCACTGAACACAATTTTTGAGGCAGTAAGAATTTGCTGGGGCACTCTGCTCTCCATGAATATTTTCATCCATTGTTCCTTTTGCATTTTTATAAATAGAATTTTTAAAGCAACTCTCCTTTTGAACTGACCCTCCAAGTAACTCTGGGCCCGCCACAGGCTGGTGAAACTGCTGCTTGCTGGCTCACGTGTCACTGCTTGTTTCCATTGGAAAAATCTTTACAAATCAGGGTCTGTAAATTGAGCCTGCAACAGTTCAAAACAGATAACTGAATAATGTGTGCCATGGATTCCCTTGTAGGGAAGGAATTTACTCCCCAGCACATATTAGATGCAGAAAGGGCTCCAGTGTCAGTGACACTATTGGCAGCTGTGTTAACAGTGAAGGAGCTGCCTTTGTACAGCACTACAGTTATTAAATTTCTCCAGAGACCATGACTCATTAATCAAATATTCATACATCTCTGTAAATACATGCTGAACAGAGAATACCCTCAGAGCTGAGCATCCCAGCACAAGTGCTCTTTCATGTGGCCCTGACAGAGCCCTGAGAACATGCGGTCATGTTTTGCATTTCTAATGCCCCGTGTGCTCTGGAGCACCCCGGTCCCTAAAAACAGAACACAAGTGATCTTACTGATGGCAAGTGTTACACAGCCACAATTAAAATTGCTTCACTATGGCTTCATAGCATCTTTTAAAGAGTGAGGACAGTGAATCAATTCTTCTGTTCTTTGTTTACCATCAGACAAGGAACTTTTTCCCATACGGATGGAGGAACCCAAGGCCATGCTCCTTTTAATACAAGAATTTGTATTAGCATGGAAACAACAAGCCAATGGTTGGACTGGGAAGGCCAAGAAACTTCATATATTTGCAAAGGCAAGAGCTTGTTGTATTGAACAAATGCTGTATTTTTTATTTCCTCACTGCCAGACAGAGACACATCTCACCTGCTCCAGATGTGAACACAACTCAGGTTTTGACCTTGGTCAGGTTGAAATCACAGCCCAGAGCTGAAGCCTCTCTGGGATCAGCTGAAGTTCTGCTCTATGAGCCTTTGAAACAATTCACTTTTCTGATTTTCATAATCCACATCCAGGACTTTGGGTTTGAGTGTTGCAGGTTCTGATTGATGCTCCTGGTCCAGGCTCACTGTGGGCTGAAGTAGAAAAACACCTTTAAAGAGAGTTATTTGTAAATGGGAATGATCCCATTGCTGAATGAAGCTTTACATTCTGTACTGTTGTGCTCTGTTGGACTCAAGGGAGCAGGGAATGGAAGGAATGACCTGAATTTTCAAGTCCAACTCGCAGGAAGTGTGGCCAGCACAGAATCCCAAGTGATCCTGCTGAGAGGAGGGATATGTACAGATAAATCCTGGAAAGAGGTGAGTCTCAGATGATATTGCTTCATAGTTTTTAGAGGCTGGAACATAGAATTCACCCCTGGAACCAGTCCCTAACTGCAGATTTGGAAGGGAAATTTGCATAAAATCCTTATGGCCCAGTTTAAGGGTTGAGCTCCAAAAATACTTCCTTTTTAGTTCCCTTTCTAATAAATACAGATACTCTACTTAAGCACCTCCACAGCTCCTACCACATTCATTTCAGTGCATTTTAATTTTCCTTAACAAGGCTTGACATTTACATTTTAGAAAGAAAATCCTCTCCTATATTTAATTAGGGCACTGATTGAGACAGGATGGCAATAACCTCCCACACTTCTGTGTAAGACAGAACCCCCACCTTGCTCCAGGAGCCAGCACATGCCAAAAAAAGCAGGTTTGGGTATCTGCTGTGTGCCGTGCAAACATCACAAAGCTGTCATCACAAACCCCTTTCCCTCCTGTCCTCCCAGTCCTGGGCATCCAAAAGTGATCCCTGTCCCTTCCATGACCTTGCCCACTGACCCAGCAAGCTGCTGGATGTGGATAATCCCTAAAACATTGACTTTAACAACCTTCCCTCGAGGCACAGGGATTCACAGGCAGGATCAGAGTGTAGGGAAGGAGGAGATGGAGAGCAGGAATAACGTGTGAGTGCTGAGCAGAGCTCACAAAGCCTTGGCTTTAACACATGCCTAAACACCCACCAGAGCTGGGTGAAAACAGCAAACATTTATTTGTGCATCTTCTTGCATAAATAAAACCCTGCTGATTTGCTTTGATGGCATTTACGAGCACATTTATTCATAAACATTAGAGTGAGCAAGTTTTTATTTGCAGGAGTGTTCATGGCAAACAAAAGCCTCGTGAATTCTGGTGTGAATAAATACCAGAGAGCTCTCACTCGAGCAGGGCTGCTGCAGTCATTAAGTAAAGCTCTTTTTACTATTCACACAGTGCATTCAGACAATTACAGCTGCCCGTGGACTGCTTACAAACAGGGAAGGGAACTGTTTATGGAGCTCAGTTCATCCAATTAGGCAGCAGAAGCATCTTGTGAAGACACCAAACCTCAGGGTCAAACCATGAGTGCCCAGGGCTGGATCCTGACACCCTCAAATTCCTCTCTGCACCTTTTTGTCAATGCAAAGAAGTCACCAGCATTTTAAGATCCTTTTATATGATGCTGGCATGGCCTAACCCAGCTGGTGGGAGGTTGTCCCTGTGCTGCTGGAATATTCTGCCAGAGTTTAGGGTTTAGGGATCATGTAAGGAGCTGAAATGCTGCTGGGTGTTGTACCCGGCTGTGCTGCACAGCCTCCCGTGCAGGGCTGGGGGAATGCACCCCATAATAATCAGCTCCAAGGTGGGAAAGGGCCATGAAGTAACCTGGCCTCCTCCTGGAGGCCGCCTCTGGAGGCTCCAGCTGCTCTGGCCTCCTTGGAAAAGCCTGATGACCTTGGATGAAATGGTTGTGGAAAGAGAGCGTGGGGAGGGCTGGATTTCAAACCTGCTGTTTGTGTTCATTTGTGGCATTATTGACCTTCCATAACTCACTGATGGTTGCTTTTCACTCCATCATCCCCTTTAAGAGATTGTCAATAAGGCTGGAAATAAATCAAGTCTCTGGGGCAAGTCCATTTTCCTACTGGAATTAGCAGGGAAGTGCAGATCCCTTCCCTGTCTCCACTGGGCACAACTGAACTGCTCAACTGCTTCACACTGACAAAGCTCCTGGGTTTGGAGGGGTGAAAAAGCCAAAAAATAATTTCAGAAAAGCACTAAAAACAGTAACAAATCGGGTTGGCCCCATTTTTGCAGCTCTGCTGAAGCACAGGGACTGGTGAGAGGGGGAAGAAATCTTTAAAGAGAGGCATCACAGAGCCCCTGGATGGGGCTTGGAGCACCCTGGGATAGTGGAAGGTGTCCCTGCCCATGGCAGGGGTGGCACTGGGTGGGCTTTAAAGTCCCCCCCAACCCAGATCAGTCTGGGATCCTGATATTTTATGAAACAAACTTAGCAATGGTTTGGATATATATTCCCATTTCCAGGCCTCCTGGGAGCTGCAATTCTCCAGGCTCTGTTTCCCTCTGAGATCAGCTGTCTCTGCCACCATCAGTAAATAATTTCCTCTCCTAAATGACCACTCTAGAAATTCCCATTTCTGGAGTAAATACAGGGCAAACCCAGCCTTCCAGTTTAACCTTTCCCAAGGGGGTTTGTGCCCATGCAGTCAGAGCAGTGCCCTGGGCTTCTCCCCCAGTCTCCAGCCCAGCCCAAACCTCCGTGTTGGAAACTTGTCAGAAATCAGCTGCTGCCTTTCCTGAGTGCCTGGAGGGAGCTTTTAAAGGTCGGGAGTTTGTCTGCAGATGGGAGAAGCTGCAGAGGAAAGGGAGGTGGTAGCTGGGGCATTTCCCCATAGAGAGAACCCTCACCCCACAGCCCTGAGCTCCCTGGGCAGAACCAGCACCTCCAGGGGTGTGATGGGGTTTGGTCACTGCCAGGGAGAGCCAAGGTTTGGAAAACAAGGCAAACATCCCACAGAGTCCCACACAGCCATTGAGAGCCTGAGCTCGTGTCAAGCTAATGTCAGATATTAATGTCAGATATTATAAACACGGAGAGAAAGGTTCCTTGTAAGAGAGAAGAAATGGTAGGAAGGAGCGAGAGGAAAGGCTGAGAGGGGATGAAAAGCTGCGAGGCTGCGGCGCTCCCGATTGCCCGGCTCAGTGAGGAGTCGGTGATTTGTGGAATTCCTCCCAGAACCTCGGGCACTGCTGGGTGTGTAACTAATGCTCCTCGGCTTTGTGTTTGAAGGCAGCAGCAGCAACACTGATGACACGAATTAATTACCTGGTTTTCAGCAGCTAATGCAGACGAGGTAAAGAGAATTACTACACGATTAACATAGTTTCCAATTAAAGTCCCCTGTAGTTACCCAAAAACATTAATTTCTAGTACCTTGGTAATTTAACTTGTGTCACCCCTGTACACAAGTGCACCAAGGCACTCCGTGGGCTTGTCTGTGCTTAAACCTTGGACAAAAAACATGATGAAAACCCCTGAAAATAGCCATGAATTTTTAACAATTTTTTGTAGTAGGTTTTAAAGAAAACCCCGCTGTGGTGAACTAAAGGATTTGCTACAAATTACAGGACCACAACCCAGCTGCTGTTCTAGCACTGCTACTTTTCTTTCCCTCAGTGAGAAAGGGAAAAACTTTCACTATTTTGCAAGTTCAAAATGTTTCAACCACTACATTTTTTATCCAGTTGGAAAAAAAACAAAGAGAAACCATTCCACCCTTCTAGGGAAGTTTGCTGTTGGAATGGCAGAACCACATTTTCCTTTTCAACGTTTCTGTGCTACAGCTCTTGTAATTCCATGTGAGCATTTCCATTCCAAGAATTCTGAACCAAAGGCCTTTGGAAGAGCAGCTCCTTTCTGCAGACACGACAGGCTTAGCTGGTTCTGTGCACATGGGATTTTTTGAAGGTACCTGAATTCAGGTGGAGTTGTGGAAGAAGGAAAATTCATCCTTCAGTTCCCATCTCAGCCAAAGCTCCTGTCCTGCAGTGGTTCATGATGGAGCTGGGAATTCAGCACACAGAGAGGCACAAAGGCTCCTGCACATGGAATATTCCCTCAGCTCCTCTCCCCCTTCCTTCCCTGAGCACTCATTGCACATTTGTGCCCTGCAGTTCTTCCCTGCTCAGCTGCACAGCCACAAACCCCCCGAGCTCCAAGGTAAATCTTCCTGCAATCCACTCCCGCAGGCTCCTGAGGCTCCTCCCTGCTCCCCTGAGCACCTCCTGCCCTCCTGGTGGGAAGGGAAGAGAGGAGAGCACCAGTGGAAGCAGATTAGACCAATTCCACCCCTCTGGTCTGTGACAGGAGCTGTTAGAGATGCAGCAGCTGATTGCTTTGCTTTTCTTCAACGGGAAAGCAAAGCACGATTTGGTGTCTGAGCTCCTGTCCACTGCCACCCACAGGAGCCACCCTGAGGCTTTGCCTGATCTTTGCTAAAGCTGCATCTCCTTGTGCTCCACTCACCAGGAATCTTCTCTCCTCTAGCTCTGACATCCACAATTCTCCTCATCTTGACATCTAAATTCCATAAACATGTTGTTTACTCCCTCTTCTGGGCTATTAATGAAAAATATGAAGATCAAGCCAAACATGCTCACATACCTGTTAGTAAAAAGTCAGATTATGCCAAGTATTAGCAGGATGCAGCAGTGCAGAGGTTACTGATTTAGACAAATAATGTGTGGGGCTTTTTTTTCCTCGACAAATGAAGATTTTGGCTTTTTGGAATATTAATTAACACATGCAAATGCACTCTCCAGCCCTGACACAGACACAGACCTGGTCTAGTTCTGCCTGAAATCCATCCATTAGTCACTCCTTGCTCATAAAAGTAAAAGGTGCTTTAATGAACAAACATGATGCTTATTATTTGGATCAGCAACACTTGTGCCTCTGTGCCTGAGCAGCACTTAGACCAGGTAACATTTGGTTTACAACACAACAATAAAATCTGCCTTTATTGCAAATAAACAGAGTATTCACACCTTACAATATTGGTTTAGATGCAAGATTATATTCACTCTTAGAGGATCTAATATTAATATAAAAGGCACATGCACTTCATGTTTTCACACCTCTTTTATTTCCCAAGCAGAGTTAATATGTTTTTTTAAATATTGCATTTACTTTGTTAAAACATGAAACTATTTCTGTACATTTGTTTGCAATCTGAGAACACACACCATCAAGTAATCATTTGTACAGTAACAACACGTATCAAAACAAAAAAATCATCACAGCCCAGAATTTTCCACATCCACCCCCCTTTGCTTTGATTTAAAAGCTGCTCTGGCAGGAGAAGCCTCACCATTATGGTAGTTGAAACAGGAAACAAACACTGCTCTCTTCTAATAATTGTCTCCAGCTGCTTTGATTGGTTGCAGTTAATATTAATAGTATAACCTTTAAAAATTGTGGGGAAAGGTAATACTTTATCTTCACTCCTCATATTAAGGCTCCAAAGCAAGCTTAATGAGAAACCATTAGAAAGTCATACTGCTAAATAGTATCTTAACTCCCAATTCAGCCTATATAATTATGGAGGGCTGCAAGTGACAGTGACTCCTGATCCATCAGCCTCACCTTGGCAGCAGGAGCTGCTCAGGGTGGGGGGCAGCACCGGTGGGGTCACACAGCTGGGACTTGTCCCCTTCCCACAGGAACAACGGGGTCTCCACACCTCTGCATGTGCATGCCTGGGATGGCAGCACAGCAGGGCCCAGGCTGGGGTTTGGGGACTGCCAGGCCTTGCAGGCACACCTGGCTCTGAGCAAAGCATCTCCCTCCACCACCACGGCACAGACACTCCTCCAGCCAGCACTGAGCAAAAATCATTAGTACATACATTAGTAACTGACATCTTAAAGACTCTTAACATATAAAACATTATCATCTTTATGAAAATAGACCAATTTCAGCACAGGCTTGCCTTTTTGGGGAGGAATTCAGGTACACTTTTTATAGTTAAAAGGCAAGGGTTCTCCTGGACAGCTGCCGATGCTCCTGTGTAAAATGTCCTTAAAGCAAGACAAACTCCTCTGTACTAAATCTCTTTAGTCTTTTCTTTTCATCCTCGGAGTAAAGGGCATTTTCTTCATGGAGTGGACTGGAAGCAAAGTCATAGTCTCTAGAATGACCCTTGACAAAAGTAAACAGGGGATATTTCTCCTTGGATGAAGATTTCAGCATCTACAACGTAAAACACAAACCAGATTAAACATTAATTGGAAATTAAACACAGCAAGCACTGATATTCACCTGATGGTGACTGCCAAGTAAAAAATGCATTATTTTAATTATCCCATTAAACAATGACATTGCACAATTTAAACATTTCCTCCTCCTATTATTTACTTCCTTTTCTCAGGTAGCTGCTAATTTTCCTGCCTATCCCTGTTTTTGAGCACACGGATCACCCGTATGTGCTGGCAGACTCAGTGCAACAAAGAGAAAGATAAAAGGATAAAAGACAGAAGATAAAATCCTCTACAAAACAGTTAATGGCCATCAGGGTCTCCTCAAGCCCAGGTGTGAATTCTGCAGCAACTGAGCATCCTGGGGAGGGATTTTTATTGTAGAACCAGCACGTGCAATCATCATTGTTTTTATTAGAAGCTCAAACACATTCACCAATGTAAATAAGGCAGTCAGGAGCACGTGGCTCAAACCGGATTGGTGACAGTCACAGGGAACCAGGGGGCCCAAAATTTATGTTTATAAATGAAAAAACTGAGCATGGAGAAAGGGGGTATGGGGGATGATAAATACTGAAACAGATCAGCAAAACACCTTAAAGAGCAGATAAAACCCCACCCAATACTGAAAGACATTTCAGCCTTTCAGGGTATTTTGTCCACCGATTTATTTTTTAATTTGTTTTACTTTTTCTTACCTGCTTGGGAAAAAAACAGCTCAGTGTTGCAGTGGCTGCAGAACTGCATCAAGCCAGAGATACACACTGGGCAGAACTAAAAATCACTGAGCACAATTTCAGGAGAACAATCAGTCTGTAACACTAAAAAAATCCCCAAGTAGATCTTTAAACAGTAAGGACTATTTCAAAAAATGACAGTCAGGAGTTGAGAACGTGTTTAAAAAATAAGGAAAAAAAAAATCAATCCCAGGAAAATCCTGGGGTTCCACTGCTTTGTCTGTGTCCAGCTTTTCTGAAACTTCCATCCCCACAACGTTTCTTTCCATGCCCTGAGGGAGGTGAGGAAACCCTGAACACAGAAACTGGGCAAGGAAATGCCAAAGTCCAGGGGAACCTGGTCAAGGTTTGTGGAATTCTCATCACACCACACCTCAACAGTGACCATCAAGAATTTGAAACTCTACACAACTTGCAGCTTTCCCCTGGACACCCTTACAGTGACAGCTAAAGGAGTTCATTGATAAAGATCAGGATTTTCAGACTGTCCCTGTTGTCACTGCAACAAGAATTCTTGGTGCTGAACTGAATCCATGTTTAACCCTCCCTCAGCTCCAGTTCTTCTCTCATTTCTGCTACATTTGGGCCACAAACAGGCAAGTGCAGCCCTAAAACAATGCCAAGGGATTCTTTATTTTCTGGCATGGGTTTGGATGGGGAAACAACTCCCAGAGGGGAGCATGAATATGGTTTGGATAGAGTTGCACCCAACACTCCATTTGGGCCTCGATTCTGATGCCCTCATTTATCTGTCTCTACAAGGCCCATAATGTTTATCCTCAAGTAAATCTTCTCTCTCACCTCTCATTACCCAAAAAAGCAGGCAGAACCTGGATTTTCTAGTCCAGCCTCCACAGGGCACACTGGGAATACACTGAGCTTTACAGTTCAAGAGTTATCACACTACAATTGCAAACAAAGGGAAAAATAATGGGAGAGAAGGAAAACACAAAGGATGTGAAGGAAGGATTGCAAGATCAATTGATAAAATGTTTCTGACATTGTCCCTGTATCCAAACTTTCCTCTCTGTTCAAACTGACACTGCCTGAAATGTATTTATAGAAAATAATGTCATTAATATTAAAGAGCTCCTGTCTAAAATACCAGGATAATAACCCCAACACTTGGATCAGTCAAGAGCATTTTCACAAACTGTGTTCAGGAAAAAACTGTACTTAATCCCAAACTTGAAAGAACAGAAATAGGGAAATAGGAAAAAGAAAACTTCTACTGGATCTGACTTTGTAATGTGATTTTTTTACCATGTTATGACATTCTATGTGATAGAACAGGAAAACATGGAAGAACAGAAACTTCATTATTTAAACTTTCCATGGATCTGCTGCTTAGGAACTTCTACTTCTTTAAATCTATTTTGCACCTCTCTGGGTAAGAATCAAAGAAATAACTTCAGCATCAATCAGTATCTACTTATTATAATCAGCATTAAGTTTTAAAAAATGCTTTTTTGGCTGTAATACTAATACCACTTATCAGGACATTCCAAATGCTGGACAAACATGAATTAAATCCTCGTGCTGCTGTGGTAACTGCTATGGTTGGAATATTCCCACTGAGCCCATCTGCTGCTGCATCCTTTTCACAGAGCAGTTTTTGAACCCACCAAACACAGATCAGCTCACACAACACATTGATGATGCTGCATTTCACACCCTCACATACTGGAATAACTAAGGAGAAAAAAACCTTGATTGCACTTGGACCTAAATGAAGCCAGAGCAGTTTTTCCAGGGGAACGATGGGGTCACACAGATCTGCTTGGAGCTCACACCAGAGCCCTGCACTTCCCACGGGAGAAATAACGAACAATTTGGGTTTGCTCCATCACTTCCCTTCCCCTCCAAACCCTGCCCGGGGCCGGGCTGCTCCCCAGCATGTCCCCAGCACGTCCCCAGCATGTCCCCAGCACGTCCCCAGCACGTCCCGGGCCGGGGCAGCCCGGCTGGCAGGGCTGCAGGGGACATTGCCACTTCACGAGTGCCACCTCGTGGGCCCGCCCTGCCAGCCCCATCCCGCACCCGGCTCCGACACGGCCGGGCCCTGCTCGGCCCCAAAGGACGGCAATTAACACCGCTCTGCATTTCTGAACACGGAACGAGCAGAGACAAACCCCAAACAAAGAATGAGGAGTGCTCAGAAGGGCCAGGCTGATCCCCTTCCCTTCCCCACTGGCCGCTCTGGCTGAGGGATGGATTTGGGAACTGCAGCACTTACCTTGGTGATTTCTTCAGAAGCCTTCTCAAAGTCCTGCACGGTCCTACAGTAAAATCCTATTGTGCAGCTCGGATCCATTTTCTTGAATGACATCTTTTTGGGAGAAGGACAGTGGAATGACTGCAAGTTTCCCCATTAAAAAAAACCACAAAAAACCATGGTTACAGTCGAGAATGGCACAGATCCATGTTTTTAATTTTGTCCCCACCAACAGCTTTAAAACATCCAATCCCCTGCAGCACCTGAATTAAACTCCAGCACACACTTTGGAAGTAATTTTTCCCATCTCCCCAAATATTCAAGTGATTCCAGCCTTCCTCAGCCATGTAAAACCTCCTGCTGTTCAGGCTGCATTCCCCAAACTTCCCCACACACCAGGTTAGTTTGGAATCTGTCAAAGCTCTGCTGCTCCCAGCAATACTTTATGAATATTCCCAAGGCAGAGAAGGTGAATGCTCTTCTGCAAATTGAATTTGTAACAGCTTTTGCACTATCTTACTGCTTTACTACCACTGCCCAGTGCCCCTTCCCTCCCCCAGCCTCTATAAAAGAGACATAATGGAATAAACCAACCTCATGCATTTTCCTTCAGTAAATGAAATGGGTTCAAAAACCCACAAAACACACAAAAGCAAAACCATATTACAATGATCTACAAGCAGGGAAAACCCAAACATGCCCCGCTTTACAAATGGGCTTTTCCTAACGTGAAATCTCTTTCCCTGACAGATGCTGCCCCACTACTGCTGTGCTGTAAGACAAAACAAACACAAAATCCCCTTCCCCATGCTCCTCACTCAGTTTATGAGAGAAAAGAAATAAGTATATCCCATCTACCCGGATTCTGTGGTTATTTATTACAGGAACTGCAGTTGTGGTGAAGCTCTTTGTCCAATAACTGCAATTATTTCCTCACTTGCTCTCAAAGGGAGCCAGTCCCCTCTACTCTGCCTCTAACACAGAGGATGACCCATCATCCTCCCTCTATTAAATCCCTTTTTTTTTGCCAATCACAAAAATCAACCCACAGAAGACAGCACTGGTTCCCAAAGCCGAGTGTAACCATCCCTGCAGCAGTTTCACACAATAAAATATATTGTTCTTTCCTGGTGATTACAAACCCGAGAGGTATTTCTGTAAAACCTCTGCTGAAAAATATCCACAAAGACGATTAGGGCTATTTCTGCTAGATTGATTTTAGTCACTGCTTCTTCTCCTCAGCGTTCCAATTTTATAAACAGCAATTGTATTTTTAATATTAATTCCTGAGTCATCAAATGCATTTAAAAAAAAAAAAACAAAAAACCAAACCCTGCCTTCCACATCCCATCCCAGCAGCAGCCCTGTCCCTACAGTTGTGCAGGAGGTTTAATGCTGCACAAATCACTGCACAACAAAGAGAAGAGGGGAGGATTTTTTTTTTTCCATTCCTCCAAACAAATGGATGCTGGAAGCCAATACAGAGTGGATTGATTTCCAACTTATTCTGGACAATTTGTCAATTTTGAAAATACTCCCTACAGATAAATCTAACAAGCAACTATCCACACTAAGAAAGCAATTTCTGTTTACTTTTGACATTTCTGGACAAAGATATAATACTATTAAATGCACCAGGCATTAAATTGCAATCTATTTTCCGTCTGCAGGAAAGCATTAGGATGTGATCAAGCCAAGCTGGCAGCTTGCATACCTTCCAAACACAGCTTAAAACCTTGGTATTATTTGGAAATTCAGATTAATGCCAGTCTGCAGCATAATTTTGAGGCTGAGTCATAGGAACAGAACCCAAAAGATTTGCTTTTGGACCTTGGCCACTGCACCACAGCAGGACCTTAAGGAATTCACTTCAGCTCTGCTGCTTTGTGCTCTTCTCACCTTTTGTCTGGATTTTCCCAAATTGTAAAATCTTCAGAGGCAAAACACAGCTTTGAGGCTAAAGGGGAAGGGTCTGGGTAATCATCTCAGGCAGAGCTGGCACTCACCAACTCTTCCTCCAAATATCTCCAAGGGTCAAACCCAAAGGCATCTCTAAACACAACCAAACTCCCTTTCTGGGCTATTTTTGACCCATTTTGCTGCTGTGTTCTTTTGCTTCATTCAGAACCTTCTCATTTCCCAGAGAATCTGCCACTTCTATTTTATAGAAGATGCTAATTCAAGCATTTTGTTAAGCATAAATAACAAAAAATATGAAGTGTTTGCTTTAGGGACTTGACATCAGCTCTGTGTAGGTCCTTTGAGATTTTTTTGATTTATATAGGAATAGTTTTCCTGAACACTATTTGATGGGATTTTGCTCCAGCTCTGCTCTGCAGCAGCTGCTGCTGTCCTGGCTGTGGATGTGCCCTCAGGCTGCTCCTCCTGAGCCAAGAGCTGCTGGAAGTTCACCTGAAGTTGGGCACAAGACCAAGGAGAGTTTGTGTGGGTGGCCCTGAGGATGTGACTGTGAGTGCTGAGGCCACTGAGCACCTCCTTGCAGCTGATGATGTTCTCCCAGGGTAGCTGTAAATTGAGTTCTCTAATCAGCTCCTTTAGCTCCATCTATTTCCAGGCTTCTACTATTGAATACCACAGGAATTCTCCCTGATGTTGACTGCAATTTGAATTTAAAAAAATAAAAATAAAATGACCAAAAAGACAAACTCTCAACCCCAAAACCAAACAGGTTTAAGATCCACACATATAATCTGTTTTCTTTGATGGAAAATTACTTCAATGAAGTGATCATCTATTTTGGAGATTTTATGATCATTAAAAAGAAAACAGATGAAGATTAATGAAGTAAAAATTAAACCTCCATATTGAGATTTAACCTCTGGTCATTTTTGTTGATTATAGGCCTATAAAGAAGAGCAGGACATTGATAAATAACATGTAACTGTAAAACCATAAAGCTGCAGCTAGCTAGAACAGCTCTAAATAATTAGTGTTTGATTCATATGGGAAGAAAACAGTGCCAGCTCTATATCCATAGTACCTCAAGAGGGAAATCCTTTATGCTGACATCTACAAAAGATTGGCAGTAATGAGGATCCATGTAAATCAAACTGTCATCTGCAAGGACAAAACAGAAGACAAGTAATTCAAAAAACACCTTATTATTACACTGCTTACAATCCAATTTCTATGCAGAACAGCTGGAAAAAAAGCCAGAGAGTAACTGCTTGCCAGGCTGATACTCATTGACTGAAGCATAGGTTTTTGCAGGACAGATTAACTTTTGCATAATCAAATATGCTTGTATAAGCAGAATTTTTATAAAGTGATGAAACTGTCATTTAATTTTTGGTGATAAAATTACTTTTACAAACACACAATTATATTCTGGAGTTTGCATATGAAAAATGTATCGCCCTGCTTCATCCTGACAGCAAGAATATATTGCTTGTCATTTAGGCATCAACTAACACCACTTAAAGCAGGAGAGAGTAAATACCTAAATAAGAACTGCCAGGCAGGAACAGCAAATGCTCCTCAAGTTTGGTGAAACAGATAAATTATGCCTTGTTTATGCAACAAGGGAAATTAAATGTACATTTTACAGAATCCAATTACTCCGTGGGGTAAATGACAAATGGCTGGAGTTGGGGAGATGTGATGAATTAATAAGGTGCTCATTTTACTATTTTAATCACGCTATTTCCCACTGCTTCAATATTAACTTCCTAAATCTGAGAGAAAAAAAAATATTGAGGAGGCATAACACATTCAAACACTAACCTTGGAATCCAGCAAAGTAATAGGACTGCTTGGGTTTGCCACCAATAATGCCAACACAGTACTCCAGGCTTAAAATGCCCTAAAACAAGAACAGGGAATCATTAAGATTAATCAAAGGATTAAACGGAATTAAAATATTTGCTTTTTGCTATTTTAGGCAAATGGTTTTGGTTTTTTTTTTTAAATACTGACTCCATGACTTCCTGGGGCTTGACCAAAGTGAAACCACACCAGCAGATATTCCAGAGCAAGTCCTCCCTTCCCATGAGATACCCACACACGTTTTTGGGGAGGAGACAAAATGTCATGTCACACACTGAGCACCAGTTCCTTAGTCCAAATATCCCAAACTGTTGAGATTTACAGCTTTCACACACATTTACATTCTGTGCCCCTGGGGACTCTCTTCTTTTTGCACTCAAATGGACAAGCCTGGCCAGAGCAGCAACTTTTACATCCTGGGGAGAAATGCCAGCTGAAGTTAAGAGTAATACGAGGTCCAGCTCCAAAACCAGCTGCCCCACATCCAGGGAGGAGAGAGAAACACAACAGACAAGTCCCAAAAATCTCCCTGGAGGCTGCCTGGGAGGACAGAGGAACCAGAACCATCTGAAGGCAGAACTTTTGGGAAGAGGATACTGCTAGGTGTAGGCAGGGAACTTTTCTTTCAACAAAAAGACTGATATTGTCAGATTAATACCAAGGCTTCTCAAGACAAAATCTTCCCTGCTTAGACAAGGATTAAGTCACTTAAAAACCTCTCCTGAGATGCTACAGAGTCAAAACCAGGATGGTTTATACAGGTGAAGGAAGTGATGTTCATTTAAAATACGAATGAGAAAGTTTCCTTAGAAAACTTATTTAAAATATAAATGAGAAGGTCTCCTTAGCAAATGCTCTGAGCATCACAGAACATTCAGGCAGAACAGAGGGAAAGGCTCCAAGAGCCAAGGAGGGCAGAACAGAGAGGGAGCAAAGCTGCTCAGAGTAATGGATAACTGTTTAATCTATAGCAAGCTTCTTGTAAAAGTGAATTATAAAAAATTTATCAATTTTCACCCATAAATATAAAATCCTTTGTAGAAATTACCTCTTGTGCTACATTCTAAAATCTGCATTTTTAACTTAAAGCCAGACTCCAAGAAATGTGGTCACTTCTTGTGAGCAGTCAAGGCAGACACTGGAGTGACTGATTCAGGCAATTGGGAGCCCTCTCATCACAGCCTCCATCAGGCTGCAAGGGGCAGGAGCAGCCTTGCCAAGGGAGCAGCAATCACTCACTGGAGCCAGCTGAAAACTACAACTTTCCCAAACCAACTGGCTGAAAACACGAGGAAAATAATCAGGGAAGAACAACAATTTAAGTTCATAACTTAAAAGCCTTTACCAGTCCATCTTCCCATGCCAGTAAAAACCAAAATGTTTTCCTGAAATGTTACAGTGAAGAGACAGCCACGAAATAAATCATGGTACAGACCCAGCTTTTATCCTACTACACTGGGGTGATTAAAAGTGAATCCAAAATTTAAAGACAGATAAAGAGGAGCATGGAAAATGAAATAAAAGCAGCAGGGCTAAAGAGGAGCATGGAAAATGAAATAAAAGCAGCAGGGCTAAGGGAACAAGCCCTTCCCTAAGAGGAGCAAGGGGCAGGATTACAGCACATCCTCAGGTGTCTGCAGAACCTCTGCTGAAAAAAACACAGCACACACCTTCCCCCCTCTGCCTTCTCCTTGAGTTTTCATTTCTTTCCAGCTTATTTTTATTGTGGCAACTGCTTGCTACTCCTGCATCACCATCCTCAGAAACATTCATCGAGACAGTGAAAAAACAATTAAAGTAGGGAATAAAAATATCAAATAATTCAATGGGAACAAAAAGACAAAAGAAAATGGGAAGGACAGACAGGCAATAACTTTAAACCAGTGGAATCACGTTCTTATTTAAGAAAATAAGAAACAGAGTGAAGAATGGAGTGTATTTATATTTTAAAATGCTGCCTGATCCTTAGTTACATATGCTATTAGAGTCCTGCTAGATTAAATTACCATTTGTAATTTGAGGCACTGCATTAATGTCTTTTCAGGTGGCTGCTGGAGGAGCAGGACAGTTATCATTGCTTTACCAAGGGACATCATGTGCTCTGCAATTATGTCTGATCTTGTAATAGGGAAATTTCAAATCTGTAAAGTCAAACTTTACAACCTTCAACTGTAAAATCCCCACCACACGTTTAATGGGGAGAATTACCCTCGTGAAGTCGCTTTTCATATCCCCTTGTGCTACTCTTTGAAAAATGATTGAACTCTCATTTCATACCTTTACAAACTCCAAGTAGTCTGTGTTTGTTCTCTCTCCACCGAGTCTCACAGGAACCAATATAATTACAGCTTTTGTGCCTGCTTTCCCAGAATCCAGAAAAGAGCACTGTCTGTCAATAACATCAGAGCTGTAGACTGAGACACACAGAAATATTACAATTTCAAACAGAACCTCCAGCTTTTAGAGACACACCTCCAACGTGGCATAAACTGAAAGTGCAGCCCTTCCAAACCTTGCTGTCCTCCTAAAACACAACCCAGGTGACTCAGAGCCACTGCTCAGCCTCCTCATCCCCAGAAATATTCTGTGGAATGGGAGTTGCTGCTGCTGAGCTGCAGTGCCAAGGAAATGCAGAAGGGGTAGGTTAGGAGAAAGCCAATAAATATTTATTGCTGCATATAAACTTCTAAAAGGAATAATTAAAACTTGAAAGCTTCCAACTAACAGAAACATCGACATGTAAAAGGAGAAGAGGTAATAATTGATCTGCTGATTTGGAATTCCACTATAAAATACCAAACAAGCAATGAACAATCTGCACATGTCAAGAGCCCCTCTGTCTACATAATCTCAATTTTGTGGATCCACTTCATAGGGATTTTGTTTTTCCTTTAAAGCTCTATTGTTCAGTGCTAACTGAAAAGCACAAACAGCATCTAAAATGTTTGCAAAAATCTACAAAATCATAGTTACCTGTACAATCCTGAGCAACATAGACTGTTACTCCTTGCAGCTCAGGGTCTCTTGCTTCTTCAACAGCTTTTCTAAGTACAAACAGAAAACTATTTAACTTACCATGCATTTAAAAAAAAATAACAACAAACAAACAAATTATTTTGGTTTTTTAGAAATGTTTAGAATTGTTTGTGATAGGAGTTTTTTGTTTGTTTGGGTTTTCAGAGGAGTTACTTTGTTTAATTCAAGACACCTTCCCTTCCTCATAAATACAGGTGGTGGGGTGGAATTTTTTTATTTGTTTCTAAACACTGGATATCCAGCCTGTATCTTCCATGGATATCCTGGCACCATATTTTTCCCAAGTCAAGATGACAATGTCTGGCTATTTAGAAATAACAATGAAATCCTCAAAAAAAGGCCCCAAATCCCACAATAACTTACAATGAAATTAATGTTCACTACTTTATTTCTTTCTGTTTATAACTATTTTCTGTCATTTATATTGATGATAAAGGTTAAGTCTGCTGACAAAAATACTGTTTTCCACTCATTAGATCTCTTTATTTGACCTCAGTTCATATAACAAGCCACAAATTAGCACCTGGAATAAAAAGTTTCACTAAAACTTTCGAAAATATAATTACAATACTAGATTCTTCTCAAAAGACTAAGAGTAACAGACCTAAAAACTAAAAAGAAAATATATGTTGATAGTCAGAACCATGGTCATCAATCAGGGACAACATTTGTAAAGAAAGGGGACTGTTCAAAATAGAGGATTTACCTTGGAGTTCAAACACACACCTGCATTAAATGGTCACTATCCCTTTATTCCCCACTATATTTTGAGGAATGGTTTAATGCAGTCATTCCCAAGTTATGAGGGAGCTGTACATTGTCAGTGGTGCTGCAAGAGAGAAAGATCCAGGAAAGGAAACCTCTGCAGGGCTAGAAATCACCTCTGGGCTTGTGGTGAGTGAAACTCTGCACCAAACCCCCCCTGCTCCCATTAGGGAGACAAATAATTTAATAGGTAATTTATTAAAGCAAGCAAAAAATTCTGTCTGCTTCCATCATGAGAAAAAAGTAGAATAAAACACATTAAAAATGTTAAACTCCTACATCCCTGTTTGCCTCTGCATGGATGCACACCTGATTATTCCAGTATAGCTGCACTTCAGATTAACATAACATTTACTCTAAATAACAAATTCTTCTATTTATATATATATAAAAATACATAAATGCATGAACTTCACCTTCTGCTGCTTAAATGATTTATTAGTGATTCAGTTTATAGGTAAAGTGGAATCCACTAAAAAAATAAACATATAAACCTACAAAAAAATTCCCCAAAACATTCAAAGAATTGGGTATCAAGGCTCACAGGATGGAGAAATTTGACTTTCGACTTTTTTTTTTAACCAAGCTGAATGTCACAGACCCTTTACTTTTACTGGGATATAATTATAATATTAATAGTCCCATACATTTACAGTTTCACAAGAATTTGATATGTGCAAAGAAATGCTGAAAACATCAATTTTAGCTCTGACATTTCATTACACTATCAGTACATTACAGCCCCCAGGTTACAGTATTAAAAAAAAAAAAAAAATCTCTAATGTTATGCATGTTCCAAGGTTGAAAGAGTGGTTAGTTTTTAGAACACTTCATTAAATGCAGCTCTACTTAAAAGGGTTTGGGAGAGATGCTTGGGATTCTACAAGAAAACAGGAATGTTGTGTTTTTTCCTGAAATAAGATTGACAAAAGCTCAGCATTCAGCTCCTGCACCTGCTGCTGTTTCCCTTCCTGCCTGTGAGAAAAGCTCTGGAATTGCTGCTGATATGGGTGCTTTACAAAGCCAATAATGAACAGTTTGCTGCTCAATTAGGCTGAAGTAATCTCAGGACACTCAGAAATGTGACACACAAATTCCCTGTGATGTGCCAAAGGAAAGGAGCAGAGAACCGAAGGTGTTTTACCTCAAAATGTGAGCGACCACGGCGGGCCCGTACCAATCCCCCGCCATCTTCCCGGACTTCTTCCCGTACTCTATGAGCTGGTGCAGCCCAAAGGCTGCCAGGGGGGAGTCCCCAAACCAGGAGATGATTTTCCTGTGATAAATTTCATTCCTCATCTCGCTGCCATCCCAGTCCCTGCTCGTGGGGCCGCGCTGGGGTCGGGGCAGGACCTTGGGGTCCCTCTCGGCCGTGAGTGATGCCTCCAAGGAGGCCGTGAGCCTCCTCACGGTGCTGCTGGTCCACGACTCCGAGTCACAGCTGTCCATGTCCAGAGCTTCTGGCCACACCCAGGCTGCAGCAGGAAAAGGGAAAATCCGTATTAACCCGTATTAACATTACTATTGATTTTATGGCACAGTAAGCAAAGCGCTTCCCTTTGTCCCCCGCGCTCCTTAAAGCAATAATGAATATTTTACACGTCACTGTTAACAGGTGAACAAAGAATCCAAAAAGCTTTAAGCCATGTCAAATAAGAAGTTTCAAAAGCTCTTAATTCTTCTTATTTTTCAGTTCTTAAAAAAACCAGGCAGAGCTAAGGAATTATTGATGTAAAAGCAAACATTTCTTCCTGGCAAAATGGCAAAGCAGATCAGCAGAAAAACAGGCAGGATCTTTTGATTCACTAAATTAATGAATTCTTTTAGATTAGAAGGCAAACTTGTTTAAACACAGTATTCTCAGTCTGCTTTTCCAGCTGAAGGTTTCCCACACAGCATTCCTCCTACACAGTGGGGTTCAGCAGGCCCAGGGAAGATGCCTGGAATTCTCCCTCAATTCCAACAAGTACTCCCAACACAGACCCAGCTCAGTGTAACATCCTTGCTGTTCTGGGCTCTCACATTCCAGTCAGTGTCTCAAGCACAGGCATTTCAAAGTAAAACTTCATATTTAAAATCAAAACTCATTCACAGCAACATTCAGCAATATCTGGAACATTCCACATGGCAGTGGAAGTGTAAATATCTCAGCTAGAAACTTCAGGCAAGTTTTGCTTCCTAACAGAAACAGCACCATTAAACAGAATGAAAACATCTCTGGGAAAAGAGTAAACAGCCATGAAAAACTTCCTGTAAACACCTAAATATGTTTCCAAAGCTGCCCAGATCTCATAAAAAGCTTTTCAAAAGATAATTCACCAGCTGTCAGAAGACCAAGTGAGGAGCAAAGTAGCCCAGAAAGACCATCCCTACTCCATCTTTCCATGGATTTGGATTGCCACAGAAACAAGAGCACTCTGGAATCACCCCATCACCTTCCAAATTAGAATGCAAGGGGGACATGCAAGGAATTCTTTGGAACCAATGATTTTAAAGATAGAAACCTGAGGCTTTTTTGTTTGAGGTTACTTCCAAATGAGCCATTACACACTCCTGCTCACAGGGAGTCTTCTGGGCAGGTCTTGAAATTCTTTTAAATGTATGTATAAGAAAAGTGATATTTAAGGGATTTGTGTTCTCAGCAGAAGTATTTACACACGTTTTGATACGTGCAGTCAGTTGAAAGAGATAATGAATGTTTTCTGAGTTAAACATCTCCAGCCAAAGGCACATTCCCTGAGCCACTCCCACAGTTCAGCCCTGATGCTGCCGGGATGGAGACTCTGTGGTGCAGCTGGGACCTTGTTCTCAGCTTACATCAGAGCTGCACAGCAAGGGCAAAGTGGGATCAAAGCAGGCTTTCAGAAGGATCTTCTGCTCAAGTGTTCCTGAGATCCCACAAATGGCTGAGGAAACAATGCACTGTGTTCTCTCCACCCCCCCCGGGTGGCTTCAGGCCTTGGGCCATTCTGAAGCAAGCAATCGATGATTGTTATGGAAGGGACTGGGAATGGGATGGAAAGAGAAAGCGTTTAACTCTGACAACCTAAAATACCTCTCTGCAGGACATGGCTCAGCCTGGAAGAATGAGGAGGACATGGACACTCAGCCCATGACAGCAGAAAGTGTCCCACAGCTCCTAAAGCTTCAGCTGGCTGTGACTGAGGGAGGACTTCGAGACAGACAGTGGTAAGGAAAAAAGGGAAGTTCCTCTCCAAGTGCATGGGGGGGAAGGGAAGGAATGACACAGTGAACATTTCCACACAGAGAATGATGTATTGAAGTTAGATTAGAATCATTCTAGGAACTCAATATATTAACACCAGAAGAAATTCAATAATGGACAACTTTAGAACTGCTAAAAGAACATCACTTCTACCATAGCCCACAGCTATGGGCTGGGGAATTCACTTCTACATCTGGAGTTTAAGAAACAATCAGATTTCCAGAGAACTGGGCATGTGCATGGGTGAGAATACACAGGGAGGGGAATCACACTTTTGTGATGTTTTAACTCACATTTGGATATTGGGGACTCCACAGAAGTTTGCCTTGGTACACTTTGTTTCTCAGAAATGAAAGGGCAGGACAACTCAGTCTCTGGTGCAATGGGACAATTCCAACAGGAATGAGGAGCCCACAACCTAAACCAGCTGGCCATTCAGATTTGGGATAAAAAAAGGCCATTTTGGTCTCTACAGAATGGCTGTACTCATGCAAACATAAAAATCTCCTCTCCTAACTCACCTCTCCCAAGGAAATGAAGCATCAGACCCTGAGCCAGCAGCATCTGCCCCGTTCTGAGTGTGCAGCCCCAGCCACAGTCTGTGGTTAAGGCAGAGCCCTTGATCTGAGGGAATTCCTCTCTGTAGGTCAGCCAGATTCTAGAAATGAAATCTCTGCGGAACTCCTCGACGTTCCCCGAAATCTCGGTGTTGATTTTATCAAAATTGGACCCATCTGTAGAGAGCTCCCCAGACTCTGCAAGGCAAAGCACAGTTTAATTTCTTATGGCACTTCTGTTATTAGAAAGCAAGTAACAAATATCAAATTTAGTAGAAAAACCAATTTAGAAAAATTCAAAATTGCCTCAAATACAACAAAGGAAAATTGGAAGGCAAACTAACAGAAACGTGCCAGATTAAAAAAAATAAAAAAGAAAAAAAAAAAAAATCAAAAGAACAATGCAGACACCACTGTGCCAGTGGAACCACTGACCTGCTTAATTCACCCAGCTGTGAATGGTCAAATAAAGAGAGAGACTTAAAAAACTGCACACTGGAAAGTGATAACAAAGGTGTTGGTGTAGTGATCCTGATCAGGTATTGTCACTATTTCCATCTGGAGTTAATAGAAAGAAAATCTCCAGTTTATGGTAAATAAAGTGCAACAATTATAACACGATTTTTTACAGAAAGGACAAGGTTTTGGTGTAAAATCTGAATAAAGCAGATTAGGATGGGTTGCATAAGAGGTGAACATTTAAATGAGTATTTTCTAAGCTTTTCATATTTACATTTTGGATTTGGTGATTGTTAATGCCAGTCTTTCTAGAAGATTAAAAATATCTTACTCCTGCTGAGGAGGACTGGAATGAGTGAAATGCTCTGTACTCACCCTCAGTTTTGAAGTGGTAACATTTTCCCAGCAGAAAAACTGGAGAGTTCCTACTGAAGTAAGTTTTTGTTTTCAACACCCAACCTAGAACAGATGCAAAACAAATCCAAATTTGTGTCTGAACTTTCCAAAAGGAAATGCTAAGAGCGTCTGGTTAAGCTAAAAGCAACCCTTGAAAGGGGAATTTTAAAAAAGCATTGAAATTGGGTTTTGGTCTCCTAAAAAATCTCATATAAGGTGAAATGGCTACTGTTCTCTTTCAACCAAGTGATAGCCTTTAAGAAAGCAGAGTAAAAAAGTATCTTTTCATCTTGTCAGACATCTCCAAAACTCGGTTATTATTAATAAAGGTTATCAGAAATCCTAAAGAGAAAACAGAAAAATCAAGGACAGATTAGTAAAGGGCACACTTGAAAATCTGGTTGCTCATAAATGAATTACTGATGTTGAGCTGTGGAAAAAATGTTACTCAAGGGTAGATTCTTCAGTGGAGCTTGTATCTCACACACCATCCTATTTTTTTTTCCATAAAAATTAATTTATAAACAACAACAACAAAAACCTTTGTGCAGATGATTCCATATTATCCCTGTTTAAAAGCCTATGCAAATCTAGAGTAATTCACAGAATATATTTACTGTTTCCAAAAGAAGTCATTTAAAATGAGATGATGCAAGATTTATTTGAAAAAATGAAAAGCTAAGGAAGTTTATTAGTGGTGCTCATTTATAACATCAAAGAAAAAACTGTTTCAAGGGCCATATTGCATTTTTAGTATTAATTAGTTATGATTCCATTCATGTCAACAAGAAACACTCCATTCCTTTTAATGAGGACAGATCTCACCACACTCTGCTCCACTTACTGTATTTCATGTTGTGCCATGCAGACATAAACTTTGATTTGATCTTTTCTACTTCATCTGTCCCTGTGGCCTCCATATTCAAATTCTAGAGAAAAAGCCATCGCTGTCTTGTGAGGCTTTCAGTTCTGCTGCTGCAAAAACCAAAATATAAACACTCAGCATCCCCCACTTAAGCCCAACATGGCCAGAAACAGCAATAAACTCACAGAACCCTCTACCACCAGGCACTGAGAAGCAATCATGTGTCCCATGAATAAGTAATAAAATAATTTAATTCCAAATATACACCAATAAAAGCACTACACAAAGCTAAATAAAAGATAATGTTCTCCAGCAGCCTTGTACCACTACCTGCTCCAGAGCACAAAACCTGTGCTGGCACACCAGAACATTCATTTGATCAGCAGTGAGGGGAAGATGCTGTGATGCAGCTCACTAAACAGAAAAGATCCTGAAAAGATGTTTTCTCTTCTGCTGAAGAGAAAACAAAAAGCACTTTTTGTGTTAAAATTCACCACGGTGCAGGTTAATTTTGTTAAAAACTCCTGATAAATATTCCAAGGAAATGCATCTTTACTGGCTCTTTCTGTGCTGCAAGATAAGACAGATTTCACCTTAAAAGCAAGCTGAACTGGTAATAATTGGTAATCAATAATTAATAGGTAATTGGTAATGCCTTTATCCCAGTTTCTGAGAAATCTGGGAAAATGGGACAGAATCCACTCCACAGTCCAGTTGCCCCATTTGTAACAGGAAGTTTGCTCTTAATTAACAGAATTTCCTTCACCACTTGTATTCTGCCAGTGGATCACCTTGAAATACTTGGCACAGAATTTTCCTGATGCTATTTGGTGGCCCAAACCCTTGCACAGACAGCTAAAAAATTAAGAGCTCCTGTTTCAACAGCAGCTCTTGTGGGATATAAAAACTGGGACATCACTGCAACCTTCACAGAATTTTTATCTGAGTTCTGATAGCACCAGGTGATGACGTGAGCAACACTGAACTTCCTCATTTAATTAATAAACTCGGGCCAGGAGAAAACCTCCTTGCTTTAAAAGGAGTATCTAGAACTGTATTTACCTTTCCATGTGCTCTTCTCCACAGAACAGGGATCAAAAGCAGGACAAAGATTAAACTGTGTCACTTCTCTCCCCTGGGAATGTATTTTAAATAAACCCAATCACTGACAATGTAATTAAGGAAAGGGTGAAGAAGTCAGGGTGACAGCATCATCCGAGCCTGAGGGTACTCACACAGATCCACTTTTTGGGGATCTGCAATCTGCTGCCCAATCACCCCCAGCACATTTTCCCACTATTCCCTTGTGTTATTTCATAAAAATCTGCTTTTTGACAGAACAAGAAGCAATGCCAACTCACAAATACGAGGGAAAGTTGACATTTTTCTAGTGAAAACAACAAATGCCTACATCCCCACTACGATTAGCCTTGTGTTAAGCTGGGGAAGGAAGAAAAGGAGAATTTCAAGCTGAGTTTTAACTTCCTGCCTTTTTCCCCCCTCTTTTTTCTTTAGGAAAAAAGGGAAAGCCTGATTGTATCACAGCTCTAGACAGCAAAGCTGGTAAGATGATCTTCTTCAGGAGATGAGTTTGGTCCTGTCTTCCCTCACTTGATCCATCAGCAACAACCATTTATACAGACACCACTGATTGCCTTAAAATCCAATTCCTATAAAAGCTTCCTCTGGCTAAAATTAGAAATGAAACAAACTCTACAGTTCTGAAAGGGCCTGAAGACAAAATTATGTAAATGAGAAAGAAGCTCATTTTCTTTTAGAAGACAATGGTCACCACAGCACATTTATCTTTCCTCCTGGAACATTTCTTCTCTGCCATTATGTTAAAGATGCAAAAGGGGCTTCCAAGAATGCTAACACAAACCAGATAGAATTTTTTCACGGGGAAAACACAGGTTCTTCCCATCAAAACGAGAAAGAATCAGCAAGAATTCCACTGAAATTAATTGAACAGCATCAGGAGAAGGTCCCAGGGAATACAGATTGAAACCCATGGGGCTTTAATATCAAACTATCAAAACCAAACCTAATGTTTTTATGCCGAAGTTGCCTCAGTTATGAAGTTCTTGATGCTCATCACGAGGATGCTGATCCCGCAGGGAGCAGCAGGACAGGGCTGGAATGGAAACCCCAACATCCCCCCAGGGATCCACAGGGACGGAAAAACACCCAAAAACCCCCCAAAAACAGCATCGGTTCTCATAAACAGCACAAAAGCAACGCAAGCTGCCGGTGAGACCGCAGCGGGAAGGATGAACGAAGCCTCAACGGGATAATTATAAGATCTATTATCTCTTATTATCTAACACTTCTTTGGTTTTCATTTGTACCTGGAAGGAGCCCGGAGCGGCAGCGGCGACACTCAGCGAAAGCCACACGGAACAACGACGGCGAGCAGCGGCCGGAGGTCATTTTTGAGGAGCTGCAAACACACACGAGGACAGTTAGAAACGACACTTTGGAGACGGCTCGGAAAAAAAACCAGATTATTCCTTAGTCCTGCAGCAAGGACGGAACGCTTCGCCGAGGCAGGAGCCCACACGCACCGCGGGAAGGGGCTCGGCGGCTCCCGACCCCACAGGACACGGCCGAGCCCGAGGCGCGGCCGCGGAGAGCCCGTCCCGCCGCCGCCGCCCGCCGCTCACCCCTCACGGAGCCGCCTCCGCCATGCCCGGGGCCGCCGGGCAGCGCGCGGCCTCCCGGCGCTGCTCCGGCCGCAGCGCAGGTGCGCGCGAACTACAACTCCCGGCGGGCACCGCGGCGGGGGCGCGGCGAGGCGAGCTGCGGTGGGCGCGCGAGGCACGCCGGGAAGTGTAGTCCGGCGGGAGAGCGGCTGGGAGGCGGGAGGGAGGAAGCGGATGGAGGAAGAGGAGGGAAGGAGGAGGATGGAGAGAGGGAGGCGGCGGGGCCGGGCCTCGGCTGGAAGAGAAATCCGGGGAAGAGCAGCGGGAGCAGAAATCCCATTCCCCATTCCCTTCACAGGCTCTGCGGCTGCCCTTTAACAGCGTTTCGTTCTTTGCTTGGGGTTTTTTTTTTTGGAAGGGCTTTTTTTTATAAAAACTGATTTTTTTTTTTTTTTTGGTGGTTTTCTTTGAGGTGTTTTTTGTGCGTGTGGTTTTCTGTGTGGTTTCTTTATTTTGGTTTAGGTGGGGTTTTCTGTTGTTGGTCTTTTTTTTTTTTCCTTTGGTGGTTTTTTTTTTTTTTCTCATTTGTTTCTGGTTTTGTTTTTTAATTCCGTGTCTTTCGATTCCTCCACAGCAAAATGCCTCCCATATCTCCAAACTCCCTGAAGGATTTAAATTCTCGGCCTAAATACCCAGCTGAGTGTGCTCCGATTCAATTCTCTCCTTTATTTCCTCCTTAAAAGTCCCATCAAAACCACTGCATCTCCTCTCACACTCCTGAGGGCTTTTTTAGGGTTTTTAAAAAGGGTTTTGTAAAGTAGGTTCTTCATTAATCTGTTTGTTTTAAGCTGCTTAAAAATACTCATTGGCTGGATTGGGAGCCGAGGGCTTTAAAAGAAAAAAAAAAAAAGTGCAGGATTTGTGGAGGATTGAGTTGAATTTCTCAGCTGTCTGCAACTGGTATTAGTGCTCCACTCCTAAGAAGGGAGATATTCAGATATTCCTGCTTTCCCTGGCACTCACCAGCCCAATTTTGGGTTCATGAAGCAAAGTCATGTGGGGTTTTTTTTTTTCCATTTTGTGATTTTACTGCCTTCTGCTGGTCAGAGATGATCAAGCTGAGCTTAATTTTTTTTTTAATCAGCACATGATCTGAAATTTAGCTGCAGTGCAAATGTCAACAATAGATGCTTTGTGTATTTCTTGGTGGTCTTTTTTTTTTTTTTCTGCAGCCTCATGGATATATTTCACCTAGGAGGGTTGATCAGTAAAGAGGATTGTAGGTTTTAATGTGCAGACTATATCTTGTTCCAAAAGTCTGCTGTTGGCTTGAAGTGGGGATGTAGCAGATCACCTTTCTAATCCCTCCCTGCCTTCCAGCTCCCTGCTTGCCCTTTGCTCCCAAGATAAAGAAAAAAAAAGATTTAAAAATAAAAACCTTGTTGCTGTTTGCATAAACCCATGCTGTTTGCATAAACTGTGGCCCCACGACAGTGCAGAAAGAAAGAGGCCTGCTGCCTCCAGAATTTCATGATCTGTTTTAGGAATTATAGTTGTTTAAAGTTTTATCTTCGCTTTTATTCCCTGAGACAGAGATGGATGTGCTTGTCTGTCTGTGTAGGGGCTGGAAGGTGGAGAGCTGAGGAGCTGACAGGCCTTGGATCTGCCTAAATGTTGTACAAAGAATTATCCACTGATCAAAAGAAATGGCTGTTCCCCTTCCTGCACCTTCCTGCTCTCAAATTTAATAACCATGCCCTGAATTGATAGGCCACACAAAGTGCCACCTGGATATACACTGTAAATCCATGGCAGGCAGGTTATGAAAGGGGAGATATTTATTTTCTGCTTTTTTTTCCACAGAAAACAAAGCTTTGATTGCTAAAGAATCACTCAGGCAACCATAAATAATTGTCTGTAAAAGAGTTTTCTTCACATCCACCAATTCCTGTTTCTGTAGGAAAAAATTGCAGAGGGAATGGGAGAGAACTGAGTTCAACAAACTTATAACAAATGTCACAGAGTTCACACTTCCAACATTTTAAAGGCATAAAACCATCTCTGAGCTCCATCTGAATGTTGTAAGGAGATTTTTAAAAGGTATTCCTGGAAAATATAATTTGTCTCTGCTTTTTAATAGGTAAACAAGGTGGGTAACACCAAGTGGCAGTGGCAAGATTAAAAATTGGAAGAGATACTGTGATTTATGGAGATACACAACATTTATCCTCCAAACACTGCAGAATGGTAACAGAGCACCAGGCAGTGGGGAATGAAGCTTCTGATCCTGCCACTGTTCCATCATCAGTAATCTGCAATATATTTAGAAAAGCTCATTAAACATTTGGCCAAATGTGCTTTCCCAAACGTTGTCTGAAGAGAGCAGACCTTGGGTCAAGTAGCTGGAAAGAAGGGAATTTTTCCTTGTTTGTTTTTAGTTTCATTTCCTAGGGAAGTAAGCCGTCTGTGATCTGTTTCCCTCTGGAAAATCTTGAAACTGCTCTGCCATTCGAGATTGCAGAGCCTCAGAGATGTTAAATAACCCCAGTGTTTGTGGGAGCAGCTGCACAGGGAAAAGGAGACTCTGGAACAGGAAAAGGGGAAAACATGGGAATTCAGACTGTGGGAATTTGTGCATTCTTTCAAGCAGCAGTGAGGCTAAAAGGGGCAGCAGGAGCTGGATTGCTCTGATCTGGTTGTCTCCCCCAAATTAGCCACCAAACTTCTGCTTGTACCACTCAGTCCCTCCAAATCCAGATTTCCTTTCTCTATCCCAGGATTAGGGTAAGGAAGAGGAGGCTTCAGTAGGATACTTGGACAAGTCTGTGCCCAGGCTGCCCTTAATGTAAGTTCCTAGTTATGCAATAAATAAAACACATTAATGCCATTTATAGAGTGTTGAACTGGGAAAGGCTGAGACCTGTGCTCAGGGTAGAAACATCAACTACAAAAATGATAAACATGAGCAGGAATTAATGGAAGCTCAGGTAGGAAGACTTTGAGTCCTTCTCTGGGGAGATGTAATTTCTTGAACCCACCTTTTGAAGTGAAGAAATCTTAAAATAAATGTGCCAGGAGACAGTAAAGCAGAAGTGAAGCTGCCATCAAATACCACCATGTGAAGAAGGCTCTGGAAAGGCTGGTACAGTTCTGTGGGTCTGTAAGGGAAATAACAGGCATGTGAGGGATGTAGTGAAGGAATTTGGAGAGTCTTCACTCCTTAAATCTCCTGGTTTCTCATTAATCCTGCAGAATTTGGGTACTGGGCAGAACAGCAGCACATTGTCCCCTGCCAGAGCTGTCCAGAGGAGATGATGTTGGTGCAGTTTATGTGACACACGTGCAGCTTTAAACATTTATTTAAACATTTGCGGGGAGAGGCAGAGGTTTGGCCGAGTGCTCCTCGTTCCCGGAGCTGCCAGGAGGTGGCTCTCTGCATTTGCAGTCCCTGTTTGCTGCTTTGTTTATGGAATTACGCCGGACACGTTTTCCCTGGAAAATGTTTTCCCTGCGTTTACCCTGAGGAAGTTTACGTCAGAAGAAGAAGGAAGCCCTGGGCTCAGTAAATAATCTGCGAACAGGCGAGGCAAGGATCAGTTCATTTTTGTCCAAATGTTTTCTGGCTCTGATCCAAAGGGATTTTTTCCTGTGCAGGACGTAATCTTACAAGATTATTTCTATCAGGCTCAAGGAGTTATAGCTGTGTTGGTAGGATGCACTTATCAAATTTGATTATAACCCAGTAAAAGTCATACTTAATTATGAAAAAATCATTTTAGTCACGTTTTAAAGGATGCAGGTGGTTCATGGACAGGTACCCTGTGAATTGATTAAAATGCTTCTTCATTCTCCCCCTTTGAGTGTGAGAGTGGAAGAGGAAATCCTGTGTCCAGACTCGTTTTTGGAGGCAGTGATGCTTCCCAAATGCTGATGTGTTCTTCTGCTGGAATCCAGTGTGGAAAAAGCCAGGTTCCTTCTTTGCTTCCTAAAACACGGTGAAGAATTACAGTGTGTTAAAGAAGAGTAACTACTCAGTATCCTCACAATGCTGGTAAAGTTCCAGGTTTTAAATTGGTTACTAGGAATATGTAGCCTCTATTCAAGCACTAATTTAAATTAACTTGGTCTATCTGAAGGTGTTAATTGCATGTACACAGTCCCCCCACTCTTGATTTGTCTTCACCCTCACTCTGAGATACCAGACACCCTTGAGGACAGTACATGGGCAAAAAAACTGTGCAAAATAAACAGTGTAACACTCCAAGAAAATAATGAATCACATACAATTTCCCCCTCTTTTAAAGAAAATGGTTCCATCTTCTGCAGGAAAACTTGCCACACAACAGTTGTTTCTGAATCAGAGGGATCTGATAGTTCCTAAATAATTTTTTTTCAGACTGCAAATCCATGTAACAGATTTCTCTGGTGGTGATTCTCCTCTTTGCAAAGCTTGAGTTTGTTTCTTCAGACCAAGCATTTCCTTCAGTTAATTCACTTCTAGGATGACAAAACAAGAGGCAGAAGGATTGTGACTGTGCCTGTAAGAGGCAACACTCATCTTAGTACCCAAAATAATACCCTGACACAACCACATCAATCCCCTCATGTTGTTGCCATCAATTTTTGTATTGGGCATTATTTGACTTATAATGGTCAATGACTGCAATTTTTTCCTCCCTCTTATTTCTTCACTTTTTCCTTGACTTCTCTTGGTTAATGCTGCATGCACTGCAAAATTTAGGGTCAACCTATAGAAGCTCTTGGGTTTTTTTGCAAGGTCACCTGCACATTTCTACCAATGTTAGTGTTTTCTTACTATTTGAACTCACAGACTTTGTAGACTTTTGCTGCTCACTATCTGAAAAGTAATGAGAAATCTGTATTTTCTGAAATGCACTGGGTGTTGACTATTAATTGAGGGATTTTGCTCATATTTAACCCAGCTATATGGAGAAAACTTATTTCTCTGCAAAGCCACGCCCTCCTGTATTTAATAGAGGTCCATTTTATATCCAGATGGGATGGCTGGAGCTCCTCTGGCCCAGCTCTCAGCTATAGGAAAAGTCAAGGAAGGGAAAGGTGACATCAAAACTCAGCAGGCAGTGCCCAGAACCTAACCAAGGTCTTTTTTCTGTGGTAATGACTGTCAGGAGGGGAAAATGAAACCTAAAATCCCAAAGGTCTCCAGTGGACCTTGGATACTCCATGCTGTGGGTCAGGGCTGCTGGGGCTGGGCTGCTCTTTGCACCCTCTGGCAGCAGGAAGTGTTTCCCTTTCAGAACTGCAGGATTCCCAGGTTTGGTCTCAGGGTTTGGGTTAGGCAAAGATATTTTGCCTCCCTGCATTCCAGACTGGTGCCATTTTGGGAAGCAAAAAAGGGGGAAGAGGAAACATTGCTGGTGGTCCCTGATGCTTTGGTCTGTTCTTGTGAGCACACACACACTCAGATATGAGAATTTGGTCATAGAATTCCAGACTGGTTTGGGCTGGAAGGGACCTGAAAGCTCATCAAGTCCCACCTTGCACTACCTCAGAGTCCTGCAAGCCCTGTCCAACCTGCCTTTGTACACTTCCAGGGATAGGACAGCCACAATTTCTATGGATATAAGGGAGATAAATCTCTTATCCCATCCACACTGTGGGAGGGCCTTCTCTGGTGTGCAATTCCACACACAGGCAGCAACTCCAGAGCAAAAGTCTTTTGTCTTGGCAGACATTTGTGGGCTATCTCCTCCCCTCCCCCTTGGAGAAGAACATCCCTTTCTCAGTGCCTACAATAGGTCTTTGCTTCCCAGGATCTCCATCTGTGTGCACGTGTGTGACACATGACAGCACCTTTGTGTCGTGGGGCACAGCCTCACCCACGGGGGATCCACTTGATTAAATCCAGGATTAAATCCACTGGGATCACTCACACACGGAGATATTTGCAGATTTTGAGGCACTGCCTGTGTGAACACACACAAGCAGCAGAGTAAAGGAATTACACACAGCTGGAAATCAGCTCCTGTGAGGGGAAGGATTGGTGTCCTCGATGTGGGAAATGTTCACACAATGCAAACAGATGGAGTGGGGGGAATTAACAGTCCTGCTTTTGGGCACTTCCTGGGTGATTATTAATAGTTCCCTGGTTTGGATTAATGCACAGCATATGTCGGGTGACAGGGACTTGGAGTCATCTGTTACATCGTGTCCTGGGCTCAGTCTTTTTTTGAAGTCAGAAGAAAGTAATTTTTTTTTTCCAATGATTCCCCACCTTCTACCTCCTTTTCCCATTAGAATAGCCCCAAACCATGATGTGTTTGGAGACACTGGTGGTAGTGGCATGTTTGGATGGGAAGGTGGATGGTGCAATCTTCCAACCATCTTCTAAATCATCGTTAGGGACAATTTTTAGTCTTTTTGAAGGAAAAGATGGGATGATATGGGGCAGGATTGACTGGGAGCCCAGTTCTGTCTGGCCAAGGGACCTGGCCATGCCCTGCAGACCCATGACACCCAGCAAGGTCTTAAGCTGCGCCGGGGGGATTTAGGTTGGACATGAGGAAGAATTTCTTCATGGGAAGGGTGATTAAACATTGGCAGGGGCTGCCCAGGGAGGTTTGGAGCCCCACTCCTGGAGGTGTCCAAGGAAGGGCTGGAGGTGGCACTCACTGTTCTGCGTGGGGATCAGGAACAAGTTGGACCCAACGCTCCTGGAGGGTTTTTCCAACCTCAGTGATCCCGGGCTTCTGGTGCTCCCAAGGGTTGGCCTGGCAGCAGTTTTGGACTGGGGCGATGCTGAGGAGCCTTTCATTGGGGTAAAGCACATCAGTGCCGGGACCAACCCCAGCCGCGCTGTTGTCACACGGGAATAAAGCGGCACCGCAAGGGGACGGGACGGGCTCGGGGTGGGAACCTGAGACCGGTGGGGGCCACAGCCCTGGGGACGGGGATGGGGTCAGGGGCAGGGACGAGGACAGGGATGGGGACAGGGATGAGGACATGGGCTGGGATGGGGACAGGGACGAGGACAGGGATGGGGACAGGGATGAGGACAGGGATGAGGACATGGGCTGGGATGGGGACAGGCATGGGGACATGGGCTGGAATGGAGACACGGGCAGGGATGGGGACGGAGATGGAGACACGGGCAGAGATGGGGACACAGGCAGAGACAGAGACAGGGATGGGAATGGGGACGGGGACAGGGGCAGGGATGGGGACAAGGATGGGAAAGGGGACGGGGACAGGGGCATGGATGGGGACAAGGATGGGAATGGGGACGGGGACAGGGGCAGGGATGGGGACAAGGATGGGAATGGGGACGGGGCCAGGGGCATGGATGGGGACAAGGATGGGAATGGGGACGGGGCCAGGGGCAGGGATGGGGACAAGGATGGGAATGGGGACGGGGACAGGGGCATGGATGGGGACAAGGATGGGAATGGGGACGGGGCCAGGGGCAGGGATGGGGACAAGGATGGGAATGGGGACGGGGACAGGGGCAGGGATGGGGACAAGGATGGGAAAGGGGACGGGGACAGGGATGGGGACAAGGATGGGAAAGGGGACAGGGGCAGGGATGAGGACAAGGATGGGAATGGGGACGGGGACAGGGGCAGGGATGGGGACAGGGGCAGGGATGGGGACAGGACCGGGCCGGCCGCGGTCACTCCCCGCCGTATATCTGCGAGGAGCGGCCCCTTGTCGGAAAGGGGGAGGAGGCGGCGGGCGCGGCGAGCGCCGGGGGTGGGAGCTGCGCCGCTCAAGTGCGCGGCTCGGCGGAGCATTACGGCGCCGAGCGCTGCCCGGGCCGGCAGCGCGGAGCCCGCAGCGCGGCCATGGCCGAGCGCCGCGCCTTCGCCCAGAAGATCAGCAGGTACCGACTGGGGGCGGCCGGGCCGGGCCGGCGGCGGCAGCGGCACCGCGCCCGGGGACGAGCGGGCCCGGCCGAGGGGGCTCCGCCGCTGCCGCGCCCCGGGGGGAGAGCGGGCCCGGCGCGGGCCGCGGGGCTCCCGCGCCCTGCCGGCCTCGGGGGGGAACCGGGCAGGGTCCGCCCGGCGCGGCCGCGGGGCTGCGGCCACCCCCGGCCGACACAAAGGGCCCGGAGCGGGCGCCGAGCGCGGGGCCGCTCCCCCGGGGGAGCTGCCGCGGGGAGCGGGGGAGGGAGGGAGAAAGAGGAGGAAAAGAGCCGTGGAATTCCGCTGCCGCGAACAAAGGCCGGCTCGGTGCAGCCCCTCTCGCCGCACAATGGGCGGCTCGGCGCTTTCCTGCCCGAGCCGGCCCTGCCCCGGCCGCCTCCCGGCGCTGCCCCGGGCCCGCACCTGGGAGGGGAGCGCCGACCTCCCGGCGGCTGGAAATGGAGAGAGAGCTCCTTTCCTTCCAGCGCCTTCCTTTTGTGTGTTCGCCGTGGCACCGCTCCTTGGAGGCGCGGAGCGGCGTGGGGCTCGCGGTGCTGAGCATCCTTGGGTTTCTCAAAGTTTGGTTATTTTTTGGAGAGGAGTATTTATAGAAATTTACCAGCCGGCAGCAGGTTTCTGCCGATTTACGTTCCGAGTTAGGCATGGGTTCCAGGTGGGAGCAGTTTTTCTGTTTGCAGGTCTGACCAGGTAGCCTTTGGTGACCATGGTACCTCTCCTGCCTGTGACCAGCAGTGGAGTGACAGCGAGAGCCATCAGTTGTGCCAGAGCTGTTCAGGAGACTGTGGACAGTAGCAAAAGAAGTCTCATTTTCATGCCATTGAGTGAAAAGCTGTAGGTACAAATAGTTGCAGTTAGAGAAGCTGTGATGGAGAAGGGTCATGGACAAAGAAAGAGGGAGGTCAAAGGAAAAGGCTGGGTAGGAGGTGGAGGAGTGACATCAGTCCCACCCCTCTCATGATCTGGAAGCAGGTGAAAACACTGCCCTTCTCTTCAGGTTCTCTGCACGTTTTGATGTGCACCGGCCAGGGGTTAATGTGACAGATCAAGGAATGGGGAGAGATGGATTTGCTGCCAGTCCGTTTTTCCTGATTGTAGTCATAGAAATGGTCACATGAGAGACGAGCGCTGGAAGTCAGAGTGTCAGAGCTGCACAGCCCTGGCAGGAAGTTAAATAAGATGGCCCTGGGGTGGCCACTGTGGTGCTCAGCCTTCCTGCCTGGTTCATTGGGTTGTAGCACAGCTGTGCCACCTCTGTGCTCCTTTTGGGCTGATCTGATCCACTCCGTGTGTTTCTCAGTGTGTTTTTGGGCAGATGTGGTCTTTAAACAGGTTGGGTTCATTTGTGCTTGTGGAAGGACCCAGGTGCTTTGTGGTGAGGTCAAGGCTGTTGCATCTCCAGCTTACTTTTACACTTGTAAGGTTGTTGTGTTTTCTGTGGGGTTTTCCATGTTGTAACGTCATATTCTGAGAAATCTCAAATTCCTGGTCCGTGGCCCGCACATCCGTTGCACGTGAAGACAAAAACTTCGTGGCAGAAGTTCAAAAACACGGGCACAATGTTGCATCTAGGGATGCCCAGGCTGGGCTGCTGTCCTTCGTTCTGCTGGCACACACCGAGCTGCTGGGAATGTTGTGTTTTAGGGGATGAGGGGTTGGAGCAAGCAGTGCACGGAAGTCGCAGAGCTGTGCTGGTGGCTGCTGGAAGCCCTCCCCAGTTCCATTGTTTCCAGAAGAATAGATCCCTCGCATTTTCACACTCTGCCCTCCGGTTTGGCTGACTCATCGAGGTAGACATAGCATTTGTCTTATTCACAGGAAGTAGCCATGCTGCTCTTGCTTTGCCTGTGTGCTTCAAATGGATGTCATTCAGATCCAAGAGTAATTCCTTTTTCCAGCTGCAAGTTTCTAAGCTTATTACAGTAGAGGTAGAAAAACAAACATGGGATGGGCTAAGCTGTTTCTTGGAAAGCACAAGGAAGTTCTGATTTACCTGCTGTGCTTTCTTCAGCCACCGTGGTGTCCCTCAAGGGCACCTGCAGGATGCCAGTGCCATGCCCTGCCTGATCATTGCATCCAAATCTTTAAATGTCGGTAATTGCCCCAGCAGTTTCAAAATATCTTTTTAAGACTATGTTACAAGGTGTCTTCATGATTGTCCTACTGAGTTTTTGCAGGATAGGTTTAAACTAGAATTGGGCCATCACAGGTACTTTCTAATTCTTCTTGACTCCATCAGAAGAAACTCCCGAGTTAAACTTACTGTAGTGGCTTAATAATCCCTAAGCTCTTGCCTGAAATTACTAATTTTTAATTGGAAATATATTGATAGGAAACTTTTTATTAAGCTGTAGTGCATCACATCCTTCAGCAGCATCCTGATGCTTCTGTAGCAGCATGGAGGCTGTTGCTTCCACCTCCAGTGTGGGAGTAGAGGAACTTCAGTGCCACCTGTGTCTAATGCACATTCCTGGCTGTGTTATCCCAATACATTTTTTGGATATGTCAAAGAAATAGGACGTGGAAACCACTCCACCAAAAGGGTCAGTTCTGAGTTCCTGGATGTCCCAGTAACTGGAGCATGTTGTATCCCAGCACTCCTGTGTTTCTGGGGCAGAGGAAACGGTGTGCAGCCTTTTTAGAGTTCAAAAAAGGGAAAGAAAACCCTCTTTAAACGTCACACAGCAAAAACATGACAGAGATAAACTCAGGTAGCCTTCCATGGGAACCCCTGACTCAGTGCCTTGTCAGTGCTCTTGGACCTTCCTAGGCTGGGTTATCTGGGGGATTCAGAGCTGCTCCTTTGGTCACACCATCACCATGGAAATCTTTGTTTGGAAGGAGTTTAGATCTTCCTTTCCTGCTCCCACAGTGGGAGAGGATCCCTGTGATTTGGAACAGCACACCTGCCCTGCCCTCTGTTTCACAGTGCACGTCAGCCTCACACAAACCCCACAGTGGGATTTTTGCTAGTGTTCTGTATTCTTTTGCTGAGAATTTTCAGTTTTCCTGTGCCCAGCTGTCAGTGGAGTCCAGAGAAAACAGTTTTTACCTTGTGGATCCAGCCCCTCCCAGGTGCTTCCATGTGAACAGGAGCCCCATGAGGTGCTGCTGTCTGGGGCTGGGGGGTCTTCAGCTGCTGATCCTGCTCCTCAGACACTCAGTGACTTGGAAATTCCCCATCATCCAGGGCTCTTACACTGTATGGGATTCCTGGAGTAATCACAGCTTGTCTTTATGGATTTGAATTGAGGGGAAAACACTTGTGTTCACTACATTCAGAGCATCTTATTTCTGCTGCAGCTCCTTTACACTGATGGGATGCTGTAAAAGGGGACTTGGGATTGCATTTATGTTCATTTAGAGCCCTTTTACACTCCGTGAATGATGTGTCAGGAGGGCTGACAGCCTCCTTTGCCCAGCCCCAGGGTAAGGAGGGATGGTGTGAAACCTGCACCCACTGAAACCAATAGCAGAGCTGTCACTGGCTCCCAGGAGCACCAAATCGGGCCAGAAACGTGGTCACAGCAGAATATTCATCACAGTTTATTCTCTTCCCACATCCAGATGCCATTTACATTGTCAAAACACTGTCAGGGATAACTGAAAGGATTTTTAACAAGAATTTCAGAGCATCCCTTTCCCACTCTCTCCAAAAGTCCCACTGGCTGTCCCCGTTCAGCCTCTCTGGATGTCTCGTGTGGGAGTCAGCAGTGCTTGGGAAGCCCAAGAAAATCCCTGACTGCTCAAAGCAAGGGAGAAGGCAGGGACAAAACTTCATCTCCAAGGCTCTGCTACAGAGCTGCTTCTCTGGCCAAGGTTTCCTCCTTTGGTTGGATGTTTTTGGCTTGAGATGTGACTTTGCTGTCCTGCAGGATCCAGTCCTGTGGTGATTTCCACAGTCAGGTGTCCTGGGAGCTCATTGCCTCCACTGCAGCCCAGAGGTGCCTCAGTATTTAAATATTACCAGAAGAGCACCACAGGCAGCGTTGTGTGATGTTTTCTCTTTTAATCAATGGTGAGGAAAAAAAGGGAACATGTTGTTGCTCATCTGTGTTAATTTAAGAACCCACACGCAGCCTGCAGCGGTCAGAATCAGGCTGGGCATTTCCTCTGCTGTAAATCAAACCCAGCTCACTCCAAGGGGAAGGAGTTCACTCAGAAGGAAACAAGACCTGGGGTTTAGGAGGAAGGTTGAGTGCAGGGCTGAACTGGCAGGGTGGCTCCAGGCCAGAGCTCCCCTGCATCCCTGGAGCAGTTCCCTCGTCCAGCAGAGCTTCCCTGGCTGGTGACTCTCACCTGGATGGGGCTGCAGGCAGGACAGCCCAGCTGGAGCAGTGGGGACAGAGGGCCAGGTCCTCTCTCTGCAGAGGTGACACTCACAGCCAGTGCCACTGGGCTTTGGGACATCGAGGCACAGTGAGGCAGGAGGATGGATGCCTCCAGCCCGTGCTGGCTGAGCAGAGGGTGATGCTTTCACTTGAAAGAGTAAATGATGTGTAAATGCAGTTTTCTCTCTCCGAGGCAGAACAAGCAGCTTTGCTGGGGCTGTGGATCCTCGCTGTGCCAGGCTGCCTTTCTCTGGCTGTGCAGTCCCTGCAGTGACAGCCAGGCTGAGGAACAGGCAGGAGGAGCAGTTCTGTCATTAGCAGCATGGGGAGAACCGATTTGTGTTGCCCTTTCCCAGCGGAGAGGGCTGTGGAAAAAGGAGACTTCCTCACATCTCACCCCAGGCTGTCCCTGACCCACCTTTGCTGGGAAACAGGAGAGTTCCTAACCTTGCTTGGCATCACCAGGCAGATCTTGGGGAGTTGTTTTTTGGGAAGGCAAAAAGAAGAACTGATATTTCCAGTTTGCTGCTTAAGCTAAAAAAATGTTTTTTAAAAAAAAAGAAAAAAGGAACAGTTTTTGAGTTTGACCAGGCAGGGCACATAGAAATGATTTTTGTGTGTAGTGAAGAAGCCTGGGAGTGCAAACAAACGGTTTCATTTTGTTATTTGCAGCTTGGAGTACTTTGAGAATGACCAGTTTTGTTTTGCTTTAGGAGCCAGCTCCAAGGGGATTTTTTTTCCGTCTTCTTTGTGCTTTTTTTTTCTTTTTCTGTGTGAACCACATGCACACACAATAATTAACCAGTGAAGAAGGTCAGAAAGGAAGTGACTGGGGAAGATGTACTTTAAACATAGACATTCATGAGGCTGTGGGCTGTAATTAGCTGGAATGTTTGTCTGAGGTTCCCAGGTTATGTGTTGAATATTAGATAAGTTATTAAAGAGGCAGTTTTTTATTTGTCCTTTTAATTATCAAAGCTTTAATGGCTCTTCAACTCTACCAAATTAATTTTTTTTTTTAACATTTGGAGAATATTATATTCTCTTTTCTTGATGGGGTTTGGTGTAACACCAGCATTGCTTTAGGTTAGAAATAATGCTCAGGGTTATAATGTAACATGAACTGCTGGTCATGAACAGTTTGCCATGGACAAACAGCCTTTGGGAATGGAGGAGGAGGAGAATGGTTTGGGTTGGAAGGGACCTTAAAACTCATCCTGTGGTATGGGACACCTTCCACTAGGACAGGCATTATTTGTTTTAGGGAAACTGGGAACCTCTGGGAGGAAGCAGCCCTAAAAGAAGTCAGCTAAGGTATTTTCTCAATGTAGAAAATACTAATTTGGTTCTCCAAAGGTTCTACTCCTTCTCTGGAGTGAGTGGTCAGGATGAAGCACATCTGCTGAAGGGTGGGATTCCCAACTGGAACAGCTCTAGAAAAGCCATTGGCTGACCAAGGGAGCCCAGAGGGGACACCTGGCAGGTAGAAAGGAGTGAGAGAGGGCTGCTGAACCTGGTCATGCTGCCACAAACCCACAGGGGTATAGATCACCCATAAATACATCTGGAGATCAGCTTACAGGAGAATGGATCATGATTCACAGGGGAGATGGTTTCTAAGTGTCAGAGGCATGATGCTTTCTGCTGGGGAGGTGATGTCCAAAACCTCTGTGGCTGCAGTGATACAGAAAGGAGTCAGCCTGAGCTGTGGATTGGGCTACAGGCTTGGAATGAATAGCAGTAACTCCTGCACTCAGGAATTCTGAGGTTTAGACAGTATCCATTTAATTCACATGGGAAGAGTTGTGATGGGTGTTTGTGAAAGCTGGAGAGGCAGGGGTGCCTCAGACGTGAGAGTAATGCTGGTTTCTTGGTGAAACCCATTGGAGATTCAGTTCTGGCTTCCTGTGGTCGTGCTTTGGGGGAATCTTCAAAATCCAGTGAGGATTTTTAATGGGGCAGCAGCGTGGCTGATCAGTTCCACTCTTTTGTGGCACCACATTCCTTCCCCTGTTGGACCAGGAGATGCCTCAGGTTCCTGGGGATCTGTGGATTCAGGAGGAGCCAGGCATGGCTGTGGTTCCACAGCTGAGGACAGGTTCCTTTCTCTGGCTGTGCTTTCCATCTGGAAACAATGCCTCTTGAAAATGGGGAAGGGTTTTTAGTTTTTCCTGTGTTGTGCCGGGCTCTGATTTTTTTTTTCTGCCAGGGCTCTCTCTGTGCCTCCTCAGGAGGGACACAGAACACACTGAGCCTGGTTTAAAGCAGAGCCTGTCTGCATCCTGAGGACAAGCTTTTCCATCCTCAGCCACAGCTCCATGGTGTGTTTTCCATGCCAAGCAGCCATTTTAATCCATTCCAAATTTCCCTACAAAAGCCAGCAGCACGTGTGGTTTGCTCTCAGGTGTGTCTGTGTGTGCACACGTGGTGGGAGCTGGGAGATGGCTTTTCCTGGATGTTCCCCATCCCCAGCAGGACAGAAGTGAAAACATCAGCTCCTGTGGATTAAGGCAAACACGAAGGAAATGACTTCTTGCAGCCAGAATACATAAAACTTTATTTTTTTTTTCCCCTCCTGCAGTCTGCTTTTTAAAAAAGACAAAATAATGCTTCCTCAAGCTAATCTTGCATCCATCCTCTAGCCTGAGGAAACATCTGCCCTCCCTGGTAGCCTCAATTGTCCCAGCCAGTTCCCTCTTAGAGTTCCCTTCTCTTCCACTGACAGCTGTTGCCTCCAGCTGCCTTCATTCCTGCCCACAGCAATCCCAGAGCCTGGAGCCCATCCTGGTGTCCAGGTTTAGCTCAGGACAGGTTTAACCATCTCCTCGGCAGGATTTTAGCAGCTTGTGTGCTGTGCTGATAAACAGCACAGTCCCCCTGGTGAGATCAGGGCTCTCTTAGCCATGAGGATGCTCAAAGGTCACTGATACAGCAGAAAAAATTCAGCCCCGTGCTTGCAGCCTCTTCGTCTGCCTTGTGGGCTGGTCAGTGTCTCCTTGGAGCTGGGAATTTGCTCTGGGAGCCAGAGCTGCCGGCAGTGCTGTGATGTGGTGAATGACACTTGGGATGGGTTTGTCACTAATAAATTGGGTGTTGACTCCTGCAGAGGAGCATTTGTGTTGGTGAGGTCCTGTGGGCCAGGGGTACTCAGCAGCTTTTCAGCTGCACAGCTTTTATTGTGGAAGGAATCTGGGTTTTGGTTTTGAAACAAAACCATTTCTACCCTGCTCAGAGGCTTGGCTATCCCTGCTGAGAGGAGCTGCAGCTTCCAGCTGGGATACAGGATGGAGAGCTGGGGATGGCTGTGGTGGGGCTGGACCTGTGGCTCTCTGTTCATACAGCCCCTGGCCATCAGCATTCCCCTCTCTGTTGGCTCTTCCTTCCCCCTCCAGGTGGCTTTACCCACCTGTTGTGTTTTCAGCCTTACCAGAGCCACTGTGGCTCTTTAGCCAAAATGGAAAACCGTGGAGGGTCACAGCTTTCACCCTCCAAGCGTGGAAGGGCTGCTCTGTGCTTTCCATTCCTGGTGAGAAAATTACCCAGTGGAGGAATTTCTCTCTGGCAGAGACCCAAAGCTCTGTGCCAGCATTTCCTCTGCCTGTCACCTTTACCTTTCCTACATGGGAAGGGAAACACCTTTTTATTCGGACCCAGTCATTTGTTTCCTGGTCCTTTGTCTGAGTGTGATTGCAAACCCCAAAAATAGGCAGAGGGATGAAAATGCAAAGTACAGGAGCAGCTGTGTGACCAGGAGCTGCTGAAGGGTGAGCAGAACTCTGGAGAAGAGCTTTCCTTGGAAGAGCCTGCTGGGAACAAGATAATTTGTGCTTGGGGTCACGTGCAATTTATTGCCACAGATGTGCACAGAAGAGCAGTTCACAGAAGGGAGGGGAAAAAAAATTAATTGCTGTTAAAAATGTGTATCTGCAGCCTTGTGAGAGCTTTGTGACTCCTGGGGATTTATGATGCAGGGTCTGTTCCCAGCAGGCAGGGACACCCTTGTTGCAGTGAGCAGTGTCTGGGTTCATTCCAGCAGCACAGGGAGGTGTGTCTGATCCATCCCCTGGCCCTCTCAGAGGTAACCCTGTCCCCGTGTCGTTGCAGGACCGTGGCAGCCGAGGTCAGGAAGCAAATCTCAGGCCAGTATGGAGGCTCCCCACAGCTCCTCAAGAACCTCAACATCGGAGGCAGCGTCTCTCATCACACCAGTGTAAGTCATGCCTGGAGCAGGGCTGGCTCGGGATGCTGCCCGTGCTCATTTCACCATCTGGGAGCAAACTGCAGTGCTGACAGGTTGTTGGTGTGAGCAGCTCTGATGACACCAAGGACAAAATTCCAAGCCAAACCCACTAATTTTGGGGATTTCTAGGTTGCAAATCAGTTGGTGTGGCTGGGAATCTGTGTTTCTGCAGAATCTTTGTAGGATAAAGAGGTTTCTTTACAAGATATTAGTTGTTCTATCCCCAGACAGCCTGGGTTGGGCATTAAATTCCATGTGTATGTGATTCTCTGCATGGAGAGCTCTCTGCAAGCTCCTGTCCTTGTCACTCTGGAGAGCAGGACCACAGCAGCTCCTCTACTCTTCTGAAGTGTTTTAAATATTATTGTGCAAGCTGAGTGTGGCTGTTCCTCAGGAATGTATATTTACTTACAAGTTTACAGCCTGCTTTGAAGAGCTGCATTGTCACAATCAGCCTTTCTGAAGTCAGGCTTTCTTGCATGGCCTACCAGTAACCTTCCAGATTTATTGTGGTAAACATTTCAAGAGTGCAGCAAACTTTTTCAGGCTGGAAATGTTTGCTTTGGGGTCTCACTTCAGGTCACAGCAATTCCTTTAGCTGCAGTCAACTTGGAAAACAAATATTAGAGCATCTTGTTTTCTTCAGAGAGAAGTGGTTAGGTCAGGCAGGGCTGGAAATGTGCCCTGAATTTGATAGTCTGTGCAAGTGTTGTGAGTTTACAAGAGTTCTTCTCTTTGGAGTGGGGTCCTGTAGTGTTCCCTCAGTTCCTGGGGTTGTGGGAATGAGTTCTTGGGAATTCCCTGTGCCTCATGTCCGATGTAACCTGTTAAAGCTTCCTCCTGTGCAGCACAAACGTGTCCTCAGAGCTGAGTGCCACCTCAGAAGGGATCTCCAGGCTGAGCTCCAGCTCAGAGCAGTGACTTCCCTGAGGCACAAACTTCATCTCTGAGGAGATCTGGCTGTGCCAGAGGCACTGGGGATGGAGGAGGGCTGGAATTCCCTGGAATTCCTGTCATTTCCCAGGAGCACAGGGAGAGCAGAAGGCTGATCTGTCAGCCCAGCATGGACTGAGCAGGAAGGAGGGTTAATGAGAGAAGGGTTAATGAGAGAAGGGTTAATGAGAGCTGCTGCCCAGGCTAATGCCTTACCTCAGTGGCTCTGCTGGGCTGTGCAGTGATAATGCAAAGCCCTGACTTGGCAGTTCTGGATGGTCTTTTGCATAATCCAGCATTAGAATAGGGAGGGTCCCCTGCTATTAGCTGGTGTGTGGAGCACTCAGGGTCACTGACTGCACTTCCCTGCTGCACTGACAGCTGAGGAATGCACTCCCATTGTGTATCCACAGGAATTGCTGTGCTTCCCTTGTCTCACCTGTGGGTTTATCTTGGAAGGAGTTGGCTGAATTGCCTTTCTGCTCTCATAAAGTGAGATGTCTTCTGTGAACCTTCCAGGCTGCTCCTCACCCAGCCATGCTTTTGATCAATTTTTCCTTGTGTCACCTCTTTTCACTCTGAATTGTCTCTTCCACTTTTTCCTCCTATTCCTAAGGTTTTTCCATTCTGCCACCAACCAAGTGTTCATGCTCAAAGCTTCAGTCTTGTTGATCTTCACGTGTAATTTTTATACAGGATCAGACTTGTTGGTCATGGTATTATCAGTAGCCCTCATTACCCTGTTGCCCTGGTGTTTGCCAGTAAATATATGCAAGAATCTATAAAAATGCTGGAAAAGGTCATGCAGGCTGGAAGCAGGCTCTGAGCTTTTCCTATCAAACTGCATTGTGATGGCTGCTGTGATAAGCTCCCAGTTTGTCACATTAAATTGAGTGCTGAGCAGAGATGCTCTGCAGAAGCCTGATTAACACAGGGTGATGGTTTGTAGGAGATAGTCTGTAGGAAAAGTCTATTTAGTTAAGTCATGAGTCTGTATCCTGAGGCTGCATAATACGACAGAGGTTCGCTTGTCTGAATTTTGGGTTAATTTCTCTCCCCGAGGCATCCGTCAGGATCTGCTGTGCCTGCCTGGCCTGGTTTGATAATCAGCATTATGCAGAGGGAAAGCATTGCTGTGTGAAGCTGTGTTTGCTCTGGAAAAGTTCAGTTCTGTGCAGTCACACAGGTTTAAAAGCCTAAAGTAGGGCATGTAGAATGGGAGTGAAGAGGAAATTCCTGCTAAAATGGGATTGAGTTTCAGCATCCCAACAGTGGCAGCTGGTTGGGATTGGGGGGCTCCAGCCTGCCAGAGTTGAAGGATTATTTGTGCTCTCAGGCACAGGGTGGGATTGTTGGGATTGTGCTGTGCAGGGCCAGGAGCTGGACTGGATATCCAGCTCAGGATGATCCATGATTCTGTCACTCCAGGTTGTACAGATGTGGTTTCTCATGCCCATCCTACTCACCCTAGTGAGAATTATCCCTGTAGGTCATTTCCAGCTCAGGATGTTCCATGATTCTGTCACTCCAGATTGTACAGATGTGGTTTCTCATGCCCATCCTGCTCACTCTGGTGAGAACTCTGGCCCAGAAAAGGTCAGCATTGATTCTCTGATGGTCGCCACCAACCATCAGAGCTTGTGATAGTTGATCTGAGAGTCTTATCAGTCCAACAGAGATATTTTTATGGAGAAATGGAGTTTTTGTGAATGAAGAGCCTTCAGCACTGTGCTTGTTTGGCCCTTTTGTTTCTTGTCAGCTGAAGCCATGCAGGGATGTTCCCCACTCCACAGACTTGCCCGTGGTTGAACCTGGGATAAATACAAAAACCTGTCAGCTGAATTTTAGCAAGACTCTTCCCTTTTGCCTCACAAGCAGCAGACAAAATGCTGCCAGAACAGTTTCTAATTTGGTATCTGGTAGAGCTGGGGAGAAGACACTGCTTTCAAATGAGTTTATTATTGTCAGCCTCCACCCTTCTGCCACTTCAGGAGCAGCTGATTTTAATTGCACATTCCTCAAAGCCCAGACACAGGTCCAAGGCCCTCAGAGGCTTTTCCTGTGTAACCCAATGTGCCAGGCTGGGTCTCCTGGCAGTGTGCAGTCCCTGCAGCTCTGAGCTTTTTTATTTTTGCAACCCACAACAGAAGGCACTGACAGTTTGTTATTGGGAAATAGGAGCTGCGAGCTCTGAGAGTTCCAAGAAGGAGGGTTTATTTTTTTTGAAGTTATTTTTGCAGTTCTCTCCAAGCCCACTGGTGAATGGAGTGTGCATTTATTTGCACCTTGTTGGGTGTGCTCCGGGTTGGAATCCATGGCTGTGCTCACCTTGGGTGCCTCCAGAGGTTCAGCATTCCCTGCTGGGAGCTGCTGCTTCTCACCACCAACCCCAAGGGTGAAAGCAGAGCCTGCACTTCCTCTGGGAGAATTCCCCAGCCTCTTGCAGGATGGGGAATTTGCTCAGTTTGATGAGCCAGCCTGTTTACTATGGGCCATTATAATCCCTCCTGACTAACCACTTTCTTATCCTCCCAAGTTTCTTTTTTCTGTGGAGCAGCTCCTTGTGCTCAATTAACTCTGTCTGCTAAAGGAGATAAAGACTTATAAAATCTTGGACTTTTTTTTTTTTTTTCACTTTCGAGTCCCAAGGATAAAAATGGAAATGTTTTTTGGTTGTCCAAAACTTGATTTTTTTTTTTCCCAATAAAAAGTTCTCTTAATTTTTACAAATCTTTTCAGGTCTCTTTATTTCTTTACATCTTTAGAGATATATTTTAGTGGTTGGACATAGCACTTAGTGCAGTGGTCTGGTTGACAAGATGATGTTCAAAGTTTGGGCATGAATGATCTTGGAGGACTTTGCCAACCTTAATGATTCTGTCATTTAATTAGAAGAGCAGCTTTTTACTGAACTTGTAAATAAGCAGATTGAAGGCACATTCAGTTGTTTTATAGAAAAATCACAGCTTTTTCCAAGAGATTGGGGGTAATATTTCCTGCCAGTTGATGTATGTTACAGCAGAGATGATTGTTAGTGTGTAAAGGAACACTGTTACAAGAAATACTAATTAGTCTGGGAATAAAGGGGTCTGGATTCTTGGATGTGATGTGATCTGACCACGTCTGCTCTCAGCACTACATTTTCTCCTGTGAAATGAAGGTGCTGACATTTACATATCTTTGTAAAGCACTGCTGGCTTTATGGGCATTATCTGGGCTAATTGAGGCTTTGTCTTGCATTTATTGGATGTCAGGCTTTGGCCATGTACTCAAAGATAGTATCTAATTATTCAATAAGAGAATATAGATTCCTTTGTCTATTTCCATTGTTTATTTTAATGTAATTTAAGAGAAGAAGAAAAGGTGATTTGTGCAAATGAATGGGAAGCACAGCAAAGGAAAACATGAGTGTCCTGTGTGGCACTGAAAAGGGCGTTCTGGAGTGTTCAGAGCCAGCTCATTTTATCACCAAAAAAATTGACAAGGAGAGCGAGCCAAGTCTTTATGCTGTCTCAGGGCTGATGAAGGCTGGATGGTGCCTCCCATTATTTGTATTTCCTGGAGGTTTGGGGAGGATGGGAGAGGCAGCCACATCCTCTGCCCTGCCTGCTCGCCTTGGGGACTGCTCCCAGTTAACTCTGCTGTGGTGCAGGCACTTTCTGTAGGACATTAAACTGCTCCCATCCTATTGCTGAAGGCAGCAGTGAGCCCTGTGCAAAAGGTCAGGAGTGTTTTACCTGTTCAGGTCAGTCTGGTGTCCACTGGAAGCTGCTGAGTCTCTGCAATAATTTAAACAGTTCAGGTGTTAGCAGAGATAAATACTCTTCAGTAAATGATATTATGCCAAGTAATTGTTAATAAATTAATAAATACTGTTCAGTAAATGATATTATACCAAGTAATTGTTAATAAACAGGCTGGGAGAGCTGGGGGTGCTCACCTGGAGAGGAGAAGGATCCAGGGAGAGCTCAGAGCCCCTGGCAGGGCCTGAAGGGGCTCCAGGAGAGCTGGGGAGGGACAGGACACAGGGAATGGATCCCACTGCCAGAGGACAGATGTTAGGGGAATTTCCTGGCTCAGAGGGTGATGAGGCCCTGGCACAGCTGCCCTGAGGCTGCCCCTGGATCCCTGGGAGTGTCCCAGGCCAAGAACTCCTGGGTGTCCCTGGTTAATCCACCCGTGCAGGGGATAAATTGTCCCCTGGGAGTTGAGAGGTGCCTGTGCCGAGTGTTTCCCACTAGGGGAGCATGTCTTTGGCCACCAGGGCTCGTGGCCACCAGGGTCTGCCTGTGGAAGCCCCAAGGGTCTGGAGGGGTCAGTCTCTACTGACCTGATGTAACATTTCTGCCGAAAGTGGGAAATCTGGGATTTTTCTGCAGTCTCTGGTCAAACTGTTTGGCTTTTTCATTTCTCTCTCACTGTCTCAGTTTCTGCTTTAAGTTTTGTCACAAATTTGTCAGAGGGAAGCTCTTCCAGACGAGTCTCAGCACTTGCATTTTCTCTTTGTGTTCTCTAAATACTCTTGGTGAAATTACACAATTCTTAGTCATCAAAGATCTTGTCTTCTTACCCTGTCCTTGGAGGCATAGCTCATGTCTTTCTAGGGCTGGTAAGAAATTGCTTTAGTATTCCCAGATAACTAATTAATCTCTGATTAATATTAATATTTCTATACCCAAATGCCTTCCTACATTAGCAACCAGTTATCACAGCAAATAACCTGGCAGTGTTTGTACAAACATCTCACTGGTTTTGGGACTGGCTGTTACTTGTTACATGTAGGATCCTTCTTTGGGTAGGTGGATTTATAATTATTTCACAGAATCCCAGACTGGTTTGGGCTGGAAGGACCTTGAAGTTCATCCTGTTCCACCCCTGCCATGGGCAGGGACACTTTCCACTACTCCAGGTTGCTCCAAGCCCTGTCCAGCCTGGCCTTGGATGGTTCCAGGGTTGAGGAATCCATTTCCTTTCATCAGAGCAACTTTTTCTAACTCAAGCATTGTGATAGAATTTGACACACACTGCAGATCTCACAGAATCCAGATCTTAAAACTGAATGTTTTCAGACTTTAAACATGGATTCTAGACATAGAGAATGCTTACAACCATTTTTGGGGCATGTTTGCAATTTGGAAATGAAGGACTTCTGTCAGCTGCTCTGTGTGTAATGACATCTCAGAGAACATCATGCAAAAGAAGGAATAAGAGGCAGGGCAGGAGATGGGGAGCTGCATTCCAGAGGCAGTGGGGAGGTAATGACTGCACTTATGGCTGGGGAGGTGTCATCCCTGCCGAGGTTTGGGAGCTGCCTGTGGTTGATGGGAAACAGAGATTGCCCAGGAATCTCCTTTGAATATTTCCATGTATTATAAATGTAGCCAAAAAATGAAATGCAGGAGTTCTCTGGGCTCACCAGGCATCAGGAATATGAGTTTTCAGAAATGCAGGGATGGCAGCAGACAAATATGTGAGTCTTTGAATTTGGATCCGTTTGGATTATTTTTGGAGTGCTTAGTTGAAAGAAAATGTCATTTTTGCAAGTAAAACATGTTTTTTCATTACTTGAGTGTTGTCAGTGGTTAATATTACACTGCTCATGTTTCAAAACCTCTTGGAGTTACTTGCCTGTAGTTCACACTTAAAAATAAACCTGATTCCTCAGTTTAGCAAGCTGATTTCTTTGAACTGTTACCTTCTTTAACCTGCCTGCAAATTGTAATTTTTTTTTTAGCGTGTTACATTCCCAGATTTATTCTGAGTCCTTCCAGTACATCAGATTTGACTCCTGCTCCCTGAGATACCAGTATCCCTTTAAGTGTGGCAGGAGTTTGCCACAGCGAGCACAGGCCATCTGCATTCCTGGCTGCTCAGCAAGGGAAGTGCCTGTTTGCCCTGGAGACCCAGAGATAGCTGAGAGAAGGCTGGGGCTCAGCTTTGAAATGTTAATCTGCTGCTTCTGTCCTTCCAAGATTTTGCCCAGGGAAGGCAGTGGGTGGGAAGTTGGTATTAATTTAGAATTTGGAGCTTTGGCACAATCTGTTGCAGTTTTAGCACGTTATAAATCGCTTAATATTTAAGGAGGTATTGAAGTTAAGATGGAACTCTGTCCTGATTTCAAAATTGGCAAGAAATATCACCCTGATTTTGAAGAAGTGCTTTAGCTGCCAAGTAAAAATAGCAGTCAGGATCCTCCCTGTGATGAGGAGCTCTCTGCAAGGTTAATTTTTCAAGGTCCCTTATCGGATCCTCACAGGGAGTTTTACTCCCACAACCTTCCACACTTTGCCATTGTCATTTTTACAGAGCCCTCAATTGTACTGTGATCCTCACAGGGGCTGGGGCTCTGCCCTTGGGAATGATGCATTTTATTTGAGCTGAAAGGGAAATTGGGCTTGGATTGGGCCACAGCAGCTCGGGTTCAAATCCTTGTTGTGCCAGATGCATCCTGCCAAGCTGTCATGTCATAACCTCTCCGTGCTCTTGGGGCTCCCTGGGAGATTGGATGTCCTGGGAGGGCAGAGGTGAGGGAGGGAGAAGGAAATGGGAGGGAATGTTGTTTTCCATGGCTGTGCTGTCATACATAAGCTGGGCAAGTCTGCAGAATCACAGCAGGGATTTGAGTGTGTCGCTTCCAGTGTGTCCCGTGAGACTCCTCGTGGTGTAAATGTCCCCTGTGCTCAGCTGTGTGTTTAGGATGGGCTGAAATCCTCCAGGCAGATCTGGGAATGCCTGTGGACATCAGGGCACTGTGCTCCAGTCAGTCCCTGTGAGATGGAGACGATAATTGTCCCTTTTTCTGCCCTAGTTGTTACTGAGCTGCTGTGCAGAGCCCAGGAGAGCAGATCTTGAGTCTTCAGGTACCTGCACAGGTGTAGATCTTGTACAGGCCTGACCTCTGCATTGTATTTTTTTGTTTCCTTGTGTGAGCTTTGCAGCATGGTGCCCTGGGTGTAGCTTTCTCTGCACATTATCCCTTTGTTCCCTTTGTTATCCCTTTGGGATGCTTGGCTAAAGGGAAGGAGGGTTTGTGTTACCCTCCATGGAGTGATGCCATATCCCCTCACTGAGGCTCCTGCAGATTTGTGCAGGTGCTTTTGGAAGTGATGATGATGATCCAGGTAGGTGCTCAAAAGGAGGAAATAAATAGGAGAGAGACATGTGCAGTAAAACTCCCCAAAAATACAATGTTTGCTGTCTGCAGAAGGGCAAAGTCGATAGGGAACGCAGTTTTATTTTCCAGCTTTTAAGGGGATGTAACAGTGAAGAACAACACAACCTTAAAAAAGAAAGCTTGAGTGTCCCCATTGCAGGAGAGCTGTAAACCTTTGAAATAGGGGTTTGTCCTGCAAGTGCTGAGAGCCAGAACTGCAGCAACACAGGTGCTCCTCTGCAAACTGCCTGTTACATGGGTTAGAGAAGCCAAATCCAGCAGGCTGCTGTCTGAGCTGAGTGATTGAACATGTCTGTGGGCAGGTTCAGGACATGCAGAATTGTTATTTCCAAGTGAGGGGTTTGATGGGGGTAGCTGTCAGTCTCAGGGAGGGAGTCCTGTTTGATTTCTGTTGTACTCTGAGTTTATCAGTGCTGTGATAAACACAGTGTTTATGCTGGCAGGGAGCAGGTTATGCCCCTCTTACTCATCCTGAGCTGCCCTTTCTCCCCACATTGTCCTCCTGTGGATTTTAATAGCACCAGCACAGTGCTTGCCATGAGTGAGGTGGCAGTGCCTGGTCCTGGGATAAAGACTGAGTGAAAACCATGTTAGGGAATTGTCCAGAATTTCATCTGTAATTACAGCCTGCACAAAATCAAAGAGTATTTTTTAAAAGAGCAGCAATTCTGGGAGCAGCTTTCCTTTGCATATTTTTAGCAGGTATTTGCTATTAATTCACATTATTCTCTGGTCCTGGTGGGGAAGATGCTCAGGGCTCTTGCAGACTTTGGTTTCTGGAGGGTCTTAATAAAATCAACAGAAATGGAGCCTCTGGCAAGGATTTCTTGCAGTAACACTCCAATATTCCCCATTAGGTTTATTAGGGGAGACCACACTGAGGCCTTTCAGTACTTAAAGGGGGCTTGGAAAAAACAAGGAGAGTGACTTTTTACACAGGCAGACAGTGATAGGGAGAAGGGTTTCAAACTAGAGGAGGAGAAATTCAGATTAGATATTAAGAAATTTCTCCCTGTGAGGGTGGGCAGGCTCTGGAATAGAATTCCCAGAGAAGCTGTGGCTGCCCCTGGATCCCTGGGAGTGTCCAAGACCAGGCTGGACATTGAGTTTGGAGCACTCTGGGACAGTGGGAGATGTCAAGGTTGAACCAGGATGAGTTTTAAGGTCCTTCCCTACAAAACCACTCCGGATTCTGTGATCAGCCAGTTGGTAGGTGGTCTGCATGTTTACAAATTCCTGACTGGAATTGTCCTTCTGCCTTTGGAAGTCCAGTGAAGAGCTGGCTGTGTTTTGGGAAGGAGACACCTACTGTGCCTTCCCTGGAGCTGCCAGGAGGAATGGAGAATGCACCGAGGATGGCTGTGTCTGCACAGCACAGCTTTGTCCTCCTCAGCTGTTCCCCCTTCCTGCTGCAGCAGATTTCCAACCTTTCCCCGTGCAGCTGGCAGGGCTGGCAGTTCTGTGAGTTGACATCAGCTGTCCCACGGTGTCACACTGCTGCAGGCCAGGGGAATCAGCTTCTGTTTTTTTTTTTTTTTTTTTTTTCCTGTTGCCGCAGGAGGTCAGCTGGGCTGGAGGTGAGATGGCAGAGCAGGTTCTGCTCCTCCAGCAGCAGCGAGGGTGGTTGGGATGATGGGCTTGGGTAACCTGGGCTTTACCTGAGCTTGTCCAACTCCTCTGCTGTGCACGTTTCACCTGATGGGTTTGTGTGGCAATTTCAGGTGACTGATGCTTTACCCAAATAACACAAGAATAGTCCTTTTTTAGGTATTTTGTGCATCCTTGTCCCCATCCACACCTTTGGAACATGAAGCAGGACAGGAGAAAGGTTAAACCATTGACAGCAAGAGCCTTGAGAGGAGCTCTTGTGGTTCTGTTCACACATGGGGACATCTTTTAGGTTCATCTTCCTTTTGGTGCATTTATTCATCCTTCTTTCCTCCTCCTCTTTCATCACTTCTTCCTCCACAAATATCTGAAGCCTAAAATAATGTTCTTGCCTTTTATCTGCCAATAGTGTGACACCGAGTAGTTCCTCTCCATACCCATGAATTTATGTTTGGCCTGTTTACTCAGGTGCTAGACAGTATTTCTGGCTGCACAGATGGTGAGTCTAACACAGGCCTCTGGGTTTGACTGTGATGTTTGTTTACATCTTCATGGTACAATAGTTACTGGAAGAGACAAACTGGAAAATTGTGAAGTGCAACCTTGAGCTTAATCCTGAAATGTGTGAAGGGCTTGGAGAGCCCCTGAGCACTGCCTGCCTTTCTGGATTGGGTGATTTTTAACTGGCATGGCCATTTCAATCATCTCCTGTCCAGCACATCACAATGCTCCTGTTGGGCAAGGGGAATTGGAGATGTGAAATTCCAGGGCTGTGTTTTGGGCTGTGACAGTCTCACACCCTCGGTCCTGCATGACCCCATGAACTCTGCATTAATACAGAGGTTTTTCCTCATCCGTTGTGTAATTCTGTTTATCAGGATGAGTGGAGTGGAGAGATTGGAAGGGATGAGGGATAGGTTCCTGTGTGTTAGAGAATCACAGGTAAATAAATGAGTTTGTGCAGATTAAAACACAACACTTGCATGGGCAGCTCACTTTTGGAAGATCCTTCAACTTTGGAACTTCCAGATGAGAAAGAGGAATAAAAGTACGTCTTAAAATGTTAGGGCTTAAAAATAGGGTCAGCTAAGCAGCTTTAAGTCACCCCATGAGGTTTCCTTACCCCTCTGGGGGTGCTGTCAGTGCCCAGCAAGGAGCAGCATCCCTGCATGGATGGGGCCATGTGAGGGATTCTTTCCCCAGCACCTCTGGACACCCCCTGCTTCTGGAGCTTTTGCCCAGTGATTTTGTTAATTTTATCTTCATTTCCAAGGGGTCTCCTTTGCTGGGTGGTTCCTCTTTAGTTCTGAGGTTTGTCAGTGGAAGGGGCGACGTGACGCAGAGCAGAGCTGGAATTTTGCAGCACTTGGAAACAAACAGGCACTAAGAGCAATTCCTTCAGGAAAAGCTGTCACCCCTCAGTGACATTTGTCAGGGATCTCGTGCCAAATGGAGCTGGCCTGGCAGTTTGTACAGAGCAGGGTGAGGTGGTGACATCTCAGCTGTGATGTGGGAAGGAGCAGTGACAGGTTCTGCTCGTGGCGAGCGTTGCAGCGATGAAAACACTGAAAAGTGTCTGGTTCGTGTTTCCAAAAGTTCTCCAAAATCACTTTGTGTCCATTTCAAGAGTTCAGATTAGAAGGGGGGGAAAAGGTTATGGGGTTAAGGAGATGATGATCATGTTCTTGTGAAAAGTGTCCCTGCCCATGGCAGAGGTGTGGTCTTTAAGGTCCCTTCCAACTCTTCTATCATTCCTTTGATATTTCTTTACACAGAAATGAATTTGTTTTGCCTAAATTACAGAAGCAAATACTACATTTCAGCCATCACTTTTTTTTTTTTTGTGAACCAGATTCTTATCTGGCAAAAAGTCATCTGGTCCAACTCCCCTGACTTCCTTGGAGTCACGCTGGTTTCCCACTGAAGGATTTGCCTTCTAAGAAAATTGCAGTATTCATTGAGGTTGCTTGTGCTAGGGAGATTCTTTCAGTCCTCTGTGTGAGCCAAGTCTTTTTCCTTGAATAAAAAGTTGATTCGTTTCAGAACTTGTTGGTAATAGTTTGAAAACTGGAATTTGGAGTCTGTATAGCAATACTTTGGGGAAGCACATTTAAAAAGAACTGACTGTTCTTTTTAAAGTCGTCTCCAACACAAGCTGCAGGATAGTTCCTTGTCCCACAGAAATCATCTGGATGTCAGGAAAGGGGAAGTTAGTAGAGAAAACTGCTGAATTTGGATGTGTATTTTGTGACACTTGTTAGAACACTCAGCCTCACCGGCATGTGCCAGGGAATTCTAGGAAATCTGTCAGTTGCTGTAGAGACAGCTTCCTCAAAACTTGTTTTTAATGTTTCATTTTCTTAATGTCTATGTTTATGTATAGCCTCATAGCATAATGATCTCATATCAGAATATTTATATGTATTTATGTAATGGAATATGTAAAAATACAAATTATGCAATGTATGTATCTAGTTTATGCAAATTTTCTTCTAATGTTTCTAAAAAAAGCTCAGGATGGTGAGATCAGCACTGCCAGTGAAATCTGCTGTTTTCCTGTACGTTTTCAGTCATTCCTTGTGCTTCAGGTAAAGGCTTTGTGCCCAGTAAAGAAGATTTTTTTATTGAGGGCAGTGTCTCTTCCTGGCATGGGCAGAGTCATTGTGGCACTAAAGGCTCGAATATCAGGGGGAAGAGGTGGTTAAACTTGTACCTGTGGTAGGTGAACATTGTGTTTTGTGTTCCCCAGAGAGGTGGTTTAATTCAAAATAATGTTAGTCCTCAGAGCCCTGTGGCTGCCTGAGTTCCTGGTAAATCAGGACTCGCTCAGGGTTCTGGCTGTGCCTAAGGGAGGAAGGGTTCCTGCATCTTGGATCAGGATCAAGGTTCTCTTTGTGACCAGAGTCTGATAAAAACAAATCCAGGCTCAGATACGTGGGAAATCGAGTACTAAGTTTCCTTTTGTTGTATTTCTTGAAAATAGACGTGACCTTTTTTGGCTCTAGTTGTATTTTTTGAGGTGTTGGTGGTACACACCGGAGAACCACGCAGAGGAACATCAGCTAAAAGATAAGACACGAGAAACAGCTCTGTGATGTGTGTTAGCTGAGGTTAACACCACTGGGGTTATTCACCTGATGCTGCATCAAACCCCTCAACAGGGCAGAGGAACTGGTTTAAAAACAAGAGCAGAAAACGCGCGTGCGACTTTTCCTCGTTCTCTCACCCCGCTGTACGGCCTGCGGTGCTCTGTGTGTTCCCAGGTGCCTCTCACAGAAGCTGTGGAGCCCGTGGACCTGGAGGAGTATCTCAGCACCCACCCCCTGGCCCTGGAGTCGGGGCCCCTGCGGGACCTGCTGGAGTTTCCCTGCGATGACATCGAGGTGGTTTACACGCCCCGCGAGTGCCGCACGCTCGTGTCGGCCGTGCCCGAGGAGAGGTAGGGAGGCAGGAGGGCACTGCTGGCGCTCCAGGGAGTGAAATGTGTGTTCAGGGAATCACCATCACCCCTGTGATCTCTGGTTTTTGTTCTTTTCACAGCGAGATGGATCCTCACGTGAGGGACTGTGTCAGGAGTTACACGGAGGACTGGGCGATCGTGAACAGAAAGTGAGTTCCCTTGTGGTGTTTGGCACCTTTAGTTCATATTGAAATTTTGGCCAAGGAGGCTCAAAAATATTGTCCTGGCTGCTCTGGCTTTTAGTTGCCTGGTTCAGCTGAACTGATGCTTTGTGTTTGGAAAACTGGACCTCAGACATCAAAACCCCCTATGGCATTTTGGAAAATCTGGGCCATTTCAGTCCACAGTTGCTCCTTTACCATGGTAGAGCAATTCGGGAATGTGGACCAGTAAAATTACTTTCAGCATTTGTTTCCTTCTTTGTTCCATCTGGTTTTAGTTCTTTTTAGCTGCATTAATTTTGCAGTGATACACAACTTATGTGCAGTCACAACCATCTGATAGCCAAGGTGCCCTCTGCAGCTTCCATTGCTTCCCAGAGAGACCTGGGGAAAGTACATCAGTCAAACAAATAATTATTAATATTTGAACCATCACAACATTTACCTAATGAGTTAACAGTTCAGAGGATGGGCATGCATTGATTAGTCCATGCAAATTAGCAGGAAGGGTTCTGAGAGGCTTTGCTTGGAGCACAGACTCTCAGATGATTGGAGTCTGATGACTTCAGGAGCTGCTGTCAAGGAGTAAGTGATCCATGTGATGTGCATCACCTACAAATGACTCAGTGCAGCTCCAGCTCTGCCCTTGTGGCAGTTGCCACAATTCACTGGTTTAATGTTGTCCTGAGAGCCACTTCAGGGAATGCTCAGGATATTCTTGGCACTGCTAACGTGACCTAATAAAAAAGTGTTTTGTAATCTCATACAACAAAAACCAAACCCACCCAGAAAGGGACCCAAGAGGGAGGGAGATGTTTTATTAACTCCCAGCCTTGGCAGCACAGAGCTGGGAAGTGTGTCCCACCCAGCCACCCACTCTTGGTTTCTCAGTGACTTCCATTGGTACCTGGAGTTCCTGGCTGTGATTCCTGCTCTGAGGAGGTTTGTTTGGTGGGGTTTTGTTCCTCTGAGAGTCATAGCACTTTCTGCTTGGATAAAATCATGGCAGTGCATTGGGTAGAAATTGAAGAGTTACTGCTGGAGCAGGGGAAGAACCCAAAAGCTCAGCTGGGAAGGACTGAATTGTTTTTCAAGTAAGAATGCCAACAATTTCCTCTTAATCCATCCCATTGGATGGTTCCAAGTCGTCTGGCTAGCTCCAGGGGCACAAACCCCAGCTCTTGGAAGAAGTGCTGAATTGGCTTGTGACATTCCATCCTTTTCTTCTCCACCCTAGGGAAAATAATCTTTATGTCCATCTCTGCCTCCAGTTTTTTGTAACCAAAATGTTTTTGAGGCAGGGAAATCCACCCATTCGGTAATTCCTTTAATGATATTGGAAAAGGTAAATTAAGTTTCAGTGGCCTGAAAAAAACCCACTAGCATATTCTGATATCAAGCTTATAGTATAATTTCTGTGTGCTAGACTGAGGAAGTCAGGTGTGAATTAGAGATGATTTGCACTTGTTGGTGGAGCTGTGATGGAAATGCAGACATCCAGGTGAGGATTATACAGATCCTATTGTTCAGCTCTCAGGAATTACAGCCTAGCAAGGAAAATGCATTCCCGTTTTTTTTTTTCTCTTCCCTTCCTTTATTCACTGCTAGCATATCCATGGTTTTCCCATGTCTGGAGCATCCCTCTGTGGTAACTTTAGTACCAGGGCGTGGTAAGAACAATTAACTCTAGATGTGATCCCAGGAGCTGGCTTGGAGTGAGTACTGCAGGGAGACTGTGGCTCTACCCATGTGTGTGTGTATAAATACAGACGTGGTGCCATTTGGCACCCAAAAATTTGTTAGTCAAAGAGACCTGCTCCTGTCAGCACAGCAGGCAGACTGTTCTCTTGTAGGAGCTCTAACACTCTGGACAGCTCTGAGGGACCCATTTTCCTCACAAAGATGCTATATGGAGATACTCGTTTCAGTCAGGGTTGGAAAGTTGCTCTGCAGAGGTGCTCAGCATTTTCCCGAGTTGCTGTTTTGGTTTTCCAGTTAATCATTTTATCTGCTCCAAGTCAGTTCCTGCCCCAGCAGAACCACTGGCCTTCAGCCCTTGTGTTCCCAGCCTGTTTTTAGCTTGGCATCACAATGGCACATTTTACAACGACTTTAATTGGCCCTTGATAATCCTCCTTTTGACATCACCCAGAGTGGCTTTATAGATGAACAGAGTCACATTGTAGTGTTGGAATAGTGGCTGTTGGATGATGCCCCAGCTCCAGTGGAGCTGACTGGAAATTGTGTTTGCAGAGAGCAGCTCCTGCCTCGGGAGAACCCACGCTGACAATGCTGGGTTTGTTCTGGGGTGCTGCTTCTGAGGTCGGGGTCAAAAGGGCTGCTAAGAACGTGTTTGAAATCCTGTGTTTGCAGATACCACAAGCTGGGAACTGGGTTCAATCCCAACACCTTGGACAAACAGAAGGAGAGGCAAAAAGGGCTCCCCAAACAGGTCTTCGAGTCTGACGAGGCTCCAGATGGCAACAGCTACCAGGATGAACAAGTAATGTGCCTTTAAAACCTCGCTGCATAAAACCTAATTTATAGTCCTGCTTTAAAAGTGCAGTCCCGTTCCCGTGATGAGTTGCTGGTCATTTGTTGGCTCTCAGGATGACCTGAAGCGCCGCTCGATGTCGATTGATGACACCCCCCGGGGCAGCTGGGCCTGCAGCATCTTCGACCTCAAGAACTCCCTGCCTGATGCCCTGCTCCCAAACCTGCTGGACAGAACCCCAAACGAGGAGATTGACCACCACAACGAGGACCAGAGGAAGTCCAGCAGGCATAAGGAGCTTTTTGCACTACACCCAGCACCAGATGAGGTATTTTTACGTGCACGTGGGTGAGACTTAAAAAAAAAAAAAGAAGGGTATAGGGATTGTGAAAGCTGTCAGTCTGCCATGGATTTAAAGGGTTTGAGATCACCTGTGCTTAACATGCATGAGAACTGCAGCTATTTTGTGTTTTTCAGCATATTGTCTTGCCCATAGATAATACTTTCTGAAGATTGGGTTTCCCTTCTGGTTATGCAATCCTCAGCAATGTAGAAACATTAAAGAGATTTAATTTAGCATATTTATAGCTGCTGATGAATGCACCACGCTGGGAAGCCTCGGATTAAATTGGTGCTGTATCTTAGAAGAAAAAAGTGATAGATGTGTTTGTCTCCTGATTGTGTTGGTGGTTTGTACAGGGTTGTGTCTCTAATTCCAGGAGGAGCCCATAGAGAGACTCAGTGTCCCTGAAGTACCCAAAGAACACTTTGGCCAAAGACTCCTGGTGAAGTGTTTGTCCCTGAAGTAAGTACCACTCCAACAGATTTCTGCACTGCAGAAATTCAGAATTTAAATCTGCTGCTGTATCCATGTGCATCTGGAATAACTCCACTGCCTTGGAAGGGATAAGTGCATTGTTTGGGCATAAGCTTTGAGGTTAATTTTGTAAAGGGTGAGTTACACAGTTGTGTCTTCAAGACTTCCTGCAGATGGATGAGACAGGAAATATCCACCTCCCTTGGCTTTTCTCCCTGCTGCTTTCCAGCTCTACCTGTTCCATGTCCCTGGCACGTGACATGAGGCTTCACCACACTCCTCCAGGGCTCCCAAGCTGGCCACTCACTGGTGTTCCCCTCCCTAATGAGGAAATTTGAGATTAAATTTGAAGATGAAAAATGGTCGAGCCTTAAAAACATAAAGACAGCCAAAGATTTGCCAAAGTTTAGGCTCAACAACCTTGAGTGTGTCCCTTTAAGAGTGAAGACTTTATATACTTAGTAAGCATTAACTGGAGGAATAGAAACCTGTTAAACAAGTTTAATGAAGTGGAGCTCCTGAATATAGGGTTACCTGCAGCTGGTTCATTGCCTATAACTCTTCTCTAATAACACAAGGTAAAATTTTACTGTTATTCCCTTGGAGAAATAAAGTACAAAACTGATTTTCCACACTGCTGTATTCATCTTCTGTGTCCTCAGTTAGGTCAACCCTTCTTATTAGAGAGCTCCAGTTGCTGCTCATAACTGAGATATATGTGTGGGACATTTCTCCTGCTCGTGGAGTACTCCAGGACCTAATATAGCCATAGAGATGAACTGATTTTGCAGCCTTTTATGAACTGGAACAACATAATATGCAGTAGCAGTGCAGCTTTCCCTCCAAAGGAGGGTGTCTTTAGCATAAATAAGTTAGATGCTGGAAATTAATGTTTTCTGCTCTTTAAGCATCTCTTGCTGACTGCAAATTTATAGCAAATCTGCCCAGCTACATGTTTGCTTGTGTACCTGGGAACCTCTGAGCCTTGTGGGAAGTAATCCAAGATTGTGCCATCTCAGTGGCACAAAACAAGGACATTTTCCCCAGGGAGAAGGCTCAGATGACCTAAGCAGGGTCATTTCCAGGTTAATCTCAGCTTTGTTGCAAAACTGGAGAAAACACCTGTTTGTCCCCGTTGGAAGAAGGAGTTCCAGGCTGAAGCTGGGAGCTCTGTGCAAGGGCTGGGTGTGGAGGGGATCCCAGCATGGATGGGACATGGATTCTGTGGGGAGGCTGTGCAGACAAAAATGGCATTTCAGCCCCTGCTTGCCGTGGTGCAGGGACAGGTTTTGAATGTTTTGAAATTCCTTGAACTCCCCAGGTGTTCTAGTCAACTCTGTTTGGTGGATCACTGTTCCTGTTGGGAGTGTTGGAATTTGCATAAACGCTGGGTTACAGTCACTGTGAAAAGCTGGCACCTTTCTAAGGGAGTTTTTGGTATTTTCTGACAACAGTTAACTGTTGAAAATTGCCAAAATTCAGGTGTCCCTGAGTGTCCAGAGGCAGGAGCCCTCTGGCCAGTGGTGCTGAGAGGAAGAGTTGGCCATTTAGCTGGAGCAGCACAGGAAATTGGCTTCTCCAATTCAGGGAATCAGGGCAGCTGAGTGCTCCAGTTATCCCAAATAACAATTCCTCTCCCTTCGAGGAAGCTTTTGGGCTGCTTTGCTTGGCTTTCAGTGAGTTAAAATGGCTTTTAGAAAGTCCAAGGAGCACTGACATGGTCCTGGTGGGAGGATGGGGTGGAAATTGGGAAATAAGATCCCTTGGAGCAGGAGCAGCCCTTGGGTTGGCTCAGCTGTTCCTGACACCTCAGTCCCCATCAGCCAGGGAGGATTTGGGGACAGGGTTGGTTATTCCTTCTGATAAAATGCAAATCAACTGATTCTGTGTTTCCTTCTTTCAAGATTTGAAATAGAAATTGAGCCCATTTTTGCAAGTTTGGCTTTGTATGATGTTAAAGAAAAGAAGAAGGTAGGTTTTTAATTACTTGAGTGTGACATTTCCACTGAAATTTAAAACCAAGAATGGAGGAATTGATTCTGGTGGCAAAGCTTTAAGAGGACAGTGACATAGAGGTTGGAAGACTGATGATGGCATTTCATGAACCATCTTGTGTGTTCTTGGTAAATCAGTTGAGATATAACCACTTTCCTAAAAATGTTATCTAATATGTGAGTGCCTGAAATCAGAATATATATATATATATAGTCCAATTTTGTCTTTCAAAAGTCTCTTCCCCAGAGAACTTAGGTAACTGAAACCTTTTATTTAGATTAGGTTTTTATGATTTTCTTAATCTCTTTTTGGTGATTCAGCATGGAATGGGTCCAAGCAACACTTGAATAATGCACGAGCAAGTCACACATGCTAAAATTGCTAAAATCAAAACAAAACTGAGGAGTCTTTTCAAGATCTAAGTTATAGGAAATGGGAAATACATTTATTCGCCTATTTATGTTCTGTATTTAATATTTAAAGAGTCTCTTAGTTTTCCTTATTCAAGATATTAGCAGTAGTGGAGAGAAAAATGTTAAAAATACGCATTTTGACATTTATCTCTTTAAGACTTGAATTTAATGCATTGAGATTTAAGTTATGTAGATGAGAGTATGTGGAATATTATGTGAACTTTGTTTAATATTTAAATCACATTTCATAAGCCAATTTTATCATCTCATTACTCCTTTTTTCTTTTTTTGGCTCTAACGTACTAAGTCCTTTAGTGACCTCTGGTGTTGTAACCTGCTCACATCTTTTTTGGCTCTGAAGCTTTGCAGTCAAGGATTTGGTGTTTTAGGGTAGAAAGCTCAGTGTCTGTCTTTCAAGGGGTGTTGTTTTTTATTTTTCTGTCTTTATTTTGATATTCTGGTGCTTTCTGTTCAGCTAACAATGATAATTCCTAATCCTGTGATGGAGCTACACACCTTAGAGGAGCTGGAGGAAATTTTATGGGTAGTTTGTGGTGTTTCCTCCATTTCCTTTCTCAGTGTCCTGCCTTGATTTCTTAATCAAAAAGGCTTTTTTTTTTTTCTTTTCATACATGGCTTGAAACAAGGAGTTTTTAACATTTTTTAAAAAGGTATTAACATTAAACATTTAACATGCATTTTAAAACAATTTAAAATTGTTCATGAAGAATTTACCAAAAAAAAAAAAAAAAAGATATCACTAATGCTTGAAACTCCCCAATTTCTTCTTTAGATTTCAGAGAATTTCTACTTTGATTTAAACTCTGAGCAAATGAAGGGAATGCTTCGGCCTCATGTCCCCCCTGCTGCTATTTCCACCCTGGCCAGATCTGCCATCTTTTCTATCACCTACCCATCCCAAGATGTCTTTCTAGTCATAAAGGTAAGAAATGCCAGGCAAATGGAAATTATTGTGGTCTCTTGGTTTTTTTGTTTAAAATAAAACAGAAATTCTATTCTCAAAAGTGTGAACACAGCGCTGCTTTATTTCAAGTATTCTCACTTCCTTTGTAACAACCAGTTCAGTGCACTGAAACTGGGAAGAGCACAAAGGTTTGCTTGATGATATAAATCAGTTTTCTGGGGCTTGACCTTGGTTTTCATATAAAACAGTGTGCTGACTCCTTGAAATGACAGATAAGTCAGTGATTTAAAAATATCTATTGATCTGAATCTCATTTCAAAAAGGATACACACCCCTCAGCCAGATTTTCAGATGTGTTTAAGGGCTGAAATTGCTAAGAGAGTGAGATCCATAACTGAAATAAAATGCAGCATTGGTCACTCCTGGGATAGAGTACACAAGGATAAAGTTTTTCTCTCTTCTCCCCTTTGATTCTGTGAGGGCACAGATGTTCAGGTGGGTGTTTGAGTCAGGATTTTTGGCTGGACTCTGGATAAAAATCATCCTGTGGTCAGCAGGGGAGTTCAAGACAGATTTTCAGTTCACAGGCAGTGGGAAAGTTCTGCAGGAAATGTTTCTTCCACAAGGACTCACCAGGCTTTAGCTTTTGTGAAAAAAGTTTTTGCTTCCTTGTGCTTGTTCAGTTTATTAATCCTTGCTTAGTCCTTATAATGGTTCATTTTCCCTTCTCAGCTGGAAAAAGTTTTACAGCAGGGAGATATTGGGGAGTGTGCAGAGCCTTATATGATTTTTAAAGAATCTGATGCAGCAAAGGTAAGAATTTTTTTGCTGTTTTGATAAAAAATTTAACGTATTTTATTTTACCTTGGAAGGTTGATACTGTTCCTCTCTTTAAAAGGATCTGTTTTTTAATTAAGAGTCTAATCCCATTCTAAAGGCCAAAGAAGAGCCTTTGAGTCTTGCTGCCTTCTTGGGGTGGAGTAGTTAAAGGTCAGCAGTTTTTGTGGCTGTCAGGGGAGATTTGTGGTTCCCATCAAGCTCAGTCATCTGTGATTCCCTGTCCCAAAGGACAGCTGGGTCAAGGGAAGGCAGCCTTGGATGGGAATTTGCAGTCAAAATTTCAACTTTTCCACTGCTTTTGCAGCTTTAACCCCATCACTTCTGCCTGATTCTAAAAGAACCTCAAAGATGGTTCCTAATTGTGTGTGCACTTGCTTTGAGGTGGAGATCAAAGGGGAGTAATGAGGGCTGGGTGAAGGGCAGAGCAGAGGTTCCAGCCCTTCTTGTGATCCCAGCCTCTCCATTAGCCTTTCTCAAAAGCTTGGATTATTTGTTCATTTTAATCAACCTCTTAATAAAATATTTCCTCCCTAAAGCTCTAAAAATTGCTCTTTAGTATGCAGAGCTATGGAAAAATCCTATTTTATTCCCTTTTTTCCTTGACAAAATGAGTATGATGCTGCTTGTTTGAGGAATGTTTTCCGTTTCCCATACAACTCCAGATGATCTGAGCACCTGCTGCATAAAATCACATTAGGAAAGGCCCTTTCAGACTTGACAGGGGAAAATTCGGATTTTCTTGAAGGAGCAGTGGCTAGATGAGGTCATTGGGGATTTGACAGGCTGTTCAGGTTGTTCTGACTGTCCTCTGGTGGCCTCTTTTGGGAAGCAAAATTTGGATTTTCCCAACACTTGGTGTTCCTGCTTTGGAAGGAGCTGCTGAAACACACAATCATTGGGAGTTAGAGAAGACACCATCATTCCTCACTAAATGAACCTCTGGTCCTCTTCTTGTCTTAACCTCTTGGACTGAATATTTTCTTCACAGAACAAGGAGAAGTTGGAAAAACTGAAGGGCCAGGCAGAGCAGTTTTGCCAAAGACTGGGGAAGTACCGGATGCCTTTTGCCTGGACTGCCATTCACCTCATGAACATTGTGAGCAGTGCTGGCAGCTTGGAAAGGGATTCCACAGAAGTTGAAGTTGGCACAGGAGGTACAGGATCTGCAGGAGGGAATGGGGGCAAATCCAGAGGTTTTGGTTCATATCCTGTAGCTGCTGTTGCTCCTTTTATGGCTTTCCTCTCCCTGCCTGGATGGTCTGGGGTCATGGTTGAAATAAAAAACAGAAAAGTCCATTACAAATGGATTTATCTTTCAAGGATTTTACAAGCAAACCATCTGTTATATTATTGAAAACCAGGCTTGTGAGACTGAGGGAGCATTACAGGCTGATGAACATTTTCCAAAGCAGTGGATTAATCTTTGTGAGCCACATAGCTCATCCAAAACTGCACTTCAGCATCCCCAAAACTGCCAACTTCATCATCTTTCAGAGCAAGGGAAATACATAAATCTCAGCGTGATAAAGACTTTTCTAACAGCAGGAAGGCACTGGGGTGAGGTGGCTGGGAGGGCAGCAGGAGTCAGCTGTGCCCCACAGCCTCCCAGTGCCTCCAGAGCAGGATTGCCTGGGCACAGCCACCTCTTCTGTCACCTCATGGCATCGTTCCCTCTCCTCCTGTGAAAACAACCCTGATGGGAACAAAAGTAGGCTCTTGGAGTGTAGTTTTTCTGCTTTTTCCCGAATTCCTTTTTTTCTCACTGTTGTGTTTTGCAGAACGTAAAGGGTCGTGGTCGGAGAGGAGGAATTCCAGCATCGTGGGGAGACGTTCCCTGGAGAGGACCACGAGTGGGGATGAGGCTTGCAACCTGAGCAGCTTCAGACCAGCCACCCTGACAGTCACCAACTTCTTCAAACAGGTGTGGCAGGGAAGGGTGTCACCAAGGAGCTGTTTCTTGGACAGGAGGGTTGGATCGTGTGAGCTCACTGAGGGATGGATTTGTGATGTGCTTGAGTTCTGTTCCCCAGTCACAGGGAATCTTTCCACAGCATTCAGTGGGTTTATCATGTTATATGTCAATTATCATGGAATCACAGACTGGGTTGGGTTGGAAGGGACCTTAGAGCCCATCCAGTGCCACCCCTGCCATGGCAGGGTGACCTTCCAGCATCCCAAGGTGCTCCAGCCTGGCCTTGGACACTTCCAGGGGTGCAGGAGCAGCCACAGCTGCTCTGGGAATTCCATTCCAGGGCCTCCCCACCCTCCCAGGGAACAATTTCTCCCTAATATCTAATCTAAACCTACTCTCTCTCAGTTATATATTACATTATATGATATCATATATTAATTCTGGTAGCAGTGAATCCAATTCCTCAGAGTGATTTAAGGTTGGCATCAGCTCCCTGAGGAAAACAAAGCATTTTGCTTTTGATGCTGCTTTGCTGAGTGGCAGCTCCTCTTAGGCAGAGCTTGGGATTTTCCTGAAGAGTAGAAAACATGATTAAAGGGAGCAAATTTTTTAGTTCAGCTTAGCAAAAAGTAATGAGCTGAAAATTTTCTAAGATTTGCTTAATGTCACATCTAGGTCAGGAAAAACTGGTCACTAGGTTAGTAATGATTTACAAAAGCAAGTATTTATTTACTTTGTTGAGGTTATTTGTACTTTGAAGCAGCTCATTTTATTAAATTTGTCCTTTAAAAACTGCAAAACATTAATTTAAGGTTTTAAATTTCAGGTTCATCATTATCTTCCTTTTCTCCTGTTAAGTATAATTAGTTGGATACTACCCAGTGTTTTTCTCCTTACATTCGCTTCTTTTTTATTTTTTTTTTTTTTTAATGTTGTAATTTCTTACCTTTAAAATCAGGTATCTTCTGCTTTTGGGTGGCAGAGTCCCATTTTCTGTAATATTTCCAAAATTAGCAAAACTCTGAGCTATTAGAATGGGCACAAAAAAACTGGCAACAGACTCCTTGCACTTCCTACTTTACCTGAAAAATAATCGTCCCAAAGGAAAGGCAGAGGAGAAGGAATCAGGATCACCTGCTGAATGACAGATACTTTTTCAAACTATTACACTTGCTAAAAAATGGGTATTTTTGGGGAAATCTTTTAGCAGCCATTTCCAGTTTGGAAAAAGATAATATTGATGAGGAGAGAAAAGGCTTTCAATTAAAAGTTCCTGCAGCTGTCAGGATGATTAATAAGGGATGAAGGAAGGGGAAAGGATGGAGAAATGAAGTGTAATTTAACACATTAATGCTACCACCTTGTTCTGGGAAGGCAGTTTGATGTCAGAGGGAAGAGCCTGTGGGATGAGAGGCTTTGGGGGTTGTTTGGGTAACCAAACCTTGCACCCTGAGCAGGAGGGGGATCGCCTGAGCGATGAGGACCTGTACAAGTTCCTGGCTGACATGAGACGTCCCTCGTCGGTGCTGCGCAGGCTCAGACCCATCACAGGTACCCAGGCAGCCCCTCTGGGCTCCACAGATCAGGCCTTTGGTTCGTTCCTCCCCCAAAACCCCAGAAAAACCCTTGAGAATGATCCCTGCACAGCAGGAGCTCTGGAGGTGTCATGGGGCAGGTTTGTGGCACACTGAGAGTGGTGTCTGTGAGGAGAAGATGCAAACCCCAAAGCCCCAAACCCCGGAGCCTCTGTTTCCCACTCCCTTCCCCAAAGGAGATCTCTCTCCTGGTTAATAGGAACAGGCTTCACCTCTGTTTGGGAAAGGGGAATAGAAACCCTGGCACTCCTCAGTGGAGCTGGTCCCTGACCTGTTCTATTCCTGACAATATTTACTTAACCTGCTCCTAAAACTCTCCAGGGACAGCAATCCTGCCTCTTCCTTGGATCATCTCCCCAGCTCTCAGCTGGCCTTGCAGCCACGTTAGGTTTTAAGAAAACTTTGCAGAACTGTCTTGCTGCAAATTAACCTGAATCTGGTCTGCCATGGCCTCGGGCAGTGGCCACAACCCTCCAAGCACTTGAGTGCTCTGATCATTTCACCCAATTCACCTCTGTTTTGTAGCCTGACCAATCTCAGGATTTTTCAGCCTTTCCTCTGATGGAGTTTTGTTTGTAACAATAGCTGGGCCTCATAGCAGCATTATTTGGGCTGCATTTCCTCTGTTTTCCTAGGAAAAAATCATATATTCCTTGTTAAGGTGCTTATTTTCTGTTGGTTCTTATTATCTGGTCCCCCAGTTGGATCCACTGATACTTGTCAACAAATCAACAACACTTTGGCTGTAATTTATCATTTGTTGATTTATTAAATTCAGACATAGGATGTCACTGAATATATAGGATATTAACCTGAAGAAACAAAGCACAATTATGCTTTTAAAAATTAATTTATATTTATTAATTAATCTCTTTTTTTTTCCTTGCAGCTCAGTTGAAGATAGACATATCTCCAGCTCCAGAGAACCCCCACTACTGCCTAACCCCAGAGCTGCTGCAAGTCAAGCTTTACCCAGACAGCAGAGTCAGACCTACCAGAGAAATCCTGGAGTTCCCTGCCAGGGATGTCTACGTCCCAAACACCACATACAGGTCAGAGTTTTGAAATCCATTTCACTTTTCAGGGCCTGAGACTGCCAAGTGTAGAAATTCCTCCCTTATCAGTGAGGTTGATGCAAGATTTGGTTTATGGCCAGAGGCATGGGAAGGGTTGAGGCTGACACAGCAGAAAAGGCTCAGCTGGGGAGGGACAAACAGGTTTACATCAAACTTGGCTGTGAATAAGAACATGGGAGAGGTTTCTCCATTCCTCAGAATTTGGGGTGGAATTTGGTGAAATTCAATTCTATGTAGGGTTTTTCCTTTGCTGCAGTCACCATTCTCTTATTGGTTTTATTAATTTATGTCACTTTCTGTGACTTTATTTCTTTTTATTTCTTTAAAGTGAGGGATAGAAATAGAGAAAATGCATAATCCCTTTGTTAATATTTTGATTTCCAAGCAATTTCTTTGTTTACGATACTTGACAAAAAAATCCTCTGAAGCCCTGAAAAATAGGAAATCTTTCTAAATATCTTGGAAAACAATAGCCTTTCTATAACAAAACCCAGGCTGGGACCAGATTTCTTTTCATTTTGTTTCATTATTAATTTAAAGCTTTTTTCATTACATGGCCGAGTGGAATTGTCTTCATCAGCTGAGTAATTTTACCAACTTAGAAAATCCTTTATTTAAATTTAGATGCAAACCCGGTTTTTATAAATCAAAGTTTACAAGAAGAGTTTAGTCAGGTTCCATATACTGTATTTTGAAAAGTCTCAGCCATTTATTTATTTGTCTATTTATTTATTGAACAGGTAATTTAACATTACAGTAAACCAGTACAAATAAGCAACACTGCATGATCTCATCTCTGTTACAAACCCATGAGAATTAAAACGATTTTTTTTTTTGGCAGCATTTCTGTAATTAACACATTCTATTCACTGGGTTTCACTCTTGACAAATTACAACCAAAACCATTTCCTGTGTGATTGTGAGTGCTGAGATAAAAAAAAATCCACACTGTACAAGGGTTGGGGAAGATAAACAAGTCAATATGACTCAGGGGAACTGCAGGATTGGGGCTTTGTCAGTCAGCACTTCCAGAGCCAGCCCAGGGCTGTCACTCAGTGTTCTGCAGCTGAAGTTCAATGTGTGAGTGTCCCCAGGAGCTGGACCAGCCCTGTCCCGTGGCTTGTGCCTGCTGGGTTTGTGGGTTGGCACCCTTGACCCCATTGGAGCAGCTGTTCCCTACGTGAAGGGTGTTTTGTTGTGTGCTCACTCGGTTGTTTATTTAATTCCTTAGTTGGTCGGACTGAAAGGTCACAAAGGCTTGGCTGTGATTCATTGCAGGTGAGGAGAGCAGATCTCTTCCTCCTTTCAGTGAAGTTTGGCTCTTCACTCTCAGTGACAGCCCCAGTTCTGCAGTGACTGTGCAGAGTGTGGGCTCCAGAGGAGCAGGGCTGCCCTGGCTCCCTGTGCTCCAGAGAGGGTGGGTTGGCCTCAGCTACGTCCTGGAAAATTGGCTGGAAATACCCAGAGCCCTAAAACCAGGAATTACCCATCTTTCATTTGCTCCTAAAACATTCCACAACAAAAACACAAACATTCAGTTAGTTACTTCAAGAAACAAAAATTTTTTTTTTTCCTAAATGTTTTCTCTAGGGTTTTGCCAGCCCTTTGTTCCCAGGAAAAAAACTTCTTGTTTTCACTACTACACAACCCACAAAGGAATGCACAGCCTGAAAACCCATTCCCCCAAACAATATTATCCAATATGTGACAGGTTGGCTCCTAGGCATTAGAATTTCATCCTGGGGAGGGAAAAGCTCCACAAGAAATTGCAGCACATTGACATTGGGGCTTGAAGGAATGACAATACTCACCAAACATTTTGTAAGACCATCTCAGATGCCTCAGGTTTATGTTTTGGAGAAATTCCATGCAGGGCATGGACTGGGACATGGCATCTGTTGGTAAACACAGCATCAAGTCCTTTGGTGTGGTAAAGTTCAGTGTGTTTGTTCTGAGTGAAAATGCTGCAGGCTGAGCACTCAGTCAAAGCTTTTTAAGTCTGTTGGGTGGATCATTATTTTGGTTGACTTGAGCAGGTAGTACCTTCCTTTCTTGGGCTTCCAGTATAAGCCTTTTCCTCTGTCCAGCCTTCCCCTGGACCTCGGTGTGACATATTTCCCGTTCAGGTTGGTTTCCTCACACTCGCTGTGCCACCAGCCTCCTGAGGAGCAACGTGGGAATGTCAGACACTCTGTGCTCTATGGCAGAGGAAGCAGCTCCTCTTTGCAAAATTAATCTGCTTCAGACCCTAAATGCCAGCTAAATTGGTATTGTTTACCCAGTATTCCCAAATCACTGAATTGTTTGGGTTGGGAAAGTCCTCTAAAGTCAGGGAGTGCAACCATTCCCCAGCACTGCCAGGCCACCACTGCTTCATGTCCCCAAATGCCACATTTACATGGATTTTAAGTCCTTCCAGGGATGGGGACTCCACCACCCTGGGCAGCTGTGCCAGGGCTGAACAACCTTTTCCATGAAGAAATTTTCCCAAATATCCATCTAAGTCTCTTCTGGTGTAACTTGAGGCTGTTCCCTCTCCTCTTGTCCCTGTTCCCTGGGAGCAGAGCCTGACCCTCCCTGGCTGTCCCCTCCTGTCAGGGAGTTGTGCAGGGCCAGAAGGGCCCCCCTGAGCCTCCTTTTCTCAGCAGAATTAAGAGCTCTTTAACCAAATTATCTCAAATGAGAAATGGCCTCAGCCTTGCATCTCTTGCCCTTTTGAAAGTGATTATTTTGTGTATATTTGACAAGCAGCTAAAATCTGCCTTTGAATGGAAACTCACTCATTATTAACTTTTGGGTTATAGCCTAAGTGGCGTTAGAAGTCAGTTCATCTTTGGGTTTTTTTGCAAAAAAGGGATCAAACAATCCAACCTGGGGCTGCCACAGCAGACCAAGCATCAGGGGAAGGGACAGCCCTTTGCTTGAGAGTTTGGAATCTCATCCTGGGGGTTATTTCAGCCTGTGCTGCCTGTTCTGTTTCTGGAGTTGGTCATTTGCATGGGAGGGCAGGATTAGATGGGATACTGGGAAGAAATCCTTCCCTGTGAGGGGGGTGAGGGGCTGGCAGAGGTTTATGGAGAGATTGATGATTCCCCATCCCAAGGCTGGACAGGGCTTGGAGCAACCTGGGATAGTGGAAAAGCATCAGGGTTGAAACAAGATGAGCTTTAAGCTCCCTCCCAGCCCAGCCCGTGGAGCAGAGGAGTTCCCATGCCCAATTTGGACCATACCCAGCTGGTTCTCAGGGCAGCTGGAGCCCCTGGCTGTGTCCCTGGTGGAGAAGGGCAGCTCTGTGTGCTCGGGCAGTGCGTTGGGGATGCTCCCGGCCATCCTGGACAGCTGCAGGCTGAAATTGGAGCTGGGGCCCCCCAGGCTGAAGCTGTACTCGATGTGCCTCCTGTTCCCCCTCCAGTCCTGCAGCTCGATCCGCAGCAGGTAACTCCCCTGCTTGGTGATGGAGTAAATCTTCTTCAGGCCCAGCCAGAATTCCTCTGCAAAGTTGGAGGGAAGAGATGCTGAGTTGGATTTTAGGGATAACCTGCAGGTAGTGTGTGTGGAAATACAGTATTTAAAAGGCTTTATTAATTGCTTTAATTAAATCGGTGATTTGAGTCTTGGGGACTGTTGATCTTTGCAGAGGTCTGCTGCTACATTCTTTTTGTTTACCTCTGCTTAATTGCACACTGAAGATCAATAAAAGCAAGAGTTTTAAATGAACTGGAGCTTCCCCCTGTAAGTTTCCCACCTCGTGTGAAACTCTGAGAGGGAGCTGGAGACATTTAGAAAGTGTGTAATTGGAAGTGTGTGACAAATGAAGCCAGTGACATACATAAAACCTAATGGCAATTGTTGCATTTTGGGAGGAAAGAGCTGCAGAACCAAACTGGGGTTTCAACACCCTCATGTACAAAGGGAATTTTTCTTTTGCTGGAATTTCTGATCATTAGTTTAATTGGTTTAATATATTATATTCATTAAGTAGCTTATTATCAGCACAGATAATTGCCACATGTAGAAAGTGGGGCTGAATGTGAGTGCCGTGCACACAGCTGGCATTTGAAGCCATGGAAGACAAGATGGTTGAAGAAAACACTCCCTAATTTACAGCTCCAGGTTAGGAGCTGTAACCTGGTTTATTTTATCACCTCAGAAGATGCAGCAGAGCACTGAGTAGGACATAGCTGAGAGCACTGAGATTCTCTGCAAAAACCCAACACTGAAAACGTTTGGCTGCATCTTGGTACAATATTTGGGAATTGGGAGACCAATCAAGGAGCCACTAAAGCATCCAGCAGGATCAGACAAACTTTACAGGTGAAAATCTACCTCAGCTTTGAGCTCCTGTCCCAAAATTGAGGGAAAGGCTGAGATACAGCAGCTCTTTATTATAAAAGATGAGGAAATAAATCAGTGTTGCTGCTCACCTTGGTGATGTTTAGATCTGTGCTATGCTTAGAAAGTCAGAATATTTCCTAAACAAGAGGTCACTCATCTCATATGAGAAAAACGAGAATATTCTGGATGAGGAAGCTGTTGGGCAGCACTTGGTGCTACAAATTCTTTGGAGTTGATGATTAACAGGGGAACGTGGGTGTTTCCTCACCCTATGCAGCCATGGAGGGGATTGGCCACTCTGGAGAAGCCTGAGGTGTTTGCTCAGGGGAGCACACACAGCCTTGGGCTCTCCTGAGGCTGGAAAAATTGATGTGGTTTGAAGGGTAACAGGATTGCAGGAAGGTTGAGCAAGTAGTGACAGCAACTTCATGAGGTTTTGCCTTTGTGTATATTTGGGAGGTGCTTTTATAAATAGTAAAATCTTGATAAAATAGTGTTTAAAGCATTCTGGCCTTGCTTAAGTTTCTAAACACGTTTGAAGGGATGGCTTTGAGAATTCCAGAGTTATGTGTTCAACTTAGCACTTTCTGGTATTGCCAATTGCCAAGCTGTTATTTGCAGCTTTAGTCTGCTTTCCTTTCCATAAGGAGATTCAGCTTCTCAAAGCAATTCATACCAAGAGACACAAAAAAAGGGATATTTACCATTGAGGTCACCAAAACCATTGGTGTAGGCATCCCAAGTTTGGTTGAAATCCAGTGATCCATCCACTCTCCTCTGGATTACAGTCCAGGATGTGCCTGTGAAAAGGGGAAATAAATCACAGCTTGGCCTTGGCCTCATTACCTGTCCCTGAGTGTGCTCTGGGATGCTCCCATTTCGAGGTGGAATAAGTTAATTAAACTCTTTATGAAGGGAATTAAAATTGGAGAGAGCCCAGGGCTGTTTGAGTGTCCTCGGCCCCACTCGTGGTGACTCACAGAATTATTCTGTTGGGGCTGCCTTAACTGGGTTTCACTTGTTTATGAGGGCTGAGAGACAGAGGAGCTGATAAAGAAGAGATATGCGAAGCTGCCAGGGTCAGGCTGGCTGCTGACAGTGCCTGGCTGCTGGCACAGCTCCGGGGCAGGGCTGGGGTGTCCCCACTGCAGCTCCAGGGGGGTCTCCTGCTGACCTGGCCCCAGGTCATGACACCCTCACTGCAGCAGCTCCAGCAAGGGTCAGCAAAGGAGGATTTTGCAGAGGGCAGCCCTGTGAGCTCTGTTTGCACATCCGAACACGTGTGGTGGCCCCACGTGCTCCCCAGCTCTGAGAGCAGAGGGAAGGGGACGTGGGACAGGCACAGAGCAGCTCTGGGGAGGCAGGGAAAGCTGGGAATGAGGGAACTGGCCGAGCTCTGTGTGATCTTGGTGGCAAAAGGAACAAACTTGGGTCTTTAGGAAGGTGGAGCTCAGGTGGGTGATGTGACAATTGTGTTGCTGGCTGCTGAGCCACCCAAACGTGGCACAGGAATCCTGTCCCAGGACTCATTTCTCTGGGTTAGTTTGGCACAGCTCAGTCTAAAGCAGAGCCTGTTCATGAATAAAATTTTACTTTTGTAGAAGCAAATTGTTGGCTGTTTGCTTGTCTTTGGGAAATGCATTCATGGTTGCACTATAATGGCTTTTATAATGACCATTTTTATTACCTACAGCTAAAGGGGCTTGGGATGTGGCTATCCTTAATTTATGTCACATAATTGAATGTCCTTTCCTCAGTATAAACAAGAGGGGAGTAAGGAATGGGAGCAGTGATAAGGAGATTTCAGGATATGGGAAACCTGACTTCAGACAGGCCACTAAGAGAAGTCAAGAGGGCACATAAATCATAAGTTTTTGTGTACTTTGGGAGAAGACAAAGTTGTTTGGCTTAGAGGGAGATATTTCTGTGAAAATTAGACTGTTGCTGGCACAGCTCTTACCAAATTTTGTTTCACAGTAGACATTGAAAGCTTCTGAGCCATTGGGCTGGATAGTGTAGACCCCACTGTCCTGCAGTGTCCCAGTGTGGTAGAGAGCAGTGCAGTCAGCAGCAGCACCTGAGGAAGCAAACAGCCTGTTAGAAATCCTGCTTGGGGTGTGCTGAGCTGAGAGCTAAAGACAGAAAATGGCAGTGATCATATTGGTAATTTTATTTTACAATAAATGGCATGGAATGGGCAGACTGCTTTGGGCATAACAGTGTAGCTGCCAAGGAGTGCATAGGTTGGTCTGCCTGTGTTTTTTGAGTTAAGCAGGGTTCCAATTTGGAGGATTTTGGAAAGTTTCTAAGGCCTAAGACTAGACTCTGGCCAATAGGCTTTCCTAGCCCTTGTACAGTTCCTAGTAAATACCATGCTCACTGCTGCACTTCATCAGTGCCTTTCAACTTCAAAGAAAGGACTTCTGAATCTTATAATTATCCAGTGTGGAGTAAATTAGTTCTGTGTTCAGGCTCCACAAGATAGACATGGGTAAAAGCATGGTCACAGCATGTTTACAAGAGGGGAATGGATCCTGTTACTGCATTTTTGGACATTGTTCCTGTGTGTCACCCCAGAGACAAGTACAGCTGGAGTGGGGCTAAATAGATAATGACATTTTTTCCAAAGAAGGGAATCTCGTTCCTTCCCACAGCCAAGATAAAAAATCTCCTCCTTTTAGTCTTAGACTCCTAAAAACCCATGCAAGGCTGTCCCAGAGGGTACTGGGGGGCAGCATGTGCTGTGGTCAGGTCTCAGACATGGGTCTCACCATCAGCTCTGTATGTCCCAGCCGTGGGCCTGTGCACAGCAGAGGGGCTGGGCTCTGCTTCCTGCTCCTCTCCTGTGAAGGAATTCTCCAGAAGTTCCTGGACCTCGATGTGGTTTAGCTGGAAGAGCCATAATTACACTGTTAATTTCCCAAGGCTCTGGAATGATGAGGTTCATGGATCAAGACAATGTCATGCATAGAATACTTTTTCTTGCAAGTGTAATCCTGTAGAATATCCAGTTTACCACATAAAAATAACTTCAGCTCTACAGTGGTGGATTTTAGGTGTGGGAATGCCAACTGTGCCACTGCTCTGACAGGGTAGGATTCATGAGGGGTGGAAATGACCCTTTTTCATGTGGTGCATGATGGGCAAACAGATTTAACTTATTTCCTCAGGTGACATCACTCAGACAAATAATACCAACAGCTAAGGAGGACAGAACCCACAGGTCCTTAGGCTGAATGCATTTTCCTTTTAGAATAAATTAAATCTGAGCATGTTGATTTTACTGTATTGCAGTGATATATACAGTGGAAGTTGGACTTCCACTCTGGGAGTGGATTTTGGAAATTAGGAAAGAGGTAGAAAACAATGAGTCTTCCAGACCAATGGAAGAATTATCTATCTGTCTGTCTGTCTATCTGTCTATCTTATCTACCTGATAGATAATAAGGAAAAAATCCCAAATTAGCAGTCAGAAAATGCAGCAGCCTGATGTTGAGAGGCAGGATCTCAAAGCCAGTGTTGGCCATAGCTCCTGCCTGGCAGCCCTGCAGCCTCTCCCCAAAACAGGTACCTCAGAATGGTCCCCACCTTCTTCTCCACCCCAAACTGAGCAAGGGGTGCCTGACCCCAAGGGTTGGAACCTCAGCTCAGTGTCAGAGATGGAAGGAGGAGCAGGGGTGGTTCCTGTACCTTGTCCTCCAGCTCCATGATCTGGTTGTGCTGCCTGTCCAGCTGCACGTGCTGGTCCTCCACGATTTTGAGGAGCTGCTTGATGTCACTGTCCTGCTGCTCCACGAAGGCCTGAGCACAGGGAGGGAAGGATGGAGGAGGGTTAGGAGCAGCAGAAAACCTTCAGCAGTGGTTCTGCCTCTGTAACTCTTGTCCTGGGGCCAGTTTTGAGAGGCACAAACCATTGAACTTTGCCCTTCCTTTTCCAGAGAATCCTAAAATATCCCTAACTGGAAGGGACCCACAGGGATCATCAAAGTCCAGCTCCAAAGGTTTGCCTGCTTTGCCTCCAAATTGAAAAATTTCTTTGCTTCTGGAGCAAACACACTTTTTTTTTTTGAGACAAACTACTGGCAGCTCTGTAGATTCTTTTTTAAATTGCTCTTTTCCTTCCGTTTTCCTATCTGGAACAATAATGTTCTGTGGAATCAGCCCTTGATTCAAACTAGATATACGGCACTGATCAAAAAAGGGAAAAATTCCCAGCATTTAGCATTTATTATTTTCCAATACAAATTGCTTGGCCTTTTTATACTTCTGCAAAATACAGTTAATGTTTCCCTTTTCTACAGAAAATCTTACACCCACCTAACTACTTGCATGATTAACATGTTAATTTTGTTAACACTTGTAAGGTTCTTTGGTTCTGGAGCTCCTACAGATGCTGTAAATGCCCTTTTCTAAAGGTTTAAGGTCCCTGTTTGTGCACTGAGCAGGCAGTTCCCACTGCATTGATTTGGGATGAGTTGGTGATGTACAAACCCATGGGCTTGGGAATCTCATAATTTTCCTGATTGCAAAACTTTTTTATCATTGTGATGACAAAATTTCTTAAAATTGATTTGCAAATAAATACTGAAAATAATACAGAGCTTTATAATGTCACAGTTTTTCACGAATTTCACTGGGGAATTTAACTGCAAAATGAACTGTGTCAGGGTAAGACAGTGATTTTTTTAAAGGTAATGTCAGTGATTTCTTTCTCAAAATGCAGACCAGCACTCCAGTGAGGAGGAAGGGAAAGCATGAGCTTCTATTGCATAATTACTGATAATGGCATTGCAGTGTATTTTGGCTCAATGTGTCAGGGCCTTTCACAAGACACTTACTTTGAGTGAAGAAATTTCTTTTGTCTCTTGCACCGAAGGCTGGATAATGGCCAGCTTGGTGACCTTGTCCTCCAGTCCCCACACTTGCTCCTGCAGCTGGATTTTGTTTTGGATGAGGTCTTCAATCTTGAGGTTCATCTCCTGGGAGAGGTTCTTTATCTCCTCGTTGTTGAGTTGCAGCCTGGCCGTGGTTTGCCGGAGCTGTTCTTCTTCCTCCTTGATTTCGCTGGTTTGCAGGGAGAGCTCGTAAAAGGACTTGTCAAAAATGTAGAGTTTCTGAAAGATGTCGTTCATCTGCCCCTTGGTCTTGTGGACAAAGTCTTTGAGGCCGTGGCCCAGCTGGAGGAGTCCATTGGCCAGGATCCGGACATCGTCCAACATCGCAAATCTCGATTTTGTTTCCGGAGATCCGGCGGAACCAACGGAATAAAAATCCTTGTCAGCTCCAGCTGGGACAGCCAGGGGGACCAGCAAAAGGAAAACTGGGATGATCTTCATCTCTCCTGCTCTTGGAGGCAGAGACTTTTCCCAGTGCTAGCTTGTGCTCTGTGGCTGTTCTGGGTTGCAGAACTCGATCTATTTATACCCCTCTTCATTTTAGCAGAGGCAGAGCAGCGGGTTGATCATTAAACCGTGTGTGTTTGAACGAGTGTAACCCCTCCTGAATGTAGGTTGATACCTGGGAAGATAAAATTGAGGGACTGGCACGTTGCAGATTGAACTGCTTCTGAACTTTTCCATCTGCCAGGCCTTCTGGTGTAAAATGTTATTAATGGCACGGTGTTTTTCACACAACTCTTTTTAATAGATTAATTTTGGGTCATAATCTTGGTAAGGGTTTAAATCGCTCCTTGTTTGTGTTGTTTGGTTCCCTTTATTGCCTCCGGAGTGTGAAAGGATTTTACCATGTTTAAGAGCACTTGGATGTTCAGCTTGTGAAGCTCCTTGATGAGCTGTGGAAGGGCAAAATATTCCCAGATGATTCACAGAACTTGATTTTCATCTGGGGCCATTTTCTGATGTAACTCGTTGTGCTGCAGTGGATTTACTTGTCATCGAGCCCAGATTAAGTGAGAAAGAGGGAATTAGGTCCAGAGATTGCCTGGATGGGATCCTGCTGTGTTAAGGTTTGTGCAGTAATTTACACCATATAAAACTTATTTTTTAAGAGCTGCTTTCCAGAGGTGGGTGAGATAAATAACAACTCGCTTGCATTTCTCACCTTACCATTCTTTTTGCTGTTTAAGATTCACACTGCATAAAAAAAGACTGCAAGTGCTCTGAAATAAATGCCCAGTTCTGCAGTGGGTCTCTGCATGGAAACATGGAGGGTTTTGGGTAGTACTGCAGCGTGAGTGAAAGGTATTTCTCTTTTTGGACTCATTCAAAGCAATCCAAGAGATCGAAATCAAGCATTGCACAATGTACTTTGGAGAGTTTTCAGGTTTTTTGCTAAATTCTTGCATGTTTAGGAATTCTTCCCATAGACTTTTTGTTGTGTTCTTCATGTACATATGCACGTATGGTATGAAGCATCCATAGAAAAAAATGTTTAACAAATGAAATTTTTACCTCATGTGTTGAACTTTTTGTGTGCTCAGGGGTTGGTAATATGCAGGTAACCTTCCCATTCACAATTAAATACTGTGAAAGTATTTTAGATGTCAGATTAATTGCTGGGGAATATTTTGTGCCAGTGTGATTGGGATTAGAGTTACTGGAGTACCTGAGATATGGAAAAACAGCAGAAGCAGGGAGATGATCAGGCCCAGCTCTGGGCAGAATAGGGATTCCTTCAAAACAATTCTGAATTGTTTCTCTGGCATCTGACACAGGGATTTTGGGCTGCAAAACTTGAAGAACTGGTTGTAAAATTTGAAAATAAAAATCCCCAAAACAAATGTATAGACATTCTTCAATCCACTTCACAGTATTTAAGTGGCCTTGGTTTATTGTGGTTTCAAATAAAGCATTTTATTTTTTAACTATTTCATGCAAGAAATCTTTCTGGTTTACTTTGAATTTTTCCTAACCCCATCACCCCCCAAAAATCTTTCTTCTTGGTTTAGTCTTTAGAAAAATATGGGAATTACTCAAGAAATAGCAATGACCAAGCAAGTGGGGATCAGACATTCCACCAGGTTTCTACAGCTTGTGTCCCACGTGCTCCTGGTGCTGCTCAGGGATGACACTACCTATGGAAAAGGTTTATTTTCCAAAGGGAAAAGGCAGCCAAAAGGCCCTGATATCAAATATTAATAAAGCACTAATTAGCTGCCAAGCACCTTTCCATATTAATGCCAAGGCCAGTGAAGTCAGGCAGTGCTAAATTCACTCCAGAACACCCCTAGATGTCACAACAGTCTCAGAAAAAAGCCACTTTTCCAGAAGAAAAGTGGGACACAGGAAAGCAGAGAGGAGAAAAGCTGCTGGCATGAATAAACCATAAAATTCAATAGCTGTGGAAACACTAAGAGGGAATCTTGCCTCTGAGAGTTGTCAGCCCAGTCAGGAAAAGATGTATATAACAAACATGATCCTGAAGATCTTTCATGCACCTGGGTGACCCTGATTATATGGGCTTTAAATGATTTTTATAGTAGGAATAAAGCAAAGAAAAAGGTCTCTGGGTTTTACTGAAAAGGGAAATTTTCATAATAGTTAGAAATTCCCTCTAAGAGTTAGGAGCAGCTTTTAATGTTTTAATACCTTTGTGAAGGATTTTGCAAAATGGCTGCAATGATATTACATAAATATTTAGAGGAGTGCCTGGTGCCATTATTTCCATGGCTTGGGAAGCCTTTGCACTTTAGCAATTTATTTTATGAAAGTAAAAGTACTTTTGAGATCTGTTTGAGATAATAGGATGAGCTTTGCACGTATTTGACGTAGCATTTTAATGACAGCTCTAAACACAAACCCTTGGCTTTAAAGCTCCTGCCTGAAGCTTTTATTGATAGAAATCAAGACATTTATAATGTCCCTGTCACTTTTTCAGCCACCAGTCCCTTTCCATGGCTCCTGTAACTGTCTTTAGACAGGAAGATGTGAGATTTTTAGTTATGTAGGGCAGAAGAGAGGCTGGGAGAGCTGGGGATGGAGAAGAGAAGGTTCTGGGGTGATCTCAGAGCCCCTTCCAGTGCCTAAAGGGGCTCCAGGAGAGCTGGACAGGGACTTGGGACAATGGCCTGGAGTGACAGGACAAGAGGTGATGGTTTTAACCTGAAAGAGAGTAGGTGTAGATTAGATTAGATTAGGTTAGATTAGATGCTGGGAATAAATTAATTTCTGTGTGGGTGGTGAGGCCCAGACACAGTTTGTCCAGAGAAGCTGTGGCTGCCCCATCCCAGGAAGTGTCCAAGGACAGGGTTTGGAGAAATCTGGGACAATAGAACGTGTCCCTGGCCATGGCAGGGGGTGGAACGAGGTGATCTTTACATCTCTTCCAGCCCAAACCAGTCTGGGGTTCTGTGGTAAGGTAAAGCAGGATTTTTCCATTTGGGGTCTGATTTGCAAGCTGGGCATTTTTTCCCTTCTTTCCACCTAAGTTTTCCACAAAGGGAAGATGCCTGTAATAGGAAACCCTCTGGAGAGAGGCTGCCTGAAGAGGGGGAGCATTCCCCTGTCCCCTCTTCCAGTGGGATCTGTGCATCTGAAATCCCATAAGCACCAAGAGCTTCTTCCCAGTGAAATGCCCTTAATGAGGGCTTGAAAAGCAGTGGAGAGGGGAACAACCTGTCCCTTTCCTCAGCACAAATCAATCCTGCCTTTAATATAGGGATCCTGGAGCCTGGCTTCACAAATACCTTAAATCCTTCTCTTAAGCACTAATAATACTTAATAAAAGTTTTATGAGCAAGGTACATTTTAGAGTAAATTTTCATATCCATTTTCATTTTAAAAAGATCATCAAGCAGCAAATGTATTCATGGCAGAACAAAGTAATTTAGGAGAGTCACAAAAATGGCCCTGGCCCCCTCTGAAATAGTAGGAGAGCTTTGATTTGGCAAAGTGACCAGTGGGGATGGGATTCAAAAACTTAATTCAGCATGAAGGACTTGAGAGGGAAGAAATTCCCACTTGCCTGCTAAGCTTATTCCTCTGCCTGCAGGGGTGAAGCAGAGCCTGGTTCATAAGGCTGCCCCAAATATCCCTGGAGCTGGACTGCTCTTAGGGAATTCCTTAGGATCAGCATTAGCTGTGTCTGTGTAGATGGGACTGTTTGGGGAGCAGATGGGAATTGCCATCAGAACCAAGTCCTTGGGTGGGATTCATTGCCCAAAATATTGTCATTAGTTGCCATTTCAGGCAGCCAAGGGCAGCTTCCCTTTGCAGCTGCTCCTCCAGGAGTGTGTCCCACTAGTGCAGGTGTTTTGGAAACTCCTGGCATCTAAAAGGCACCAGGTACCTTCCCTGAGTTACTGCCCTCCTGAGAATCCAAAAAAGAGTCTTTTTGTTATCAACCTCCTGCTGCCAGCACTCGACAGCAGCTGCTTTATTGTGCCTTAAATGTTGTCCTGCTGTGCTCCTCACTTCACTTCTCTGAGCCCATCTGGCATCTCTTGGCTCTCTGGGACAAGGAACAGTTGGAAACTACTTACAAATTGTGTTCAAACCCACAAAATAGTTCCCAGAGGGAAGGGAACCTCTTTTTCCTCTTGCCTCACAAGCCAGGGGTGTTAGAGGGTTGTTTCTGCAGTGTTTGGGCAGAATGCAGAGTGCCAGTCCTGTATCCCTGGGAGCTCCCTTTATCCTCCCCTGAGCTTCCATGCACTCATCCCTCCTGGATCCCCTGGAGCTGCAGGAGCCAGGCTGGCCAAGGAGGAATCATGCTGCTGTGTGGGACATGGATTGGGGATTTCCAGGCTGGTTTTTTAAAGATGTGTAACAATTCATACATTTAGACTTGTTTGGCAGCAAAAGAATGTTCATTTCCTTTGAAAAACTGAGTGTTGAGGTGGAAAAGTCTGTGGGGGACATTGCTTTTTGTTTTTTTTCTTTAAAAGAACATCAAGGAACTTTGTGTAGGTCTGAATTGCTTGCACAAAGGACAGGTAGGGGTTTGTAGTGGGCAGTTTTGCTGATGAAGTGTGAATCCAACTTTTACCTTGTTGGCAAGGGCCCAGCAGGGCTCAGAGGACAGAAAATACTGCAGAATTTTGCATCTCTCCTGGCTGTTAATCACAGACTTGGAGAACAGGACTGGAAGGAGTTTCCAGAATGTGTCCCCTGCCCCTGTGAAGGTTGAGGTTGTGTTTAAACTCATCTGGAGAGTGTCTGCATCCCCTAGCCTGAGAAACCACCAGAAAATGGAAGTTTCACACCCTCCAAGGCAATTTGTTCTACTGCTTTAACTCTCCTTACAGCCAGAACATTTTCCCTTGTGCCTCACCTAAATCTCCTGTGCTGCAATTTCCTCCCATTATGTCCTGCCACATTCCCTGTGGATGTGATGAGCATTTTATTACTTCAGACTTTGAAATAGTTCTTTAGATACCGGGGAGTGTTGTCATTACCTGAAGCTACATGTATCCGTTTAGTTTAATCCGTTTTCAGAGGAGAAATGTAACCTGAAGTCATCCTGATGTCAGGAGATGTAAAAAAAGAAAAGAAAAAAAAAGGACAGGCCACAAGAAGGGAGGTATTTAACAGAAACCAGCTGCTCTGTGTTGAGCAAATAAAGTATATAAAGTGCAAGTAAATAAAGCTTTTGTATTCATATGTGTTCTTTCCACTTGAACTTCTCAGACTGTAGAATCACTGGGAATTTTTTAGATGGTTTAAATACCCTTCCAAACAAGAACTGTTTCAAAATATGATGAAAGTTAAAAATTTACATCTTTTGATGTCTGAAATGAGGGGTCATTACCAAATTGTTTGTCTGGGTGTGAACTGCACCTGAGAGAATGAAAAAATGTCAAACCCTTCACTTTGAGCTTTTCCACAGAGGTTTAAATAACAGCATTAATGAAGGTGTGATCCCTCTCATCACCTGCTGCCTTTGTCTCTTGCAGGAATCTCCTTTATGTGTATCCACAGAGCCTTAACTTTGCCAACCGCCAGGGATCTGCCAGGAACATCACAGTGAAAGTGCAGTTCATGTATGGAGAGGATCCCAGCAATGCCATGCAGGTGAGGGGACTGCTCTGTGCTCTGTGGGAAGGGCAGAGCACTCCTTGCAGTCAGGAAACCCCTGTGTTAAAACCTCACTGAAATGCATTTCAAAAGAACAAGTTCAGAGGAATGGAAAATTGTATTTCAGAGCAAAGAGTGCATTTGTGTAGAGTTTGTAAGGTAAGAGTGGAGCAGCTGGAATTTTAACATGAGATTGTTGATTATAAGGGTGGTGAGGCCCTGGCAGAGGTTGCCCAGAGAGATTCTCCATCTCTGGAAGTGTCCAAGGCCAGATTGGATGGGGCTTGAAGCAGCCTGGGATAATGGAAGGTGTCCCTGTCTGATTCCTGAGATGGGATTTAAATTCCCTTCCAACCCAACCCATTCTGGGGTTCTGTGTTCACAGCAGACACTGCTGGTGGGAATAGAAGCTTTGCTTCCATGACAAAAGAATTAAAGGTGACAGCTTTGTTCAGGGCCAGCAGTGATCCCCACTCAGAGAGGATCTGTGCAAGGGTTGTTCCATCCATCAGTTCTGCCATGTCTGTGTCCGTGTGTCACTGGAGGTGTTAAAATTGTGCCTTTTCAGTGACTGAGTGAAGTGCTGCCTGTAAGTGAAGGGACAGGGAAGAAGCAGATGTGTAACTGTACAGGTGCACAATAAATGGAGCTCTAAATGTCTCTGCAGGATTATGGAACAAACGCTTGGCACAGTTTTATAGGGGGGTTCCTGTGGTTTTTTTTCCTCTTTTTGCAGGTCATCTTTGGCAAATCCAGCTGTCCTGAGTTTTCCAAAGAAGCATACACAGCTGTGGTGTATCACAACAGGTAAAACACGGTGTGGAAGTGCAGTTAGCAGTGACTGGTGTTAATTATTTAACAATCAGTGTCTGGGCAGCACTCACAGTGACTGCAGTGCCAGTTGATGCTGTCCTTAGAGTTTTGTGACCACTGGGAGACAGAGTCTTTGTTTGCTGTGGTACAAACCAGCTTTGTGTGATCCTGAGCACGTAGCCCAGCTCAGCAGATGCTCCAAGTACAACTCCAGTCAGCAGTCATGAAGATTTATGTTCCAAACTCATGGTAGCAGGTGCCCCCATTGTTTCCTTGGAGCCTTTTAGACATCAGCTACAAATTGGAACTACTTGGTCTTGAAAATAATTCCATTGCAGCTGGGGTGAGGAGTGCTGAATCCAGCAGGAATATTTTCCTGGCTTTGCAGCTGTGCCAGAGAGAGATGTTCCAGGGGAGATTCCTGTGCTGCAGGTCAGGGTTGTGGCAGTGTCCACATTGAGACAGGAGTTTGTTGCTCATGTGGTTCAGAGTGCCTGTGTGAGGAGGAAGCTGCTGCCCATTTTTTTGTGGATTAGAAGTTTTCCCAGTCCTTGGTGATCAGGAACTGAACTTCAGTCCCTTGGGATGGCCCATGAGCTCCCTTCCCTGCAGCTCCTTTAACTCAAAGGGTTCAGTCTGGAGCACAAGGTAGCAAACCACTGTGGGTGACTCAGCTGAGGCTCTGCTCTCTGCACAGATCTCCTGATTTTCATGAGGAAATCAAGATTAAGCTCCCAGCCACTTTGACAGACCACCACCACCTGCTTTTTACTTTCTACCACGTCAGTTGCCAACAGAAACAAAACACACCCCTGGAGACTCCAGTCGGCTACACCGTGAGTGTCTTCCCATCCTTTCATTTTTTAGCACAGGATTCATTCAAATGCATTTGCTGGCTCTTTGTTCAGCATCCCTGTGAACTCATATCCCATTGGAGATACTGAGAAATTGGCAAAAGCTCGAAGCAAGCCTTAAGAAATGTGTGGTTTTGTTTTCTTCTCTTCCTAGTGGATCCCAATGCTTCAGAATGGTCGGTTAAAGACGGGTCAGTTCTGTCTTCCTGTGTCATTGGAAAAGCCACCACAGGCTTATTCAGTGCTTTCTCCAGAGGTGAGCTGAGTTCTGCCTGCTGGAAACCAGCAGAAGACACGTGAGAAAAAATGAAAGGGTGTGTGTGTACATATCTTGTGTGTGTGAATTTATTTATTTCTTAAATACCGTTAAATTTAGACAGAATTTTAGTGTTTGTGTGTGGCTATGTGTGTGTGTTATCTGACCAAAATAAATGAAAACAAATTAAATTGTAATTAGCAGAGCCTAAGCTCTGCTCTGTGTCACATCCTCTTTCATTCTTCCCTCAACCTGCAGGTTCCCCTCCCTGGGATGAAGTGGGTGGATAACCACAAAGGGGTTTTCAATGTGGAAGTTGTTGCTGTGTCATCCCTCCACACTCAGGTACGTGTCAAGAGCAGTCACTGGAATAAAATAATAAAATAATCTCCTGACAGTTGAAACACTGTCAGAGTTGATGCTGTGAAGGGTGTAACAATCCCTTGTAGTGAAATTCCAATCTCATTTTCAGTTCTGAGCCAGCACACCCATTTTTCCACATTCTGCTGTGAGTATATTTGAGAAGTTCTGCTTAAAAATATGAGTGGTTTGGCCTTTATTCACTGGGGGGTGAATGGCCAACAGTGTTCTCAGACCTCAGCCTGTTGTGTTTGATACAACAGCTCTAACACAGCCAGGCAAATTATGTTTTCTTGTTTTCTTGTTCTTGTTTTCTTGTTCTGTTTTCTTGTTCTTCCCTTTCCCCTCCTCTTTCGTTTCTCCCTGTATTTTCCCTCTGTCTTTGATTTGAAAATAAAGATGACAATCATTTTGTTTAATCATTTCAGCTTTTGTTTTATTAATTCTCACTCTGTCATTTTGATGGGGTTTGTGTATTTTATTTGTGCTGTAAATAGTAATGTGATTTTAGTGCATTTTGGTCTGGTATTTCTAAGAATACACGGTCTGTGGGTCCTCTAGTTTTGCCTTGATAACTTTTGAAGTAGAATTGGAATTAAATATGGAGAGATCTCTCAAAGGTGTTGAATTTCTGCTAATTTTATGAGATTTAATGGCCAGATTGAAAAATGAGGGTGACAACCCACTCATGAAACACAAATCCATAGAAAATGAAGATATTTTAGAGATTCTTGCTGATTTTTGGCTTTTTGCTTGTTGTAGGACCCTTACCTCGACAAGTTCTTTGCACTTGTCCATGCTCTGGATGAGCACATGTTCCCTGTGCGAATAGGAGACATGAGAATTATGGAAAACAACTTGGAAAATGAACTGAAGAGCAGCATTTCAGCTTTAAATTCCTCTCAACTGGAGCCGGTAGTGCGATTTCTTCATCTCCTGCTTGACAAACTGATCCTTCTGGTAGTAAGACCTCCTGTCATTGCAGGCCAAATAGGTATTTTATTTAAGTTTTATAGAGAATTACATAGCTGCAAGTTTGACACTTCCAATTTTATCATATTTATGTTGAAGTAAAAAAGTCCGTTTTTATGCTTTATTTTAGTGCCACTAATATACCAAGTGTCTCCCAAATAAAACATGCTGGTATCCAGATCTGGGGTGATATACACAGGAGCAATATTTAATATTTAATAGAAAGCTTCTAAGGAAGGACTGGGAATTTGGTGTCCAAATTGAGCCACCAGAAAAGAGCTTGATTTTCCTGGATGCTCAGCATGTTTTTAGCACTGGAGCTTGTTAAGGTGTCTCCATCCTGACAAAAAGTAGAGATTTCAACCTTATTAGTCACCTTGGAAAATCTGGAAGTAGGTAAAGCAGGAAAACAGAGATGCTGCATGTTCCTGTTGTGGATCTGATACTGCCAGCATGAATAATCCCTTCTTTTCCTCCCTGTGAAGGGCTAAGCTTTGGGAGTACAAACAAATCTCAAGTTTAAGTCAGGATTAGATCCTTATTTAAAATAGCAGGTTTTGCTGATTTTTTTGTAGGAAACCTGAATTTGTACATAGTGGAATATAAGGATCTAAGACAGCTTTAAAAATAACTTGTAAAAATATTTTCTTAGTCATATCAAATTTTTATGTATTTAATCTTTCTGGGAAAGAATTTACCTGCATCTTTATTTTATATTTTAAGGTGCTTTCACTCTTTCAGTGTTCTGTATTGGTTTAGTTGGTTTGTGTGGAATATTATGGACATTAGTGACTGGATTTATTTAAAATAAGGTTTTTATTCTGTAGCTACTGTATTCTCCATCCTTAATTTTTGTAGAATATATGCTTCAGTCTGTGTGTAGATTTTTTGTGCTCACTTTCAGAACAACTTTTTCCTCGAAACAAAATGAAATTATTTTTTTGATACAGTTTGTATTTTGGTTAAGGCTTAAATAGAGGGAATAATTACCTGAGAAAAGCATGATAAATATCCAAAGGGTATTATCCAAAGAGAATTAAACAAAGACTTGATCTTGTTACTATTGCAGTTGGGCAATAGTTGGGCTGGTTCCAGAAATGGAGCCTAAATTCATTAAATTTATTATTGATAGAAGTTGCTCACTGGAACAGCTGTCCTGCTCTCAGGCTGGTTAGACATGGTTCAAACACCAGGCTCAGTTTGGGATAGAAATGCTTGGGATAGAAAGGCTCCAAGGAGCTCCACCAAATACCCTAGAGCAGGTGGATGATCAGCACATTTAGGATTTCCCCTGGGTCCTGCTGCAGTCTAAAGCAAACTCTCACTTTTTGTTCTCAGTTAACCTGGGCCAAGCATCTTTTGAAGCGATGGCATCGATCATAAACAGACTTCACAAGAACTTGGATGGCAACCAGGACCAGCATGGCAGGAACAGCCTTCTTGCTTCTTATATTTATTATGTTTTTCGCCTACCCAACACCTATCCCAACTCACCATCACCAGGTAGGTTTTTTTTTTTTTCATTTTATTTCATTTTATTTGTTAAAAGAAGGCAGAAGCCACTTGCTGGCAGGTTCTCCTGAGCTCCAACTGCATGGCTGCTTCCCTGCAGGGCCCTGTTATTAATTTGCCAGTGTAGCCACTTAAAAGATGAGTTTAATTATTGTTAGTCATGTCAGAGATTTAATTATTTGATGATTTTAAGTAACTGACACTCCTGAATTATTGTGAATTGCAGCAAAAAAGTGAGGTTTTAGGGTTTTTTCTATGAGACAGGTGTGATGTACTCCTGGCCTGTCATGTTTCCCAATCTCCTTCACAAGAACTTTTATACTTTAATCCAGTTTCAGCAAAAGTTTAAACACTGGCTGGATAGTATAGATATCCAAAGGGTATTATCCATCAATTAAATGAAGACCTGCTCTTGTTACCATTGCAATTGATTACCAAAGTTGGGCTGATTCCAGAAACAGAGCCTAAATTCATTGCATTTATTATTTATATAATATTTTACATATTTTAATGTATCTATATACACATATATACATACATATATGAAACATATTTTTATTTTATATATGCATATAAAACACAGACATTATATATTTAAAGCAGGAATCTAAGATAGTAGAAAACACATGTCTGGGTACAGGAGGGAAACAAATTAATCCCAGCCCTGCTGAGAGCAAGGGATAGGGAAGAGGTGGGGTGAGTGACAGCCATGGAAAAGCAGGATTTGGAAGGAATATTCATGCACAGAGTGGGAAAGCTCTGAGAGGTGTTGGGAAGGTTTTGCACCTAAAACTGTGCCCACCTTTTGTTGAGTTCTGAGTGTGAAGTCTGCAAAACATCCTGTTAGTAAAGACAATCCCACAGGGAGCCTCCTGCTTTCCAGTGGAAAAAACAGATTTTATTTCTGTGCTGGAGAGATGGACAGGGGAGGCCTGGGTGGGGCTGGGTGTCCTGAGGGGGTCTGGGAGAGGGATGGACAGACTGACCAGACAGGGCTGGGTGTCCTGAGGGGGTCTGGGAGAGGGATGGACAGACTGACCAGACAGGGCTGGATGTCCCCAAGGGGTCTGGGTGAGGGATGGACAGACTGAGTGGACAAGGCTGGATGTCCCCAAGGGGTTTGGATGAGGGATGGACAGACTGAGTGGACAGGGCTGGATGTCCCCAAGGGGTTTGGGAGAGGGATGGCCACACTGAGTGGACAAGGCTGGATGTCCCCAAGGGGTCTGGGTGAGGGATGGACAGACTGAGTGGACAGGGCTGGATGTCCCCAAGGGGTTTGGGTGAGGGATGGACAGACTGAGTGGACAGGGCTGGATGTCCCCAAGGGGTTTGGGTGAGGGATGGACAGACTGAGTGGACAAGGCTGGATGTCCCCAAGGGGTCTGGGTGAGGGATGGACAGACTGAGTGGACAAGGCTGGATGTCCCCAAGGGGTTTGGATGAGGGATGGACAGACTGAGTGGACAGGGCTGGATGTCCCCAAGGGGTTTGGGTGAGGGATGGCCACACTGAGTGGACAGGGCTGGATGTCCCCAAGGGGTTTGGGTGAGGGATGGCCACACTGAGTGGACAGGGCTGGATGTCTTGAGGGGGTCTGGGTGATAAAGGATGGCCAGACTGACCAGGCAGGAGAGGCCTGGCTGTCCTGAGGGGATGTGGGTGAGGGATGGCCGGACTGAGTGGACAGGCCTGGCTGTCCTGAGGGTGGCCAGACTGAGCAGATGTCCCCACAGGTCCCGGTGGCCTGGGTGGCTCCGTGCACTACGCCACCATGGCCAGGTCGGCCGTGCGCCCCGCCAGCCTCAACCTGAACCGCTCGCGCAGCCTCAGCAACAGCAACCCCGACATCTCCGGCACCCCCACCTCACCTGACGACGAGGTGCGCTCCATCATCGGCACCAAGGTACGTCTGTCTGTCCTGCCAGGGACCCCCCGGCACCTCCCATTCCTTCCTCAACACCAGGGAAGGGCGTGGGGGGTTGTCCCAGCCCCTCCTCAGCCCTTTCCCGGCAGGTGCTGTTGGCACCACAGGAACAGCGCTCCTTGGAAGTGTTCCTGACTTGTTGGAGCCATCCTGGGGTGCTGCTTCTGAGGGCAGGAGTCCTTCTGGATTTGTCTCCCCTCACTTTTTGCATGGCCAGCAGCCGAATCCTGTACCCAGCTCTGTTGTGTCTTCCCAGACTTTGAATCCTCTTACCCCATTCTTCCCTCCCAATCCCAAACTCCCTCCTCTCCTCTGCATTCAGCTGCTCAGATTTCTCTACTCCTCGTGTCCAGAACGGCTGTCTTGCACACAGCAGGAATATTCCTGCTGCCTGCGTGGCCCAGAGGGGATTTGGGATGGTTGGTGAGAGGCACAGCTGAGCTGCAGGGGCACTGACTCCCCCTGACTCCCCACACCACAGTGACATTGCAGTGTGGATGCAGAGCATCCAGCACGGTTCTGCTCTGGCTCTTGGGGGATCAGTAAATGCAGCTCCTCCTGCTGACTTCTGACTACACAGAACCACCACAGTCCCAATCTGAGCCCTTCATTTTGTGCCTAAATCAGCTGAGATGAGCCAGGACAAAGCAGTGTTGGTAATTCCCTCCCTTGAGAGGGGTGGCTGAGCTGCTTTGGGGTTCTCTCTTTTTGTTTTTTTTTTTTTGTTTTTTTTTTTACTTATTCTTCAAACTGTGATAACTTCACCAGGATGAAACTTTTTCACACCATGACCTTTCACTCTTCCAGCAGAGGTGAATTCCTGAGCCCTTTCAGGGAGCTGTTAAATTCCTTTGGAAGTTTAGGGAGCAAGGTTGTTATCAAAGCCATCACCCTGACCAGACAGGCTTGACATGGCTGATGCTGGGTTTTATAAGAGCAAGAAAAACACAGTTTGAGGAGAGGTTACCAATTTTAAATGAATAACAACATCATTTGCTGACCAAATAAAAGGCTGAAGAATTGTGGGTAGGCAAATGATTATTTCTTACATCAAAGTCTGGATTTAGAATTCTTGAAATATTTTAAAGACCACTTCAGTATCTTGCTAATTAAACAAGCCTGACCTTTTGTGAAATGCCACAGGCACTGATGTGCATATGGAATTTACCCAGGCTATCAGAGATTTAACGTGTGCTGGCTTGTTGAATAATGTCACAATACAAAATGAAGAGAGATTTTCTTCCAGAGGTGTACTCCAGGCTTTAAAGGAAAACCTATTTCATGGATAATTGTTGAGGGGAAACTTTCCTTCTGGGTAATCAGAGCATCAGGAATTAACCTCAGTCTACCTATACAGACTTTTGGTTGAGTATAATTATTTCAGTTTCTTAATAGACAAAAATAGGACACTTCTTGAGATGCTGACATGAGTAAAAGTGTGCAAAAATCACCATTGTTTCTCTGAGTAATGGCTTAAGGAATATTCCCAGTTAGATTCTAATTTGAAGTGCAGGTTCCCTATCACAGGATGTTTTCTGCTTTAAAACAACTCAAGTTGTGGGGTTTTTTGTTATTTGAGGGAAGTCTTCAAAGTCCAGTCTTGTGTTATTTTTTATTCTAATACAAGGTATTTAGAGGTGAGGTATAAGTGCTTTAAGTCTTCCTTATCACCTTCTTACGTCATTTTGAAAACTCTTTACAGGATTTGGAAAATTTCTGGTTTTTGTCACAGCAGAAGAGGTTTAGGTCTGTCACTTGTTTTGCCATCATCTGTGAATTGAAGCGATGTAAATTTTATTCCCTACTAAAGAAAATTTATTAAATGTCTAAAAAGACATGTTTAAAGGGATGCTGAAATGCTGGCAGTGTGCTGGGAAAAATACAGAAGATGCTGTGGAGTTTCATTGCTCTGCCAGTGGATTTTCACATATGTGGGTTATGTTCCTGCACAGACCCAGCTGCAGGTTGAACCCCAGGGGCAGCACAGCATTTAACAGCAGCTTTGGGAACTTTGGAGTGACTCTGACAAGCAATAAGAAGCTTCTTATTTCTGAATTTCTGTTTTCTGAAGAGGAAAGAATCCTTCTCTTTTCAGATTTTTACCAAATGGCTTTTGCATCTGTAAACACAGTGTGTGTTTAATTGTTATCCTCAGAACCAGAGTGACAAGATTAGGAAACTCTGAGAGAGAAATGTGAGGGGGGATATAGGCATTTTCAAAATTAGACCTGATTTTACAAAACAAGAGCTTAGTTCAGCATTCTGCAAAGCCCTTTCGACTTTAAATCACTGTGAGCAAAATAAAGCATGTTTATGGGGCTGAGCAGGGCACAGAGCTTTGATTTATTTCTGCCAAAAAGTAATTGAGATTAAAACACTCTCCTTATGTGTTCAGTATTTTTTTTATTGGACATCTTAAGCAAAATTACAGCACTGCTGAGCTCTGCCTCGAGGAGCTCAGTGGATTAATGGTTTGAATCCCAGGTTACAGCTCTCACGCCAGGTTCAACCTTGAGGTGGATTTTAGTTTGCTGAGAGAAATGGATGCTTTGGCTTGGTGGATTTTGCAGCTGGTGCTGATCACAGGGATGAAATGAGCTGCACCTTTGCTTTATATATTGGGAAAAAGCCCTAAGTTGGCAGAGAAGTGAGGATGGAAGCTCTCACCTAGGTGAGGTTTGTCAAAATCAATGTGTGGTATTTATAAAGAATTATGTCTGTCAGAGTTGCTTCCTGGGAGCCAGGGAAGTCCACTCCATCCCCTTGAATGTTCCTGATTTGGGAGCAGCCTGGGTGACAGCACAAGTTTAAATTTTTTCTTCTCTCTGAGTGTCTCAAGGAGAAGAGAGCAGAGAGAGGAGGGATCCACAGTAATTTTGCCAAAATGATCCATTGCAGTAGGATTTGGAGTACAGGCTAGATTGAGCTTTTGAAAAGCAGGATGATTTTTCTTGGTTCCAGAAAAGGTACGTGCTCTTTCCTCCCTTTGCCATGGAGGAAATGCCCGAGTGTCCATGTGAGATCCTGTCCACAGGGTTATTCTGCCAGCAGTGCTGGACTTTAATTCCATGGGCAGGGAACCCTGTGAGGGTTGACAGTCAGCCTCTATTGTTTCTCAGCATTTCTGTAAGAATTGTAGAGTTTATGAACTCCAGGCTACCCTGAAGGTGCTGGAAACCTCAGAGAGCATCCTCACATCTCAGCACCAGTTTTCCTCTGTCACAGTGGAAATCTCACCTGGCTCCATGGGAATGGGTTTAAACTGAGCAAAGGACAAGTGGGATTTTTCAGGAGGAGAAGAGTTTTTGAATGTCAAGCATTCCAGACAGGACAGGCCAGACCAGAGCTGCTGACAGGATTAATGTTCTGTATGTATGTGAGATATAAAATAATCCTCTGGTCTCAATGTCTCGACAGGCACCTGAGAACTCAGGCTGCCCCAGCAGTTTTAAGTGCAGATTGTTCTGCAGTGTACCCACTTTGATTGCTTGTAAGGACTGAACTTTGACTACTGTATGGCATGCAAAGTGTAATATTTCTTTCCTTTCCCAACTGCTTTCTATTACATGCCCAGGGCTTAGACCGCTCCAATTCCTGGGTAAACACTGGTGGTCCAAAAGCAGCCCCATGGGGATCCAACCCCAGCCCAAGTGCAGAACCAACACAGGTGGTGTCTTCGGTAGAGGTTTTTCGTTTTCCCTGATGTTTCCCTGTAGAATATCTTCCTTTCAGTGCATATTCCAGTTTTGGTGGTTTCTTTTTCTTTTTTTTTTTTTTTTTTTTTCATAATTGTTTATTTGAAAACTTTTCAGTTTGATTTTATAAATTCTCATCTTGTCCCCCCCACCACACTGCATGAAAAACCTCCGATCTCGTGAACGTGTCCCCTCCTTTCATTTCAGTGGTTGCTGCTCTGTGAAATGTAAATGCTGTGACTGCTTTTGTTTTCTTATTTTCTCTTTCTCTCACGCTAGTTTCAGCTTCAGGTGGAGCACATTTCTAAGTGGGAACATTAATCACAGCTTCAATGTTTTGTCCATGTTTGCCATTCCTTTTGATGTCGTGAACCATTTTGCCATTCTCATCAAGCATTTAGTACTCATCGTCCAGTAATCCTTCATGACTTGTTTGAGTGGAATATTGTGAACCCAAATTGATTGCCACATATTAAATTCTCTCTTAAAGCTTGTCAATTTGAGTGCTGGAGGCAGTGATTTGCCAGGGCCAATTGCATTGTTCTGTGTTGCAAAGTATGAAAACTTCGCAGCAGCTTCAGTCAGGAAGAGTTTATTTATTTATTTAGCCCCCGTTGCCTGCTGCTCTCCACTGCATGGTTGCCTTGAACGTACCTCTCAACTGCTCCTCCTTCCCAGTTTATCAGCCTTCCCAAAAGATTTAGTCCAAGTTCACTTGCTCTCATGGCAAATTATTTCCATCAGAAGCAGAACTTGAGTGATTTTCTCCTTGCCCGTGGCAGCAGCAGCATGGGTGTGGGTACATCCCCCCACTCTTGGCCTCTGGTAGATTGAGAGGTATGGGCTGAAATTCCAAGTATTCCCTGTGCATGTTGATAAAATGCAATGATGGAAAAGTTTCATGCTTTGCAGCATTGTCTTTGTGCATCAGAACATGCAGTTCTTTAAATAACCTGTATGTCTTAAAACCAATCAAAATTGCTGTCATTTTGTTTAGACCCAATCTGTAAATGGCTAAGAGTTTAAGAATGCTTTAAAGCCTGTTAAAAACCTTAGAGTTGGAAGAATATTTTTGTAAACTTTGGTTGTCCTTGAGCTGCAAAACCCATCCACGGCAAACTTTAATGTCCTGTCATCATTCATTCATCTCCACTCCGTAGGCTACGGATCGAAGTTGTAATCGTATGTCTTCGCACACTGAGACGTCAAGTTTCTTACAAACATTAACAGGACGATTACCAACCAAAAAGGTAGATTTCAGTGGAGACAATTGATATTGTGGGGCAGGGAGGTCAAGTCATTCTGAAAACATGATGCAATTTATTCTTTTATTTATAGCCTGATTTTTTTTTTTCCCCCCTCCGAGGTCATTAGGAACTGCTGGTGCTTAACACCTCTAAATATCCAGGCTGTAGGAAATATGAAGTATTTGGAATTGAATTGGGAAGAATTAAATGAGCAGGAGTTGCTTGTCTGATTTAATGGCCATAGTGTTTGGGGCCAGTTTATTACTGGCTTTCAAAAAATATGAATAGCACTGTCTAGACACGTAAATGATACATTTTGTGTGCAAAATGAAAATGTGTTGGATGGCTCAGTGTGCTGAGCTCACTTATCCAGCTGTTAATCCAGAGAGACTCCAGAAAGGGAATGGGAGTCACTTTGAAAGTGAACTCCCTGACAGGAAATGAGAACCTTGTAAAGAATGTCAGAAAGGCAAAATGCCAGAGCTTTTGTGTAATGAAAATGTGGCCACTGCCACCGTCAGGCTGTGGGTTGGTCGTCCCGAGAAAAGAAATCCAAGAGCTGTTTGAGCCCCATGTTTCTTTCCTACTGTTTTAAGTCCTTTCTCACAGTAAATATACATCTTTGTACAAATCACTTTATATGTCCACTTTTTACTCCTTTTTCCTGCAAGAATCAGACCAGGCAGAAAGGTAGACTTTTTAAACTAAACTAATTTGAGCACCAACTTTTTTTTTTTTAATTGTTATTTCTTGGGGGCGGGAGGAAAATTCTTTTGACACTTGAGATTCAATCCTGGAGCGAGATGCTGTGAAACGTTTCTCACATCACATGTCATAACCTCATCCCTCATTGTTAGCTGGGGATTTCTTTATGGGATGCCACCACTGCTGTCATGTCCTGAGTTATTTAGTTTGCTTAACTCATTGTTTGCCATACTTGCCATGGACCGTGCTGACATTTCTCATGGGGGCTGTGTTGGGAGCTGCTCTGGAGGCTGGGACTGACTGTGGTTTGACTCTGTAGCTTTTCCACGAGGAGCTGGCCCTGCAGTGGGTTGTGTGCAGCGGGAGCGTGCGGGAGGCGGCCCTGCAGCAGGCCTGGTTCTTCTTCGAGCTGATGGTGAGCAAACACCTCCCTGATACCTCCCAGCCCCTGCTTTCACACAGAACTAGCAGCAGCTGCAAGTGGCTGTGCTGTAATTTATATCCCCATAGGTGAAGAGCATGGTGCATCATCTGTATTTTGCTGACAAACTGGATGTGCCGAGGAAGAATCGTTTCCCAGAGCGCTTCATGGATGATGTGACTGCCCTGGTCAGCACAATCGCTGGTGATATAGTCTCCCGCTTCCAGAAGGTGATGGCAAACAATTACACTGAGCCCAGCTCAGCCACCAGCCCTGCTGCCTCTTGTATGCTTGAAAAACACACAGGGTTCTTCATCTGCTTTCTGGTTTTCTCTTCCTTCTCTCCAGGACACGGAAATGGTGGAGCGGCTCAACACCAGCCTCGCGTTTTTCCTCAATGATTTGTTGTCCATCATGGACAGAGGATTTGTGTTTTCTCTTATTAAGACCTGCTACAAACAGGTGAATGCAGATAAACGTTGTGGCTTAGCTGAACCATGGCAGAACCTGTTACTGTTAAATTTCTCTGGACAGACAGTAAAATATGGACAGAGAATTCTGCTGTTCAGGTCTTCTTAGAGCAGGGTGTTCTCAGGGGTGATTTAGGGTTTACACCTCTCTGATTGCATTCTTAACTGTGAGTTAGGAGTCACTCCCTGGAGTGAATGGACATGCAGCAGGAAGGGAGAATTATTCCCTCTGCTCACCACATTCAGAGAATTGAATCAAAACTTCTGTTCTCTTAGAAAGCTCAGACTGTTGTGGTCTCTTGATGACAAAGTGACCCTGCATGATGATATTGATAACTGAGCTCCTCTTCCATCCTTTGGGGGATGCAGGGTGTCCTTCCCCATAGGAGGACTCCTCTTTTGCAGTGTGACAGGGAATTCAACTTGAACCACAAAGTTTTGTTTGACTGCAAACATCCATTCTGACACTGTGTACAGAAGAGGTAACAAGGGATCAGTGAGAAGTAGGACTAAGCTTAGACTCATTTTCCCTGTAGAGTCTAAAACATTCTCTATAAGGGGCAAAAGAACAGCAAGAGAATTTAAGATTTTAAGTTGCCTGCTGTATATTACATATATTATGTGTCAGTAATTATATTTTTATATATCAAAGATACATGTATAAAAAACAACCTGCATCCTGGAGCTGTTAGTGTATCCCACTGTGGTCCTCACAACTCCCTGCTGAAATCAATACGATGTGGGAATTATAGAATCAAAGAATGGTTTGGGTTGGAAAGGACATTAAAAATCATCTTGTTCCAGCCCCAATAGGTGAAGTCCACAATTCTTCATTTGGTTATTTAAATATGACTGGTGTATAGATCTTGTATTGAGAGCTATGTCTGGGATGTGTGTGGCTCCTGCACATCAGGAACTTAATCTCTGGCACAAAGAAGTGCTGTGGACATGGCTGTGACCATTTAGTCATAGCAAGCTCTCCAGTTCTGCTTTGGGAGTGTTTTTGGGGAGCAGGGGTGGGCCAGGGGGCCTTACCCTGCAGTTACACTCTCTTTTGGTGCTGACTGCAGTGCTGTGGGCTGGATTTTGCAGGTGTCTTCAAAGATGTATTCCTTAACAAATCCAAGCAACCTGGCATCTCTGAGGCTGGACTTCCTGCGCATCATTTGCAGCCATGAGCACTATGTCACCTTGAATTTACCCTGCAGCTTGCTCACACCACCTGCATCTCCATCACCATCTGTGTCTTCAGCCACTTCCCAGGTACTGAGAAATTTGAGAAATGCAAGTTGAGCTCGGTGCTGAGAATTAAACACTCTGAGGCAGTTGTATCCCTGTACTTTCAGTCCCTCTTGCTAATATTTTTGGAAGTGTTTAGTTAGAAATCAGCTTTTCCTGCCACATAGGTTCTGATTTCTTTTGATCTTTTATTACTGAGGAAAGAGTGCCCATATCCCTCTCCTGGCAGGGACTACACACTGTCCTTAGGGACCTGGTCCCCTCTTATATTGGACACAAATAAGTCATAAAATAAAATATTTTGTCCAGTGTTATCCTTTTCTGGCCACACAAGGGACTTCTGAGCTCCCTGCAGCTTAGTCCTGGCCTGCTCAGAAAAAGTAATTTGAGTTAGTGTGTCATTCAAGTGGATTAATTAGTTGCAAAATCACATAAACTAAATCAAATTAAAGTCTTCTTCAGCCTAAATAAGAGCATCCTTGAGTTAAAAGTTTAACCAATCCACTTTTAAAGGTTATTTGGTTTAACTTTCCTAATGGGGGAAGACAATAACAACAAATGGAAGGGTTACTGAGCTGGGATGGAATTTAAGTGTAGATGTGCCTTGACCCAAACAAAAAAGAGAAAAAGCATGAGGTTGTCTTTAATTCTGAAAACTGCTTCGTATGTATTTCCTAAGCTTTGACTCAGTTCATGATGCAGCTTCTGAAACTTGATCTTTTCAGAGTTCTGGGTTCTCCACAAATGTCCAAGACCAGAAGATTGCAAATATGTTTGAGTTGTCTGTGCCTTTCCGCCAGCAGCATTACCTGGCTGGGCTGGTGCTCACAGAACTGGCTGTCATTCTAGATCCTGATGCAGAAGGGTAAATCTTTACAAAGTTTTGTTTTTCAAAGAGCTTTCTGTAATGGGAGATGCAAAGAAAGTCCTGGCATGGCCAGATTTTATATAAATTTGTAAGCTATGATAAGAAAATGGTGATTTGAGAATCTTCTTTCTTCTTGCCCCTTGTGTTTCTTCCTTATCCCAGACTCTGATTTCAGTCATATTTTTCCAGCTGAGAAGAAGGGAAAGGTTCCTGCTGGAGCCCCCAGATGCTACAGGGGCACTGCTGGAGCTCTGAAAGGAAAATAGCTTTTCTCAAATGTAACAAGAAAATAATTTCCAGCATTTAGGAAGCCTCTCTTGCTGGTGGTTTTAAATGTTACAATATATTTTGCCTGTGGTTCTCCCAGCTCTTTTTATCTGTAAATTATGCATTGATGAGGCCCCTGTGGGTTACACAAATAGACAAATAGAGTCAAGCATGCAGAGTTTGTCAGTGACTTGCCTGGCTTGTGCAGCAAATAATTTTCTGCTGTAGTCCTGACATCCACTCTGTTCCTTGTGTTATTTAGGGTTGTTTTCTGCCTTGCCTCTTTAAAATGGGTTGCAATGGAAATTATTGATTGCTTCCACAGTCCTGAGTTCCCTCACAGACATTTTTCTCAAGGTGGACTCAGAAATATCAGCAGAGTCGACAAATGCTGATGATTCATGGTTAATTCTGCCCCTTTGCTAAGAGGTCTCTGGAGTTAAACATTCATTCTGTTTCCTCTTGGAGAAGAAAGTGATGCCATAAACTGGAATATTTTCCTGTATATATACATAACACACTGCAGTCCCATTTGTTTGGTCTGAAATGGAAAAAGCAGCAAATGTTAACCCATATGTGCTGTCTGCAGAAATCCTTTTTGTGCCAGAGGAGCATCCTGCTCACTGCTTAGAAGTCAGGCCCTGTCTCTGAGTGTGTCTGCCCTTGTTCTTCACAACCTTTGTGTTCTCTACCTGCCTACCAAGCCTGGCCCAGGATGGTAATCTCTGCACACAGGAGCTTGCTGGTGTCCACTGGGGAGGCAACTCCTCTCTCAACCCTTGTCTAGCCAGAAAGAGCCCCCTGGTACCAGTTCAGCTCTGGAGGTGCATTTTGATCAAAGCTCCTGAATTCGGGGGCAGATGTATACCTGTAAAATATTTATTTTTTTACTGTTTTCCAGAAAAACCTGGAGTTTCAGGTTTGTTGACTTCTCAAGCTCAAACCCTCTGCATTTCTCCTGGTAGATCTATCAGAGAAAGTAAACAAATGTGTTCAGATCTGCTCTTCCCTTGCTGTGAAGACCGTTAACAGTCATACAATATCACCAGCAGAGAGTTCACACTTGCCTTCCATAAAATATTGTGGCCACCACTGGAGGAAGCTCAGCATTGTTCCCAGTTCATTATCCTGCAGCAGGAGTGGAAGGGACTGTTCATGTAGTTGCTTATTGTGTTAGAGATCTTCTTTAGGCTTTGAGAGGTGATCCAGAGCCTTAAATGTGTTCTGCCTTTGCTCTTTTTGCTCCATTAGCAAGATATATTTACTTTTAGCTCATTCTGTAAGAACTCTGGGTTGAATTGGACAGAAAAGGAGTCAGTTCCCTGGTGCCTGGAGGTGTGTGTTGGGTCCATCCCTCAGTGGCACAGGGCACAGAGCAGCCCTGCAGGGCACCTGCAGCCTGGCAGACAGGACAGACAAAGCGTGCAGGGGAAGGGATCCAGCTGAACGTGACAGTCCCAGCAGCTGGACCCTGCACAGTTGTCTGTGCAAACACTGCAGGGGTGCTTTGGCCATCACACACAGAGTCCACACTGCCCATCTTGGCTGAGGGTGCAGGCCAGAAGTGAGAAAATCAGAATTCAGCCCTCAGAGTTCAGTGCCACAGTCAGTTTTGCAGAAGTTGGGGTGGGTGTTGACAAAAATCCAGGCCAGGGCTGAGATAAGGGAGGGGATGGAGGGAGGTCAGCGAGATCGATTCACTGCCTTATCAGGCAGGAAGAGCAGGGGTTGCATTTCCTCCTCTCCTCCATGGATCAATCCACCACAGTGCCCACTCAGCCCTGGAAAAGTGACAAAGAAATCCACAGATCCCTAGGTTGGAATTAGGCAGCATTGCTTGGATGTTCTCCCTATCTGCAGTTTTATGGCCTGTGGGAATAGTTTCCCTTGAATTTTTAAAAACATGATTTAGGTGCCACTCCTTCAAAATAATACAAAGACTTTTCTTTATCCTTAATCTGAAGGAACCAGTCACTTAAATAAGCGTTTCCTTCCTAGTTGTTAAGGCTCTCACTAATTACACAAACAAGCAATTGTAGGATCTCATTATGGCTTGATTAAAAGCCACAGGGAGGACCTGCAGCTGCAATAGCTGATGTCCTCCCAAGCTGTACTGCTGCCTTATAGTCAACTTCAACCCCTCAAAAATCCTGTCAAAACCTCTTTTTTTTTTTTTTTTAACCAGAACTCACCTCTACTTTTCAGGTAAAGTGGATACTGCCTGAAATTCAGCACTTGTTTTAATACCTCAGGTCTGAACATTGCAGCTTATGTTTTGCTACTGCCTAATGTCTGAGCTTCCTTGGCTGCTTCATGCATGGGGTAAAGTGTCTTCTTGGCTGGTTTGCCTACAGAAGCAAATAGCTGCAGAGAGAACCTGCTATTTGCTCTGGGAGAGTTTTGCCTCTGCGTGGTGGCTGAGGGGATTGAAAGGAGCAGAGTCCTTGAGAGATTCAGGAGAGTTTTTGTGTTTTCAAGGAGGGTCACACATGGTGTCCTATAGAAGGGCTCTGCCAGTGTTTGCATCTGAATAATCACAGAAGCCATTTTGGCTGTTTTTCCTTCTATCCCTTCATGTCTTTGCCACTTTTTATCCAAAATTATGGATCTGTAGTCTCCTGTTTTGGTTCAGTAGTTGCATGGGGTAGGGTGGGGAGCTGAAGCAGAAACTTCCTGATCATTTGATTAAAGTAATGTTCTGGTTTAGGAGGGTTTGTCTCTCTGTAAATGGTGTTAAATAGAAACAAAAAAAGAATGCAACAAATGGTTTTACTAAACCCGCTGTCCTCTCAAGTTTCTCTCCCTGTTTTCCATATTCCTGAAGTTTTTCTAAGAGTTTTTAGTAGATTCAATGCATAGCAGTAGCTGAGACTTTGGGAGTTTTTAAAGGAAAATATGAGAGTGTTCACATTATACTGGGTGTGCATTCCACAAGATATTTTTGCCCATTTTACAAGGCACAGTGAAAAACCAGCCATCTGTAAAATCCGTGGGAGATAAAAATACAACACATGCAAGGCAGTTCGCGTGCAGTTAAAAATAAAAAAACGGGATTTTTTTTTTTTCCCCTTTTTGAAGCCCCTTAGTTACAAAAGAGTGTCTCCTTTGAAGATATTAACTAATGTGCATGACCCAACTATCTTTTAACAGTTTGTTTGGATTGCATAAGAAGGTCATCAACATGGTACACAACCTGCTGTCCAGCCACGACTCGGACCCGCGGTACGCTGACCCCCAGGTAAAGGCCCGGGTGGCAATGCTGTATCTACCTCTGATTGGCGTGATCATGGAAACTGTGCCTCAGCTCTATGACTTCACAGGTATTTGATATTCCCTGCCTTGGTTATCTGCTCATCTGCTCACTAGATTTGGGTATTTGGGTTCTAAAATTGAATTGTGTATGACCGCCTTTGCTGTCGGATGAGGTTGTTTCTGAATTGCGATTTGGATATTTTTTCATGTTTGTTTTCACTTGCAAAATGTGCCTTCAGTGCCTGTTAACGCTCAAAAGTTGCATTTGCCCACTTGTTGGCATGAAATAAAAAGAAAGCAGTTCATTTTAGTTTACATCCCACTGGCTGATGTAAATTCACAGCCAGCTTCCACCTATATCTCAGACCTGCTTAAAAAGTCACCCCTCACACTGTACCAGAGTCCCTAAATCCAAAGGATAAGCAGAGTTCCTCTTCTTCCTCCTATCATGTGCTCCATCAGGAGTTCATTTTCAGGGGTGCTTTGCAAAGTGTCCCAAAGAGCAGTAAAAGTTATTTCAAATCAGGGCAGGGAGTCCAATCAGGAATAATTCGGAATTTAGAGTTCTGTCTCCATCCTTTGAGTTTAATGACACCATAAAGCTGCAATAAAGGATTTGGAGTATTCAAAGAGACGAAAGGTCTGTTGTTAGAAGAGTTTGAGGTAATGGGGTTGTGTAGGTTGCATTTGGCAATTGCTGTCTTTGCTCTCATGCCCTCAAATCATTGTCCTGTTCTTTGCAGGATCCCTTGTGTGGGGTGATTTTCAGTTTGCATTCCCAGCGCTGTGGATGCAGTCTGGGGGCTGAAGCCTTGGCTTTGGGGCCTGACTAAAGTCTTGTATTTCTCTGCAGAGAGTCACAACCAGCGGGGGAGGCCGAGCTGTGTCACCGTGGACGATTACGAGAGCGAGGGTGGCAGCATGATCAGCCAGACAGTGGCCATGGCCATTGCAGGGACTTCTGTCCCCCAGCTCACCAGGCCCAGCAGTTTTCTACTCCCTTCTTCGGTACAAATCCATCCCTCCCCATTTCCTGACCCTCAGTCTGTGTCGACCAGCAAATAGTCAGCAGGTTCTGTGGGGACCCACATCAGTTTGTAGTTGTGTGTGCAGAGGGGCAGCAAGGGGGACAAAGCACGTTTGCATGTTGCTGTGTCTGTATCAGAGGGGCATCAGAAAATGCCAAGGAGGGATAGAAATCAACAAACCTCAGAAAGTGGGTGAATTCTCTTTCCTGATAAAGATTCTCTTGTTCTGAAACAATCTTATAAAAGCTGTGTGAAGTGCAGTAGTCACTAGGAGCTTTAAGTCCTAAGAACAAATTCTACCCCAGGTAAATCCCACCTAGCTGAATACAAGGAGGGGCCGTTTTCCCTCTTCTCTGCATAGAGAGGGAATCCTGATTCTGGTAGCAGGCAGACCTTTCCACTTCTGCCTTGCCTTTACTCCAGGACCCCATTTTGGTGGGATTTAGGTGCAGTCTCAGTGAAACACTGATAGATGCATGAGACAACATGGAGCCCCTCTGCTTAACCCCTAAGCTGCTGAGGTTATTACAGTTCTCTCAAGGGAAGAAACTCCCCCTGTGTGGTGTTTGGAATGTGTGGGTGTGAAGCCCTGTCCTGACCTGTGTTTCAGAGTGGCAGGCAGCACTCCACCTTCTCAACAGAGTCCAGCCGCAGCCTCCTCATCTGCCTGCTCTGGGTGCTGAAGAATGCAGATGAGAGTGTCCTGCAGAAATGGTTCACTGACCTGTCAGTGCTGCAGCTCAACCGCCTGCTGGACCTGCTCTATCTCTGTGTGTCCTGCTTTGAGTACAAGGTACTGCCAAGCTGGAACCTCCTGGAGTCCCTCCTGGGCCCTGCCGAGGACCTTTACACTCCCATCCTTTACACGACTGCAGAAAGGCATTTCCTGCTCTCTCCAAAGTATTTCCTGTACTCATAATCCCAAGGCCAGGCTTTTCCCATGTTTACTTCCCAGCCATGTGAGTGTCTGTGCCTTGTTCCACTTCTCAAGCAGTTCATGCTGCTTTGCCCCTCATCTGGGAACTGCTGCAGTGTCACTTTGAAAATAGAGTTTTCTGTTGCAATGCTGGAATCTGAGTGAATTATTTATCTACCAACTCAATCTGTATTCCTTTCTTACTGCATATCTTCAGATATTTTGAGTTGTTAACTTTTAGCAAATATCCCAAATTGAAAGAATCTTCCCTCATGGTTTTGTTTGCAACTTGCAGGGCAAGAAAGTGTTTGAAAGAATGAACAGTCTGACGTTTAAGAAGTCAAAAGACATGAGAGCCAAACTTGAAGAAGCCATTTTGGGCAGCATAGGGGCGAGGCAGGAGATGGTCCGAAGAAGTAGAGGACAGCTGGGTGAGTAAAGGAGTCCTCTGTGCCATCCCTTTTTTCCAAAAGCTGCTCCTCCCATCCCCAACAATTATTTGCCCCCATCTGTGGTGTGGGATACACAGAGCCCACTAGGAAAGCTGTTTGCAGCATCCTTCCCTGGGGCTGCAAAATCTCTACACTTTTCCTAAATTGCAGACAATTTATTTGTTACTTGATTGCTTTTTTAAGTCAGATCATGTCTCATTTATGGGATGTTCTTGCCTTAATTTTTTCCAGTGTAGCATCTTTTAGAGTGCCCTGTTCAAGGATCAGAGAGGAAAACAAACTGCCTGATCTTGCTCTGACAGCTCTGAAAATGCCTGGACATTTCTGCTGACTTAAGGAGACATGAAGTAGCTGTGTTGGGCTAACAGGCACCTTCTCATGATTTTTACTGTTTGTAAAACACAGGAATTTTTATGAACACCCAAAATTCAAAGGGTGGCCCAGGGGCTAGGACAAGAATCAGAAATGTGGTTTTGTCTCCTGCTCTGCCACACGAGCCTGTGATTGTGGGCTAAGGTGGATAAGTAGTTTAGAGCCATAATTAAAGAATCACTTCAGGGATGGAAACCTTTATTTTTTTCTTAATGTGGTCAGATTACTTTTATTACTTGAAATTCCCCTACCTTCCCAGCAGTGAGAATAAAAGATTGTGAGATGGGAATCTTGGCATCACCCTGAGAGCATTCCTGGGTGCCAGGTGAGGACAGCAGTGTTGGATTGCTGAGGGTTGGCACCCTCAGGTTCCTTGTGCAGTCCAAGGAAGGGACTCCTCTCACCAGTGAGTGTCTCAGCTGCCTCTCTGTGTCTCATGCCACTCAGCAGTGACAGAATTAGGGCCATGTGAACATCCTGGGTGAGTGCCACAGAGCCTCAGGATCTAGAAAATCATCTTTGTTGCCACCTGCCACTTGTGAGCAGATCTGGAGCTGCTGCAGAAATGAGCATCAGCTGACTGAGTGCTGTTGTTTTGCTGTTCCCCTGCAGAGAGGAGCCCTTCTGGGAGTGCCTTTGGAAGTCAAGAGAATCTGAGATGGAGAAAGGATATGACTCACTGGCGGCAGAACACAGAGAAGCTTGACAAGTAACTCTGCCTTATCCTTCTGCTCTACCCATGTGCCAGGGCTGTGAGAGCAGGGTCCCCCTCCCCACAGAAGGTCACTGCCAGCAGCCACTCAGCCCTTGTTTGAGCCCTCAGGTGCACAGGGCTGGCGTTGCAAAAAAAAAAAAAAGGCAAATAGCTTTTAACACTGCCCTCCCAACTCTTTGCCTTTCCACTGTCTCTTGCTTCCTTAGACTTCCAAATCAGATTTAAAGAGATTTATACAATCCATTACTGTCTTAAAACCCTGCCCTAAGCTGTAATTTAGAGGGAAGATCCATTAAGAGTTTCCACAGATAGCATTTGTATCTCATGTCATATTTCCTTTATTCCATAAGAGCATTCTGGAGTTCTCAAAGCTCGCTTTCCTTTCCTGTCCTAATCCATCACTTTGATTGTTTTTCCACATGTGCTGTGCTTTTAGAAGCCACAAACCAGCCAGGTACTGTAGCATTGGTGTGCAGTTCTTATAAATTGCCATTTTGTACATCTGCAGACTCAATCATCACAGCGTTGTTTGTGATGCTTGGCAGAACTTCTCAGTGTGTGTGTGCAACTGACTGGAATGAGCTCTTTTGGCTTATTATACCCATTTCCTTGAAAATTCCCCTCTCTTGGTGTGGTTTAATCCAGAGGGCTCAGGAGTTGTGTTTGAGCTTTGCTGTGCACGTTTTCTGTCTCCTCAAATTGCAACCTGCAGTCTCCATCCTCCCAGCAAAAGAATCATTCCTTATCCTAGGGAAGCAATCTCAGCCCAAGTGAAGCTCTGAGGAAACTGAGGAATGAGGTCCTCAGAGCTCAGATAGAGATCAGGCCAAATTTTACTCCTGCAGACATTGACTCTTTCTAGAAAGCAATTCTTTACAGCCTTTAGTTCTTTTGTCCCACACAAAAATGTAATTTTTCTTTATGACAAGTAGTGGCTTTTTGTCCAAGACTCCAGTCCTGTTGAGTCATTGGGAAAGCCAAATGACCAGGGTATTTCAACCTGCTGATGAAGTGATGTAGATTTAAATTCCAGAGTCATACCAGGTTAAAATGTGTCCTGAAAGCCTCATCAGTTCACTGCCAGCTCTGGGTCTGAGCCCTGTCCTTCCCAGAAGGACCTCAAGTACACATTTAACAGCTGTGGAATTCCTTGGTGGTCAAAGGATGGTGTCTCACCTCACAAAATGAGCTCCTTAGATAGAACTCTCTAGAGCTGCTTTCTAACCCCTGCTTGCTGTGACTGAGTGTGCTGTGTCCTGTGTGAGTAGGTAGACCTGACCCTTTGAAACCCCATAAACAAGACTTTCCACTCCAAGAGCTGTGCACAGCTTACAGTTGCTATCATTTTATGCAGATGGTCTTATTTTATGTGGGGCCAGGTCCCAAAACTTCCTGTCCTGGAGATGTTGGAGATGTGAGCCAGCTCCCAGAGGACATGGGAGTGCAGCAGGGAAGGGCTGCTGCAATACAGCTCCAAGAGCCAAATCATTTCTCCTCTCTGTTCATTTTTCTGGGATTTTGGTCACCGTCCTGCTGGGATTTGGTGTGGCACAAGTCTGTCAGGGATGACACCTGTGGCAGGGCAGGCCAGGGTCGATACACCTTGCAGTACAGCCCTGGATCTCTGCCCAGTGCAGCTGGTGCCCCTGGAAGGGACTGGTTGTGCTGAATTCCTGGAGCCACAGGTGTGAGTTGGTGTCTGGACTTTGCAAGGCTTTCCAGGAAAACAAGTGCCTGGCATGGAGCAGCAAAACCTTGTCCTTCTCAGAGAGGAAGCTGTGCTTCAGGGATTAAATGCAGTGTAGCTTGGAGAGATAAGATTGCAGCCTGGTAGGCTGCAGTGTGCTGCTCCCAGTGCAGGTTCCCAGCTCGTGTAGCACCACCGTGTGTCCACAGCCTGCAGCATAAAGCCACATGTCCTGTTCCTGGTTGTGCTGTCGCATGCCTAACGATGCTGCTGAGCCAGTTTGGAGTTGGACTGGGCTTCTACACTGTTGTTGTGTTCCTGGGAGAGTAATGAAGTGTCAGAGAGCAGTGTGAGCTCTCCAAGCATGATGAACGTGAAGCCTCTGTAAGTCTGTACTTGTGAAAAACTGAGTTTTCCTTCCTGTCCTTTCAGGGGTGCATTGAAATATCCTCGTAGTGTTGTCCAGTGATAAATATACAAACTGTGACTGGGAGTTCCCTGTTAGTGAGAGAAGATTTTTGACTGGAAAATATGTAGGTCTGTTCCTTAATCAGGAAGTAATTTTACTGTTTTGTTTTCTCTGATCAGGTCAAGAGCAGAGATCGAACATGAGGCACTCATCGATGGGAATCTTGCAACAGAAGCCAACCTGATAATTTTGGATACTCTAGAGATAGTTGTACAGGTGAGGTTGATAAGAAAATTGAGATGTAATGGCATTACAGTCACTTGTCCAAGCAGCACTTTGTTAAACAAAACTGTCTCAGTGCTGAGAGAACTGTTCAGCTGCAGCAGGAAAGGGGGTGATGCCTCTCCTAATCCCAGCCTGGAACAATCTGGTTTTACACTGCAATATCTTCCTTCAGTCTTGAAATTGAGAATTTGAAGATTCTCCCTTCCTTGTAGTATAAGAAATAGTTATTCAGGAATGAACTGTAAAAATCTTGCCCTATCCCAAATAGTTCCTCCAGTTCTTCCCAGACCTGCCTCAAATCACTGGGTTGCAGGTCAGCCTCCTGGACCTGTACTCACTTTGTCCCCTGATTTCTGTACAAATGGACCTGGGCACGGGCTGGGAGCAGGCAGGACCATGCTTCCCAAATCCACCTCTGATCTGCAGAGAGAGCCAGGAATCCCAAGGATTGTACTCTGTGCCTGAATAATCCAGCCAGAGCCTAGCTGTGGGCTTTGTCTCTAGCAGAACAATGTCCCCAAAGGTCAGAGCCTCACTGGGGACAAAGAATCCCCATTCCAGCTGCTTTACCCATGGATCAGGTTCCTCACCTGGGGGTTGGCAGGCCCAGCTGAGTGGGTAATTTCCCCATGCAAAGGGCTTTTGGTCAGAGCTCTTTGCTCTCTCCCACACACACAGGAGGTTCATTTTTCTCATGGAATTTTGGTTTTTCTTTGCAGACTGTGTCCGTGACAGAATCCAAGGAGAGCATCCTGGGTGGGGTGCTGAAAGTGCTGCTGCACAGCATGGCCTGCAACCAAAGTGCCCTTTACCTCCAGCACTGCTTTGCCACACAGAGAGCTTTGGTCTCAAAGGTGAATCCCCAGTGGGGGCAGAAATCCACCCTGAGCAGCACTGAGGGGGGAAGGCGCTGTTTCTTCTTTTGTATGGGGTCACTTTCCCAGGCAGTTATTATTTTGGGCAGTATTAATTTTCAGGCAGCGTAGCCTGGCCTGGTTTTCAGGGGCTGTACCTGCATTTCTGCATTTTGGGGTTGGCTGCACCAAAAAGTGCAGCTCACACACCGTGGATGGGATGGGAGTTCCTGCTGGCTGGCACTGGGTGGGAAGAGTCACCTGCTCAGTGGGGAGCTCAAGGCACAGGTGGGGTTTAAGCTGGACAAATCTCACTTATTTAAATGGATTTGTTTCCCATTTCTGTAGGTGTGCTGGGAGAAGCTCAAAGTTTTAAGCCTGAGTTTTTGGGAGTGATGTAAATCAGTGTGAGGGTGTAGATGTAGGAGCAAGTTGGAGGAGAAGGTAAAATGAGCTGCCTTCCAGTGCTGCCAGTTTTGCCTTACTTAAAGTGATTCAAGTGAGCATCATTCCCCTCACAGCAGAGGGATTGGGCTCCCTCTCATTCACTGCTGCCTGTTTATCCAAGTGCTCCTTCCTGCCTGTCCAAGCACTGATTTCCTCCCCTGCTGTTTCCCAGTTCCCTGAGCTGCTGTTTGAGGAGGAGACAGAGCAATGTGCAGACCTGTGCCTGAGGCTCCTGAGGCACTGCAGCAGCAGCATCAGCACCATCAGGTCCCACGCCAGTGCCTCCCTCTACCTCCTCATGAGGCAGAACTTCGAGATTGGCAACGTGAGTGCTGCTGCTCTTCACTTGTTACTGCAGATAATGGGGTTGGGGGCTGCTGGCTTTGGGTTCAGTCCCCTACAGACCTGGGGGACACCCTGGCTCTGGGCCCCGGGACTGTGAGGGGATTGACAGCAGCAAAGAGAATGGGAGTCCGGTTTTTAGGCTTGACCTAACCAAAGACAACTGGGATCAAGGATGTTTCATGAGAGCATCATCCTGTTCAGGGTGTGTGAGAGGAGACCATGTGGAAACACTAATATTTTTGCAGGGGAACCTTTATCTGGAACTAAGTAATCATCAGATTATGAAGTTTGGCAGCACCAGGTTTATTCTAATCACTGCTGTGAGACAAAACTTGCAAAACTTCAGTTTTATTTTCTCAGTCAGGTCAGGAGAAGGGTGCCATGACCAAAGTACTGGTTTTGCACTGTCTCCAGGCTGCTGAAATACCATAACAACATCTCTGTTGCAGAACTTTGCCAGAGTGAAGATGCAGGTGACCATGTCCCTCTCATCACTGGTGGGGACATCCCAGAACTTCAATGAAGAATTTCTGCGACGTTCCCTCAAGACTATTCTGACATATGCTGAAGAAGATCTGGAACTTAGGGAGACAACATTTCCTGACCAGGTAAAAGACATAAACCACAAGACAAGTAATTCATTGACAGCCTGTGCCTGAACCTGCATCTAAAACTGGAATTTGCATGCATTCCCTGAAAAGGGTTTGGGGTTTGGTTTTTTTAATCATCTAATCACATAAAACTCAGGTCTTTGATTAATGCTGAGAAGATTCAAACACACAAAGATTCAGAATGATCGTGTTCCTCACATAACAATGTGTAGCTCAATTCCCTTTGCCAGTTCTTTACAACTTATTTTTCACAGGTCCAGGATTTAGTATTCAACCTCCATATGATCCTGTCGGACACAGTTAAAATGAAGGAACACCAGGAAGATCCAGAAATGCTGATTGACCTGATGTACAGGTAGAGTTGGGGCTGTAGGGAGAGATGCCAATGCTCCACGTGGATTTGGGCTCAGATGCTACACATTTGGGCACTTACAGGACTTGGTTTTGGAGCAGTTTTGGGTCTCAGTACTCACAGACCAATATGTACCTGTCTATTGTGTTTGAATGTGGTGCTGAGAGGTTTTGTTTGGCATTTAGGCAGCTTGTCTTAGATAAAAGTAGTTTTCACTCCCCAGCCATCCCTGGAAATCTCATCTTCCACCTGAGCAGAGAACTCTCCCTGCTTGCTTCGGGGAGAGCTTGGGAGTCTTCCAGCACCTGCTTGCCCAAAAGGCATTTTGGTGCTACATACAATGCTGTCCATATGTAAAAGATACTCCAGAGCCAGGTTAAGCTCCCAAGTGCCAAATTTCATGGTGCTGTCTGCACAAATGGCCCTGAAGGCTTCACAGTGGTCAGCAGAGGTTTTGTTGTAGGGAGCCGGGCAAGTGTGCTCTGATTGTCCCACACCTTTGGATTGCCACCAGTCTCAGGTGAAACATGACTTTGGTCAAGAGCTTCAGCATCACCCACTGCTCACCCACCACAACTGGCTCCAAAATCTGTAGTTCAGGGTGGCTTCACATCTCAACAGCTTCTTGTCCCAGGAATTTCCAGACAGCACTGAGGGGGGTTGGTGTTTGAGCAGAAGTGAGTAAATACAGTGTGAAAAAGCCTGGAGGGCTGTGCTGGTTCAGAAGGAAAGGACATGGAATCACAGAGGTTTTCTGTCCCTTTAGGATTGCCAAGGGCTACCAGAACTCCCCTGACCTGCGTCTGACGTGGCTGCAGAACATGGCAGGGAAACATTCCGAGAGGAGCAACCATGCTGAGTCTGCCCAGTGCCTGGTGCACTCTGCAGCCCTGGTGGCCGAGTACCTGAGCATGCTGGAGGACAGGAAATACCTCCCTGTGGGCTGTGTCACATTTCAGGTGGGCATTATCCTCCCCAAGGGGTTTTTTGGGCTTTGCTGCTGAGGTACAAAGTGTTTCCATGTGCTGGCAGTTCTGTGCCTTCATCCTCAAACCGTGCTCACTGTTTGTTGCATGAATGAAATGCTACTCTGTGAGATTGGAAATGTGTATTTTATACACATGCTCTACAAAAATAGATATATTTTATATATACACTACAAAAATGGAAATGTTTTACATATGTACTCTACAAAAACAGAAAGCTATATTTTATATATATACTCTACAAAAATAGAAAACGACCTCTATAGAAATTCCAGGATTTGAATTTGCAAATCAGCTGCCCTGCAAGCTATTGAAAGTGTTGAGTGTTGTTTAAATTGAGAAAATGTATTTTTGTCTTTTACATCTCCCCAGAACATATCTTCCAATGTTTTGGAGGAGTCAGCAGTTTCAGATGATGTTGTGTCTCCAGATGAAGAAGGAATCTGTTCTGGGAAGTATTTTACAGAAGCTGGTCTGGTGGGATTGCTGGAACAGGCTGCAGCATCTTTCTCCATGGTAGAAGACTTTGATTTCTTTACCTCCCTTCTCCAGCAACCTCACACTTCTGGGCAGTAGGAAGGAGAATGTTTTCTCTGAGTGTATAATTCTATTGTAAATGCTTAATTTGCACAGAACAATTGGAGTTTTAATTGTTTAAGACAGCCTGGTTTGCCCTCTGGAGTCAACCAAGGAAAATAAGTGAATTAATTCCCACTACATAACATGAAGTGTCATTCAGTGGGCTTAAGCACAAGCAGCAATAAATTCAGGGTGAAAACCTGAATTCCTGCTGAGCCACTCTATGCAGTGACAGCCCATGATGAGCTGGACCCTGAGAGAGATCCTGAGGATCTTCCAAAATCCACCTCTCCTGGTGTGATGTAGAAGTCACATGGGCTGAAGATGTGCTGACCAGAAAAAGCTGAAGTGTGCACTTAAGCTTTTCCATATTTAATTCCCCTAGATTTGGTTAGGATCCTGTTTTGCTCTTGTGCCTGTGTCCATCCAGAATATCCTAGAATTGGTTATGTTAATGATCCTAATTACTGACAGCAAGGTGTAATGCACCAGGCTCTTGATTTCAGGGGTAACTGAGGATTTTATTCCATTTATCTCTGGGTACATTTTAAGAAAAGATGTGATTATCCTACAGTGCTGTCTCAGCCACCTTTTCATTTTGCAGTTTTATCACCTAAATGTTGTGTGTGTAATGCAGGCTGTTGAATTGATGGAGCAATCTGATGGGCCTTATTTTTGTAGGCTGGCATGTATGAAGCAGTTAATGAGGTTTACAAAGTCCTTATTCCTATTCATGAAGCCAACAGAGATGCCAAGAAGTTGTCTGCAATTCATGGTAAACTGCAGGAAGCATTCAGCAAGATTGTTCACCAGGTAATGGTTTGAATTTTCAGCTGCAGGGTGAAATTGTGAAGAAACTTCAAATGCTCAGTGCAAGGAAAATGAGAAACCATTGTTCTTAGATTCCAGAAGAATTGTCAAATGATGATCCACAGTAAATACAAGGATCATTAACAGTTTTTTTTCCTCTGAAATTTAACACGAGAGAACGTCATGTACCAAGACTTGTTGTAACTTCACAACTATGCAGGTGTTAAAAATTCCAGTTTATCCTTTCAGATGTTCTTTTTAAACTGTGTTTTGCATGCTGGGGAAACCCACTGTACCTTGCCTTTAGCCTGGTAGCTAACATCCAGAAATGCTGGGGGGTTTATTTGTTTATTCATGTGGTGGTTAAAGAATTGAAGGAACCTTTCCAAACTTGGATGGTGCAAAAGCCACCAGCTTAAGGGCTGGTGAGAGCCTGGCTGTGCTGGGCCAGAGGAGGCTGCTTTGGCTGCATGATGACTTAGAACCACTGAGACCATTGCAGGCTTATTGCTGGTCATGTTTTGGCCTTTGAAACTCTATTTTTTTGGTGTCTGTGACATGCCCTTTTTACTTTTTATCACACAGAGTACTGGCTGGGAGGTAGGTAACTCCATCTTAGTTAGCAAAGAACACTAATTGAGTTTCCAGATGACTCACGCCAACGCTTGCCCACATGTGCTAGTTGTGGGTATTTCTGTTGCTGTCTGCTGTTTAAAACAATTCATTAACCAAAGAAATCCCAATAAACCGTGGTTGTAGTAGGAATTTCTTCATAAGCAGCTGTAGGTAGTGCATGGATGCTGATGTGTTCCACTAATGAGGTTCTTTGGTGAATGAGCCACTGTATCATCACTAGTTTGTTTTTATAATTTGTTTATATTTCTTTCCATCAGCATTGACACAGAAAATCATCCCTCCATACCATATTTTCACCCCACCCACAGGGGTCGATTTAAGCACCAATGCTCAGAGGTACCAAACACAAACCTGGTTTGCTGCAGGTGCACCTTTGATTTCAGAGGAGGAACTGCTTCCTTCTGTTCTCAGTCAATTTATTTAGGCATTTATCTGGCAGTAGAAGGGCTCAGTTGTGTTAACTGGGGCCAGTTTTGCTGCCTGGGTTTTTGAAGAGGCTGTCTGCTCACAGTTCTGCAACACACACCATGAGAACCACGCTTTTGGGTTAAAAATGGACAAAGCAATTGATTAATCTGCAGGGCCACTTTGACTCCAGCCCTAGTCCAGTTGGCACAGTGGGTGCAGAAGCATGGAGAAGTCTCAGAAAGCACTAAAAAGCTCTGTGAATATGATATTTGTTTAGGCTTCATCTTTCCAGTTTATTTTTGCTTTTCTATGGATCAGACAGCTCATTTTGGACCACCTCCCTCCAGGTTTCCACCACACATTTACTGATCTGAGGCTGAGACAAAAAAAAACCCTTTGGTGTTGTGGGACATAATTTGGGCTGGTGATGTCTGAATGGCAGTTTCAATTCCAGCCTAGCAAAAAACAAGGAAATGGAACAGTTTAAAATAAACCCTGACACTTCAGGGCTGGCCCTGGAAGTCATCCCCTTGTCCCCATGGAAGGTCCAGGCAGACACAGCCCAGCAGAGAACCTGTGCTAGGTGTGCAAATGATGTCAATGTGTTCAAGCTGACAAGGCCTGTGAGCATCTATTTTATTATTCTGCCCCTAAATCGACCCCTGGAGAGACTCCTGCCATTGGTTATGATTCTAACACCACTTGGTCATGTTTTACTGCATGGTAAAAGACACCGTGGGTTCAGCTCTCGTCTGTCATCGTGCTCCTTCATTGCCACACTTTTTCTGACCTTTGTGCTTTGTAGCTTTCAGGTTTGTTGCATGTTTTGCCCTTTCCTCCCCCCCTTATTTTAAATATTTTAATGGATGCTCGCCCCTTTTTTGTTTTGTTTTGGTTTTTTTTAATTTTAAAATTTATTTGCTGCCAATTTGCTGCTTGTTTGTTTGATGGAATTTCCCTAATTAAATACTTTCTGTTTTCTCCTCTATCGCCCTGGTTGCTGACCCTCCTCCCCACTCTTACTATTGTCTGTTGTGGTAAGTTCCTACTTGTGGAAATTTTTTTCCCTTTCTCTGCCCCTTTTTCCCCCCACCTCCCCTCCCTTTTTTTTTTTTTTTTTTGTTTTTTTGTTTGTTTGACACTATGGAACCCCCAATTTCATTTTAGCAAAGAGCTATGCCAACAGCAGCACCCCCCTCATGGCACAAGGAATGTGGTGCTGCCAACTACAAGCATTGCAGTGTCCTGAGTCTGGCACCAGAGCATTCCTGAGCTCTCCTTAAACACACCAACTGATGGGCTTTGTGTGTTCATTCATGGAATAAATGTTGAATTCATTCTAGTTGGTTTGCTTTCCAGTTGGGAAAGTTAAAAAAAAAAAAATCTTTTCATGCTGCACCACGAGAATTCAAAAACTCTTTTTAAGCTGTGCAGGAGGAGCTTGCCAGTGGATAACAGAGCTCCAGGAGCTGACTCTTTCCCAAAAAATCAATATTGGAAGACTTGTAGTAGTTGGCAACACTGCAAAGTACCTCGGGTTAAAATTGAGCAGGAAAATAACAGTGCTGAGTTTGGTAAAGATGGGTTGGATTCTGCATTTTTGAAGGAGTTGCTTTTGTTCCTGCACCCTTCAGGCAGCTGCTGCTGTCTTGGTGAAGGAAGCAGATGATCCCTCTTGCATCTGATTTATCTTTTTTTCCTGCCCCAAATCTTGTTGGCAAAGCTTTTTGTGTGCGTGCAAAAGATAACCCCAAAACTTTATTCCCAGCAATTTGGAAAGGTATTTACCATGCATAATAACAAATCATGAACCTTCATAAGTCATGGTGGCTGTTACCTGCTCTGCCAGTTGTGTGATGGCTATTCAGTGTTCACCTTCATTCTCTTCTCCTCCCCAAATCCTATTATTTTTTTGATAAAATAATAGGAGATACAATGCTTTTAATAATTCCTCCCTCATATCTGCATTTTTAGCTCTTGCCAGAAACAAGACCACAGAGCATTAAGTTATTTGTTCAGTTTTCCCTGCTGTGGCTGGGAAGTGGTTTGGTGTTGGCTGAGTTTCAGGGATCCCAGTACAGAGCCATCCCCTGTCCCTAATGCCAGGCATGGAGCTGATCCCAGGGGAGTGGCAGCTCCTGAATATCCCTGGGAGGCCTGGAGTGGTCTGGAAGTGTTTTCCCCAAAGGGATTTGCTCCCATTCCCTTGCTCCCAGGCACAGATTCCCAGCATGAGTCACATCAGAGGCTGACAGTGCTCCTCACTGCTGGCTCTGGGATCCCTTCAATGGGGATTCGACATCAGGATTTACCAGGGAAAGCCTGAACAGCTGGTGTGGGTGGGAATGAGCTGGGAGCTGACCTCACACAGGGACAGGGAATCTCACCAGGTTTCCCTGGAGCTCTGCCACTCCTGGGGCTCCCCAGTGCCCCAGAACTCTTATTTGATTCATTTAGTAAATGGCAGCAGAACTCCTCAGTGATTTATGCTGATCAACAGACAGCAATTCCCTTCCTCCCTTATTATTTTTACCCTGCCTGTAACAGGGAGCTGCCTGGGCAGTGTCCATGGCAGAAACTCTTCTTGTAGGGATCTGGTTCTGCAAATGCTTCACACCCTGGAAACCCCTGGCCAAGAAGGAAGGGAAAAGCTCATTAATTAGAAATCAGTGTGTCCTCAACCACCCTGTGCCAGGGTAGGGGCAGGACCCCCCAGACTTCCCCGTGGAGCATGGCCAAGCCTTGTGCTGGCTCTGAGGAGCTGATCCATGTGGCAGTTCCCCCTGGCAGACAGGGAATCATGGAGTGCTTTGGGTTGGAAAGGACCTTAAAGAGCATCAGGTTCCAACCCCACCTTCCACTAGACACTGCCTTGGGAAAGACTTGGAGAAAGGAGCCCTGGAGTCAGAGCCTTCTGTCTGTGACAGTGAGATGGAAGCTGGAAATGCTGAGGGATTTTAGTGTGGATAATGTTACCCAAAACTCTGGCTTTGAAAAGATAGTAATGAGGGAAAACTGGTCCAGCAGCTCAATCCTGCATGGATCCAGAAGGATGGGCACTGGACAAAGACAGGGAGTCCAGGGAAATGGCAACATCCAGTGAAACAGCAACAGCTCTGCAGCTGGAGCTCCCACCCTGGGAGTGCTGCTGGGATCCTGTGTGTGATGAGAGCTCTGGCAGTGGGGCTGGAGCAGTGCCCCTCTCTGCAGGAGGATTCCCAGAGGGACAGGAGCTAGAGCAGGGTCCAGGGAACCTGGGCACAGCCAAGTGTTGCTTTTTTGGGATGAGGGCTGCTACTCACCCCAGGTGTCTTCAGGAGGACAGAACTCAGCACTGAAGTGGAAATTTTTGGCCCTCAGGCACCTTCAGGGGGATGCTCCAGAGTTTCCTCCAGCCAGGAGAAGGCAGTGGCCATGCCAGTGGTTTTTGCAGTCTGGAGTTTGCCTGAAGGGGTTTTTTTATATTAGTGTGGCTTATTTATCCTCTTTGCCTTCCATAGATCGTGTTCACCAGCACCACAAGAGATCAGTTTTGCCATAGCAAAGTACTAAAATAAAACCTGGCAGCCAGGACACCTGTAAGGGCTGTTTGAAGCCAAAATCTAACCCAGCTCAGGGACACTGAGTGTCCTAAACTGCATCACACTTTGTCATGAGAGTAAAGGTGAACATTTTGGAGTTTCTTGCTGAAAGGCATCCCTGGTTTGTGCATGCAGCGTGAGTTCTTTAACAAAAGCAAGGTGTGTTTAATTTTTAAAGCATTTTTCTTCTCTCTCTCTCTTTCTCTCTTAATCAGATTTTCTCCGTTGCCTTTCCAGCAAAAAATCTTTCTTGTTTCTCTACTTTTGTTGCGTTTCGGGGCCAAATTCACCACTGGCTCCCCTGGAAGCAGGTACATGGCACAGGATTGCATCTGCTTTCACCAGGAGTGACTTTGGCCCTCTCTCCTAGACAGTTCCTAGAGAGTGTAACACCTCCCAGCTGGAATGCTGGTTCAAAAGCACTTGTGTGTGTGTGTGAGTGAACTGGACATTGACTGGGGCCCAACCCTGCAATTCCTGGAGGGTGGATTTGGGGGGAATCGATGCTGGGTGATTCCAGGGGCGTCTGACCCCTGCAGGGTCTCTGCACAGACTTTGGAGAACCTCAGATAATGATCCCAACAAAGGGATTTGCCTTTGGCTGCCTCTCAGAGACATCTGATGCTTCTTCAACTGAAAGAGAATGGGTTCAAATGGGATTTTGGGAATGAATTCTTCCCTGTGAGAGTGGTGAGTCTCAAGTTCCCAGAGAAGCTGTGGCTGCCCCTGGATCCCTGGAATTGTCCAAGGCCAGGCTGGATGGGGCTTGGAGCCACCTGGGACAGTGGGAAGTGTCCCTGCCATGGCAGGGGTGGCACTGGATGGGCTTCAAGGTCCCTCCCAACCCAAACCACTCCATAATTCCATGGTGGCACCTCCAGGCTCCTCCTGGGTTTGGAGAAGTCATTGCAGGGTTGGGCTAATGGTCCTAACTGATCCATAGAATTCCATGTTAGTTTTTAATTCCATTGTGGTGTTTGCTGCTAAATGCATCCATGCTGAGTTCCAGGTGTGTTTTTTTTTCCTTTCTTTTCTTTCTTTCTAATTTTTTCCCTTGTTTTTAAATTTCTTTTCATTTTGCATAAATTCAGGAGCCTGCCTGCAGCCGTGCTTGGGGGTGTGTGTGTCTCCACCCTGAAATAACCTCTTGTTTCTCCATCCCTAGGATGGAAAGAGGATGTTTGGCACCTACTTCCGAGTTGGTTTTTATGGAACTAAGTTTGGAGACCTGGATGAGCAAGAGTTTGTTTACAAGGAGCCTGCAATAACCAAGTTGGCTGAAATCTCCCATCGGCTGGAGGTGAGAGGGTTTCACTGGAAGTTTAAATGCTTTCCTCAGTTGTTTCACAGGAACAGCCCCTTAGAAAAGCAGTTTGGGTGTCCCCTGCAGGAGGAGAGGAATTCCCTGATCAAGGAGAGGCTCTCCCTGAGAATTTATGATGTTCCCATTATCTTTTTCCTCCAGTAGGGTCTTTCCAAGGCCTAGACTGAATCTTTGTTACCCTCTTCTCTATCTTCTGGCTTCTCTAAAATGTCCTTGTGGTCCATAAATTCTGCATTCCAGATGTCCAATCTCAACAGTCCATCTCTCTCTCTCCCAGGCTTTGTTCATTGAAGCACAGCAGAGCTGGTTTATCAAAACTTAAAGCTTCATTAATTTTCCCAGGCTGTGCTCCCACAAAAGTAGGTTATGATAGTGTTGCTAAATGCTGGCTAAGAGTAATCTAAGAATAACACAGTATTTATAATTAATATATGTAAGTTATGATTAAAACAGTTAATTTAAATGTTAATTAAAATCATTAACGAAAATTTAAACATTCTGTCATTTCCAACACCAGTGGATCCCCAGCTGACCCGTTTGAGTTGCACACAGCCACAAACAAACAAAACAAACCCAAATGCCTCGTTCAGAACCAGGCACTGTTGGAAGGCTCTCCTGCTTTCCAGGGCTTGTTTTTCCCATTGCCCCTGGAATGTGACTGTTGGAATTCTCCTCGGTTCAGCAGATCACATTCTGCCAAAGGCATGTGGAGCTTCACTTTCCCTGAATGTGCCTTTGCCCCCCAGCCCCCATCAGGGCTGCCTTTGATGTTTGCTTTCAGTTCCTTTCTCCTTGGTTGTAGGGGTTTTATGGAGAACGGTTTGGGGAAGATGTGCTGGAGGTGATCAAGGACTCAAACCCTGTGGACAAATGTAAACTTGATCCCAACAAGGTAAGGGCACAAGTGCAGCTGCAGAAGTAGAACAGGTCCTGAATGGGTGAAAATGCAGTGGGACAAATTCTTCCCTGAATTTCACCACGTGGGCAAGAAAATCCACGTACTGAGCATTTTGTGGCTGCCTGGGAGGAGAGTTTGGGAAAATAATTCCAGCAAGGGATGCAGAATTGGTCACTCCCATCTCTGCCCTGGTAGTGGTGGGTGGGAAGGGAGGAGGTGAAAGGACAGAGGCTGTGCTGGCCTTGCTCTGCTGGGGGCAAGGAAAGAAGGGCTGTGCCATTCATTCCCTGGCTTCTGTGCAGCTGCAGCATTTTGTCACCTTTGTGCCATGTCCTTTAAGCGTAGCACAAAGAGCAGGAGCAGGCCTGGGAAACAGGGCTGTGGCTCAGGGCAGGGCAGGACCTGCAGGGAAGGATTTAGATTGGATATTGGGGAGAAATTCTTTGTGAGGTGGTGAGGCCCTGGCACAGACTGCCCAGAGAAGCTGTGGCTGCCTCTGGATCCCTAGAAGTCCTTAATATTTCTCTTATTCCTTAATATATCCCCTGTCCTTAATATTTTCCCTCTCTGTGGTGAACAAAGCCCCCTGGAAGAGGTGGTGTGTGATTAAACACATTTATTCTCTCTCCATAAATACCTAAATATGCATTAAAAAGCAGATATAAACAAAACCTGAATTTGATAATCATACTCTTTATATATATATAAAAATAGAAGGAAAAAGGAGTTTATACACCAAGAACAGCCTGGTTTAGGGGAAGTTGTCCCTGCCTGTGGTAGGGGTGGACTGGATGGACTCTTAAGGTCCCACCACCCAAATCATTCCATGATTCCATGAAGTGAAAGGCATGAGAAGGGAAGGACAGCAAGCTGTGAGCTTTACCCAGCCCACAAACTGGTGGCAGCACCTCAGTCCCTCCAGTGTGAGCAGGATTTTCAAAGGCAAAACCCAACCCTGGTTGGTGCAGTGGTGGCACTGGGAGGACACAGATCCAGCTGGGACCACCTCGGTCCCTCCAGTGTGAGCAGGATTTTCAAAGGCAAAACCCAACCCTGATTAGTGCAGTGGTGGCATTGGGAGGACACAGATCCAGCTGGGACCACCTCAGTCCCTCCAGTGTGACAGTGGGATTTTCAAAGGCAAAACCCAACCCTGGTTGGTGCAGTGGTGGCATTGGGAGGACACAGATCCAGCTGGGAGCACCTCAGTCCCTCCAGTGTGAGCAGGATTTTCAAAGGCAAAACCCAACCCTGGTTGGTGCAGTGGTGGCACTGGGAGGACACAGAGCTGGGAGCACCTCAGTCCCTCCAGTGTGAGCGGGATTTTCAAAGGTAAAATCCAGCCCTGGTTGGTGCAGTGGTGGCATTGGGAGGACACAGATCCAGCTGGGACCACCTCAGTCCCTCCAGTGTGAGCAGGATTTTCAAAGGTAAAATCCAGCCCTGGTTGGTGCAGTGCTGATGCTGGGAGGACACAGATCCAGCTGGCACAGCGCAGCTGAGGAGCACATTCCCTGCTGCCCCTGCAGGCCTACATCCAGATCACCTACGTGGAGCCCTACTTTGACACGTACGAGATGAAGGACAGGATCACGTACTTTGACAAGAACTACAACCTGCGGCGCTTCATGTACTGCACGCCCTTCACGCTGGACGGCCGCGCCCACGGCGACCTGCACGAGCAGTTCAAGCGCAAGACCATCCTCACCACGTCCCACGCCTTCCCCTACATCAAAACCAGGATCAACGTCATCCACAAGGAGGAGGTGAGGCTGGAGCTGGGTGGGAAACGGTGCCTGGCGGGGCTGGAGGCTCCTTTAGCTCCAGCTTGACTTAGGAGGTTCTAGGGAATTCTCCCTGTTCCCATTCAACCCAGACTCGTTTAGGGATGGATCTTGGTGTTGGAGCAGCCTGCTCTAGGGAAAGTGCCCTGCCTGTGGGGATGGGATGAGCTTTAAGGTTCCTTCCCACCCAACCATTCCATGATTCTGTGTTAATGGAGGTTTGTTAACTTAAAAGGGTGGGCAGGGTCGGATGTGGTCACTGGGATGCTGTGAGCAGTGCTCAGGGACTGGCAGTGCTGCAGCCCTGCAGGACCCAAAGGGACACGAGTGCCACACAGACAGCTCTGGAATGCCCAGAAACATCCAAAAATCAAACCTTTTCTTGCTGTCACTGAACCAAGACAATGCATTTCTGGAGTCCTGTCAGTCCTGTTGGTGTGGTGCCACCCTGCTGTGACCTGGGTGCTCCTGAAGGTCTGTGCCTGCTTGCCAAGCTCAGCCATAACAAAAACCCTGGTTTGGCTTCTTAGATCATTTTGACCCCCATTGAAGTCGCCATCGAGGACATGCAGAAGAAAACACAAGAATTGGCTTTTGCCACTCACCAAGACCCTGCAGACCCCAAGATGCTGCAGATGGTGCTGCAGGGATCAGTAGGTACCACAGTGAATCAGGTGAGGATCTCTGTCCCAGCTGGAAATGCACAGCCTTGGGCCTTGTTTCTCAATCCCCTTGGAGTTTTTTCCCTGTTCAGTCTGTGGGATATGTTTAAGGTTATTAGTAGATCTAAGCCAGCTGTTCCCACTGATTTTGGTATTTGAGTAAGAGCCTTGAAAATGTGGAAAGAGGCTGAGAAGAAGTATCCCTTCCTCAGTTACTGCTCCTTCCTCGTACTTGCAGTTGTTTCTGCCTACTCGTCTTCCCTAAAAGTTTCCCTTTGTTAGCCAGGCTCTGCAGGACTGTGTCCTGCTGTGGATTTTCACCAAAAAGCAAAGCAGTGGAGAAAAACTGAGGGAAAACCGAAGGAGCCTGAGTAGAGCACAGTGCACAAGCTGGAAAAAAAAAATCTACTGGAGTTCTGAGTGCCGGGTTGAGTTTGCAATGCTGGCAAACACTCCCTGGCTTCCATCTGCATTGTTTAAACTTTGCCTCAGTTGTGAGTTGAGCAAACTTTGTCAGGAGTCCTTATAAAGGAAAACAAATGGAGAATCTGTGCAGTTTCTCACACTGTTTTCCAAAAGCAGAGTTTTAAATAAAACAAAGCAAGGCTTTAAGGAGACTCAGTTGTCAGTGAGGTTGGTGATTTACACCAGATTTCCCAGCTGCAGTTCTTCAGGATGCTTTGTGTAAAGAAATGTTGTGTTTTGTGGATGTTTTCTATGTGGCTGAACTTTCTCCAGTGACTGGATATGACAGACAGCTCCCAGAAACTCACTGTGCCCCTTCTTCTCCTAAAGGGACCATTAGAAGTTGCACAAGTTTTCTTGTCTGAAATCCCCAACGATCCAAAGCTCTTCAGGCACCACAACAAACTCCGCCTCTGTTTCAAGGACTTCACAAAAAGGTATGGAAAGGGTCCCCAGGGCACCTGCCAGGGACAGTGGCTGCTGCCACCCCAGGCAGGGACCTGTGCAGGGACCCAGGGCTGTCCTGGTGTCCCAGGTTCCACCTGTAGCTCATTCCTCACCTGCTCACCCTTCCCAGTTGGTGCTGCTGCTCTGTGGCTTCAGGGGCCTTGCAGTTTGTCAGGAAGGAATTGATCCCACCTCTGTTGTAAAGTGTCCCAGAAATCACAATAGGCCAGAATTCCCAGCCTGGCAGGGTCAGGAGCAGCTGCTGTACTGGCCAGGAGATGAAATTTCCTTCTGAAGTGAATTTCTCCAGAGTGGAGGGATGCTGGCACAATTCCTTAAATAAATGTACTGGCTGCTCTACTTTGCTTGAGTCATGCAAACTGCAGGCTCAGTCCAGCATCTTCTACAGCACCAAGAAATTTAAAAAAACCATCAAAATAATTGAAATTAAAGTGCTGTGAGCAAATAGATCCAGTGGAAGCTTAGTTTTCCCCTGTGAAATAAATGGATTTACTGATACATTTATTTTCCTCTCCTTTATTTAAATTATATCTTTGCAAGCAGAAGAGTTCCTGATGAACATCCCAGGCTGCTGTTTATTAATCTCTCCTGATTCTATCCATCTTTAAATCCTCTGGGATTAGAAGTGGCTCTGTGGAAATGAGCTTTTCATTTCTCTTCAGAGAGGATAAATGTCACTGGAGAGTAAATGACAATAAAAAAAGGAGTTGTCACTCTGGAAATTGGAGATGTGACACCCTTTCCTTGCCCTCTGGACACCAGGTGGTTCAGCTGAGCCTTGAGACAAGATAAAGGATATTCCCTGTGATCCCAGAGGGACAGAATGGATGTTTCTGTAGTGTTGGATTAACAAACCTGTAGCAGGGGTGTGTTAGTGCATGCCCAGCTCTCACAGGGTTTGTTTTGCAGGTGTGAGGATGCCCTGAGGAAGAACAAGAGCCTGATCGGGCCGGACCAGAAGGAATATCAGCGCGAGCTGGAGCGCAACTACCACCGGCTCAAGGAGGCTCTGCAGCCCCTGATCAACAGGAAGATCCCACAGCTCTACAAGGCAGTGCTGCCTGCCACGTGCCACAGGTGCATATTTGGGGTTCCTCTCGGGGCACAGGGTGTGGAACCGGGGGGTCTGAGCTTCCCTGCACCATCCGTTTGTTTTCAGTCCTGGCTCTCCTGGCCGCGCCCGTCCCTTTTCCCTTCTGTCCCTCCTGAGAGCTCATTCCCTTCCCAGCAGCTGTGGTACGTGGTGGTTGCAATATTCCTTTGGTTCCTTAGCTAGGACAGTTGGGTTTTGTATTTGTTTCCATCCTGCATCCCGTTTTTTTTTGGATGCAACACCACCCTCAGCGTGGCAGGACTTCATTCCCAATGAAACTGGGATGAGGAAAAATTGTTGGTGTCTTCGTGCTGGAAGAGCAGGAAGCTGGAGATTGGGCTTTATGTGAGACAGGACATAAAAATCCCAGTGGGAATCACAGGATCACAGAAGGGGTTAGGTTGGAAAGATCCTAAACATCATCCAGTCCCACCCCTTCTGCCAGAGCAGGGTGCTCCAACCTGGAAAAGTTCCAGGGATGGGGTGACCAAAACCTCCATGTGCAGGTCATGGATGAGCAGGGGGATTTTGGGTACAGCCAATTTCCAGGCAGGCTGTGGCTCCCAGAACAGGGACAGGAGTGGTTCCCTGCAGGAACCCTCCAGGGAATCTGTGACTGCTGTGGAGTTCCCTGGCAGCAGGGCAGGGCTGGATGTTCCTGGAGCTGACCTGAGGGGGTTTCTGGCTGTGAGTGCTGCAGGAAGGTGCCCTTCCCTCCCTGCCCAGCTTTGGGATGCTCTGTTGTCCCAAGCTCTCTGTCCAAACTGTTTCCTGGCAAATTTTCCTGTCTGGCATAGTGAGAATACCAGAGCTTCCCTCCCCACCCAGCCAGGAGCCCTACAAATGCTTTTGGTGTGGTAATTATTATCTGATCTTCCTGTGCAGGGAGCTTAATACAGGTAGGACATAAAATATCCTGAAAATCATGGAATATCCTGAGTTGGAAGGATCCCACAAGGATCATCGAGTCCAACTCCCAAGTGTTCCTGGCAAATTCCACTTCAGGGATGTGTTTGAAAGATTTAAGTAAGATTTCAGTCGTGCAGGTGGTTTGTGCTGCTTCTGTGTGTACACAGGAATTAAACTTTCTGTCAGTGTTCTGGATGATCCCAGATACAAACCCAAGCCAAATTCCTTGGAGAACCAACGAGTTTTAATTCCAGTGGACTTAATTTTTGTTGTAACCAGCTCTAGGAAATACTGGAAATCAATTCAGAATCATTCATCTGGTGAGGCTTCTTTTTTCACCATGGAAAATCTGAGTTCATCATTGTATTTTCTCTCCCTCAGAGACTCCTTCAGCAGGATGAGCCTTCGCAAAATGGAAATCTAAACGAGTTAAAAACCAAAAAAAAAAAAAAAAAAGCACTTAAAAAGTTAAGGTTTTGAAAAGAAAAAGAGCCTTGTTATCAGCGCTGGGAATCAAAGAAGTTTTATTGTGAAATAAAACTTGGACTTCATCCTGGACATCCCACCCACCTCTTCCTCCATCAAAGTGTTCAGTGGCCAAAAAAATCATTCTGAATTGTCAAATGTAGACTTCTCAATGTTTGAAAAGAAAAAAAACAAACCATCATGGCAGTGGTATCCAGAGTATTGGTGATGAGCTGTAAACTTACCTGTTTTTTAAGGCATTTTTATGACTCAAAGGTACACTAAACGCATTTACCTTTATTTATAGCATTACCTAATGTTAAATTTATTTTACTTTTAGTTCCTATATTTAATTTATATTAGGACCATACGCAAATGCATTTTGGAAGTTTTTAATGTAGTGATGATGCTGATGGTTATTTTGATGGTACTATTAAATATGTGAATGTTTACACTTTAATTCCCTGCGCATTGGACTTCAGGGCTCAGCATCCTTGGGGAAAAGGTTCAGAGCAAGGTAAGTCATGGTAACATTAATTAACCAAGTGCTGATTGTTTATTATCCCTGTTCTTTTGCTGCAAACAAAAAAAATAATTCCACCTGTAGCCAGCAGCAGATGGAGGCACAGCTTTGGTACCTTCTTCACCTCCTTCAGTCCATCAGGTGAAGTTTCAGCTTCACTTGTTCATGGACATCTCCACCAGCTGGGAGGTCCCAGCTGGTCTCCTCACCCCTTGGAATTAGCACTGTCCATGGAACTAAACTGATTTTATGTCCAATTTTTAATTAAAAGCCTAATTTCACAGGGCAAGAGAACCTAAAATGGTATCACAGTTAAAAAGGGTACAAAGCATTCTTTGCATTGCTGTTTATGTGGAGAAAGATGTGTTTTACAGCAGATATTTTGGGGTCTAACACAGCACTTTGAGGAAACATCAGATTTGGAGCTGAGTCCACAACTCCTAAATCTTGTCCTTAATATTTTCCCTCTCTGTCGTGAACAAAGTCCCCAGGAAGAGGTGGTGTGTGATTAAACACATTTATTCTCTCTCCTAAATATGCATAAAAAAAGATATACACACAAAACCTGAATTCGATAAACATATGTATAAAATACATAAAAATAGAAGGAAAAACGGCTTTATACATTAAGCGCCCCCCTTGTGCAGCAGCACTGAAGGTTTAGGGTGGGGAGGGTCTTTTTTTAAATTCCTGATACTTATTTTAGGTTATTGGAGACTTCTCCCATGCTCTGTTATCCCAACAGCTCCACAGTGGTGGTGTTTTGTGTGCCAGGCTCTGAAAGGTTCCCTGGAACAGAATAATCCTGAATTGGTTCTGTGTCATGGGGCACAACACTGGAACACCTGCATGGATTTTCCTGCAGAAAGAAAACTCCAACCTTTTCATGGATATTCCAAGGGGTGTTGACAAGGCCTTGGAGGTGCTACAAGAGTCAGGGAATCTCAGAATGGAAAATATTAAGGAAGGAGGAACGACTTTGGAAGAGATTTACAGGAAGAGGCATTAAAAATATTTACACAATACAAACAAATCCCGGGAGCCATGGAAGGATGAAACTTTAATTTACAGCGGTCCTGCTCCAGGACAGGAGTTACAAGCAACAAGTTCAGGGGCTTGGCAAGTGGTGCTTGAGTGAATGTCCCAAAAATCCACCCCCAGTCCCTCTCCCTGTGCCAGAGGAGGGGTTTTCATTCAGCCTCTTCCAGCTGAGGCTGTTTTCTCTTCAGCTGCCACAAAGAATCTCCTCCCAAGCTGTACTGGGATGATGGAAGGCAGCTGGGTTTTCTTACATCCTATTTTGGTGTAAATAATGATATTTTGTTTCCTTGGAACATTCCTGATGCTGCAGTTGAATGAAAAAGACGAAGTCTTGCACCAGGTGTGGAAAAATAAACTTTCATTTGCAGCCTGAAATTCAGCAAAGCCTAAAAAATGGCATTCTGTAATGGGATTGGGCTGCCCTTGCAAGGTAAGATTACTGATATTTTTGTAATGTAGCTTTTTCTTGGTTTAGACTCTGAAATTATTTATTATCATGGTGCAATGCTTTGGAAAAGGGAAAGTGTGTTTTGTCATTGCAGATTTTTTATGCTGCGAAATCAAGGCCTGCACAACAATCAGAGGTCAAACTTAACATGGAAAATACACTGAAAGAGATTTTTCCTGACTTACCCTCAGTGTTTATACAAAATTATAATAAAAGGTAGTAAAAATTAAGCATTACAGAACTAACTAGGCAGAGGTTTTTAGGGGCTTTTCTGTAAATAAATTAATTTGTAGTGGAAAAAGGTTAAATATATCCAGTGCATACTGAGAGCCTGCAGTTAACACTTGATGTCATTCCATCCATCCTGGGACAGACTGAACAGTCCCCTTTTTCCAGTCATATTTGTTAAGATTTTAATTATCAGTTTGAAGGAGTCAGTTTCTATTTTCTGACAGACAATTTGGGATTTTCATCTCTAGTATTTAGTGGCAAATGTTTTTGGTTTTGCAATGTTTCCCCTTAACCTCCCAACTGTACCTTCAAATTAGGAGATACTGTCCAAGAACCAGCTAGGAACCACAGAATGAATTCTAAAAGCACTTTAATTCTTTAAGATAATTTCCCAGCCTTTTTGTAAGTGTTCCCAAGGCCCTTTCCCTTTCTCCTTTCCCCTCTCCAAACACAACAGGCTGAGCTGCTTGTCTCAGATGCAGATCATAACTTTTTTATTTCATATGTACATTCTCAACAAAGCATCAAAGCCAAATACTCTCCTTTTCCCCCACGTTTCAGTGAGCTCCAGGTACAAATTAATTTTAGAAGATCACCACTAAGTTCCCAACCAACCCAAACAGAGATGCAGATTCGAGGGCTTCACTCTTCAAAGTACAAAATTATTTTAATTACACTACACTCTGCCTCTGGTTTGAAGGATTAATCACACCTATTTACACTTTGCTCATTAACACCTATGCACCAAGATGCAGATTAGACCAGTCAAACACTTCCATGAATTCAGTTCCCTCCAATGCTCTGGACAAGGTTCCCAGACCCTTTTCCTGTGCTTCAACTTACAAGAAGCAGGGAAGAACTGGAGCAGGAGAATAAACCACGTCCCTTACCCAAAGACTAGATATGAAATGTTAACTTCCCAAGTTACAAAAATACACAACTTCTGATGAAATTTGCTAGTTAATATACATTAACTCCAAGGTATGAATACAAATAACTTTTATTAAAAAAAAAAAAAGAAAAAAAAGGAAGAAAAAAAAGAAAAAAAAAAGCTAATAATACAATAGGCATGTCTGAGACCTAGAGCTGCATTAAAACCACTACTGGGTGCTGTAGGCATCGTTTAGAATCTATACAAACTGGTATTTCTAAAAGGTCAGAGCACTATTCTCCAGCAGAAAAGTTATGGTGTGAGTCAAGTCCTATGCCGTGTTTTGTTAATTCAAGTCGAGCCACTTGACACCGAAGAAAAAAAAAAAAAAAAAAGACCAGAAAGATGAAGAATCAGTAGCTTCGAAAAACAAACAGCTGTTCCTTCCAGGTAGTTTGGATGCAATCAGAGAGGTGTATGCAAATCCCGAATATTTACAGTCCAAGTACAGCATCACTCTACAATTTTCTTATAAAACAGTAGGTACGGAGTCGATGTCGATGATGATGTCGGAGAAAGAGAATTCAGAAAGTCCTTTTCCTCAGTGACCTTCACTTCGGAATCATCAAAGAGCAGCCACTTCCCCTCGTACTCCTTGAGGCTCTGGAGCACGTAGAGCGCTTTGTTCTCCAGTCCGCCGGCTCCCAGCCCCGGGGGCTCGCCCTGCTCGGCCCCGGGCTCGGCGCCGGCCTCGGCGCTGCGGGGCTCGGGAGCCACGCTCAGGAGCTTCTCGGGGTTGGGCTGTTTGCTGGCACACAGCTCACAGTCAGCCTTGCTCTTCTGCCCCCCGAGCAGTCCCACGGGCTCCATGTTCTTCTTGCTGAGCACCTTGCCCGGGGCTGCGGCGCCGTTGAGCCTGAAGGAGACCTCGCCATCGTCGTAGTCCTCGGCCACGGCCCGTGCCTCCTCCTCGGTCAGCGGCTCCGGCTTGAGCGCGGCGTAGCCCGGCTCGGGCAGGAAGTTGCCCCTGTCCAGCTCCAGGCTCTGCAGGTCTGTGACCTTCACCGAGGCCGTGTAGTGGCCGCTGCTGATGGTGATGCCGCTGTGCATGACCACGGCGAAGAGCCCGTAGGTGTCGTTGGTGGGCCGGGTGCTCCACTCCTCCAGGGACAGCCTCAGGGGGGTCAGCAGAGGGGTGTTGATCTTGGACAGGCCCCCGTAGCAGTCAAACCTGGCAAGGGACACACAGCTTACACCTCGGGCCGCAGCACCTCCCAAAAGCCACTTGAGGTGGCCCAGAGGTGCATCCATATCCTTCCTCCTCAAAGGTACGGATGATGGGAACTGCTCCCTGCTCCCCTGGCTCAGCACCAGCATCCCAAGCACCCCCAGTCAGGAAAGCCATTTTTATGACTGATGTTAAATCTTACAGCCCAGAAACTCTGAATTTTAACGATTTCAGGTATCTCCTTTTTCTAAAGTATCGGCTAAAGATAATTTTTAAATAGTGATGATAAAAGTTCAGCTGATTGTTACCACTCCTTTCTTTCTCTCACCATCCTGTTCAAAAACAAACCAAAAACCTCTTCAACAGCCAAGGCTGAACCAAGCAAGGCTGGGTTTGTTTTCCTCTCCTCCTGAGTCATTTACTAAATAAAGTATTACTATTTTACTTTCAAGTATCTTTAATATCACTCAGAGACTGTGACTAATTTTCCTCAGCTCCTCTCAGTGTGCACTGTAGCTGTGCCAGTGGTGCTCACCTGGGATTCTTCACTAAGCTGTCCTATGGTATTCCAATTTTTCAAACAATTCTGTAGCTAATTTACTTCGGAAAAGCCTCTAGTGTTCTATAAATACTCAGTATTTTGTTGACACAAATTTACCAGGAGAGAAGTCCTTTCATTTTAAGGATCTTCTACAGAGTTCGGAGATATAGGCAGTGTTGGGATTTCATTATTGTGCATCAGCCTCCTTGAATGATTCTGCTCTTGATGACTTACACATTGCATCAGCCCAGATCAATTAACCCCTTTCTTTAACAATAGGTTGTGATGTCCTGATAAATTCCAGGCATGACTCAGTCTTGCTCAACTGTGAGGGTGTTGTAGGGAAAAATACTGGGGAGTACAGACAAGGCCTGTAAAACGGAGGTTGCTAAGAGCTCACTGCTCTTATCCTAGGAAAATCTACCTCTTAAATCCAAGGAAACTGCAGCCATGGCATAACTGCAGTAACTGATTATTGTTTTCCTGGATTTAATTTTGGTTCTGCTTCACTCTTGTTCTAAGCCATGAATTCTGATACACAGAAATAAACAGTGACACACACACAGATCCTCAGTCACTCCAGTTCAGTGAAACCTCCCTTTCAGACCTCTCACCATACACATTTCACTCCACAAAAAGCAACACACAAGAGCATAGAATCAGAAATAACACAAATCTTCTGAAAATCCCTATTGTCGGCAGCCAGAAATAGAGATATTCAGAAGAGAGTCAAGAAACACAAAACTGCTGGCTGATAGCCTGGATTAGAAATCCAGTTCCACTCAAGCACACTGGGACAATCAAATTGACAGAAAACAGGAAAAAGCAGGCTCTACCTTTCTTCTCAATGACATCCAGCATCAGAAAGATTTGGAGAGGAGGAAATAAGAGAGGAAATCTTTTCCTATTAGCTTTTTGTTCTTCTTAATCATAAGAATCTGAAGACAGAAAAATTGCATGCCAAGTACTCTGCCTGCTCTGACTGATGCACTTCAAACATAGCAAACCTGATTTCTGCAGCCACATCTTTTGAGACCATAAATTAGTAACATTTTACCCACTGCACTGAATTTCACAAGACAAAAAACTGATTTTCTCAGAGATTGTTAAATTTCTATAGTGGAAACGCTTAACTACATGTTACCAGTTAACAAATTCCTTCTGAACAGCTTCACAGCCTGTTCACACATGGCCTGGCATTTTTCCCCACACACACACTTGCCAAAGAGAATTACTCCTCCCCAGGCAAGGAGATTTTCACACTGGCTGCTTTATTTTAAAACAAAACACTTTGCAAAGCAGCATCTAGAAAAGATGAATAAAATCCCTATTAACTGCAAATATTTACAGTACCCTTCATTTCTCATTTATTTACAACCCAGTCACCAGAGAACTCAGTAGAGCACAACTGAGCAGACCGGATTCCCAAATTTTTGTGGGAGCTAAAAGCTGTCTAAAGATTCTCATCTTAAAAAAATTAAGTTTAAAGCCAGTAGAAGAGTTACTGCTTTTAGCAATGACAGGGTCTTGCCCAAAATAGAACATCCAACCCAAAAATCAAAAAACTCTTTGAAGGAGTTTCAGCTTCATCACAGGTTTCTATGTCAGGTTTTCCACTCTTGACTTCCTTAATCTCTGACTGGTAGCCCCTGGCAGAAAATTTATGGAATGTTGAGAGGATACAGGAGGAAAACCACAAGAGATTGGATTCACTCTGACCTGGAAATTGGTCTGAGTGTTTTGGAGTAAGGAACTGAAGCTGGCCAGGACAGAAGAGATGAGTGAGGCAGGAGAGGGTTGATTAACTGCAGGTCCTTCCTCATGGAAACAAGAGAATAGGAAATACAGGAGCAAATGGAAGGTAATTCTCCTGTTTCTTGCTCAACTGTGATGATTTTTAAGTTTGCAGCTGCAAGTCAGTATATACAAATCAGTATTTAAGTAAATACTGTGGAGATCAATGAAAAGACAATTTTGTAGGTTATGATCCTGGACTTGCATGGAAAGACTTTGCAGAGACAGATTTTTCTTTGTTTCCTCTCATCCCAAATAAATTCTTAGGTATTGAAAAAAAAGATAACACTCCCACAACCTCTTTCAAAACTAAGGATTACTACAATTATAATACTGATTACTCAGTAATTGAATATAAATGATGCTGATACTATTGTGTTTCTAAAGTAATTGATTTTTTTTTTAGGGGGTGTATTAGCTCTTTAAAATGTTTATCTGATGATTTATTTCCCCCAAATTTTAGTGTTCATATTCAAGTAGAGACCAAAGTATTTTTGAAGGAATTTGTCAATTTTGGGGTAATGAGTGCTAGCTCTTTCAAATGTGTATCTCCTGATTATTTCTTTTTCCTCACTCACACTCAGGCAGAGACAACCTCTGACCATAAAATGCAGGTTTGTTCTCATTACTTGTTCTGGTAAAGCACTTAAAGCTGCCTCTGAACTCAGAGTTTATTTACGTAAAACTTAAAATATCCCCTTAAATAAGGGGATATTTAAAGTAAATAAAATTTTAAGAAGTATCAGGTTGTTCTAAGAGTAGAGCTAAAAAATTTTTGTTAAGGAGTCTTCTAAAAGTCAATTTTTCTGCAGGTAATTTCTGCCACTACATGGAACAACACAAAGCCTTTACGGCATTGGGGGCAGCATCCCAGTGACTTAATTCCAATCTGGAAAAGTTCCAAAACATTTCCAGCTCTTGGGATAAGATCTCCCTTGCTGCAGGACCCTGTTTGGTAAGACAGGCAATGCATACTCACTCCAAGCCACTGGCAGCAAAGCACTTCAAGTGAATTGTGATCACTTCGGGCATTTTATCGAACAAAAGGCTGCGCTCGGCCTCCGTGTAGTGGTGGCAGTTCTCACAGAAATATTTGTCCTCTCCCACAATCCTCTCCACTGAGGCAAACTGGGAAATTGCCCATTTCAGAGTCTTCATTTCTGTTTTTGGCTCTGGAGAAACTAGAAAAGAGAATCGCTGTGTTCACGGTTATGCCAATATTTACATCCCGCCAGAAAAGCAACAAAACAAAATATGTCAAGTTCAGACCACTCCAAACCTGCAACACTGCAAAGAACACTCAGTATGTGCAAAACATGTGATGTGTTCCCATCTTTGGAGCATTTCAGGAAGGGATGAAAACATCACTTAATGGATATCATTACTCAAAAATAGGATTTTTCCAAAGCTCGTTTCAGATCACACAATTTTGTTGCCATGTCTGCAAATGGAGAGCTTGTATGAGACCAGAATTTCACTTATTAAGGCAAACGCCCAAAATAACCAGAAAGTTCCCTCTCACTTCTTGCATTTTGCCTCCCCTGCCACCCTCACACTGCTGACAGGATTGCCCGCTGTCTGCAGCACTTCACATAGGAACATCACTCCACACATTTTCCTCTGAATCCTTCAACAAAATGGGGAGCAAAAGCAGGAAAAGCTGCTCCAAATTAAGCCCATGGCAACTAAAATTAATTCCCTTAAAATACTGAATTTCAAGATGTGTTTTTGCCACGCTTCCTTTTGAAAATAGCTAAAAACTGTGTATAGATCAATAAAATTTGTGAAAGAGACTACATGACTAACATTTACAAACAAAATATGAATGTTATTAAGGTAACAACAGTCAAATACTAAATTTTTTTTGGAGAAACTAAGAAAAAACGCTGGATTCTTGTTTCTTTTATTTCTAAGAAAAAATGCAGATATCTCTTTGTAAAAAGAAGAAAAAGCAAAATTTCTTATCCAGGAAGAAAAAGGAAGACTCAAATCAAAGGAAATACCTAATCATAAGCAGGAAAACAGGTGCCTAAGTGATGGATTGTGGGCAGTCCATGCTACATGTTAAGATCTGAAACAATTTGAATATTATCTGGATCTGTCAATATTATCAGCACCGTGTTTCCAAAGTCTAAAGTTAATCAGGACAAGAGATAAAGCCTCTAATTTTAGCCAGCACAAACAAGAGCCATGTTCCTAAATGCAGCACTGTCCCTTCCCCATGGCTGGCTGAGGCAGGAACACAGCTCCCAACCCTTTTTTTTGAGGGAATTACTTACTTTCAGAACTCTCTTCGCTTTTAGCAAGTTCATCTTCTTGCACTGGGACACTGATGTCCTGAAAATCTTCCCTCCTTTCTGTGAAGCACTCGCACTCCAAGCACCTCGTCCTCAGCACTAGCTGGCCCTGGAAGAGTTTCTCCACCAGCTCGAAGACAGCCAGCTCTGTACCTGGAGAGAGTACATGGCACATCCCTGAGCAAGGTGCACTTCATTCCAGAGACCCTTCACATCCTGGTTATCCTCTGAAAATCACTGTTACAGCCATGGCCTTTTAGGGGAGCTCACATAGGGATTAAAAAGCAAAACAAATCATGTGCAGTTTTCATGGCATCATCTGCCTCTAAGTAAATAAGGACACTCTGTCTCTTGGGCCTCAAACTTTAATTTCTATTCTAAGATTGGGTTCTTGTTTTATACTTCAAGTGTGACAGTGTCAACATTCTGGAATATTTGGCTGTCATCAATACTCTGACTCTTTAGCAAGGACTGTTGCTCTCCTCAAGGAGCACCACATTGTGGGTTTGCCTGGTTTCTATTTATTCTCAGCCCTCTCCTCCTTCCTAAATTTATTAACCAGTTTTGGCCAAATCTGCACAAGAAATGCAGAAGACTCTTCATTCCTTCAATTTTTTATAAAAAATTGGGGTGGAAATTCCAAATTTGTAAGTACTAGATTCAGGATTCATACTGATGCCTTTCCCTCAACATGTATCTTGTTTCACTGACATAAACAAAATCCAGACCTGCCAGCCAATTAGCATTTCTAATTGGTATCTATTAGATCTAAACAGATTAGATCTTTAATACATCCTGAGTCCTTCCTGGTTCTTGGGGAGGTTGGGAATATGGAAAGATTAAGGAACTGGAAGGGAAAAAGAGGATATTGTTTGTAAAACCACAGCTAGTGCGGTTTGGTTCTGTTCTGCCAGAAATATCCCTTTACATCTTGAATCCACTTGCTCTTTCTATGGATGACAAAAATTAGTGATAAATACAAACCTAGTAATATTCTGCCTTTTTTATACATATTGTACAATGATTACAGAATGTTAGAGAATGCCTCTAGATCTAAGCTAAACGGGTCAAGTTCTAAAAGAAAAAAAATTACAAACACATATAAAAATAAATTACTTTTCCTAAAAAAAAAATCTTCAATTCCTGAAAAATCTAATTTTGTGTTTAGAGCGCTGCAGGCTGCGCAGTCTGAAGGCTGACTTCCCACGCATTGTACTTTCTTAATCCTACTAATTTTAAGCCCATCCACTTGTGCACCAACCTTCCTTTTTTGGTTCTTTTTCAGTTCCTTTTCCATGATGGCTTTCCACGGGAGACGCTGGTTCATGATATTCTTCTTTACTGTCACCATTTTCGCACTTGACAGCTGACTCTTCAAACTCACAGTCATATTCTTTCCCCGGGTCTTTGGATCCCAAGTTTGTAGTTAACTTTCCTAGACTGTAAAATTTGGACAGAATACTGGGCTGTTTGCAGGAAGATTTTAACCAGTTTAACCTAAGGCGCGACTTTTTCTGCGTGGGCTTGGCGCTCTCGCTCTCCCCGGAACACTTGGCAATGGCATCCGTTTGGTTTTCCATCTTTTCTCCCATGGCTTTCCTCTTGGACCTGGTTTGTCTTTGATTTTCTTCTGCTGCAATTTGCTCTTTTGATACTTTGGATTTTTTCTTGGCGTTGCCGCCCTCGGCGTCGCTTTTCCTTTTCCCGTTTCCCTTGAGCAGTTTGTCCTTGGCCGCGTCTCCGCCGTGGCTGCCCAGGCTGGGATCCTCCTCCTCAGCAGGGCTGACAGATCCATTGCTCTCAGAGTTTTGCTTGGGTTTTTCCTCCAGTTTAGCTGCAGGCTCTTCCACAGGCAGTTTGTTCAGCTCTTCCTTCTTCAGCAGCTGGCAGGTTTCCTGGATGTTGCCCAGGATACACTGCAGTACCTCCTGGGCGTCGTGCTGCAGGTACCCCTCGTACATGGGGTTCAGCTCTCTGTGCAAAGAGAGGAGCAAAAAATGAGGGTTTGGTGTCCTGTGCTAACTGAGGAATGTGATTTGAGACTGAAATTAGGGATTCAGAAGTCATGGAGGATCTTCTCCAGCCATAGAGAGGAGTCCTCTCTGTCACAGAGCTGGGGGAAGATTGAGCATTAAGGATTTACACACACTCAGCAGTGGAGCTCCTCAGCTCCAAGGGGATCCTTCCCATCCCTGGGAGTGTCCAAGGCCAGGCTGGACTGGGCTTGGAGCAACCTGGGATAGTGGCAAGTGTCCCTGTCCATGACAAGAGTGGAACTGGATGAGCTTTAAAGTCCCTTCCAACCCAAACCACTCTGTAATTCAATAACTCTTCTGTACCTAAGCACTGTTTTAAACCCTTTCTGCATTATAGTCTTAAAAAATTTAAATTTATTTTCAAATTCTCAACATCACAGCGCCAACAATAAGCACAAAAATCTTCCTTCCTATAAGACCACCCCAAATTTAAGGCCATCTACCTTCCACCAACCTCTAAAGCTGGGCAGTGTAATGGCCTGGAAATGTCAAGACAAAACTCTGTCAGCATTTAAGGGGATTTGTACCTGAGGGTGTTGAGCAGCCTCCGGGGCTGAGTGGCCAATTCATCCGTGTATTTCTCTGGGTTTAGGAGAAAACTGGCTTGAAGCTGCTCAACTGAAAGGATCAAGGAGTGCAAACTGCAGATGAGTTCATAACTAGCCAAGGGATCTTCTTTACAGCTTCCCTGCAATGACAATGTAAAAGGAATAAAAACACTTGCAATGGTCACACCAGTCATAAATTAACATTTTTATCTCCTCCCTCCCTTGGTTTTCTGTAATTGGCTGTATTTTTTGTCTGCTATGGGAGACAAGTGGGTTTCAGACACTATTTTGGGTTTTTTTTCAAGTAGAAAAGCCCAATCAGCCATTAGTTTAAAATTCCAAACCACCCTTGCTCCCAAACTCCCATTTCCATCAGCTCCAGGTACTGTATCATAATATCTTTGTGCCAGAAGCATGGTCAGGCATATTCCTCAAATTTCTTCTGTTAGACTTTAAAACTTGTGCTAAAGTTCAAGACAACTCAAATACATCTTCACCTGAATTAACAGTGTAGAAAACAATGCTGAAAAGCTTCTTAAAAACAGCAGTCAGTTAAATTTTCACTACATTCAGGACAGCCTCGCTTGCAAGATTACAAATAAAGAACACAGGAGGATTTGTTACCTTTTCTGCCTTTTGCTCTCCTTCATCCTTTGAAGATTCTCTCTTCTTTGAAATAATGTTATATAAATGTTTTACTCCAGTTTTAAAACCAGGACAAAAATATAATACCTGAAAGCAACAGTTGAAAACATGAGAATAACTGGGGTAAGAAGTTATTCCACACATAAATGCACATTTATAATCCACACAGCTCTGCGTGTCCCCAGGCACACAAAGATCCAGGATTTTTCACAGCAGGGAGGAGCCCTGGGTATGGAAACTGAAGAATTTCCCAATCAGGACAACCACAGGGCACACATTTCCTGCAGCAGCATCTTTATTTCCCTGCTGTAATCAGATGCCCTCTATACTGCACCCAGAATAAACTGATTTCACCCATTTGTGCTAAACCAAAATCTCCCTTTTGGAGCCCCCCTGGACATGGCCTCACCTGCAGGACACTGTTCAGGTAGCAGGTGTTGCCCAGGTTGTTCAAGCCCACAAAAGGCAACATGTTGTCTTTTTTCTCACAGCTGACAAGGGAGGGGGGCTGTGCTGCAGGAACCACCTGGTCACTGGGAAACAGAAAACTGGGGTAAGAGACACTTTTTAAAAAAAACCACTCCTTCATCTCTCCCCACCTCAGAGAATTCAGCACTGAGAAATGCAGATCAAAACTGTGGCAAAGTGTGTCTGAATTCACTGTGACTTCTCACCAACCCACCCAAAACCACACAGGAAAAAAACTTTCTCTAAATTCCAACACACCTAATACCAGGAGACTGATTTAATGGATCAAAATCTTCATATTTAAATACTTTTACACGTGCTATATTCATTCATAAGGCAGGAAAAAAATGTGCCTAGAATGTGTTTTTATGTTGTCCCCTGCTCCAGTCATATAATTTCTAGACACAAAGCAAAAGCATAAAACCAGAAAAAAAAATCTTAAAAAAAAAAAAAAAAAATCTGACACACTATACACTGGTCATAGTTATTACTGATTACTGATAGGAATGATTAATACACTGTAATGACACAACAGAACTTTTTAAAGTCTCCAACTATTTCTAACAGACCACAATTTTCTTTTTCCCACTTAAATCCCCTCACCAGCTATGAAATTAATCACTAGATTTGCTCAGGGCCTGAAAAGCCCCAATGAATGACAGCCAACCCCACAATTAAAGATCCTACATATTTTCACTAGAGCTCATCCTGCTAGAAAATTAAATTTTAATATAAATAGTTCAGTGACACAACTACTTATATTAACTTGAAGCAAAGCGATTTTTTCAACCGATCCCCAAGTTTGTGCCAACTAAACACCCCCAAGGGCGCAAAATTGTTTTCTTAAAAGAGTTTTTAGAAGTTGGTAACAGCGATTAATTAGGTTTTAAAAAACTAACTTCAGCAAGCGATCCCGAAGTTTGCGCCAACGAAACATCCCCGGTGGGGCAAAGCTGCCTTTCTTAAAATAGAAACTGGTGACAGTAATTAGTTTGTTCAGTTCGATGAAGCTGCCTGGACGGTGAATTTAACGTGAGCGCGCGTTCATTTAACTGAAGCGCACGTTAATGGCATGCAGCGCGCGCTGCGGCACGTTACTGCTGCGAGAACCCGAAAGCGAAAGGAGCGGAGGACGGAGCAGCACGAGCCCGACACAACATCGCCACAAAAACTTCTCCCGCGCGGCACTCACATCTCGGCGCCTCGGAACTCCGCGCCCTTCGGCTCATTTTCCTGCGCCTCGATGAAATCCAGCACTCGCTTCGCCTCCTTCTTCTGAAAGAGCTTCAGCGACAGCCTGTTCTTCTTGGAGGGGCTGGCCCTGGCGCTGTCGCCGGGCAGGACGCCGGGCATGGTTCCTGCGGGGCGCGGCCGGGGCGCTCACACCTGGCGCGCACACACACACACACGCGCACACCAGGCGCCATTTACTCCCCGAGGGGGCCGAGCGCGGCCCCGCCGCCCCCCGCCCCGGGCTCGGGCCGCCCCCCCGCGCCCCCCGCATGTTCCCCGCGGCCGGCGGGGCCCGAGGCCGCGGTGCGGCCGCTCCCCTCACTCACCGCTACATGCCGGCCCCGCTCCCGCTCGCCGTTGCCATGGAGACCGCGGGGACACCGTCAGCGAACTTGGCGCGTTTTTTTCCGCGCGCCGACGAGGACCCCCCCGCCCCGCGCGCGCCCCGCCTCGCGCCGCAATCCCCCCGCCCAGCCGGCGGCCGCCCAACGAGAATGCCGGAAAACCGAGCGCGCCGCCGCGGGAGGCCGGCGGCCGAAAGCCATGCCGAGCGGCGGCGGAGTCTCTTCCGGGAGCCGGCGGACAGGCCGGCTGCGGCTGGGCGCCGGGGCAACGCCGCCATAGGCCCCGCGAGGCCGCCGCCGCATCAGGCAGCGCGGCGGGCAGCCCGATGTGGGTCCTGCCTAGGCGCGCGCGGGCGCTGGTAACGGCCCGGCCAAAGGGCTCGGGTTGGGGCTGTACCATTTGCGTGGGGAGAACCCTCTACTCCCCCCCTTCGCCGGCGGAATGTGGATTGGTCCCGCTAGTGGCCACGCCCTCTGTGCGGCTCGGCCAATCAGAGGAGGAGGCCCCGTCCCTCTCCCCCCCCCTCCCCCCCCGCTCCCGCCGCCATGAGGGCTCGGCCTGCAGTGCGCTACAGCGGCCGCGTCAGAGCCTTCCCGCGCTTTTTCCATAAAACCCCAACATTCCTGCGGGAATTCTCATCGCATCCCGGCTTAAAGGCTCTACCGGCACACCTCTGCAGATGGCAGTGAATAATTGCTGTCACTGAGGCTGTTAAGCCTGCAAAGCTGCTGGTGTAGGGATTGCCACGCTCCAAAAAACATGGAATGCGGGAAAATACTATAGATTACTGCATTCTGCTCTTTAAACTGGCCCTTCCAGGACGTCCAGTCTGTTCGTAAAGGATGCACGTTACTTACACATAAAGGTTTTGTAACAGGAAAGCTTCTAAGTTAATCACATGAGATATTTTATAGGATTAATTGCATAAGTGGCTTTGAGCAATACCCAGATCTGGGCTTTGGGGTGAATTATCCCAAATTTGAGCGCTCAAAAGCTGACGTTTCCCAGCACAAGCTGCTGCTGCCTCCCCTGAGTGTGGCACTGTGCTGCCTGTAAAGCACTAAAGCAAACTGAACTCCACAAAATCACTTTTTTTTTTTTTTTACAGTTTGCAATATTTTGGGGTTTTTTACTGCTGCATAAATTCATTATTACAGCAGGTCACTATTACTAAATACTCATATGAATTACAGAAGGAATTGTGTATATTCCAATAGTCACGGACCTGTTCCTGCACAGATTTTGATTTCTCTTGCAGGTAAAATATCCATGTATGCCTGCACATCCAGGGTTCAGATTCCCAGGGTGAATATATTGATTTATTTCCTTGGCCTGTGACATGCCCAGAGCTCCAAAGCTGTTGGGATACTGCATTCCCATGGACATGGATGGATTTCACCCGGAGCTCTGCCATGTGAGTTTAAGCTCAGCTCAACAAACACTGCCTGAGATCCCTGCAGTTAACAGACACTCAGGACTACAGAGATTGCTTTGTGTGGGACAAGAGTCTTATCCAGGTGGGTGGTGCCCAGAGGTGGTTCAAGTGCTTGGCTGATTAATAAAGTGTTAATTAAGTCTGTGTGATGCTGCTGGTTTGAGGCACTGGCTGAGGAGTCGCTTCCCTGGCAGCTGGAAGGTGCTGGGCAGTCAAACCCGGGGTTGTGATGAGAAAATCTCGGACTGTTTGGGCCTTGAGATTGGATTCCAGGCTGGAATAAACCCCGAGGGCAGAGCTCCAGGCTGGAATAAACTCCAAGGGCAGAGCTCCGGGTGCTCCAAGCTGGAATAAACCCCGAGGGCAGAGCTCCGGGTGCTCCAGGCTGGAATAAACTCCAAGGGCAGAGCTCCGGGTGCTCCAGGCTGGAATAAACCCCGAGGGCAGAGCTCCGGGTGCTCCAGGCTGGAATAAACCCCGAGGGCAGAGCTCCGGGTGCTCCAGGCTGGAATAAACTCCAAGGGCAGAGCTCCGGGTGCTCCAGGCTGGAATAAACCCCGAGGGCAGAGCTCCAGGTGCTCCAGGCTGGAATAAACCCCGAGGGCAGAGCTCCGGGTGCTCCAGGCTGGAATAAACCCCGAGGGCAGAGCTCCGGGTGCTCCAGGCTGGAATAAACCCCGAGGGCAGAGCTCCGGGTGCTCCAGGCTGGAATAAACTCCAAGGGCAGAGCTCCGGGTGCTCCAGGCTGGAATAAACCCCGAGGGCAGAGCTCCGGGTGCTCCAGGCTGGAATAAACCCCGAGGGCAGGGCTCCAGGCTGGAATAAACCCCGAGGGCAGAGCTCCAGGCTGGAATAAACCCCGAGGGCAGAGCTCCGGGTGCTCCAGGCTGGCTCTGTGATACAGAAGTGCTGTGACCCAGGCTGTTCATCTCCACCAAGGTCTGCCCTGCCCAGAGTGGGCTGTGCAATCTGCTTCAGCAAGCATGAGAGAAGACTATTTAGATCCAATTTTTACACTCTGGGAGTCTAAACCCATGTTAGGTAATTCCTCATTTCACATGTCAGCTAAACTCCCGGTGTGCTCGTGCCTAGGAACACCATCAATGACATTGGAAAGCTGAGATTTGGGGGTAAAGTCAGGCTTGGGGACATTTCCATGCTTGTGGTTTGACTTTTCAGGAGCAGTAACTGAGTAAAGAAGGGAAAGGAGATGTTTGCAGAGCAGATTTGAGGGACTGGAAGCGCACACAGCATTTCCCATGGTGGTTATCGGGCTTTGGTCTGTGTGTTACTTTTTTTTTTTTTTTTTTTTTTTTTGGCTAATGAAGCAGCTAGCTCAGTTTCCATAGGTAAAATCATTATTTTAATCAGCAAATGCATCTGCCACACAGGCAGTACCTAGGTAAACCCAACACCTCTCAGAATACTCACTCAGCACTCATTTGGAACAACCTTACCTGTTCTTCTCCCACAGTGTGGGGACAATTCCCCAATGCTCCTCTTAAAGAGGTCTGTGCTGAGCTGTTGAGCAGCCCAGCAGAGCTCAGTGTCAGATCTGTTTCCTGCATTTTTAAAGTTAAAATTAAAACTTACTGTTTTACTTTTTCTACTGGTAATTTCATCTGATTACATAAAACCCGTACCCTGCTCTAAATAATTTCTCTCCCCTAATATACTCACAAATTGTTCCCTAATCCCCTATCGTCATTATTTTGACCAAACCATGCATATGTCATTTTTTAATTTTCACTCTAAATTAGTTCTCTCTGGCTTTGAGAGACAAAGCCAATATAATTATGAGACATTCTGAGTGATATTTAAGCTTCCCCTCTGCCACCTGGATGGAAAACTGGGGTGAAATCTTAGCTGCAGGTCTGTCAGTTGATGGATTTTCTTTAATTAGGCAACACAGTCACACTTCTGCCTCCTCTTTCTTCTCTCTCACCTTTCTCTGCTGAGTTCATTAGCTGTAATCCCAGTCCAGGTCGTTGTTGTATCCAAAAGTTTGGGGCACAGGAAGGAATCCAGGCAGTGCCACCCCCTGCATGCCCAGGACAGGCTGCTTTGCTGATTCATTACAAAATGCCCCAGAAGCCATGATTTATTTTCAGGAAGCAGAAGCTGCCCTGGTTGGGAAGGAGCTTCACCCACCAGCCTGACACGGAGCTGTGCTGCCTCAGAGACACCCACACAGCTCCATCTCAAACCTGCCATCCAGCAGCTCCTTCCCACCGAGGAAAAACCCTCAGCTCCCTGAAATCTCCTCTTCACCAGCCTCTCACCCTCCCAGATTTTTATGCCCCCTCTTGAAATACGGCTCCCTGTCAGTGCTTAATGCGGGGAATTTTTTCCAGCAGGAAAAGGTTCTGTTTAAATGTAAGGAAACGGGGATTATTTTTTTCTGTATCTCTCCAAACCCACAGTAACACCTAATTAAATATTTATGGCAGCTTAGCACGCTCCATAAAGGAACTGTTGTCTAGAAGGCTCTGAAGCTTCACTCCATACAGTAAAGGAGTGTTTGAGGCACAGGCCAAAGAAGGAGCAGGTGCAGGAGGCAGTGATTCCTTACGTATGGTCCTGGGCCACTCCAATGTTCAAAATCAAATTATGTTTCATACTATGGACTTCACAGCCATGTGCTATAAAAATAGCTGTGCTGGGAGACCAGAAATCTCCACAGGCACAGCCAAAAATAACCACATGAAATGCCTGGAAGGAGCAGATTCCCCAGAGATGGGATTTCTGGAGTCCTGGAAGCAGCCTCCAGTACAGAGCACGACTCCCAGCAGGGGAAAACCTCCCCAACCTTTAGCTGTTGCTGAATCATATAAATCAATTTCCAGAGCCTGCAGCCATATCAGTGATAGGCCTATAAATCTGTCAGAGCTCTGGTATTGTTAGAATTACTCTGTGAATTTTGGTGCAAATTGTGTGCAGACAATGTGCTCTTTCAGCAGGCTTGGATCACACGGGGACCTCGGGGTGGGAAGTTCTGCAGCCCACGCTGGGCAAAACCCATTTTACTCCTGAGGAATACGACTGCTGGTCAAATTCCCCACACAGAAAAGGTAAGAAACCATCCAGACAAATAAGAATGCTGACTGGAAAAAGTCAGGACTGGCTTCAGGCACGAGGAATAGAAATGAATATTTAGGGATTTTATTGTTTGGTGATCCCCACAGTTCATGCAGAGTCTGTGCCCTTTCACAGCCAGAAACAGGAACAAATTGTCCGACTTGCTTTACTCCACAGGAAAGGAAATCTGACTCTTCCCACAGCAAGCAGCCTGGGAACGTCACAAACCCTGAATTATCCCTGTTTGACGAGCTACATCTGCTTTCAAAAGATCTCAAATAATTTCATAACCCTGCCTTTAACTTCGGTGCTGCTTCCTCGAGGTATGTGGGAGCAATTTGGCCACTGCAGAACTCTGTGAGAGCAGCACCTCTGCAGGGCTGTGCCTGGCTCTGGCAACAAAACAGGATGGGTTTGGGCAATTTGATGTCAGACTGAGGGGGTGAGGCAGCAGCAGAGTCTTCTCTCAGGGGTGAGATCTTAGTTTGGGTCACAGAGCAACTCATTCCCACCTGGGGACTTACAGCAGCTTCAGCTTTTGCCAAGTAAAACCTGGCCCAAAACCTTGACCTCTGTGGCCAGCTGTTTGCTGGAATCCATAAAAATACAGATTTTAGGGGAGGCAGGAAAGAATAAATCAGAAATTGCTACAGTTCTGTAAACTTCACAGAAAGCCTGCAAGGAGCTCCTTTAATTTCAGCTGCAGAAGGCAAATGTCAGCTTGAAGCCTGAGCCACAAACCATGAGCTTGTCTATGCACAAACCATAACAAGTTCCTCCATGTGGGAGAGTTTATAAGTTTGGAGGTCAAGGTATTAAGCCACTGATAGCACAGCCTTGGCTCTTGTTTATCTCCCTTCTAGGAGAAAACACAGTTGGATTGTGATCTGTGAACTTCCTAGAGCTACATGTGCCTGTCTGATATCTCAGAAAATAGAAATAATTGCACCCATATGTAGAGATAAAGCAGATTAATTAGTTCATAACAATATAAACGTGTGGATCTGAAGACCTGCCAGAGACAAGAGGGTTCTGTGGCCAGGTCTGAAACAGAACATTCCTCCTCAGATCTCGCTGAAAGCAAAGCTGCAGGAAAAAAAGGGATGTTCTGTATGTGGTGCTGGTGCATCCTTAAGGGTGTTTTCCCCAGTTTTTGCTTGTCTGTGCATATTTTCTTGCACCGTTCACAGCCTGCTGCTGTGTTTGATGTAAATACAGACCCAGAGCTTCTCTGGTAGCAGAGGCAGTTTGCTGCTATGGGCTGGATTTCACATCAGAAGGCAGGTGCTACATTGCAAAGCATAACCAAAATAAAAAATCCCCACAAAATCCCTCCCTGTCTGTGTTCTCAGGTCGGGATAACATCACACAGAGCTGTTACTCACTCCTGGAAGCAGAGGAAGGAGGAAGCCCGACCTGCACATGCTTGCACCATCTGCTGGCAGCATCTCCTCGGACAGACATTCCTAGAAGGGGTTCTGTAATTCCTCATCCACACCTAGGGACACGAGGCCATGTTATAAAGGTTTCAGATTCAGGTGAGGACCTGTTTTTCTCCATAGCAGAGCCGTTTCTGCCAGGTTTTAAGGAATTACACAGCAAAGTGACCCCAACACAGCCACCTCCAACTGGGAACTGCAGAGCCTGTGCTGGCCTCATCCAGAACTGTGCCAGGTCTTGTCCCCACCACAGAGCCATCCCCTCCTGAATTTCTGAACTCCCTGCTGGAATCTCAGCTGAAGAATGAGATCCTGTCAGACTCCTTGCCTATCCCAGAGACCTGATATATATTAAAATTAAACACAGCCCTTTATTACAGCCACAAACATCATAATTTGAGTGAGTGAATGGCTCAAGTGAAAGCAAAACTTGATGAAAGCATTTGTGATGTTGAAGTGTGCAGTGAGAGATCAGTTCCTCCTTCTGCCCCACCCTTGGTACAAGAAGAGGCTGTAAGTGGGTCACAGGAGTGGAAAACCAACATCTCCTCCTGCAGGCTGCAGTCTGTGGAGCTCACAGCACCAAGAGCATCACTAGATGCCCTTGCTTGGCTTTTAGAGAGAATTGGCAGTTTTGTAACAGGTAACATCTTTATCCCTGTGAAGCCAACAGGTCACATTTGACACTTCAGCCTGGAGGATGGAACTGGAGGAATCTCTAGGGCTTTTCTAGGTGCAGCTCCTGGGGGATTACAGAGAAGTTGGCCCCTGAGTCACTAAACCACTGGTGAAGGGCAGGAACTCCCAGTGTGGTGACTCAGTGGGAATCAGACCATGGAGCAGAGGGACAAATGCACATGAGTAAAAATCCAGGAAACCAAAGCTAAGGCAGAGAACAGCTGAGCCTCTCTCTGTTATGTGAATGGGCTCTCTCTCCTAAGAGGAGCAGCATCACAGTAAGCCCAGGGTCATGAACACACACTTGCCCACAAGAGATTTATGGAAAAATGACAACAGCTTTACAAGGGACAACTGAACAAAGAAATTCCCTTTGAGTAGATTTGGAGTCTGTCAGTGGATGTGTGAATTCCAGCTGTGGCTGTGCCAGGGCCACCTGAGCTATGAGCAACAGCATTTCTTGTTCATTGCAGAATCTCAGAGTGGTTTGGGTTGGAAGGGACCTTGACTATCATCCCATTCCACCCCCTGCTATGGGCAGGGACACCTTCCACTATCCCAGGCTGCTCCAAGCCCTTTCTGACCTGGCCTTGGACACTTCCAGGGATGTGGCAGCCACAACTTCTCTAGGCAACCTAAATACTTGCAAGGGCATGACAATTTCTTTTTTGGGAACACAACTACAGCAAATTTATTTGCTAGGCAAGCCCACGTGGTTTCATGTGAACATCACAAGGGTGATCATGTGCCATAAGCAAATGAAGTCTTTTCCTTGTCACTTTGGGGATCACAGGATGTGCACAACCCGGGTGGCACAGGGCAGAATGAGCAGCAGGTTGGTTCCTGGAGGCTGTTTCTTCTCCTGCACTCAGAGGCTGTATCTACATTCCACAATTTTTCCTGCCTACATCCAGCTGGCTGGGATGTGTAGGGAAGCTCTGGGTTTGGGGTGTGAAAGGGGAGGCACAGTTAAGTTTCATGATAATCATGGCTTGATCCATAAAACCCTCCCAAATGGAGCTGCTTTGTTGGGTTGATATTTGTATTCCTGCAGCACCCGGATACTGGCAGAAGCATTTTGCCCCATTCGTGCTGCCAGCCAAAAGTGGAAGGCCACAGGCATGGAGGGTGGATGGGGCAGGGTTTTGGCATTCCCAGACCATACAAGGCAGCTCTGTGAGCACAGCAGAAGTTTGCACAGAATCTACAAAAATGGATGTTGGCACAAACGTGACATCCTATAGAACAATAGTGATTCTGTGCTGCCTTTCCAAAGGGGCTCGATCACATCAGCCCCTGCCCTGGTACTGCAGGCTCTGGACACAACATCAACTCTTGTCCTCCCAGCAAAGGGCAGGAGCCTCTCCCTGCTCCTGTCTGGCTACTCTTGGCAGCTGCAGGGCCTCCAGGAGGGTCCAGTCCCACCCCAGGAGGGAAACCTTCCCCAAGGAGTCCCTTCCCCATCCAAACCACCATCCACCCTCGGAAGCATTACAGCCAGCCAGCAAAGTCCAGTGCCTCTCTTAAAAAAACACACATAAAAGCTAAGTCAGGTGGTGAAGGGCTGTAGGAAACCATATTCTTCTTGTTCTTTTCCCCTCTTATATTGACTTTTGAAAAGGAGCCCTTGGGCGGATCCGGCGTGCAGCGTTCCGGGGCTGACCTCCCGCCGTGGAATTTCACCTAGTAATTTCTATGGCACACAGAAATCCTTGGAGCAGCTTGTCTGGCTTCAGAAGTAAATCTAAGTGCCTGTGGCTTGACAAATAAACAATCTGAAAGCGCTTAATGACTCACAACCTCGCCTAAGAATAGCTGAACTCTGCAAGATGGAAACTCAGCACAGGGAACGCGGCCTCGGACGCTGCCCGGGCAGGGAGCTGGAGGACACAGTGGGAGATGGGCAGGGAGAGGCTGTGGCTGCATTCCTGATATCCCCTCCCAGCTCCTGGCAAGCTGCATCTCAGAGGATTCTTCGACATTCATGTCTATCAGCCACCTTGGAGCACTCCCCAAATTCACCTAAATCCAGTTTTAAACAAATTATCAGGTTTCATTTGTGCAGACAGCAAAGTTCTCCTTGTTTATCCCGGTTTGTTTGAAAGCACCATTTATTCTCTGGGATTAAAGATGGGTCACACAAGTTAACCACATCTCTGTATTACACTTCCAAGCACCTAGAGCTCATGGAAAAGACTCTTTTTTCCTCCAGCTGTTGAGCAAGTAAAACCTCAGTGGCTGAAAAGGGGAACTGGGTTTGGCCGTTTCCTCAAAAATGGGGTTTTTGGTGCTTGGTGCTTTTCTGAGGCACGCTTACAGAAACGTGTGCTGTGAGCTGCCACCACAGCTTCTTCCCCCCCCCACACACCTTTGAGCACTTTAATCTAACCCCAGGGAAAAGAGAACAAAAACAAGTTCAGCTGAATGTCTTCGACCACAAGAGCTTCCTGTAGGAGCCCAAAGTTTCTGCTGCAAAAGCCTCATTGTTGTCATTAGGGCTCAGGGATCATCATGGCTTTGGCATGAGCACAAGAGATGGGTAATGGATAAGGTGCATGGTCCCAGGAGCAGCAGGAGAGGTGCTGTGTCTCCAAGGCCATTGCTGCACATCAAAGTCGGTTTGTTCATCAGGATCAAGAGAAAAAAATAATATCAGAATCACCCTCTACCTCCACCAGCAAAGAAAAAAATAAATCCAATACTATAATCCCTCTCTTTTGGGCACTGCCAGAATACCCTGAGCAGCAGGGGCTGTCCTGGGAAGCATGAAAGATCCCACACTTTTCCCTTAGTTCTCTGACCTGTTGTTAGACTCCTCAGGAAATGTGTTCCTCTCACTCAGCACCTGAGCCCCTCACATGAAATGAGGGCAGACTGCCTCTGGGCAGAGCCCCAGTCACGCCTGAACTGAGTAATGGGATATTTTATTGATATTTTATTCCTCTCTGTTCACCAGGAGCCTGGGCACTGCCAGGAGGGCTCTGGAATTCCTGAGTGGTTGGGCAGCAGCCAGAGCCCAACCCTCAGATCTCCCCGTGATGTTCCCAGTCGGAGTTTAAAGGTCTTTGGGTTCTTCTCAAAGGAAGGGGGGATCCCAGTGAGCCACATCCATCCCCACTGGATGCTGAGTTCCTGGCACAGATGGAGACCATGTGGTGCCCCAGCATCACTGGAGCTGCTGCTCTCCCACGCTCTGCAACAGCTGGAGCAGGGCTGGGATTTGCCCCTGTGTCTCAAAGACAAGGAAAAAATAAAAAGCTTTACCTAGTGTTGAAAGTATTATTGGCATCACTAAACTGATTTCTGCCTGTCCCCACTTGGTGCAGCTGGATGAGCACATGGGATTGGGCACATGGAGAGGCTCAAAACCTAAAACCCAAATTGCCTTTTCTTTATATTTTCCATGTGATTGCGTTCAGGAACAAGGGCGGGGCTGAAGGGCCGAGCCAGAGAACAGCTGGTGCAAAAACAGTTCAAGTTCTGCATCCCGAGCCCATCCCCGCAGACTTCCCTTCCCACCGCATCTGTGCAAACAGGATGAACTACAGAAGTATAAATAAAGCGTTAAACTGAATACCGCGGGCATGAGGGAAAGTAAAAAAAAAAAATCAACAAAAAACCAAAACCATCCCAAAAAGCATCTTTCCAAGAGCAGCCGCTCCTCCTGGCTCCCCCGGCCCGCCTGCCGCCCATCCCCGCCGCCTCGGGCCGCCCCCGGCCCCGCTGCCCGGGGGAGGGCACCGGGTCCCGCCCCGCCCCCGGGTCCGCCTCGGGTCCCTCCCGGAGGAGGCAGCGGGATCGCAGCGCTGAGCTCTGCCCCTGCAGGTACGGCCGAGCCGGGGCCGCGGGGAACCGGGCAGGGCTCCGGGACAGCCGGGGGAGTTCGGGCTCTGTGCCTGGGGGTGCTCGGGGGCACCGGGAGGAGCGCTGGAGGATGCTCGGGGGTGCCTCAGAGGGTGCTCCTGGGGCATGTTCAGAGGGATGCTTTGAAAGTGCTCAGGGATGCTCCAGGGTGCTCAGGGAATGTGTGGGAGCGCTTTGGAGGGTGCTCCTGGGTGTGCTCCGGGGGATGCTCCGGGGGTGCTCCAAGGATGCTCCGAGGATGCTCCGGGGGTGCTCAGGGCTCTTGGCCCCTGGCGTGGCTGCTCTAGGGCAGAATCAGCCGAGGCTCACTCGGGACAGGAATGTTTCCAGAGCACCCCTGGCTCTGGGATGGAGGCGCTGAGCGTGGCTCGGCAGCTGGCAGAGGGCAGGAAAGCTCCGAGCCTTGGTGGGACCCCCAGAAGTCACCGTGTGAGGGCTGGGAAGAGCCCCCAGGCCCTGAGCATTGCAGTGGAAGTCCCCAGAGTTGTGTTAGCCTCAAAGGCGAACCATAAAACCCTGCCTAGCCGTGGAGATGTGGCTCAGCCAAGCCCCAGCCCAGCCTCCAGGCTGAGCGCGGTCTCTCCCCGCTGCCGGCAGCTTTTCCCAATTTCCTTGCCGGCGTTCCAGGACGGAGCAACTCCTGGCACCGTAACTCATTCCTGGCTCTGTGCTCGGGTTCCCGGTGTCCCGAACGGGCCGGGAGGGACAGGGAGGGACGGGCAGCGCCTTCCCCTCGCAGGCAGCATCGCCTTTCGCGGCCGTGCGCGCTGCCAGGGCGTTTCGGAGCAGCCCAACTCTGCCGGGACCAGGCGTGCCCCGGGCAGGTTTCCCCAGCCCCAGTGGCCAGCTGGTGATTGCACACAGGCCTGAGAGCTGGGCTGTGCTCCGGCAGGGATCGGGAGCGGGGAGCGCTGGGCTGCTGCGGGGAGTGCACATCACTGAGAAGGGGCTGTTTGGTCCATGAGGAGGTCGCTGAAGGCAGAACGTCTGTTGGATAATCCCAGCTGGAAGTTCACGTGAGTTCAGGATGGAGGAAATCATGGTCTGGATGCTCTGGGTGTGATGTTCATCATGCAGGAGTGGAAGTGGGTCTGGACTCTTCAGGGATATCTCATTTTCCTGACAGCTCTGGGATGTGACACTGCCAGGAAGGCTTTCCCTTGTCCAGAGCCACCCCAGATATGAAATATTTTAGCTGTAATGCCCAAATGTAATTGTTGAACACCCAAAAACATTGCTCATGCAGGGCAAGGGTAGCAACCACAGCAATGTGAAAAAAAATCAGCATTTGCCTTTGGACGTGTTTTGCAGTCTTCCAGGTGGTTTGTGTTTGATTTCAGATGGGCTAAATGAGAAAAGCTGATCTCTCAAATGACACCTGAGATGGCAAAGGAGGAGGGGGAACCTGGAACCTCACATTAACCATTATTTGTCGCTTTGATTGTAATATTTAAAAAATAAATATATCTACTGAAATGTCAGCCCAATGAGCAGAGACCTGGCTGGGGAGGGATCATTGAATGGATTCATTAAAACAGTCCTGGAGCTGGGACATGAGATGTCAGGGAGCCTGTTGCTGCTGTGGGCTCTGTCAAACTCCTGGTGCAGTTTCCTGTGAATAGGAAAACCATGCTCACATTCTGCTCCTCTGCAGAAGGTCCTGTCGTGAGGAAGGTTTTTAGCTCCCAGGTATCACCCCCTCATGCAGTGCTGGGAATGTCCCATTCCCACATATTTCTTTGCCACCAAGCAGGAATATGACATTGCTTCCCATCAAACAACTCTGGCATGGGAATGTTTCAGGAGGGAGAGGTTTGGTCTCAAAGCATTCCTTGAATCAGGAGCAGTGTTGGGATGCTGGGACACGGCTGCTGGATGAACACAGGCTCATTCACGAGCTCGGTGCCAGTTTAGGTCCCTCCCTTGGTGGTTTTACAGCTTCCAAATATTTTAAATGTCGCATTTTCATCACTGTGTGTTGCAGCCCAACTCATCAAATCTTGGGTCTTTTTAAGGAAGCTTTGGGAGCAGCCATAGAGATGAGAGTGGCCCCCTTGATGAGGGGAAAAAAGTCAATATGGAAAGTTATTGTATTTTCCATTTGGTGCCCCACTTGTCAGGGATGATGTGACTCTGCCTGGCTCCAGAGCAGTGGGATGCAGATTTTGGTCAATAAAACTCTGACCCCAACTCCAGGGGTGTGAAGGAGCCCATGGCTTGGGGCAGAAATCCTCACAGTGACAATGCCAGGGGAGAGCTGTGAGGAGGAACTGGGTGCAGGGTTTAAACAGCACATAAAAAATAAGGTGGTGTTATTATTAAGAGAAAACACTGCTCAAATGGACAATTTGCTGGAGCCAGAAATGTGAAATATGGTGAAAGACCTACCCAGACACAGACGTCTCCATCTTCAAAGTGAGAGTATCTTAAATTCATCTTTGCAGCCAGCAATATGTGGTTGAGGCTTGGTCAAAAACATGGAGGAAAATCCCCATTTCGTGAATGAGTGAGAGGTGGGAAATGCTGCTCCAGGGCTCCCAGGTCCTGTTATCCACCCAGAAATCACCAGCAGAGGAGGAGGGTGGCACATCCACCCCCTCTGCGGTCCCAATCAATGAGGAGACTGGTTTCAGGTGGCCTGAAAAAGAAAAGTTCCTGTGTGAAGAGGTTTTTAAACTTGTCAGGAGTGTGATCAATCCAAGTCTTGTTGGCTCGGGTCAGAAATCGATGGGAAATGGCTCTGTGTCTCCATAGGGGATTGCAGTGGTTGCCCAGGGAGGAGGAGAGAAATGCAGACAACAGGGTTTTCCTAAAAGCACCTAAAATTTCCCACTTTGACCACGTGGGAATTATTCAGTATCATGGCAGCAAAGCTTGACTTGTCCCAAGGTCAAGGAGGTAGAAACCAGCAGCTTGGAAGAGACCAGAAACCATAGCAGGGCTTTGTTGTTTTCCCTCAAAACTTGTGGGACTGAGGAAAAGAGATTAAACATTACAAATGAGGCACCTCAGATTTTTGTCTGCCTTCTCACTGTGAAGCAGTTTTGACGCAGGGCTTTGGGTGCTTTTTGTGATCACCTGGCTCTGGGAAAGAAGACTTTAGGGAAAACACCACAGTTTTCAAGTCACGGGATAAAATCACAAGAATCGACCAAAGCTTTTGTAAGTCTGTGGCTGGAATGAGCTGAAGGTCAGTCAGGAAAGGTTATCAGAGGAGGGGGTGAATGTGATCATTTTCCCCTCCTGGTAAGCCTTAAAGGAAGGGGGAGAGTTTGGATATCTGATACCTCCAGGTCTGACCCGTCTCTAATGGAAATGCTGGCAGGAAGCTCATAACATTTATTAGACAGCAACGAGCAGCTTTAATAAAATCAGTATCCGCACAGCTTTATTACAGACGTGGAGAAAGGGGCCTGAAATGGCTGTTTAAGTACCAAGAGCTGCACACCCTGGGGTTGCTGAAAGAGATCCTCTTCTTTATTGAGTGCTGCTGGGTTCATTATTCAGCTTCCTTGTGAACCCTCTTGGTTCAGACCCCGGGGAGGCCCCACACGCCTCCAGGATGTTTTCCATGAGCACAGCCCCCAGCTCCAGCCCCATCCGCCTCCTCCTCCGCTGCTTTTCTTTTTTTTTTTTTTTGCAGACAGGGTGGGAGGCCAGCCTGGACCTCTCCATCATCAGCCACAAGCTGATGGGTTGCAGAGAGAACTCGTCTCTCTCCAGCATTCCCAAATTGCTTCCAGCTCCCAGCTCTGCTCTGGAGATGCCCTGGGCAGGCAGCAGCTGAAGGAGTTTCCTCTTGGGGTGTGACAAAATCCCGGTGCCACGGGGCACCCCTTGTCATCAGCCATGTGCTGAAACCACCCCCTGGCCCCAGGATGGAGGCTCTTCCCATAAGTAACAGGTTTTGCATCCTAAATCCAGTCCTGCTCTGCTTCAGCACGTGGATGATTCGAGCACAGAGGGAAGCCTGCCCAGCACGTCAGGCTGGGATGGATCCAGCTTGGAAACTTTTCCTCCTGGGTGCTGTTGGGTTTGTAGCAGTGGCTCAGGCATTGTCTGCTCTCCCCACTTGAATTTTGGGTCTGCTCAGCTGCCTTCTGCCCCCTCGAGCTGCGGTTCCAAGGGATGCTGTGGGGCCCAGGACCACTGGCAGTGGTGATTTTGTGATGCCAGACACACGTGGGAGGGTGGCTGATGGGCTCCTGGGATTCAGATCTCATCCAGCAGTTTGCTCTCACTTTGGGAAACCTCATGACAACTCCTTACAGTGCAAACCAGGACTTCAAACTCCTTTTTTTTTTTTTTTTAGCTAGGTATTTCTTTAATCCCGCAAAGTTTTCGAACCTCTTTTTTTTTTCCTCCTGGAGGGAAGCTCCTTCCCGTGGCTGTGCCAGCGGGCAGTGGATCACAGCGGAGATCCCACCCGTGTGCACGTCCCCAGCAGACTGGAAGTGGGTTGTTTTTCTTCCTTTGCAGTGAAAACAGAAATTGAAAAATCCTCACAGCAAATATTCCCCGAGAGGCCATTTTTATTCCTGCTATGTCCATTTGCAGGGATAGCTCAGGCGGTTGTTGTGCAATCCGGACCGCCTGCGTGGAGCAGGTTTGGGTGTAACCCTTTGGGTGCCGAGGGCCAGCTTTGACTCTGGGGCACCCTGAGGTGATCCCGCCTCTCTGCTCAGCCCTGTGGGGCACATCTGGAGTGCTGTGTCCAGCTGTGGGCTCCTCAGGATGTGGAGCTCCTGGAGTGGAGGCTGTGGGGATGAGGAAGGGGCTGGAGCATCCCTGTGCCCAGGAAAGGCTGAGAGTTGAGTCCCGAGAAGAGATGACTGAGAAGAGACCCCATCCATGGATAGGAGTATCCGAAGGGAGGTGTCAGATGGACAAGGATGGACCAGGCTCCTCTCAGTGGTGCCCAGCAGTGGGACAAGAGGAATGGGCAGAAACTGATGCCCAGGAATTTCCACCTGAACATGAGGCAGAACTTCTTGCCTGGGCAGATTGTCCAGAGAGGCTGTGGAGTCTCCCTCACTGGGAATATTCCAGACATGTCTGGACACACTCCTGAGTAGGGTGCTCTGGGATGACCCTGCTGGAGCAGGGAGGTGGCACTGGATGATCCCAGTTGTCCCTTCCGGCCTGAATCCCTCCGTGATGGACCCGTGGTGGAGAGGAGAGGGGGTGAATCCCAAACCTGCCATCCCACGGGGATTCTCTGCAGGGAGGGGAAGGCAGCAGCCAGGGAGGCAGCAGTGGTGGCCAGGAGGGGTGGAGGGGATGGCTCTTGAGCCACTTCAGGGCCGTCTGGTTCCTCTCATCCATGGGGGCAGCCCATGAGCCAAACTCCCCCAGCAGCTGCTGTTCCTGATGTGATGCAGCAGCAGCAGTTTCAGGCCATGACCTCAGTTCTCATGCTTGGGGGACAGTCTTGGTGAGCCCCTTCCCCACTGCAGCAGCCCCCTTGGGCAAAGCTATCAGAGGCTGGATGTAAATCCATCAAGTACCAGCTCATAATTCATTAATTTGTATGTTTTGACTCCTTCCCTTCATAGCTCCCGATTAAAAGCTTATTTAAGGGGTCACAGGCTTCTTCAGTTCCAGAGGGATTAAATGTGGGAACAACTGTAGGTTGTATGTGGGTAATTGCAATGAGGAAATGCTCCAAATTAAAGCTTCCTGCTGGGTCTGTCCAGTGGGAAAACCAAACAATTCTTTCAGAATGACTTTTACAATCGGCATCATACAGAAATACGTGTATTTTTTCCGTCGTGCTGCTGTGTCGGGAGGACACAAGCGGCAGAATGTGCTCAGAAAAAGACACACAAGCGTAACTAAAGCAGAAGAATCCAGCAGAAAACGAGCCAGCGTGCTCTGGAGTTGGTTTTGAACCTCAGGCTCAGTAATTGCTTGTGAAAGCACAAAGCCATCGACACCGAGCCGTGGCCCTGTGTGGTGTGGGACGGAGCCGCGTGGGAAAGGCGGCATTTGGGAAAGGCGGCATTTACCCGGCTGCTGGAATTATTTTTCATTCCTCGGGTAGGAAGTTTAACCCATCCCTGCCTCGGGGAGAGCTGGCAGAAGGACAAACGCTGCTGGGTCTCTGCGCTTCCTGCAAAGGCAAAACTTGTCTGCTTTTCTTCAAAGTTCGTGTGTTAAAGTCCCGTTTGGGGGGGTTGCAGGGAGCTGGAGCAGCGCCAGCAGCTCTGCTCTCACACTGTGACAAGATGTGGTTTTCCTCCCTAGCATGAGATTCGGGTTGTGCTGCTCGCTCAGCGATGGGAAAGGTGCTGGCACTGCTCTGTGATGGGAGTCCCTGCTGAGAGCCCCCAGCAGAGCCCCCAGGTCCCAGGGGACGCCTCCACTTCCCAGGATTTTCTTTCCCAGCCCTGGAAGAGTTTTGCAGCCTGAACCCCTCGGCCTTTGCAAGCATGAGATTGTTGCAAGTTCAGTGTGGAGACTGAGGGATTTGTCCCTGCTGCCAGCCTGGAGGGGCAGCAATCCAGGATGCCCGAGGGGAATGCCAATGCAGGAGCTCAGGACAGGCTCGGGACGGGCACTGTGCCCATCACTGAGCCACATTCCACGAGTACCCTGCCCAAAATCACAGAATCAGCCTGGTTTGGGGTGGGAGGGACCTTAAATCCCTTAAATCTTGTTCCACGCCTTGCCATGAGCAGGGACACCTTCCACTATCCCAGGTTGCTCCAAGCCCCATCCAGCCCGACCTTGGCCACTTCCAAGGATCCAGAGGCAGCCACAGAGGCTTCTCTGGGCACTCTGTTCCGCGTGTCTGCTTTGCCCTCTGCCAGCTGGAAGTTTGGATGGATAACCCCAGAGCCAAGGGCTGGAGAGTTTGATAGGGAGGGTGGCACTGTCCTCACCCTGGGGACACCAGGGACACCCGCTCTGTCCATCCAGCATCTCCTGGGGCTGCGGATGGATGGACGCAGCGAGAGAGGCAGGAGCTGCAGGGACGAGGACGAGGGGCTGTGCCTGCTGCACACGTGGGAATGTGGCTCCTCCGGGAGAATCTGGGGACACCGAGCCCTTCTGCAGCTCCCCCCCGGCTGCGAGTGGCGGCTGCCGGCTGCGTTTCCCCGGGAGAGGCGCTCCTGGAATCGCTAATGCTCCAGCCCGGAGGTGCAGCACGCTGCAGCTGCAGCATCAGGTACAGCAGCACCGCCGCCGTTAATTATTGACTCTAATTATCAGCCCTGATAAGGGAGCACCCCCCTCGACAGCCCGGGCAGCGCTTGGTGCTCTGTGTTTTCTGGGAAAGATAACTATTCCGCGGAAAAGTAACTCGTTTTGTGCACCGGGATTGAACTGTCCTCGCAAAGGTCACCCGAGAGCCACGGGCTGCTCTGCTGGAAAATCAATCCCTCTTTTGTGCTTCTTGGTTTAAACTTGTATTTGCTTTCTGAGCAAGGTCACAGCTCAGCTGACCAACTTTGTGGCTGCTGGAGCAGGCTGGGGTCCAGCCACGCCGCGTCCGCTGCTCCGAACCCTTCGCTGCCGGCTCCGGGCACGGCAGAAGATGCTTTGGAGGGAGGCAAGAGCTGCTGCTCCCCTGGGGGGTTTGTAGGTGCCAGCCTGAGCAGGTAACACCACAAAATGCTTTGCTAACCAGTTTTTCCTTTCACCACGAGGTGCTGGAGCCGCTGCTGCAGTGCAGGAGAGCAGGCAGGCAGAGCTCAAATCATGTTGTGTTACAGCTAACGAGACTGTGCTAACGTGCTGGGGGTTTATCTTGTTATTTATAGGCTCAGGGTTAACTGTTCCCCGGTTAAAATTACTGGCAGGACACTGGGAGAATGGATTTTGTGGATATTTGTGGTAATGTGTTTGAGTTAATTTGTAATTTAAATGTTTGGGGGTGTCATGGTGCTCTCCTTTCTGCTGGCTGGGGTGGATGGGGGAGCTGCTCACATTGCCTGGTAAGTGGGATGGAGTGAAAGAGGGGTTAAATGTGAGTGTAAAGAGCCAGTGTTTGAGTCCAGGCTGGTTAAAAAGACAGTACATTGTCCCTGCAAACGGGCTGCCCCAGGGAATAAAACCACTTCGCTCTGTGCTGTTGCCTTCTCACATATTTGGCTTCTCTGTTTCCATTTCTGTATGTATTTATTCCTGCCTTGAGAAGAGCAGCCTAATTCCAATCTGGATTAATCCTCCCCACAGCCTCTCTGTGTGGCAAAGGTAAAAATCAGCGATGCGTGGGGAGAAGAAGAAATGTTCTTCAATTTTAATTTACCAGAGAAAACTCAGCAAATATAGAACCTGATAGAGGGTCAGGCTAACAGGTTTTAGCAGGATGGAGATGCACCTAAAACTGTTATCCTGCCTCAAATTATGGGCTGGACCCTGGGTGTAGGGGTCTGCTGCTTCTGGCAGATGACTTTATATTTTAATCTCATTTTTCTTAGGGACAGGCATGGGAGAGCAGCTGTGGGGTCCAAAGAGGCACATTTTTGGCTCTAAGCCATCTTCTCCATGCCTGAGCTGCCCCGGAGGGGACAGGAGAACATCAGCAAGCTGGCTGGGTACACTCAGCATCCTTTTACGAGGTGATTTTGAAGTAGATTGGTCAAAGGAGAGTAGTCCTAGTATCAATTTGGGCTGCAGAGCTGGGACCCGGCCAGCTCATAAATGATCCAAATAGATGTAATTATCTAGATATTAAAAACCATCCTATTCACTGGCTTTTCCCTCCCACTTGTGAATAAATGACCTAGAAGAGTGTGGAGTGTAGCTGGTCAGGCTGGAATTGGCTGCAGTCAGAAAATTAGGGGAAAGAAACAACATTTGAGAAAGAGGCTGGTGTTTGTTTTGGCACGTGCTGTTCATTGGCAGGAGGAGACAGAAGGAGTTGCCCTTTGTAGGAGGAGTGTGGTTCACTGGAGAGCACATCAGGAGCTTTCCAGGAGCTCACAAGGTGCTGGGTGGGCATCAACGAGACCCTGCTGGGGCTTTGGAGAGCCCTGTTGTTCTCCTTGGGACCTTCCTGGCTTTCCATCCAGGCTGTACATGGACCATAAACATGCCCACGTGATTGACAACTAATTGTTTCTTTAAAAGGTTTTGATCTTTGTTACAGAATCATAGAATGGCTTGGGTTGGAAGGGACCTTGAAGATTAATTACCTCATTCCATGGGCAGGGACACCTTCCACTAGACCAGGCTGCTCAGAGCCCTGTCCAAGCTGGCCTTGGACACTTCCAGAGATGTGGCAATGTCCTGTGGTAACAATACAGCAGGATTTGACTTCATTTTTGAGCTGGTCTTTGGTAAGGGTCAGCTGGAGCCCCTTTGTGGGGCTCTGGAGCTGTGGTGCTAAAGCCCTCGCTGAGGCAAAGCTCTGCAGGCAGAAGATGAGTTCAGACTCCAGAGGTTTGGTCCATGAGATGGGTGTGAGCTGGGGCTGGCTCAGCACAGGCTTTGCCCTGAGATTGTTGCATAGGTCAGGGATGGGCTTCTGAGCAGCTGTGGGACTGCCTCTGGCCAGGAACCAAACTAGATTCTGCAAGGAGAATCATAAACAACCAACCTACTGTTCAGGAAACTCCCACTTCATCCTCTGTAGCAGAAATTAAAACCAGACCTTCTCACTTGGAGCATTGTTGTCCTTCTCACACAAGCCAGGGAGCCTCCTACTGTGATGTCCAACTGCTCCTTCACCCTTCCCTGCCTTTTCCCTGTGCCTTTCTAAAGGATCTGGAGGAGAGAAGTGTCACCCAAGACCTTCCTTGGTTGCTCCCAGCCTTAATTTCTCATGCTCTAGGAGTGTCTCATCCATGCCCATATGATGGGAAGGAGCTGGAGGGTAACACAGCCCAGAAATGATGTGAAGATCTCGGTGTTGGCTGTGGCAGATCTCCACCTGAAATTGTTCCCTGAGCTGAAAGCAGTTTATCTGTGGTTCAGTGCAATTTGGTGAAGGTTCTTTTTAACAGTAGGGATGTGCTCTGAAGTAATGGCTGTCATTTGAAGAAGAGTCAACATAAATTTTGAATCTTTGCTTGTTATGGATTAATTAAAAAAAAAAAAAAAAGGCAAACCAGTGATTTCTGTGTGTAGTTTATATCCCTGTTGTCAGGGATCTTTTATCATGTTGGATATCTCCAGCTCACAGGTGTCAGTGGAGAGTCCCTGTGCCATCGATCTCAAGGCATCCCAAATGTCTGTCTGTCTGTCTGTCCTTGCTGGCAGACAAACCCTCTGTAATGCAGGGGATGTTTTACAAGGCCCAGCTCCCTGGGATGTGTCTGTCAAGCACAAGTTGTTGCCTCTGGAAAAAGAGTTATTGATTTTAGCAGCTTCAAAGCCCTTGGACACCACTGGGCTGCAGAAGATGGGAAGTGGGAGGGGGGTGGCTTTTGAAGGCTTGTAAGGCTTTAAGGAGAGATGAAGTTCACATGGCTGAATGTGTTATTTTATTAAATTAAAAGTATTTCTTTTTTTCAAGGGTGAAGTGACTCCTCAGCCCTTGTCAGAAGATGCTTAAGTGACAGCCCAGTTAGACCCCACCATGGAGAAGACAGAAGGTATGGAGCCCACAGGGTATTTATTTCTTAATTTATTCCTTGAAAAAAAAACAACCCAACCAAGCATTTACCAGAAATGCTGTAAATAACCTGTTCTCTGTCGATGTGAGGCCAAGAGATGAAAAATGCATCGTTCATTATTATGCAGAATTCTTAGAAACTGCAGCAAAGCAGCTCCCAGCTCTAGATCAGCACATATTTGTCCTCCCAGGTTTTGTGACAGATCCCTGCTCCCACCCTCCAGCTGTGCTCCTGTGCCCTGGGATGACCCCAGTGGTGTCTTCCCTTCACATGCTGCTTCCCACCCACCTCAGCATCTCTGTGATGAGCAGCACCAAAATCTGTTCCAAATTGTCCTGGTCCTCTCCAGCTGCTGCACCAGGATGGACACAAAGGGGTCAGCCATGGTGCCTCCTCCTCCTCCTCACTGAGCTGCTCAGAGGTGCAGAGCAGCCCAAACCACTGTGATTTCAGGGACTTGCTGCATAAAGGAAATGATCTGTGGTGCAGAGGTTTAACTGTTACCCCTCAAGCTGGAAATCTGGGGGCTTGCAGGCTGGAGATGGCTGTGTTAAACAGTATTGAAGTGGGAGGCTCTGGTGGAGAGCTGCTGTTTGCTGTGCTGGCTGGGTGGGCAAGCACTCTGACGCCCATTTAGTGGTGATTTGCCTCAATTAGGAGCCGTGCCGGGAGCTGAGCCGGTCACCTTGGCATGCACGTGTTCTGCATGGCTGCAGCTCTGAGCTGTCTGGGTCCAGCCTCTGCCCGGATCCAGCATTTTCAAGGAATTATTTGTGACCTGGTGGTTGCAGGTGAAGCAAGGCAATGATTTTCCTGCTTGGCGTGCACTGCTTATGCCACTGACAATTTCAGACTAAACCAAAAGCCTCGAAAAGTGTCACTGTCATAGATTGATCCCACATTCTATTATTGAGCTGGATTTATTATCCATCAGGCAGCCCTCTGTACCTACACAGACACGTAGCTCTGTCTGCAAAACCTGCTGTTTGCTTAATTGCCAATTAGAGCCATGATTTCAGGAAATTTTTGGCTTCCTTAGTGCAACAATTACCTGATGCACCTCTGGAAAACCAGATCAGAGCTTGATGCGTGTCACTGTGTGTCTGCACAGCTTCACCACGACCCTCCACCAAAATGAACTGCAGCCCCTGCCTGCCCAAAACCGAGATGAAAAGAGAAAAAACAGCTCTAATATTTTTTTGTCTTCCAAAATTCAATCATTTCTTCTCTTTTGGGGGGGGGTTGTTTCAGCAGATGGCCAGCCACTCAAACCCGACGGGGACAGGGAGCAGCCCCGCAGCCTCCCCTACTCCCTGGAGACACCCTACGGCTTCCACTTGGACCTGGACTTCCTGAAGTACGTGGATGACATCGAGAAAGGCAACACCATCAGGAGGGTCCACATCCAGCGCCGAGCCAAGCAGCCCAAATTCAGCACCCTGCCCCGAAACTTCAGCCTGCCCGAGAGCGGCTCCCGCGCCTGCCCCACCGCCGCTCCCAGCAAGAGCTGGACCTCGACCTGCTCCTTCCCGCAGCGAAAAGCATCCCTGGGCGAGGAGCCCTCCCGAGCTCTGCTGCCCACCGAGGCAGCTCCCGAGGAGCCCAGCTACCGGAGGAGAGCGCTGCTGGCGGAGACACGGCGGCAGGCGGGGCTGGGATGGCCGCGGGATGCGGGGCTGGAGCGGCCGCGGGATGCGGGGCTGGGATGGCCGCAGGATGCGGGGCTGGAGCGGCCGCGGGATGCGGGGCTGGGATGGCCGCAGGATGCGGGGCTGGACCGGCCGAGGGATGCGGGGCTGGAGCGGCCGAGGGATGCGGGGCTGGGATGGCCGCAGGATGCGGGGCTGGACCGGCCGAGGGATGCGGGGCTGGGATGGCCGCAGGATGCGCTGCGGGCGCGGCCGCAGCTGCTGCGAGCCTCCAGCCTGCCCGATGCGCTGCCCCCGGGTCAGACCCTCCCGGCCGGATCCTCGCCCCTCCGGACCCCCCCGCAGCACTGCCGAGACCAGGGCGGTTCCGAAGGCATCTCCGGCCGCAGCTCGGACAGCAGCGCCGTGACCCCGCCGCGGGAGATGGGCTCGGAGCAGGATGGATCCTTAGGGCATCCCGGCGGGATTGTGCCGGGGCCGGGCCCCGTGCAGCCCCCCTGGCTGAACCAGCAGCTGCAGGTGGTGATGGAGAGCAGGGGAGAGGAGGGCGATGCCGCCGATGCCGGATCCGAGGTGGCCAGGGCTGAAGCAGCAGCGCCGACTGCCCTCCGGCTGGCAGAGGAGAACGGGAACCCTGCGGGAAGGGCGCTCAGTGTGAGTGAGATGGACCTGAACGTGCTGAAGGAAGGTGAGGAAAGGGATGTGCAGGCTGGAGGGGACAAGGAAAGCGCTGTTCCCCAGGTTCCTGTTGCTGGGGTCACGGCGCTGAAGCAGCAGATCGCTCACCTGGAGGAGCAGCTGACCAAGAAGAAAGAGGAGCTCGAGCAGGTCAGGGCAGTGCTGGAGCAGCAGGACCGTGAGATCCAGGAGAAGGAGGAAAGCATCAAGCTGCTGGCCAGCTCCAAAGCTCAGCTGGAAGAGCAGCTGTGCCAGGAGAAGCTCAGAGAGGCTGAGCTGCGGGGCAGTGGGGCCGTGCAGTGCCGGGATGCTGCAGTGAACACGGAGCTGTCACAGCTGGCAGGGCTCAGGCAGGCCCAGGACAAAGCCATCAATGTCAATATTCCCCCTCCCAGCAGATCCATCGGCTGCGGCGTGCCCAGGGCAGACAGCAGCGCCCAGGGCAGGGAGGAGGGTGTGTGCAGGGAGCAGGGACTGGCTCCAGCACGGGGACATCCTGGTGAAGGCAGCGTGGAAGGCGGGATTCCTGCTCCGTGCTTCACCCAGCTGCACATCCACGAGCACCCCGGCGACGACAACCAGAACCACCAGAACTCCCTCGGCCCCAACGCGGCCGAAAGCAAGGCAGGCTTTGGAGAAGAGGAACCTCAGGAAGGTGCCCCTGGGCAGGAGGAGCTCCCAGCTGTCGACCCCATCGGCCAATATGTGAAAAAGATCCAGGAGCTGCTGCAGGAGCAGTGGCTGTGTTTGGAGCACGGGTACCCCGAGCTGGCCAGCGCTATCAAGCAGCCAGCCTCCAAGCTCAGCTCCATCCAGAACCAATTAGTTAATTCCCTCAACTCCCTGCTCTCTGCCTACTCCTCACAAGGGCCTGTGGATAAGGAGAATTCCAACACACACTATCAGCAGCTGGGTAAATAATATTGGCGTGGCTTCCATGTGTCTGGGCCAAATCTTTTCCCATTTATTCCAGCGTGGAGCAGGGGGGATGTGGTGGAAGAGTTGTCAGTCAGATCAGGAATAGTCTAGACAAGCATGATGAGAAAGGCAAATCTCTGCACATCACAAATTATAAATCTGACATGAAAAACAGCAAAGAAAATGATGTAGGAGCTCATAAAGCAGTGGCTCATTTATATGCAGGATCAGCTTCTAAAAACTGCCACACTAGTGGTTGTTCCATCAAATAAACATTATTTTTATTCAGATTGGACATCTCAGTTTGCAAGAATATGAGGCTGGTGCTTATCTGGGGTAAATCAGTGTGGAGTTCTCCAGAGCCTGAACCAGTCAAACTAACTGAGCAACCAGGCTGAGAAAAGACCTGTCCCCACTCACAGACCTTCATCTAAAATAACTCTAGCTGATATGAAGATGAGAATCCAATGCCTGTTCACTGGAGGAGGGAGGGAAGGGAGTTGCAAATAGATAAGTGATTATTCCTTAATATATAGACACTATTCAAAGTCCAGTGGTAAAACTCATCCACATAATATTATAGCAGATTTATATAGGAATTTTCCAATACATTACTACTGGGAAAAATATCCCCGAAAACCAAAACATTATTACAGAAGTAAAATCTACTTATATTCATAGGACAAATACATAATTCCCAGTCACTTCCTTTATATTCCCAGTCACCTGGAGATGTTTGAGACCTGTATTAAAGGTGGCAGGGCAGGTTCAGGTTGTGGCCAGCTGCATCTGTAGTTTTGCAAGACATCCAAAGACTCTCATAAGATGAAGTAAGACGCTTAAAATTATGGTTTGTAGCTTGTTGCTAGAGGTTGGGAATAATTCTTGCTAATTATGGCACATCTGCTTAATTAATCTATTATTTTGTATTTTGGTAGAAAACTCTCCAACCACAAGTCTTAAATCCATCATGAAAAAGAAAGGTTATGGTTTCCATGCAGGAGGCAATGGGACCAAAAAGAATCTCCAGTTTGTTGGGGTAAATGGTGGGTAAGCATCCATTCAGAAGATAAAAACTGCCTTTTAACGTGGAATGTCCTCTGTATCACTGGAGAAGTCATTCTTCCTCACCCTCTTTTCCCCTCCAAACCTCCTGATTAAAAGGCCAGTTGAAATAGAGCCTCTTTTCTCCCTTCTTTAATCCTGATAACCTGTGAGTAACCCCCTTGAGGAAAGGTGTGTTCAGAGCAGTGGGGACTGACACTCTCTGCACACCTTTCTCCTGGGGCTTCATTCAAAACCCAGCTGGGGAAGGTGGGAAGATTCCTTGGGAAGATTCCCACTGACCTCGGTGGGTTTTGGAGGAGGCCAGCACAGGAGGCTGCCACTAACCTGCCCCCACGCTCCAGCAAAGCCTACAGCAGTTGGTTCAGGGCCTGGGAAAAGACTTTTTTGGTGAATAAGGAATGACCTTGGGGTGAAGGAGACTTCAGGTTGTGCTCCCCATTCCTCCAACACTCCTCATTCTGTGAGCTAAGCAGATTGAGCATCTCCTGCTGGCATGAGGAGGGCAGGACACGTGTCAGTGTCCCTGGGCTGGGCAGACAGCTGTGTGTGCCACGCTGGCTGCTGCTTTCTGCTCACCTCCTGCTCCTCTGACTGCCCACTTGCTGGAGTTCCTCACTCCAGTTGTGTACAGCTGCTTCTACCAAATGGGGACAACTTTTAGGGACTGGAGGATTCTTGATTGCTCTGAGGAAGGTTCTGGGGTCCATCAGAGTGAAACGCTGTGTTTTGTGGAAGATATTATTAATATTGATACTTTTAGACAGCCAGAGGAGAGATCTCTGTCAGGGCTGCTGGAATGGTGGATTCAGCCCGTGCAAACCCAGCTTTTGTCTCGTGCTCCTCGAGGTTGCCGATGCCACCGGTCCCTCCTTGCCACAGGGCTGCTGTCACCCTCCCTGCCACCGTGCCAGCAGCTCCCAGCAGGGAGGCAGCTCAGCCCCTGCCTGGGCTGTGTGTGATGGACATCCCTCCAAACCCTGAAGTAACCTTGCCTGCTGCTCATTAACTGCTTCTGTCACGCTCCTGCTGCTTAAGGAGCCAAACCAAGACTAACCCCGACTTCGGCTGTGGCTCGGACCTTTTAACTCGCTGCTTGTCACCCTGGGCATTCCCCCAAGGCCCATTGGAGTCAATGAGCCTTGGTCAGGCCCCGTGGCTGGGGAAGGAGGGAGTAACATGTGGTGTCCTCAAATAGCTACGAGACAACATCAAGTGAAGACACGAGCGGTGAGGACAGCGCGTCGGACAGCGACACCGAGACCGAGGGCAGAGCTGGGGACGAGGAGCCCGAGCAGGCTGGAAGGGAGAGCAAAGAGGCTTCCTCGGGGGAGAAGAGTGAGGATGATGATGGTGATGAGCAGGAGGCATCAGCAGGAGCAGCACCCTGCTCTCAGCACCAGGCTCACAGGTAACCGGGTGGCGGCAGGGCTGGGTCAGGGCTGCTTCTGCTTCCTGAGTTCTGCAGGCAAGGGAAAAGGCTTTAAAGGGATAAATATTTTCTGAGTTACTACAGAATCTAATGGGGATTGATTCAGGCCCTACACTCGACACTGAGTCATGTCTGGTGAGTTAGCTCATTTCTCCCCTCTCACGGAAAGTTTTTTGGTAAAGTTCTTTGCAGGTTCAGGAAGATTTTTTTTCCCCACCTTAAGGATTTTTGTGATGAAGTTGACCACACAAATCTTTGACTCTGGGCTTAAACGTTTGCTTAAGTGCTTAGCTTTGTACCTAAAATCTGTGTCAAGTCAACGGGACAACTTGTGTCCAATAATTTAAACACTTAAATGTGTTGAACATATTCTAACCTAACCTGCCCGTGTTCTCCTGCTTGGTTCAATACCTCCTGCTATCCTGTCCCATGGTGGATTTACAGAAGTCTTCTCCCTTTTAGATGCAAACCCTCCGAAGATTTCCTTGCTGCCTGCCAGCTCCTCAGTGAACACCTCCCAGAAATCAGGAGCACAAGCAACAAACATCTGGTACAGATATTTCCCAATCCCATTTCAGACACGGTTCATGCTCCCTGTTCACTTTAATGGAGATTATCCCAATGGCACATTGCACTGTGCCCTGGACAGCTTTGTGAGGAGAGAGGGGTGAGGTGACATCTGAGTCACTTTTAGAACAGCCGAAAAGAAAGGAAGAGAGGGGGGAAAAAAAAAATGAAGGCTTTGTCTGGTTACTCATCCAAGTTACCACAGGAAATTCCTTTCCCCCTCAAGCTGTAGCAGCAATCACAAACCCACAAGCTAAGAGCTGGCTGGGGCCAGGAGCTGGGGCAGGCACGGCTCTGCAGGGACAGTCACGGTGACACCTTGGTGTTTGCAGCAGCACATGCTCGGCCCCATCTCCCAGGAGTGGTTCCAGGTGTCCAGCCACAAGACTTCCAGCCCAGAGGTGGTGGCAGAATACCTGGAGGTGCTGGGGGACATCCAGCCCCAGCTGCTGGAGGCCGTGGTGAACCTGCCTGACAGGAATGGCAACACTGCCCTGCACTACAGCGTGTCCCACTCCAACTTCCCGGTGGCAAAGCTCCTGCTGGACACAGGTGGGAATGGCCACTGTGCCCAGCCAGGGCTCTTGTGGGGCAGGGGGTGGGGATGGCTCTTGCCAAGGGGCCGTGGTCCCATCAGTGATGGCTGCACAGGGCACAGGGGGATGTGGACAGTGCTGGACATGGCAAACATTGAAAGGGGTCCAGGATCCCCCCAGTCAGGAGGAAAGGTGGTGGGACAGAAATGGGGCTGAGCACCAACAGCCACCCACCTGCCAGGGCCCCATCCAGGTGACAGACATGGAGGCAAGGTCCATCCAGGAGGAAACAGGGGCCCAAGGTCCATCCAAAATACAAGGATGGGGCTGAGATCCGTCCAGGAGATCTGGCTGACCTCAAGACCAGCATCCTCCCCCATAGCTCAGCTCTGGGCCCATGGAGGTAGTCAGGGGTCCCAGCTGAGGCTCTCAGGGACATTAAGGCTCATCAGTGCCCTCACACATCTGGAGGGCTTTGCAGCCTCACTTTGGGGAAGGCTCAGGGTTGCTGTATCCAAAGGGATGTCCCTTATGGCCCCAGTCCAGGTGGGATGGGGTGGCTCCCCAGCTTCTTGCAGCAGCCAAAGCCACATCATGGCTTGGGGCAGGAGGATCAGATCCCTGAGAGCATAAGAGACCCCCCAGCACTGCAGAAAAACTCCCATGGTAAACTATTGAACTTTCAGCTTGTGTTGCAATAAAAGAACAAAAATCTCAGCTGAGCTTGTACAGGGCAAAAATGTGCTCGTGCTCTGCGAGAACAGAGGCACTTTGGCCTTTTCTCATGGGCCAGACAATCCATGAAATGTTTGGGAAATGGCAGATTATCATACACATCTATAACCCGATTGTTGCTGCAGGGAGAGAAGGGTTTGAGGCAGCTCCGGGCGAGGCTGGACCCGAGCCCTCACCCTCAGACACGGCTCATTCCTCGTGGTGGAGCTGGAAATGGGCTCTTTGAAGTGAAAAATGAGTGAAACGGGGCCAGGATGTTTTCCACGCCCGGTGGGTGATGGGTGGTGTCTCTCTGCTGCTCCCTTGCCACGGGAGCCAAAGCAAACAGCCCACAGCTCCAACCAGCGTGTGCTTGAGGCATTAATTATCTCCCTTTAATTTCTATTTGTTGTGGTCTTCAAAGTTAATCGAGTTGACCTCAACAGTTGTAATTAACTGTAGCACCAGGGGCTGTTTAATGCTGCGCTCACAAGCCTGGATATTTAAAACAGATAAATCCCCGTCCTGTATCATTATGGAATAACTCCTTTTCCTGGGAATGTAAGGTTGTATGACTCCCTCTTTCCTTTCTGTTCCCTCTGGGTGATCCCCCATGGGCCGGATCCATCCCCTGCTCTGCAGGTATGTGCTGCCTGGACCTGCAGAACCGTGCTGGCTACACGGCCGTGATGCTCACACCTCTGGCAGTCCCTGAAACCCGCCAGGACATGGAGGTGGTGATGAGGCTGCTGAAGGAGGGGGATGTCAACCTGAGAGCTGCCCAGGTGTGTGCCAGGACACAGCTGGGGGGATAATTCGGGGTGCTTACCTCCCATGGCAGCAGGGATGGGGTCGGAGGTGCTGCTTCCCAAATGTTCCAAAAGCCACCTCAGCTGGGCTGCATGTGAGCACCCAGCAGCTCCCTGGGAAGGGCTGTGACAGCTGGGGGAAATGGAGAAACTGAAAAAGGCAGAAAATTCTGCCAGCGAGTTTTCCTGAGGTAAAAATCAGAAGTGGCACCAGGGAGGAGGAGCGAGGGGTGAACCCCAGGGCATGGGAGCCCCAGGTTGGCTGGTGGGCTTCATCAGTCACACATTTTGGTTCAGGGATGAGAGTGCCCTCATCCATCTCTGCTCCCAAACTGCTGTAAAAGTTAATCCAGACCTGAACTGAACTGCCCAGGAGGATTTGGGGAACCCACATTTGGGGGCAGCTGGGCAGTTTGGCCGTGCTGCTGCAAGGACCTTCCACGAGTGAATAAATCACACTGGGGCTGCTGAGGAGCCCCAGTGTGACTTAATAATAACATGCAATAAGATGCAATATTAATAAGAATTATTATCATGTATGTACCATGCAATAATAACAATATGCAACGTTGTGCAATGTGGTTTTGGGACATGGGTTAGTGCTGGGTAAATGGTTGGACTCGGTGATCTTAGAGAATTTTGCCAATCTAAATTAGTCAATTATTCAATTATTTAATTATTCAATTATTCTAGACATGTTTTTATATTATAATTATTAATATTATTATTATTACTATTAGTACTATTACTATTATTATTACTATTATTACTACTATTTTTATTATTGTTACTGTTATTATTATTATTACTACTACTATTATTGCTACTACTACTATTATTATTATCATCATCATCATCGTCATCATCATTACTGTTATTACTGTTATTACTATTATTACTATTATTACTATTATTACTCTTATTACTATTATTACTATTATTACTCTTATTATCATTAGTGTTATTACTGTTATTATACTGTTGTCCCTGGCAGCCTGAGAGGTCAGGGCAGTGGCAGGAGGTGGCAGAGAGTGCTCAGCCTGTGCTGTGACCCTGCAGGGAGGCCAGACCGCCCTGATGCTGGGAGTGAGCCACGACAGGGATGACATGGTGAGAGCCCTGCTGTCCTGCCAGGCCGATGTCAACCTGCAGGACGAGGAGGGGACCACGGCCCTGATGGTGGCCTGTCGCCAGGGCAACGCTGACATCGTCAGGCTGCTGCTGGCCCAGCCTGGCTGCCAGGTCACGCTGACTGACAAGGTGAGGCTGCACAGCATCACTGCACCGGGGTGAAGAGGGGGGAAAACTCAGCTGGGAGCTTGTGGCAGCAATCCCTGATGGTTGTGAGATGCTCCCTGGAACAGAGTTAAAGGAATAAATTTGGGATTTATGAAAAACCCTTCAAAGGATTCACCTTGGGCAGTGCAAGAGCCTGGCAAGATGGATCCAAGTCAGGAGTTTTCACACTTTGATCAGTTTTGGTCCATTCCCATACTGGGGTTCATTGTCCAATCCCAGCTCCAGGTTCTGCAGTCCCACCCTCCCAGATTCTCTCCTCAGTTCTCTGTTTGCACTTTTTGAGGCTGGAGCTGAAGCCCCTTGGTTGTGGGGCTGGAAAAGGATTGTTCTGTGTGCCTGAGCTGGGAGGAGAACTTGTGACACTTTATATGAAATTCAGAGTTACACAGCAGTGCAGTGCAGAATCTGGAAAATATGAAAGCTAAAACTGAAGGCATCCCCAAGGGGTGGATTTTAACAGAAGTGTGATTTCAGTCCATTTTCTAATCAGGGCATTGCTTTTAGGAGGGTACCCCTGGTTTTGGTGCTGCTGTGCCATGGTTGGGGTGGCTGTGACAGCATCCCAGCCACAGGGATGGAGCATTGGTGTAAACCCAAAAAAAACCCCAGATGAAATCCTGGGCATGTGGAATCAGCAGAGCTTCAGCTCCAAAAAATCAGCAGCAATTCACTCCTCCCTGAGAACAGAGGCTTTCCATGGGGATGTGTGGGATGGGGCTGGGCTGGGAGAGGGTGGAAATTCCTCCTGCTGGGCCACAGGGCTGTGCTTGGAATGATGGAACTATTTTGTAATTAAACTGTAATTTAATCTGAGGCACACAGGAGGGCACTGGGGCTGAGCAGAGGCACAGCTGGGCTGAGTTTGGTGTGGTGGAGGCCCAGAGGGAGCTTTGGGATGGTGACTCAGGGATGGAGGGAAGGTTTGGGGATGCAGCAGGGGTTCACTGGGGGGGTGATGTCTCACCTGCCGTGTCCTGCAGGGAGGGAACTCGGCGCTGTCGCTGGCCCAAGGGGACATTGCTGCACTCCTGCGAGCCCACGTGGAGCTCAGCCCGTCCCTGTCGGTGTGAGCAGCCAGGAGGAGCCAGGATGGGGAGCTGGGAGCCAACAGCTCCTCCCTGAGCAGCCCCACTGTTCAGGATCCAGAGGGGTCTCAGGGCAGGAACCCCCTGTGCCAGCTGAGTGATGCTCCTTGTCTCCAATTCTCCTCATTCATCCCACTCACACCCCTAATCTGTGCCTCAAACAACTCCAGACTCTCCCACCCCGGGGTAGATTTGGCAGGTGAGCAACCAAAACGAATGAGAAAAGCACATTAGAACAGCAATACTTAATCTTTTGTAACATGAGGTTATGGGTGTCCTTTTAATCGACTACTTAACTGTATCTCATTTAACTTGTACGTTTGTGTCCTAATATTTATTATCAGCTCTTCTGTGAGTAGTGGCAGGCAGCGATTACTCAGTGTATGTAACAACAAACACAAGCTGGATGGATTGTGGAAAGCATAAAATCCCATTTCTGTTTGCTTATGCGGGTCTGATGTAAGAATTAAAAATTAATGCTCTAGGAAAATATTTGAGTATGCCAGACCCAAACACGCAGACATTGTTTTGCCTGGATTTGGAATTACCATATGGCTGTTATTTTCCCCTAATTAAGTTTGAGCTAACGGGGAAGCTCAGCCCATTGACAGGCTGGGCATTCCAAGCACTGGAAGATCCCAGCAGATTCCCATCCCAGGGTGTGGAAATGTTGTCCAAGAGCTCCGTGGAGTGGCTTTGCTGGCAGATGCCTTTTGGACCAGTGTTTGCTCTTTGCTTTGCCTCTGCTCAATTTTATGTTTTTTGTTTTTTCTTTTTTTTTTAAATTTTCAGTTTTAATCCCAAACTCCTCCTGTAAAGCCAAGCCTTGATTTAGCTGCTGGAATCAGGTCTCCCCCACCATGGAGCACCCACAGGGTCCAGCATCACCTCAAATCAGGGTTTCTTTCTTAAATCCATCCCTCTGCTTCTGCCAGAGAGGGAGCCAGGGCTCAGTCCCCACTTGTCCAAGCATCCTTGTTTTGCTGCATCAGGACCCACTGGGTGCTCTCCCTTGGCTTTGGTGATTACTGATTAGCTAATTACTTTTTTTTTTTGAGCACAAGTAAATTCCAGACCCCTCTGGTTGTTGTTAAGTCAGTTCACATCCTGACAAAATGTCTCTTGAGCCCCCAATCCTTGCAAGGACGGGAGAACAGCCCTGACCTCTGTTTTCCATGGAAATCTGCCATCTGCTCAATTTTCTTTCCTTCCTTAACATTTTCAATCCACAGCATTCACTGTCTCAAACTTCTATCTGCCTTTTTTTATCTATATCCCCAAATGCCTCCTTTATGTATAAATAAAATGAATTAAACCTTTCCCTGTGTGTGTTCCTGTCCCCATGGCTGTGGCTTTTCTGGGGTGACTTCCCACACCTGCACATCACCAAACCAGTCATTTTTTGAGGTTTTTCTTTAGATCAGTAACACCCTCCCCATCCTCAGGGGTGTCCCTGCACAGATATGGCAAGGTGGGATTTTTTTTTTGCAGGAATTCCCCCAATTTGTGTACAAAATCCAGCACTGGCATCTCTGCCAAGCTCAGCTGCAAACAAAAAGAGCCATAACACCATTTTTGGACAGTTTTCACTGAGTTTTTTTCCCTGACAGCTCTTGCAGAGAGGAATTTTCCTGCTGTTTCCTCGAGGAAGGTCAAAGTTCTGGCCTCAGCAGAATAAATGTGGGAGATTTTCTACTAAGCACCAGGGTGGCTTTGGGAAGTGCCTGCCTCCTCCTCGATTTGGGGAGGTTATTTTTGGGGTGTCTTGCAGCTCTGCAGGGAGGCACCCCAGAGTTTGCTCCTCCCCAGGATGTTTATTTTCATTCCTGTGCCTCGTATTTCCTCTTTGCCCCTCAAACCATGTTCCCCAGGGAGGAGCAGCTCCTGCAGGACCATCCCCTGGAGCAGCTCCTCTGCTCACATGGACCCTGTGAGGGATCATGGATGGGCTGATGCTGCCCCTGGCATCTCCCAGTGCCCAAAATTCCTGCTGTCAAAGTACCAGATTGCACCAAAAAAAACCCCCAAATCATCTGTGGGATCTCAGTGCCACAAAGAGTCAGAGCCAGCCTTAATTTATATATTCCAGTATCACTGTAGAGATCAAACTAAATATAGGCAAGGAGAAACACACCCCCAGTGTGAGCACTGTGCAGGACAAATGGAGACAATTAAGTCACAGCAAGGAAAGGAATTAATCTAATGATCTTTACAGGCTCAGCATCCAGCAGCCCATCAGCTATGAAGGGAAAGAGTGACGAGGAGCTCGGCTGAACATGATTTTTCCACTCTCCTTATGGGCATTCCCAGTGTGTGTCCCTTTCTTTTGCTGCAAGGAGAGGAGAGGGGACTCTGAGGGTCTCATCTGAAGCACCTCAGTGGTCAAGCAAAACCAGTTTGCTCAGCTTTGGCAGGGTGAGAGAGCTGGGGATGGAGAAGAGAAGGATCCAGGGAGAGCTCAGAGCCTAAAGGGGCTCCAGGAGAGCTGGAGAGGGACTGGGGACAAGGCAGGGAGGGACAGGACACAGGGAATGGATGCCACTGCCAGAGGGCAGGGATAGATTAGAGGTCAGGGATAAATTCTCTGTGAGGGTGGGAAGGCCCTGGCACAGGCTGCCCCTGGATCCCAGGAAGTGTCCAAGGCCAGGCTGGAACAACCTGGGACAGTCTGCCCATGGCAGGGGATGGAACTGGATGATTTTTTAAGGTCTCTTCCAGCCCAAACCATTCCAGGATCCATCCAAAGAAAAAGATCTCCTTTTGAGATGATTATCAGCCAGAACCTGCCCCATCAGCAGCTTGGACAGTGTCACTGCAGCAATCCTCAGCAGAATTTCACATTCTTAGAAGAAACAAAAGTCTCAGCAGCAAAGGCAGATTTATTTCTGCTGTGTTGGGCACAGCGACTGCTCCTCTGCTTTGGGGTCTGTGGGGCCAAGCTGGCCCCTGTTCTGTCCCCACAGCTCGGTGTGCAAGGGTCAATTTTCCCTGTTTTTGCCAGGATGGAAGGCAGTTATCAGCAGGACTGGGATAGGCCACGATTTCCTTTCCTAGAAACCTCCTGTCACTGTACCCAGGTGTGTCCTTTTTGCAGCACCCCCTGTTCCCGGGGAAAGAGCCAGCTCAGAGTCTGGGAGTTTGTCTTTCCTGGGCTGGGCTGAGAAGATGGAGCATCCTCAGAGCATCCCTGGGGGCAGCTCCTCTGTCTGGGCCTCCAGCCCTGGGCTCCAGGCTGCAGAAATGCAATATTTTGTCAACTGCTCCATCTAGTGCCATTTCAGCAGAAAAAGCATCAACACTCAGAGCCGTGCTGGGGCCTGGGCAGCTTTCCCTGCCTGGTCTCTGGAGAGGGTCCATGAGGATGTGCCAGCACCCAGCCCTGGTCCTGTGCTTGCAGAACCAGGAATCTTCACCTGTTTTCCTCATCCTTCTCAAAATGGGATTATAAACCCTTATGTGGAAACATCTGCCCTGGAAAACATAACATTCCTTATGAGCTGTTTAACTGTTTAGGAATCCCTTAGGCTGGATCAGGCTTGGAGTAACCTGGGGTGGTGGGAGGTGTCCCTGTCTGTGGCAGGGGGTGGAAAGGGATGAGCTTTAAGGTCTGTCCCAACCCAAACCAGTCTGGGTTCTGTGATCCTAAATAAAGAGGGAATAAAGAGTTTATGCTACCACTGCATATTTCCCCTTTTTGGTACAGGAATTAAACTCTGCTGCACCCCCAGCAGACTTGGGAAGGCAGCAGAGCCCTCAGAGCCCACCTGGAAAAGGCTAAAAGCAAAGTCAGGGTGACCCTTGCTCCTTTTCCATTTGGGATGCTGCAGAACACGGATCTCTCTGATTTGCTGCCATCCTAGAAGGTGCAGCTATCACAGGGATGTGCATTTTGGGGAACAAACCCTACTAAGAGGGGTAACAACGACCATGGCAGTGTTTAACCAGTGTTTAACCAGGACATCAATCCACCCGAATTCCTGATGCAGACGTGTGAACCTGTGGAGAAAGATGATAATGGAATTATGCACCAATGCTCAGCACAACTGTGAAAAGTGATGTTTTATACACGTGTGACATTAAATTAATTCACTCCAGTGCTTTCAGGCAGAGGGACATTAACTGCTCCCTCCTGGCATAATCACATCACCTCCACGGGCTCTATGGATGTCACACTCCAGGGTGGTAATTGCCGTGGGATTAATTACAGGGAATTCAGGGGCATTACAATGATTCCTCACCAGCAGGATAATGAGGTGGAGTCCCTCATCCCCCCAGGCTGACATGCTGGCCCCACCAGCCCACCCAACACCACCACCACCACATCATAACCTGGTTATGAGTTGGCCAAGAAATGCCAACAGCCCTGAGATGGCTCCTGGTTATTCCACATCTCTCCAGGTGAGGAAGCTGATGGAAGGACTGTGAACAGCATGTGGCCCTTCTTCTCCAAGGCAGGAGAACTCTTAGGACAAGAGGAAACAGAGGAAAAGTTTTCCCAGAGGAGGTTTAAACTGGGTATCAGGACAACATCTCCTGTAATAGCTTTTAACACTGACTTCAATTAAAATATAGAATAAAACAAATGCACAACTACTTACGCAACCGAGCTTTATTTAGAACCTTTGAAGTCAGAAAATGTCTCATTTTACTGATCTACGTAAACATACAATCAGGAGGTTTAATTGCTTTTTCCCTTGCACAGAAATAGAGTTTTAAACAAACCAGAACACCTCCACCCAGACAAGCGCGATGCAAATTGAATTCTCTGCCTTGGTCCTGCACGTGGAGCATGGTCACTGGTTTATCAATTAGTTGCAATACAATTTTTTTTTGGCAGTAATATATTCGAACACACAAAGTGCAAATTACAAGAAGCAGAAAATGTTCTCTCTCCTTCTGAGCAATGAGAAGTGCAAAATGTCTCAGCCCATAAATTCTATTTTTTATGTCAATGAACTGCATGTGCATCACAGGCTAATGAATAGCCCTGTACAACTTCATTGATTAAATGTGGCAATGTCTCAGGGTTGGAATGCAAAGGCTGTAAAAACACAGGGCAGAGGAATCGTTCCCTTTGGTTGATAAATTCCACACTCTGCTGCTGAGGGCACCTCCTCACACCTCACCTTGAACTCCTGCATGCCTCAGATACCTGTGCAACCAAAGCAGTTTGTTAACAATTCTCCAGTTTTCTACATCTGGAGACATTCCTGTGCGTCTGCAACCGAGATTCCACTCACACCTCACCTGGCAAATCAAACTGGGAATCCACTGAAAATGAGAAATCTCTTCCAGGCACTATTAAGGGAATACCCACCAATGGTTCCAGCAGGCTAAATGCACTTTGTGATTACCTAAAGTTATGGAAAACTTTCCAAGGAAATAAGGAAACCCCTTTTCCATGACAACTTATCACAGCATTCCTGTCTCACTGCAGTTCACCTCGCTCAGGACTGGTTCCTGTATGTCAAATGGGGAAAATTCCACTAAATTACACAACAACTGTACCTTTACCACCCCCCTCCACTGCTTAGTTATTATACTGCAGATTTTCAACCTTCTTTCCATTTAATTCCTGGAATTTTTCACACCAAATGAACAGCCAATCCTGACCTCACCCCCCCTTTCATTTCTCCCAGCTACATCACCATTATAAATTATGTCAAACAGACCAAACCCGACTGGGCTGCTCCCTCCAACCCCCTCCTGCTCCTCTGGATAGGAAGATTAACCCACAATGCCCTGCACTGCCAGGAATCTGCCTGCCAAATTCATCTGCTACATCACCAAGGCCACACTCACATAATCACTGCTTGATGGCTGGGACATGGAGTGAGTTTGGGAAGTTTTGGCTGAACGTTCCTGCACCCCACCTCCACAGTGGGACCAGCCTTGGGAAGGCTCCTCGTGGGCTTCAGACCCCAAAACATTGGCTGAGGGATGAGCTGGAGGGGGTTGAGGAAGCTCATCCCAAACTGCTGCACCTGGCTGTGGGAGATCAATCCCAGCAGTGCCTGGTGGTGCCCAAAATTGGCAGCTCCAAGAGAGGAGCATCCTCCCTGGTCCACAAAACCCTCTTCCTGCACTGCCTGGTCCTGGGGAGACTCTTGGAAATGTGCATCAGTTTGCTGGTTAGGATGAACTCCGTGGAGCCAGAGGGACTGCTCACTGTCATTCCTGGAATTACAGGATCACATTCCCAAAGCAAACTTTTTGTCTTCACTGAAGTTTCAGGATGAGCAATTATGCTGCAGCTTGGCACGACAACAACTGCCTTTGTATGCAACATGCCTAGCATATATCAGCACATTTCTTCTTAAAAAATAGAATTAGAATAGAATGAGCTACGCTGTTGTTGTTCATGCTGCCTAAATATCTGAAAAGGCTCAAACATTTTAAAAGCCTAAAAAAATAAATTTCCCTCTCCCCTCGTTTATTTTTCATGCTAAAGGCTGCAAATTGACACATCACAGTAATTACCTCTGACTAACTTCCACAGACCTACCCAAAGAGATAAACATGAGAAGTTCACATTTGACTATCAGACTTACTGTGCTGAGCACAAATAATTTCCCAGAGGAGAATTTGATATTTCATCATTTGGAACAGTGGTAATTTAATTACATTGCTAATGTTTTCTGGCATACTCGAAAGAACAATTAGCATAAGTAAATCATGAGTGAGATGACAAGTCACTCAGCATTTATTCCTGCTCCTCAGATGAGATCAGCTGATGATCTGAATTCTCTTTTGTGTGTGAATTGATTCCAGGTTCAGCAGTCACAACCAGCGCTCAGACCAGCAGGGACAAAATCGTGTTAAATAAAGCAGAATGAGTCTTGTCCTTTGAAGCTCCTTAATTAAAACTTGTCCAGAGAAACCTCCAAAGCCACCAGAAGTCGCGGAGGGCGGGGAGAAAGGCCGGAAAGAAAACCTGAAGGAAGCTGGAGATGCGCGGCGGGAATGCTGATCCACGTTTTGCCAGGCTCTGCTGCGGGGCTGGGCAGCGTTCCCCAGCTCTCCTGATGGCCCCACAGAACTCGGGTGGTCTCAGGACAGCACTGCCAGGGTCACCATGCCCCTCTGGCGCTTCAGGATGGCCACAGCCTGCTCGTGGGTGACTCCTTCCAGGGCCTCCCCGTTGACGGCCACGATCTGGTCGCCGCGTTTCAGCCGTCCATCGTCGGCGGCCGCGCCCTGGAACGGCAAAGCAGGGCTCAGGCTGGCACCCCCGGCCTCCCGGAGCCCGGGGTGCTGCCTGCAGGGAGGGATGGAGCTCTAGAAGGAGGGATGGAGCTCTGCAGGGAGGGATGGAGCTCTGGGAATCCATCCTGGCCTGGAGCAATGGCAGTGCTGAGTCGCTGCCCACCCTGCACAGGGAGACACCGAGCTGGCTCCCCGCTGGCCAAAGGCCTGGGCAGAGGTTCGGGGTTTTATGAGGCAGAACTGGTTCTGGGTTTTATGTTGGTGGAGAGGCTTGTCGGAGCAGAATTTAAATGTACTCTGTGCCTCATGGCTGAGAAACAGCTAAAAAAGTGGGGAGGGAGAGGGAACCAAGCCGGGAATGCCCCCAGCCCCAGACAGAGATGAAAAAATGGCCTCGGGTTGTTTCGATTGAACATCAGGATAATTTTGTTCACCACAAGGTGCCAATCACTGGAGCAGACTGCCCAGTGCAGTCCCCATCCTTGGAGGGGTTTAAAAGCCACGTGGATGTGGCACTTGGGGACATTGGCTGGCAATGCTGGGGAATCACTGGACTCGGATGATCTCAGAGGGTTTTTCCAACCTAAAAAATTCTGTGACAGTCCTGAAAGCTTCCAGAGAGCTTTAGAAATGGCTCCTCTCCTCCAGACATCCCAGTGAAGCAGTTTTACCTAAATCCCAAGCCCTGCCTGCCCAGAGGTTGGCTCATGGTGTCTCTTTCTGCCCCACCTGTGACTGCAGGAACTTCAGGTTCCATTTAGGATTTCTCAGTCATGCTCACATCTAGAAACTTGTAACACTAAGCACAAGTTAAAAAGCACAATATTTTAAAAATTTAGAACTGCAAAAATACCAGATTTTGTGGTTGGAACCCCAGAATAGCAGGAGATATGGCTCCTACTTTACTAAACTTCAGGCAAAGTTTTCTCCACCACATCATCTACCCTGCCACAGGTGCTGACACAAGTGGCACCAAGTAGGCACAGGGCAAGCAGCTGCATGTGACAGACTTCAGAATTATTTCATAGAAAGTATCCCTAATTCCCACTGCTTTTCTTCCCTCCCCTCCATTTCCACAACTCCCCTCATGTGGCCATGCCTGGGAAAAGGGGAATATCTCCCTCCTACAATATTTATGATTCTTCCCCAGTCTCAGTGGCTGGAGCTCTCTGTTCCTGGCAGGGACCTCCCAGTCCTCCCAGACACTCAGAGCTGGGATCAGAGATGAGCTAATTCCTGGTTTTTTCATCAGGATACAGCATCTCTGCAATTTCCTCACTCCTGCACAGTGGGAAAAAAAGTTGCCTTCGATACCTCCAGGAAATCTCTTGGAGATTTACAGGTAGAAAACTGCCTTATAAATATTTTAATGTACAAACCCAAGTTTCCCAAGTACACAGAGCAGTTTTGCTGAGACAAAGTGTCTCGTTTCAGCCATCAGGAATATGAAATATAAACTGAGAAGCCAGCTATGAGTTCTGGGTCCACTAACTCACAGCAACGTTTTGCTTTCTGCTACATAATATATTATCCAAGCCCAATCTTAGGTTTATTTTTAAAGATAATACAGAAAAACAAAAGGGAGAAAACAAAAAATAAAAGATACCTTGGCAAATATAGTCTTGACATAAATGGGCAGGTCTCCATGGGGACTTCCATACCCCCCTACAATACTAAATCCCAGTCCATCAGAGCCTTTCTCCAAAGTAATAATCTTAGGTTGAGGTGCTCTGAAAACACAATAAATATCACTTAGGTAAGCAATGTGTGTCTGTGGGGACTTTATGCAGAAGGAACACTTACAGAGACATTTATCTATCATGAGTTTTTTCACACAGTCACAAACCACGACCCTTGCATTGGAACATTCCTGCAAAGCCCAGAGTTCAAAGGCTGCTCCGTGTGCTCCAGCTCCTCACTTGGAAAAAAAATTTTAATTATTATTACATTATTACCCATAATAATAATAATCTATAATAATAATTATAATAATTATTATATTATATTATTACTCACATCCCTGTGCTCATAACTCCAGAGCTGGAGCCTGAACTCTTCAGGGGTTTTCTCTGCCTACACTGAGCAAAGGAAGAATTTTTTGGTGGAATTTAGACCACTCATATGAATTTATGCATCTCAGATTTGAAATTAGTAATTTCTACGTATGCAGAAAGAACTGTTGTGGACAGAAGGTGGTCAGGCACTGGCACATCCCCGTGTGGATGTGGCACTTGGGGACATGGGCCAGTGGTGGCCTTGGCAGTGGGACTCAATGATCTGAGAGGGCTTTTCCAAGCTAAACCTTTCCATGATTCCCTGAAAGCCATTTGGCATCTTCCACCTATCTAAAGGTGAAGCCCAAGCTGAGTAATATTTATGCATTTTTTAGGACATACCTAATTCTGCTTCATATTTTCACCTCCAAATTTCCCTACTGCTTTGATATGAAAAAAAAAAAGAATATAAATATTTTTGTAAAGCAAGCAGTTCTCCTTTGAGAGCAGCAATAAAACCAGTATCTCACATTTTAAGACCACAGAATGCAGCACAAATAGCTCAACTTTTACACTCAACCCTCCTGAGGCAGGGCAGCAACTTCTTAAAATAAATGGAATGAACCACAGAATGAAAATGAAGAACATAATGAAAATGATGAGCTGAAATGGAGAATAAATGAATTTCAAAATGGCAACTGGGATGCTCCAGTGTGAAAAACACATGATGGAGAATGATGCACTGCAGGGCTGGACCTCCAACTCCATCACCACACACAAGTGTTGCAAGCAGGAATTATTTTAATTGGATTTTTTTTACTCATATAGCTATAAAGATTGAAAAGACAAAGCCCTGGGACATGTTTTGTAAGGTATTTTTAACACCTCTGGCATCAGTCTGCCAATACCAAATTATTTCAAATTGCTATGATCAGAACTCCTTCCAGAGGAAGCCAATGGAGAAGGGCAGAAATACCACAGCACAACATCAAGGAAGAAAAGGGATGTTTTTTTCCTTGACAAACACCCAGAAATCAGGCTTGGGAACACATTCTGTGCTTATTCACTCGAGCAATTTCTGTCAGCAGCAAAGACAGACACGAGCCCATCACCAGCCTGGGGAAAGTCACCGAGCTTTCATTTCAAAGGTGACAGAAAACGAGAGAGAGAGAGAGAGAGAGAGAGGAGCAATGGCAGAGACCTCCCTGCACCCTTTCCCTGGCCCAGGAATGCAGCCCAGGTGTGCAGGAGAGCAGGAACTCACTCGGGGTCCTGGGAGGGATGCTCGGAGGGCAGGCTCAGGCTGCAGCCCGTGGACATGCTCTCCAGCTGGCTGGCAATGGCACTGATGTTGGTGTCAGCCACCACCTGGGCAACAGGGATGAAAGAAAATACAGTTTGGAAAAGCAGTTGTTGAGTTTTCCCTCCCCAAAGCAAGCTTTAAAACCAAGCCCTGCTCTCTTAAATCTCCACCAATCCCACGGTCTCAGGTAAGTTTCACTTTCTGGGGGTTCAGTGCAAGTTTTGCTCTGAAGCTTCCTCTTACCCTCACAAGAGCATCACTCAGGCTCTGAGCAAAAGGGAAGAGTCTTTCTGGGTAATCCAGAGAAAAACGTTGCTTTTCCAAGGAAACAGAGTCGGCACAAGGGATCCAGGATTGGTCTTGAGAGAAACCCCCATAAACTTTAAGAAAACACCAAGATCCAAGGGATCATTGGGCAAAGGCCCTGAAATGTCTCAGACTGGTTTGTTGGATGAGTAGGGAACAAATCTATCCTTGGTTTTCACTTTTCTGAATTTTTAGCATGAATAAAACCTCGATTTTTAAACTTCCTCTATTACTCTGAAAACATCCTGAATGATGCTCTGAGGGCTGGAGCCCCTCTCTGTGGAAACAGGCTGGGAAAGCTGGGGGGCGTCTCCTGGAGAAGGATCCAGGGAGAGCTCAGAGCCCCTTCCAGTGCCCAAAGGGGCTCCAGGAGAGCTGGAGAGGGACTGGGGACAAGGCATGAAGGGACAGGACACAGGAATGGATCCCACTGCCAGAGGGCAGGGATGGATGGGATATTGGGAAGGAATTCCTTCTGTGAGAGTAGTGAGGGCCCTGGCATTAATTATTTTTTTCTTCATTGATGCTGATTTATTTATTTTTTTTTTCTTCTGGAAAATTTTCAAAGAAACCACCATGAAGTGGTTTGGATTTGAAGTATTTACAGCTGAAAGGACATCAATTTCCCAAAAAGTACACGCTGTGGTTATCCCCTAACTCCATCTCCCTCTGAGGAAATATTCTTCTCTGCCTGACGTTCACTGCAGCACAGGAGTTCAGCTCAGACACTGAAAAACAGCCAGGAAGCACAATTCCAATATTTCCTCTAGCTACGGCCTTATTTTATCAAAGTGAGCAGGTACTCCTTCCACTCGTTGCTGTGAACTTGGCTTTAAGGAAAACTCCCATTTTCAAAGTAAGAAATTTGTTCTATAAATCTGTTTTAAATGAGTGCTCACAATTCTTCCATAGCAATATTTCCCTCTTCCCAATCATCTGGAGCTAAGAGGGTAGCAGAGCCAGGAAGTTTCCATGCAAATTTTGCATCCCAGGATTTGGGTTGCAGGATGCCCCAAAGGGAGGGGGTGCAGCAGGTGAGAACAGCACCTGGCTCAGCCAGCAAAGACCCCACCAAGGTTCCCTTCCTGTGGCATCACAGTAAGGAATTCCAGCCAGGATTTCTCTTTTTTTTTTTTTTTTTTGTTTTGTTGTTGTTGTTGAATAAAACAAGGGTAAAACCAAATCTGTATTCAAAAATCTTCAGCTGGCAGCAAGAACGTATCAGAGTTCAACAACCTTGTTAAAAAGCTCCCCCTTATCTCATTACTACACCTGCAGAAAAGAAATTAAATTAAACCAAGGCATCAAAACAGCTGAGAGGGATGATTGTTCCCCTGAGACCTTAATCTCCCATTTGCAAACAGCATTTGCAAACTCCTTCCCAGGACGTTCCCATAATAAGCCTTTCCACCCCACTGAACACAATTATCTGACCTTTCAGAGCAGTTTGCCACGAAGTGGTCTACCCTGATAATAAACAGAATTACTTAATGGCACATCAGTCATGATGATCACAGTGATAGGATTGTTCCATCTGGATTGTTTTGATAAAAATAATAAAAAAAAAAAGCAGTTTGGTGGTGGAGGGGTACCTGTGGTGGGTGGGGAAGGGAACCATCACCACACTTTGACACTGCTCCAGGTGTTAAAATACAACATCCAACCTTCCCAGGGCAGATTTTTAATAGAGGAAAACAGACTCTATTCCATCCCAAAAAACCTCTATCATCTGTAAACAGTACCAAGCTCATTTTAATGAGTCAGAATGCTCAGAGAGCAAAAATGTGGAAGAAAAACAGCCAGCTGACAAACCCAAAGACACTTCCAGAAGAAGCTCTTCAAGCCAGTGGCATTTCTAGAAGAGCCTCTTTGTTTGTCTGAGTGACCCAGTGGCAGAGTGCTCCATCAGGAATATTTTTAAATCCATCATGAGGTGCAATATTGAGCTCTATTACAGCTTTCAAGATGAGCAATTTTGGGTTCTGCAGCAAGCTTTCATTTTCTATTCAGGGAGTACTGTTGACATGAAAAGTGAAATTACTCAACGTTAGTAACAATATGATAACTATAATTTAACAGAGAATCCTCAGCTGGTGTAAATCTGTGTGTTTCCTCTGACTTCAATGGAACTACACAAAACACCATCTGCTCTGGAACTGGCTCATCACTTACTGGGTCAGCAGTTCATGGACAGACAAAACAAAGAATGAGCAAGTCTCAAACTAAGTTTATTATCATTTCATTGCCTCTTTTTTCTTTCTCTCCCACCCTCCTCCATTTTTTACAGCCACATTTGTGTCATAATACAAGCAAGAAGCTTGCAAAAATCCCTCAGGATGTGTTCCAATCCAGAATGCTGTGATGATAAAGAGAGTTAAGAGAAGATTTTAGTGGTGCCTTCAGCTTGTTTTCTGATTGTTGCAGTAATTCTGCAAACGAGTAGAATTTTGAATTCTAACTGGCAAGTATTTTCCCCATTTCTTTGTGTAAACATAAAAATAAACTATGGATCAACACAGTGGCAGGCAGCAATTAGAAGCAATGTGGTAGAAGATGTCCCTTTTAGCTACCAGAGAAACACAGCAGTGACAGCACTGTTTTCTCTCCTGAGTGTTTTTATCCTTTACCTGATGAATAATCAGTTCCAGGCAGCACTGTCTTAGTGATGATGCCATCATTCTTCCTAAATTCTGCTAGAATTTCTTTCAAGGATAAGGAAACCACCCTGTGGGTCTCTGTCTCATTACATCACAAGCACACACACTCATTTTCTTGCTCCTAGTTAACTTCCAATTAAAAAAAAAAAACCACCCACAACTGGGAAGCTTGTTGATTTATCACGTGTGGCAACAAGTTACTTTGTTCCCTTTGTTGTGCTTTTATAGAACCATGCTCACAGTCTGTATGAATGGCAATAAAGGATTTTTGAATGGAAATGATTTCTTGCTCTCCTTCTGTGTAATTCCCACCAGCAAAGCACCCTGCAATTCTGTGATGCCTTGTGCCAGGGATGCTCAGGGATTTTTTTTTTCCTTCCTGAATGTCATTTATCTCCCCTGCTGCAGCTGCATGTTCAATTTATCACCATACCTGCAGGATAATGCTCCCATAAGCATTCTTTAGTAGATTAACTGCATCTGCATGAGACAGCCCATCCAAAGGTTGCCCATTAATGCTGACAATCCGATCTCCAACCTGAAAGTACAACAGTAATGGAAAATTACCAGCATTAGGGAAAATTAAAATTAAGAATGCTTAAAATTCCTCGTGAACTTGGCACTGCACAGTCATGCTTCTCTTTTGCAGGATCCTTTTTGTGAGGATTCTGCACTGCCAGTGATCATTTCCCATTCTTTTCTTAACACTAACAATACCATCAGAGAAACAAAGACGGGTTGTATTTTACTCTTTCTATTTGCAAGCAGAGAGGGAGGGAGACTTTCCCTGCTGTCCTCCCATCCAGAAAAGATTCATTTGTGTCTGAATGTGCAGACAAGTTCATATTCTTAAAGACTGTGTAAAGCACGTGCTGAATGTTGTATAGGAGAGTAGGAACTCCTGATATTAATCCAATTAACCTGGATGATTTCTTCTTCCTACACACAAAAATGATCTCGACCCTGCCATTGTTTAATTCCATTAGAGACAAGGCATGAGTGTAGCAGCATGTCCTAATGAATCTCATGGGCCAAAGCATGTGGATCTGCATAATAAGTTCTTTTCAATCCTCATAATTCCTTGAAATTCTCTCCAAAACTGGGAGTGGTCAACATAGCCATGCCTGGAAACCCACATATACCGTGGGTCTGATACAAGTGCCTTATTTTGCTGTTTATTTACAGGGGCCTAAAGATCAAACAACTCATTTCTGATCTGGTTTCTACCAGGTTTGAACTCTAAATGATGCCCAGAGTTCCCAAAACACCTGTGGTTTCCAGAGAGCCTCTTGCTGCCCTGCCTGGGTCTGGATGAACACAAGACATTCTATGACCACTACAAATTCATTAAAGCTCTTCCTCTTAACATCACCTTTTCCATATGGGCAGCAATTGCCATTATTCCCAGGTGGGAAGAGAAAGCCAGATTTGTTCTTTGGGTTTTTATTTTTGTTGTCGTTGTTGTTGTTGTTTAACTTTTATATAAAAAGAGGCAAAGCAGTCTCTGAGAGCTTATGGGTGACAGCAGATACAGAAGTGCTTGAGGCTTCAAGGGACATGTGGGAGATGAAACAGGAAATATTGAACTCACCCTGAGCTTTTGTGTCCGAGCAGCCACTCCACTGGCCTGGATCATAGCAATGAAGATGGGAATGTCTCCCAAGGGACTGCCCTTCCCTCCTGCTATGCTGACACCCAGAGCATCATTTGGGCCCTGGAACAAAGCAAAACAAAACACCTGCAGCGTTCAGAGGGCTGTGCTCAGGGTATGGCAATAACTGACTGCTTGGATTGGTGGAACAGGGAGTAAATGGGTTTGACACACACATTTCCTCACCCAAAGCACAGGCACACATCCAACACCCAACTGCAAACACAAATAATGCAGCTTGGCTTGTGGGAAATGCTGCAAAAATGAACAACTTCAGTGAAAGGAGCTGGCTTTATGAATGGATAGAAAACAACTCACTGACCCTTGTTATCTCCACAGTCCTTGGGCCCATATCGGCTCCTGCTAATAAAGAAACAAACAATTAGCTTCTGTAATTAAGAGATAATATAATTAAGAGATAACACTGTCAGGTGACAACAGTCCCTTGCTGCCTAGGCAGAGTTATCACCAGGCAGGAGTGGGGCCTTCCTGTGCCAAGGCAGGCAGTGCTGCCCACGTGAGGAGGAGGAGGAGGAAGGGTGAATGTGGTGTAATCCCTCTGGTCCTCCATGTCACTGTGACTCCCTTTGTAGCCCAGCCACAATCTGTGGAACAGCAGCACTCTGCCAGCCTGGAGAACAGCCCTATTGTGCCTTCACTCAATTAAAGATTGGCTTTTTATTCCTAAATGCACAAAGGGCTCTGGGAATGCTGCGGTTCCAGGGATCTCCTCTTCCCCTTTGTGCTGGGTTGGTAAATAAGGGACAGGCAGGAAGTCAGGCTGGGATGTATCCAGCTATAGGGTGTGGAAAAGTACTCAAAATACGGGAAAAGGGGAGGGAAAAGGGGAAAAAAAAAGGGGAAGGGAATAAGGATGAGAGGGGAAAGGAAAGGGGAAGGAAATAAAGGTGAGAGGGAATGGAAAGGGGGAAGAGAAAAGGAAAGAGGGAAAAAAGAACATGGAAAAGAGAAGGGGGAAAGTGGGAAAGGGAAGAGGGAAGAGGAGAATGGAAAGTAAAGGAAAAAGGCAAAGAAATACTTCAGAGGCATTGCTCAAACTGCAACTTTTTCAGCCCAACAAGCTGATAGTCAGGTCCTGAGCTCTGCTACACCCACCCCTAACTGTATCAGCTCTAATGAAACCATTTTAAGAGCCTTGCAGAAGGCTGGCAGAGTACATCTCTTCAAAATTCCACAATTCTTACCCCCCCCCCCCCAAGCCAGCACTCCCCACATCCATGCAGGTGTGCCTGGGCAGGAGGAACAGGACAGCTGAGGTCTGGGAAGCCCATCCCTGGGGACCCCAAAGCAGGGTCAGGAAATGCCCAGTGCTGCAGGGCCTGCCCAGACAGCACAAGGAAGGATGCCCAAAAGCCACCAGGCTCCTGCAGTGCCTATAAACCAGCAGGAGAAATGTCTTCTCCTCCTGCCCATGCTCAGATGTGAGCAAAGATTCCCAACTCCTGGAGCAACTCTTCCCCAGGCTGCTGCGGGTCGTGGATTTAACGCTCTCTAAACCTGCAAATTGCAAACTGGGCATTGTGACTTTCTCATTACAAAACACCCCTTTATGCACTCAAGAGCAGCAGAGATATAAATGAAGTGGTGGCAGCTTTATTCCCTGAGAAAAGTGTTTCTAATGCGAGAACCATGCCTGTGCTAAGCCCCTGACAAGGGCGTCGGGGAATAGCAGGGCACAGGAATTCTGCACTTAAAATAGAGGGGCCATTACTCCTCCAGCAGACAGAAAAATAATGTCATCTTCTGGGAAGTGTTTGGGTCTTAAAAACATCCGTGGGGCGTCTTCTGGGAGGCTGGGCAGGAAAGCCAGACTCAAGTGCTCAGTTTGGCTTTGAAAGCAGCCTGAATATAAAGCAAATCACACTCAGTTTGTACCTGAGTTTCTCTGGGATGTGTCTGCTGAGGATCTTTTTGTGCTGACAAAGTTCTGCAAGGTGGAGAGGACAGGAGCAAGAGCGGGGTGGAAGTGGCTGTGGACACTCTGTTGGCTCGCCTGAGGGTAAAAATAAATAAAAAACCTGTGAGTCAAACCCAAAAAGTGAGCTTTAAAGCAGATCTTGAGACAGGCGGGCACAGCTGTGCTCTGTGCCAGCCACACTGGAAATGCCACATTGGCCACGCAGTGCAAACCCCTCTGGGAGGGGAAACCCACCAAAATCTCCCTGTGGAGGTGAAGTCACCACAGTCCCTGGAGGGATTTAACAGATGTGTGGACGTGACACTCGGGACAGGAGGCAGTGGTGGGCTCGGCAGTGCTGGGTTTGATGGTCTCAGAGGGATTTCCAGCCTCAGCGATTCTGTGGTGCTGCTCACAGCACTACAGACCCTTATTCCACACTTCTGTGTTGCTCAGGTCAGCTTTGGACAGTGTTCCCCCCCTCCCAGTTGCTCCCAGGATGTCTCCACACCTCAGGAGAAGGGGAAATGATGGGCACCTTCCCTGTGATGCCCCTGCATTCACGAGCACCCAGCAGGACAAAGAGCTGCTCTCCCACACGAGGAGGGGACAGCAGGGACACCCATCCTGTCACCTGGCAGCAATCTTTGTTGTTTTAGCTGAACACACTGTAATTGTGCATTCACAATTTGCTCCCCTGCTCCTTCTCTTTGCCCAAGAAGCTCCTCTCATTTCCAGCAGAACGTGGGGGCTGACACAGGGAGAGCCTCCAAAGGGAGAAGCTCTCTCCTGCTGCCCTTTCCATTTCCCTCCTTTTCCCTCTCTCCTCTTCTGCCTTTTATCTTCAGACCCTGCCCCTGGAGGAAACCCAATTATCAATTTGGGAAGTGCATCTGAACAGGTTCCACCAAGGGCCAGACCTTTCCAACTGCGCTTTGCCTTGTCCAAAACAAAGATCTGTTCCATCCTTGTCCATGCACAGCAGAGATTTCTCCCCCCAAAGGCATCAGCTGGTGACTCAAAAGCCCTGACACATTTATCCCCCTGGCCAGGGTGCAGCTGTCAGTGACAAACACCAGGCACAGCAGAGTTTCCACCCCTGGGTGCCAATTCATGGCCCAGTTAACAACATTTGCAATGCATGTGAAAGAAACCCCTGTCCTGCACCACAAGGCTTCGACTTCCTCTGCTCCAGGGATGCAGTGGACCCAGAAAAAAGCCAAGTGAGGACAAAAGGTCTGGATGCTCTTGGCCAGCACCTCCTAAAGCAGTGCTTGCAGTTGTGCAAATCATTCAAGCTGATTTGCTGCATCATCTGCCAAGATTTTTATAACTCTTGGAAGGGTTTTGGTGAGAAACATTTATTCAGTTTTCAAAATCACCAAGCCACTTTGGAGCAGGGAGATGAAGGCTCTCAAACCACTCTGCATCAAGGAGATTAGGATTTCTTGTATCAAAAGAAAGGCAGGAATTACCAGGTTCCTGCAAAAGCCTCTTATGCTACAAAAAAGGGAGATGATGTCATTTGATCTGAATTTTTACCTAGACCCACATTAGATATTATGGCATTTTGCTTCCCTTTCAGCTTGAGCTTTACAGGGTAAAAGAATGTAAAATTTACCAGGTGGGTAATATTTAGCTGTCACTTCTTGATTACCTTGGGCTTCATGTTAATACAATGGCCAAAACAGAATGTAATACCTGACTGCTGACTTAATGCAATCAGTGCAATTTCCCTTTGTTACTTCACTTCTCCTTGCCTGCTGCATGCACTGCAGATGTTTCTCCAAAGCCATTGTTTTTAAAGCTGGGCTTAGCCCAGCTGTTCCCCCGTGGCTTCAGCCCTTCCTCTCCACCTCCAGCCAGCCAGGACCACTGCAGGCCTTTAGGAAGTGAAGAAATCACACCATGATCTGATAATTTTGGCACCTTTTTGGGGCTGCTCATGGACAGGCCTCTTACAGACCTCCTTAAAAACATTCCTGCTTTAACTCACATCTCCCCTAAGCCTCCTGTGGCTCCTCCTCTCTGTTTCCAAAGAACAAACCCTTCTTTTAGCAGGGCTGGATCCCCTCATGTACAGCTTCCCCATGGCAGAAAGGGGCCAAACCCCCCCACAGCCTCACCCTGCTGTGATCCACTCTTTTAGAGACATTGGCACCTTAAATATAATGGCAAAGTAGTCGATTTTCAGAAGGAAAACCCATTAAAAAGAAGTTTTCTAAGTCACTGTGCCTTGTTTCTCTCCCCTGCAATCCTCCAGGCTTAACACCAAGAATTGTGTCTGAGCAGACTGGGGGGCACAAGGAGAGGGGAAAAGCCCTGCTCTGATTGAAAAATGAATTGTTGTCCTCGCTTCAGGTAAAAAGCAAGTGAAGCAGGAAATTGCTCTGTGTTTTCTTGGAGAGGAAAGCAGCTCTCCTGTGGTTCTGCTGGAAGATAGGCACAGATACAGTTTGGTTTCATTAGCTCGTTTTGATAGACAAAACAGCTGCAGAAAATACATTCAAGCAGTTTTTGCAGGTCTTCAAACCAAGAATTTCTGGGCATCATCACTTGGGAAAGATATTACAGATTTTTGGTGTGTCTTGGGAAGACACTCCTTCAACAATAAATACATTAACCAGCTTTTTCTGCTCAATCAGCATTTCAGCTGCAGTTCAGCACGGAAAATTATGGGGATAAAATATCTTATTCCCTACCCTCAGCAGTGTCTGTGGAAGGATGAGCTTCATGTGCACATCTGTGCACCATCCCCGTGCTCTGCCCCTCACAGCTCCAGTTTAAACAGAGGAATTTGTCACTAACCTGACTGTTTTGAGATGTTTTCCGTGATGACAGCCATGACCCAGCTCTCAATCTCCCAAGCTCGAGATGCACCAGGCCTTGAGCACACTTGGAAAAAAAAAAAAAAACAAAACACAAAAGAAAAAACAACCCACAATGTACAATTTAAGTAGACATATAATATTTCATGCTCTCCTGGAGAGAATTATGTTTATATTCAGCACCACAAGTCCGTGAAGAAAGCCACAAGGAATGCTCAAAACATGAACACTTGTATTTAGACAATACAAAAAGTGGATTTAGGCTTGTCCTGAAGGTTTCTCCTGGTTGCTGTACTTAGTATGAATCTCCCCCTTGCAAACTGCTGGCCAATTTACTCAGGAAAAATAAACAAAAAGCCCCAAACTCTTTAGCAGTCATTTGAAAAACCCTTCAGAGGCAAAATGCTGCAGAAAAGGGTGAATTTAACCCACATGGATCCAACTTCACAAAACACCCTCGTTCCACCAGTTCCCAATTCTTAAATAGGTGAACTTCTGGCAAGATACCAACCCTGAATGGAAAAAGCAAGGAAATAATTAGCCTTTCCCCTGAAGAATGGAAGAAATCATGAGCAGAAACACTGGTGGGGATGGCAGGGGGAAAGCCCTGGAAGCAGTTTGGAACAGAATTGGGTCTCCAGCATCCACTGATGGCACTCGTGGCCATGCCTGCCCTCTGCCCAACCAGCCATGGAAAAAGGCAACTTCTCCCAGAATTTCAGAGCAAAATCACTCCTGGAACATGGAAAGCTGTGCAGGAACAGATTGGAGCTGTCATTTCATCCCTGCAGGTCAGTACAGCAAAGCCAAAGATTTATTTCAGTTCTGGTTCGTGTTGCCTCTCCCGTTTCCAAGTGCTTTTCTAACACATGAAATACACAGTTGCATTTTCAAATAAATGACTAAATACTAAATGTGCCTTTGTGCTCCTGCTTCATATCATGCAATTCCTAGAAATACACAGAGAAGTGACTTTAAATGAACCTCCCAGTTATTTCAAATGAAATTCTTGTCTCGGTAATCAGCTGGAGCTGTCCTGTGTATGGTAAATAGCACTTCAGGATAATTACCTTGCACAGTGTCAGTAACTGCAATTCAATATCTCAAAATGTATTCTGTACTCACCTTAAGTATAGTGGCAACAGTCTCTTGTGAGGCATTTCTCATATCCTCCCCATTTACAGACAAAATCTGATCTCCTTGAATTAATCTTCCATCTAGGTCTGCAGCTCCTCCTTTAACAATGTCAGAGATAAACACTCCACTTCCATTTCTAACAATGCAAGAAGCATATGGCTAATTACACAATCCAATATTCTTTGGGAGACCAATTTAGATTACTTGCATTTAAGAGACATTAAAAGAAACCTGTGAGCAGAGGAAGAACCAGTTTTACACCCCATTCAGCTGTGTAAAAAATTGATGTGTTTTAAAAGCACAGCATGTTCTGCTAATATTTAATGTTGTCTTTCCCCTTGAACTGCTAGTTCTGACTGTAGGATACATGGAAAACACCATTTATATGAATAGAAGTTGGAGGTTTTGTCTATAATGGAGTTAAACTGTCTCCTGATGGGACAGGGGTTAGTGGTGGACCTGGCAGTGTTAGGTTAAAGGTTGGACTCAATGATCTTGGTGAGCCTTTTCAACCCCAGTGATTCTGTGATTCTGTGGTGTGAGCTGCAATGCCAAGATCTGGCATTTTTTTTATCCTTCACCTGAAGGACACAACACTCCCCTCTCTGAATTATACCTGGGTATTATTTAACAGACTTCAGCAATGGGGCTCCTTCTAAGGAGGGGACCCCCACTCTGAAGGATTCAGGAGTAGCACAGGAAGTTCAGCACAGAAGCAAAGGGAGGGGGGGCTGGAGACTGTGATTACCATCTGCAAGGTAATTTCCATCATCTAAATTAGTTACCCACCCCACAATCTGCTCACAACACCTGGGTTAAACACTGCCACCCAAAAACTGCTGCAGAAACTCTACTGACCACAGGCAGTCAAGATAATGACACAGTGCTTTGGAATTGCAAAAGTAAATTATTTTTGGCAATACAGGAGAGCAACTCCAACACTGAACGAGTTGTCATGCCATAAATCTCTTTTAGCAAAGGAAGATTAAAACTATCAGTGCTCTGGTTTGAGTGATCTAACAGCAGTGGTTTAGAGATGTATTAGGAAAAAGTCACATTTTATTAGGCTGCTGTTACTTCCCACTGTATTGCTCTCTACAGCTCCCTGACACGAGGGTGGAGCCAGCGCAGGGCAAGAGGAAATGGCCTCATGTTGTGCCAGGGGAGGCCTGGGTTGGATATCAGGAAGAATTTCTCCATGGAGGGTGGTCAGATATTGCAAGGGGCTGCCCAGGGAGGTTTGGAGTCCCCATCCCTGCAGGTGTCCAAGGAAGGGCTGGAGGTGGCACTCAGAGCTCTGGCTGCGTGACATCAGTCAAAAAAGGGACTCAATGACCCTGGAGGGCTTTTCCAGTCTCAGTGGTTCTGTGTGTCAGGTTCTGCTCTGTAAACTGCTCTCTGCACTGTGGCACAGTCACTCTGAACTGCTCAGGGCTTGGATGAACTCAGCCTCTCACCCTCCACTGACCTCGGTCCCTTCGAACTGAGCATGAGCTCAATCTGACTCACAAATCCATCTGCAAAGGCACATCCTGGAAAGAGGGAGGGTAGGTTTATCCCCCAGCTTAGAAACCAGTAAGGCCATGGTCAGGGCCTCCAAAGCCCTGAGACACATCTACCCTGAGGCCACAGAAGAGTGAGCCCCCAGTTCTGCACGGGATTCCCTCTCCGTGCCCGGAGCTCTCCTGGGCAGCCTCCACTTCTCAGCTCTGTTCTGACACAGGAGCCACAACCACGGCCCCATTGCATCCTGGAACACATTTACATATAAAATTCTGCTCCTCATGGAGTCTCCCCTTTATTTCACATTCCATTTAATGGCTCCAGTTGTCCACACATCAGAATCCCAGACATTCCCCACCGGAAGCGCTCTCAGATCAGAGACACTCTTACCGTTTCCCAGCTATGCTGAGCCCCAGCCCTCGGCCCGTTTTCTTTTGGATATCTACAGAGAAAACCTCCAAGTTTTCCTCATCCTTGTAATGTGCTTCATTCCTGTAAACCACGAGCTGCACCTTCTGGGGTGTCTGCCGGAGTGCAGTGATGGCTTCCTCGTGGCTGGCGCTCCGCAGGTCGATCCCGTTCACCTGCAATGATCAGTGTTTGCTTTCCCAATGTCACGGATAAATGATCTTCTCATCACACCTTGCCCGTGGGTGACAGCACACATCTGCCAGTTTGACACCCCTTGGTGCTCTCTAATTGAGTGTTCCCATTTCCAGAGGGCCGAGATCCTGGGGCTCCTATGGGGTGGGAGCTCGGAGCTCTGTGCCACTGCCTAGAGCAAATCCCAACAATCAGAACATTTGGGCTTGGAAGTTTTGGGTGTTCTTTCCTTCTTTTTAACCTCAAGCCTTTGGAACCTCAAGCAATGCTTTTCTCCAGCTACACAAAGTGCTCCTTTGAGCTCCCTGGGTATCTCAGCACTCAGATCCCTTCTCCCCCAGCTCCATAACATCATCAAGACGAAAACAGAAAGAATCAGAAACACCAGCAAATGAATGGCCACAGAGAATCCCAGGCAGGATGTATTAAATGGTGATTTTCCTTTTTTCCCAATAGATGGCACACCAGACCACTGCTGGAGCAGCCAGCTACACTGCTCTTACCATAACCTGAGAAGGTTTTTAGTAATGTCAGACAGAACAAGAAGTTCTGCTTAAATGTTCCATAAAAAAAACCCTATTGCAACGTGAAACTTAATCTAATTTTGCCAAGCCTGATCCACAAGTGCCCTTTAAGGTGTTTGCCAATATTCTGTCAACGAAATCATCTTTTATTTCTTCATACCAAAACATATCAATACTTAGACATTTTTGAAGTCTCTTTAGGAAGCAGCATGAACTGTAACAGAACAACCACAAATGTTAATCCACTTCCATAAGTTTTAAGGCAATGAAAATATTCTCAGAGTTTCTAGATATGCAAAACTACAATAATACCTAATTTTACATTAAGATAACTAAGACTAATCTTTATTCTCTATATTCTTTTGTACCAATTCTACACATATTTATTTATAAGTGCATTGATATTCTTTCCTTGACACAGGCATCTATGTGTGCTTTATCACACTAATCTGAAACTAATTCAGTCATCTTTTTGATTAATACAGCTTTTAAAAGCTGAAATAATAACAATATTATGGCTCACAAACATTAGCACTTTCCTGTTTGGCCAGAGAAGAATTAATTAACCTGCTCCATTTTTACCCCCTAATTATCGTGCTCTGTTAATACCCCGTTATTTATAAAACCAAAACAACATTCGGCCTCAACGCTAACAAAAATATTTGCAGTGCAAGAGCTGTAAAGACAACTCCCCAAGTACCCCTTGCTATTTTCCTAACCCTACACACCGAGGCCTTAATGGCCATGCTGGGAATTTGTCCTGAGCTGACAGCAGAGCTGCAGAGCAGCTGCTCTGAACCCCTGCCTGACGCAAGTTTCATTTGCAGACCAACACTTCTCTCTTAACCCTTTCCCTCCAGCTTTTCCGTGCTTGTCTGGGGGAAAAACCACCACATTTATTCACAGCAGCCATTCCCCAGCTGTGTGAAGTGTGGCCTGGGGGAGCTGGTAGCTTCTGCAGGGATGTTGGGAGGGAGGGATGCTCACAGGGATGTTGGGAGGGATGCTCACAGGGATTTGGGAGGGAGGGATGCTCACAGGGATTTGGGAGGGATGCTCACAGGGATTTGGGAGGGATGCTCACAGGAATGCTAGCAGGGATGCTCACAGGGATACCAGCAGGGATGCTACAGCCACCTTCTCCTCCTCACCCCACGTTATCCCAGCTCAATATTTGGATTTCAGGCAGAGCAGAGATACAGGAGTGGTGTTGGGAGCACAGGCCTCCGAATGAAAGATTAAAGAGATGAATAATACTAAGCTATTGGACATGACAGCTGAACTATGTAATTCAAGAACTGCCTTGCTCAATTAAATTTAATGTATTCTCAATTTGTACCTTCAGTTTATATGAATATATAAGGAAATATGAATTTTTCAGGACGTTCTTAGTGACAGAAAGGAAGCCTCGAGAATGGATCCTATTGAACTTACAAGGGACCTCTGTTGAGCTGAAAACAAATCTCCACAACCAAAAGCAGACACAGAGAATGTCATTTACCTCTAGAATCTGATCACCAGCCCAAAGTCTGCCATCTCGGGCTGCTGCTCCTTCTTCATAAACTTCATGGATCACTATGGCATCCTGTGGGAAGAAGGCAGTGCCATGAACCCTGCTTCCCACACACCCCCAAACTGGCCACCACGACCCACCCCACACTCCCCACCAGCTCCACTGTTAAAAGTACAGCACTCCAAGCCAGGAGAAGCAAGACTGTAACACAGATCTGTTAACATTTTCAGCATTTTGAGATAAGAAAGTGACTTCTGTTATCAAAAGCTGGTATAATGGTACAAAGGATTTTGTTGTCCACTTCTTTCTAGAGCTTCTTCCATCATTTTTATACATTGGCATCAGCAGCACGTGAACTCAGTGTGAACTGTTGTATTAATATCGTCTACTTTTAATGATATTATTTAAAACCAGATTCTTTGGAGCTATGAATATTTTTAGGGACTTGGCATAGACCTCGGCTTTGAGCAAGAGCTGAATGCCTTGTGGTAAATAGCACTGGTTAAATCTGTAAGAAATGAAATCCAGAAGAAAGGAACAATGGCAAATGTTAGTTTATTACTGAGGTTGGAAAATGTAGGCAGTGGCAGATGTAGCTTCAGGGAAGGTTTCAGTGATTTAATCTTATTGCCAGCAATAGCTGTCCCCAAAGAAAAAGCATTACAAAGAACATACTGTTCTCTTGCTGGTGCTTTCCCTTTGCATTGTTCTGGTTTGTTTCTTTTTTCTTCTTTCCTTTTTCCTTGAAAAAATATAGGTGAACATCCTGCTACAGTTCTTCAGCTTGCAGGATGGGATGTTGCAGTGTGCAAAACCTCTCCTCAGCAGCACCAGCAAACCTTCAGCCTCAGAGCTGAGCCACCAGTGCTGGCTCTGGGCAAACACGAAGGTTCTGGGTAACCCAATCTCAAACACACCCTGCAGAAATGCTGCTGTGAGCTCCCCAACAGGATGCACCAGCCAGAGAGGAGCTTTCCCACAGTGCCCCCAGGAAAAGCTGGGGAGGTTGGAGCATGCAAACCCTGGTGTGTGATGGGTTCTTGGAGCAGGGGCAGGGAATTGCTGCTGGGCTGGGAAAAGGTGTCTCCATGCTTAGAGAACACTGGAAACCACATCTCTCATCACCAACCCATCCCCTGCCCGTGCTCACTCATGATCCTCTCCCAGCACAGACACAAAACTCCAATTTCCCTTCAGGTAACGCTCAGATCACAACACTGAGAGCACCATTCCCTTTACAACTTATTTCATGATGAGGACCTGCTGGAGCACAGCACCACTGCCACAGGTTCCCTCTGATCCATGGACACCAGTCCCTGAAAACAGCCTGGAGGATTGCAAGCACAAATGGGTTACAGCTGATACAAGAGTCCCAAATGGGGGAAAAGAGATTTCAATCTGAATAAATGGAGGAGAAACACTACGAGCTGTGTACCAAGTAATTAAGAAAATCAAAAGAGCGGTTTGATTAAAAAAGAAAATAAAATATAGATATAGATACACACCACTGGCAACTACAGGGTTTTTTTTTTTTAGCAGTAACTGAAGCAATAAATACTAAAAGACCAGAGCAACACAGGCATGTCCATCTTCTCCCTGTTGTGGGGTTTGGGTTATTGTGGGGTTTTGGTTGGTTGGTTTGGGGTTGTTTTACAAATGATGGTGTTATTCCAAAGCAATGAAAGAGACTTTAGCCTGGGAGAAGCGGCCAGTGAGAGAACAGCTTGAGAGGCAGCATCATCCACCTGGGACACACCAGGGAAGGGTTACCAGGAAGTTTGGTAGAAAACTGGCAGTGTGACCATGGAATAGCACACTGAGCACGTACACAGGATGGTCAAATTAAACCTTTTCAGACTGGATTTAATCTCATATTTCCTAACCTCTGAGCAAGGGCCTTTCAATCACATTTCTCTAAGACTGCTTTCCATCTGTGGTTGCTTTTAAAACATCCACCAAACTGGAGGTACCAGCTTTTCCCAGCACTGCTTTATTAAATGTAAAACTGCACATACCAGAGGCTCAGACCCAGGAACCACTGAGTGTTATCAGTTTGGATAATCTGCATCATCTATTTGAAAAGGCAACACTTCAGTGTTACACTGTGGTTCCTGCATGTGTGAGAAGCCAGATCCAGGACTAAAAATACACATGGCATGAAAAGGTACATTCCTGCTTGCCCTGTGCCTACCCTGCAGAAGGAAACATCTTGCTGACCTGCCAAAACACTGTTTTTCTTAAGCAGGGATTTTTTTTTTTAAAGTAGTGTAGCTGAACCAGGCTTATCAAATCGATTAAAAACAGAACAGAGCAACATGTCCATGATGCACTGTAAAGATTTCTAAACAGTCCATAAGTATAAATGTCAGTTTTAGTTTTCCTTAGCTTATGAACCATGGCAAACATCTCTTTTCTCTGACACTCCTGGGATCAGCTCAAAGTGCTTAACCCAGAAGTGATTTTTTTCCCACTGGATCTAGTGGGATCTTGATAAGACTCTGTTAGTTTTGATCATCCAGGACAAATCACTAAAACCAAACTACTGATGTTAGTGAACATTTTAAATCATATCAATATTTTAAAGGAGTTTGTGCAGTGATATCATACTCCAGCCATCTAACCCAGCCCCAAGCTGTAATGACTCTATCAACAGGCATGGATTGAAGCTGAACACCCCTCAGACCCTCAGAAAAAAACCAGAATCTATTATGACTAAAACAATACATTTATTTAAAAGATAGCTTTTGGTTTCTGGACATCTGCAGCTCCTGCTCAAATTAAATATCTGCTTGATATCAAAGCCTACATAGTTCAAAATCAATCAATCAAGAAGGATGAAGGGAAAGTGGTGTCAATGTTCAGCTCGAGGTTGTGAATTCATGGTGGCTCTGGACAGATTTTCCCATCCCTCCCCACCTCCTTTCACCACCACTTTCATACAGATTATGGCTCTCCATGGTTCGAGCTTGGCAGAGTCACAAAAACTGTTCGTGCAGAAGGGGAAATAAAAACACTCCCATATCAAGAACACACTTGTTTAAAAAAAGATACCCAGCTGCTGAAAGCACATACTTCATAAAGTTTACAAATCCATTCAACAAACTGGGGCTTTAATCTTTGTATATTTTGACAAAGAACAGTCTGGGACCATTACACAAATGGGGAATTAATGCAGAGCTGAGCAGCTCTTGCCTGGGATGGAAGGATGTGGAATATGAGCTGGGCCATACAAACAGTGTTTCTCCATGCTAAACAAAGTCCAGGCTGGCAGGTGTAAACTGAGACTGTCCAACCATGAAAACACTGAAAGAAAGACAGACATGAAGGGAATTTCTCTGCTACTGCAGACATTACCATCCTGGGCTCCAAAATGTGTGGATGGGAGGGTCTGAAGCCCAAGGAAATGAAGCTGAATGCACTGACACAAAAATCACCTGCAGGCCAGAATGGTTCTCAAACATGGCAACAGCACAGCTGGTTGGGATATGATGTGCCCCAAACCTGTTAAGAAGCAGAAATGGTCACCAAACCTGCCACAAGGAGAAGGTGTTTTGTAGGGTCCAGACTTGAGCTGTGGGACAGCTACACCCCTCACCAGGAGAGTATTGCTCTGACTGAGAATATCACTGTGACTGCAGCTGTGGAGCAGAGGGAAGGCACAGCAGTGAGAAAATGAGGGTTTGGCTGTGGGAGTAAAGGCAGAGAAGCAGGAGAAGCTCATGGAGCCTCTTGGTCAACACCTCAAAGAGCAAAGCTGGTGCAGAATGAATACACAGTGAGGGCAAGGTGCCTGACAGAAATTAGCACCTACCTCTGGAAAATAAAGCTGGTACCATGTGCACAGCATGATCTGCACTGCATTGCCCTTCATCTGAGGAGGGGAAGAACCCTGAACTCGCAGGGAGCTGGATCTCAACTCCCCCCTCCCTGGGCTGTGGATATTTTTCTGCTTGATTTATAACGATTCAGAGACCCACGAGGGGAAGAATATCACACTCAGCCCTCAGCAAAGGGCACAAACAGACAGGCTAACTCTGAGAATTAAATTCAGTCAGACTGACAGCTTAATCTTTGTATCTTAAATGTCAAGAGCTGGTATGGCAGAGACCTTAGGCAAGGACCACAGAGCACTGCCCTGGCTGAGCCTTTGGGAGGAAGGTGGTGAAGTCAGCATCCTGCTCAGGAAAATCAGGGACAAAGTGATCCTTAAAAGCCTGCAGGAGCATGAACCATGGTGAGAGAGTCTGCTGGCTTTGGGCTTGGACTGCTCACATGTTTCCTGCAAGTTTACAGCTCCTGAGCCAGTCTCTCCAGCGTTCCTTTTCTTCTGTGCAGCTGTTCTTCAGCAGGACAAGAAGCAGCTTTCAGCTGAAAAGTCACTGCAAAACAGCCCCCAGGCTGGGGGAATGCTGGCAATAGAGGGTGAGGGAGGAATAGGACATGCAGGAGACACAAATATTAATTACCAAAGGTATTTGTGAAGTCTCCTGGGATAAAGGTGGATCAGTGTGCAAAAGGGGCAATTCCAAAAGAAGTGGAGCAGAGAAATCTCCTTATTCCTGGTGTTGGATTGACAGAGAAAAATGTCCAGATTGTGGTGAAGAGTCTTCCTGCACAGCCCTGCACTGCTGCAAGTCCTGCTGCTTTAACTGGGCTGAGCTTTGCTTTGAGTCTGGCTTTGCTGAGCTGTTTCAGTCCAGGAGCTCCAGCCATTACCTGGACAGGATCAAAGACCCCTGACAGAAGGAACCACTCCCCACTAAGTTTTGAGGACTGCAAAAATCAGCACAGAACAACTTTAGATTGAGCCACATAACCACATATTGGGTGCAGGGAATGAAGCTTTCTGCATGGATCAGAGCACTTTTCTGAGGAAGATAAAAAGTAAACTACATGTAAAACCACGCACTGGAAAAGATGTTTTTATGATTTAGCTGACAAGTTGTGTTTTCCTAAGCTAACATTACACATTTCCAACTAATTTCCTACATAGCTACAAATGTTACACTAAATTAGCATTATTAAGGATAATAACACTGCAAGGGGTTTTGCTGACTGCAGGATCAGGGATTTATTTATCTCTTTTCCCAGGGCAAGCACAATACCATTAGTTATTTCCTTTTCAACTTCTCCAATACTTTGTCCAGAGTAGTACAATTGTAAAAATTTCATTTTTACAGGCTGGTTCCCAGATAAAAGCAGAAATCAACTGGTTGCACAGTGAGTTCCACTGGAGAGTTAACCCCTTGCAGGAATCTCTCAGTAGTTAAAATAAACCCAGCTGCTGGTTACTTGCAGGCAGAGGAAATGACAACAGTTATGTTATGATCTCTGATCTTCTATTTGCAGATCCAAATGGAATCTCCAAGATAACTTTTCAGCAAGGGAGGGTGAAGGTCAAGCCCAAGCAAATCTCTTGACTTCTCAGAGGGGTTTTATCTCCTGGCACTGCAGGATTTTTGCCATTGCTGGCGTTCACAAACCATTAGCAGGCACCCCAAATCCAAAGCCAAACACTACTGCAGTAAAACAGGCTGCAGAATGTAAAAATGTATTACTGTGTTAATGCAGAAATGCTTCACGTTGCACGAGACCCAGAAACTGCCCTGCTCAAGGTCAAAACAAAAGGTCTGTTTCCCATTTAAGAACAAGCCCTTGCAAGAGAGGGTGTTCACTTGCCAACTTTCATAAAAAAGATTAATCCACAATATCAATATGAATATAATTTTTCATACTAAAATACAGATTTATTTTAAGGAAGTGGATAGTATTTGTATTACATTTTATAGGCCCCTATAGTTACATCTGGTCCTTATTTATTTAAATTTTATTCAGCTTGCATAATATTTTTGCTTACAGTTATATTCTCTAAGATCAGAAAAGCTAAAACCTGAAAATTCAATGGCACTATTCATTAACATTCCTTCTCTCTGCAGTCATAGACATTTGCAAGCTCTCCTTTGATTCTGAAATAATAAAACTAAGGTAATAAGATGTTTAGTGTAAAAATATATGACTTAAGTCAGAATGATAGAAAGAGCTATGTTCCTGTGAATCACATGCCAAAGCAAACCAAAGTTTTTCAAAAAGTATACATGCTCATTTTAGAGGGAATAATAAAACACAGAATGACATACTAAAACCTTAACTCTCTCACTCTCATTATTTTATTAAGTTACCAAAAAAAAAAAAAAAAAAAAAAAAAGTTTGCAGTGTACAGAGCATGGCACAGGTTATAAAGAATGCATGAGGTCCTGGATGTGTGTGACACAGGAAGCCAAAAGCCAGGGGTTTCACCCAGCAGCAGCCAGGATCCTCCTGAAGCCCATCCTGACAGGTCCTGCTGCTTTTGTATATTGTTAGCCTAAATTTTACGGCTGATTTACATTCCTGGAAGACATCAGCTCCTTCAAGCAAGGCCCTGCTACACAAGCAAGCCCTACCATCAGCTCAACCCTTGCCAAAGACCCATCAAAGACATGATTTGCAAAACTTACTGCCCTAATTCCCTTTTGTGACAACTCATGTACAAAGCAGCTTGGGTTTGTCATGCTCCTGCAAGCCAGAGTCCTCCTGGAACGAGGATGAATCCACCAACTCCACTGCAGCATTATCCAAGCAGGAGTCAAAGCCATTCCTCACAATTTCAAGCTAACTGCATTTACCACCCTGTCATTAAATTGCCTCCTGGTTTATGGATGTGGGCAAGGCTTTAGGAGGGATTGCATTTTTTCCCTCTCCCAACCGCAGGCTCTCCCCCTCTGCAACACCAGAGCCACGGTGAAAAACTCAGGGCTCCCCTTCCTGGTTTTTATCCCATTGTTCCATTCATTGTGTGGGGGAATTTCACAGCAGCAGCAGCAGCAGCATCCACAGCCCATGTATTGCTGGAACCTCCCCAGAGGCCAATATCTCCCTTCTCATTTGTAGTTACAAGGCGAGCACATTTCACTGGAACACTCTCAGTCTTAGCTGCACTGGATGTCTGTCCATGCAATCACTCAGGTGTTGTCTGTCTATTCCCTGATAAAGACATTTTTGCCTGGATTTCAATATAACTGAAGTGGGGAGGGTGGGATGAAAGCTCAGCCAAGGGAGAACCTGCTCAGTAACACAGGAGTCCCTCGTGCTCAGGTAGGTCCCCACTGCTGACAGACTGCACAAAGCAGAGCTCTAGGCTTGGCTTTGGAGCAGGAGCAGCCTGGTTTTGGCAGCATGGAGCCCTCACAGGGCAATTATCCCTCACAGCTCCAGGGGCAAACACCAGGGCTTGAACAGCTGCAGCTTCAAGTCACAGTTCTCCTGATTATTCCCTTGCCCTTCCTTAACAGATGGGGTTTATTCAAGGGATGACTCACCTGGACTGACAGAATGAATGGAAATATTCTTCTGTCAAACTGCATCCCACCCTCAGGAAGCTCCCCCAGGAAACCCTCTGGGCTAACCCAGCTGATCAGGGAAGATTTTTGCTCCCCAGCTCCAGAGTTACCAGCTCTCACCAACTCCTGTCAGCTGAGCACAGGAATATTCTGTTATTTTTTGTGTTCCAGTTCTGTTATTCTGTTATTTTTTGTGTTGCAGTTCCCTGACTTTATTTTACAGATGGAGTACCTTGGAGTTTGTTAATTGCCTTAAAAAATGCTTTTCATTAAAGTCAGCTGAAAGCAAAAGTACAAAAAGAAAATGTACCACATTCAAACCCAGTCTAAAAAATCCTGCATAAGAGGTTTGGTGTTGTTTACAACAAAAGCCACACAGGATAAAGTGTATTTTTCTTCCTTTCTAAGGTTGAGATAATGACCACCCCCACTCTCTACTCCACCTCCAGAGAGCCCTAAGTTACAGATCCTGCAATCTTCTTTTATACCAGAGGTGCCTCTTCAGCAATTAGCTGTGATTTCCAGCCCCAGCTGAGCCTCTGAGCCCTCCTCCCTCCCAGGCTCTCTAACCCTGCCTGGAGGAACATCCCCAAACCAGCCTTGAAAGTGCTGGATGCCCTCTGGCATGTCTGAGTGCCTTAATCACCCAGGCAGCAAAGACAGAGTCAATAACTACCACTAATCAACTCGACCCTCACTGAATTATTGAGCTGGCAGCAAAGCAGTGACCCCATCCTGCAAAGAAAATGTTTGTACCTTAGAGCAGTGCCTTTTCCATGTGCTGCCAGGAGTCAAACCCCTGAAAATTCACTATCCTGGATTACAGAAAATCATTGCAAGTTGTTTAATGGGTTGGGATTTGAGAGAATCCTGGGACGGTTTGGGTTGGGAGGGATCTCAGAGCCAATCTCATCCCATCTCCTGCCATGGGACACCTTCCACTAGGCCAGGCTGATCTAAGCCCTGCTCAACACCCACCACCTCTCTGGACATCCCACCTGGCTGAGTACAATTCCAAACAATTCCTTGATGCCCTGTTCTCTGAGGATTTAAGATTAAAATCTCAGGGGTGTCCTGGGGAGCAGCGTTAGAGCCTCAAACCTCATTTTGGGGATGTTTCTGAAAACACTTTTTTTTTTCCCCTGTTTTAAATTCCCACTCTGAGGTTACTTTTACAAGTTTCATTGGACTACAACCAAAAGAAAAAATAAAAATCACAAACTGAAAGCCCTGTGCTTCAGCCAGCTCCACTCTGCACTTTAATTGCTTTAAAGCAGAGCCCATGTGTTGTGTTCTCTCAGGGGTACGGGGGAAGGTGAAATGAAAGTGAGTGAAGAAAAAAAAATACTTTATAAAAAATCGCCACTTGGAGGGAAATGAAATAGAACTGCTGCAGGGCTGGAGCAGTCTGGAGATCAACAAGATGAAGACAACTGCCAAGGACAGCCCTTCCTTGCCCATGCCTCTCCTGCAAGCACAAAGATCTTCCCAGCTGCTGCTCCCCAAGCACAGAGCCCCAGCCCTGCTTTATAATACATCACTGGAGAGGGTTTGCAGTTTAAGGGGATGGACATCTCCTCACCAAAAAACATTTCACAGGGGTTAAGACATCACTTTCCAACCTCCTGAACAAATTAACCTCCCTGCTCGCAGGCTGTATTTTTCAAGTCTCTACTTGGTGACTCCTGATGAGATTCCTGAGGTTATGCCTTAAAAGTTGCACTCTATATTTCATTTTTGAAGCAGCCTGTCCCTGGCTGCCAGATTTATTATTCCAAAAGCTGGGCCTGTACATCTTGTGCTCAAGGAAGATATAAAATATTCTGGGAGAGCTTTCCCATCCCATGTGAGCTGCTGTTGAGTAGCCCCAGCTCAGCATTTTTAGATCAAGAGCATTTCAGTACAACATGGGTGAGGCCCTTACAGGCCTGCCATGTCCATTTTAGACTTGACACGTTCTGAGCAGCATTCCTGGCTTCCCCCATGCTGATAAATTACTTCTGAGGTCCCAGGAGTTGGGGTTTGTAGGCACTTCTGCTGAAGCCAATTACAGTTCATTCTAATTTCTCTGCACTGCAGCAAACCCTGGGTCTTGGACACAAAATTTCTGCCACACGAGACCTTCAGGACTGATGAACTCCTTTGATTTTGCCTTGTTTAAAATATAAAAGATGTCCATCTGTGTAACTGAGCTAAAACCAAATGACAGAGAGCAAGACAGATCCATCACTCAGCTCCATGGAGCTGTTTTGTTATATTTTCTCTCTGAGCCATGAAACTCAGAAAGACAGAAACTTTCCAACAGCCCTGAGCAGTATTTGCTTTTACTCCTCATTATGTCACGTGAACTTCATTTCAACCCTTTAGAAAAGGTTTTCTGACTCCAGGGCAAAAAAAAAAAAAAAAAAAAAAATTAAAAAAATGGAAGGCATCATCAAAATAATTTGGAGAAGATCAGAAGCACAAATTAGACAGAAAAATGGGAGGTTCCCTGCCCAAGGCAGGGGGTTGCAAGTGGAGGATCCTGAAGGTTTCCAACCCAAACTCTTCCAGGATTCTGTGATCCCACCAGCTGAGTTGCTGCCTTGAGGAGCAGGGTTTGCAGGGGCTGCTCTGGAGAAGGAAGTGATGGAGAATCCCAGAGAGGGTCTGTGCTCATGGCAAATGACCAGGTTGGGCTGTGGTTTCCCAAAAGCACCTTGTTTCCTATGAAACACCATTTCTTGCCTTTCAGTGAGCAGATTCAGAGTTATGAAAAGAAGCAGGGACTCATTTTGGGTAAGTCCTGTAAGTTGAGGATCTGAAAATTGGGGAGTTGGACCTCACTCCCTTCATGGTTTCAGTTACTGCACTCCAGTGCACAGACTTTTAAAATCAACTCCTAGGAGGACACTTTAATGAATAAACTAATGAAAGCACAATACTTAACCAAAAACATTTACTCAATTTAAAGAATAAAACCCTTTGCATTTTTCTCATCTGTTCTGTAAAGGAGTTATTTACAATTTTCATTTATTTATATTAAAATCTCATGAAAGACACACACCATATTGCATCTGACAGACTGCCATGTATTATTTCCAAATTCCAGTTAAATGAAAAAGCAGGGAGATGACTAACACCAAGCAACTTATTTGAATTCACTCAACACTGAGGAGCTTGACAAAAAAAAAGGGGACTGGGGACAAAACTGTGCATGGCTGGAAAGAGTGAAAACTAAAAGTGAAAACTAACCCAGCCCCATCTCCATGGGAAACAGAGCAACTCATCCCAGCTCTCCATAACTGGAGACTGGGACAAATGGGATCAAAACCTGAACTTTTTCCAATTTCAGCTTTAATGCTGTAAAAGATCCAGCCTACACTCTGCAAAACAAAAGTTTCTTTTTCCTTTTGAGTTCCTTTTTTCTTTTCTTTTTTTTTTCTCTCTGGAAGAAAACTACTACATTGCAACTGTCTGTACCTGCTGACACTCACTGCACTTTGATGCTTTGATGATGTTCTGGGGAAAAACTGCATTTACCAGAGCAATTCCACTGCCTGAAGAGTCTCTGTGTCAGGGAATTCAGGAGAACCCAGCAAAGACACATCTGCAACAGACTTGTTTACTGAAAGAACTGAATTTGACATTTAAAAAACCCAATCTGGATCCTCTTACTCTCTCAAATGGGAGAGGAGACAGAGGAGCAGAGGCAGAGAGGGGTTTAGCATCACTGATTTGCTGAGCTCATGCTTGAACTGATACATTTTAATTCATCTGAAAATAATTTTTTTAAAAAAACAGCATATCCAGGAGGCAGATTAAGCCAAGAGACACAGAAAACAATAAAAGATCACCTTTGGTTTACCTCTGTTCTGCAAGGGCTTTTGCTGGCAGGCAGATAAATCACAGTTTGTTGAAACAGCTACTGAACATTTCTGCTCTCAGGACAGAGCTGTTCCCTTTGCTGAGACAGCTCTACCTCTGCAACATTAATTTCTAGTCCAGCCATTCTGATAACTTAGCTGCTTCCAACTCCTGATTCACAATGGTTAAATAAAAGAAAACACATCTGCAACCTCTGACCACAGCAGAAAAACTACTGAAACACAAACAATTTCAACAGGAGCATCCTCTGATGTGACACAAGGCAAAATTACCAATTTTTTATTGGAGGTGGTAGTTGGCTCGTCCTCCCCTGCCTTCAACAATTTATTAGAGCAATTACATATTAAGGGCATTATTATTTCCCATGTTTTCTTTGTCTTTGTCTGCAGCAAACATGATTTTAACAGAAACTCACCAGTGGAGTGTCTTTGCCCCCAACGATGCTGAGCCCGAGGCCTGAGCGACCCTTGGAGATCTCTATGGTCATCTCCTGCCCTGGAACTATGGCACAGGTGGCTGGATCCACAGGCAGAGCAGCTGGGAAGACACCTGAGAACATCAAAAGGGAAAGAAGTGAGTCACACAACACAGTAAGAAAATGAGAACCACCAAAGGTGGTTCACCAAATTCAGCTTTTTTTTGCTCTTCACCTTAATAAAATTGAGCTACAGGATCACATTGAGTCACTTCTGAAGTCTCTGAAACAGAGTGACTTGAGTTATCCCAGTAAAAGCCTGTTTTATCTAATCTAATTCAGTTTTAAGCTCTACAATTCAGATCATGATGGAAAGGAGTATTCCTTCCAGGGCAGATATTCCAGCACCATGGAATGAGCAGCATGACCCAAATTATCTTTCCTTATATTTCAATTGAAAATGAGATCATCTTTGTATGTGAAAGTCAAGAAAAACAAGTGAAGACACCTTCAAGCTCTCAAAAATTGTGACAGGAGAGAAAAATACAAACACTCTATAAAATAACTTAGAATAGGTCAAGAATAGGTCATTGGATGTTCAAAGAAACAAAACTTCAGCAAAAGTTATCTGGAAAACAAAATGAAAACATCCATCTTGGGTCAGGGTACTAAAAATACACTAAATTGGGGCAAAATCACTGGTTCCTACCACGGCTGGTGACTTCTGCTTCTGGAGAAAGGTAAGGAGGTGCTGGCTCCAGGGGCAGATCCTGGGAGCTCACCGGGGCTTTCGTGGCAGATTTGGGCTGTCTGAGCTGGTTGAGGACCTAAAAGCAAAGCAGAAGCAGGAGAGATCAGCTATCAGTCACAGAAAGGTATGATATGGTGAGGGTTGTGCCTCACTAAACCCTCAAAATCAACAGAAGGAAAAACAATTTCCACACATTTAAAGAGGAGCCAGTAATTTTTTTACGTTTCCATCAATAAAATTATTTTAATGTCTTCCCAGTTAATCCTTTCCCCCCACGAATCACTCAGTCTTTAACCAAATCAAGCCCTCAGAACCTTCCCTCACTGGTCAACACAAACACACAAACATTTTCCTGATCACACATACGTTTTCTGGGAGCTGCTCCTCTGGCTCCTGCTGATCTGCCACCACTGGTATATCAGTGTCTTTACATTTCACATCCTAAAAAGTCAAAAAAGAAAGTGAGGTGTATTGAAAATGTCTCATTAGCTTCAATAAAATATCCTCTAAAACTCAGAATGATGATTCTGGAGGAATACAGAGATGGAATTTTAGGTCCCTGCCAACCCAAACCAGTCTGGGATTCCAAGATTTCTCCATCTAAATCCATTTGTGCCACCAAAAAAAGCTGAAGCCCAAAACTGAACAGAGGCAAAGCTGCTGTGAGCACAGGGAATATCAGGAGTTATTAAAATCACACCCCTCAGCTCTGAGGGCTTGCAATGCACAGGAGGGATTTTTGGGGAGGAGATGGTCACACTTGCTCTGTGCTGTTCCAGAGCTGCAGGAAACTCTGGAATGACTGGGACAGCAATTCCCAAGCTCTGTGTAGGGACTCCTCAGTGCCCACAGCAGGAAGGGGCTCCAAGTCATCTGCTCTCTCCTCCCCCTCCTTTTTTGCCTCTCCTAAATAAAGAAACTGCTTAAAATGCATCCTCCAGCCTCATTTAAAAGGTCTCCAGCATTGGTATTGCAATCACTGCCCCTCCTTGTAGCCTAATTTATTTCTGTACCTTTGAAATACACAAAAATATATTTTTTATCTCCAACTTCTACAACTGCTTCCAGACAGGTACAGTGCTTAGCTCTTCACTAAACTTAGGCCACTTTGATCCAAGTAATAGTTAATTTTCTCATCCCATATTAAAAACCCCTGATAAACAGCCTAGTTTGTAGAAAAACTAAGTACCAACTTCCAAAGATTACCTCAAATCTTTTTCAAATATTCAAAAGTTACTCTGAATCTCAGGAAGCATTTCTAATTAAGATGACAGTTTCTACATTGAAAAAAAAAAAGGTAAACAGAGTTGTAAGTAATACAGCTTGGAAATACTGGCCTTGTTTGCTGGACTTTTATTACATTAAAAGATGCCAACCCCCACAGAATCTTTCTTTTTTCCTCCCCTTCAATTTTTCTCCAAGCTTGCTGTAATTCTACAACTGCAACTATTATCCAAAAGGGTAACAGGAAAAAAGATAAAGTGGTGATGTCATTGTATTATCAGAGGTGTCAGGGGAGAAATGGGAAGGTTGCTTTGTCATTTTCTGAGAGATTGTTTTAATGAGCAATGAAAAATTACTTCATACTTCCCTTTTTCATTGTGATATGTGACTAAAATCTGAAGCTTCACCTTGCCCCACAGGTAAGCACCAGGCAGCACCTTTACATGTCCCTGATCCTTTAATTGAGGCTGTGCTAGAGGTACTGAACAAAATAACACCAAATACACTCAGCATTTGTCAAAAGCCTGCAGCCCAACTGGTTTAATCAAATCCAAGCCCCTCGACTCCATCCAAAAGCACTTTTACACAGCCCCTCCTCTTTGCCAGTGTTTCAAGGATGTGTTTTCTGTTTGTGCTGAAGACAGATTATTGTTCCAAGTTCAAACCTTTACAGGCAAATGAATCCATTCTCACATACCATTTTCACTTTGTCAGATTAAATCTTCCAAGAGCATCTCAAAGCCTCCTCCATCAATTCTTTTCCAAGGACACCTTATGGAAAACCAGATTTCTTCAGCCCTCAGAAACCCAGGACCTTCCATGAGGCCAGCTCAACCCTCAGCTCATAAACACACAGACTTTGCCTAACGCTTCCACTGGCTCCAGTTCAGAAACAAAGTTGTTTTCCTTCCCCCTTCTTATCATCCAAGCCTACAATGATGTCCATTATACAACTTTATAGCTTTTAAAGTGATGAAGTGACAACAAAGAGTATGTTGTGATAGACTGACAAATTTATCAGCAACAGATGAATAGAGAATGATGTGAATTTTTTAACTTTCCTTTTATTACAGCTGTCACTTGGTGAGACATCCTGCCCATGCTTTGAGCTGTACATACTTGTGGAAGATCTCTGCTGATAAGCACATACTTTTTATTTACTCAGTGAACTTGATCTTGCTTGTTGACTTTTACATTCCTGATTTCTCCTGACACATGACTGAGAAATTCAGACACAATGGTGAAGTAGCACTGAGGCTCTGGTAGCAACATCATGCTATGAAAAACAAGGCACTGCTTTCTTTTGCTTCCATAGTCACTAGAAGGCTGCAAGACAAATCTCCCTTCCCAAAAATATCAATTTCTGGTGTGCTGCACTGCAGAGTCAAAGTCTTAGTGCCAGTTGTGCCTACAAACCCACTGCCTTTGGGCCAGAACCATCAGCACACTCCCAAAACTGAGATCCACTCACAAATACTTCCCATGGAGTTTGAAAATCCAGGTGGTAAGAACACTCTGAAATTATGAAACTGCCTTCTGCCATTATTTTTCATCCATTTATACCCCTAAACCAAGGGCTGGCCCAGCAGAAGGAATTATGGAATGAGCAGTTGGGTCTACAGGAATTCCAATACTTCAGTGCAGGTCTTTGCCTTCTCTTACCTCTCTGCCATGGCTTTGTTTTAGAAAACTCTTTTTCTTTCTTTTCTTTTACCTTTCAACTTGTGCCCTTTGGCTCCACAGTTCCCTTCTTTCTTGCTCCAAGTCTGAAAAGAAGCTGCCAATATATTCTGGGTTTCCTGTGGTTCCAGAGGCATCTTCCCCACATACCCTACCTTGGATTGCTGAAGTTTCTTTTTCCTTTTTAATGAAATTAAATTCACCCCTCCTCCAACGTCACCCAAAGAGCTGCACAGCACCACAGCCTGCACCACAAGTTCACTTTTGTGTAACATATTTTATGTATTTTTATCTGCCTCAGTCTTTGAGCAATTTCTCATATTTCCTTGCAATCCCTTTAACATTTCTTGCCAAGTTGAGCAAGAACTCCAATAAAACCAGGTGAATGACACCTACAAATACATACAGGGAAACTCTGATTCATTTATATTCCAGCCCATCAGAGGAATCTGCACTGGGCTACCAAACAGCAATAACTCAACCTTTTTGTGATCCATTAGGGACATAAATCAATCCATGGGTGATTAATTCTGATGCCTGAATAGCACATAACACTTCCTAACTCTTGGAATTTGCAGACTCATTAATTAAACACTTACTAGCTCCAGAGCATTATGTATATTCAATTTATATTTGCAACCCCCAAGACACTCCTTGCAGGAGACATGATGGAGCAGGAAGAAAACATCTAAGAGGAAAAATATCCAGAAATGTCAGGTTTCCTTAGCTGAGGAAACACAGCAAGTCCTGCTCTCCTTGAAACTGGAGTAGGCAACAAAAAGACTCTCTCAGCAAATTTTGAGGTACCTCCAGGTTAGTCATGTTTAGTGTTTTTTCCATTTTAAACTTTTAACACAAAGAGAAGAGATCAGAGCTGCACCCTGAAGGACTTTCAGATTCCTGATAATGCATGAGCCTGACCTATTAAACAACAAAAAGCTCCATCTGTATCAATGAGAAGTTCAGTATTTATTACAGTGCACACTGACAGAACCACATTAAACCACAAGTTATGGCCTTAATGCAGAAATCACTGAGAGCAACTCTATAGCTGTGTTATTCAGGAGGCAAGACTAGATTATGATAATAGACATCTTGGCCTCAGAATTTATGAAGCTATGAATAGAAATGAGAATATGATTTACAGGCCAGGCTTTTCCTAAAGTTTGTCACACATGGATGGCAGGAGTGGAAAAACAATCCCCTCACTCACCAAGAACCCAAGAGAGGCCAAAATGCTGGGTGAAAACTCTTACCTTGGTATTTTAACAATTTAGACTGAGTGCTCAGTTCATGAGAACAGGCTGTGTGTGTAAAGCTGAGTTTGATTCTGCTTTTACACATACTGGATATTATTTGACAAAAGTGCTGCAACACTCCAACAAAAAGACAGAGAAAACCAATCCAGCCCAGTGAGCCTCCACATTCTAAACTGTAATAATCATTAAATATTGCTTTAAGTCACTCACAGCTTTGTTGGACTCCTCATCAGTCAGGCTTTTCATGACAACTTCCAAACTTGGGTCTTCCTCACCACTTGCAGGTTCAGTGCCACCGTGGTCCTGGGAGAAAGGATTGACAACAGCTTTGAAATGTAACAGCTAAACAGAAACAGCTAAACAGAAACAGCTAAACAGAAACAGCTAAACAGAAAAATTACACCGTTTTACCATTTCTTGTTGGGTTTTTTTCAGACAAGGTAGAAAGATCCACAGTTAGAGCCTCCCCATGTCAGGGGGTGAACGAGGGATGTGAGTCTGGGAAGGCAGACCTTGGTCCCCACCTGGCTGACAAAAAGCACCACAAGATGTTCCCAAAACTGCACTCAGGGGCAACTTTCAAGGCCAGACTAATCCCTACCAACTGTGGAAGCTGTGGGTTTGGTATGAATTGCCTTCCTCCAGACCTCTGCCACATGCTCAGCACGATAAAGGAGTCCCAGGCTCCTTCACACATCAGAACAGCTTGGGAAAATCATGGAATGGTTTGGCTAGGAAGGGACCTTAAAGCCCTTTGGGCACTGCCAGGGGCTCTGAGCTCTCCCTGGATCCTTCTCCTCTCCAGGGGAGCACCCCCAGCTCTCCCAGCCTGGCTCCAGAGCAGGTGAACTCCAACCCTGAAGCAGCTCTGGGGCCTCCTCTGGACTCTTCAGGCACAGAAACAAAACTATTTCTGAATTTTCATTAGACATTTTACATTTAAGTAAACATAAACTCAAATATCTCAACCACCACTTGAGTGGACAAAGCACCTCTGGTCTCTGCTGCTAAAAGTCACCTCATTCTGTGATTTTCTGGTGATTGAAACTTCTTAAAACATATTTTTATGTTAATATTAATAAAAAAAAAATTTAATATACTCTGTTTCTGGTGGCTTGCCCACAGTATCACACCACAACACAGTCTTATCCTGTCCTGCAAACCCTGATTTATTTACTGTTTTTATTTACTGTATTTACTGTTTATCACTTTTCATATAACAAAGATAAAGAGATAAGCTGCAGATAAAGACATAAGACAAAGATCAAGAGAGAAGCTGAAGAAAACTAACACAATAATCCATGGTAACTATGGCACCCTGATATTCCATTCCACCAGCCAGGCTCTTTAATGTGATCTGACAAGGTACATGTAGGGTGCATGTAACACACCATATTAAATATTTATGTGGTATTTCAAAGATATTTGAAGATACAATTTCAAGATATAAGGGCATTTTTTCTTTATTTAAAGAGAGGAAGAGCTGCCAAAGAAAGCAATGTGAACTACTGTATAACATCACTATATTTGGTTATGTTGATTTTATATAATAAAAAGATACCAGCTAGAAATAAAAAAACCTGCATTTGCTTATAAAACAAACATAATGTAAATAGTAAGAACTTGCCATTAATACATGAAACTCAACCCACAAGCATCTACCTCTAAAGGCAGGCAAAGACACACTTTGGAAGAGATTAATTAGAGCCATTTGACCACAGTACTGAATGTACCTAAACAAAGTTTTGTGCTTCATCCTGAAGGCACAAATATTAAACAAAGCTGGGAACAAATGCAGGTATTAAGGAGTCACCAGAACTAAAATGAACTCTGTGAATTGTAGAGTAATTTATAAAGCAGCAGCTGCACCTGGGATGCACTGCTGGTGTGGAGAAGGAAAAGCCAAAGCACTGTCCAAAAATGACTCAGATCCAAACAAAACATGAGCAGATTTTGCTCTGTACAGCACCAGGCCTGCAAAGAGCAGCCATCAGGGGTGACAGAATCTGCAAAAGAACAGCAAGAGTGCAAACAAACAGGAGATGCATCCAGCCTTACCTCCCGTGGCCCCGTGCTGAGGGATCCCAGCCACGCTCATGGAAATACCAGGAGTTCAATGCACATGAATTTATCGAGGCAAGACCAAACCCCAATTGAATTACAAAACATCTTTTGCTTTATTAGCTCAGATAGAAATAGAATTAAAAAGCAACAGCAAGGCTAACCGTGTAGTTTATCTAGCAAATTTAGTTACACCATATTGAGATGTCAGAATGATAACGAGTGTGGTGGCTGCAGGGATTCCTGGTGCACAGAGCAGCAATCAGTCTGCACTGGGGCTGAGGCAGCACCAGGAATCACGGAGAACACTGGCAACGTGACCACACCGAGATTGTTCTGGCACTGGGAGATTATCCCAGGCAAAACTGCCTCACCACAAGCACCACGACCAGCTGGAGAAGGAGCAGGAGCAGGAGAGGAGGTGGCAAGGTTTAAATGTGGAGCCTTCTCTTCCTCCTGTTTCATACCTGCTGTTAATGCCATGCAGGTCTGTCAGTAACAACCAGATCAATAAGAAAGAGACAAGGCAAAATAAGCCCTATTAGGCCAAGTCTCTACCCAATGCATTTTATGATCCCGGGTTCAATTAGACAAGGTGCTCGAACTTATCATGAGCTGCTAATTATGATTAATCTGTGCAATTTAGCAGTCTCTAATTAAAAGCAACAGCCTACAAACCTTACCTCGATAGCAGAGTGGGAGCCTGAAGGCAGTGGGAAGGGAGTGACAGCCATCTGGTTGACTGCATCTTCACTTCTGTACAACAAAACATCACCACGTTACACACCAAACCAGGCACAAAATTCTCCTTTGAGTTGGTTCTGCCCATTAAGAAAATACCTTCACTCCCATGACAACTGGTTTTTACCAGAGTTAGAGCTTAGAAAATCACTTTATTTTTGCTCTGGGTCCTTGCTCCCCAACAGGTCACATCCCTCCATGGGACCAGAGGAGGCTCAGCTGGGACACACTGACTTCATGGCCTTTGGAAATCTAATTTTGTGTGGATTATCAGAGGATACAGTTGGAGTTTATGGTCCCTACACATCCATAGATGTGCTCACACTTACTCAGCCTCTTTTAATGGTCTCTACATCTGTAAACTGCTTGTTTATAGTTTCACATTCACGTTACTGAAATACAATACCTGTTTTAATTTAACAGATTGCTTTCTCTTTTTTTTGTTCATTTTTGCTGTGGTCTTTTCTAAACGATTCCATGTAAAACCTTGGAAGAGATTTTATAAAATGCAGGGAGAAGAGGAGATGAATGCTGATTCTCCCTACATACAAAGTAAATTATTTTTCCAAAATGCTTATGATGTATGGCATCTTTTTCTCTCTCTATAAAACGCCTGTAAAGTTGACATCTGATTACTTTGGATTTTTATTTATCAGCATTCTGCCTTGCTGATGTTTTTCCTCGATTGCCACTTAAACTGATTTGTTTTCTGGAATTAGCTGTGCATTTTTTTTGGCCCCTGTAAAACGAAAACAGGTAACAGATGAGTTCAGTGATATCATTTAAGGCAAATCATCACAGAATCACAGAATGGTTTGGGTGGGAAGGGACCTTAAAGCTCACCCAGTGCTACCCCTGCCATGGCAGGGACACCTTCCACTGTCCCAGGGTGCTCCAGCCTGGCCTTGGGCACTGCCAGGGATCCAGGGGCAGCCACAGCTTCTATGGGCACCCTGTGCCAGGGCCTGCCCAACCTCAAGGAGAAGAATTTATTCTCAAAATCCAATGTAAATTCACCCCAGCCACCTTAAAGCCATTCCCCCCTGTCCTATCACTTCATCCCTTTTCACAAAGTCCCTTCTCCAGCCTTTCTGCAGGAGGAATCAGTGATGCTGCTGCTCCACAGGAACAGTTCTTAGTTAAAGGAAGTGACTTCTCATGGCTCTGGTCCTCTTTATTGCATTCCATGTCACAGTGACACGAGCAGAATTTTTTCCTCTTTAATTTCTGGGATAAACTATTAGAGTATTATGTGTTTTTAACTCATTTTATGGAAGTGCCTGAAAGAAAAAAAATCGAATTTTCCCCCTGAAGATTTAAAACACATGGAGCTAGCATGTTGTGATCACTGTGAATCAGCACAGCAGCAAATGGGAGTCACAGGCACTCGAAAAGGCAAATCCTGCAGGCAGAGGTTGGTGAATTCATTTACTTATCTTCAGCCCCAGGTTCCCAGGAGCTGGCTGGGAGCTGCTCAGAGCTGTCCTGGCTCCCAGCCTCCCCTCCTGGCCCTGCTCAGAGCCCTGCAGCAGTGAGAGCCCAGGCTGGGAGTGGGCTCGTGGTGCAGAGATGCAGGGCCAGGACAAGCCCATGAATTTCATCAGCATTTCACAATTTCCAAGTGCATTTTACCCCACGGGGCATGCTGGGCAAGGACATTTCCCCTGCTCTTATCTTCGTGAGACATCGATCTCATTATGGCTGGTGCTTTTCTAACCTACAGGAATAAATCAGCACAGGAGAGGCCCCAGTGATTTTGTGATTTTTCCTTTTCCTGGCAATAGTTTATGTGAAGTACAATCAGCATGAAAACCAACCCCACTCTGCAGTTCACAATGCAGGCTGCATGCTGTGCAATTAGGAGCAAACATGGAAATAAAGAGGGACATATAGATAAGCTTTGTAAGAAATACCCTAAAAATTGCTAGACAGAAGCTCCATGACAAAATAAAGGTACAATTAATTATCCAAACTAGTTTTCACTTCATACACATACACTTTTGTATTTTTTTCCATCAGTGGGAAAAAAAATCTCTATTCAGCTTTAAGTGGATGGCCATTTTTATTCCAAGCAATAACAAAACCACTGATGGTAATTCCCCAGGGGGAAAAAAAAAAGCAAAAATATAAAAAACCCCAAGGTTACACAGTGTCACAACTTGTAATCTCCCCCTGCTAGGACTCGTACATATTTAAATACTTTAATGCTGCTTCAAAGGAGAATGCTTCAAAGCAGAATCAAAGTGGGAATATATTTTAAAGTGACAGATCTAATAATAAATAGCTGTTTTTGCTCTCCACTTCCACAAGTGTCCTCAACTAAAATGTGAATTTATTTATGACTAAAAGGAGCAATCATTTTCTTTTGATGCAGGGGCAGACAGCTTAGAAGTCTGAACATCATATTCAAATTACAGTGACTGCAGACGAGCATTCAACATATCTGCCAACAGCTGCTCCAGAACCACCTCCAAAAAAGCTGTTCCCAGTTACTGGTGTTCAATATTGCTTGGGGTTAAGGTGTCTAAACCTTCACACTCGAGAAAAAGGCTTCATTCCTTATTACATTTTACTTCTTTCTAATCTAAATAAGACCCCTGGACATTCCCCATCCTGTCTTGTAGACCAAAAATTAAAAGCCCTGATGTTTTGCTCCACCTGCATACTCTTGCAGCTTAAGCAAAGACAAATATATTTACTACTGACTTAAATAACACAAAAAGAAGCCTAAAGAGAGCCACATGCAAACAGAAATCCAAAGGGAGCACCCATTCCATGCTGCAGGAAGGGAGCCTGAAGGGAAGCTGAAGTTGGGTGCTGTAAGGCAAAACCAGGAGAAATCCCAAACCAGACCCACCGAGAGGGGCGACCCCAGCACACAAACGATTTAATTCCTCACAGGACACACTGAATTCCCCTCTGGGGGCTCCTGGCCACTTTTGACTCATCACAGATGTCCACACGTCCTCTGGATGTATAAACTAACGGGGAAAAACCTCCTGCAAAAATATCTGCAGCCACACAGCTCCTCAGCACTGAGAGAGAATTTGACAACAGCTTTGCAAGGGGCTGTGGATGCTTTTTGTGGGAATACATCAAGAATCAGCAGAAAAACCCAATAGCTTGTATGAAGTGACACTAAATCTTAGAACAGAGCTGTGGAACAAGAGGATAAATCTTTCCTCTGCAAGGTGACACCAGAACAAGAAGTCTTGCAGATTATCTAAAGCTTATATTGCTCACATCCTGCTTGCTAAGTTAAAATAAAAAAAAAAAAAATAAATCAGGGTCTTGTGTTTTCTCATCTTTGTCTTCCCTCTAGAAGCTCCTTTGGACACGAGGAGTTGCAGGAAAGCTTCACACTGAGCACACAACACTGGGATTCTCCTCCAGTTGGGGCAAGGCAGGACCTTTGTGCTGTGCATCTTCCTGAAAAATCTCTCCCACAGCAGCAAGAACAGTCTTGTTCTGCACTTCCTCTCCATCCCCTCCCAATTACATGGGAGCCACAGGCACACAGGTATTTTTAAATGAACAACTAATGTTCCTGTGAACTGCAGTTTAGGTCATCAAAGGTTTTGAAGGAGCCCAAATTACTGAATTTCCTGAACCATGTGCCTGTTCCCACACGTGTATGACAGAGAGGAGGAAACAGCTCTGGAGAAAGCAGGAAAAGTCCAAACTTGCTCACACACAGGGCCTGGCAAGGGCTTATTTTTAAAGCTTTCCCACATGAAAGAACCTCAGCAATCAAAGCAAGTAAAAACAGGAGTTTATACTCTTAAAATATGGCCAATTATGTAGGTTTGAACGAACGCTAAAATAGTTTTTAAAGCATGGCAATATTTGAGAGTGGCACTAAACATTAAGATGTCACTTCTAGAGGCTCTGAAAGAAGAGCCCAAGCCAGAGCAATGGGGAATGCTGAACAACCCAGACACTCCCCAGTCCTTGGAGTAGAAGGATCCCTCTCCTCTGCACATCACCACAAATAACAGGAGATTACACCTGGAAGTGGAAGGAGGGGCTGGGTGACAGATCTGTGGGCTTCACAATCCCACCAGCAGGAAGCAGCAATATCAGAGCAGTGACTGCAGTGTGGGAGGGCTCAGGACAGGTAACACATGGTATTTAAATCAGAAAAATCCCTCACTGTTAAAGCATTTCTCATGGTTCATAACAGCACTAGGCAATTTTCTTTTAAGGGATACAGGTAGAGCAAAGAGTGACTCACAGGACTGAACACAATGGGAGGATGGTTTGAAATCAGTGGAATTCACTTTGATTCAAGCACTCAGCTGTATTTGATCTGCTTGTTATACCAACACTGAAGCACCAAAACAGATTAAAGGCAGTTAATTGAGCATGGAAAAAACACTGAGTTTGCTGAATCATAAAATTCTCACTGTAAAAGAGCACTCTGATGTAAACTGGATTTCCTACTCCAGATGTAAAATCTAATTATATTGTTTCATTATGCAAGTTACAGGGATGGACTTACAACACATCACTAAAACCCACAATGGGTAGAAAACACATCCTATTTTGGGAACTGGGGCACAGACACTCCTAAAACAAGCAAGTCCCTTTCTCATATTATTACCTGGCTAATTCCTGTTGGAGAATCAGAGCAAGAATTTCAAAAGGCAACTAAGACATTACATCCCTTATTGCCCCTGAAAAAAGGAAAGTGACACTATAACTGCACATCTTTTAGATGCTCTTAGAAGCTCAAGTAATTAATGAGAACACTGGGAAACAGGGCTGTGTTTAGACCTATATTTTGGAATCTGGCCAAAATCAACTGTTTTAAATAATTATTGTCAACCTAATTGAGGAAAAGATGCTCATAAAGCAGAGTGAGAAGCCTTCAAACATAAGGGGGTGTCTGTGATTCTCACAACAGCTACTGAGCTGCAAAGCAGCAGCAGCAAAAATTCCAGGAAAGGGTGGGAATGCAATTGTAACACTACCTGGGTGTAAAAAAGTATGAACAGACTTTTATAGCACACATGGTAAGTCAGGATTTTAGCAAAAAAAGTCAAAAAGGCTGAGGATACCTTTTATCCTTTATCTTTGTCTAGAAAAAGAAATAAATTTGGGGTTGGAGCTGGATAATCTTTAATGTCCCTTCCAACCCAAACCATTCTATGATTCTCTGAAGTTATTTAATGATAGTTATTACAGCTCTCACAGAAAGGCTTTTCTGTGCCCAGGAATTTCTGGGCTTCTTTCACAACTGATTAAGGAGTTTATGGAAACATCCCCCTGCCCTGCACATGAACCAAAACACCAGGAATAGGAAAACCTGGATGCTGTTTCCTGCTTCCAAGTGGAAAGCAGCATGCTTATCACTCAGCATCCTCCATCTCAGGGAAAAAAAGGTCTCAGGGTATCAGAGAGGGCACTTGGAATAGCCCAAAAATTCCACCAGTTTGGCTTTTATGCCCTGAATCAGCTCAGTCAGGACCTTTTTAGGCTGTGGATTGATGTGTTTCTGGAAAATTACAATCTACTCAGTTTTTTTTTCACTGGTGAAACGAGAATATTCATATTTTTATGAACATGAAAATCAAATTAATTTCTCTCAAAACTCCTGCAGTCCGTGCCATTTTGCTCTGGTGAGCTGTGGTGTAACTTAGCCAAAACACATCCAGAGGCACAGAAAGGCCACAGCTCATGTTTTCACTCAGCAGCATCCACTGGGTTTGTGGTCTGAGCTGGAGGAATGGGAAGCACCAAGACAGGCTGGGCTCATGGAACACAGTTTGCATGAGAAGAGCAAATAAAATCCACATTTAAGACAGACAGCCTAATTTGTCTTTGCTAGAACTCGACCACACATCACAAAACGAGGGACATTGGTTTGGGGCAGTGCTCCAGTTACTAAGGACATCCTCTCAGTGGGAGAATTCCCTTTTATTGCTGCTCCAGTGGCTGCCTGGGCTGAGCAAACAGACCCATGAGTGCAAGGCCAAGAGCAGTGACAAGATTTTGTGCTCCTGGGAAGATGGAAGTTTACAACCTCAGCAGCAACATTTAAAAGTGTTGTTTTTTTTTTTTTTTAACTCTGAGATGGAAACAAGAATCACTCAATGGTATTTCTAGTATCTCTTGAATATTTGAGATAAATTTTTGCCTTGAAACTCACAATCCAAAAAGGGGAATTTTAGCTAAGAACCTACATGGCCTTTGTGTCTCAAACACCAAGGATCTCCAGTCCATGGGAAGTGGATCTGATGGGGCCCATCCCCTGGAGTTCTGCTTGGAGCTTGGCTTGGGCTTCCACAAGTTGTGGTTTTGCCTCTGGAACTTCCAAACCAGACACATTTTCCACAGGCAATTAAATAATGGTGAGTGATCCGTGGGACGTGACGTTTAATTTTCAATGGCTGGGGAAAGTAACACAGGAGCTGCAGGCAAGAGAATTAATCTCCTCCAGATCCCCTGAGCTGCCAGGGATAGCAACTCATTCCTCACCGTGCTAATGCTGCTCTTCCATCATTTCTGGGCACGCTGCACCAGGCAGAGCTGTGGCAGTAAATGTACACATTTATATGCATTCACCCACAGATTATTACATTGTTCACAGGGAGGCTGTGGATGAGCCAGGAATATAAAACAATATCAAGTATGATGTATATGTTGGTGGGAAGACCACCTTATAAAATGGCATGGGGGTAAGTGCCCAACAAAAGGCACAGCTGGAATTTATTCATAAATACACACCTATGGAATTCCAGCCTGTTAAAGCATGTATGAGTCCTGGGAAAGAGGCAGCTTCTTCCCAGACCTCCTGCCCAGGGTCAGAAGAGCAACACTTCCTGAACTACTGAGGGAATGCATGCAGGTGTCTTTAATTCATGTACAAAGAGGAAAAATTTTCATGCTTGGAGCAAAAGAAAAATGCCCACATGTAATTTTTATGCAGATGAAAGGATGTTTTAGCATATTCCCTCCCACACAATCCATCCCAGTGCTCCCTGGCAAAGTCAGGTTTCCCCTTTGTACAAACAAGCCCTTGCTCACTTTCAAAATCCTCTTTTGATGCCCACACAAAGGTATCCTTCATGATTCCACTCAGCTCGTGCTCCATGTGCTTCATCCCTGCTCCTCTCCCAGCAATCCCAAGCCTCTGCACCATTCCCACTCCCTCCTGGCTGGATGAACAAGCTGCCCTCTCCAACCCTGTGCTGAACCATCCCGAAGCACTTTAGGAAGTTGTGGGAGAAGCAGCTCCCAAGCCCAAGAGGAATAGCTCAAGTTTTCAGGAGACACCCCTAAAATAAGCATTCATTTCCATTTGATTTATTTTTTTTTACATTATTATGGAGAACCGTTCAACAGTTCCAAGAAGAATAGTCAGGGAAAAGGCTTATTCACCTTCAAAGAGAACTAAGAAAGTTCAGAATGTGCAAAGCAGGATAAATATGTAAATATGTCATGGAATAGGCTAAAGTGCAACAAATGTTTTGATGAGAACTCTTCTTACCGTATGAAAACCAGCTTGACCTTTGATGGGGCAGTTTTAATGATTGCAGAAGCATTCTGGTGGCTTCTTCCATACAATATCTGATTGTTTATCTGTTAAAAGAAAATTATTTTCATGTAAGTGGAGGAGTACACCTTGTTCTAATTTATACCACCAAGACTTCCAAGTTTACTGTGGGATAAAGAGATAAGACTGAAAGAAACTGTGGTCTCCAAATCTTGATCTATATAAAACAGGAACCAATGCAGAGCTAATTTACTGCTATTAGTAAACCACAAATGAAAGAAATCTTTTTTTCCCCCCCACAGATCTCTTGGAATGGGTATTAAGGATTATTCCCAGATTTTTGGAAAACAACTTGATCTGAGGAGAATCACACAGATGTGACAACAGCACAGATGTTCAGACAGACACTCCTGCACTTTGCCTGCAGGTTCTGGCCATGGAGGAAAAGTGGCTGCTAAGATTGTGCTGACTCCTCAGCCCTGCTGAAGGAAACAGGAGTGGCAGTCAGGGAGATGAAGGGCAATTTAAGGACGTGATGCTGCCTCACTTTTGCTGTGCTGGATCCACACCTGAGCACAGCAGCAGACACCAAGCACTGCTCTGGACACATGGAAATGCTGCAGCTTCCAGGGGAAAACAGCCTGACCCAGGTGGGCAGCCAGGCCATGGCTTGGACTGGCCAGCAATGGTGTGGCCACAGCACCAGGGCAGTGACCACTGACCCCTGTGCTGGGCACTGCTGGGCCACCTCCAGGGATGGGGTCAGTTCTGGGGTCCCCAAAGAGGCACATGGAGAGGCTGGAGCATGGAAGGGAAAAGGGCTGGGAGAGGATCTGGAGAACCAGGAGAGGCTGAGGGAGCTGGGAAGGGGCTGGAGAATCCCTGAGGGAAATGGGAAGGGGCTGGAGAATCCCTGAGGGAAATGGGAAGGGGCTGGAGAATCCCTGAGGGAAATGGGAAGGGAATGGAGAATCCCTGAGGGAAATGGGAAGGGAATGGAGAATCCCTGAGGGAGCTGGGGGGGCTCAGCCTGGAGAAAAGGAGGCTCAGGGGGAATTTCTGGCTCTGCACAACTCCCTGACAGGAGGGGACAGCCAGGGGGATTTGGGATCTGGGAACAGGGACAGGAGGAGAGGGAACAGCCTCAAGTTACAGCAGAGGAGACTTAGATGGATATTTGGGAAAATCTCTCCATGGAAAGGACTGTCCAGCCCTGGCACAGCTGCCCAGGGCAGTGGAGTCCCCATCCCTGGAGGGATTTAAAAGCCCTGTGGATGTGGCACTTGGGGACATGGGGCAGTGGTGGCCTGGGCAGTGCTGGGGGAACAGTTGGACTCTGTGTCCTAGAGGACTTTTCCAACCTAAACAATCCTATGCTACAATACTGCAGTTTTTTCCTCCCACTCCTAAATTTACAACATAATATTTACATTCACATTTGATATACCAATGCTGCTTAAAACAATAACGACAACGGAGCCCAGGAACAATTTAGTCGTGATTATAGAAGGAATTTTTGTTACTGCAGATGTTTGTATTGGATTCTGGGTTTGTGATCTTAGAAGGATTTTTTTTTTCATTCAAACAAGACGTAACAGGCCAAGTCTTCCAGTCTGGTGTGATATGGGCTAGTCAGACTCATTAGGAATATTCATAAATCTTATTTTCAGAGGGTCAAAACACGATGCAAGTTCATCAGTTAAATAAGGACAATGCAAGGACAAGAATAAACCCCTCAACACTTGATTACTGACTGGGATTGAAGTGCAAAACTTTTACCTACCAAGTCTCCTACTGTACAAAGAAGGACCCAAGAAAGGTCTAAAAGGAAATAATATCATATAATATCACCATTCCCAAAGAGTTAGTATGGTTCTGTCTGCAACTGCCATGGTGGAAAGGGCAGGGTGAGAAGCAACATCCTGGGTCATGCTTCATTAATCAAACATCAATTTAAAAATCCAGCGGCAAAAATGAATGAATGCTCAGCTGCATTCTGGCTTCAAGCTCAACTTGAAATTTTCAGTGAGTTTGTTGACTTAATTTCTCTAAGTTGGAGAATAAATTGTTCTCTGGGAATACTGTATGCTTTACAAATTGTTTGGATTTAGTTAAATTACCATCCATTTTCCTAAACAGCAGACTTCTTAGATTAAAATTTATAGTCTTTACTCTGGCTAAATTAATCCTATTCACTACATGTATCAAATAGTCCAAAATTTAATTAGCTGTGAGCTCGGTCTCTAAGTTATAATTATTTAATTACTCCAGAATGAAAACATAATCAAAGTAATATATCTCTACAAGGTTTTGGACTGTCCTACAGAGTTATTACACCCAGTATTAATTTTTCTTTTTATTTTTTTTTAAAGTACACTTTCTTCTGCAAAATAAATTAATGCTCCGTTAGCTGCAGACACCACAGTGATGAGCAAAACACTAAAGCCTCCTTAAATAAAACAAAACAGAGAACATCTAGGATTTCAGAAGAAACACCATTTTAAATCTTTCAAATCAAATAAAGTAACACGTCAGATTACCCAAATACTACTCTGGGAGTCAAAACCCATAAATCTGTGCTTTGCTTTTTGCATTAGAGATTAGAAAAGTAAAACAAAGCCTTGACTAAGCAAAAGAAATAAACTGATCTAAATCAACCTCAACTCTTCTTTAAATGTCTCTTTCCATAACTCCTTGGAAAGTCAGCAGAGCTCAGAGAAAAGACAAAAACTTGCTGCAGGTATGAGGTCAGGTCAGCACACAAGTTCAGCCTTTAATGTAATCACACGTTGCTTTATGGCAGATTTAATCACAGATCCCAAATGTACTGTTGCCTTCACCTACAAAAGTTTAGGTTTATAGTTTCATGCACTGAAGTAGCAGAAAGTACAAACTCACTGAAATCCGAGCTCTTGGGTTCAGAGGAAAATGTCTCCAGGATTGTTTGCTTCTCAAACTTTAATTTGCAGAAGAGAAACATTAGATATGGATATTAAAAAAACCCCCAACCCACACTGTTTTTACTACGTGGCAGTAATGGAAATCCATAAAATTAGTATCATCTGATTTTTATGAAAATCAAGTGAAATGATACCCCAAAGCTAGTAAAAATACTGGCTTAGCTTTCTGTAATAATTATTTCTTTGTACAATGCACTGGGTTCCTTCTTACCACAGGAATTGTAGCATTTCAAGATTCAACCAGACTCTCTGAAACAATGGGGAAAGTTTCAAAACCTTTTTTTATCAGTCAAATTTTATATACTGAAATCCCACAAAGTACATCAAGTAACAAAAGCATGAGGAAAAAATTGGAGAGAAAAACTAATTAGAATGTGAATTTCCCTCTCCTCACCAGATTTCTTGCTGGGCACATGTTTAAACATGTGCATCATCTAAAGTGATCAGCAGACCATAAAATCCATAAGGACAGGAAATATCCTGCTCTGAGCTGGCAGCTGATGCCTGTGGTTCCCCACCTGGGGAGTGTGGAGAAAGGACATTGGGAGCCACAGATTGCCTGAGCCCTCCTGCCCAGCAGCCTCCCCCTCCCAGCTTCACCTGCTGCCAGCCTGAAAATCACCCCCCAAACCCAGCCTGGGCAGGGGAACCTGCACACTAAACACCAAAAAAGGATTTGCAGCCTCTTCTGCAATGACCAAAAGGACACTGGAGCAGTTTGTGCAGGGAAGCTGTGGCTGCCCCATCCCTGGAAGTGTCCAAGGACAGGATGGAAAGGGATTGGAGCAACCTGGGATAGTGGGAGGTGTCCCTGCCCAGGGAAGGAGATGGGGTTTAAGGTCCCTCCCAACCCAAACCATTCTGTCATCCTGTTCTGTGATTCCCCAACAAATAAACTGAGAATTAAATGCCAATCTCCCACATCTTAGAACAGAAATGACACCGTGAGTTTGGCTGGGGAGCTCATTTACTTGGGCAAAATACTGCTGTATCTATTATATTATTACAGCATAACTTCTATTTATCTAAGCACCTTATAATGAAATAGCAATAAAAATGCATTTAGCACAAAAGCTCTCTGGCTTTGAAATATGACAAAAATGGCATAAAGAAATAAAATGTAATAATTGTCTCTCAGGCAACAGTCCAGAATGGACAATAGGCAAACTTTTACAGCAATTTTTGCCTCTGAACACTGGCTTTTACTCTTTCAAAAGGTGCTGTGGCCTCACAGAATAAAACAGACAGGGTTGGGTGGGAAAGAACCTTAAAGCTCATTTCATTCCAACCCTGCCATGGGCAGGGAAAATTCCATGTCCAAAGAAGCAGCTTCTTTCCAAACCCTGCCCCATCTTCAGCAAGAGAAGGGGAGGTGGCAGAACACCCCAACATCAGAAATTCAGCATCAGAGGGCTCCAAACAGCCTGGTTTACTAATGGAGCTCCACTGACACGGGGAGATGATAATAATAACAATGATAATAATGATAACAGCAGGGTGGATTTTGCAGTGTGCACAGGACAGGCCCATGCAGAGCTGAGGAGCAGCAGGACTCGAGGCACAGGTAGAGCTCCAGGTGAACCTGCTGAGGGCCATGCTGGGCACAATCAGCCCCAGCACTGAGCCCAGCCTAACAAGACACCAAGCAGTGCAGGCACCTGCACTAAACCAGCACGAGAGAGAGGCAGGAGCACCACAGATGGTTCCTTGGTTGGGGAAAGAATGGAAAAGCAGAACTTGTGTCCTGTAAAAAAAAAAATTATTCTGTGCAGGGACCAAATTCTGGCCTGAGTAGTTTTCCCACATGTATAAAAATAGGATGAAAGCACCTTCTTCTCTCAAAAAGCTGTTTTCTTTGCAGCACATACCTATCCAAAATACATCACTGAAGAGGTATTAAAAATTAACGTTCACATGAAGGTTTTTTATGTGACCTGCATTTCCATCAGTGTCAGGCTGTGTAAAAACAAGCCAGGATCAGGCCCCAAACTGCTACAGTTGTTTGCAGAAGCTAAAAGTGAGCTGGTATTTCATTAGTTCAGCAACAAAAGATTTTATGAAAAAGGAGCTGAGGCAGCCTGGCAGCATCCCACACCCTTCAATTGAATCCAATCAAACTCCAGTTCACAAGAAAAATGAACAGGTAATATCTATCTGTCTAAATGGCCATCCCATTAACCTGAACTCCATCAGAAGCCACAGGGAATGATCTGCACACCCTGCTGTGGCATCCTCTGCTCTAATGGAGCAAGACTGGCCAACTGGGGCATCCCAGGACAGCCCAGAAATGACAGAGGCAAGATGTGAATCCCTTCTCTTGCTGAGACATTCCAGTATTGAAAATTGTAATTAAAGGTGCAGATGCAAATGTACTTTAAACATGCAGCCAGGTCAGAACCAGACTTGAGTTCTGTCCTCCCACTGCCCATGGCTAATGCACAGCCCATCCCTTTGGAATGCAGAGTGTTTGAATTTATCTTTCCTATAAGAAACTGTACTCCTGTGCCCACTGATGGCACATCTTAAACTGGATTGCAAAGATAAACAAGGTAGTTACTAAAGTCTCCTTGAATTTTTAATTTGAATCTTGGTAATTTCGAGATGGAGAATCTCACTTTCCTTCTACTGAAAGGCAAAAAATCCTCGTTTTGTTTCCAATTTAACAGGGAGAGGAATGAGGGCAACACCATCACTTTGGGAAATATAACTCCTTATAATGTGGCTCATCCATTGAAAACTCAGCCTTGAGGTACATGTGATTAATGTAATTAATGGCACCTTTTCATGTACTTAACTTTAGATTCTCTGCTCTACCAGCAACTACCTAAGATATGCAGAGGAAAACAGTGCCATATGTGCTTTCAACACACCCAAAATTAAAATATTTTCCATTTTTTTTACCATAAGAATTCAGTGCCAGGGATAGAAAAAACATCATTCTGAAGGAGAAAGCAATTTTCCTACCCTACTCCATTATGGTCCAGACTTTCATACCTTTTCTCACACTTAAAATGAAATCAACTTCAGATGATGGTGTTTTTATAGCCAAAAAAAAGTCTTTCTTGTACTATGTGTATTGAAACCCCCTAATTACAGAACTCTTAGACAATGACAAATGCTTGGACAATTCTGACTATTCCCAGGGTACCCCCAGGCAGTCAAACTGCTCTTTCTTGTGTCAAGAAATGTGAAAAAATAGGTGGTTTTCTGATTGCACAGAGAGTTGCTGAAAGATCAAAGCATCACCACCCACGGAGAGCAGCAGGTCAGCAAATCCTGCTCCTCAGTGAGAGTCTCTCTCCAAGGGGAAGATCCCCAGGGATGGATGATTTTTTTAAACCACTGAAGCAATCACGACGTGGGGAATCACTGCAGGTACCGCAGCAAAATGTCATTTTGCAACAGCCCAAAAACCCAGGTGAAGTGAAGGAAAAGCTGCATTTTCAGGCTGAAGGTGAAGCAAGGAGACTGGAGAAAAAGTGAAGACAAACTACTCCACTTGCTAACGAGCTCTCTTGCCTTGTGGGTGAACTCGTGCCAGACACAACTAAAGAAAATAAGTATTTTAAGTTGCAACAGATCAAAACAGATTATAGCATGAAATTTATTTTCAGGAGGGGGAATATCCCTGTCATCTGTAAAAACACATATGGCAACGTTGAGGGGGTTTTGGCTTTTTTTTTAATGTGAAGTGTGAATTTCCCTGTAAACCACACATGCACTCCAAGGACTGATTTACTGTCCCCTTCCTGCCTTCCAGCAGCCCCTCCCCATGCAGAGCTTGTGAACATGCTGAGAGCACAGACTTTCCTGACAAGACATTGCTTTTCACAGGCCAGTGATTTTTGTTTCACTGCAAACACATTTACCTGCCAAAGGCCAAGTTCTCCCTTGGCATAAATCAGCACAGCTCCTCGCTCAGCCACCTAATCCCACGTGCAGGCTTTAAATAAAGGCTCAGGATGCCTCTCCCAAAGGGAACAGTTACCTCCAGGAGTTCAACTCCAGAAGATCATCCAGGACACAATTTTACCTGGAGAAGCCCATCCCCCAAGTGCATCCAGGACACAATTTTCTTGGAGGAGTTCATCCCCCTAAAGGACATCCAGGACACACTTTCACCTGGAGGAGTTCATCCCCTAAGTGCATCCAGGACATAATTTCACCTGGAGGAGCTCATCCCCCAGGAGTTCAATTCCAGGAGTTCATCCCCTAAGTGCATCCAGGAAAAATTTTTACCTGGATGAGTTCATCCTCCAAGTGCATCCAGGACACAATTTTACCTCCAGGAGTTCATCCCACAAGTGTATCCAGGAAACACTTTCACCTGGAGGAGCTCATCCCCCAGGAGTTCAATTCCAGGATTTCATCCCCCAAGTGCATCCAGGAAAAAATTTTACCTGGATGAGTTCATCCTCCAAGTGCATCCAGGTCACAATTTTACCTGGAGCTCATCCCCAAGTGCATCCAGGACACAATTTTACCTCCAGGACTCCATCCCAAGTGCATCCAGGACACAATTTTACCTCCAGGAGCTCATCCCCAAGTGCATCCAGGACACAATTTTACCTCCAGGAGCTCATCCCCGATGTGCATCCAGGACACAATTTTACCTCCAGGACTCCATCCCAAGTGCATCCAGGACACAATTTTACCTCCAGGAGCTCATCCCCAAGTGCATCCAGGACACAATTTTACCTCCAGGAGCTCATCCCCGATGTGCATCCAGGACACAATTTTACCTCCAGGAGCTCATCCTCAAGTGCATCCAGGACACAATTTTACCTCCAGGAGCTCATCCTCAAGTGCATCCAGGACACAATTTTACCTCCAGGAGCTCATCCCCAAGTGCATCCAGGACACAATTTTACCTCCAGGACTCTATCCCAAGTGTATCCAGGACACAATTTTACCTCCAGGACTCTATCCCAAGTGCATCCAGGACACAATTTTACCTCCAGGAGCTCATCCCCGATGTGCATCCGCCCGTCCCGTCCCGCGGGGCCGTCGGGGTTGATCCCAACCACGAAGATGCTCATCCTGGAGCGGTCCTTGTTGCCAGCCAGGCTGAGCCCCAGCCCATTCTTGTCTTTCTCCAGCTCAATAATGTGCAATTCTCCCGGGAGATCTGCATATCTCTGCCTGATTTTTTCTAAAAAGGTCAAAACGTAAAGGGAGTTAGAGTATGAAGTGAGTTACGTGCAGATGTTCAAGAACACGCACAAATATGCCAGAAATTTATGGCTTCTCAGCAAATAAGTGTTTTTAACAGAGGTCTTTTCAGCACAGACTCTAAAATACCATTTGCTCCATGTGTATCAGTCACACAGGAAAATGCAGCATCAGCTGCAAATATTGTTCACATTAAACCCATACTATTTTAATTATTTGTACAACAGCCTGGTTCCAAACCAAAACTTTTCTGAAAGGAGGGTGAACAAGGAAATTCCAGAGGCACCTTTACCTTACAAAACCTATCAAATTCAGGAAACTCTCGTAAAGTTCGAGCTGGTTAATTAACCACTGAGGGAAACTGAAGCACTTAATGGCTCAAACACCACTGCAAGTTCACATCTCAAGGTAAAACCTTCTCCTTCTTCCTGGTGACTCAGGAATCTTCTCAGCACGCTCTGCTGAACTTGACAGGCTGATTACGCAGAGCAGATGTCAGAGACAATGGAGATGAGCGATTGCATTTTTAAATGCAGCCTCACCTGATATTAAGGTAGTTATTTGTCTTTCATCTGCATTTCAAGCATTCCTGTGACAGAGCTTGATGTATTTCCAAAGTTATTCGGAGCACACAGCGTGGCTGGGGATGCTGACAGGTTAATCTGAGTGTGTTTTCACCACTGGCATACAAACATCTATCACCTTTGCTGGGGAGGGCAGCTCTTTGCTGTCTGCTTTCCCTTTTCAGATTTTAAACCACCACCTGCACCCTTCAGCTGAGCCACACATTTGAAAAAACAAATCAAAGTATATCCCTGTGGCTGGGTGTCACCTTTAGCACACAGCCCAAGGTGAAAGAAACTGCTGCATTATGCATGAAAAGGAGAAGTAAGGGATATTATATGTTCAACCATATCCCTGAGTCAGCAGCAGGAGCTAGATCAATATTAGCTACCACCACTCTCCTGGGGAAGCATATTTTAATAGTATGATTTAACTGCTGTAGTGAATGTTCCCATGACAACAAGAAAGAGGGAAAAGAGCTGGGCAAGGTGAGAAGGAGGCAACCAAAAGTGAATAAAAACTGCTGAGGAGAAAGAAGACGAGGTAGAGATGCTCCTTCCACCAGCCCCTGTGCTGCCAGGGTGACTGAGCTGAACAGGGGACATTCCAGTGGCTCTTCTCTCCAAGAATTCTCTTCCTGAGTAATTGTTCCAGCTGCAGCAGCCCCTTGTGCCTTGGCAGATCCCACTGGGACATGGAGAGCATCTCCAGCCCCAGCTGCACCCAGGAGAATTACCCACACTGAGAGCAGCACAGGCACCAACCAGCTCTCCCCTCGCTGTATTTACGAGCTCAAAATCCCCAGTGCCTGAGCCTAAAACCCCCAGGATGTACAGTCAGGGTGAGATGTTATTCCTGAAAAGCTGCTGAAGCCCTACAGAGGTCTGCATAAAATAAGAATATCACAAAAAAAATTTAGAAAGCTCATTTGTTACTATCAATTCCGTACCCCCCAAAAATTCCTGTAACTGTGTTAAATGGCAATCCATGCAGCTGCATGGTTCTTTAATGTATTTCTTAACTGATGGGGTCAACACGTAATTAGAGATGTGGTTTGCTACATGGATTTAGAAACTGTTTTGTCTTCTTAGTAACAGAACAGCAAGACAGGAAGGGTCTCAAAAAATGGTGTTTCTGAAAGCAAGGAAGATACAGCCACACTTGGTTTGTTCACAGCACTGAAGTTTCATTTCTTTGCCCACAAAAGGCCAAGTCCAGACCTGAAGAGCTCTAAGACATTTGCTGCCCACCACAATTAAACAAATAACTCATAACAGCACAGCAAGGAGCTGCAGCACAGCCCAGAACAGGGCACCAGCAAAAAAAGGTTTTTCCTTACTGATTGCAATTTTGTGGCTAAAACTAAGAACGGGAGCTGGAGGGCTGCTGTCCATCACTCCCTGCCACAGCTCCCTCCACTGCTTGTTGTACAAGGGTAACACATCTCACTTCTGTTTGCCAGGAGCAAGGAACATGTCTAAAGCAGCATTTTAACAACTCACAGCCGGGTGCACAGGCAGGAGCTGAAGGAGCAAGGAAAACACACACACACACACGTTTAAATGCAGTGCAGATGAGGCTGCACATCTTCAGAGACTGCCTCAAAACTCATTCCTGGCTTGTCAGTAAAATTACCTGGAATTCCCCAGCATGAGCAGCCCTGTGACACTGCAAACACACATTGCTCCTGCCTCTGAGACCGAGGGTAATCTGTAATTCCACCGTGTTTCCTCCCCAAAAATGAGTTTTCTCACATGGGGGAAATGTTGGCAGTTCAGAACCACGTGTATGCTCCTCTCTGAGCTGGGCTGAAACTAAAAGTGAGCTTTAGTCCTTCAAAAATCAGTAGTTTGGGCAATTGCCTGGGATGGGACAAAGCCTCACTAAAATTCCTGGTCTGCCAGCGTTGGGCCAGGTCTGGAAACTTGGTGAGTTGAGTCCCAGCTCTGTGCCCCAGCTGTGCCAAAATGCTTTGTGGGAACAAATTTTGAGTAAATTAAAAATTTACCTGGGCAAGAAGCAGAGACCAACCCCAGGGTTGGTTGCTTTATTTGTAAAGGGTCTGTGTTGTTTTCTTTGGGGTTTTTTTAAAGCATCTTCCCTATTACAATACTTGTTGGAAAAAAATCCTTACTTATAACAGAAGGAAGCCTCTGTGGACTAAGCCCTTGATTCTAAATGATCACATTCATTTCTAAAGCAACTCTTCTGTGATTTGAAATGGCTGAGGTGACTAAGAGGTAAAACAGAGGGAGACCAGGGAGGGAGGATGAGGATGCTCCGAGCCAGCCCCATCTCCGTCCTGGCAGGAGGATCTGCTGTCCTGGAGAAGGGACAAATAGAGACCCCCGCTTTTAAAATCCACCCTCTCCTAGCACGGGCTGCCTCCCCCTGGCCAGCAGAAGGTTCTGGCTCTCCCCAATCCCATCTCCTGCAGTTCAGCCAGGAAGAGCTGTCCTGGCCAGGCAATAAAATGACAACAAATTCCCAGCGGTGCTGCCTTACTCATCCAATCTGCATACAAATATCCTCTGAGCATCCAGCTGACTTCCTACAGCACTGCCATGGTAGTCTCACTTTGCCTTTTAATAAGGATCTCACAAGATTATCTTAAACAAGTATTTACTGCTTAAACAAACCTGCATCTAAGGCATCTTCTTTTTAATGCCTTTTTTCAGCTGTTTTTTCTCCCCTCCAGCTGGTATCAGTTTTCAGCTCCCTGCCTAGGGTTGGGGAGCCAGCTAGCATCTGCTTTTGCAAAGAATTCCATTATCTGCATTCATTACCAGATACTTTACACGAGGCAATTGTAATTCTGTTGTTGCTGCATCACACATGGGACACGAATCTCTTGTTTTGGCACAACTCGGGGCTGTTTCCACATTCGGTGACAATATGCCCATCACAACTTCTGCAAACACATCTCACCAAGGATATTTCACCAGCTAATACTGCAGCCAGCTTCTCTTAAAAATACCACGCAGATGTAGCACGAGCCAAAAGCAGGAGTAAACGCTTTAGTGATCACTCCTGCAATGGTATTTCCCAGTTATATTAGCAGACAATCACATTTCAAAGGGGAAACCCTGGAAATGGGAGGCAACTGCTCTCAAACAATCTACTGTTATGCTGCTGCATGTTTCCCTGCCTCAGCCACTATCCCTATTATATTAAACAGAGAGATGAAAGAAATAAATGGGGACAATATGGTCAGGATATTGGAGCTTGCAACGATCTAGTCCTGCAACAAATACACAATTTATCACCAATGCCACAACTAGACACTGCTTCTCAGGAAGAAAAAAGGCTCTTTAAATGACAGATATATACTTATATATATATATGTATAAATAGATAGATATAAAGCACTTGCAAAGGGCTGAAGAGCCTGTTTCCCAAACCTGCTGAAGTGTCCAGTTAAATGAGCTGAAAGGGAAGAGGTGTTGCTTTGGAAAACGGTGTCTTTTCGTGATGTAAATGAGAGTCTATCCAGAAAAGGTGAAAAAGAGGAAAGAAAAAGCTCTGGATGACTCAGCGAGGTGATTTGGTTTAGTACCAAATGCTCAATATTAAAAATGTCAAGGCAAAAATATAAAGAAAAGGGGGAAAAGACCAGAAAGAGAGACAACAGCTGATATTTGAATATAGAAGGTGATGCTGAGGATTTTCTATCCCTCTTGTGTCGCCTCAGATCTCTATTAACAGCATATGCTGGCTTTTGGAGATCCCATTTATCAGCCTGGGCTCGTTCTAATGCATTTATCTCCCATTTTCATCCCACAGCACAAAACGTGGTTACAGCCCTGGCCCTTCCCAGCACAGCTCAGGCAGTGCTGCAGCAGCACAGCTCCTCACTGGGTAGTGACAGACATCAGAATGCAGGCAGCATCCACTGCACAGAGCCAACCCTGCATATCAAGCAACCAATTCCCTTCTTGATTTCACTACAAACATTAAAAAAAAATAATGTAGGAAGTCCCTTGAAAGCTAACCCTAAAGCTGTGAGGGCAGCACGTCTAATTTACTGATTACAATTTACAAGAACCTAAATAAGCATATTGAAGGGACCATAATTGAACAAATGGGGTTTAGAATTCTCCCACTACTAATAATATAATAAGCTTATTGTTTTAATCTTCCCACTAGCCCTCTATTCAGCTCCAAGGAGGCAGAGAGTTCTTCAAACCTTATCTCAAAAGTGATGCACTCATCTGTTTTCATAAGCTTTATAATAGGGCATTTCTATAATGCTTTTCTAAATTCCATTAAGTCATTACAATTCTTCTCTCAGTGGTCAGCAAGAATGAGAAAAATAGGGCAGTTGTATTCAAAAATCTAAATGGAAGGGCCAGAGATCCTGCTCTCAGCAGTCCCCCTCCCTCAGGTGATGAGAGGTGTATCCTTGTGAGTGCTCTTATCTCCAAAGCTGGGGGCACAGAGGGGTCCCCACCTGACCCAGACACTCAGCATCCCCCACAAACTCCCTCTGGCAGCACCTGGCTTCGTGGACACCATTTGGAAATCATTTCCCAAACCTGAAGTGACGATTTGCAGGGAAAAACAAAACTCAATTCTCCCTTTGGCAGACTTCAATTAATTCTCCCAGTTAAGAAAAAAGAGCTCCACGGCCCCTTCTTCCCCAAAATACTGTCAGCCAAAATACTCTCACATGGCTTTCAATTCCGTGAGGGAGAGAGCATGCACAGGTGCCACAAAGAGCCCAGGTGTGTGACAAATACAGCTCACACAACCTCAAGGGAAAAACTAGCAGGCATTAAACTCTCCTGAGACAATATTCTTACCCTAAGCTGAGAATTCTCTCTTTTCCTCTTGTTTTGTGTCAAGGATTCAGGCTTTAATTCGGGATCTCCAAGTTTCTTCTCGCTGCTCCCTCCAGCTCCAATTCTGTTTTGCTCCTCTCGTTCTCAGCTCACAAAAGGAAACTTTCCTGCTCCCCCTAAATCCCACCTGCCCCTCACATCACTTTTTGCAGAAGATGGAAATTCCTGCTGGTGCTTGTTAAGCCATCCAGGAAGAAGGGGATAATGAGAGCCTCCACAATCCTACTCAAGTATCATTTCAGCCTGCTCCCCTGAGCAGGTGGCATTTAGAAACTGTCACCATTAATTACTTCTTCCTATAATCAAAGGAACCATCACATCCCCAAAGACAACAGCAGAGAGAAAAGTGACTGAAAACCAGGCTAACTGTGGTCCTTAATGTCAGAGAGCACCTCCAATGCTTGCACCATTTCACACCAACATTTTGCACAAATGAAATTTTTACCAGCAATTTTTTTCCTTATTCAGGCCCAAAGCTTCATTCTGAGGCTGCACTTCCATTCCACAGCATTTAAGTCCTCCGAGGAAGAGATATTGTATGTTTTTCTTGTTTTAATTAGATGAGAAGGCCATGATGAGCCTATGTTTATCTGGGATCTTTTAAAAGGAGATTCAGTGGAAGTGTGGTAAATAGAGCATCCCCATGCTAGTAATTGGTGATTATAAGGGAATCTGCCTTCCCCTGCACACAATCCTTCCACTCATTTGCCTTCCAAATGATGCATTAATCCCCATGCAGGCACTTGGGTTTGCTCAGAAGTGACCTCTGGGTGCTGTGGCAATCAGTGACTCGCTGGAGCTGAGCTGGGGGTGCCCCTGCTCCAGCTGATGCTCCCCAGCTCCTGCAGGCTTTGGAGGAAAGCACTGGCCATTCTGGGAAACCGGGTGTTTCTGCTGGAGCATCACACTGCCACTGCTTGAATAAACACAATCAAATAGCAACAAAGACTTTTTCTGGTCCTTTTGATAAAATCCTCAGTGAAGATACAAACGGTGATGTGTAAAAATAAATCACGTCGTGGTTATGCCTGGGCTGTGAAATGCCAGACTGAAGGCGTTTTGGAGTAATTAAATCCTGAAAATGTGAGGTAGGTTCCAATGACAGCTGCTGTAGACCCGGGTTTTAAGAGAAAAATCCCATAAAAACACTTTAATGTAAATATCCCGATGTATTTTGTGGCACTATGCTGCTGAAGTCACTGAAAGCCAACACCCTGCACTCTCCAGAGCTCCCCCAGCTCGGGAGCATCCTGGAGATAAGGCTCAGTTATCTCTGCTGCAGCTCCCCGAGGAAAACAGCCTCACACAGCTCTCCGGGAAGCCTAGGTGAGAGAACAGGGCAGGAGCATCAGGAAAAACTGCAAAGTGCCTGGGAAATTCCAGCTGTCACCTGGCACTGAGCATCAGGGATCTGTAAGGATGCACCAGCACCAGATTCCCAGCTGCTGATGCTTTAACCACCCCTTTCACCACTCAGTTTTGGAGAATATCTCCCAGCTGGGACAGAAATTCCTTTCCTAACCTACTCTCACAGAACCACAGGATCTCAGGAGGTGGGAGGGACCTGCAAGGCTCACCCAGCTCCTGGTAGGAGCAGGTTTTCTGCCTTGCTGCTGCTCACTTGGCTCTGCTGGGATCTGTCACCCCCCTTCCCTACACTTGGATTTAAAAGCTGCTCGTTCACTTGATGTGTCTGAATACTGGGAATTCTAATCCATTGCTTTCCCCACTTGGTCTCAATGCAAATAAATGAATATTGTGAACATTTAAATTCTTCCTCCCCTGACAGGAATAATGTAAGTTGATCATGACAGTGTTTAATCTGTAATAATGACGTTCCCACAAAGCAACTGGCACTGCCATTATCTTGGAATCTTTCTGCATGGAGTCTAATTAAAGAGAACTGTGTCAGGCTCTTGTCAGAAACTGAGAGTTTATTACCTAATGAAGACTTTTAGGGGCCCAGTGATAAGTGACTGCAAGAGGCAGCACAGAAGTCAGAAGTCAAGGTGGTGAGACATTCCTCGCTTAGTGATTCATTTAATTCGATTAATTTAAGAACCTGCAGGAAGAGCCTGAACCTCCTCCATCTAGAGTGGGACTAGAGGAATTTGGATTTAATAGTAAAGACTTTTTGAGCAGCAAACACAGCCCGTGCTGATGAGCCCAAAGATCTAAAAAACATTCTTCAAGGACGGTCTCTAAGGGAACTGCCACGCGTTGTGAAATGTAGGGAAAAAACTCAAACAACGTAAAACTTCACATAAAATCAGAACAGTTGCACTAACAAGCCATAAAAATAAAAAAAGACTAGGGAAGAGCAGCTGAAGAGGAGGAAATGACACTGGGATAAGAGATGGTGGCGAGTCCCAAATCTTTCTTTGCTGTGGCAGCACAGAGCTGTGACACAACAAAGCCACGTCACAGGGACTTGGCAAGGACTACATTAAACTTTTGGATTAAAAGCCCCCACCCCAGAAGTCTTAAATTTGCTTGCACAGCAGTTTTTAAATATGCTGTGACAGTGATTAAACAGATTAAAGCTGGATGAATCACTGGGACTGTAAAGGCCAGGAAAATGGAGCTGGGCTGGGAATTACAGAGAGAGCCTTAAGAGCAAGAAGCCCCACGGAAGACTGGTCATGATCAGCTACTTCAGTGAATTAATTCAGTGACAATCTTAATGATAAATTTTAATCCTCTTCACTATTTTTAGGTTTCAGTTGTTTTGCTGAAGATTGATTGTCAAGCTAGTTACTACAAAAATAGATTTACTTGCACCAAAATATTGTATTTATGTTGCACGTTCCTTTTTTAGGCCTGCTATGGGGATCTAAGTATTTTAAGTATATATATAAGCTATACAAACATTTGTTTGTATAAAAAAGTACTTTTACTACATAGCAAAAGTATTTTAGTATATATAGTATTATTCTAAGTATATATATGAGCTATACAAACATTTAAGGAAATACAAAATTTACGATACATTTGGTTAATTAATTAATCATGTTAGATATTGTGAACAACTTTCCTTCCATACTTTATATTTTTCCTAACAGCCTTTACTGTTTGCATTTGGACAGAAATGAGAATGCAATTAAAATACAAACAACAGCTTCCTAATGAAAACGCTGCACACAAACATGCCAATTAAAATTAATACAAGAAAAAAAAATGTCTTTACTGCCATGTTTTCCTTTAAAACGGGGATTTTTAACAGAAGCATTGTTATTCTCCTGGCAGATAATGGCGGTTCTGTGGTGATCAAACCTGGTTTTAAATGGTCTAATTTCCACTTTGCCAAAGGTTTCACACTCAGCTCGTTGTGCAGTGACCTCAGAGGAGGCTCTGCCACCCCACCACGGCCACAAACACTTCCACAATTCTCCAGCTGACAACTCCCAGCTTCACACTCCCAGCTTTTATTCGCAGCCCAGCAAAGAAAAATATCCTCTCTCAGCCCCTAACGAGTTGCTCAGGTTTGATAAGCTATTTTCATTCCCACTGAAGGAGTTGTGGAGAGAAAAGCTCTTTGTTTCAGGCAAAAGCTGGATTTTTACTACGGTCAGTGCTGGGTCCAGATTCCTCTCAATTCTCTGGGTGCACACATACTTTAAATGAAAAAAGCTATTCAGGAAAATTATGCTAATGGGTTAGAGTATGCTCAGATCTCTATGCAGATTGCCTTTTAAAACTTCCAGTGCATGTTAAAAGCAGAAAATGTTTGGTTTAAATGAAATGAAAAGCCAATTTAAATTAAAAAGCAGCTAAATATTTAAAAAGCTGCATATCTAGCTTTTAGAGGACATGAGTTCACTTATGGAAAAGACCTGACCAGCCCCACAATGCTGTTCAGATGGTTTATCTCCTCATTTTTTTTTAAATTTAGGCAGCTATCTATTTTGTTAGGTTCATACCTGCTTCATCTTCCATCAAACTAATTACAGCTCCTCAAACATTTACAAACTACTTGACCACTTTTGAGTTTTGAGCTATCAAATTGTACTTGAGTCATCAGGCTTTGGTTAGGTACAAACCTGGGTTTCCCAAAGCCATGGCTTGCCTTTGATTGCTGAGGTAAAATGAAACACGAGTGAAAAATGACTGTGACACCTGGCACTGCTGCAGATTTCTGTGCCTTGGAACAAAACAAATGCACACCCACAATTCCACTTTGAAGCCTCTCCTGCTCATAAATACACCATAATCATTCTTTTGCTATGTATTTCCATTTCTCCAGCTACCATGTCCCAATTTATGGTGTCTAATGTGTTAATCACAGCCCAGCACTCTGATTTTAGATGATGTTTTAGCCCAGGAGAAGTCCCAGGAGAAGTGGAGATGAAGGAGAAGGTCCTTCCTTCCTCCCTCCTCTGCCCAAGTCAGCTCTCATTCCAGACTCCTGTAAATCCATTCCTCCTTCCTGGAGCAGGGTTTCAGCAGGACACTAGAGAGGATGACAAAATGAACACTTCTCATGTAGACAAACCACTAAAATACAAAATTCCAGGCTGAAAACACACTGCTGGATTATGGCTGCTATTCCAAAAGAGAAAGGCACCAACTAAATAAAGAATTAATTCCAAGGTCTCTTCTTAAAATGAGACAGCAAGAGTTTCAGGAAGAATTTTCAACTGTCTTATGTGACATAAATTGAAAATAAGTGGGCACCCACTGCTAATGAGAACACAGATCTTTTTCTAGCACTGCAAGTGTTAGTCAGCCAGCAACTTCTGCATTTACAGCTGCCAAATTCCTCTCCCATCAGGTGAGGCAGGGGAACCTGGCCAGAGGAGTGGATAACAATTCCTCTCCACACAAATCCCCCAGTGAATGATCCTGGGAAATCACAAAGCAGTTGCATGCTCTCCCTAAATAAGCCATACATCTTCTTTAATCAGCTGTCCTGGGAGTCTATTGGAGAAGTTAATCAGGTTTGTGCTGCACTTATGACATCAGAACACTTGACAGATTTGATTAAATAAAACAATATTTTGCATTAGAAATTCTATTCTGATTATTTTTAAGCTCTCCAAAGAACAGAGCCTAGCAGACCTGTTTTCTCTTCCACAAAAGAATAAAATAAAAGTGCCAGGGTCAGACACCTTTCCTTCATGTAAGAGGTGCTAAGCAAGGCATTCATTTTTCTGCAGAAGAAAAATTGTATCACAAAGAAGTGAACAGAGTATATGAAGAGATGATTTCTTTTTTTTACTACCAAAATATGTTATTAGACAACAAATAGCTTCTCCTCTAATGTATTTAATGAAATAAAGATATTAATGCATTACGCTTCGGGCATTTTTGAAATGAACACAATTATAATCAGGAAATTGATGATGTATGTGAGCAGAGAGTTGCAATATGTCAAGTAGTCTTTTTCCTTCTGGCAAAAGAAACCCATCTCCAAGGATTAATCCAGGAGGAAGAGCTAAATGGATAAACTTTACTATATTAAATAGACTCACTTTTTCCACTCTGGCTGGAGGAGGAAATCAACTAAGAGAAAGTTAAAAAATAAATGCCCGAGGGAAAAGTAAGAGTGGGGTATGGTAATTTTTACTGTAATTCTTTTGGCTTAATATTCAGTTGATTTTCTTTTCCCCCTCTTATGGAATTTAGCCTTCAAATAAGATGATTCAGATGCACCCAAGACTTATTCATCAGTAATAAACATTGTCTTTTGGGTAAGCTGGAACTCTATGGATCCTGCATTCTATTTTATTTTATTTTTGAATTTACATGGCCACCTGACCTCTGGGAACTGTGGTGTGGAGCTCCACAGGTCTCAAGATGCTTCGTGTCTCTTATGACAGATGGCCAAGCAAGACATCCAACAGATGGCAACCCACCAAAGAGATGCCAGGTCTTCCCAATGGCAGTCCAGGGGTCATGCTCCAGTGTTTATTAATTATATTTTAGTCTCTTAATAGAAATTGAGGCTAGTTCTAATAGGGTAGCTGATTTTATTCTGGTTTTTGGTTTTTTTTTTTTTTTTTTTGGAACACAGCATGTGCAACCACTCCCTGTGCAATCCAAGCTCCTGCCCCAAAACCTCTGGACTGGCAGCAAATCTCATGGTGGAGCAGGGGTCTCAAAAGTGCTATAAAAAGTTCATGAAATAAATAGGCAGGAGAGAAAGCTGATAAATACCCTGACTGGGGGAAAGGCTTCGGTGTGAGCTCACACTTTAATAAAGGCAAAGAATTCTCTCCAGGGAAAGCCTCAGGAAGGCTCCAGCCACAGGAAGAGCTCCAAGTGGAGCTCACACCTTCCTCAACACCCAGGCCAGGTGAGTGGGAGGCACAAATCTGTGGGAACCCAAGTTCATTAGCTGCAGTACTCACAGCACCACTCATTAAAATCCTCACACCTTTCCCCATCAGTGTTCCTGTGCAAGGCATCCCCAGCCCCATATCCCCATCCCACAGCATCCCCATCCCTCCTGCACACACAAACAACAGCCACATCCTTCTGCCCCAAAAGGCTTTGCTGAGCTCCCCATTCCTCACAAATTCCCTTCCCACCCCTTTCCCTCCCCTCATCTTTCCCTTGCCCGTGCTCATTCTTGCACAGAGCTCTCCCTGCTCCCTCATCCACCACATTCCTGTCTCATCCTATTTCTTCCCCTTCCACTCTTCTCCCAGCCCTTCAGAGGTACCCCACAGGCACCACAGGCTGGTCCCTCCGTGGCTTTCTGCCCTTGTAAAACAGTGTTTAAAAAACCACATCTTCTATACAAACAATATTTTAAAAATCACATGGCCTGCTCTTCTAACAACTCAATCCTGAAATGAACTCTTGCCCTAAAATTGCAGCATTGTCTGCTTAAATCCATTAATGATGCACAACAAAGTGATACTGTATTAATCCTTAAATAATCCCTCATTTCTCTAAAAGAGTAACAGGTTACAAAATGGATTGAGGAAATTGCAGCCAAACCTAATGGGTTTAAACCAGATTTTTTTGCCAAACACCTGAGGAAAAAAATGTTTCTGTTTCAGAACCTAGCTAAGGTTTAGATTCAGTTCTGAAGGTGCAGGTTGAGGTGAGGCTGGCACAGGGAGCAGGAGGGAATCTCATCCTTTCTCCTTCCTCCAATGCTGTCCCAGCTCGGGCAGACATTCCAGGACCAGCACACACTGTGGAGATACAGGAGATTCACTCTGGTGATGTTTGAGCATCCAGGGAGAGCTGTCTGCTCCCACAGCACCGGGAGGGATGGAGCCCCAGTAGCAGGAGGCCTCCAAAAGCCCTTTGGGAGGTGAAATCCCTCTCTGCTCTCACAGCACAGCCTTTAGAGCCATAACTTAGCTCCACATGCAAGTGCACACACTAGAAACTGCCCTGAGCCTTCCCAGCCTCTGGCTTTTCCACTCAAATCACTCCCAGTTTGGGTACGTGGCTCATCACTAAGTAAAAGCACATTGCAAGTATGGGAACTTATCTTCAGTATCTTGTAATGTTCCCAGGACCATCACACCATGGAAATGATGATTTCTCACCTCACCTAAGGAGTGGGAAGTCTGTACTCTTCGAGAGATACAGAGTTCAGGATACTATACAAGCATAACATTTACAGGCTAAAAAATCTACTTTGGTTTACCATTCTGAAACTGCAGAAAAACCTCACCAGAATTTATAGAACTGTGACAACTAACATACTTGTTTTCCAGCTAAAGGGACACAAAACCCCTCTGAAACTACCCAATGTATTGAAACAAAACAAAATTCCCACTGCTCAAAGCACTTGGCACCTACAAAACAATCACGAATGATCTGGCAAAGCCAAGGTTCACCACGCCCAGCTTCAGACAACGTTTGTAATTCACCTGCAGCTCTGTCCCCTGGCAGTGGAACACTCATCACGGGAGCAGGAGGTCTCACATTCAGCTGCTGCTGCTGGCTCTGTCTGCACAAAACAGAGGAGCAGGATCCTCCTCCCCTCTTGTCCTTCCCCCAGACCATGACCACAACCCGTCCCCTCACCTGTCCTGTGCTCCTCTTGCACCTTCCTGACTCACCAACCCCATTGCTCCCTTCTCCCTTTCGTTCCCCAAACAATCCCAGATCTGATGGAGCATTAACCCTGCCCTTGGATCGTGAGTTGCAGCTGGAGGGCAGGGCAAGGACAGGGCTGGCAGCACCAGGATCAGGGGTCCCTGATGATGCCACCCAGGTGCTGGGAATCCCTTCCCATTCCCCAGGGGGCCTGGCCTGGATTAAGGGGTGTCTCCAGGGAGGTGCTGACCCCATGGCTCTGGGGAGCAGAGCCCCATCCCTGCCCAGCCCCAGCAGCCAAAATTTGCTGTTTCCTTGATGACAGAATCATGGAGTGGTTTGGGTTGGAAGAGACCTTAAAGCTGATTTCATTCCTGCCATGGGCAGGGACACCTTCCACTATCCCAGGCTGCTCCAAGCCCCATCCAACCCGGCCTTGGACACTTCCAGGGATCCAGGGGCAGCCTCAGCTTCCCTGAGCAACCTCAGATTACAACATTTCCTCTAACAACTTCTTGGGGAAGCAGAGAGAGAGAAGCACAAGCCACGATCTCCAAGCACTGATGAAGAAAACAGACATGCACATCATCACACTGATTATAAAAGGCTCATTATTGCTTCTGGGGCAGCAGAAAGAACCACCTGCCCTTCAGCCAGCTGCCACATCTCCTCTAAAGCCAATAAGGCAAAAGTGTCCTGAATTTGGTGATGCTCAAATTAAAACAGAGATGCTCATCTGTTGCAGCCAGCACACACACACACAAATAAATCTGCATATAGATTTCCTTCCTAATGCCTTCAGCTTGCAATCAGTTTTCAATACACACGTGGCCACTACAAGGCATAAAGCAAATTTTCACTGGTCTGTCACAGTGTACTGTAGCCAGCACACCTAGAGATAAATACTCTGGATTGCTCTTTAAATGCCACCTACCCTGATAAAGAGCAATTACACACCTGCTCAAACTGATGAGCTGCCCCTAAGCCACGACAGGGAATAAGGGAGAGTCAAGTCTTCAGACTGAGGAGCAAAAAATCATTTCAACTTTCTCCTGACAGTTCAAGAAGTGACTCTGGACACCTGCCTCAATTGCTGCAATATTGTGCAGAACTAGGTAATGTCTGTAAAGAATAGAATTATTGTCATTTAACATTTTTTTATATTTCCCTTCTGTTAGAGCCTTACTTTCACTACGTATTGGGAGCAGCTACTGCTAAAACCGAGCAGACCATTTTGTTACAGAGCTATTATGCAAATAATCTGCCCTGTATTCTAACTAGAAGCAATGCTGTGCTAGTCTGGGCAAGACATGAGGCACTGTGGAGTTTTCTTTTTAATTTTTTTTTTCTCTGTGCACTGGAGCAACATCATTTACAGTGGCAATGATGAAAGATATCTTCCAATCTAAAAATCAGGTTATTAGTCAAGAGTATAAACACATAACCACCTTTTATGAGCCGGTGTCTGTCTTTCATTTATCTACTTAAATATTTACATCCTTTTAACATATTTTTAATTGCAAGTCATTGCAGTGATATTAAGAGTACTTCGGTGAGAGCAATATATAAAGACCTACTTGGATCATCCTCCCTTAGCAAGTTTGTACCTGTGTTTACAGATTTATACCACAGACATTGTCTCCTATCTGAAATTACTTATCTGTAGCACTGGAGTGAGATCAAAGATCCCAAGCAACATCAGCCACCTGCACCAAGCCCCAGACAATGTAATAACCTTATAACATCAAATCAGTGTATTTCATGCCCAGCAGTTCAGTGCTATTCTCTGGGTACCTGGCTGGTGTTGGAAGAAAAGATCTTACCTAAGAACAAATGCAATCTCAGGCAATATTTAAAGATTAGATTATCCTTCATTGCAAATAGCTCATTTGTTTACTATCACATTGCTTTATTCCTGCTCTGCCTCCTTCTACCAAGAAAATGCTGAATATTCAGTTTAGATTCCCAGCAGCTTTTTATTTTAGTCTAAAAACATTTACCTAACACATTCTTAACAAGCAAAGTGAAGAAAATTCAGCCATCTGTCTCTGCATTACAATAACAGTTATGGAAGAGTAGATTATTCTATACAGCAAGAAATTTAATGCTACGAATTCTTATACTTTAAGCACTGTGTGCTCCAGTCAGTTTTGTATACAAGAATGTGGAGCACTGGCATACACAGAAGCAATGATTTATAAGCAAACACAAGAGAAAATATTTTAAAGATATTAAATGCATTCAAAATTCCAATCATGCTATATGTCCATGCTTCAAACTGAAGAAAAAAAAAAAATCTCTGCTATAATTTTCTTTCTCCAGCACTTCACTAGTTCTACATTATCATTAAAAATGCTTAAAAATGACTTGCTGGAAACAAACACGACATAGAGATAGATGTGAATCCTTACCTGGGAAACCCCCTTGTACCATTGCTGTACCAGCATGTACTCAGGAAATCTGCATTCCTGACAAACATTCAGGGCTGTAAGCAGCTCAAATCCTCATCACACACAGGCTCAGGGCTTGTCTTTCTTCTGACGACCTTGGGCCTATTTTCCTGAGATTTTTCTCTCCTTAAGGGCAAACCGTCTGTCTGTTTCTATTACGAGATGCCATCAATTATATTAATTTCGGGCTGCCCACAAGCTCCCAGTTACATCTGCCAGCAGAGCAGAGCTGCCTATGGAAGCATGCAGGGAGCAGCAGATCCCTGGATTCCCACATCTGACCCACGGATGCTCCCAGCTGCTGTTTGTGCTCTGCCAGCATCCGAATGACATCTCCATCCCCAAACACCAGTCACCCCCAGCGTGCCTGTGTGCCTGGCAGCTGCAGGTACCTTCCTGCCTAATGACCCACTGCATGGCAAAGGAGCAGTTAATAATCTTATTTATCTGAGCATCCTTTTTTTTTTCCCTGCGAGCTACAGGGGTTAAAAATTAATTTCTCTCCCACAAACGGCTTCATTAAATCCCTTATTCTCCCGACGCTGCAAATCTTGCAGTTTCCCAGCACTGAGATGTGCTCGTGGCTTAGGGTTTGGTTGTTTTGTTTTGGGGGTTTTTTTAATGTCAGAAGACAAAACCAATCTGTCATTATAGGCATGAAAAGGCTCAAACTTCATCATAACTTGTGTTTTGTTGAAACACCATAACAAGCAATATTAGTTTCACTGCAATGAATGCTGAGCTGAAACACTGAAAAGACTCAAAATCCTTCATTTAGTAATTAAAAAAAAAGCAAAGATAAAAATCTCTCTCTGAATTTATAAACATACTTAGTTATTTTGGGAAGTCCTACTAATTCTCTCTTCCAAAAGCTACATTTAAAACAACTCAAAATACTCAGTTATTTCGTTAATATCATTAATTTGTTCATTCTTAAAGTTCATTGTCCTTCCTTTAGAATATGTCTCACAGCACACACACAGCCATCTGTTCAGTGCATTATGTCAAGCACACAGTAAAAAAAACCACAAGAAGTCCCAGCTGCAATTTTACTATTACTTCATCAAAAATGTAATTTCCTCTCGCAATACTTCATCAGATGATAACTGTGCGTGTGATTCACAAAGGCACTGAAGGAACCAGCCCAACAACAAAACCCCAGACGAACCCACAAGCTCAAAGTGCAGTGACTCCACCTCCCTCACCCATCCCAGGGTGGCACAGCAGCTCTGGATCTGATGTTAGGGCTGGTTACAAACCCCATGGATTCGAGCTAATTATGGGTCAGAACAAGAATGGGAAAAGAAGATTAGCAGCACAGAGTCACATTAAATAGAGATTAACACAGAGCTGAGAAATGAAAGTCTCTGCTCTATTTGTCTAATCCTGGCTCTTGCCTGATCTAAGGAAATCCACCGTATTAAACACACTTGGTACTATATTTAAGAACATTATCTCTTGCAATTACTACTTTTGCAATATTTTATTTTCATAAAGCCTTTTTCCAAGCTACATCTTCCCCTCTGAGCATCATCTCTGTTTGCTGTTGATTGCAGTGACATCTATTGGAGAGGCAGTGTTTGGCTGCAGGAGCTGCCTCCACTGAAGATCAACATTTTCAGGTGATCCCCCCCCCAAAATGAAAAGTTAGCATTCCTTTTCCTTTGGTTCAGCACAACTTTGCATAAACCAGACTCCAAACAGTGAGATACTCAGGAATTGTGAGTGGGTTGGTTTTTATTTAGTCATTTGTTAATAATCCTGGCATTTTCCCAAAATGCTGATCATCACGTTGCCATCCTCACCCAGAGCAGTGCAGACGCTTCCAGGGATCCTGATTCTGCCTACCCCACGAACCTGACCATACCTTCCTCAAAGTCTGAAATGAACTCCATTCCTTTTTTTTCCATCTTTTCTTTTTAATAAATAGAAAATTTTTATTTTATATTTGATAAAATATAATGATCACAGACATCAGTGGCATCTGGAGGCTGCTAAAAACCTCAGAGGTGTGGGAAGGGCTGCCCAATGCCAATCCAACCCTCCTGCACCCACAGATTTATCACAGAACCATGGAATGGTTTGGGTTGGAAGGGACCTTAAAGCTCATCCAGCCTGGCTTTGGACACTTCCAGAAATGGGGAATCCACAACTTCTCCATGCCAGGGCCTCCCCACCCTCTGAGTCAAGAATGCAAAGACAAGATACCAGAGAAGTTTTAAAATCTCTTTCTTTAGCAGAGAAACCACTGAGAAACCACTGTTCCTCAAAAAAGCATCTCAGGAAGATAAATCATTATGCTTTCTTACAGCTTCATTGATTTCTACATTATCTAGAGACAAAATAAGAGGAAGGGGGCATTATTATCCCCTTATTAGATACAGTTAAATATCCTTGCAGACAGGAAGTCTGAGCACAGCAGTAGCTTAGTCCATTACCCAAGCCACCTTCCACAAATTTTTTATTACCATCTATTTTTATTATTTTAGACTGATTTGAAACCAACCAGATCGATCTCAGTCAACTAACTGACAAAAGATTCCACTAAAAAGATAACAGCAATTGAAACTAAGGACTTCAAGTTCTTTCAACAGTTGTCCTTTCAGTTTTTCTAGATAGGAGAGAACTGAAAAACCAATCTAGTTTGTGTTTGCTGCAACTCGGTCACAAAAGCATATCCAAATTGTACAGCCAGGAATTCCCCCAAGGAAAACTTCATGAAACATTCCATTGCAAACTGCTCTGCCCATCCATTTCCTCTGCTTCTTTTTTACTACCCACCCCTCATTATGGCAATGAGCCACCACGGGGTGCACACAAATCCATTTGCAGGTTCTTGGAGCACACCTCCAGCCATCCCCACTCCAGGAAAACACACCAGTGCCTACCAGTGCCTGCAGCACAGCTGCTCACAAGCACAATCAGCTCCTTTGTGTGCTCTCCCCTCCTTTTACTTGTTTTGATTTAAAAAAAAAAAAAAAAAAAAAATCCCATTCACAACTCGGTGTTTTTCACATTTGGGAAGTCCAAAACACTGCCACGGGTAAGGGTGGGAAGGGAAGACTCCAAACCTGCTCCAAAGCTGTGTTGTAATGTTTCAGGTCTGGAGGATGAAGCGTTTTGAAAGCTCCTTTGGCAGCAGGATGGACACGCTGCAAGTTGTGCAAAGTTTCCATGCATAAACTGAAAGCCTGGAAAGAGCAGCAGCCTCAAAGCAAAGGGAAAACAAAACCCACACACAGGGTGAGAGCTGGGTACAGATAAAGATTTGGCAGCATCACTAGAAGAAGAATTAAAACAAGAGGAAATACAACTTTCAACTTGCCTTCAAAGTCTAGGAAAAGCCATCTAAGAACTTGGGAAACGATGTTGGAAGTACTGGAGGCATGAAAAAAAGGAAAAGCAGATCTGAAACTAGAGGGTCTTGGGTGCAAGAGTCACATTAAAAAAACAAACAAACAACAAAACACCTGGAACTTTAAACTTCTTAAACCACAGAAACATGAAGGACATGCCTGGAGTTTCTCTAAACCAAAAACTACCTCACAGTTCTATTCCCAACAAGGATTTGCCCTTTTTGGATCAAAAGCAACCTTTGGAAAGAAAAGGGAGACCATACACAAGAAATGACTGCTTGTTCCAACAGGTCACAATGAGAGCTACAGTTTCAGCAGTGGGAAAGCAGAAATAAAAGGAAGCATTGCCAAAAGGCAAGTGGGTTTAGATTTTAGGGGAAATTAAATCAACACCAAAAGGTTATTCAGCCACTTTAAGGGGAAAACAGACAAAACATAGAGACTGAAGCAACATGGATGGGACAGAAAGGAAAAAAAAATCTCAAATATGGCAGGAAGACTAACAAAGCTCTGTTTTTTCAGTCTGGGGAATGATAGAGGATGTGGAGACAAAAGATGGGAGGGAGGGCTGAAAGAAGTGATAAGCAAGGACAAAAAATGTCAAGCGGAGCAAATAAATTATTTCTGGAGTCTGAAAGAAATTGATGAGCAGGTCCCTGACACTGCAGCTGTGTTAATAAGAATGCTAAAAAATAAAGTAAAATCCATCAAGAACAAAACAAGAGGACAGGTTTAACAGCTGTCCCACCTCAAAATGCCCTCTAAGGCTTTCCATGCTATGACAGAGATTGAGAACTACAGGAAGCAAATAAAGGAGAGGTTATGATGTGAATTTACCTGGGCTGACACCACATCTTCCTTTCGGATACCTTATCTTCTAAACAAGGAAGACAATAAATCCAGCTCACCTGTTGGTACACTTTTAGTTAAGGTTCCAAACCCAGCAGGATTAGCTGGGTAAGTGGGTAAGGAACAGAGCAATATGAACATAAAAATGGGCAGCTAAGAAAGACAAGTTCTTGTCTAGGTTGGGATTTCTGGAAAAGGTGCTCAAGAGCCAGGACAGAAGTTATGAGCATCAAGTAGTTCACAGAAAGAATAATGTGTTGGAATTTGCAGAGAAAACTTTGTTTTTCAAGTGATCACAGAACAGGGACTCTGTAAAAGCCCATTCCACAGCTGCCAAGATGCTTAATCTCATTAAGGACAGTTGGATCATTTCTAACTTGCTTTTTACTGCAAGGGCTGAGGCACAAACTTAGTTTAAGCTTAATTGGCCTGTTCGTATTTTTAAAGGAACAGAATGAGGTGGGGAAGAATACATCTCTGTTCCCCGAGATTCATGGAAAAGATGGCTACAGCAAAACATTCACCTTCAGTCAGTAAAAAGGGAAGACAGGATTCCCCTGAACAGACCTGTGTGCTGCTGCCAAGGCTGGTAGGATTGATGAATTTAATATCAGCAGCAGCTTTACTTTTTCAGCTTCCAGCCTCAGCCAGCAATATCATTAGGGATGGCAGGAGAGCTAAAAAATGGCCAAGCCCATGAATAAAGAATTACTTCTGTGCAAAGTATTAACTTAGGCCCAGCAAGCACTTGGATTGAGGCATATCCTAATTAGATAACTCAGGTGTCAGCCTACTTATCACACCTATCCTTGGACTGGGAATTAGAACTGCAATAACGAGTTGGAATGAGTTTGTTACAATTGGAGCTTTATGGAGTCGGTTTGAGAGCTCAAGATGATGAGAAAAATCACTGTAGCAAAAAAAATACAAACTAAACCTCAACAAAAGCCCACACAGAATTCCAGAATGTTACAGGGATGGATGGGACATTAAAGATCATCTCATTCCACCTCCTGCCACGGGCAGGAGCACTTTCCACTAGACCAGGCTGGTCAAGGCCTCATCTCACCTTATGCTGATTTGGTACAAAAGAGCATAAAGATATAAAAAAGTAAAAGGTAACTGATTTTGGAAAGTAATTTAGGACTCCTAATTGCAAGCTCAGTATTCCTAAATATTTTACTGCAAGATAAGCTATGGATAGTAATATTCCATTTAACCAAAGTTGTGATTCAAAAGCAGCTGGAATCTAAATCATGTTGCCAGGCTCTCCACTTGCACTGCTTCCTGCTCCTTAGGTCCCTGCTCTTCCACAGAGTGAGCATCACCACAAACCACTGCCAAACCCCAAATGGGACAATTGCAGAACCTTTCCCGTGCAGAGTGCTCCAAAACCAGGGTATCCTTTCTTCAGCAGAGCACGAAAACAACCAAGCAGCAGATTTTTCCTTTTAGAGGAACCCATCTTGCTGGAACAGCATTGCCTGGGATGAACAGCAGGTCTTCTGGATTTTTGCCCCAGTGGTCCTCAACCTACAACTGCTCTACTACCACTAAAATCAGAGCAGCAAAACAAAACATCTCCAGTCACTGCTGACATCTCTGCCTCAGCAACTCCTCCAGACACAGCTCAGATGTTCTGGGACTGAAAATAAACTCAGCCCTTCCTGCATCTCCTCAGGAGAGCTGAGCTCTGGGAGCCTGGCTGGGGAGAAGCATCTTAGTTACAAACCAGGCTGAGGACTGATGCTGCAGCCACACTGAGCACCACTTCTCACAAGCAATAAAAGGCATGAAGGCTTACCAGCACCTGATTGTGTCCCACAAATGTGATCTGATGCAATGATTGGAGCACTACTCACCCTCTGCACAAGCATCCTCATCCTCCTCTTCATCCACAACAACCTCCTCTGCGTGATGACTTTCGAGTGCTCTGTAAGGAGGTGGCAGCTTCATGGGAGGTGGAGCCCCATATTTTCTCTGATGGTTTCAAAGACAAAGAGTTACATGTTTTGTAACCTCAGAGCACATGAAAAAAAAATTCCCCATTGTCTGTTGCACCGAATGTGCACAGACACAGCACTTAATTACAATGCTAAATTCTGCAGCAAAAGCTTTTTGTGCAAGAAAGCAGAGCAAGAAGTGACACTGAACATCAAGAAAAATAAACTAAAACACAATTGTGCACGCACATTTACTTGTTGATAAAATACTTGTGTATTCTCATAAACATCTAAGTGTGAATATTAATCAAGGGTTAAAAACAAACATTAAATTATACTCTGTTTCTTATATGCCTCCATAACAAAACTGTCTGGTGCTGATAAACATCAATTTTTAAAAAACATAAAATAAGAACTCAATCCTCTTAGTCCATACATGAATATTTAAACATCACAGTCCATCCGTATTTTGGCGTAGATTTAATAAAGATTTTGAATGATATCTCCCAATAAAATTCTATTACCTCACATAAATACAGGCAGCTCCTATAATGATGCATATAGCGGCGCATGGCAGGAATACAGAGCAGGCTCTGAGCTGGAGGAGGCACTGGCACGAGCAGCAGCTTTGGTTTTACAGCTCCAGGGAACTGGGTCCTGCCTTGGTTTGCACAACAACTCCACTAAACCACGCTCAGCTGCATCCCCTGCAAGCCCACTGCTAATAGCAGGATGCACTTTAGAGAGGGAACACCAGGGAGGAGATGCCATTAGAGCACCCAGAATTCCTGTAATTAATTCCTTCTGTGGCTGGGAAATATGACACAACACCCAAACACATCAAGCCCGGGATAATGTTTGGTTTGTTTGTTTTTTTTTTTTCCACTGTGCGCAATGAAAGCTGAACTTGTGTATTGATTTTTAAATTCTTGGAGTTGGATTTGTATTGAGTGGTGCAAGTAGTGAGCTGCAATATGTGGAAAATTTTGAGAGGTAAAGATATCTGTCATCTCATCCATTTAAAAAATGTAACAGGAAAGCACTGCACTGAACACAGAACACAACAATAAATGGAATTAATTCAATCCACCAGTAGCAAAAGTGTGTAGTGAGAGCACTTGGAAGCACATCAGCTGTTTTCCAAAAGGGTGTAATGCACTTAATGGTGCCTCCCACTTTTTTCTTGAAGCCAGCACAGAGAGAACTGTGCAAAATCCAGATGATCCAGGAGGCAAGGGAGGACTTGGGTTTTACTTTGCTGAACAGGTAAAGATGGAAAATCTGCAGCCTCACTCTCAGCTGCCTATGACAAATGAGTCGCTTTATTATCTCTGTAATTTAGTCATAACTTACAGTCTAAATGTTGACCCTTTGGCTTTTTAAGACCTTAAACATTTGTTAGAAAGTCTGTGTGAAATTACACGAGGCAACCAGGCTTACCCAGCAGTTTTCTACGGCTCTGAGGGACAAATATCTCTTATCTCTCCTGTCCCACTGAAAAGCCAGATGAGAAAATTGTGCCTGGCTACTCCATTACACCACGTTTTTGTATCAACACAGAGGAAAACGCACAGTTTACACAGCCCATCAGCAAAATAATGTCGACATCTGGTTTGTCCACTGTTGTTTTAAGTGGTTTTATATGAATTAAAGCACTCATTTTGAAACAAACAGATCAATAGAGGAGGATAAACGCCAACAAATCAAGAGAAAAACCTCCAGCATTTGAAAAGATAGAGGAAAAGGCAGATTTTCCAGCAGGATGTGGTCGCTTTCAAACCAAAGTCTTTTGTGACTGTCTGAAGACTGGACTAGAAATACCACTGGTTCCCCATAGGGATGTGGACTAATAATCCACTAATAGCAACTCTTTCCAACTCCGAGGCAGCCCCACAGAAGTGCAGTACGACTGCTTTGTGAGCCCATGTTCAAAGCCAAAAAGGAGCTATGTATTTATGCACTGGAGCTCTTCTATATTCCACCCACCAGTTTACAGCAGCAATAGATGAAAAAGGTCTGAAAAAGATTAGGCTCCCTCTTTAACCCTGGAACGGCGCAGAACGCGACGCACCCGAGTGCTGCAGATTAAAGGCAGCACGTTGCCAGAGGATGAGAGCTTTTGAGATTAGAAATATAGATAAAAAAAAAAAGAAGAACCACAAGAAAAGGGGATTGTAAGTGCTTCATTGGAAGTATTATCCTCTGGCATGAAAGCATGTCTTCAACACCTTTTCTGATAACTGAGCCTCGCTGCTCCTGTCGCCGACAGGATCTGAAAGAAGTCTTACAAAAACTTTTGGAGGTAAAAGGGTCTTCTCAAGTACCCAGCAAACACCAGAGTGCTGAGTAGGATCAAATGGAAACTTCTTCCTATTTGTAGCTAAACTGCACCAGGCAAAACTTAGTGTCTGCATTAATTCTGTCTCTGCTCCTGCTGCTCTCACACCCTCAAAGCAGCTGAACTACACTCCTCAGTCAGGGCAAATCCCACAGGAAAACACCAAGGCCATGAGAGTGATACAGCTGAAAATGAAAAATTAACATTTTTCAGTTGTCCCCGTATTAACACAAACTCCTTGTTTCCTACCAAACAGAGTTTTTCTCTTCTAGATCTGCTGTGAAGTTATTTGGAAGTCACTGTGCAGTAACTGCCTCACAATTAGCTGAGCAGCCACAGATCCCTCGGTCATTTCCTCAATTTACACAGCTGAGGGAAATGCAGGAGACTCTGTGGATTTCATCATCCCATAACCTGATTTCACTGAATTTCAGGCAGCCTCACTTGGAGGATATTATTTGTGTACATGTTGCCATTTCTCTGTTTCTGCTGAACAAAGGGAATGAATTTTCCTCCACATGGAGCAAACCAGGTACTTCAGACAGATGACAGTGAGGAGCTGTGCTAAGTACAGGGTTTCAGCACCCAGCAGACACCCACAGAATAAGTGTCAGAATATTTGGCAGGAATTTGGCAAAAAGTCATAGAATCAAAGATATTTCAACAAAACACTTCAAATTTAATTTCAGACTTCGGAGGAAGCTCATCATAGAGTTAGAATACATGCTATTATACCATTTGATTTAGTAAAACCTGGGTACAGCACTGAATGGAATAAATACCTTATCAGTCTTATTTCCTTTGTCTGCATCCTGATCTTTGCTGACTCTGATTCCCTTAGGCTGGGCAGGAGAAACTACCTGAAAACCAAAGTACCACATTAGACAGAGCATTATAGCTGCAAAACAAACATCCAAAATCAGTTCCTGACAACAACAAAGCTCCCCAGTGCACTCTGCATTTTGCCGCATGTAGAAGGGCACTGAAGTCAACAAATCACATTCTTTCACTGGATTTACTGAATTACATTCTTGCATCAAAAGTTTGGAGTTCCTGTGGGCATTCTAGGCGGGTAGAATTGTATGCCTGCTCTTACTAAGGCTTTAAAAAGTTTCTTGCTCTGGCCTCAAAGCTGAGGAGACGCCTGAAATCTCTTGGAAATTAACTTGCTCCCAGGTAACTGTTTCAGGTCCCTCAGAAACATTTCACAAGGAGCTGCTGGTGTGAATCTGACAAATTTTAATTACAGCTCTGCTCCTCTGAGATAAACAGAGTTTATTTCTTGATTATGTAACACGGACAAATCAAAATGCATAGGGCCAAGCTCTTACTACACAGGTGAGAGAGCTGAATTAACACCTAGTCAACAGATTGACATCTACTCCATGTAAATCAGACAAATGAGGTTTCCAATCAGTCAGAGAAGTAATCAATCAATCAGTCTGTAACTGACGGAGAGGATCCATCCTTGGACACAAAAATTGACAGGACTGGCTGAAAGGAATTTAGCCAGCTTTAAAATAAGATGCATGTTATGCATTTACTAAGTTTTGGAATAAAAATAGAAATAAACTTACTTTTGGTACATTAGCCAAGCCCTGGACTACAAACACCACAGGATTTCCTGCATTCTTGATGGCTTCTACAGCTTCCTCGTGGGTGGCATTCTGTAGGTCTACCCCAGAAACCTGACAAACAGTGTTTATTTTTATTAGGTACAGAGTCATTACAAGGCATCACACACACTTTCAGGAGATTAGTGTATCTGAGGAAGGCATCAAAAACGGTCAAGAGTAATTATTTGTAAAGTATGTTTCGATGATGGTTTAAAGAAAAGTGTATTACTTGGTATTCATAATTAAAAGATGGCCATATGTTGCCCAAAACAATTCTCCTAGATAAAAACATGAGGAATAAGATATTCAGAGTGTTACAAAATGTTAGATCTAACACTTTCAGCTTTTACCTGTTTGTAAATCATACCTGAACAGCACTATCAGCTTGGCACCCCAGATTCTGAAGTATTAATTTGGAGAAAATGAGTAAAAAAAATCAACCAGAGGTGAGAGGAGGGAACGACATTTTCCCCCACAGCACCAGCCAGAATCAGGGATTTATCCCAAACAGTGGTTATCACTTAACTACTCTAAATCCATACACACAAAATAACAGCCCATAATTCAGTATGAACAGTCTGTGTCCTTGTATATATTAAATTTATGCTTATAGATATGCTAAAACATTCCTCATTTGTATGGGAGGAGGACACTGCTGTTTTTTTCACTTCCCCCTCAGACACCAGGACACATCTTTTCTTAAATACAGAGGAGAATGTTAAAAGACCTCCATAGTCAGGCCTTAAAAAAAAGAAACACCACCAGAGGTTTCCTTTGGTTTTCAAAACACAGTGCTGTCAATACTTCATGAAGTGGTGGCAGTATTTTGTTCCTCTCTTCACCCAAAGCCGTTTGAGTCAATTTTTATTTCTTAGACTAAAAAGGAAGGTTTATCTCCATTTACCTCAAGTATTTTATCTCCAGTTTTTAAAGCCCTTGTTCTTCCTGCTGGGCTGTCTTCCAAAACTTGTTTGATAAAGATCCCTTTAAGTTCTTCTCCATTCTTCAGGCGCTTTATGACAGTTTGTCCACCAACAATGCTGATTCCAAGAGACACGTGAGGGTCTCTGAAGATCTCAACACTGAAAAAATATATGTGAGAGTTTCAAGAACTTCAAACAGTTGTTTTTTTTTTTTTTAAACTACAAATGCAAAGCCTTAAATAAATGTAAGCTCCTGGTCTTTCAGGAAGATTTAACAGAGCAAAGAGATAAAGTCAGAAGCCTGAGAATGCTCTCAGCAGAGTTGAGTTTTCACCCTGAGCAGATCTCACCCCACAAAAAGAGGAAAATTCTGCTGCCAACCCATGCCCACTGGGCAGAGGCTTTCATTTCAGAGAAATTCAGATCTTCAAGTAAACACTCATCCTCTTTCAGCCTGAACAAAGTGTCTGGGAATGGGAAGCCCTGCAAGTGGCATGTTAGACAAATAATGAAGAATTTCATACAACTTTCTGAACGCTGACTTCAGTGCATATTCATCAGCTCAAGCAGGAACTTTCTGATCATATTTAACTTGGGACCATAAAAACAATTCACCTAAAAATGTTAACAATACAACAAGGATGTGGCTAAAAAGTTGGCTTGGCAATTTGGAATCCTGCCGTGGGGGTTTAGCAGGGAACCTGTGGAAAGGGAGACAGCACAGCACTATGTGCATTGTTCACACCTAATGGTTATTAAATGAGCAAGAACTTGTAGGTCATCCACAACCTCAACCAGCCAAGCTTTCCCAAGTCAGCGGTATAAATAGAAGGCAGAACTCTGCTGAACATCTGTTAAAAATTCCCTGTCTTCAGGAAAAGTCCAAGGTACACAGGTACCCTAAAGTTATTGGCAGAGGAGGAGAGAAAAAAAAACTACCCAAAAAGAACTAATGTGGCTTATAGGAAAAAAAAAACAAACCCTTAAGGTAAATGGGTAAATGGGAAGGAATAATATGAACATACGTCCGTGGTGGTCCCCAGTGGCTGAAGTTTGGAGTTTCTTCTCCTTCTCCTTCTTCTCTCTCGGGTAATTCACTAATTTGGGGCAGAGGGGAAGGGAAGAATAAAAAATAAAAGAGGCATCACCCATGCCAGGTCACAATTCCTCACATATTTTGTATCTGGCAGTGAGACAGCAACACCTTCTCACACTGCCCAGTTTAAAGCAAATGTACAGAGTCAACAGACCAGACAGGAATTTTTGTATTTAGGTTTAAATGTACTTAAGGAATGCTCCAGAAATAAACATGATGGGCAGACCAAATTTATAAGCTGCTCTGTGATACACAAATCTGCACTGCATTTACTCATTCTAAATGACTATTTAAGCAATTAACATTTACTTTCTGATAAATATGCTGTGATGCTTGGAGAGGGATATAAACATGCCAAAAGCAGTAAGCAGATCATGATCCAAGTGGGAGAACAGATCCTGTGTGTTCCATTAAACCCTACAGAATAATCCTCTCACCTTACTGTTGAGCTGCTTTCCCTCTGAGAGAAGATTTCAGATGAAATTAGGGAAGTATAGAGGATTGGAATCAAAGGCCCCAAAAGCTCCACTGACCCCAAACTGGTGGGGAAAGACTGGGACAGATAAGGCAAATATCCAAAGCCAGTGCCAGCTCAAGGCTCCTCAGCACCACTGGCAGAACTAAAGTTTCCTGCAGATCCCCTGGCTGACCTGCTCTTCCCAAAAGGAAGAACAAAGGGAAGGGAAAACCAGGAGAGCTCTTCAAGGAGCTGTGAGTTAAGGCTGCATCCCTCTGCTCCAGCCACATCCTCACTGTGGAGTGGTGGCAGAGCCATTTGCACATTTCTGTCCCAATGCTCAGGGGAGGAAACATGGGAAGTTTTAAGGTTTTAAGCCAAACTCCATCTCCTGTAAAAGCTACAGACCTGGCCCTCTATGTCTATCTGAGCACTCCACACAACCTGTAATCATGATTCAGCTGAGTAATGCAAGAGGAGAGCTGAGATCATTAAATGAATGTCTTTCAAAACCTGAAATCTTCCTCCATACCTGCCTGATGCTGGTCTAGGCTGAGCTAAGGTGGTTACTCTCTCAGATTCCTGCTTCTTGGGAAAAACATAATTCTCCTCCTTTAGTGCTTCCTCTTCAATTGCTTCTGAATCAACAGCAAGCTCAGGTCCTTCAGAGCCACTCTGAACCTTTGTCCCTGAAGGAAAAAAGGGGAGAGATGTGAACTTTGGCTTCCTCTGTCCAGGCACCCACCAATTATTTCACCCTTGGAATTAAACCCTTTATCCCACCAGGCTCCAAATGTGTTCAAGGCCAGGTTGGACAGGGCTTGGAGCTCCTTCCTCCCAGGCAGGGAGTGCCACTTCAGGCAGCTTGATAAATTTATTTCTCTGATGAATCTGCCAAATCCTAAGCATCCATCTGTGGCCATCTGACAAGGAGAAACTTTGGTCTTGAGCACAAATCACAAACCCAAGATATGGGGCAATTATCCACCACACAGACCACTTGAAAATTTCTGGTTGTGCTAAAGCCACCCCCAGAGCCTGTGACTTTATTTCTGCATTTATTTGTCACTTTATTTCTGTATTTATTTGTCACTGGCCAGATTTGGAGGAGGAAGCAAGATTATAATGCTGAAACCCATTTAATGCCAGACTGTCTTGAGCCTGCAGAACTCTTGATTTGATTATTGTCTCATTTAAAAGTATTTATGTTTTGGTAAAAAATTTAGATTTGTAAATACAAAATTATAAGATAAAGAGAACCTTCTTACAAACCTAAATCCATCTGAGTTTTCACTTCTGCCTGGGTAGCTTCAGTATCAAATATGTCTTTTTGGTAGCTGCTGTGTGCTGTGGTTCCAGAAAAGTGTGACCTTATAGAAGCATTCTCTTCACACTTCACAGAGGAGAAAAGAAGTAATTAAAGTTAGAAAGCAATGGTATTAACTCACACAGGGGTATTTGACAGGAACATTAATTTTTGCAGCAAACACACACGTTTCCTCAGCTACATTCATATTTATTCAGGTAACTATGAAATACTAACTGCTCATTTAAATACTAACTGCTCATTTATTCACTGCATTAAGAAGAGGCATGAGAAATGTTATATGCAATTGAAATATAAAACAACCGTATCTTTCTCCTCACCTCTAATTCAGACAAAAATTTCTTTACTCTTGCTCATTTATTTAAGTAACAAACGTATAAATTTAATATTGTGCACTCTGGTATAAAACTGTCGGTAGAAACTTCATTTTATCTGTTTATACACATCCTGCTTAAGGGGACAAGCCAAACAAAACCTCACATTCTCTGTGGCTGTGATATCAAATCCTCTTCCACTCCATTTTTTCTCCACATAAAAGCACACACACCTCAGGACCCGGTTCATGGGAGGCTGATAATATCACTTTTTTGTTTAGTAAGAGGATGAACAAAGAATCAGAAGGAAAAAATAATTCTCAGTACTTGAGAAAGATGCATAAATAAGAGTTTTGCAATTTACCCGAACCTGTCTCCTTCTACTCCTTTATCCACCACTATCCTTGCCACAATTCCTTCCACAATATCACTTTTTACTCAATGACACAATCTGGACGAAGGAACTGATTTGGGTTTAAAAAATGAGGAAAAGAGGGTGTTTCTTTCACTGAAGACTATCAAACCCACGAAGTGACATTCTGCTGTTACTGGCATGCCCCATATCAACACAGCTTCCAAAAGGAACCAAACCAAAGCCACAAGTTTTTGGGTAAAAGGACAAATTCAGAATGCCTGTAAATACACCAACCACATATTTCACTCCACCAGGTAAATATATTGACAATAAGTTACGTAAAAAAAACCTTCCAAAATGTACAAAAGGATAGACTGGCGTCTGCTAGAGGTGCACAAGTAAATAAATGAGTTAAATTCTAAATTAAACCACTAGAGAGAGTCCTGAGGGTTAAGTTTTGGAGTCTGCCCTGAGGGATCTGTGCTCAGCACAGCATTTCTTACCATTTGATCTTTACTGAATGGATACTCCAGGGACTCTTTGGGACTTAGGCTAGCACTGGATCTTAAATCCTGTATTTCAGCAGTCTCCAGTTGCTTTGCCCATTGCTCTGTGCCCAGGTTCCTGTCTGAAGGTGCCTTCTCTCCACCTGATGCATCACCACATTTCAGGAATTCTGAATCCTCCTCATACTCCTCATCCACCAACATCTCCCGTTCCTCCTCCACGTCCTCTGCTCCGGCTTTCAGAAATTCACACATCTCCCAGGACTCCTTCCCACACTCATCATCCTCCTGAGAGAGCTGGAATGACCTTCCCAAGTCCAAACGGGGCTCATCAACGAGTTCTTCTTTATAAGGCACCTCATCTCTGAAACCCTGCAAAGATCATTAAAGGAACAGAGATTTTACACCGAGTTTCCTCCCCACTCTTCTAAAGCTACGCTTTATTTCTTGCCCACGTTAAAAGCACATCCTGATTTTTGAAGTGAACATCTTCTACCTTTTGCATTTTCTACAAGAAAATAAACTCTCTGACTTATGATTTTAACACTGAAAGTAGACAGTGCAATTATTTTTTTTCAATGTAAAGAAATTTAAGTTGCACAGCTTAGATACTGTGGCAGCCATTTGGAAAAACCAATCTGGACTGAAGTTAGGGAATGAAATTATTAATTAATACTAAAACAACCACAGGAAAAAGTACATATAAATCTAGTTAAAGTATATCTGTCCTTCAGACATATCTGCTGCTGCTTTATGAATGCATGAACATTTCTTAAAATGCTATCAGCTAAATAAAAAGCTTAAGAGTTTCCTTATGCAACAGTGTTATCAACCTAAAAATCCAAAAAAAACCCCAAATGAAAACCATATTTGCTTGTCCCTACCTTGGATATTCCATCCAACTTTTAACCTGGGGCAGAGGGGAAATGGATAACCCACATACTCCCCACCAAAAAAAGATATAAATGACTGCTCATTACTTTCCTGTTTTAATGAGAGCAGTGCTCACCTTTCTACTGAACTCAAACCACAGAGCAACAAACCAAAAAAACAAGCAACAAAACCGAGGGAAAAGGAATTAAAACCCACTCTGAAATTCAGATCTCACTCCACAGTTCTTTTCCTGGGATTTGCCACGTGCTTCCCCAACTTCCACCAGCTCCTGTTCCTCCCAAATGCAATGGGGTGCTATTCATTGGCTCACAGTGAGTCTGCTCAGGCAGCTGGGATTTTATGCCCTGCACTTATCCCAAAATTTTTCCACACACTGAGAGCTTTCCCCCTCTTTTCTCCAGGCCACCAAATCTCTGTGTTTCGAAGAACCCCCAAATCCAACCTCAACACCCCGAGCCCCTCCAAAATCAGTGCACAGATTCAGGGCTCCTTCCTCAAAATGTTTTTGTTTCTGCTTCCTGCCCCTTCCCAGACTCCCCACGGCACTGCACCATTTCTGACCTTCGGTGTCAGGATCCTGTTTTGTTACATTTGTACAAATACAGAAGGAAAGCCCCCAGACACTGCCAAGACGTTTGTATAATTCAAGTGAGAGGCAGGAGAGAAAACAAGACAGAGGCAGGAGCATAAGGAATGCAGCCAACAGCTGACACGAGAGCAGAACACCAGCAATCCAAAAATTAGTCCATTCTAATAATTTAATTAGTATTAATGTCCCTTTAATCCATTTGATCCATGTACCTTGATCTCACAAAACACCCAGTCTGAAGAGATCCTAATTCTCTCCATTTTCACTCCGTTCCCCCTTGGCTCTGCAGTGCTGTTCTCCCAACACTTCCCCAAGTCCAGGGCACATAAATCAGTTGTCCCTGCTCAGAAGCTCACAGGGTTTGTGTCCCTGACCCAGCAGTTTGCTCTGCATCCTCCCTGCCTGCTGCACTGCAGCACCACACACCACCAACAGCACAGGCAATGCTGCAAACACCACCCTGAAGTCCACCCTGGCAGCAAATAAATAAAATCCTCAAATTCCATCATTTTGGGGTTGAAGTTCTGGCTGCCAGTGCCTCAGAGTGGGAGTCACCAGCACACAGCACTCCTGGCTACCTGTGTGAGCAGGTAAGATAATAAATGGATGGGAATTTTAGCTACCACCAAAGCTGTCACACGAGGTAAAACAAAACGTGAGTAAATTCCTCTGCGGGTGTTTTGTCCAAACGGATCCTTCCAGTTTCAGGACTTTAAGACAAAATATTTTGTTTAAAAATACTTAATGACATTGGTTTCATTTAGGAAGTAAAAAACCAATCTGAGCTGGCAGAGAACAAATTCTCTGCAATCCTTCCCATGCCCCAGGAAAACAACAAATGCCATTTTACATTGTGAAAATCAGTAAATATCATTTATCATCATCCAGGCTAATTTCTTCACAGTATACCCACATCTAGCCTGTAATACTTCTCCTTTCTGGTGCTTCTAATCTACCATTTCAGCATTAAAAATAGGTTTGCATCCAGAGACAGGTACACATGTTCAGCTACACGAAAATTTGGAATTTATTTTTCTTCCTGTGTTGCAGTTCTGGATGATGCTTTATGTATTGTATTTTCTGGTATAAAAAGAACACATTTACCAGCATGAATTTTGCAGAGCACTTGAGAACAGATGATAGTTAAAAGATATCCACATCTCTCTAGCTCTGCACTGGTGAGAACTGCAATATTATTGCCTATTACCCTGGTATCTGAGTTTCTCACTATCTTTAATGCCACATCCTCCCACAATAAACAGAATTATTTCTCAGATAGTAAGTATGAGGAGAGTTGAGGCAAGAGTAAAGAAATCACTCTAGAGAACATCAGAAGGCTATGAAGAAGAAAGTATTTCAAGAGTGCCTTATACTCTAAACTACTTTTTTGTTTTGCTTCACGATAATTAAAAGCATTCTGCTTCCATACTTTACTTTCTGTGCAAAGCTGAGCCCACCACTTCTGATTATAATAACAACACAGCATTCCTATTTCATATCCAAGGTAACCCAAGGTATTTTAATGACATAATAAATTTGATAAGGCAGTCTGGGAGCTGCATTGGTAAGTGCTCCCAATGCACTTGGCACAGTTTGCTGTTAGAGGCTTTTTCAGAGGGAATCCAATACTTTCAGTCTTATCTGAAAAACATACTGTAGTTTTTACGTTAAAACATCATTTCCTGTCTGTATAAACTGGAGTTGAACCAAGAAAAGTATCCAAATACCTGTGGTGCTTCAAGTATTACTGAGAAATTTGTGCTGTCTACTGGTTCTGGAGACTCAGGGCTGCTTTTGATGCTGCTGGTATCCACACCGTGCATGTTCTCCTCCTCTCTGCTTTCTCCCTAAAAAAGGTAATCCAAACAACGAGTCAGGGAAACAACAACAAAAAAAATTCCCACATATTTCAATAAATTAAAAGGGAGAAGGAGAAACAGCCATTAGAAAAGAATTATAAAAATAGAAAGTCAAAAATGGAGAAGAGGAAGTCAATAGCTTTTCTTCTTTGAAGAAATGGGTTCAGATGCACTAAAATCTAAAGAGATGTGTAGGAAGGAAAGACAAATACAGGGATATGAACAAAGAAATCTCAATTTTTAGAAAAGGAAATAATATATTTAACAGCTTTCCTACACTCCTATTTCACAACTCCTCTACCACTTTGAATTACAAGCATTTACTGTTAACTGGGGCTTTAATTAATTTTGCCTGGGTGCCCTTGATGAACAATACTGCAGCATTCCCCACCTTTAGTGGGGACTAAAGCGTTCCACAGGCCTGATTCCAGAAAAGGGAAATTCTGCTTGGATATACAGTCTTGACTTCAAACAGAGTAGGTTTCTTTGATGTCAGTGGAGCTCAGGCAAGCACTCAGCAGTGTCTCAGAGAGGAATGGGCTCCAGCACACATTTCATGGCTGCTGAAGTGCTGAACCATGTTACACCTGCACAGGGCACACGGGTCTGCCCAGGCACATCTCCCAGCTCCACGTGGATGTTCTTCAGGGAACTTGAGCATGCTGGTTTTCCAGTCAGACTTTTTGGACACTGAGCTGCCCATTTGCCAGAACTTTTGGCCCCTCTCAAGGCACGGCAGCTCAGCTGTTTCCCACATGCACACGCAGCCTGTGCTGAATTCTCCCCGCAAACACGACAACCCCATCTACACGCGCCATGCCACGAGACAAGAACAAAAAACAGTTAAAATCAGTTCTTACCACCAAAGGCTTGCAGATTCCAAGGGAAACTGTACCCGGGGGCACAGATTTCAGCACCTCCACTGCCTCTGCCAAGGTGGCACTGCCCAAGTGTTTCTCATTGACGAACACCAAGCGGTCACCCGGCAGGATCTGCCCCCCGCGCTCGGCCACCCCTCCTGCCACCAGGGAGCTGATCACTATGGCTGTTCCTGCTGGGTCCAAGGGATCCTGGGGGGGGGAAATGAAAAGAAAAACACCCCCAAGTGAAGGCCTTCAGATGATGTTTGTTTGGAGTGTGCAAGGAGCACTCAAGCACGTTCATCCTCTGATGCTACGGGACTGGAGCCTGCTGAGACGTTCAAAAAAAACCCCAGTCTGCCAGCACTGCCAAAGAACAGCGTGCAGAAAGGAAGATATTCCATCACTTGCCTAATCCATTAAGAAATGCTGAGATCTGAAAGGTGACCGGTACCCTGCCCTCTCCTTACACACACACACAAAGCCAGGCCAACCTGCAAATAGAACAACAACACTGGCAGCCTTCCACCAGCCTCCATCCAGCCTGGGACGTGCTAATGTCACAGGAAATAACCACCCTGCACGTCACCCGAGGGCTTCAGAGCAGCAGAAATGATGGCAAAGAAACCACCCCAACGTCAGAAATTTAATTCAAAGTATTAAGTCCAAATGAAGCCCCCAAATACTGAAGAAATAGCATTTGATGTGTGCCGTGCTGCTGCAGCGTTTCTGCTTCGTCAACTCCACGTGATAACTTAGGAGAGACATTTTCTCCACCTTAACAGGGAACAGGAGACAGCAACAGAAGAGTAACTAAGATTATTACTGAACACAAGGAACAATGTAATGGTGGATACAGAAAGTGTCAAGCACAAAATATTATACACATTGTAAACTGATGCAAATATATCCACTTCATCTTTTATCCAATATTAGCCTTTGCTTTGTGTCCTCTACCATTTCTATCATGCCTTCAGTAATTTACAAAACTAGTCTCAATCCAGTAAAATTATAGATTATTATATACTGGCAGAAAGATATACAAAACAAAGGTATGGGGTTTTAATTTTTTAAAATGTTTTTGTTTCCTCATTAGTTTTTTTAAGATTGCAATTAGCCTTTTTCCCCCTTGCTAAGGGCTCATAAAGTTCAGAAATGCTCCTTTATGCACTGGGTCTCCAAATGCACAATCATGGACTATTTTTCCCTTAGGACTTGCATCTTATTCAGGGCATGGGAGGGATAAAAAAAAGGCAAAATTCAAATCACAAAGACCACCATGAATTCAGCACCTCAGTGTTAATGTGAAAACAGGAATGCTTTTTAAGCTCTTTATTTTTATATGACTATACACTGCTTTCCAAGGGCACATGTTTTTTAAGGTATGTGCAAACATATGAGGCAATGCCTGTAATATCTGTAAAAGGCTGAAATGAGAAAAGTGAAATTAGAGTTCAGCAGGAAGAGCCACGCCAGAGCTGGAATCGAGTAAATAAAGATCAGCAACAATTCTCTCCTGTCCTAGTGCTCCATCCTGCTCTTGTACAATTTTACAATTTTATGATTTATCCTCAGTGCACACGAGATGTTTCCTGGTGAGTGCCATGTGCTGGCAGCCAAGCCCAGCAGGCTCCCTGGGTTTTCCTCCTGTGCCAAGGTGCTCGTGCTGCCCCAGTGTCTGTGCCCAAACCTGCTGCACCTGGTGCTGGGGGAGGATTCCCTGAGCTTCCAGCAGCAGCCCCTCTGGAGATTTTCAGGAATGAACCAACACCCAGCAAGTTCAGAAAAGAATCCAAAGGGATTCCAAAATGGGAAGGAAAAAGAAGAGCTTTGCTTTAAGTGTTGAATGTAAAAAACTGAAGTTATTGCTGCCCTTTGTTCTTGCCAGCAAATCCCAACCAGCCCAAGGACCCTGGAACCAACACAGACTTCTAAACTGGTTTTAATCTGGGGGTTTGCTCCACTGCAAATTAGAAATAACCTTCTGGACATCTCTGCAGACCCAGGATCCAGCCCAGACAGCCCCTTGCCAGCAAGCAAGGCACTGTTCACACTAGGGAGGCTTTGCTGGAAAACTAAACCAGCAAGTTTTCCTATCATGGGCTCGTCTTGCCATGGCCAGGGAGGTTTTTGCTGGTTCCCTGAATGGGTGAATGCTCTCTCAGCAAAACGACACCTTTGCTGACACAACAGCTTTTATAAATATGACTTTTGCTGGCTTAGCTATATTGATAAAAAATGAACAAAACAAATCCAGCACTCACCCCCACCCATGCAGATAAGCTGACAAAATTCTGTGAGTGAATGACTGGCCCAGTAATTACGGTGCTGGTTGAGGATGGGGGAGAACCAACTTCAAATCCCTGCTCTGTCTGATCTCAATCAGTTTTTTTTTGGGTTCTGGATCAGAACCACTCAAGCAGGACATGGGAATCTCACCATCAGCTGTTTCTATGCAGGGTCAGTGGCCTAACTACCACATTTCTGATGAGAAACAGTTCTGTTTCAACTCACCACTGAAATAAAAACAGTTTTGCTCAATAAATCATCATGTTTTGGTAAGAGATAATTCAGCTGAAAGAAGTGTTCCAAAAGGAACAGAGTTCCTGCAAAGAAACAGCTCTAGGCAGAGAAGTTTGAGGACAATGTGGTTATTTTCCCTGCTTCACAAAGCACACAACCACAAGCCATGCACTGCAATTGCTTCATGAAGAGCAGCAGAAGTCTAAAAAAAGGGAGACCATGTTAAAAACTGCTGTCCAGGCAAGCAGGAAACAATTCCACTGCTGATTTCAAGCAGAGGGAGCTATTGTACAGGGAGAGAAGAGAGGGATGAGCTGCACAGTGAGAGCTCAGCAGCAGCACCAGCAGAGCTCAAAACCTCAGGGCTCACCAGTGGCTGAACCACGGTGAGATTGCCACGAGGAATGCAACAAAAGCTGCACAGGAAGGCACAGACCCACTGAATTGCAAGATGTAATCATGTTTCCATATTCTCTCTGTAATTTAATATTCTGTCACAACAGTGGATTGCACTGTGCTCTGCTTATCAAAATCAAAGGAACACTGGGATTTTTTTGAAACTTTGCCTTATGATTTGCCCTTGACCTCAAGCACACCCTAAAGAACCACCTGCTAAAACAAGACAGCAAATTCACATTTTCTAAATGCTGAGTGCAACTGGGCCATGAGGGCTGTTGTCCTGCTCTTGAAAGAAAGCAGTGCTTGCAGCAGGATGAAAAACAGATCCTTTCCTTCCATACCAAGTGCAAAAGGTATAGTTTGTATATAGTTAGTACAGTTACAAGGCAAGTTCACTCCCACAGTGGGATTTCAGACCACTGAAATGTGGGATTTCCACATTAACAGACCAGCTAGAACCATTCCAAGTTACTAAAGAGCACCAGTGTGACTGCACACCTACCCTGAGGCTCTAGACTCATTTTACTTGGCTCATATTGATTTTTAGTCACCAGCAGGCAGGACCAGATTTCAGCTTCTACTTTAAAAGTGAAGTTTACTGGGATGGAATTTGCAGCTCTCTCCCCTAACCCAGAAGTGATAAAATTTCAGTATTTCAAGAAATTATCACATGGCTTTGTATCAGAGCACAAGAGGCGTGCAATGGACAATCTCATGTGAACTGACGTGTTAAAATGAGCACGAATCACACAAACACTTAAGACTGGAAAAGACCTCCAAGATTGTCAAAAACAGGCCTTGGCACATTTTAAAGAGGAACTTTTACCTTTCCTGAAGGATTCCTTTACACCAATGAATCATTTATGAACAATGAGGAAAAGCACCGGACTGCAAAGCAGGGCTGTGAGGAGACAAACCCCCTAAACTCAAAAGCTCTTTTTTAAGGGAAGAATTACTTGTTGGAACGTTTTCCACTTGTGTAAACGCTGAGAGCTGCCCCCTGCCATGCAGCAGCAGCCCAGGACAGTGGCCTCCAGGTAACCTTTGAGGAACTCGTGTGCTGTGGCTGCTGTCCTCCCCTTTGTGCCCGAGCCAGCCACGGATTCCATGGACTTGTTTAAAATAGCCACAATTTATTCATACTTAGCACACCATATATTTAACTATGCTGAACCACAGGTTTTCCCTTCCCCCCCTTCTCCTCATCAAAACCCACAAATGTTTCCCAGAGTCCAGGTGTCAAATTTTTCTCCTTATTTTCAGAGCCTCATTTGTTCTGGATTCATTTAGCAGTGGAGAGTCAGGCAGGGGCCACTGCAGTTGCTGCCTCTGGGATGCCTGGGTTGGGGGCAGTATGAAATCTCTTAAAAACCCGAGCTCTGCTAAAATGTTAAGAGTCCCAGGAGTTAGGAGAGTCCCATGTGCAATGCTGGAGCTGCAACTTTATTGTGGCTTCGACTGCCACGGGCACCAAACATCCACACTCAGAGGGGCTTAGGAAGCAAAACTGGACACAGACCCAGTGCAGCCGACCTCTGCCCATCCTGCTGGGAAATAAAAGGGATAAACCAGGCTGGCTGTTCCCTTGTCCCTCCCAAAAAGTGAGATGTGCAGCAGCCAAGAGAGGGCACTCCAGGCCAGCCCGGCTGCCACCACCAGAGCAGGCATTCCCTGCTCTGACACCCCATCCCCATCCATCCATCCATCCCTCCAGCCAGCCCTGCAGACCCTCCCCGGGCTGAGGATGAGGAGCACTGAAGCTACAGCTCCACTGGATGGGAGCAGCTCCCACGTTTGCTGGGGTTTTGTTTGTGTTTTGCTTTTTTTAAAGGCTCCTATGAAAATGTAAGACAAAGCTGCGGGTGACTGACATTCCCTGTGCAAAGTCACTCTCACTTAGTTACAGGCTATATTAGTTTTGGCATCGCTTGAGATCTAAATCCAGCTAGCCTGACTTCCTAGAATATTTCAGCTCTCTTCAAGCAACAAACTGCCTGCTGCCACAAAAACACACATCCAAAATAGCTTGGTGAAGGATCCCAAAAGAAACAGTTTGAAACTTTTTTTCCCCCCCCCGTGCCATTTTTTGATTTATCTGAACATTTTTACAAGTGCCAATTTGTATACTGCAGGTTTCTGTGAGGGAGCCAAAACAAACGCCTTGGAGCTCAGAGGTCAGAGCAGCCCAGTTTCATTACATTTTGCATGGGACCACTTCCAGGTCTAACACACATATCCATATTTAAAACTCTTCAGTGAATAAGATACCAGGCTGGAAGACTCTTAGACACAACACTGTTGATGCTGAACAAGGAAAACACACCTGTCAACAATGAAAAGAACCAGAGGCATTTTATGTTTGTCTCGCTGTTATGTAGAACAAAGGTAGAAGTGCACATGAGCAATGTACCTGCATGCTCAGAGTGGTGAAATTACTCAAAATACTCATCCATGCTCTCATTTTGTGAAGTGCCTGTGGTTCCCTTTGCAGAGCCACCCTCCACAGTGACCCCAACAATGCCAGTGGGATGCAAGAGTCAAGACTGACAAGCAGCTTTTTTTGTGCCTTTTCAAAGCACAAAGTGCCTCCCAACAGACAAGGAAGAGAGGGAGAGGCAGCCGTGAGTGAGGTCTGATTCCCTCCTTAAGGTGGCCTCACTTTAGGGTTGAGACTCAAGGTCCAAACCTTCTGTTCACTCACTCCAACATGTTTACAGCAGTTGGCCGTAGGAACTGCCAAAGGCACTCTAAGGCCTGGAAAAACATCCCTGAGGAAGTGCTCTACTGGCTTTTGTTAGATCCACTGCACTGGAGTGAAATTCGAAGCATTTCAGACCTGTTTCTGCCCCTTCCACCCGGCTTGCAGTCAGCAGGGCTGCTCAGGAAGGCGATTACACAACGCACAGCCTCTGGCTGCACCAGAGAAATAAACTGCAGGCTGATGTGCTGAAGCAACACAAACTTAAATACAGAGCAGTACTCAAGGAGGAACGCTGAACTTTGCTGTGATGTAAGGCAAAGCACTGGAAATAAAACATTACTATTTATTGATCTGCAGTGAGGGAATAAAGCAATGAATTTCAGAAGCTCTGGTGTGCAGCCGGCATTAATCAAAACTTCTGTTGTGGGAAATGTCAGCAAAGAAACAGGAATTCGCAGGGAAGGGGGAAAAAAACCAGAAACAAACCACACAGAGCCCCACCCAAAGGAGGAGAGGGAACAGCAAAACACAGAGGAGGAGGTGGCACAATGGGTTTCCCACACCAGGGTTTCATCATCTGGGATCTGAAATCCTATCAGCCTTCTCCAGCAAGAACCAACACGGTGGCCAGCCGTGACTCAGCCGTGGGTCTGGCAGGGATGGGGAGCACAGCACAGTCCCCACCCCTCTGCTCTGGACCAGAGACCCCAGGAGAAAAGCCAAGGGAAAAGACCTCACACGCTACTGCTCTTCCCAAAAAAAAAAAAAAAAAATAAAAATCAAAGATAGGCACCGGCTCTGGGCGTTTTCAGTGTCACTGTGCAGTGGACTCAGGTGCCTGCTGCTATCTTTTAATTTATCAAACTTCTCAATCCATCTAAGGTTTTATCCGCCTTTCATATTTGCTCTTGACTGAGCTAAAGTCTCAGGGATTACATTCATTAGAGTCTCTTAATATCTTAGACTTTCAGACTTTCCAGCTCCAGAAAAAACACACTGAGTGCTGACTACAGGGAAAAGCCACAGAGATAAGAAAAAAAAAAAAATCCCTGAACTCATAAGGAAGTGGAGGAAAGCCACTGTGTGATGAGATAAAGAAGGGATAGAGATGTGTGGGAAAGAAGAAAAAAATATCAACAAGCCAAGGGAAAAAGTATAAATGGTATCACCTACACAGCCTGTGCTCAGTGGGCCTTAGCACAGGTTGTGGCTTTGATCAGCTTTGAGATTCAAAGAATTCCTGAACTCAAAATCCAACCAGAGAGCCCAGCAGCACTTGCACCAGCGAGGTGAGCTGGCCTCAGAACTGGTAAAAGTCTGTGGAAGTGCAGGATGTGTTTTTACACAAACCAGAGCTGTCCTCTGCATGAAAACCTTGCTCCACAAACAGCAAACACATGAATTATGGAAGACTTGCTGCAGAAAAATCTGCAAAATAAAAGTGGGGACAGAGGACAGGTTGGGTTTTATGCAACAAGGATCTGCAAACAGTGACTTGGCCCAAAGAATCACAGATTCCCAGACTGGGTTGGGTTGAAAGGGGACTTAAAGCTCATCTTATTCCACCCCCTGCCATGGGCAGGGACACCTTCCACTATCCCAGGGTGCTCAGAATTCCATCCAATCTAGCCTTGAACACTTCCAGGGATGAAGAACACGGGAGGACAAGGGAGCAGGAAGAAGGGTTGGCAGAAAGGTTGCAGAGAATTTTAAGGCTACAGTGAATCACATTGAGAACAGACAGAAAATTCCAAGTGCAACAGGATTCCTTGGATTTGGGGAGCAGCAGGGTGAGGTTCTAAGAAAACAGAACACCTCATAACTTCCATGAGTTTTCAGGATGCTTCATGCTTATCCATCAGCAGCAACACACACCTCAAATCTCATCATTTCAGAACAAATTTGGAGCTGTCTGGGCCAAGCTCTTCCACACCCACTGCTCCACCATCTCCACATGCCCACTGCCAGGCCAGCACAGCTTCCTCCAGCCTCATCCACATTATCTCAGCCTGGCTGAGCTTTACAAAGTGGTTAACAGAAATTCCAGCTACAGTTTTGTCCCTTTAAATTCTCGCCTTCTCTCGCAGGCAGAAGACATCTGTGGAATAATAATGAATTTCTTTGGTTTGGGGTTTTTTGTTTTTATTAAAAGCTATTCTTTCTAGCAGGAAATGAAAAAGAACAACCAGATTGGAGAATTTGGGGGAAGAAGGGAAAACATTTCTAAAGGTTAATAGTAATAATACTGCTCAGCATTTATTTCATGGATATGCGACAAAGCAAAGAAAAACAGATGTTCTCAGTAATGCTCCAGCTTCTCTGCAAACTCAGGTATTGTCCAGAGCTGCTGCAGCTCACAGGGACAGGAGGGATGCTCCTACAATTTGCTCTACAAGACAGCAAAAGGAGGGATAAGGAAAATCTCTGTCCTTTACTGAATTCAGGACAAGCTGGGGATCAGCACGGCTTTGTGAAAGGCAGGTCCTGCTCAACCCAAATCTGCTGCCCTGGGTTTGGCTGGGGTAACCCACGGCTGAGATAAGAACACCTTGATAACTGAATAAAGCAAAAGACAACAGCAATGCTAATACTAATAAATACAATGAAAAGGGACATAACAAAGAGAGAGAGGAACAAAACCAGAGAAGAACAAGTGATGCACAGTGCTGATGTTCAGCCTGTTCCTGAGCAGGGATTCACCCCTCCTGGCCAATTCCCCCCATTTATATACTGAGCATGATATCCTATAGGATGGAATATCCCTCTGGCTAGTTCAGATCACCTCTCCTGGCTTCTGGTGCTCCTCCTCACTGGCAGAGCATGGGAAACTGAGAAGTCCTTGACTCAGAGTAATCGCTACTTAGCAACAACTAAAACATTACCCTGTTATCAACATTGTTCTCATGCTAAATCCAAAACACTGCACCAGCTACTAGGAGAGAAATTAACTCTATCCCAGCCAAAACCACAACACCTGCTCAGTGGATGAGGGAAAGGCTGTGAATGTCTGACTGATGGCCCCCTCCAGCCCAGTGTCAGGGAATACCCAAACCCAACGTGACTTCCTGCCTCCAGCTTCTCCAGATCTCCTCATCAAGCTGTTCCTGTGGCTCTGTCTGTGAGATACACAGAAACCTCTTTGATTTCTTATTAAAGTGGTCTCTGCTCTCCCAACTGCATTAGTACTGCAGCACTGAGGTTTTGGAATCCACTAATCGTGAACACCTCAGAAACTTCTCCAGGAATGTGCTCAACTGCATTCACCAGCTCTTAGGTCCTGAAAAGTAGTTTTTAAGCTGAACTCCAAGAGAATTTTTCAAAAAGCTACACTGAATTCAATTCATGACACACTATTAAGAATTATTTTACACATGAAGCAGCTTAATATGATTTAAAGGATGTAGAACTTTCCCATAGGGGGAGAGAAGCAAATCCTCCGTGAGATGAGTACCAACACAGTTGGTACTGAGGCTTACAGAACTTTGATGTTAATGAATGTGGATGGGTTGTAGAGATGGGAGAAAAGCTGCCTTTATCAGTTTTCCCAGTACCAAGCTGATAGCCATTGTAAAACTGCTTTTTAATACAGCTGTGCAGCTTTTGCCAGTAAGCCACAGGTTTCCGTCACATGATCAGGTGAAAATGTGCTTAACAAAGACGTGAATATGCTTCTTTGTTCATAACAAACTTATCACAAGAACAGACAAAGCTCAAATTATCACAAGAGGGCAAACGTTTAGCCAGCAACTTGTCAAAGCATTCCAGCCTGCATCTCACTGCTGAACAGACCAAGAAAGTTTTTAAAAAATTAAAAAAAAAATGTACTTGAATACCACCTTCTACAAATAAGAAGTCAGTTTGCTTTTTTTTTTTTAAACTCTACATCTGGAGCCTGTTTGGGGCATAAAGAAAAGAGGAAAGATATTTGGAGACACTTAAATTGCTTCACTTCCTGCCGTGAATGACTATGCAGTGATTTTGTTAGAAAAGAGAAAACAATTGTTTCCCATGCTCCCTGGGAGAAGGACAAAACATAACCTGCTGAATGTGCAGCAAAAGAGACTTCAGTTCAACAGCACGAAAAACTGCTACTAATAATAAAGGGAAGCCAGGAATAAGGCAGCTGTGGGGTCCCTGTTGCTAGACCACAGGAAAATCCCTGGGGCACTGACCCAGGCAGCCCAAGGCAGGCACAATTCACGCTGATTCTCCAGCTCAGGGTAACTTGAAGCTCCCGAGTGCTGAAATGTCTCTTTCTGCTTCCATGGATCACTTGGAGCAGGTGAGTCCACGGGTTCCTCCAGCCAGCCAGCTCTCCAGGGCAGCTGGGCTGTGCCAAAGCAAGCAGGCACTGGGGACTTATCTCTCAGCACATACAGGGAGCAACAGCATCTCACAGTCCTTCCCAAGAGTTATGTAAAATGTCAAACCTCCCCATCCCACCCCTCACCCTCTCCAGTTTCATGCACTCTGAAACAGCTGCTTTAAAAAGACTCTGACTTCAAAGCACAGTAAATTAAGCTCCACGTAAAGTCCATTCAGCTTTTTGTTTAATTTGATAAAAGCTCATCAGACCATTCAAGTTACCTTCTGGTCAATACTGCCTCAAGAAATCTGCAATTCAGCTACCTGTGGTTTTTCCAATATTTCTGTAAAACATTACTGACAGAATCTGTTGGCCTGCAATGCATCAGGTTTTTGGTAAACACAGTTTCAGGGCTCAAGGAACCTTCTATCCTGCTGGGATCTCTCCTTTTTCTCTCTAAGTCTTATGGGGTTTTTCTTTCCTCTTGTTTTAATACACACGGTATCACAGTCGTTTTTAGACAGCATTACTTCTCTATTTTAACCTGATAATATATCTTCCAATTCTTTCTAAGAAAAAGGGGTTGGTCTCTAAAACAATGGCTTAGCTCTTGACTTGCTGGCCAGGAGGCTGGATTGGGCTTGGAGCAACCAGGTCTAGTGGAAGGTGCAGGGTTTGGAACAGGATGAGAGAGTTAAGATCCCTTCCAACCCAAACCATTCTGGGATTCTGTGATTAGTTCCAGGCTGGATAAATTCACTGCTAAGCTGGATACTTTCAGGTCTGCTGACAAAGAACACGAAATACACTGCCTTGCATCCCAGGTGATCCCAAATCCCTGCAGCAGCAGCGCCCCAGGTCCCTGCCTCCCCATCAGAGCCCACTTGGCACTACCTGTGCCAGCAGCACCACATAAAGGTTAGTGAAGAGGTGAAAGGGAGAGCAACCTCTCCAAGTGAAATGAGAAGGAAATGAAGGGAGGCAGAGTGTGTTACTGCACAGAGGAGCTGGCCACAGGGCTGAGCAGCACAGCTTTTTAATGGCCAGGAGACCTCTGCAGCCTTCCCATCAAAGCACCATCCAGAAAAAGCAGTGCCTGGCCTAGGAGCCTTGACCAGGTCCCAACACAGTGGTGACAACAGAAAAAAACCACAGAAGATTGCATTTTAAGACGTCTTCAGTGTTTCTTATTTAAATAAAAGAAATCCAATGAAATCCATCATTGCAAGAATCCACAGGATCAGTTTGCCATCCACCTCCCCTCTTGCCAAGTACTGACCTCGCTGCCAGCAGAGCAGAGTCTCAGAAATTTTAGATTTCCTACAACATAATTACAAATTACAACATTCAAAGGGAAAAAAAAGGTTTTTTTTTTCAAATACACATAGAAACCACAGGAAGACGAAGATTATCCTACAAAAATACTATCCTGTCATAGCAAAAGGGATAACTCTACCCAAAGTTTTAAGAGCCTTAATAAAAAAAAAGGAAGATGGCTTTCTTTAAAGCTTTTAAATCCCTAAAGACAATCAAAAGAAAACACAGGACAAAGTAGAAATACTATTGATTATGCATAATTGGTATAATTAATTTGTAATTAGTTCATTAAAATATATAGGCATTGGAATTATGCTTGTACATTTCTGGGAATATCCTGCAAGTCACTTGGGATGTGCTTATCATTTATTTGATAGATGAAACATTATTAGAAAGACAGCCCATTAAAAATTAATATGCCAGAGTAATAATTTTCTCGATCTCAGCATTCAGTTTTCCACGTACTCAGACTCTTATTCTGCCTCACAAAGAATTTTTATTAATTCTGTTTTCCAGAGCATGACTTGGGAAGTGCAGCATGTAGGACAACTGAGGCACAGCATCCTTTATACTGAGCTTGCAGCCACTTTTGAGAAACAAAATGGCAAATATTATAAATTATACACCATAGGAGTACTCAGCACAACTTCTAATTCTACAATCAAAATTAAGATGGAAAGGTAAAAAACTCTCTGCTTGAAAACAAGTAGGAAGAAACTTCCAGAGCACTGGGAGCAGCCTGGTCTGTACTTGCTGAGCATTCTTGTGCTTCTGCAGCACATCTGGCATCTCTCACTGTCAGAAATGTATGAGCAAGACTCCAGGGCTCCTTAAACACTGCAGGGAACAACCCCAGTCCCATCCTAGGGCTGGGATCCACCGGGATCCACCATTTCAAAGGTGTTGCTCCACCTTTGTGCGGGGGAAAGTCGGGTGGGACATTAGAGCATCATCACTTTTTAACCCTGACACCACTTCCCTGTTCCCACTGAGCTTCCTGAAGTTTTTCCAGTGTTTCTGAAGTGTCATTTCAACCAAGAGCTGCAGAAATAATTGGATCTTAAAAACCCAGGATAGTCACATCACCTCCTCCAAGCTGGGTAAGCAACACCAAACTTTCCTCTAATTTCTGTAAAGGACAGAGCCAGCCCTTGTGTGTTAATTACCAACAGGATTCCTGCTCAAAATCTCCCCTTCAAAAGCATTTTCCTCCCCCCCTACCTCCATCAGCACTGGCAGCCTAGAAAGGCTGGTCACTCACTTGTGATGGGCAACGGGAGACCCATTTTCATTGAAAAAATACCTAAAAAAAGATTTAAAAATTGTATTCCTCAAAAGGAGCAAAATCAGCAGTGGATACAAAGCACAAGCAGTATCATGTGCCATTACAAGGCTTGAATTTTCTCTTGTAAAACAAAGAGTGTGTGCCTAAAAAAACACCTTTCATGTTTTAAAGAAGGGTCTCCAGGTCCTCTAAGGCACAATTAAACACTGCTGTAATTCTGTGTTTCCCAGCAGATCTGTGTTAAGAATTCCAAACACTCTCCCAGGAACCACACACAGTTTTTTTTTTCCCCCCTTGCCTCCACTGTAGCATGGACAATTATTTATTTTCTTTGCCTTGCACTCAAGGATGTGATGGATGTATTTACATAAACACACACACAGCCACAGATATCTCTCTATAAAAATTAATCTGCAGATGATGAAAAGTGTAAAAGATCTAAGAGACGAATCCCAAACAAAAGAACACACTTTATACACTTTATACATAAATATCTTGAAATTATAAAGATCTGAGATTAAGTGGTTTACCACTCATTTAGAATTGATTAGAATGTATTTAAATTTAGCTGAAAGTACCACAACATTGCTCGTGTATTTGCATCTGCGAATAAGTAAATAAAAAGCCTGCTATTAAAGCCTTCATTAATTCTGATTATATGAGAACTTAAAAGCAAATCTGTGTATTACTGCTCTGTAAAGACTCCCAGCAACTCTAGAGTAGAGCTGGCACTGCAACACAACATGTGTCAGCTAAAATGACTAACAGGATCTATTTTCAGTAATCTTAAATCGCACTGGTAAAATATAGAATTAATGGGTTTGCATAATACTTCAAGTATTTTTTTTCCTTCTAATTCATTCCCAATTCCTGCCTTATTGTATCAAAAAGTGAATTTTATATCACTTGACATTTATGTACAACAGTTGAACACATTTCATTAAACTACAATGTTTAGGCAGCACTCAGATGTGATGTGTATATTATTATAAAGAGTGATCCAGCTATTTTATTTCCTTATAAATATGATGACTGGAGGTTTAAAAAAAATATATCATGTTGACTAGAAACATGAAGAACATTTCATTCTGACTACAGATTTTGAGAGTTTCTACATATTCAATTGAAGCCAGTGTTTTTGAAAGAAGGATTCATTAATTTTAGTAGCATTTCCCTCCAGTTAAAGACTTGTCTGTTAATTTCTAAGGAGTTCAACAATTAAAAATATAATAATCTCCAACTAATACTCGAGAACTTGCCATTCTCACAGCTGAAAAGTTGTTCTAAGTTAGAACAAAATACAACAAAAAACCAACCCTGCCCAATCATTAAACTCAAGAGTGATGGGGTAAAGGTTGAGAAAAGATTTTGCACTTTATCATGTCCAATAATCAGAGGTTTGGAACACTCCATACTTTATAGAGTTGGCCTCAAAATACATTCCTTTTCCCTAAAGTTTCTAGGCCCAAATGTCAAATCCATTACTCAGTAATTAACATCACAAAACATTTTAAGGCACAAGGATCATTTTAAGACAAAGGATCACAGGGATTTCTAGGATTTAGTTCTACAGAAAAGTATACCTGATAGTCTAAAATGCTGAATCCTAAACCATTTTTGTCTTTCTCCAGCTCAATAACCTTCACATCAGGAGACCATAATGCCAATTCCCCTTCTTCCTCCTCAGGATTAAAGTCTTCCTCGGGTTTCACCTGGAAAATAAAAGCTCTGGTTCAAATATCATTCTCTCAGTTCTTTACAAACACTATTCCTTCAATATTTTGATTATTAATGGTGCATCTATGCCCTAAAATGTGACCTTTTATGGAATTAAAACTTCACTGAGCATTATGAATAGAGTTTTCTCCAGCTTGCTGCCTTGAGTACTCCCCTGGGCACAGGGCTACATGTTTTGAGCATCAGAGCCCAACCTGGCACACAAATACCCATGTATTAGTCTAATTAATTGTTCGAATATTACTAACCTGTTACACGTTGATGAACTTCAGCTGTCCCATTAGATGCATAAAGGAAAAATAAATAGCATAAAAGATTTAACCACAGACAGCTAATAGAAAGGCCAGACAATGAGAAAAGATGAGAAGCCAAGCTGTAAATACTTTTACAAATAGGAGCAACCACGAGTGTCAAGCTTTAGTTTGAGACTTTAAAGCACCCGTGACGGAAAGAAACTTTTAAGTTTCAATTATTTTTTTTCCCCCCCCCAGTTCTATAAAATCCTACTCAGAACATGGAAGCAATCAGCTAATGGTGGCAAGGATGTGATTTAGTGTAATTCAGAGTTCTCACTCACCTATTAAGGGTAGGGATGATGAATGGGATGTACAGTCAGCAAAGCAGCTCAGTGATTTACCTACCTTGTCTTCCTGTAGGTTGGATTGTGGTTATTTTCTTTAAAGAGTTGAGCAGTTAAAAGTTGCTATAAAGCTGTTTATTGTAAAGGTACATCAGTATTGAGAGGCAAAGAGTTACAAGCATTAAAGTCCATGCTAAAGGTTTTTGGTATAGAGTTTTAAATAGAAGTAAAGTCTTAATTAGAAGTAGAAGCTGCTCCTGTTAAAGTTTTGGGAAGGTGATGTTGCTGCCGCAGTTCTTATTTATTTTTGGGTGTTGATGATAGTGGTGAGAGGAGAGAAAAAAAGAGAGAGCAAGAGCGAGCAAAAGCAAACAGGAATGTTAAATTTCAACATCTTCCCAGCACAATGAAGCTTCTCAAGACCAACCCGTGAAAACCCCGACTTTCCCAAATAGTTTTCCTGTCGTTTTGCACAAGTGGGTGACAGGGGAAGCGTTACCTTCTGCTCAGGAGGGGCAGCTGCCGCGGGGGGCTCGTCCACCAGAGACTCGGTGCCGTCCCCGAAGAGGCGCCGGCAGCACACCAGGGTGAACGGGGGCGGCACCTCCTTCAGGAAGGTGACAGCCTCCCGTCGGGACTGCCCGTACAGCTGCACCCCATTCACCTGCACAATGGCAACACAAAGAGAACTAAAGGGTATCTGCCAGGTTGTTTTGTTTAAAATTTTTTTTGGTTTTTGGTTTGTTTTGGAGTGTATTTTTTCCCCACCTGAGCGTGGAAGTCTGATTTTTTACCTGGGGATGCTGGCACAGCTTGCACGGTTTTATTAACTTTTTTTTTTTTTTTTTTTTTTTTTAAAAGAAAAGGACTTTTTTTGTATCTGTGCCGTCCCTGGAAATGTCCAGGGCCTGGAGCACCCTGGGACAGGGGAAGGTGTCCCTGCCCATGGCAGGGGTGGGACTGGATGGGCTTCAATGTCCCCTCCAACCCATCCTGCCACTCCGTAATTCTACTACTGCTGGAAAAAAAAAGAGTGATTCATCCTCTTTTACCTATTTATTAACATGCTTCTGAAGAATGTATACATTATTGTAAAATTTCATCTCCAAGATCTTGTGACTACTGATTGCTGCATCATGTCTCTTTAGCTTCCTCTAACTTCTTTTCTGCTCACCACTTCTCCAAGCCTAAATCTTTCCTAGAATTCTTATTTCTTTCTCAGCTGTTTCTTTGTTGGGGATCTTTTTTCAGTGTTAGGCTTATTTGAATTTAAAAGATAAAAATTTTAATTTTCCCACAATACTTTAAGCAAACACAGCTTCTGAGCTCCAATCAAAAAACTGAAGTCAGAACTACCACAACTAGTTTAGAAGTCTGGCTCAATGACCTGAGAGGTGTTTTCTAACCTTAATGATTCTGTGATTCTAACTTGCATCCCAGGAAATGTCCAAAGTCAGGCTGGACAGGGCTTGGAGCAACCTGGAATACTGGAAGGTGTCCCTGCCCTTGGCAGGGGTGGGACTAGATGGGCTTTAATGTCCCTTCAAATGCAAACTATTCTGCCACTCTGTGATTCTACTTCTGCTCGGGAAAAAATAAAAAGAGTGACTCATCCTCTTTTACCTATTTTATAACCTTTATATCCTGAGGGTTCCTCTCTTTGCACCACAGGGCTGTCCCTGAATAGGATGACAGCAGGATGTCAGCAGGTGTCATAAATCACCATAAATCAGCACTGCAGCCCCAAAAGAGCAGGGGTTTAACCCAGTAAGTGCTGTGGACTCAATCCCAACTCCTCGTGTGTCCCTGGGATTTCTTTTAGGCTACCTCAAGCCTCTCCCACAACAGAATGTCCACACTGCTGGAGTGCAGCCACTGGTTTGGGAATCCAGCACCTCATCCAAGTCACTCCACAGCAGGAACCAAGGCACAGCAAGTGGGGATAACTGAGGATTACCCTCAGTACTGCCCTCCACCCCCACACCTGATGCAAGAAAACAGAGCATGGAAACGTTCACCAGACATGGACACACCTTTACCTGTGTGCACCTGAGGCAGAGCCTCTCCATAAACCTCCCAGATCTTGCTGACCAGAGGGATTCAATCTCATGCAAAGCTCCACAGCAATCCCACTTTAGCAAACATTTGCTTCCTGATCACTTCTATTTTTTTGCCCCCACTTCGTGCTTTTTGCAGTGTAAATACAGTTTGTGCTGCTGGGAAACACAGAGTTCCTCTCACACTCCACATCCCAGCCAAGCAGAAAAATTGAGAGGGGTGGAATTGGCTTCCACCAAGGTAAGACAAACTGCTCTGGGCTTTTTTTCTGCAAGAATTACAGCAAGTGCTGAGCTATCAGCCTCATCCATTAGTTAATTATTTAAGCAGAAGGATCTATGTGTAAGGATTTTTTAATGCTTGGAGAGTGGCAGCGTGGTGGAAAGCTCCCAGCACTTCTCAGCATCCCGTGATGGATGGGGAAGAGCTACTGTGCACCCCCCAGCAGACCTGGGGACTCCCATTTCTCCTCCTGCAGCTGCCAGAAATCTCCCTCTGAGCAGGCAAGGTGCCCTACACCCACTCATTCACACATCAGCCAGCCGGCCCTCAAACAGCAGGGAAATTGTACAACAAAAGAGCTCAAAAAAGCAATTTACTCCTAAAAATGCACACAATGGAATTAGCTGAAATGAAGGGCAGGGGAGGGGTATCGTGCTGTCTGTCATAATTCAAACACATCATTAAAAATAATCAACATTCAGCCTCACTGTATTTAAAAAAAAAAAAAAATCCTTGCTGATCATATTTCAATCCCAAAGGTATCAGCCCAGGTAAGGCTCCTTGTTTGGAGAATGGGGCTGTCACTTTTTCCACTGCAAACCCCTATTTAAGGGGATTTATAACTTGGCTGCAAAAATATAGTCTGGGCTAAACCTGGCACTTACAGCTTTAGCCCCAGAGCACATTTTTATTTTGTTGGGGTTTTTTTCCCCAACTATAGAGTACAAAAAAATTTATACTCACTAGGTCTGGACATATCTGTGAACTTAATTCTGAGTACAGAGTAATATGAACTGTTAAATACACATAATTAAAGTTTCCTAAGTTACTCTACAGCACTGCATTATTGCTTTTTGTATAAATTTCTTTTTTGTTTAGTGGCCAAGCAATTAAAACGACACTTCCAGCATTCCATTAATCCCTTCCTTCAGGAATCAAGATTTCCTCCATTAAGCAATAAGAACATGTTCTAGGTCTTAGTGATATCAATATGAATTTTTGATGTTAGAGGGTGAAGAAGTAAAAGCAAAATAGCTGTGCACCTAACAAATCAATCTTTCAGAAGACCTAATTCTGTTCCCATTAAATGTTCTTTGCATCCACTAAAAAAAGGTTCAAATATCAAAATATTCCACAAGGAGTAAGCATGCAATAAGAAATTAATGTCTTTTCACTTGTAGGCTGAGATACCAGCATGTACACACACACAAAATAGGAACTATTTTAATTTTATCAAATAAATATTTTTCTTGAGAAAATAGGTCTGGTGTGACTCTGGTAACTCCAAAGTTGCCCCAATACCTCTTTATACACATTTAAACAAACTGATGTATTTGCTCATACACACAAATATCTTTCAACACTCAACAAAAAAGTTTTATTGTGTAACTGAAACCACTGTTCCTAAGACTGTTGTAAATTTTTTAGGGGTGACAAATATTCAGAAAGATTATCCACTGCAAAAACTAAAGCCAAATTGTGCAGAAGACTGAGCCACAGGACTACAAATAATTCAACACAAATATTATCTCTGCCCTTGTAACTCCTGATACTCATGTTAAAACATTTCAGAAAAAATGCCCATGAAGTCACTGAGAGGTCACAAGAAATTGACTTTTTGTCCATAAACGTGGAAGGGAACAGTGAAGAAAATGAATGTGAATTCCAACTCTGCTTTTACTTTAACTAACTCTGGAATAACTCTATTGCACACACAGCAGCCAAGCTAGGAGAAACATTTTAAGAAGGCCAAACAAACAGTAAATATATAATTTTTATTTTTGTGGGGGTTCTGTTTTATTTTTTTACCTCCAGCAGTTCATCCTCCAGTTGCAGAATATCACGGATTGCAGGGGGGCCATCTGAAGCAATGGATGATATATAATGATGTCCATCAAAAGTGTCCAGCTCAAGTCCTAATCTCAGAGTGTGGATGGGTAACAGCTGCCAAACGATAAATATAAGGAACTATTTAAGTATAAATCTTGATCTACCACGATAAAAACAGATTTAGGATTCAGTAGCTCACCAAATTGAACCAAACCCGCAGTAAGATGATCAAATGTTTATAGCACAACTTCTTTTAACTTCTTTTTACAAACTGTTTGCACAAATAAAAACAACCAGTTTGCTTTTTTGGGGAAAAGGCAATTTGAACTGTGTTCTCAAATAACTAAAATTAATGGGAAAAATACAGAGAGAAGCACCACCCAAAAGGTGAGTTGTCAACAAATCACAGAATGGTTTGGGTTGGAAGGGACCTTCAGCATCATCCAGTTCCAACCCCTGGGGTTGGAGCAAAACAAAAACCAAAGAAATAGAAATAAATAAAGGAATAGAATAAATTCCATAATTGCCCTAAAATCTCACCACAAGATCAGCTGTCTCACTCCTTTGGGAGCTACACTACTTCCAGGTAGGAAAAATATCCATGAAGTGTCCTCTGTACATAGTTACTAGAACTGACATCCTTTTTTCTGCAAGGGGAAATCACTGATGTTGTGTCAGCCTTTTCCCACTGGGACTCCCTAATTTGGAATTTTTCTCTAGGGCAACTCCAACCCTCAGTGCCTTAAGTCTGCTAATATTAGGAAAAGTGGAATAAAAGTGATGCAGTATCCAGACAAGGCAGAAGAAATCATGGCAACCTGGGGGGAGAAGAGATGATCAGCAGGAGCTGCTCCTTCAGTTTGGACATTTTCTGGCTTTTTATTACTGGAGTTCAAACTAACTGTCCTGCTTCCCAAATTAGTCTGGATATTCAAATAAAAGGAGCAATCCACTGATCCACAGCATTCCTTCATAGCCATGTCTCATCATGACTTTATGGCCCTTCCCCACTGAGGTGTCCCCACAAATATATAAATGTATCACCTCTAAAAATCTCTTTTCCACAGTATTAACGTAGGTATTTTGAAAACTTCTTGGAAGTGAAATTAATTTAAGATCTGACAATTTGCATGAATTACACATTCCTTTCCCTGTGCCAGGATCACTACAGCAAAATCCTCTGTGGGACAAAATGGTTGTTCAGCAGAGTTTCAACCTCTGCTCCATTCTGGGCAATTAAGTACCCCAAAATTCAAGGTTTATGTGCATGGTTTGAGGGTGGTTTTTTGTTGTTTGGAGATTTGGTAACAAACTGTTAAAAGGTTCATTTGCCTCTGCTATGAAAAAGTATTGGATCAGTCCAGGAGATAAGCAGAATATTGGCAGCCTTTTTTTGGAAAATACAGAGCCACAAAACCACTAAATTCCTGAAGCACATCTGGAATTGTGTCACGCCCTCACAGGGTTACTCTGCCAACATATACCACGAAGGAAACCACCATGTAAGCCTTACCTTTGAGTACTTCTGGAGCTCTGAATCATCTTTAAAGGGCATATCCACATGAACAACCTAAAAATTGGACATCAGAACATTTTTCAACAGCAAGACAATAAAGACTTTACCAGAACGATGAAATTCTGGCAAAAAAAACCTCACGAGCAAAATAAACTTTACTTAAACAATGTCACATTGATGCAAAATAATTTTAAACAAATGTTAGAAAAATCTTTCAGGCACAGAACATTTACAAGTAGGAATGTGGTGATTATGCACTATTAGCAGACTCCAATATTATCCTATTCCTGGAGCCCAAATGGCAATTTTAGTCAAGTTCAGTAATCCTGTGTAAGCACAAAATGCCATTATGTTTGACACAAATACCCACACGGACTTGCCAATCAGAATTTGAAAGTATGACAGCTTAAGTTGTTACCTCGGGCTATAGTGCAGCCATCTCCCATCCAGACCAACCCAAAAACTTGTGTTGCTAACATGGCTTGAAATACATAACTTTAATTACCAAATGGGAATGGAAAGTGGGTTATTTAAACCAGGGACAGGAAATCCTTTCAGTGTCTTTTTTTAAGATTAATAAAATGACTGTGTTCACCATCAGTTTTCTTGTATTGTCCCTCCTTAACACAACAGATTTATCTGTAACCTTAGAAGGTTATTTACTCCAATTTTAAATGTAATTAAGATAAAATCAAATAATGGTTTGGGTTGGAAGAGACCTTAAAGATCATTTAGTTCCAATCTATGGCCCAAGGTTGGAATTTGGGGCATTGAAGTTGAATGTTTAAAGGAAAGCTACACTTGGTAGACCTGAAAAAAAACCCAGAGCCTTGCAAAAAAATTAGGTAACTTTTCTTTGAAAACTTCTAGTTTATTAAAGATTTGTTTTTTCTTATGGATTAATTTTAAACAGGGCGTCCAGCATGTTGTTTTCCAGTACTCAGGGTGTTTTTCCTGACAGCTAGAACCCATTTCATGTCCATGCATGTAACGAAATGGATTCATGCCTGGTAACTCCTCAGCCTGACTGACACCACACGGTCCCTGCTCAGGATCTCAGCTCCTTCCACTGCCACCACAAAGGACCAGCAGCACAGAAGCCACCAGGGCCACCAACCCCTCTCCTCCAAGAGCTATTTCCTCTCCAGATAAACACTCCTGAGAGAATCCTGGAGGCACCTTCGGGGTGAGTTCTGGGGACTGAGTGAGGGTGCTGTGACACAGGGACTGGGTGTCACGGGCTGGACTCAAACTGGACATTGCTGCTGGACACAGGAGGGAGGCACAGGCAACCAGAACCTAAAAATGACTTTCAAAATGGGATGCCAGGAGAGCTCCCTTCTATTATTCAAGAGGCCCCATCGTTAACATTTCCACTGCTGACATTTCACTGGCGGCTGCAGAAGGATTGGGAATGGTTGGATTCACCAGCTAAGCAGGATTTCATCCTCTGTGGGAAGTGTGATAGTGCTCAGGGAGGTAACATCAGCCCCTGGAAATGTAAGGGTGGGAATACCAAGCAACTGAAGTGGGCAGCCAAACAGATTTATTGCACCACGTACATAATCTCACACGAGCTTCAGATCTTAAAGGAGTGCTAATGGAAAGGAGGGAAGAGAGTTTCTCAAGGCAATTCTTAAAGCTACTTTAAATCTCCCAGAGAGTGACTGGAACGATGGCTACTCCAAGTAGTAAAAATAAGTGTCTCTAAATCAACTGGACAAGCATTGCAAAGACAAACAGGGCATTTTCTTGGTGGTGGTGAGAATTTTTTTAAGGCTTTGGAATGAACACTGTCCGGAGTCTTTTATCTGTACTCACTGGCTCACCCAGCACTGAAAAGTGAATTACAATTTCCATCAACTCCTCGTGACAATTCATCAAAACAATCTTTTGCTAGGCAATTATTTAATATGAAGTGAAGAAATATCTACTAGACACTGGCATCACAAAGTTACACTATTGAGAATTACTTTGTATTTTCCCAGCATGTTTGAAAAGAATTCTTTCATTCTTCAGATAAAATGGTAATATTATTCTGAAAACAGAAGCTCTATCCTGAGCCTTGTCTTTATTCAGTGCCCAGTAAAACAAATAGACCATGAATGAAATAATAAAAATGCCATATATTTTAAGTGGCTGCTGTGATGCAGATTTAACAGGACAGCTGATTTCCTTAAATCACTGTTCCTGTCTCCTATTTGTATAACAATAGTATCTATATAAACAGAATAAAATGAAAGGGCAACATATCCCCCAACTCACCATAACACACATTTCAGCCCTGATGTTACAGGAAAGAAAATCTGATGTTACTGATCTGTTCCAAACACTGAACTGTTCTATAAGCAGCCTGTAATGCTAAGCTCACAGATCTGTAATTTAAAGAAATAACATTCATGAATGTAGTTTATTGAAACAAAACATACCATAACTTCGTATTCTGGTCCCAGCAGGTTTTCCCACTTGGATTTCAGCTCATGTGCTGGAGGGAGTGGGACTCTTCCTAAATATGAAAGTGAATATTAAATTTACAAGCATATTGTACATTCGGAAGTACATTTACTTCTAAATACTCCAATAAAAATTCAGTGTAAATAAAAGATTAGAGGGAATAATCCCCAAAAGGGAAGTGCATTAAGCTGAGTCTATCAAACAACGCAAATCAAAAACGTCTTTCTTAGGAAAACAATGCAGAATGTCAGCTCCTGTAAAAGTGTGATTTATTCAGATGAGAGGCAGAAGAGGTGATGCCTGGTGATGAGATGTGAGTTCTGTACCATGCACTACTGTAAATAAATCATTCTTTCAGGCTGCAAAACAAATTTCACACGACTTCATCATTTGTTGCCGTAAAAGCGTTTCCCACTCCAGGGAAACATCATCTCCCACCCAAATGAGCCCCCTTAAGAAGGAAAACACCTGACAAGATATTGCTGCTATCGAGGGGCTGTGTCAGCACAATGCAGGCACAGACTTTATTTATACATTTGGCAGGTATAAAGCCTTGTCTACTTTAATTAGGCCAGTAAGTAACATGAGCTTTAATATAAGCTCCAGTTCTAAACCAGTCTTCCGTGGGAACTTGGCTATCTTGACATTTATATCTTTTCAGCTTTCTTACTTATGCAACCAAGGCAGTTGGTTACAGTCCTGTAAGACAATTTGACAGAGCTAGACAGCAGAAAATGACTGGCTGCCCTGTGTTTGACCTCAGCCAGAAGCTCAGCTCACATATAAAGTTCCAAGCTGGAGCAATGTGTAACTGGTAAGAATCAAGCTCTACAGCAAATTCCATCCAGCAGCGACAGCAGCAGCATCTGGGGGCTGAATTACCAAAAACTGGTTTTTTTTTCCCCCCTCTGAATGAGTGCAGTAGTTTGTCAGATGTCTAGACAAGGCACAGATCACTGTGTCCCCTGAAATTGGGAATGTAAAGCACAAGCTCACGTTCTGCACACAAACAGTGAGTAAAAGACTTCAGGGAGGGGGGATTTGTGAAGCCACCACGAGGAGCTCAGAGCCCACCTAGGAGCAAAAGCCTGCACAAATGGCTCTGTCAAGCTGCCTCTGCTTTCAACACCTTCACAGACTGCAAAGATAAAGCTCTGCAATACAATCCTCATCACACGCTTTTATAACTTTGAAGTTTTCCACTCAATAAAAACAAAGATTGAAGTTTACTTCTGTGACAACACAGCCCACCCCTGTATCTCTCCAGCTCACTTTCAGCCATGCCAGACAGGCAAATTCTGTCTGATCTGCACTGAGAAACCACACTGCTCGTGTCACTTGGAAATATCCAGAGGATTTTGAACCTACAGGCTCAAGCAGACACAGATATCTGAGAATTCCAGCAATCCTGATAGCTATTTTCTGCTACCAAAACCACACCTCACCAAGATTAAAAACTTGGGTTTGTAAATACAGCCCACAATTGTCTCTGAAATAAATTATCTCCTTAAAAAATAATGGGAAGACAAATTGTCCTAAAATTCTCAACTGCTACTTAAGGTTTTTTAACTTCATAGGAAATTAAAGTTTCTAATGTGTGACTTATTATCAAGCACAGGCTGACCACTGTTTTAACTTCTCAACTGTATCAAAACCAGAACACCAGTGCATTCTTCTGCTCCTTCCATTTGCAGAAAAACAGAGGGACAGAAACTCCTGAGCCTCCTTTTCTGCTATTACAGAGTTACAACAGTGTGAACACACAGGACCTAAGCACCTGTAATCCCCTGTGCAGCCAAATATAGATTTTAAGGTTCACCAGGAGTAATGAATCTCAGGGTCAAGCTCAAAGTTCAGTTCAGCAACTGTAAGCTGTGTTCAGCTGGCTGAATACAGATTTTTTTTGTCACTTCCAAAACACATTGCCAAAATCTACGAGTTGCTCAGAGCAGGTGCTGATACACGCCTTCATTTGAAGTTTTCCCCTTTCTTTCTTTCAAATACACTTTGAAGTCTCTGATTGTAACTTGCTTAGAACTGTGGAAATGTAGGCTGAAAGGATTTGGATTGAATATATTCAATTCCAGTGGCATCACTCAATTCACTTACAATGTTCCTTTTTCCCCAAACAGCTTTTTCCACATGGCAGCTAATAGGAAATTTCTTTCTAGTCTCTCATCCAGCTGAATTCCTCATGACCTGACATATGTACCATGTCTTCTATAATGTGCAAGGCCTCAGAAATGAAAACACTTCTCGGGACAGCTTTCATTAGCAACAACTTTTCAGCATATTTAGCCTGTCCTTCTGCCTGCGCTTCCAGGCAGTTTTTCATTTCTAATTAGCAAGCACGAAGAAGAAACCACAAACGAATTGTAAAAATCATCTTTTCTGGTCAAAACTGTCAGCTTCTTCAAAACTAGGATCTCTTTTTCTTGCAGCTTCCTCCTGCTCTCATGAAGTTACTACTCAAGGGTGTGTACTGTGCTTTTCCTTAAAGCCCTACCTTTACCTGCCCTGCTGCTGGGGCTTTTTCCCCAGGCATCCCTGAAACTCCTGACTCCCAGCATTGTCCCTCTGGGCTCTGAGTGCTCCTGCAAGGAGGATGGAGCAGTTCTGCCCAGCCTGCAGGCTTGCAGAGGCTGCTGTTAAATTCATTGCCTGCACCGAGTTTCAGGCCTCATGCACGTTGCAGCTCAAACCCTGTTCCCTTTGTACCAGAACTCCTGAAGTGTGGCTTTGCCTGGCCAGAATTACTATTTAATACCTCCCCAGGAAACACAATTTAATAAGAATTTCACACAACTGGGTTTAAAGGGAAGTAATAGGCATTTTATAAAACATACCTTTTACATTAAACTTCTAAAAGCATTTCCAGAGTTTAGTCAGAGCCTTAAATTAGCAGTATTTACTTTAGCACCAATTATAATGAAGTGCCCATCACCACATCCAAAATAAGCATCTATCTCTGGAATTTAAAGTTGGCCATTAAATCTTGTTCCAAGGTGAAATCTCATATATCTTATTTCTTCAAGAGTAAAATATGCATACAAGTCCCACAGTAAAAAAAAAAACTGGGTAAGTGACATAGGACAGACAAAGTGTTGCTCTTTTCCAGCCTCTGTCATAGCAAAACAATGCTTTGAGAACCTCAACTCTCAGCTACTCAACCACCTCTGTTCTGGCTTCCTATTTCTGGGAACATGCAAAAGTCACAACAAAGGATGTCTGGTTACAAGGCTTGGACAGAAAAGTAAAACAGAATGGAATATAAGAACTGCTACATTTCTCTCGTTTCCAGGTTGTCTTTAATACTGACAGATCTTCAACAATCACAGCAAAATTGCTATTCATTGACAGCCGTAATTTAGAATCCTCTATTACATCTACATATCTTAGAAACTACAAGGCATAAGGATAATTTATGCTGCCTTTAACACAAGCTGTATAAATTCACCCAGAAGTTCCTGTAGATGAGCCCAGAAATCTGTGGGGGAATTGAAGATTCTGGAAAGACCTCCAGCCTTGGTTCCAAACTCAGCTAAAACCCAGAGCAGCCCATGCCTTTGTGACCTGCCTGTGTGTCTGAATGCCTTTTGTTTAAAAAATGCCTTTTCTGAACTCCAGCTATTGGGTCTTTATACCCAAGACACAAGTTCTGATGAAGCTACTGCAGTGCCAAAAGAGGAAACTGCAGCATGTTCAGAGATGTGGTACAGGAAACCAGAAGAATATTACGAAAATACTCTGTAACAGTCTAAGATGTGTGAGGGCAAGAAGATCTCTAAGATTATCAAACCATGAAGATGGGTATAACTGAGGTAACACTGATCAGGAAATAAATATGAATTCCCTGGAGTCCCACCTCCTGATGCAGCTCACCCAGAAGGCTGGTGCAGGGCCCTGGCAGCACAGGAGGATGATAAATAAAGTCTCTCTCAGGAGAAAACTGCAGGCAGGACACCTCAGGTCATCAGTGCAGGACAAAGGCCACAAAGAGGAATCACTGAGCTGGAGGCTTTGAGCTCTACAGAGTTAATGAGAGTCATTCCTGAGTACTGGAAGAGCTGCATCTCCATTGACTGTAACCTTAAAAAAACCCTCCCTAAACAAAGGGGACCATTGCTGACTGGAAAAGGGGCAAAATTTATGCAAGCAAGAAGATGCAGAGAATTCCAGGCCCTGAGATATCACAGAATCCACTCTCAGCAGACCTGTGGCCAGTGCTACAGTCTGGGGACAGAGTGGGATGAAAGAGTTGGTCAGATCCAAGAGATAGAATTTTACTTCAGAAAACATTGCAAGGCAAAAGCTAAAGCTGGAGTGAGCCGTGACAGCCCATCAGTGCTGAAAATGGATTAAAGATGGGAGCCCTTAACCAGACTCAGAAGAGGCACTGCAGGATGTCCTATCTACCTGCTTGGTGTAGACTCTGCTGCTTTTCATTGTGGAGATTATCCTTCTGTTCCTGCTTTCCCTCCTTCTTAGTGGCCACACTAATTTCAGTCCCTACAGCTCCAGGGGACACAAAGACTGGAACACTTGGCTGCACTGTGAAAACAGATGAAAAAAACCCAAATCATATGCTGCAAAGTATAGGAAGTAGTAACACCACCTCACTAATTCTTTCTTTTTTTTATGGTGGGCTGGCTACACAGGAGTTTTGCACTGAATTTTCCTGAATCTCTCATTTTAGCTTCTTTCCATTCCTCCTTTAAGTACCTTAATTTCCTACAGTGCACTGTTAAAAAAACTGAGGATCATGTGGTGCCCAGCATACTAAACAGTTAAATGAGGTAACTGCAAATTGAGTGAAAAATAAAATCAGTGGCTAGAAAAAGAGAATTACCTCTATCTGAAGGTGTTTCTGAAGAAATAGTAAAGGAAGGCTTCCTTCTAAGCAAGGTGAGACGTACAGTCTGTCCTGTGTTTCTCAGTGCCTCTACCACTTCTTGGTTGGTAAAATTCTGTATATTGACTCCATCAACCTAAAACAAGAAAATTGTAGCAAATAACAGTTAATCGTGCTGCTTTCTTAGGCTCTGTTGTGGAGGACCAGAGGCTGTAAGCAACAGCCACTTTGTTTAGTGCAGGAATTACAGGGTTACTCTCCCAAGACAGCAATATTTGCAAAACAATCCCATTAAATCTGTTACATTTCACTGATGAGAATTTATTTCCGTTTTAAAAGGAAACACAACAGTAATTTCTTCTTTCTGTTTTCATGGGGACAGCCACGAAACAGAGTTTACTAATCTGGTACAAGTATGCACAGATTTTTCCTTAATTTTTTTTTTTTTGCTTCCCAAAACCAGCTTGACAAGGACTGTGGATGAAGGTTCCAAGCAGAGTATCCAGCCCAGAACTCTGTTAATTCATTATCACTGCTGGCTTTCTCATGGATTTCTAACATGCCCCACACAAGCCTCTACAAACAACTGTTTGTGTAATCCAGCCCAGTTCTTACATTATCAGATATTTTAATTTACACCCAAAATGCTGTGTTCACCTCACTGTCAGATCATGCATCAATAGGGCCTTTCCTGCAGATAAAAGGTCATATTAATTTTTGCTCTCACAGAGGAGAAGCTGACTTTGGAAAGTCTGGCATGGTACGCCATTTTAAAAGTAATTTAAAATCATATCTCTATAAATATTATCTCTTAAAACAAAAAGACTGTGGAATTCATTCCTGCTTGTGCTGTGAATGTAAAATTGGCTATTATTCAATTCACTGTTATTCAATGGTTTTTCCATTTTTCTACACATAAAGCTTGGGCTTTTAAACCTAAATTGTGACCATTAACATTTTGATTGTATCCACACTACACAGCCATTAAGGAACACAAACAATGTGCCACATCTTGCAGAATCTTAACAATCCTCAAATCACATTCGATTCAAGTAGAAGTTAATGCTGCTCATCTTTACTGCAGGCCAAAAGCCAAGATTCTCCACTCTGAACCACTTTAATCCAAATGCTTGCCTCTTTCACAGTTAACTACTATTTACTACTTCTTTGAATATAAAATAATACTTTAACCACAGAAAGCCAAAGCTCATTTCTGTCACAAGTCTACCTAAACAAACACGAACCACCAAATTATTTCTTCTGCAAAGCAGAGGAGGTTTAATTAATTATAGAAAGTCTTTACTATGTTGTTCTTTTAAGAGAAATGTGAAATGTATTAGTTCTACAGCAATATACAAGCACAGTATTTTACTTACAGCAACAATTTTGTCATGAACATGAATTTGGCCATTGTGGTCAGCAGCACTACCAGGTATTATATTTTTCACAAAAATCCCTGAAGGTTCTGTTGGGAGGGGAAGAGAAACAAGTCACTGCATTAACCTAATTTGCTTCTTTTCTTATTAAGATTTTTAATTCCAGCCTTTTTCACACACTTCCTTCTGCCCATAAAGTGATGATTCTGCAAACCACCACCATCTGCACGTTACCACTCCCACAGCCTGACACAAAACTGAGGATCTCTGGTGGAAAAAAAACCCCAAAATCCAGCACTGACACAACCACCTGTATACTGACCTCCAATTTTTTTCCTTAAAATGGCTCACAAAAGGCCACCTCCTCCATGGATTCATCCTTGTGCTTACCCAGGCTTTAAACCACAATCACTTAAATCCATGCTGCGTTTGATTTCAATAGGACTAACTAAGCTAAAAGTAAAGTATGTGCTTAAGGACTTTGATCAGGACTTCAATCATCTTACAGCTGAAGAATTTAGTACTTTAAATCTTAATGAAAAAGGATTTTTCTTTAAAAAAAAATAAAAGAGAAGAGAAACACGGAAACCAGAAAAGCTGTCCTTTGTCATGTTTGCAGTTTGATTATTAATTGTAACTTCCAATGAGAACAAGGGAATAAAAACAAAGAAAAAAAAATTTAAAAAACCCCCTGAAACACTAACACTTCCTTTTCATAAATTCCCACTAAATAGTAGATGCTGATCTGTAATTCTAGTGCATCTCATGTCCCCATATCCTAGCACAGGTAGGGGTTATTAATTTTCCCTTTGGTCAACAAAGGGTATTTGAGAAGCCCCTGGCCAACATTTTCCTAAATCCTGTACAACTCACCTATATCACATGTGCCAGCATATCCAACAATTGTTATTCCCAGGCTTTGCCCATTCTTTTTTATAAGTTCAACGTCATAGGTGTCAAAAAAGTTGTCATTATCCTAGAAATAAAGACAGTAAAGAAATTCTCATGATTTCCCAGTGCCATTACAATATTGCAGGTTAATTAAGACCTTCAGAAGGGAGATTTTGTTTTTCCTTTTGTTTAAATGCAACATAAATTCATTTGTAAAGTCCCTGCAAAGCTGGCCCTGGGATGTCTGTGCAACTTTCCTCTGACCAGTAAAAATCAGAACTGCAAGGCAAGAGTTCAAGCAGGGAACAGTAAAGACACTGGTGAGACCAAAGGAGAAAAACAATCAAGCACATAAATCTGGGATTGCAAGGAATAAATTAAAATACATAGAGTTGTTTGCTTTCTGTAATCAGATACAGAGCAATGAGATCAAAAAGAAGATGATGAGAGTAAGGTCTGTTAAAGTGATGAAATCAAGAGGGATCCTGTCAGTGCCAACAGCAAAAAACGGACTGGGAAAATGGAAAACATTTCTTAAGGGAGTGAAAAAAGAGAAGTTCAATCAAATGCTTGCCAAGTATCAGCTTTGGAAGGACCCATATTAAAAGCAGCCCAGAGTTCCAGCCATACCTATTTCACTTCTCAATGGGAGAGAAATCGATGGGCACTATCTGGTTATCACACACACCTCCCTCCACCAGCAAAGTCATTAAGCTCATTAAATGCCTTCCAACTCCCTTGCTCCATAAGAGGCTGATGGAGATGAAGATAAGTTTGGATGCTGTCACTTATCTACAGCAAACAAGCCCACAGCAAGAGCTGAAATGGAGCTGTGGCCTTGAGAGCCTGGCTGTTTTGACAATCAAAAAGCTCCTCAGAGTCAGTGCTCTGGCTGCAAACATTTCTCTCTAAGTAACACCCCTGCTAGAATGCCAAATAATTGAAATAAACTCCTGAAAAATCAAGGTACAAAGTCCTAACTACAGTCAGCACAAGCAGGCTGCTCACACTGCTGTCACTATTTTGGACAGTACAGATAATAAGATTGTTTTCTCGTGCCCACACACAGAAATAGTTGCAGTTATTCTCTACTGCAGGAAATTCAAAGAAAATTAAATATTAATATAAAACTGAAAATAACTAGTGACCTATTAAAAATGCCTTTCTGCTTGTTTGCAAAAAAGAGAAAAAGAAAATATTTTCCATTCCAAAGCTCATAGCTAGTGAAAGCACTCAAAAACCAGAGAAAAACTAGATTACAGGGATAAGTTCCATTATAAATCTGACACAATCTGAATGGTGGATCATTGAAATCATCATTAAATTAATAAATTCGTTCAGATTAACAACTAATCTTGTCCTTGCAAATTTCTCCTGGCACTAGGAAGAGGAGTTTCTTCAAATCTACACATGAAGGCACTATTTAGTTCAGAAAATGATTTTTCACCCTTTAAACTGCACAGCAGGAACACGGAGGACACTGAAAAGACACTGAGAAGGAATTACATTTTAGAAGGGCTGCAGCATTTACAGTGCTCAGGGCTGACCAGTGACAACAGGAAGAGAGAAAAAAAATATTTTGTGGAGGGAACAAAACTATACCCACGTTATTTTGTCCCTAATACAGGCCCTGGAAGATAGGATGCAGTCAGGAAAGAAGAGGCTGACAGCAATGCTGATTCCCTTGGAAAACCCCTTAAAGTCAGAGTATTGGGCAAGCCCAGTTTTGGGACTCCAGCCTCAGGGATGCAGATCACCCCCCCAAACCCAGGACACGGCATTTCCTGCTACACTGATCCCTCCTGGGGAAAAAAGGAGCTCCAGAAAGACCCAAAATCCTCGACTGACACAGCCACAGCTTTTCCCAGGGATGTAAAACACAAATCTGCCTCTGCAGTGACTGTGCCCGCTGGGCTAAGAGGTGAGGTTGTAGCAAAGTGACTTCAACTCTGACCTTTAAAAACAGTGCTTCAATTAAAAAAAAAACAAAACCCAGCTCTCTTCACTCACATTCAAGAAACCAACAAGAAAGAAAAGGCTACTCAGATTCTACACCTAAATCTAAGCAGCACAGTAGTAGCAGATGGTACACAAGCACAGCTTTGTTTATGTTTCGAGACCTACTGTACACTTAGTGTAGCATTTGTTGATTTTAATTACTCAAAACTGAAAAGAATGACTTCAAAAACAAGAGACTTTGATATGACCATGATAAGATTTGCTAAAACAAGTTTCAAAATTTTTAGATATATTTCCTATCACAGGCAGTAGCGTAGACTATGAAAACATTACACTTATGTTTCATAAAAAGATGATTGTGCTGAATAATTCTGGTGTGGCCGTGGCTCTCTGGATTTCAGACTAGGGAAATTCACAGTCCAGTTTTAAATCCACTTACAAGTGATTGATTAGGAAAAATGTAATGAGCTAAGAAGAAGAACTAAAAGTACCACTTATCAATAATGTTTATGGTCTTGGTAATTAAATTAGCCACTCTGAAATAAATTCTGTAAAGCTGGTCATTCCAATCCCAAGATTACAGGTATTAATAAGACACAGGAAAAAGGGGAAAATTATAGAAGGCAGGGCTGTAATAATGACCACTTAAACACAAGCATATGATATCTGGAAACTCAAGAGAGGAGAAGCACTTTAGGGCCCAGGAACACTCTGTTCTCTCCTTCCCTTCTGATCCCAAGCCACAGACACACTTAAAAATGTGACAAGGAAGCAGCAGGTACTCACATTTCCATTCTGAAGGGAAGGTAATGTGCTGACTGGCCAGCTCAGGGGAGCTGGTGGAGCTTCCATGACTTCACACTTGGGGTCCCTTGCAACAATCATCCTGACAGAATTCCCACAGTTCCTCAGCACTTGGGCAACTTGCTCGCTGCTCATTCCTTGCACGTTGGTCCCTCCAATCTGCAGGATGTGATCTCCTGTCTGCAGCCTCCCGTCCTTCAAACGCAAATAAAAATGGCAAAAAGTGTTTCCAGTCCGTCCAGAAAGTATCTGTTCCATCACAAAACCAGGATTGTGTAGGGGCATCTTCATGGCCATGAGAACCAACGTGAGAAAATGCCAGAAAAAATGACCACCAGGGCAACATTTTGAATAATTCAAGGACTGGTTCACACAGTTATGTGCTGGTTTTTTCCACTGTTTTGCTCATTTAGGAGAAAAACAGGCAGCAACAATGTTTTATAATCTCTCCTCATCACATAGGAGTTAGAATATAAGCACAGCATTTTGATTTAAGAGTTTTTATAGAGTTTTCTCCTCATACTTCTATATCAGCCTGGCAATTTTTTTTCCTCATGTGACCAGCTCCAACTCAAGTGAGTAAATCCACTGAAGGTAACAAGACTCCACAAAATCCATTTTTTACCTGGTAATTATGATTCATGACCTACATCATCATTTCCATCACAAGCAGGAATTTCTAGCACCAAATTCTCAGCTGGCATTGATCAGCACAGCTCCACCACCTTTGGTGCATTGATTTATTCAGCAATCACAGAGTTATTCCCAGAACCAACTCAAACTCATTTACAAACTCATCCAATTTTAGCATGTACATGCCTCATTATTTCACATGTTCTTAATGATGTCTCATTCAGCTGAGAATGATGTGGTGAGTTCTTAGCTTACATGCTTCACTGGTAGCCAAAACACTTTATTCCTTACAGCAAAACAGGTGTTAGACAAAAATTTAAAAATACTCATTTATACATGGCAGGTTCAGAGGGAGAGAGTCAAGAAAAAGCCAACATTTTCCAGTAAAGCTCTCCAAATTTCCAGCTTTTAGTTCCATCCTGTACTAGAGGAAGTACTTTTGCCTCTCTCTTTTGTCTGCACGGGTTCCAGTTCTCGGATATTGCAACTCACCATGACCAAATTCGCTTTAAAAATCTGAATCTGTTTTGTTGTTGCAAACGTTCTACTCCTGAAATGCAGCAACACCCAGCAACCGAGTCTCTAAAGACAAACAATCCAAGTGCAAACTGTGCCCGTGCAACTTCAAAAGGCTTTGCCCCAAACCTAAGTGTCTCCTTGAGCTGGTCAGGCTGCAAGGCAGGGATCAAACCCCCCTTCACTGAAACCCACTGAAAACAGGACATTTTCAGTCTCTAAACTGAATCCTGCAACGCAGTGACTTTGGCAGGGCAGATTTTCTTGCCTGATAATTCATTTCATTTGGAGAGTTTGTCCCCAGAGATGTTGCAAAATGTGCCAAATCCTACAGAGTATTTGTCCAGCCCCAGACTGACCAAAGGCTGAAAATACCAAAAGTATTGAAAAAATATCAGGCAACTTTTCAGAATTTTTGCATGTTCACCAATGTTACAAAATCCAAAGCTTGTCTGAGAAACAACTTAATTTATATCAGGTGCTGACTTTTTCCTCAATCATACCTTCAATGTATTTATTTATAAAGCATGTGCTGGCATTCAGACTTTGATGCTACCAGCTTCCTTTTGTTTAAGTATATTAGTTTATTTTAAGACTGTCAGAAGCGGTTAATTATACTTTGCAATCAAACAAGAAGTGACATAATATAACAAATTACCCGATCTGCTAATCCCCCAGGAACAATTGTTCTTACAACTACTCCGCTCGACTTTCCTCCTACAATTCCAAAGCCTAATCCTGAACCATCGTTAATCAGCTCAACGTCTTCAATGTGGCCCCAGTGAATCTGCAATTAATAAAAACAGGAGATTTTAATTTCGGACCATCATTAGCGTTTCTCGCTTTCACGTGTAGCAGGAAGGAGGAGAATCAATCACACCAATTTTCTGTCTCCCACCCCACATTGCTGGAGATCTGTGGGATTTTGTTCACTCAGCTCCATTTCCTTATAAATACACGGTGGGATTTCTCATCTGTTTTTAAGCGCACATTTTTTGTCCTCCACTTTCGGGATAACAGGATGCTAGGAAAAAGCTCGACTAAGAGAAAAAAAAAAAAAGGCAATTTTTAAGATTCTCCTGCCAAAATGAAAAGTATCCTTTCAGTTTTTCATAAATCCAGAGTACTGCAAACAAGAGGGAAAAACAGAGGCAAGGAGCTTGCACTGGCCCAGCTTTCACTCAGCGTTGCCCAGATTCTTATTTCTGTTATTTCACTTACACACTCTGAACATCCCCATCCAGCACTGAATTAATAGCACAGCACAATATTCTGCCATACTGGATTGGAAGCAAATTTCTAAGCTACACTGTACCATGACCTTATGTTCTACAAGACAATCTGAAAATAACAAAGCTGTTAAGCAACCCAAACCCTGCCAATGTTTCTGTCAGATTAATATCTCATACAGGCCCAAATGGAGCAAAGTAGGCAGATTTAAATCTTCTGCGAATAAAGGATTTATTAGCATACTGAAAATCTTTGCCAAAGCCAGTTAAATATCATAAAAGAATTTTAAGGACCCCCTGCAGAGATATATATTTGTGTTTTATTTTGTTAGTCTGTTCAGTGCAGATCTTTCAATGAAAAAGCAGTTAAAATTTAATTCTTTAAAATTTTCAGTGCAATAAACAATATTGATTATCCACTAAAACCTTCAGATTTCACTACCTCCATAATAATCATGAGGGAAATAATTACTAAGAATAAGGAAAAGCACTGCTTTTACCCAGATTTTCATCAAAATCTACCAGCAGAATAAATTCAGATTCCAATATTGCAATCCCTGGATTTAGGTGTGCAGTTTTGGCCGAATTCAGGGAAGCCACCTGGACCATATGGGTGGAACACAGATGGAAGTTCAGCCCCGGTTTATTACATGTCCCAGTGACAAGCTCTCCTTTGTCACAAAAACAAAAGGCTTCCCAATCACTGAAATTTGCAGATGGGGAAAAAAAAAAAAACCAACCAAACAAAACAAGCCGATAAATAAACAGGGATTGAGAGGTTCTTTAACAGATAAATTGTGTTTGTTTTCTAAAACAAAGACAAGGCTTTTTGGTGTGAGCAGTGCCAGTTTAAATTGGTTGGGCTGTTTCAAGCAGTGCTCATGGCAGGTTATGTTTACTCACTTTTAAGAGGTAATCAGAGCATCTTTAATTGCTGAGCACAAGTAGGTTTCAGCTGGATATTCTCATAAAATGCTTCATCCAGCCTGTGCTGAACAGACTGGGCTGATAAGAATATGGTGATCTACTAAAGCTTCTGCTATCCCATAAAAACCCAGGATCAGTTTTATAACAACTCCATGCAGCTCTGCAATGGAAGCTCTGTGCTTACTACACGGTGAGTCTAAATGAAATGTCATCACATAAAAAAAATTTGATTAAAGAAAAAAATCCCTCTATGTAAAACTTGCTACCACAAACACTTAAGAGTCACATAAAAAAAATACATCCAGCCCAGCTCAAAATCTGATTTTGACAGTATTACAACTCACAGTCTCAGGTGGATTTACATCACTTAGTAAGGCAGTTCTGCTGTTCCCTTGAAGTGGCTCCCGAGCCACCACCAGATGCAGGGATCCTGTGGATTGCTGGAGGAGGGCAATGGCGTGCTGATGGGAAATGTTCTGATCCAATGGCGTGCAATTAATGGCCAGTATGTGGTCATTTTCCCTCAGTCTTTGATCCCTTAACAAAACATTGAAAGCAATTTTTTAAATGCAGCACAGTGACTTCGCATTCAGGCTCGTGTAACTGAAATGTGAACATGCAAAATACGCAGTGGTGCAAGGTTAAATGTTTATGTATTTTAAAAATCTGCTTATTAGGGTGCCTTCAACAGCTCACACACTACATTCAATCCACACTGTTCCAAACTGCCCAGCCACATTTTGTTCCAGCTTTGTCATGGTACAGAAATTTGCTCAATTCTTTACTTTGCTTCTATTCAAAATTTAATTGCAGTTCCCTTATCCTTTCTCGATGATATTGAACTACAAAGCAGGAAAAAGTATTTTTGTAGTTACACAATAAACTAGAAACTATTCTTCATTATGTTTAGCACTACATGATGCCATCTCTAAGAACCCACAACTCAGGCTTTGATGCTGTTTTGTATCACTGCTTAATCTAAAGACTGATGTGCTGCATATTTATATTTTACTTACAATTTATAGTATCAAGCCTCAGACATGAAACTTTCTTGGAGCAACACACAGTTCAGTTGCTACCTTGAGATAATATAAATTTCACAGTTAATTCACCCCAGTGATGAATTTAGATTTGTGACAAGACAGAAACCATCACTCATCTCCTTTGTTAAATATTCATTCTGAGCACGAGACCAAACTGTTACATAGACAGACACTGCCTTCAAAGCTCTGTAGGAATCCAAAAAAGTCTCCAGGAGATCTTGTCTCAGAAGCAAAACGGGAAGCATGCTGGGGAAATTTATAAACTCCGAAACAATATAACTGCACATCTTAACTAAGGCATTCGAAACTTCCTTTTTATCGTGCCATGTTTAAGATGTTTCCCAGAAATCACTTTCTTCGAGCACTAACCATATTTCAGATTCTCTCATCAAAGAAAGTGAGCAGCAGGTCATCAAATCCTAAAGTGAGATATTCACCCTCCCTTGACATCCGGATCAGTCCATCTGTCTCCACTTTGAAAGAGCCTTAATATGCTTTTCTTTAAGTGTTCTCTGGTGTGTTCTCTGTGGGCCCATCGCCATTATCATTCCAACCTCTCCCCACTCTTTTTGTCATCCTGTGTTGGCACTTCCTGACATGTGTTATTTAAAAAGTGACACCAATGACTTGAAATCTAGACACATTTTCTTGAAACATAATTCCGAGCACTGCATTTGTCTCATGCCAACTCTTGTGGTTTTACAATCGCGTTTTTATTTTTAAAGGATTGCTCTGTCTTTTGTTGTTGGGTGAAAACCCACAGACAATACAGGAAGAAACTGCCTGAAGCCTCGATTCTATGATGACATCTGTGCAGGGATCTGTTGGGAGGAGTGGATCTAAATTTACACAGGAAACAAACAGCAAAACCAACTATAAATAGGGCATTGTCAGAGGCACATAAATAAAGGAAAAAGGGGGTGAAAAAAAAAATCTTGCACGGACACAATGTATAAAAAATAAAAGGGAATCTAATTTTTATTTTCTTTGTGTTCTTTTCTGAGTTTTATTTTGTTTTTTTAATCAGGACTCAAGATTCTCTAAAGTGAGTCACGATTTCTGGAAATTCCATTTATGAATGGCTCGGATATTTAAAACTCATCTGAAAACCTGATCCTCAAAACACGAGTCCCTTTTAGCTGAAAAACCGGAATTCAAGATACCACCACCAAAATATCCCACCAGATAACCCAGACAAACATGTTATTTTCACAGAGCTCTCAACGTGAAGGTCGTGACTTTTCCCTTCACGGAAAATACAATTTTCCAACACAATTATGAAGATCTCACCTGTCAGCTATGCTTCCTGGCTGGACTTCCTTGACAAAGATACCAACTTCTCCCAGGCTGGGATTTTTAAGGGCAACCACACTAAATCCAAGACCTCCAACAGAAGGTTTATCAATCGTTATTGATTCTATTTGTCTTCCCTAATGAAACAGAAGATAAAATGATTTACTAATTTTCAGTGCAATAGAATGAGCTAGTTTAAAATTTATGAACACTGGGAGAATTATTCTCCTCCTAAGACTAAGCAAAGGCAAAATACTGAATATGTTATTTCTATAAAAGCTCCTCCGTTTATTATTTTTAATATAGCAACGTATTGGATATGCAAGCACTCTGAGGTTCTGAAACCTCAGGGAATTTAAGAGCCACTTTCACACTTCATTCACATTATGAGATGAATTCCAAACTGGATGAAAACTATGAACAAAGTGCTGTCTAGAGCAATATATTTGGGATTTCTGGAAATGCTGTGTAGCTGAACTAAATTACTTGTCTTTTGGCTCCCCTTGCTTTTAATGCTGATTTTTAGGTGGGCATTCAAAAGACTGCAGCTTTTAAATGGAGAAATTAATTTCCTTCCCCTCCCTGCAGCTTCACACATAATGCTAAAAAAAAGTTTGCTTTTGCAACTGCCTGTTTTTCAGTTCTAATACAAGATTTCTGGGGTTGTTTACTGGGAAATATTACTGGGAGAATGCACTCTTTCTATTCCAAATAACGTGCAGCCTTTACTACTAAATCTTATCTCTGATGAGTTAATGACACACTAATGAGAAGAGTAATGCTCCAAATATTACAGCTACATTAAGGTAGTCAATTAGCAACAGTTACTTAATATAGAAAGGCATGACTAAGCAATTAAATTAATGCTTCCAAATAACACAGAACAGTACATTTGTGGTATAAATGCCAATCCCACATGGGTGGATGTCAGCACCTGTACAAATTCTTAGGGAATTTGGTACATCTGCATCTGTCTGGCAAAGTTAAGACATACTAAATAAAGAGTTAAATAAAATATTACATGCTCGTTTTTTTTATCCTTTGCACTGTTCATAAAGTTGGTACATTTCCAATTTAAAATGTACTTGATAAACAAGTGCCTCCATCAGAACAAGTTTCTGCTGAAAATGTCCATTTTCAATTAAGTGTCATCAAATACCAAAAAGTTTTCCTGGCAACTGAAATTTCCTTACTACGCTGGTGTGTTTGGTAGAAAGTAAAACAGAAAATTGGCAATGGAAGTTAAAAAAACAAAACAAGCCACCAAGCTACTTCCTATTGCTGACATTATCTTCCACAGGGAAAAGTTCTCAACACTTCTACTCCCTCCTGGTTAGGAGGCACCAACGTTCCAGACATACAACAAAAAAAAAACAGTGTGAAATGCTCCAAAATGAAAAAAAAAAAGTTTGGTTCACTAAACCTTGGAGCCTTACCTTTGCCATTTTCTGGATGATCATGTTAAATTCATTAACTCCCAGGTTTGGAGTGAAGGCTGATGCTTTGGGTCCAGGTGAAGTGCAAGGTGTCCCAGCAGTGACTGATTTGTCAGCAAACACCAACAGCCCCCTCTTGGTGAAATCAAAATCCACCGAGCGGTCAGGAGGCATGTAATTGAGCTGTTGAAAATGAACAAAGGTGTGGAAAAACTACTGGAAACAAAAGAAGGATTCTCCACAAATACCATTTTATGTGCAGGCTGCGAAAGGAGCAAAAATATCTGTGTTCATATATGTCCATTTACACAAATATACTCACCTGTATAAATCAGGCAGTGTTAATATGTAATCTATAATCAAGCTATCATATAAAATTTAAACTGTTTTTCAGGAGTTCCCTGAATGTTTCAGCTGTGTTTCTACTCCACTCGTTTTTTCTGTTTCTTTCACGCTTTTCCCCTGCCCGTGCCCCTTATCCTCTTTTCACCCTGGTATTCCAGAAACAACACATGCAAAAGCACCAAACACTAAAGAGGCTTTCAAGCACTGCTGCAACTGTTAGGGAAACCTATACAGAATTTTGGCACAAAAATTCAAATATTTTGAGTCATTCAGGAGCCTGAAGCCTGGTTTGTATTATCCATTCCCCAAAGAGAGCCTAGGGCACAAACTACCACTGAACATATTATCACTGCTAGAACTTGCACTTTTAGTCCTCATTGATAATGAAGAAATGAAAAATATTCCCAGTGTGACATAATAAACTGGAAAATCCCATCCTGAATGAAGCTGCTCCTGCTTAAATAGAATTTCAAGAAAACCTGAATTTTCTAGATATGAGAATTCTGAACATTCTGAATACAAACCCCATCATGTCACAGTCACTTCTTAGATACATTTGCATTTTAATACATTTTTTAATAGCCTGCAGACGTGCATCCAAGCCTTGGAAGGAAGGGATGCAGCACCTATGGGAACTTGGGAAGGAGGGATAATGAATGGCACAGCCACCACCAGGCCAGCCAGGCAGGAACACCTGAAATACACCTGGCAAGGGACAGCCTTGTCCCCATGAGAGCCACCCTGCTGTAATTCCAGTTGGGCACAGGGACAGCAGAGACAGGGACTGCTGCTGGTCAGTCCCTGGTTTTAAGCTTGCTGATGATTTTAACTGCAGGGTGAGACCTGTCCATGCAGTTGTGTCAGGTATGCCCATGTCCACAGCATCACTTGGCTTTATAAACCAGTCCACAGAAGTTCCAAGCTCTGCTGAAGCCAAGTCATTTTAAAACTTGCTTGGGTACAGCTGCATCAGAGCTTGGCAAATCTTCAGGCTGCGTTTTCTACACTTTACTTCCCAAAGCAGGTTAAGCGTTCTCATAAAAATTAGCAGGAACTAAGTGATGCTGGTTTTTAGGGAGAAAAAATGCTGCCAGTGAGCTGATAAACAGCACCTAGCTTCTGTGAAAAACAAAGGCTCTCAGTTCCAACACTGCTCAGGACTCCAAATACTGGAGCTGATGTCTTTTGCAGATGTTTTTTTCCAACACAACCCTGCCTCTCCTGCATCCCTTTCAAAGCACGTTGCCCCGTGACCTCTTTGCTGCAAAACCACTTCTCATTTCAGCAGTGCCTCTGCAGACACCAGAAACCAGGGCCCAACACTCACTAACAGCACGTTACACTTATTAATGAGAGCGCCCTCGTTAACACACGCCTACACATCCCGATTCGAGCTCCACTCGCCCAGAGTTATCACCACACCAACAACAGCAACTCTGCACTCACTTGTTCCTTCAGCTGCTTGATGGATTGCTGGAGAGTCAGGATCTGGTTGAACAAGGGGCTCCTGAGGGTGTTCTTTAGGATAGTCAGGTTTTCCTGGTGTTGGGAATCCCTTTTCTCCTGCAGTTTTGCCTGCAGCCGATCCAGGATCTGCAGCACCTGCTGCTTATCTGCACCACAAACGAGTCCAGGTTAGGAATGGAGCCTCTATTTCAGTGCTCAGCAAAAGGAATCATTTTCAGACCACGTACCTGCTGCTGGATTTTCGGGCATGTTGAGGGGTATTTTTGGAGTTGCTCAGAATAACCTGGCTGAGGTTTAAAAAAAAAATTAAATTAATAAATGATAGATCTAAACAGAATAGTAATATTTGATAAATGAAATAATATCACGCTAACTACAATAAATTTAATAAAAAAATACTGCTACCCCTGTTGTTTACCCCAATATTTAACAAAGCTCCTCACATAGCCTCAGCATACCCAAAATTTTTTCCTTGTTCCACGTGCTTTTCCTTTCACACACAGGAAGGAATATGAACAACTCTCCCAAATATGAATAAACATGCAGGTTATGAAAAAAAAACTGAAAAGGAAAACTGAGACACAGATACGTTCAACCAGATTGCTTGGAATATTGACATTACAGTTGTGATCTTCACAGATAGACATAGTACTAAAATCTACCTATTATTTAGAAGATACTTTCCACCTGGTCATTTGTAGACAGTATTCTTCTCATGACAGTTCAGCCCTATTGGATGGCAATACAGGTGAAACTTTGTGTTTCTCCTTAGAACAATGAACTTCCTCCACTCATGGGACAGCACAGAATTAAAATTGGGCACATTAATTCCTATTCTATACATTCCTGAGGAAGGTCTGTTCTAATCACAGCCTGATTTACAGTAGGTGAAGGAAGCCTGTTCTCCTGTAGGGTTTGCCTTTCTCTTTTCTACATACATGAACAGCAAAATATCCTTTATTAAGTTTTTAAGGAGCAAAATATCCTTTATCCAGCTCCTCCACAGTGCCAAAGAGAACAGGTCTCCAACAGGGGCTGAGGCCTAGATGGCAGTATAAAAACAACAGACTTGCAATTAGCAGAGATGATAAATTTTTACCCTTGCTTGCATGTTATTAAGTTGATGTGGAGCCTGTCATTCTGAAATCTATCAAGGCAGCTCTACCAAACAAGATTCCTTCACTTAAGACAAGCTCCTCTGAAAGAAGTCAGCCATTTAACAGCACGATTTACATAATTTTAATTCTATCCAGTATGTAAGTGTGTAATTTCAGAATAATATATTTGGAATTATTTTGGAACAAGACTAGCCATATCCTTCTCCCTGTATAAAAGCTTTTTATTTATTTTTTAGTCTTGCAATTCAAGAGGAGCAAGGGTCATATGGTGAACGTGACAGCAGGGTAAGCACATTCCAGGGGCTCTCTCCCAGCAGGACCTCTGATCCTTTCAGCTCTGCCTCTGACGCTGTCTCTGCTCAGACTGAACACATCTGGAATTCTGAGAGGACACTATTAACCAAAATATTAATTATGCAGGTGAGTAGCTTCCCTTCTCCTGCAGAGTCAGGTTAAGTTGATTTACCTAATTGGAAAAAAGAAGTGGATGGAGGCATGTCACAAACCACAGTTTCAGATTTATGCACCCTTTGCTGTGCATATCCGAGCAGCTTTGGCTCCTGCAGGAATTCCTGCAGAACTCGGTGGGTTTGTGTGGTTCCCACCCAGGGCCAGGCAAAATGAAGTCGCTTTGCAGGACTCCTAACAGATTTAGGAGGTAATTTTAAATCAAAATTGTAGCAAGAGCTGAAGCAGCAAAGCCATACAACTCCCCGAAAGATTTTCAGGAATGCATCTGGACTTTAGGAAGTGCTGCAGCTTTATTTGCCTTTCCATTCGAAGTAAAACACTTCTAAGAGCACAGCAGCCTTTGATTCTGTGCTGAGAGCTGATTCTGAAGAGCAGATGAAAACACCATTTCCTTACACACTCCTGAGACTTCATTAAACCCAAAAGACAAAACTTAACCTCCTCGACTGAAAAATACAGCATGAACCTTAACAAATCAGGACAAAGAATATGGAAATTTGTTCTTTCTTCCCGGTTTAACTCCCCTCCATTCGCTTTCCTCCTCTGCTTTTCTACCTCACATCAGCAGTTAAAAGAGGAAAGCGAGCGAACCAAAATGAGAAAGGGATGGAAAATAACTCCTGTGAGGAAAAGTGGCTTGAAACACCTTTAAACCAGCAGTGGGGTGAGGAAAAGATTAAACCCAGAGAAGAAATCCTGCATGGCAAGAAATAAGAACGACTTGACAGCACCCTGCCCACCCAAGAGCCAAAACCAAGAGGCTGGTCCAGCTCCCCAGTTCTCTTTCATGCATTTATTCTTCCCTTTCCATTTAGCTGATCCCATAGTGAGCTGGAACAGGCAGCTAAACACTCAGAAATAATCCTTCACGTTTTGGTGGGGTGAGCTTTGTGCCCAGTGAGCTCTGAGCTGCCAGCACTGGCAGGAGGGGGACAGGAGGGGACAGGGTGACGTGTCCACACCTCACAGCAGGACCAAGCTGCATCACCAGAAACACCCATTCTCAATCCAAAAATAGCCTCCAAGTGCTGAGCTAACCATCCCCAAAATTAATCTTTTTTTCCTTTGCAGGGGTTGTAACAACAGCAATTATGGCAATAGGGACTGACCCGAGAAAATTGGAGATTTAAATTTAAGGAGACGAATTATAGGTAAGAGATCTTGGCTCCATCGAGGCAGAAGTTCCCTGGAGAAGGAGGTACAAAACAGGAAGAAAAAGAAAAGATTAAAAAAAGTTTCAGCTTCTTGCTTGAGCTGCTCCAGGTGTCCCTAAGAGCCACTGCAGGCCACTTGTGCCAGTGGATGCCCAAGTGGATCTCAGGTGGTTGAACAACAGTTCCAGTTTACACAGCACTTTGGGGTTCCTCGTGATCAGAGCTGGCCTCCAGACAGCTTGCAATGCTTTTTAGTGATTTTTTTTTGTGTGTGTGTAATATGTTAAAACCACACTCAGTATTTCTTTATTCTTCTTTCTTCCATAAGAGACGGGGGAGAAAAAAATTAAAGCAAACAGCTCCTTCTGGTGTGAAGGGATCCCTGAAAATATAAACCAATTTAGAGTTTTCAAGTCATAGATAATAAAGGATAGGCCACTAAGACCTGCTTCTGGCCACCAGAGAAACTCACAACTCCATGTATTATTGATCTCTATGTCTAAGAGCCCAAACAGTTTAGCATTTAACATTTTCCAAACACACTCTAAGTCCAGGCAGAGTGTCAGCAAACAGTTGATAAATTAGGAAGTCCATTCCTAGGTGTTAATTTTGAAGGCTGATCCAAAACGCTTTGGTTTGTCCTGTTAAAATCAGTTCATGCACTCCACATACTGCTTCCTTAGCTGCAGTCTCCAACTTCTATAGATGCTTATTGGAAACCTCAGTTCAATATTTATGTCACAACTTCCAACATATAAAATCATCGAGGAAATGATGAATTTCAGAAGGTTGAGTGTTTTGTAACCCCAGGACAGCATCCATCTGGGGGTTCCACTGTCTTTGCTTCTGAGAGCTGAACTCAACGAGTGGGAAAGCTTTGGGCGGTTTTGTGTGAAATCCCAAGACTTGGATCTTCTTCAAAAGCAGCATAAGGAAAAAGGAATTCCCCCATGCTGGTGCCAGTAGAGGGTCATCAGAAGAGCTGAAAGGTTCAAGTCTTCCACTGCCATCACCCCCCTGCCAGACGCTGCCACTTGCATGGAGACACGGAATGCTCAGCCCCGGCACATCCCAGAGCCAGAGGGGAACACAGCATCCCAACATCCCACCAGCAGCCTTGACAAACACCTGCCCTCCCCAAAGGGCTGCTGGAAGGTGGGAATTGAGGGATTTGCTGCTGGGGTATGGAGGAGGACACAGTTCAGCCAGCAGAGATTCTTCAGCCTGTTTTTCCCGATCCATCCACAACTGCCTCTGCCCCACGCCCTTCAACAACCTGCATCCCTCCAGGAAAACTCCGGCCTTACGGGATGTCCTCCCCACCCAGCCTGGCTGGAACCTTTGGGGATAGTAAATCCCACAAGTGCTAACTAACTGCTGCTATTTCTCAAAGGCTTCTAACACAAGCAGCCTCAGCAGCCTGCCACAGGAGCAGCCAAAGGGCTCATCCCAATCCAAAGTCACCTTTCTGCACTAACACAGCTGGAATTTTCCCTGGCCCTGTTATCATGAGTGACTAACACGGTGCATATCATCCTCCTCATCACAGAGACCTCTGACGTGGAAAAATTCACTTTAAAAGTTGATATAAGCAAAAGCAAGGGAAAATGCCATTTGTTAGTGTGCTCTTAATCCTAAATTGTCCTAACATGCCATCAGCTGAGCTTCAGATATTCAAAATTTTACAGTTTACACACTATCAAGCGACTCCATACTGTGATAAAACACTATTCTAACATGTATTTTTCTGTCCTACATGCTATGCTCAGTTTTACTTATATTGTACAGAAAAATTCAGTCAAACCAAGCACAGCACAAACACACCTTTCCTCTGAAACCACCTCTGCTCTGTGCAATGCTGCAGGATTTACAAAAATGCTGTCAAGCACACCCTGACTGCTCCAGGCACTGGAAAGAAGGAAAAGAATTTAATACTTCTGTGAGTACCTGAACACAGATGTATCACACATCTCCAAGGTGGAGCCACAGCTAAATTTTGTTAAAAATAAAAACATACTGGGTGGGCAGGGTGAGTTTTACACATGATTAATGACTACAGGAGGAGGAAAGTGAAGAAAAGACAGCACTCTGCACCTGTGATTACCAGCCTCGGTGCACATCAAGAGGAGTCTTACTCACTTTCCAGGCAGGGTAAATTTAGCAAGCAGAACCTGAATTCCTTTGGACTTCAGCCTCTAGGGAAGCGCTGATGTGGGTTCTCTGTTGTCTAATAGAAGTCAGAGCTCGTGCCAAAGCTGCTCTCCACAAAGCAAAATCATGGCCTCAGAAATCTGTTCTCATGGAAAACTCATTTCCAATATCTAAATATGCCATTCTCAATAAACCCTAGGTACTTTGATGACAGTGTACACAACTAACAAATCACTTCACGGGGAACAGAGCTGTTGAACCTGGAACCGTTCTGAACTTCCAAGGGTCAGAAATTAAAAAGGAATGCGGAAGAACAGTTTTCCCATTAACCACCCGTAAACAAAGTAAAAACCTGCTCTGCTAAGAATCTCTGGACTGACAGGCACTTGAGGGGAAGTGTTGCAACAGGTGTGTTACTTCCCTCCTCTCCTCATCCTGAGCCAGCCTCTCTGAGCGATGGAAACTGTTTGCACAACAACACAACACCAGGAGGACTTCATTGCCCTGGAGAGCCTTGGGTTCCATCAGGAGCGACACAGCCCTGCCCTGTCTTTACTGGGGTGTCAGGGACTTGTCGAGGTTTCAAAGGGCTTTCACGTGGGGGTGTCTGGATGAGTGCAAGCTGGTATCCTGGCCACGGCTGGACTGCTCAAGCTGCTGTTCACAGGTCTGGCTCTGGAAGCAGGAGATGGTTGGAAACCCTTAGAAAATTCCAGGATGAGTCAGGTTGGAAGGAAGGAACCACAGCTGGGTCATCTGGTCCAACCTCCCTGCTCAAGCAGGGCCATCCCTGAGGACAAGGTACAGGATTGAGTCCAGATGGTTACGGAATGCTCCCAGTGAGGAGCACAGGAAAGAAGTTCATCCTCACATCCAGGCGGAACATCCTGGGCATCATTTTCTACCCATTGCCTCTTGGCACCACCAGGCAGAGCCCAGCTCCATCCTCTTGGCAGGCTGGAATACTCGTTACAGATAAACACAGGTTTTTATCCCCTTTAGATATTTACACACATCTCACCCGCTGATCCACACCGCGCGTGTCCGAAGGGGAATTCACTCCTGCAGCAGGGTGAATTCACCGCCAGTGCCCTCCTCTTATCCCACCCCAGCCGTGCCGTTCCCGGGGCGGACGCGGTACCTGCGGGCGGGATGCCGGGGGTGCGGGATGCCGGGAGCGGCGGGATGGCCGGCGGCGCTCACCTGGGCGGAAGCGGGAAGCGAGGGGCGCTCCCGGCTCACCTGCGGCGCAGGAAGCCGGGGCGGCGCGGCGGGAGAGCCGCCTCCCGAGGGACGGCCGGGGCTCGGCCCCTCCCGGCTCCGCCGGGACACGGCTCCGGCCGCACGGGGAAGTGCAGCGAGAGCGCTTCGCACCGAAATTAACTTTTTAGTCAATTTCCAGGTGAGCCTGACTCGCCGGCTTGTTTATGGATGGTAGTTTGAATCTGTCGTGTGGCCTCCAGCCTCCCCAGTGAAGGCAAAGCGCGTGTGTAAATATTGTAGAAAACCTTATTTTTCACTCATTGGCATCGGTGTCCAGACTCAGGATACTCTGATTCTGTTTTGAACTCCCTACAGAGGGGCACGTAGAGCTAGCCTGGTGTGAGGGCTCTGTTCGCTTTGGACACGGGTGTAGATCCTTGGGTGAAGCATGTATAATAATATGAGTATAATAATATTTTTATAATATGCTCTGCTTAGCCTCAGCAGGGCAGCCCCCACTACTTCACAGAAGGGAATGGCAAAAAACCAGGAAAACTTGGATGGAGTAAAGGGATTGCAAAACTTCCCCCACAGCACCCCAAAATACATCATGTCACTGTGGCTTCACAGATCATTGTCCAGGACAGTAATAAAAACAAAATCTTAACTCCTGTTATTCACAAAATAGGGAACAAGCACCATTTTAATTGAAATTAATTGTGTGAACTGTGTGTGCTTTCTGAAACCTGTACATTAGTCTGCTTTTTTACTTCCTAAGATTATATTCATACACACATAAAATAGTCGAATTAAAGTCGATAAATACAATTTTTATTCTGCTACACAGTTTCACGAGCCCATCTGCTGACCTTACACGGCCCTGTTGGCTGCACAGGGTAAGGGCTACAAGAGGTTTGGAAATCAATTTTTCCCGAGTTCAGATTGATTTCCCCTCGTTCTGGCACCCGTTTCGTTTCACTGAGCGGCAGCAGTCGCACCAGAGCGCACAGAACACGCTAAGAACACACCACTCCATCCCCCCTTCCAAAGGATTCTGAATGCTCAGCTTCCCAGCCCTCACTCTCAGTTTTAATTAACGTGGCACTCGTGAGAAGTGACAATTTTCCTGACAGCGATGAACAGCGAGTGGTGTATTTATCCATGCGAGGGACGCGCCGCAGACAGAAGAGCCGGGCACTTTTCCCATCAGTGCACCTCCATCTCCATCTCCGAGGGCTGAGTTCATCCTGGAGCACGCTCTGGCCCTGCCCTTTCGCTTCCAGTTGCTGAGAGGAGTATCAATTTCCATTTGCATACTTTGCCTGCTGAATTTGCCAATGCATTTTATGCGAAATCTCCCAAAAAGCTGTTAGATGGCAATATTTCACATCGCTGGCTGAGCTCTTTGTCAGCCATCCACGTTTGTTAAATCCGAGTTTCCACGGATTATTGGAATATCTGGGACAAACCCTTCTTTGGTACTGACAGGCTCCAGACAAGTCTCTACGCACCAAAATAATGCCCAGAAAACCCAAAAGACTTCCAGAAGAGATGGGTAGTGATGATGTTCTCCTCAGTACTGTTTCAAAGTTGCTTTTCCAGCTTTTTAGGTTCAGATTTCCAGTTTTTAGGTCCTTACTTGTTTTTCAGGAAACGCTTCTTGAGCAGATGTAAACTTGGGACAGTGGTATTGCCTTTCCTGGGTGTGTTTAATCAAAGAACCTCTCCATCTCCTGTAAACACTTCAGGATCCCTTAGCAGTTCATAAGTGGAATATTGATGCCTTCAAACACTAGAGAAACCTGAGATAACCACAATAGAAAAACAGTAAGTAACTGTAACAGTTGTGAGAATAGGGAAAGTTTTGTAATCACCACAGAATACCTTGTGAAGAGCAAATGCTGATTAAAAGCTAGCCTGCTCCAGGAATTCAGTATTCATCTAAAAACTGAAATTAAGAGCATTTTTAACAATGCGGTTTTATGTGAAAATACGGCAAGAATTTCAAATTATTTCTTTAGTCCGACTGCTGTGGGTGTGCTGGACACGGTGTCAGGCCCACCTGCATGAGAGAGGATGCGCCAGTCTGGGCTAACCAGGTTTGGTCTTTAACTTCTGCTGGGCTTTTTCAGCATATTTTTCAAGTACCCAGCAAACTCCAGACACCAGCGGGGTCACCCGGAGGTGCAATTTCGCCGGGTGGGGCAATGCTATAGCGTGGGAAGAGCGGGGAAGGTTCACCTCGCGTTCCTCCCTCACCCAGGCCCGCCGCTCGGTTCAGGGCGAGTCCTGCCCACGGTGCCCGAGGAGCAGCCCCAGCCCCGCTGCGACAGCCGCTCCAGGGCTCCCCACGGGTCCCCCACCATGCCCATACCGCCCCGGGGCTGCGGGCCCTCACACCCGACATCTTTAGTGCGGGCAAGCGCGGGGCCGGTGCCGGCGGCGGGCGCGGCCATCTTTACTCAGGGCGCGACCCCGCCCGTCCCAACGCCGGGCCCTGCCAGCGCCATCTTGACTGAGGGCGCGCTCTGCCCTCAGCGCGGCCTCGCCCGCCATGTTTAATGAGGTCACCCTCCCCACCACTCAAAAAAACCTCTTAAGCCCCCCGAAAACCTAACTCGTACCCTCAGCAAGCCACGAACACCTCGGCATCCCCCTCCGTTTCTCTCCGCAGCAGCGCGGGCTCTCCCCGCGGCAGGGCCGTTCCGCTCCTCCCCGGGTCAGCTGACGGCGGCGGCGGCGGTCCCGTCATGGCCGCCCGGAGCGGCGCGGCTGAGGCGCTGGTCCTGCTTTTCCTCTGGTTCGCAGCCCTGGAGGGAGCAGTGGGCTCGGAACCGCCGCTCAAGTGCGAGGAGCTGCGGCTGGGGCAATATCCTGAGCGGGGCTGGGGTCGGATCGGGGGCGGTTGTGGTGGCGATGGGGCCCGGTGTGTGTATGGGGGGGGCGGGGGTACCGCTTGTGGGGAGGGGAAGGGGCGGTGGGGACCCTGAGGTGCCGGGCAGGGCGGAGGGGTCGTGGAGAGTCTCAGGTTGGGAGCCCCGAGGGGGTCTCGGCTGGCAGGAGCGGGACAGGGCTCCTCAGGGTGCCGGAATTGAGAGCACGGCCCCAAGCTGCGCCAGGGGATGTTCAGGCTGGACATCAGCAGGAATTTCTTCACAAAAAGGGTGATTAGACCTTGGAAGGGGCTGCCCATGGATATGGCGAAGTCCCCATCCCTGGAGCTGTACGAAGAACTGTGGCTGTGGCACTCAGTGCTCTGATGTGGGTGACAAAGGTGGGCATCAGTCACGGGTTGGACTCGATGCTCTCAGAGGGCTTTTCCAACCTAATTAATTTTGTGATTTCTGGTGGTACTGTATGTGTCCCAGCGTATGCTTGGGGTGTCCTTCAAAGAGATTGCCATGGGATGAGAGAGGCCGCTCTGCCACTACTCTGCTTTATTTCTTATTTGCAAGAGCGAGACATAATGACTTTTCAGTTTTTAACAGGAAAAAATACGTTTCTGTGCCCTGCACAGCTCCGAGGAGCAGGAGGTGTGAGGCTCCTGGCTCTCCAAGGCACTTCTTGCCCTCCCCAGAACGTGCTGGCTGATGGCAGCTGACAGTTTTTGATGATCAAAAGTGTCAGGAAAGCAAATCTTGGAAAAGCTTGCTTCATCTCCTGCTTTACTTGGCTGTGGGAGTTGAGACCTCTGGAAGTCAGCTCCTGCTCAGTTTGTTCCTGCACCAAATTCCTGGCGTTTCAGATGCTCATTTTTACGCGTTCGTTGAATTTTGTGTGTTCCCATAGATTAAATTTTCTCAACCAAATGCCTCAATTTCAAGGCACTGTGGTATTTAAATAAGGAAACAAGACCCGATGAGGCGTGTGCTACCTTGTTGCCTCCAAATACAGAGGCTGTGACTGATAAATATTGTAGTTCCTTTAGGTAGTGCTGACTGCAGCACTAATTAAACGTGGGGCTTATGCGATATATTGGTGTATTAAATTGGATTAGCAGATTTGCTGCATGGTAATGTGCTGCTCCTCTTTTGGAGGATGGGTAGGCACCAACATCAAGGTGCATCTTAAATCCTCGGGGGTTTAAAGAGGGTGGAATAAATTACTGTTAAACCTGTTGTAGTGTTTGATATGAAAACTGTTTTCCTCAATTACCTGAACATATATGTGTGCTGAGCCTAAAATAGACAATAGCACACAAGAACCAATGAATTGCACAAATCACACAGCATATGGTAAGGATTTCTAACTTATATATTGATTAACTACGTTTTTTCAAGGAAGTGTTCAATTTGTGTATCTACTTGATGAGCTTTATAAAAGATGGGATTAGTAATATCATTAGTCTGAAAGCCCAAAACACTTGTGTGGATTGGGTGCTTTACTAAAAATGAATAAATAAACTGTCTCTGATTGGTAGTTTTGTAAGAGAGGTTTCTGGTAAATCTCTTCAATGTATGTTACACCCTTTAGGCTGTGTCCTGCACTACTGTGATTAAAACAAACCATTCCTGTCATACTGATTTTGCATATAATTATTAAAAGAATTGACATGTGACAGAACAGCCTTCAAAATCTTCTAATTTTTAAGGGTTTTTTTCTTAAGGCAACATAATGCCTTCCATCATCACCAGGTTTTGGTCTGTGAGGCTCTATTTTGAAAGCACGTTTATTTGATGTTCAGTTCTGACACACTTCAGAGTACAACAGAAAAATTCATAAATTGATTACTTAGTTTTCTACCTGTGCTTAACTTCTTTGATGTTTTCAGGCATTGAAATAAATAGTCTGTGTTTGATAGCACAGCAAGTTTGCTTTATGTGCACCCCTGTTTTAAAATGATGGAATTGCAGAATAGTTTGGGTTGGCAGGGACACCTTCCACTATCCCAGGGTGCTCCAAGCCCTGTCCAAGCTGCCCGTGGATACTTCCAGGGATGGGGAGTCCACAAAATTCATGTGTGTGCCTGTTGTCATCCATATTTTGCTTCCTGTAAGTGCTGAATGATTTTCTTCTGGGATAGTGAAGGTTTTTCCAAATAATTTCAGACGCTGGATGTAAACACTTAGCACAATGGACTCTTTTAAAAGTTTTTTCAGTTCTTTCCATCATTTTGACTTTGTGTCCCTGACTATGAATGGGCAGTCAGAGACCAGAAAAAATACTGCATAGTCTGAGATTGATTATAATTCAAGATTATCAATTGTTTAATTACCATGTGATTGTATTTAATACACTGCACTTTTGAACAGGAGATAAGCTTCAGAGTAGAACAATTTGCTGAATTAATTAGCATTTTTACTTTTTGTAGCACTTTTACACACACACACAGCAGTTTTTAGATTGTCCTCACAGTATTTGAATTGCTTATTTTTTCACTATTACCTAAGTAATAAAAAGTTAATTTCTGGATCATGCTTGAAGCACTACAATTTCTGGTCACTTTCTGTGATCCCTCACCCGGACAAACAGGGATTTAATTAAAAACATCAAAATGGTGTCATTGAGCAGAAGGTTTGGAGTCTTTGGAGTGACACTGAGAAGAAAACTGTGGCCTTTCCTGCATCAATATGTTTTAACTGTGCTGAGTTTCTTCTAATGACAGAAAAAACTTCTTTGCTTTATTTACTTTACAAGAAATAGTGTATATTTTTGTAATTGCCTCAGATTAGGCACATTGATCAGTAGCACAGTGGAATGATTTGGGTTGGAAAGGACTTTAAAGATCATCTTTTTTTCACCCTCTGCCATGGGCAGGGACAATTTCCACTATCCCAGGCTGCTCCAAGCCCTGTCCAGCCTGGCCTTGGACACTTCCAGGGATGGGGTATAAAACCCATGTAAGATTTTACAGCAGTTAAGGCCACACATAACTCAAATCTTATTTTATTTTTTCTCCCTATGCAGTATGGACAGGCATTTAAAAAAATCCATCTCTTCCCTCTGTGCATTACTGGAAAATCTGGAAAGAATGCTAAACCTGGCTTGCAGTTTTGTTGGAATTAACCAACAGGACTCACAAGTACTGAAAGCTGATAGAAAGTGGGTAAAGGACTGAATTTTTTTCCTTTAAAACAACAGACTACAGCATTGGAGAGTGACTAATATTCTGGTAATAGATTGCAAACTTTAGCAGGTGTGACTTTCTGCTGTGATTTCCACTTTGATTCCCCTAAGAGTCAAGAATAATGGAATAATTTGAGTAGAAAGACCCCTCAAGAAGTTGCATGGTCCAGCCTCTTGCTCAAGGCCGTGTTGGCACTGAATTCCAACCAGGTTGCTCAGGGCTTTGTGCAGTCAGACCTTGAAAACCTCCCGGGATGGTGATGGCATGACTTCTCTGGGCAACTTGTTCCAATATTTGACTGTTCTCATGATGAAAATGTTTTCTGTATGTCAGCTTCAGATTTCTCATTGACTCTCATTGAAGCCAGAGTGGAAATTACAACAGAATTTGGGCTGCAATTTGGTTTGTATATTTTGCTTAAAATGTAGCAAGGAAAAACTACAAGTTAGTGGTAGGACTGGCTTAAAAAGTATTTTAAACAAATAATTGTGTGTGAGCTGTGCTTTGTATCAAGACTGTTGCACAGTAGAACTTAATTTGTTTCACTTGTGTGGTGTCAGAAAACTGCTCTGAGTGTCAGCTGCTGCTTAATACCAAATCTTTTTTTTGTCCTCAGTTCAATGTCTGCCAGCACCAAATATTACTTGCAGAGATCACCTTGGCATAGAGAAAGTCTTTAACGGACATGAAGTTGGATTTTACAAGCCTATTGAGTGCCGTAATGTGTGAGTACTCTCTGGTTTTGAAAAACTGAAGTTTATCCAAAATTGTATGATGCATTGGCAGAAGGAATATGGAAGTAAAACAGAACCATGCACATTCTTCCCAGTAGTTAATCCTCCAATAAACACAATGAGGATGCAGCACAGGGTCACGGCAAGGGTTGGGTTGGGAGAGACCTTAAAGCTCATCTCATTCCATCCCCCTGCCATGGCCAGGGACACCTTCCACTAGACCAGGTTCACAGGGAAATCTCTCTGTGCATTCTTTTTGTTGTTTAGTTACGTTTGTGTCTTTGCTTTACCTTATTCTTTTACCTTTGCTTTACTTCATACTTTAGCTTGGCAAAATTTTGCTCCAAATGCTGAGGCTACATTTCACGTGTGCTTAAAATCAGCACAGCTGCTGGAAGGAGCTGTTGGGGACACCCTCCCTCCCCTCTTCTGACAGACCCCAGGACATCAGGGAGCTGCCCTGGGTTTGAGCTGCCTTGGATCAGTTCCCCAGTTTGAGTCACAGTACAGTGGCTTCAAGTGCTTGTGCCAGTGGAGGGATGAGGGTGACTCAAGGATAAAACGGAGAGGACAAAGGAGGGCTGGACAGGGCTGTACTGCACAGTGCTTCATGCCAGTTTAAAGTGTGCAGCTGAAGTTCTATTATACATGAATTTTAGGGGAGCTTCAGGATCTCTGCAGTTCCACCCAAAATCTCTAAGAGAAACTGTTCTCTATTTTGAAACAACTTTTGTGTTTAATCCAATTCACTGTGTTTTTTAAGAGCCTGTTTCTGGTACACGAATGATGGACCTCGTTTTTCTGAAGCACATTGTGAGTGATGGAGAGCTCTGGATACCAATAAATGTTCCAACTGGCCAGTGCTAATGATCAGCCAGCACCTGTCACTACCATTTGTTTCCCCTTTTTTTTCCTGGGATTCACACTGGAACCTTTCTCTTTTGTCCTACTGGAATCTTTGGAAATAAAAACTCCTGTAGTATTGGGTACTCCCTATCACTCTAGTGGGCATATAACTCTGATGTGCTACTTGCTGCTCAGTAATTTGCCTAACTCAGAAGTACAGCCCTGCCTCTTAGTTTCATAAATATTTTCTCTGTATTTAGTCTTCTCAGCAGTCAAAGCTCAGCAAACTGAAGAAAACATATGATTACATCTAATCAAATTTAAATGCCAGCAAAGTAGACGTCAGTCACATTTTTATCCAGAAACAATTGTGTTTCAGTCCCATCTGTGATGGGGGCTGAGGAAAAGATGAGCAATACTAGTTTAATGAAATTTCTTCCTCTTTAGATTAGCTGGTAATTCTTATGTTTGGAGGGTTTTTGTATACATATATTTTTGGTTTTGTATGTTTTCTAGAAACATTTTTTTAAAGGTAGCTTTTCTTTACATTTATTTATTAAAATCCAGGTTTTTAGGCAGAGAAATGTCATCCTTCTTACAGTATCTGTTACTTGATCATGACTATTATTTATAGTGAATAATCAATGGTTACAATGCCAAAAGAACTTGCTGTGACTTTTCTAGTCCCACAACTGCTGGCGTGGCATAAAGGGAAGAGAACCCTTTTTGGACTGAAAATTCCAGTAAAATACAGCTGTAAATGTAGATAGAGTTACACAAGCATGTCCTTCATAATGTCCTAAAACCAGTAAAAAATGACAGCAAGATTAATATCACCATCCTTCATCTGTACACTTATTTAAAAAGTGGTCTATTCACTGACAGACCTTTTATGAGGCACTTTGAATGTTACCTAGGTGTTAGAAATATTGTTTTAAGCAGGAATCTCCAGCTTACCATTATAACAATAGCCCTGCCTTTTCTACTGCTTTTTGGAGATTTTCCAGCATCGTACTGAGTTTTGATAGAAACTGTAACTGTAGAAATAACTGCACATCATTTAGTCAAAAAATTAGTTTGAGAAGGCATCTTCCCATGGCAGGATTGTCCCAGCGCGGGGACAGCAGGGGAATCTCTATCCCCAGCTTTTGTGAAGGACAAATCAGCAAGTTGTCCTTAGCCAGAACTGTAATTTAGTTTTGGCTAAATTCTGGGATCCAGTTATTTTAGAGCAAGACCAAGAGATGTTACATGTTTGTGTGAGTGGATGGGTTCAAGTTCAGTTTCCCTAGTAATAATACAAAGAAAAGCTTATAAGGTTGTTCCAAAAAAGAAGTACTGGGAGTCAAGATTGCTTAGGTTTGGCTTTAATCTGATGTTTTGGAGGTAGATCTTATTTTTTGGCCAAATTCTAGAATCTCACAAGTTGGCATCTATCATATATTTTACTTTTGTGTATATGTGCAGGCCCTAATGCTGCAGAATTGAAATGTCCATTGTTCAAGTGTTGCCACTCCAGGGAAGGAGGCTGTGGAATGATTCTCTCTGGAATTCACTGGGTTCAGTTTGGGCAGGTCTTTGAGCAGAGCCCAGAGACCCTGAAAGACCAACCTACAGCAGCACCTGCTCTTGTCAACAGCTGTGGAAGAGCTGGGAGGAAAAGTTTTTAACATGGCAGATGGGAGAAATGCATGCAGAAAAAATAAAGGTTGGATGAGGCTGAGGAACAAGCGAAAATCAAAAGAGGAACTGACAAGAAATTGCATATTTTTACCCAATTGTAGAAATTCCTTCAGATGCCCGGGATGTGTCATTTTCCTACTCACTGGTTTACTCTTTGTGCATGTTTTTATCTGAAGCAGTAAGGCAAAGGAAACACCAGAGTGGATGCAGCCTTGTTTGTTACAGTGTCCTCATACTTCCCCTTCATACTGGATTTCTTCTGCCTGTCAGTTTGATGTTGAGGTTGCAGAAATTGTTGTGCTTCCAGAAGCATCTCAGTGCTTAGGCAAGGGCTCAGTTTATTACTAGTTGTGATCAGGAGCAAAATTAAACCGTGTTCCCATTTTTTATGTAACAGCTCTTTTTATGCTTTAGTGTCCTTGGAGGGCTGTTGACACTTTGTAGTTGATAAACAATTTCCAACAGTTTACCTCAAGTTTTAAATAAACCCATTAGTGTTCCTTACAGTGGAAACAAGACAGTTCTAAAGATGATAATTTGTGTTACATTAGGTTCCAGGAATGCCCTGTGTGTTCCGTGTTGCTAATAAACACCAAGTAACAACTACTGAGGTAAGAGTCATGATTTAATCACTTAATGTTGCCATTAGGTTTTAAAGTCAGTAAATTTTGATAATAAGCAAAAAAAGGTAGGTCTCTACTTGGCATCGAAAATGCTTAATAAAAGTGCTTGGACCTTTGTCAGCTACTGTCTTTTTGAGACTGTTTTATTCAACTGTCAACCAGGAGTTTAATTTGGGCCTATTAAATAATTGCTGGCACGTAGTAGTGCACGTATCAAAACAGTGAATTACTGAATATTTTTCAGTTCTAATTACATTTGGGTTTGCTGTTCAGGAGCTCGCTGTTTGCCGAGGCAGCAGTTCCAGCCTTGAGAGCTTTGTGTTTTTAGCTCCCTTATTAGTGCAAAGTTCTCCAGCAGGGTCTGCACTAACAGGTGGTTTGGTGGCTGCATCGCTCCAGATGTTCCAAGAATGGTTCCAATTAGGATAAATCTGAAAAAGTCTGTTCTATCTGTTTATTTTGTATGACTAACCATGGGAAGCTTAACTTGAGAGTGCCTCTCTACCCCCGTGCATCTTTGGACTGTCAACAGTTCTTTTCATTGTGACTTCGTGCCATTTACAGTGTAATGAGTGAATCCATGGCTTACACTTTTTGTTGAATCCTTCCTGCAGCTTCTTCAGCCGGTGGCCATGGTTCATTTCTCCTTCAGATCTGGAGGCAATTACTGTCTCTGCTGACATCTCACCTGCCTGTCCTGTTCCTCTCCATTTGGCTGCATGTGAGACTAATTCCTGCAGACAGTATTCACACACCTCCTGCCTTCCTGGGCTTCTCTCAGTAGGGCTGAACTCTTAGGAAGTGCTCTGTGAAGCTGGGGATGGATCAGCAACTGAATTATGTCTTGACAAGAAATCATCATTTAGTTTCAGAATAATCTGTATTCTGCAAGAGTACACTTGAGTTGCAGCAGCTGAGGTTCCTTTATGGAGGATGCCTTCCCAGTTTGAAAGCTTAACATTATCAATTCTGTGGCCGTTAATTGAAGATAAATAACAAGTCTGTTGTTTTTTTAAAACCAGAGCAGCAGGAAAATGACTCACTACTTTAACAGTCAAAAGTATGAGTGGATTTATTTTGCAGTCATTATCTCCATTTCTTGTTTCTTTTGGCAGAAATGGATACTCCTACAAAGTGGCAGTGGCTCTGTCCTTATTTCTTGGATGGTTGGGAGCAGATAGATTTTATCTTGGATATCCTGCATTAGGTAAGTTTATTCCTTCATTTTTTCTTTGAGGTAAATCTTATTCTTATGACTGACTTGTATATGTATACTCATATTTTGAGTAATGAAGGCTGACAGTCGCAGTTTAAATATTTAAAACAAGATCCTTACTTTATGGTCAAGTGAGATAAAATGCTGCATTATCCTCAGCCTGCTCTTCTGTTGGAGTGGTGACAAATGGAGATGTAGTATCCAGCAGATAAAATCCTGATAAGCAAATGTTGTTATTGCTACCCGAAGTTTTGCTTTACGTTGATGTTTTACCACAGCATTTTTTGTGAGGCACTGTAGCAGAAGTGCCTCACCTGCCACCCTTAAATGAGACTTGACTTCTCCTGGAAAAAGGTGGACAAACTTTACAGTAAACCTGGTGTTTTGGGAGATGGAATTTATTCTGACAAATGCACACCTTCAAGATAACTCATGGTATTAATAACAATTCTGCAGAAGCTGCAATTTCTAACAAAAACTCTCTGGTTTTTAGGACTTCATTCCCAGGATGATGGTGCCATTGGCTTTTAAGTAATGGAAATACCTTATTATGACAGAACTGCCTTCACTGGCCTTGTTTGTGAGCTGGACACAGGGAGTGAATTTAAGTACAGATAGGATGGAGCAATGATGTGGAAAAAGCTGTATGTGTTGCTGTCACTTCAGACAGAAATTCTGAGTTTCTGCCCATTAAATGCCAACTCTTTTTAATGACATTATCTGTCCTTCTCTATAATCTTGATTAACATCCGTGTCTTTTATCCTTGAAATTCTATAATTAGCATTTACTTTGTCCACCTGTGTCACAAAAAGATACATTTTTTGAAAGCAGTCAATAAGGTGCATTATTTAGTTGTACCACTGGATTTGGAATAATAATTTGCAGTAATTATTTTTAATATATTATGGTAATATAGATTCATAAATCCTTAATTCTTTTGTAGAAGTTCTTTATGGCTAATGCTTTAACCCTACTGGATTATACTGTAGCCAGCAGCCAAAGTTAATATTTAAAATTAAACTCTTCCAAAGCCAAATTTTCAATCTTTTGAAAGATAAAGAAGGCAAAAGGTAAGAGTAGAAAAGAATAAAAATCAACCCATTGGATTCCTTTACGGTGGCTGAATAGGGATTTCTTAGCTCATCTGTGCCTTGGCAGAAAATGGTTAAGAAAGGTTAATAGCATTGAAATCTTTTTTGCAAGTGTAATGAAGACTGTAAATGTTCTTTGGTTTATTTTTTCCCTTCTCTTTTGTTTAAAGAACACACAAATACAAACAAGCTATTGACTATGAAGGAATCAGGAAGGCAACCTCTTCCTCTCCCACACACTGTGAACCAAACCAGGAGTTATTACTGTAGAACACCACTATTTTTCCCTCTATGCTTTAGAGCAGTTTATTTTCTCAGTGTGATGTGCTTGTAGAGAGAGAAGTGAGGAGGAAAAAAAAAAACCAACTTTACCCTGCACTCCAGAAATAAATGCCAGGTTCAGAAACAGTTCTCCTCCATCCAATGCCTTAAGTAAAGTGGAGCTGCAGCAGTGGTAAGAAATCTCCTGGGTTCCTAAAATCCCAGCTGGCATGGCCCAGGGGCAGGAAACCTTCACTGGATCAGGTTGTGCAGAGCCTCATCCAACACTTCCAGGGACCCAGGGGCAGCCACAGCTTCTCTGGGCACCTGTGCCAGGACCTCCCAGGGAAGGATGCACAGGGACTGCTCTTCCATGAGAGACAAATCCAGGCAGTGGGATGCTCTTCCTGCAGAGTGGATGCAGTTCCTCCCCTCCTCTGCCCCATAAACAGCCCTGGGGAGAGGAGGTGCTTTGTGGGACATGTTGGTGCTTTGGAGAGAGGGGATTAACCAAAATATTTCCCTGAAATAATACTCATCATATATATATATATAGTTCTCTCTGGGTTGCATTAATTGTACAAGGAGCTATTGATATTAAAAAAAAAAAAAATTAAGGCAGCTTCTTTTTTCTGAAGGCAATTTCCAAATGAAGTCTGCCTTGCAGGACAACTTCCAATAAAACACTCATCTGTCAGTTGCTATTCCCATATATTTTCTATTAATCTTTCATTTCTTTGTATAAAAAACAACATTTTTGAAAACCAGTTAAAAAGAAGTGTTTATGTATTTTTTATGTATATTCAAAAGAAATTCATATTTCAGCAAAAATATAAAAATTATACAAAGGATTGTTTTCCAAAGTTGCATGTTCTGAAAATCAAATCAGTATGTGCTGCAACTCATGAGGTGGTAGAAAGTCTCCTTCTATTCATAAGTAAATTTTGTAGTTCAAGTTGGGATTTTTCTGTCTATGCCTCAGTGAAAGCAATATTTCAGTATTATCAAATTTTGCCTTTCCTTGTTTAAGAATATTTAGATGTTAAAAACATTTCGTTAATATTTCAAATGTCCAAAGTATTCAGGCTGTAGAAATATGAATATGTGGTTTGGTTTTTTCCCTAATAATTAAAGAAGTTTAATTTTAGGTCTGCTTCTAGAGAGGTGTATATATATAAACACACACGTTTTGTGGGATGAAGGGAGAGTTTGGATGTGATTGCCACCAATGATGAAATCCCAGGGATTGTTTAAAGCTACATTAAATTTTGCTTTTCTTTTTTAGGTTTGTTAAAGTTCTGCACTGTAGGATTTTGTGGAATTGGGAGCCTAATTGATTTCATACTTATTTCAATGCAGGTAAGTCAGGGATTTCAAAACAAGCTACAAATCTGTGTTTTTTAAAGCTTCGATTTGATTACTAACACTTTGTTAGCATTTTGGCCTTAAGAACCATTGGATATTGAAAAATCAAGGCATTTATTTTGGCTCTGTTTGTAGATGGATGTTGTAGAATATAGACAAAAAATATCAATATATTTGCTTTTGGAATTAAAACTTAGATTAGCCATCTATAAATACTGACAATGGATACTTTGGGAGCTATTGCACCATAAATTCAAGTGGTCAGAACCTCTGTGTGTGAGGCAGAGTGTTGGACTCAGCATGGGATGTCCTGCTGTTCCCAGAATCCTCAGATTCTGTGTTTGCCTGTGCTTTATGCTGATGAAAGAAGACATTGCCACTTCCATTTTCCACCTGTCCCCCAAATTCAAGTCCCTCATCAGCTGAGAGCTGTGACTGAGGGATTCAGGAGGATTAAATCCCCAGCTGGAGTGACATCTTGTGACATCAGAAATTGCCAAATTGTTTTATTCAACAGCACAGCCTTTTAGTATGAATTGCAAATTGGCTCTGATGAACTCAAAATCCATTGTGGATATGAGAGCTGTTTCTATGGGTTTGTAGGAAAATATTTTAAAATTGTGCTCTTTGTATCTGTCTTTTGTGTGCATTCTCAAATTCCTTTCTCTGCTCTTGCAGTGATCTTGCCTCAGAGCACTTACAGATCCAGTTGAGAGTATCTTTCATCTCTCCTTGTTGATCTCCCTGGTGACTCCACATCAATTTAGCACTTCCAGAACAAAAACTCCATGATCTTTCCTCCTCCTCTTCATTCCTTACCTGTTCAGTATTTCAAAGACGCTTGTCATCAGCCTAATTCTCTGCTGCCGACCCTCCTTTGTTCAGGAAAAGTGGTTTGGAGCCCACTCATTTGTTAGGCTGGTTTTGTGCCTCAAATCCTCATCGGATTAGCCGAGTCCCAGGGCCTGGCTGTGTAATTTGGTTGATTAGAAGCCCAGGGGAAATGTTCCTTCTGAGACAGCACTCGCTAAAACAGTTAAACTGCAGCATAACTTCAAAATAAATCTAGTTTCTGTTTGACTAATTAAGCATGACTAATTTTATGATGGGAAAATTAGCAGTAATTGAGACATTAGCACAAAGTATATATTTCACTTCATATTAAAAAGTCTTGGTTCTTTTTTTTTTTCTGTTGCAGATCGTTGGCCCTTCCGACGGCTCCAGTTACATCATCGATTATTATGGGGCCAGGCTGACCCGGCTCACCATCACCAATGCAACCTTCAGGAAAATGCAGACCTATCCCTAATGTCCCCAACTTTGGCAGGGAGTGGCACAAACCCATAGGTGCAGCTTGTTTTTACAGCTGGAACTACAGCTGGAATTGCTGAGGATTTACTGATCACCCCTGGTCAGAATGGAATATTAAATGCACGGTGAACAAAGATGATAAAATATGAAAGTTCCTCACGTGAACGAGTTTACCTCGGAGGTGGAACTTTGGGACTGCTCTGATTCTGGGAGCAGACGGTTTGTTGCTAAGTTACATCATCTGTGAAACGTGCAGACTGTTGCAATTTGCACTGATGTTGTGTCTGTGTCATTTAGAGTGTTACACACAGCTGCAGAGAGAGATATTCATAATAAACATGCTGATATTTATTCCATTGAAACCGATAAGAGTTTTAGCATGGATGGGCCAGGATTGCACTTGGGGGCCTGTCCCTGTGGCAGTTTGGAAATTAACTTAAATATCCCCAACCACACAAACTGCCTTTTTCCCCATCCTGTTAAAATCCAAAGACCTCTAAATCTTAGGCTGTTGTAGCCTGTGAAATTCTGTTAGTTGAAACAATTATTTCTGTAAATTTTAGTTAAGTAGCAAAATTTGGTCAAGTGGAAATACGGGTGCATAAACGTGGATGACACATCACAAAAAAGAGGGTGGATATTGGGGTACCCTGAGCTTAGAAAAGGAAATAATTGTTCTGCTTGTTTTGAATTTTTCTTTCCTCTCTTACAACCATCCATAATGAAATAAATACCTTTTTTTTCCCTGGGAATAAATTGGTGTGTGTATTTTACAGCTACAGAGTGTCAAAAGAGTGAATTCTTTGCACTACTAAAGCCCTTAAAAGGCTCTTATTTTGGGTCAGTTGTGTTTCAGTGCAATAAATTCAATGTTTTTCAAAGCTGTTTGACCAAAGTCTTTTGGACAACCAGGATTTCACTGGATGTTCCTTTCAGGAAAAGTATGTACACACAGACAGAAAACACATCAACAAAATCTTCATGCTATTTGACCAATTTTAAGCATTCTCGGCACCTTCTAATGAAAACTGGCCCTAACTGAGGGACAAAGCCACGCCATAGAAACTTAATGTAATTTTTTTTAACAGAAGTTTGGGCTATTTTTTTTTGTTTTTCAGGTGAAACTTTCAACCTGTCTTTAATATATCCACAAACTGTATTTTTAGGGGAATTCTCAAAAATGACATTCCTAAGTGGATCCATGAAAGCACAATTTGTAGGGTTTAGGCTCTTTTTAACCCACATTAAGCCCAGTGCACAGAAAGCTTTATAAAGAAATCCTGTTTTTTTCCCCCAAATCAGCATAACCTGACATGTCATGTAATGAGAATAAACCACAAGGAATACTTTGTGCTTAACGTTAATTCTTTCCTTCACACAAGAAAGATGTGGTTTTGGAATCCTTCCTGCCATGCATTTTCCTTGTGGGTTCAAAGAGACAAGAACACTCTGTCAGCTCCATCCCCTTGCCTGATGTTTGCTCTGTCTCCCTTTGCTCTCTCTCTCACTGAATGCTCTTTGTGCTCATCACTTTTGTTCCCTGAAATACTTTGAAAAACAGACAGGAAGTGGATGAAAAATAGATGTTTGAATCAAGTAAAATCTCCTGTCTAAGATCATCCTGTGACTTGTCTGCTTTTTGTTTTTCCAACCCCGAAGCTGATAACGAAGCTGTGGAAATAGGAAGATGTCATGGATGTTATAATAAAAAAAATAGCCTTGGGCAACTTCTCACACAAAATTCCATTCTAAAATGTGTCTCCAGGTGTACAAGTAGCAGAGTGCTTGACTTGGTGATTTCAGCAATCCAGGCTGTGCTTTGTTATCTTTAAAAATTTCCTGGAGCTGTTTTTTGTGAATCGGATGGAAATAAAATTTTTGTTCCGAGGTCCATGGGATTGTTAATCCCAGAAGTCAAGCAGCCAGCAGAGAGAAAGAGCTGCTGGTCCAAGCTGCAGTGTTTGTGTAGGAAGAGAAGGTGTGTCAGCCAGTCCAGGAAATCAGAGGTGCTGTGGGGTCCTTCCCTGCTATGGGATCCTTCCCTACTGTGGGATCCTTCCCTGCTGGAGCAGGGTTGGGATCCAGAGCTGCTCACACTGGGGATGCCCCACTCTGTCACTGCAGCCAGGACGCAGCCACACGTCACTCCTGTCCCCTCCAGAAGGGATTCCCTTTGATCCTTTGTCTTATCCTGACAACTTCCTACCTGAGCCACAGCCCTCTCCCATGTCTGGGAAGCCTTTTAGGAATGAGTGTCACAGATTGCTCAGCCTTTGGGAATTTCATGGGCTGCTGTCAGGTTGTGTTCTCTATATGAACACACAATAAATGTTAATATATGTATAATATGTTTATATCTGCTCCTTTAGCTGCACAGCTGAAGTGGAGAGGGTTAACTGAGCAGGCAGAGAATGCTGCAGGGCCAGGAGACAGTTAGTGAGGTCTTTGTTTTCATCTTGTAATTGTCAGATATGGCATGTTTACCATAAGGGCTGTGAAAAGTGTGATGCAAGATGTAAAGCTGTCCCACTGTGTTAATAATAAATTGGCTGCAGTAATATTTATCAAAATGTCTGTCCAATGATGATTTTTTGTGTTGCTGCCTGCTTTAGCCTTCTCCTGTCAATCAAGTTGTCCATCCCAGTCTTTCTGTAATTCTGATTGCACTGGAATAATCTTCTCTCGGGGTTGTTTTCCCCAAAACAGTTGCAAAGCAATGAAAATAATTAGACAATGTAGTATGTCGTCCTCCTGCCTCGTTCCCAGATAAAATTGATATCTGCTGGCCTTGCAGATAGTCAGGAATCCTTTCAACGTTCCAACAAGGCAGAGAAGTATTATTCTGTATCTGTGAAAATGGAGAACATAAAAAGTAAAGGCCAGAGTTTAAAACAAGAGTTTGAGGTGTCCAGCCTTTAAAAATTCAGGTAAAGCTGTTCACTGAAGATGCTGCAGATCCAGGCCAGGCATTAAATCCAGATCTTCCCAAACTACCACTGCAGTTCAGTCATTTCAAAAACGACTCTACAAGCTGTACTATTTCCCTCCCTCTTTTTTTCTTTTTTTTAATGACCAACTTAAGATTTTTTTGCAGTGTGCTTAACCATGACCCAGAGAGGCTGTAGTTGGGAGAAACATCCAGCTCTGGGCATTCCACATTCACACCCACAGTGCCAAAGTGGTGGCACTTCAGTGTGCTGACTGCACTCAGAAATGACTCTGGATTGCATTCCTTCTGCTGGGTTAGCCTGTGCACCCCTCACTTGTGTCTAGAGCTCCTTTTCGTAGAGGTTTTTTAGAAGAAACTGGTTATTCCTCCCGGGATTTAAACCACAACTCTGCTACAGCAACTTCCTGTGACAGCATTTTGTTATCCTCAGCGTTTCCCTCTCCACCACCACCCACCACTTATTACATGAAGATATCACTGCTTCTTTCAGGACCTGATAACACCTTAAATGTTAGCTTTTACTTTGTTTCCAAAGATGTATTCCTGTACGTCTGCCAGTAAAACTTCTCAGCTCCACAGGAAGGTCTTTGTGTTTGAAATGCTCCCTTAGAATTCTTTTTTGGAGAACATCTGTTGTCACCCCATCAAGGATTGTTTCCTTTGTTCCTCAGGAGTATATTCAGTTATATTTGCTTGCACAGCTCTGTCTATTCAGTCTGCTCCCATCTCCTCTCAGTGTTTTTGAGGGTTTTTTTTTATTTTTAGATTCATTAGGTGTTTAGGCCATCTCTGCACTGCTTGCTCTGCACTTTTCAAACCTGCTTCCTCCTGAAAGTGATGTTAAATACAATAAAGTTGGGTGCTCAAGCACCCAGAGGGGGAAATTCCAGAGGCAAGACTGTGCATTTCCATTGCCTCACAGGACTGTTGCTAATTGCGTGATTGCTGATTATTTCAGTAATGCATTGCACAGACTTTCAAACTCAGTGTCATCCCCAGCTACTCTGCCATTTTCATTATTGTAAGTGGTCACTGCGTGGCTTCTTTTAAAAATGCACTATTTAAATTCATTTAAATCGTGCTCTCTAACCAGCTACCTTGTTCTGGGTTCAGCATCAGAGTCTGCCAAAAAGTGAAATATAAGAAATTGTTCTGTTTGCATCTTCTGCCTGAATCCGAGGAGAAAAAATAGCTTAACTTTAGGCATATGCTTAAGTGTTTTGCTAGACTGAAATATGATCAAGACTCTTCCCACTTTCTTCCTCTCCATCCATCTGTGATACCCAGAGAACCTTCCTAATCTCTGGGAATTAGAAGAGAAAATCACATTCTGCGGGGGAACCTCAGCACAGACAGCGTGAATGGCTAATGGTGTTTGATACACTCCACAGCATCCCACGTATCCCAACTTTTTATCACCTTAAAGCTGCTTTTTGTTGCTTTTTTGTCCACGTATCATCTCCCTTAGGACATCCTGCCCCGATGCTTCAAGTTCTCCCGGGAGGAGGTGAAATCTTCAGAGCAGCATCACTCATGTGGAAAAGTCACAGCATCAGATCGGGGGTGCTGAGATAAATCCGAGCAGAGAATTGATCCGGGATAAATTCGGGGGGCAGGAATGATGTCAGGGACAGGCTCCAGATCCTGCGGGAAGTGTCTGAAACTCAGCCCCGCGTTGTCTCCCTGCCTTCTGCTTCCTGAAGGTGGAGCCAAACCCCCTATCAGATCCCCAAATCTTCCCTTCAAGAGTTGTTCTCCAGCACAGACTGTGCACACCGGTATTTTTCCTTGCACAACAGAGAGAACTGGAAGGTGGCTGCGAGGATTCTGTCTGGCCAAGATGCATTTCGCACTGTGGCTCTAAGACTGCAGCAAAGGGAAAGAAATCCAAGGATAAAAAGGACACTCTCAATGCTGCTTGCACAGTGTCTGATGGAGAACTAGTTCCCAACATTCCCAACAAAATAAAGTATTTTTAAAAAAATACTGCTTGTCTCAGATACCAGCTCCTTGCTTTTCCAAGGATTTCTTATTGTAACTCTTTGTGCTTCATAAAAATCTCGGCCATCCACGTGCTCCAATAACTCTCCATGATCCATTTGAATGGCTGCTTTCAGGACTGCAGTGCTCTCTGAGCTGCACATTCCTCGGGCTCTGCAGATGCATATGACACAGCAGAATTTTAGGCAGTATAAGAATTATAAAGCTCAGTTTCCATTACTGTAATTGCTATATAAATCCTACCTTAGAACAGGCCTATTTAACCTTGGTTTGAGCTGAGACTTGGTCCAAGTTTGATTAAGTTGAGCACCAAATTCTTTTTATTTTCTTTCTTTCTTTTTTTTTTTTTTTTTCTTTTTTTTTCTCTGCAGTATCATAACTTAGTGGGCAGTGGGGCGAGGAGAGAGATGGGATCCAGCGTGTCCTCTGTGCCCTGTCCTGCCAGGGGGGTGGCTGCAGCCAGGAAATAACCTGTCCCCAACCAACAGCAGGACAAAACGAGCCTTGCTCTCAGTTCCCTGGGAGAGAAGCACCGTTTCTCCCCTTGGAACCTGTGGCTGCTGCTCCTGCACAGCTGTGCTCAGAGCAGGTGTGTGAGACAGCTCCGAGGCAGAACCCTCAGAGCCTGCCCTCTCTGGGGGGATGGAGCAGGAATTCCCAGATTTTATGTCATTCTCCACCACCTCGATGACAATTGGGGTGCCCTGGTGGTTCTCCCTGAGGGCATTGAGGTATCCGGGGCTGCCTTTGGGTCAAAGTGTTCAAAACCTATGGCAGGACAAGGAGCAGTGGGGTCAAAGTGAAAGAGGGGAAATTTAGGTTAGAGATACACAATGAATTGTTCCCTGTGAGGGTGGAGGGGCCCTGGCACAGGGTTCCCAGAGCAGCTGTGGCTGCCCCTGGATCCCTGGAAGTGTCCAAGACCAGGTTGGAGCATCCTGGGATTGTGGAAAGTGTCCCTGCCCATGGCAGGTGTGGCACTGGAAGAACTTTAAGGTCCTTCCAACCCAAACCAGTCTGTGATTCCATTATTCTAAACCCGAGGAAGAAGTTGTCAGTACCATAAGCAGAGGTTGGTGATGTCCTGCTTCTCTGCTGGAGAATGCCAGGCTCCCTTTTAGACCAGGGAGCAGTTTTGATATGGATATGGATAACCACGACTTGCTCCAAAGAAACTCTGGCACAGCATTTCCCACGCCATAAACCTGCTCTGCAGTGGGTGCTTTCCCCCCAGTCAGTAAAGCCATAGGAATGCATTTATTAAAGTATTCTGCTTCCTTTGCAGGGTCTTCTTCAAAGTTCCCTGAATTTACTGTGGGGAAAATATGGCAGGAACATGTAAGAGAACGCTGAGAGCTGAAAAACTGAGTGTTCACCTTGAGCTGGCCAAGCCTGCCCACCATGTGGATTGTGCTGGCAAAGGCAGAGACCTGGGGAATGCAAGAGGTGGGGGGTAATTTTTAGGGCTTTCATTCTAGGGTCCCATTGATTATAACCCTATTAAGAGACTGATGCATGCGACTTTTAAGTTATTTTGTTAACTAAGTGTAGGCAATGGATGTGTCATGCTAACAACCATAATTGCTGGTGTGTCTAACAGAGTATGTAAGTACAGTAGAGTGAATTTAAAAGGTTGTGGTAATCTAAGAATGTTAAAAGGGGAATGTGTGCCTGAGGGGCGTGGGGGCTGGGGAGAAAAACGACTTACTTGACATTCACTGTCTTCCTCCCAGCTCCTTTGCTAAAGTAGGAACAGAATCGGAACAAAAAAATGTTTGTTTTACAGCTGTACCAAGTTACAGCGTGGACTCGTGCTCCCCCCCTCCTCTCCCACTTGCATCAAGTACATCCTGTACTTTTGGCAACATGTTGACTGGATATTTAAAAGCTGTGAACTGTTCTGAAAGTTTCACATACTGGGTTATGGGCCATGTGTGTTTGATCAAAATTCAATTACTGCACTGTACCATGCTTGGAAACCTATCATCCCAAGTTATGAAGTATGACGAAATAGGCTAATCTAATTGGTTCAGTATGGGAGCAGTATCAACCAAGCTTGTTATGATAAATAGCTTCCTGTGTTAAAGGTTCTCTAGAGCTTAAGTATCTTGGCTCACCTCCCTCTACAAAATAAGAATAGTGTTCCCTGGGAACAGTTACATCACTGTCCCTCTCCTACATTCACAATTAAAGGTTTGTGGATTTTATTTTTTCATCTTGCTGCTCCTTGAGCAGATAAACCATGGACATCTACTGCATCCCCTACTTCCATCCCCTCCCCATTTGCTCAGGTTAGGCTGTGTGGTGCTAACCCTGAGTCTGCTGTTCCTCAGGGCTGGAACACACTGGAAGTGCTCAAAGCCAGGCTGGAAGGGGCTCTGAGCAACCTGGTCTAGGGAAAGGCATCCCTGCCCATGGAAAAGGGTGGAAAGAGATGAGCTTTGAGGTTCCTTCCAACCCAAACCATCCCATGACTAGGATTCTAAAGCAGGCTTGACCAGGATGCCAAAATCCACCCTGGGGCTTGTGTGCTGCTGTGTCTGTACATGAGAGGTGTCTGTTTGTATGGAGATCTGGAATTTCTGATGCAAAGTTAAACGTGGAAGGACTTGAATCTTTCTGAGCATCCCATAAAAGAACTTCTGTTCAGTGAGTTCCACAGCTATGGATGTGCAATTATCTTCTTAAGCCCCAAAGTTTAGGTCATCAGTAGTTAAACACAAATCCAGGGTGTAAGTGCTGGATTATGGCTAGGGAAAGACTATGTCCTAAGCCCGGATTTGTAGTCACTAAATTTGGCACTAAGACAGTGAGCTGTCTCCCATGAGATGATACTGGCTTCGTGATTTTATCTGGTCCATCTTTGGCAAGAAGTGCTTAGCTTGGATTTTGATGTCACAGTAATAGACAGTGTCAAGGGGGGAAAAAAAACACATGGAAAAGTGGCTCCTTATGCTCTGGTGATTCCAGACTTTCCTTTCTTGAACCCCCCCTCCGTGTGCCTCCTAACTCAGGCAAAATAATTGTGTGATGATCATTTTACAAATATATAACTCAGGCCTGAGAGTGCAAGGGCCTTTAGCACTGGTAAGTTTTTTCCTAAGAATAAAGTTATTCTCTTACTTAGGGGTTGGTAGAACAAGTTCTTATGTAAGTGAGTCTTCGAATTAGCCCCAAGACTGCCTAATACCTGGATTAAGCCTGTATGGTGATTAATGCCTATTTACTATATCTGTTATCCCACTGCATTTTGCTCTTCAGCCTTGATTAAGCCCTTTGCTTTACCATTTAAAATGTCCTGCTTAACCTTCTGCTTACAAACGTACACAGTGCTGAGCTCTGCACTTTTAACCAGCACAAGTTCTACCATAAATAATAGCGTTTAATTTTAAAGTGCAACAGCTACAGTCACCACTTGATTAAATGACAAAGAACAGCAACAGCAAACTGGGGAACACAGAGTTTTTCACCACAAATGTCTACGTCCACGTAAGGGAAAAAATTACACCTCCCTGCTGCTGATTAGCACTTTCTGTGCAGGTCTTTATTTTACATGTTTATAGAAAATTATTGCCAAAAGAGCCTAAACAGCGACTCTCTGCGATTTCCCCAAATATGTTTTGAAGGAGATAAACTAGATTAATCTCTCTTTATAAAGTTCCCACAAGAAAGCTCACAGACACAGTAGCTTTACCTTCAAAAATAGAATGTGACTGTAGGCACTTATGCTAATCTCTTTTTTGGCAAATCAGCTTTTTTGTATTGAATCTTGCTTGATTGAATAGCACTGGAGCTGCCAGAGTAAATGCTATTATCAATGTACAGTAATTAAGGAAATAGTCCTTGTCACTCCAACAGTGTCCAGGCAGTAGTGCCTTCTGTAATAAAGTTAAATGATAAAGAAACCTCTTCAAGGTGTAGATACTGGAGCTCTTGAGATGCAGGGGAAATAACACAGTGTGGAATTACAGGTGGTGGGGAAACTATAAATGCCCGTGGAATTCATGCTAAAAAGCATGCTTGATGCTAAATGTTTAAATAGAAGCTCAGCATTAAAATACATAATTGTTTAATTTGTCATGTAATTTCCTGACTCAGGGCAGTTGAGCATCTCACAGTCACCACCCTTTAAAAAATGTGTGTGAGGGAGAGGAGGGGGGAGACCCTTCCATCATTCAGCAACTTCAAAGATCTTTTCCCCCTTCAGGCAGCAGCCTGCACGAATGATAAACCTTGCTTTAAGATCAGCAGAGCCCGGCTCTGCCAAATCCATTTGGGGAGAGAAATTCAGTAAAAAGGACTTGTCATTCCTTCCCCCTCCCTCCTGCTTCACTTGAAACTTTACAGCCTGGGAGTCCTTTGGTGGATCAGGATTGTTCCTGCAGCATCCAACAGGGAGATTCCCCAAGGACTGAGAAAGAGAGAAAAAAAAATCTTTGGGTGTCTTCTGCATTAAAACTGTACCACAGGCACGAAGAAATGTGAAGTGCAGGAAAGCAGGATTACTCTCAGGCTGCAGAAATGGTGTTTAATAAGCAGGGAATGCTGATGGGTGCTGCTGGAGGATTGCAGTGCCCTGGCCCACGACATGCTGAGCTCTGCACTTGAGAGCAAAGAGCTTTTGTCCAAGCCAGGTACGTGCAGGAGAGATGTTGTTTAATGTGCAATAAATAACCAGGGGAGGTATTTAATCAAGTGTGCCGGGAAATGCTGCTCATGTCCAGACACACACACATTTCCAAAGGGGCAGCCTGGGAGCGAGGGCTCCAAGGGATGTAAGGGGCCGGACAAGGAGCCCGCGGGGAGGCTGCAAAATTTCATCCCACTACTCGTGAGACACACGCAGAATTCCAGCCCCTGTGCTGCTTTTCCCCCAGCAGCCTGTGCCTTATCTAAACTCAGTGTAATAATTTTCATATTTCACAAATCTGGCAGCACTGCCGAGGGTTTTAGCATTCCCTGCAACGCTCCCGCTGCAGCGCATTGACATTCTGAAGGCTGGGCATCGTAACCTCGCCATTAAATCTTTGACACAATGAAGTGTCTTCTAAATAAATTCAGTGGGATCGATCCAGTGAACCTCAGAGTGCACCTTTTCAATTATTTTTTAAGGATGGAAGTGTTTTGTGCATATCGAGCTCTGGATTTGTGGAGCTGGGAGAGGGGGGAGCCACGTCTCGAGCGTGGACCTGAGCTTATGGAAACACTCGGAGGGGATGGAGCATGTGAGTCCTTCCTGTGCTTCCAGCATGGCTCTGGGCTTCTGCATCCAGGCCTCTTTCCTGTTGTATGTAATACATTAATTATTATTCTAAAATATTTGGGTTTTTTTTACGTTCCCATACCTCGACCTTCAGAACCGTCCACTTGAATCTGAGCAGAAGCACTTTGGTCAGAATTAGAGAAAAAAGTGATAGCCCAGGCAGCAGGTTTTTAATTGAGGCCTGCCAAATACCAAAGGCAGATGCTTTTTCATTCTGTAGCTCCTGGATACGCCGTCTACTTTTCGGTTTCAAGGACAAAGGAAACACTTACCCAATTAGATGAGGCATGAGATTGTGACATACGGGCTCTTTCCTTAAATAAAAAAAAAAAAACGCTGGAAAAAGATTTTTGACCCTAAGTCAATGAGTGCTATTAAAATAATGAATCTTCCATAAATCCAGGCATATCCACGGCCCACACTCAGAGCTGCACCATTCCTGTCACAGAGGAGGCCGTGGGATAAAGCCCCACATGGCTCCCTAGACTAGACCATATTTTGGAGGCCCTACTTGTAAACCAGGACTGACAGAGATGTGAGTCAGTGATTCAGGGACACTGCAAGGTCTGCCACCTCCTCTGTCTGATGTCTCTGTGATGTCAGATCATGTTTGACATGTTGGAACACCTGGATTTCCCCCCCACACTCAGCTGAGCCCAGGGAATCTCCTGCTCCTCTCCAAGGCTTGTAGGAGCTGAAATTTTAATGGGAATGTGGCTGCTCCAAGGTAACGCAGCTTTTGCCTGCTGAAGGTAGGGAATGGTTAATTTAATGCTTCCTACACCTCACACCTGAGTCTGAAGCATCCTAGAAGCCACTTGAGCTGCTGCATGAGGAGCATCACGCTGTTGCTGGAAGCGGGATACATCGGGATTGTCCTCGTCTCTGTGTTTGGAGATGGAGGCAGTAGTTAAACTTTGAAATAATTACAGCTCTGCTGCCTCCCACCTCAGAGCTGGGATGTGTTTGCTTTAGCCTTTACCAGACAGCTGGAAGTGTTGACTGATAATTGTGGTGAGTTTGTGATCCTCCAGAAGAGCGAGGAGCCTCCTCTGTCCTCGCCTGGCGTTCCTGCTGCTGGCTGTGCCGAAATGATTGAAATCAGTGTTATCATCCCTGCACGCAGGACTGGAGTCTCAGGTGCTGGGAATTAACGTTGCCTGTTTAATTACATCAGTGTGCAGTTGGAGCTGCTATAGCTGTCCTTCCTCACAGAGCCTTGCTTAAAGAGGAATTGCAGGCTCACATCAAACTGGGTGGGGGACTGAGTGATACTGGAACAAATGGAAGTGATTGGAAAAATTGCTCTTGTCCTCCCAGCCAGGCCCAGCTGCCATTTTGATTTCTCTCCACCTTGGTGGCTGTCCCTGGACCTCTGCAGGGTTTGTCCTGCTGTACTCTGTGCAGAGCCATTAATCATGTGTGACATCTAATGGGGCCTCAAATCACAGTGTTCACGATGACAGTTTGGGATGCCTGGACCCCTGGTGATTGTAGATTTTGAGTCATTCCCAGGCTCAGCTGCAGAGCAGATCAGCCTGAAGCTGCATCTGTGCCTGTTGGTGAGGCCCCAGCCAAGGGCAGTCACAGCACTGCTGCACCCAGAGCACCGATGCCAATCCTCTCCAGTGGAAACCCTCAGAGACACAGGGACAGCAGGAGGAGAACTCATGGGTCTCCTGGGGACCACAAAATTACAGAATCCTAGAATGGTTTGTGTTGAAAGAGACTGTAAAGTCCACTCAGTCCCACCCCTGCCATGGCAGGGACACCTTCCCCTGTCCCACGCTGCTCCAAACCCCAGTGTCCAACCTGGCTTTGGGCACTTCCAGGGATCCAGGGGCAGCCACAGCTTCTCTGGGCACCCTGTGCCAGGGCCTGCCCACCCTCCCAGAAAAGAATTTTTTTCCAATATCCAATCTAAATCTATTCTGTCCCAGCTGAAAGCTGTTGATGCTGAATGAGACATGGTGCTCCTCATCTCATCTGCAGGAGCAGCAGCAGAGCCTGGCAGTGCCCTGCTCATCCCAGTGTCCAAAACAGCACACAGAGGAACAGCCTATTCCTTCCCCAGCCTGCAGAGCCCAAACCAATGCAGAGCCTCCCTTGACCCCTCTCCCCTGGAGCAGGAGCTGAGATCAATAGCATGGCTTAACTTTAGGCTCTGCTGCCTTGGGCCAGCTCAGCACTATCACCACTGAGCCAAAACCTCGTGTGATCACATTACTGTCACTGCCATTGCTTTTAAGAGAGCTTGTGCAGAACTCTTTTATTTCTGCAGTTTACACATCCATAAAAAACACACAGAGTACAGTGAGGTGAGGAAGAAGTGCCATGAATTTTCATCATATTGATATTTCTGGCCCAATTTACATTGGGTCTATGTCCTTGGTGATGGGGAGCAATAAATACCCTCTGCCAGGCTCACATTGCGATGGATGGGAGAGGAAACAGCAACCCAAAGGGTGTCACATTCTGGAAACCTGACCTGGAAAGAAGGATCCACAATTAACTAGATGGGTAAGGGAGTCTCGATTATCATTAAAAAAACCCCATGTGGCAAACAGTTTTAAAACATCCTAGATATTATCGATGAATTTTCTGTTGATAGGAAGAATTCAAAGGGGTGCTATTAGCATTCTGGACAGAGAGGGAGCAGATCTATAGCATGGTTCTCAATAAATACATTGCTGCAGTAAACTTCTTTAGCACTTTGCAATTCACATCTGATCTCTGCTGACCTTCTTTTTTCTCCTAATTAAACCTTTAGCTTGCAAATGAGCTATTTCCTACATCAAACTGGTAGATGGCAAAGGAGGAAATTCTACCCGCGATTTATAGGAGCTGCTGGTGACCTAACTGTCTATCACAACCTGTTCTAATTGATCCCTCTTTGAATTGAATTTGACCAATTACTTACTCCTAGGTGAACAAAGAGGAGACTCTCCTTAAAAGCTGTTGTGCTGATAGCAGCCAGTAAAGCTGGGTGTGTGCAGTGGATGGGAGATACTCATCATTTTGTGCACTGAAAAATTGAAGTCCAAGTGCCCCCAGCGCCCAAAATCTCTGGTTTCCTCAACCAAGTGTTTTCCCAGAGTGGAGTTTTTGAAGGAGAGTGCACAGGGATGACTTAGACCACTGCTCCCACGAGCTCTGCTCACTCCTTCACCTGCAGTCACTCCTGCCTTGGTTTTGGAGCTGGATGATCCTCCAGGCTGCTCATAGCCCTCAGTCCTCTTCCAGTGGAGTGCTGTGGGTGCCTATAAAGTCCTTTCTGACCCAAGGAGAGATCCCCCAAATCAATCAGTGCCTGGTCTGTCTCCTGAGGAGGACGTAGGAAAGGAATGCAGTATCTGAGCTGGGTGTAACAGCACGATGTTGAATGCTGACCTCAGGAGTTCAAATGTATTCTTGGCTGAACTGTGTAGGGTTTTACCTGTCCAGATGAGTCCTGTACCCTTCCCTGTGGCTGAAATGTGGGAGTCTGGCTGGGAGAGCACCCTGTGGCAGCAGGGAAGGATCCTTGGCTTGGCTGGACAGCAAGAAGCTGGAGCTGCACCAGCCAGGAGGGACACAATGGGAGTGAAATCAGTCCAGTCCATTAAAAAGTCATGAGTCTCACCTCAAAATCCTGTACAGAAGTACATTTTATCTGATTTTCCTTGTCTTCTGGCTCCAGAGCGTGCATTTTCAAGCCTTGCTTCTACAGCTGAAATGATGAGAAATGCCCTTTCCCACGGGAACTCCCAGTTGCTGCAGCTTCCCAAATAGCATCAGGCTGCAGGATTTGGCACTCCTGTCATTCCTCTGCCTGCCCCATCCAAGCATTTCCAAAAGCACTGGGTGCAAATCCCACCTCAGCCAGCAGCTCTTGCCCTGTGGAACAGGCTCTGCCACTGCAGCATCCCAGTCCTACATCCTGGGGTGATTTCAGCCTTTTCCTCTCCTCTCTGGACCACAGGGAATGGGAGACCTTGCCAGCATTCCTGCCCCACACCCAAAGCCTCACTGGGAAAATGCTCATCCTCTCCAGGAATATTGGACATCATGTTGGGAATTGTTCCCTGTGAGGGTGGGCAGGCCCTGGCACAGGGTGCCCAGAGCAGCTGTGGCTGCCCCTGGATCCTTGGAAGTGTCCAAGGCCAGGTTGGAGCAACCTGGGATAGTGGAAGGTGTCCCTGCCCATGGCAGGGGTGGCACTGGAAGAGCTTTAAGGTTCCTCCCAACCCAAACCATGGTTCCAAACCATTCCATGATTCTGTGATTTCCAGCTGTGGAACTTCCCCTGGGCTGTGACTGTGACCCACACCTCTGCTTCCACAGCAAGTCTCACAAAAAAAAAGATGGTTTTCTTTTTTTTTTTTTTTTTTTTTTACCCAGCTCATCCCTAATCCTGGGTGAAGCAGATCTCTACTAATTACTGTGCCAGAGGAACCATCCCAGTAACTCATCCTGCTCCTGGATGGGAGGATCCCAGGGCTCCCCAAGGCACGAGTGAGGTCTGCCAGACCCCCCAGAGCCCTTCGGGGTGGCATTATAACGTGGCTGACATTTTCCACGCTCCCTCCTCACTCCTCTGGCTGCGATATAAATTTTCTGGGAGTTCTGCTGTGTTATTTGCATGCATCCACACACTGTTTGTTTTCACATGGTGACCTACATAACTCACTTTAATACGTACCCAGGCAGCAGGGCTGGGCTGCAGGGGTGTCAGGGGGATGCACAGCTCAGCTGCAATGAATCCATCATCCCTGTATTTTGGGAGAGGATGGTGGGGGCAGTGATTCCCTCCTCTGGCTGTCCTGCTGGAGCTCTCTGTGCTGGCAGAAATGGTGTTGGGCCATTTCCACTGATTGCCAAATGGATGAACTCTTCTTAGCTGTCAATTTTCATGAAATATTAATCTTTTATTTAATTTGTCTCCTCTCTTCTCTTCCCTTTTTGTAAGATAATGACTCCTGTTAGTGGAAGCACAGCAGTTCTCCAGGAGCCCCCAGCTATGGGAAAGGTGGGAGTGCTCCCTCAGGCTACACATTTCCATGTATTTGGGACTATGGATTTAGTTCTGTGATTTGTCCTCATGTAAAAGCCATCAGGATGTGCTGCTGTTGCCCCTGTGGCGAGCCCAGCCTGACCCCAGGTCAGACTCTGCCTCTTCTTCGCTTAATATTAAATATTGTTAAATATTTAAGCAAAATGGAGTTGGCTCTGATTTAAGAGAATCACAGAGCAGACCCTTTGCAGGTACAGGGCTTTAGAGCAGCCCAGGGATTATACCTGACCCTCCCTAGCCATAAAATCATAAAAATAAGCCCCATTCCACTCCGCTTTGGCTCTGTCGGATGTGGTCCCCGAGCTATGGCTAAAGAGAGGAGCTGGCCCCACTCCTGGTCCTGCTGCAGACACTCCCAGTGCTGCCTGTCCTTCATCTGGCCCATTTCAGCTGTAATTGCAACAGCCTGAACCACCACACGGGTTTCTGTGCTGATATTTCATGACATTTTATGTACATAATCTGCATACGTTATTTTTAGCAAACTTTCTCCCCAGGACAGCCTCATGTGTTCCACATCTTGTTCCCATGAGCGTGTTCTACAGTTGGGAGAGGTTTGACTTTTATTTCTTTTTCTTCTTCTTTTTCTTTTTCTTTTTTTGTACTTTTTCCAAAGTCAAGATCAGGTTTTGAATTGCAGGAGCAGCACACACATACCATATTTTTGTTTCTTTTCACAAAGCAGCTTTTAGGGGGGGATAAAAAACCCAAAAAGCAAAGGCTCAGCTCCCATTTCCAGGAATTTCCTTGCTTGAGATGCTTTGGGGAGAGTTACCATCATTCCCCAAAAGAAATAGCATCCTTCTTGAGTGGCAATAGCATTGTTCGTGGTGGAAATAGCATCATTCCTGTGGAAATAGCATCATTCTTGGTGGTAACAGCATCATTCTTGGTGGAAATAGCATAATTTTGGGTATTTTAGGAGCAGAACAAGTCCTTGCTCTTTTCTGGAAATGCTTTGCTGCAGGGAGATGCTACATGGAAATGAAGCATTTCCTGCAGGGAGAGTTGTCCTGCTGGGTGTTTTTTAGGAGCTGTGGCTCCAAGCTCCATGCCTGTGTGGGAGATGCAGCTCTGGGCTGGAGACTCTGAGTCTTTTCACAGGGAAAACCCCAAATTTTGAAACTTAGGTCTGCCTTAACTGTTGGGTGGGGATGTTCCCTGAGAAAATGGGGGTTTTGCCAAACTCAGAGCATTTGTGGGTATTTGCTGTTTGGAAAAGGAATGCTGGCTTTGGGAGGACACTTTCCCATGGTGGTCTGTACACAAAGGGATGGGTCCATGGAGGGAGGATCCCTAAGGCACCAGTGGTGTCCCATGGGCTTCTCCTTGGAGGAGCAGGTGAGCCCAAGTGCCCTGAGAGGAGCTGGGCCAAGGCCATTGCTCTTAGAAAGGGAACAGCTCCATCACAAAAGGAGCTTTCATTTCCATTTTCTCTTTGTGAGCTGCAGAAAAGTATTTTGTGAGATTTTGTGAGGATCTTAGGATTCCCACCTGTGCTGGCCACCAGCACCTTGTGGCTTCACCAGTGTAACAGCAGTGGGAGTTTTGCACCACTTAATTAGTGGTTTGTTTTAGTTTTTCTGCTTTTGCTTAGAGCTAGGATTAACAAATACATGATGGAAGTGGATTGTCTTGTGTTTGGGCTTGGTTGTTTCCCAAATTTTATTAGAAAGTACAGAGCATTTGACAGCACTTCTAGCTACTTGCTAGAAGTGAGGAAAATGGAGGAAGAAGTAGTTGCTACAAGGCTTTTTAAAGCTCAACAGTTTAATAGAGAATTAACACTTACATTATTTATTTTTTAATTTAATAACTGAATTCCTATGATTCTTAGTGTGACACTAACTAGAAATTGCTAGCTGAAACTTATGAAGAAGAAGGAAGAAGAACACTAAAAAAGACACTGCCTAAAATTTTTTATATTGTCCCATACTTATGACTATACTATAAAAACTTCAAATTTAAAGCTCTTTACTATGTGAAAGCACACACTTTTAATTAACTACACACCTGTGATTCTAAATTCATTATTTAAACTCAGAAGCATTTTCTAAGGCTTCAGGTCAGTGTTCTCCAGGGGGTCAGTGCCTGACAGCACAGAAAGCTCAAAAACCCCAGGTTTCTGGGATCCAGCACATGCTCCAGTGCACAACCAGGAATTCTCTCCTGCTGAGCCATAACTCCCTGTCACATCAGCCAAGGAGAGCTTCTAGAACACGGGAGAAGAGTTTGTTTGAGAGGCAGAAGAGTTGAAGAGGCTTTTTTAGGTCTCACTTGGCCACCCTCCCCACAGCACCTTGCCCTGGGGTTTTGGATCCATCTATGGATTCATGGATCCATCCTGGCTCCTCCAGGGACCCCCAGATCCAGGGGTACACGTGGTGACACATGGCACAGCCCAACCTGGAGCAGCAGCACCGCCAGTCCCACATGGCACAGCTGGGACCTGGTTAAAAGCTCTTCCCCAGCGCTTGGAGCAACGAAACCTCTTTTTTCCAAGTCCTCGTTGTGTACTAATGAAGGAATAAAATAAACATTTGGTAACAAATCCAGCATATGGTTATTGTTTGCTGCAAGGACAGGGGAAAACATGACTCCATGGCTGGGCGAAAAGGCTGCAGCTGCGCTATTGCCTTTCCCCGCCGCGCTTTATTTAATAAACCTCGGCCTGCAGCCTTAACAAAATTTTTCTTTCCCCCCCTCCTCCAGCCCCTAGAGCTGGTTTTGGTGCCTTCTGCCACGATGGCCACGGCGGGGTCGCATGTGCCCTTGGTTAGGCGAGGAATCTGCTTTCAATTCCGGCCCTTGGGGTTGTATTTTCACAGGCACTCATTAGTCAGCGGCCGCTGACAGCCCGCTGTAAGTGTGCCATCTCCCGCATTGTTTGGATGCAAGTGCAGCGCCCAAAATGATTTATTTAGGTTTTAATTAAAATTTGTGGATAGGCCAGTGATTTTTTAGCGGTGCCGGTTCTAATTTGTGGTTGTGGGGGCGGGGGGGGGGGGGGGGGAGAAAATAAAATGGGAAAAAAAAAAGAATCAATAAGCTCGTAGAGTTTGTGCTTTTAGAGTTACCTGCTGGTCACTGGGCAGCTCCCAGCCCTATGCAGTCAGGAGAGGTGGAACACCTTTGTTTCCCACATCTAGGCATAGACCTGGAATTACTCCAGCAGGTAAATCAGTGTCCCATGAGTGATGTCCCCCTGACCCCAACACCAGACCAAGCTCTGAGCGGCTGCAGAACCCCAGAGTGGTTTGGGTTGGAAGGGATGGTAAAACTCATGCACCCCTTGCCATGGCAGGGACACCTTCCACTATCCCAGGGTGCTCCAGCCTGGCCTTGGGCACTGCCAGGGATCCAGGGACAGCCACAGCAAACCTGGGCACCCTGTGCCAGGGCCTGCCCACCCTCACAGGGAAGAATTCCCAATTTCCCATCCATCCCTGCCCTCTGGCAGTGGGAATCCATTCCCTGTGTCCTGTCCCCCCATCCCTTGTGTCTCTCCAGCTCTCCTGGAGCCCTTTAGGCCCTGGAAAGGGCTCTGAGCTCTCCTTGGATCTTTCTCCTCTCCTGGTGACCCCCAGCTCTCCCAGCCTGGCTCCAGAGCAGATGAACTCCAGCCCTCGGAGCATCTCCATGGCCTCCTTTGGATTCGCTCCAGCAGGTCCACGTCCTCCTTATATTTAATTATCTTATATTTAATTATATTCTAATTTAATTAATATCCTTCATATATTTAATTGCATGTTCAGGATCACAGCAGCACCCAGGAGGAAGGTGGGTAACAGAGGGAGGTGGCTGAGCCCTGAGGTCCCACGAGCAGGACGGGTGACTTGTGGCTTGAAGACAGAATTTATGACTTAAAAACGCTTTGGAGGGTGTGGCTCACCCTCTTCAAAATAATCTGGAATGCCTGGATGCCTTTCCCACCAGAAAACCAGCAGAACCCCTCATTTCCCTGGAGCAGCAGTAATTTATCTTGCTGGTAACTTTTTGTGGCTCTAAAAGAACAACCAGGAGTGGAAGGATGAGGGGGCTGTGGTGAAGCCTCAGGGGCCCCCCTTGCCCTGTGGGACCCCCTGGCCACTGCCCCAGTGAGAAGGGATGCGTTGCTCTTGCTGGATGAAGATTTTCTTGCTGCTCACGACATCGAGATGTGTTTTTCTAAGATGCAATAAAGCACTAAGGGACTAAACTCATGCCCCCCCCCCCCCGCCCAAATTATGAAAGTTTGAAGCCTTTCTTGGCCTAATACCACGGCTCAAGAGAAGTCCCTGCTGTACCTGATGTAAACATGTATTAATTAAAGCACTTTGGAAACGCAGAGTATTGACCTAACGGGCTGTAATGGCTCTTCTTGAGCAATTACAATCCATCACACAGCTCCAGACTTCGGGAGGGATTTTTTTCGGAGGCGCGTTATTGACCTGACGGCCCCGGGCGGTTTCCTCCCTCACACAGACCCTTCCTGCCCCAGGGCTCGCATCCTTCCCGGGGAAATAGCTACAGGGGGAGGCCTTAAATCCCTTAAAATTAATAAATAGGACATGTTCCATCCTGCCCCCTCCCCACCACGTGCCTCCACTCCCCATCGCCAAAGGCACTTTAAAGCTTTTCCACCCACCTGCAGACCCAGGGAAACACCCCGAGCAAAATATTTATATCTAAAAGAAAAAAACTTTGTGCTTTCCAGTGGTGGAAACCCTTCTCAAATAAAGCATTTGTCTCCCGAGACTTACACCTTCTAATTTAATTTTCTCCTAAATCAAACAGGGTATTAATCCACAATAGAAAACACGTTCCAGTTGCACAAACAATATTTAAATGGTATAATAGGGACATCTTTTATAAATACTTCTAACAAATCCTGAAAAAAACCTGAATGTGTGGGCTATAATTAATAGAAATGCCAAGTGCCAGCTAACCAGGAAAACTCCAGTATCATAAATCTGCCCCGAGCCTTCTCACACACACTGATGGATGGGGACTTGCAGCTTAAATATTTAACAATCAATAATTCAAATACCTATCCTACCCTATTAAATTTGTCACATTTATTTATACATGCAACATGCAGCTGAAGTTTGTCTGAAAGTTGTACTTCTTCCACCCAATAACAACATGAAGAATTTTGGGAAAGTGTTGGAAGGGAAAAAAGGTGTTGGGATACGAAATTCCTGTGGGGAAATAAGGAACACTGGTGGGGGAGGGATTAAACCCCATATCCCAAAATAGTTGGCTGCATCTCCCTCACCCTAATGGGTTTGGATAATGCAGTGTGCAGGCAGGTGCTGTGTCCTATGAATCACATTTATAGGGATATTTTCCAATTTCTTTGCCGCCCAAGGCAGGGAGCTGCCGTTCATCCTCCACAGATGAATATTTTGGTGGCACAGGGTGGGCTGCAGCCCCTGCCCACACATTGTGTCCTTCCTGGAGCAAATCTTGTAACCATCTCAAAAAGACTGGAAAAAAGGGTGGCTTTGGGGCTGCCCTGAATGGCAGCAATGCTTTGTGAAGGTAGAATGGGACATAAATAAACAAATAAGCACATGCTGAGTGCAGCACTGGTGACAGGATGATGATGACAATAATAATATCAATACTACTAATAATATTACTATTAATAATCAAATGACATCTTTCCGTTTTGCAGCACCAGCAGCCTGACTCGGTTTCTCAAAGGTTTTTAGGGATGACTGCATGGTTTATCAGGTGGCTCCTCTCCTCACCAATGGCCTCCATAAAAATAACACCAATGGGGAAAGCTCAGCTCTGTTTCCATTGATCCAGAGGAAGAGGAGGTGGCTCAGAGCATCCCCTGTGCTGCTGGAGACTTGGCCATGATTGTGACACAGAGGATGCCTTGGCTCCCTGAGCATTGTTGATTTTAAAGGAGCTCCAAAACTGACCTGAGAGGTTACAAAATTTCTGGAAGCATTTGAAAATCCCTGTGGAGCTGTGTATGGGTAAGGAATGAAGGGTGTTGACCTGGTCCTGTCCCCACCAGAGTCTGCCTGTGGGCCCGAATTATGGTGGCATAAATCTCCCTGGCAAATTTATTGCCATAATTTATCAGCTCCTGTTGCTGAATGGCCAAGCAGTTAATTTTGAGATGAAGTGGTGCCATTTTCATCAATACCTGTGTGCTAACTGCCCATCAAAACATCAGCTGCAATTAATACAGCGTTGCTGAAGCACTGAACCAATAAATATTTCCAGTCTTGGCTGGTCTTCAGCAGATGTTGGATGGACCCTCAGTGAGTCCTGCTCCAGTTGCACCAACAGGAATATTTGCATTTTAGGAAGAGGTTAAGTAGCCAGATCACCCTCTGAGCAGGGCCAAGCACCTGCATTTCCCTGCCTAAGCACCACCCTGTGCTTTTTCCACCCGAAGTTTTTGATTTCTGTGCGGGGCTATTGCGTATTCCTCCCGCATCCCCAGCCAGGCTGACACATTTTGATAGCAATAAATAATAAATGGGATTTACTTCCTTAGATGCTGATGGAGACCTTTTCTCCCACAGGAAGAAAGGGAAAGCCAGAAAGCTGGAGGGGAAGAAAACGTGCAAGGAAAAGAGGGAGAAAGCTGAAGGTGGTGCCTGAGCCCTGGCTGGTGCTCACTTCACTCCCAGCACAGCCATCAACCTTGTGGGACCCCTTGCACACCTCATGCTTCCTCCACCAAACCCAGCCTCAGCCAACACCTTCAATAATGGAGGGTATAAACATGTAACAGTGAATGATTTTTTTAGGGAGGGATGGACAAGAATGGGGAACGGGCAGTGGTGAGGAGCAGTTGGAGCTGCTCCTCCCTTTGTGTTGTAATCGCACTTTTTAGAGCAGGTGTTAAATTTTTCTGTGTCTGTTCATGCAGTGATGTGCAGGGTTGGGTGTCTGTCCCTCCCTCCCATCCTGGTGTCCCTCGTGCTCACAGCCAGTGTTGGGAGGAAGCATCCAGCTCTGGCAGCCCCGTGGGACAGGCTGACCCACACCTGGGCTCACTTCCAAGCCCACTTTCCACCACCACCACCATTTGGGTTGATTTTTGCCCAACTGGGACAGCCAGCACAAGCTCAGCACCCTCACCCCCCCTTCCTCCCTCCTGCCAGAGCTGGTGGGGGTGAAGGGGGCCAGCGCTGTTGGCAAGCCCTGCCTGGGGTACTGTGTTTCCTTTGAGGACAGATTTGGCTTTTCCTTACTGTCTGGTCTCCTTTATGGGAAAAAAAAAGCCAAATTGAACAGGCTCCAACCTGTCCTCAGCTGCCACACCATGCATCAGTGCCAGCACTGCCCACGTTGGAGGCAGAGACCAGGACACAGCGACGGGCACAGACAGGGTCCCCCCCTGGGGACAGTGACATTAGAGCTGTGCCCAGCCTGACCCTCCCGCCCTGGCCTTGTAGGAAAAAACAAAAAAAAAACACTCGGTGGAGGTGTGAGAAAGGAAATACCAGTGGTTTATGTGTGTCAGGCAGCTTTTTGTTAGAAAACACTCATTTCCCCCCAAATAAAATGGAAGAGCTGGTGTTGCAGCTGGTGCTGCCCAGGGAAGGCTGGGGGTCACGGTGGTCCCTGTCTCTTGTCTCCAAGGGCAGTGGCAGAGCTGCACCAGCCCTCACCCTTCATCAGCCTCAGTGTCTGCTTTTACATAGAAAACAGCCAGAATGGCTTAAATGCTAAACACCCTTTCTGCAAATGCTAAATTCTGCATGTATCTTTTAAGCAAAAGGTGTTGCAGAGTGGAAAAACTTTGAAGGAAACTTTAGCATTTGTAAAAATGCCTAATTTGTCCCTATTTCTGCACCCAGAGCCTTGCAGAGAGAGGCAGCTCTGCCAGCAGCTCCAAGGTCAATCTCAACAGCCACGGCTGTACTGGGGCTTCTCGGAAATGTGGCAATATTTTTATAGTTTAGCTACATTTATAGATGCATTGTAGCATGTGCAGCATTTATTAATCTCCTGCATCTTTCCTAGGTGTGCTTCGTCTCTTTAATTTGAATGATTAATTTGGCAGAGATTTGCTGAGGGTTAATCCGATATTGTGCAAGGAACGATTTTGTGCGAGGAACGATTTTGTGCTACGGGGCACTAAAAACACCAGGAAGAGTGGCCTGTGTGACGAGAGTGACTGGATTTAACCAAATATCCCCGTGATTTGGGATGAAGCTGCTGCCTGGGAGCCTGCCCAGGCTGCAGGGCTGGGGCCAGGAGAGGTTGATGCTGGCGATGCCCACGGTCCTACAGCCGCAACCCGACCCCGTGCCCGGCTGGGAGTAAATAACAACACGGCCTGTTAGCATTAGCAATTTTTTATTTTCCTTTTTTGTTGCATAGGAAATGCAGTACTTGCTTCCAGTAATTGTATTGTAATGTGAGAAGGTGGTAGCACTAATGGTTGAATACAAGAGTTAAACTAATCCACACCAGCTCAAAAAACCTGCGGAGACTTAGTTGAATAAGAATGGATGCCCACAGTGATTCTCAACCAATTACAATTTTTTTCACAGAACACAGTAAAACTAAAATGGTAACTATGAGAGTCAATACAAGTATACTAGAGGCACGAGGGGCCTGACTCATAAAAAAAAAATGAACACGACATGGTATTAACACGGGTGTCAAGTGAATTTGCAGCAGATCTTTCACACGGCCGGTGGAAATTTTAGCGCCTCAAGTCTCAACCCACCACTGAGGGACTGGGCTGGGGCAGAGTTCGGGAGAACCTGCACAGCCGGCCAAAATGGAGATTTCTCCTTGATTGTATTTCCCAAGAATTTCGTGGCCCTGTCCCCAAGGCAGCAGTTGCAACAAGGACGAGCGGCGTCGGTGGCGGATGCCGAGCCGGGCGCTCTCGCCCTACCATGCTCCGTCTAGAAACTCATCTTCTTTTTGTTTTTCCCCTCATATTAATTTGTGGATGCAGATAAAAGGGGTGGTGGGGGGAGGAATTTCACCCAACACAATTGTTTTTGTTCATGCTCGAGCATAGAAGATTAACTAAGTGGAAAACAGTCTTCCCTAAAAAAAAAAAAAAAAAAAAAAAAAAAAAAAAAGCATCCAAAGTACAAAAGTTCACATTGCGGGCGACGGAGGGTTTCTCTTAGAGCTCAGAGGTAGCGATCGAGCGCGTTTTGTTCTGGTGGGGACAAGATCTCTTTTGTGATCGAGTCGCCGTGTCCCGAGCCCCCGGCTGCGGCCGGAGCCGTTCTCCCCCTTTTCCTCCTGCCAACCTGCACCTCTGGGGTTCGGAGCATGGTCCTGCGCTGCCTCGCCTCCTCCACGGCCCCTTCCCAACGATTCCTGGTCTCTGCGGGGCTGGGGGAGGCGGAGAGGGGAAGGGGAGGGAGAGCAGGGCCAGCGGGGCTCGCCAGGGCGAAGCCCACCCTCAATTTTGGAGGAGAAAAGCCCACCAGCCTCCCGTGTTAATAGCAAAGGAGCTTTTATGAATCGGGCCCAAAGTTTTGTACAGAGTTTGTTTGAAGAAAAATATTGCAACTGTGCATGAAACTAAACAACCACATGAGGTTTTTTTTTTCTTTTTTTCTTTTTTTTTTTTTTAAAGGGTTTTTTTCTTTCTGTATGAGGAAGTCTGGTGTGAAGAAGGGTCAAGCATGGGTACCTGGTTCACCGCTGCCCATTAAGAAATCTCTCGCAACATGAGCTCGGTCTCATTTGTGGGTTTAAAGGACTGTCCCTTCAATTTGAACTGTTCTTCAGAGCAAGCTCTCTGAATTCTTAGGGTAGCTTTTCGAGACGAAAATCTTACCAGGCACGGATTTCTGGTCTCAAACACCATGTCCTGCCCTCTAGGGAAAAAAAAAAAAAAAAAAAAAAAAAAGAAAGAAAAGGAAAAAAAAAGAAAAAAAAGAAAAAAAAGAAAAAAAACCCAAAACACAAGTAATACTGAATTTAAGTAAATGTATACCTCCAAAATACTGAAAACACCCCAAATCAATAAAGACAGAATTTGCGTTCTCAGTGAAATATCTTTAAACCTATCTGACAAGAACCAAGTCAGAAAAAAAGACTAACATAACTTTGAGTAATATTCATACAGCTACTAAGCATTATGGAATAGCATGCATTAATATTGTACGGTTATTTTACATCACCTATATCAGAAGGTTCTGACAGACAGCGAAGGCTACCGGTGTAGAAAAATCTTACTTCAGAAGAGCAATATAATACAGATTTCACAGGCACTACATTTTAATATATCAGGTATTATGCTGGTTTTCTTATAATTCTTTCTGTCCTAAAGCTGGCATTATAACAATGACCGAAAAGGCAAGGATCGAAGTAAACGGAAAGTAGATACCAAAGTTGATATATTCTTTTCTTTTTTTTTTTTTCAGATAGATTAGTGCATAGTTTTCATGCAGATAAACACTGCTATGCATTTACATTGTTGGAAAGCAGAGTGAATTGAGCCCAAGTTGTCACATTTTTGTAAATCATTTTGCCAGCCTGTAATAGCACCATGTAATGGATTTGCATTAAACATTAAATTGATTTCAGAATTGGTGACACAGTATTCACTACAGTTAAGTGCTATGGAATAGCTTCAATGTTACCTGCTATATATCAAAGCAATTTTCATCCCACTGCTTTTTTATTGGAAAAAATAAAAGGAAAATGTACTCGATACTAATTAGACTATTGCGCAGCCTTGGACTTGATGATGGCATAGCTGGGTTTACTGTCAAACAGTAATACATGCATTGACTTCAAGACAAAATTGGCATTGTAAGCTTGATTTAATGAAAATCCTGCCTAGCAGGCAGTGTTAACTTCACAAGACCTGCCTCCGACAGACCTCATGAGGTTGATTTTGTTATTTATTTATTGTTTAGGTGCCATTGAAGCTCTCCTTACATTGTCATGCCGGTTATGGTTTTAATTTTGTTCGATGGAGGCCTTCTACCAATAAAAAAAAAGAAAAAAAAAGATATTTCCAGAGACACAATGCAAAGTACAATATTAACTGACATTCTTAAAAAAAAATAATTCACCACAAGGAAAAAAAAACTGTTTTAGGCTATGTATCTGGGTTTTTTTGTATTTTTGTACAGTAAATATTTTATAACACTGTTACTACAAAGCTGCAAATATACGGAACAAAGAGAACTAGAGAAAGAAAAAAAAAATGTTAGAGGGATTTTGCATATTCCTGTGGGCTGACTGAATACTGTGGAGTTGAGAAAACTTGGTGTTTCTTTTCCCCTTCAACCTTAAGGGGAGGGGGAACAAGTAACAGAGACAAAGTGTACCATGGCTGCCTAAACTCGAAGCCCCAAAGTCTTTTTTATTATAAAGGAAGAAGAATAAATAATAATGGCATTGCTGGGGTGTGCGGCATGAGAAAAGCAAGTGCCCTCGCTCAAAAAAAAAAAAAAAATTAAAAAACCCGAAAAAAGAGGGGAAAAAAAAAAAAAGAAAGGAATTAACTTGGGAAAAAGTCAATTTGCGCTAAGCCATCCCTAGGGCTTTAAATTTGGGTGGGCGGGGGTGGGCACAGGTCAGAGAATTTGTGCGTCTGACAGTTCTGGAGAGAAGGAGGCGGGGAGGGAAAAAAAAAAAAAAAAAAAAGAAGAAAAAGTTGTTGGGTGACTCCAAAGGAGCGCCCGGCGCGGGGCCGGGGCTCTGCCACGACCATCCAGGGATGGATGGATGGATGGCTGGCTGGGTGGGTGGAGGGATGGATGGATGGATGCTCCATCCCTCCTGCCCATCCCTGCTCGCCTCCCCGCTCCTCTAAAGGAGGACTAAACACTGTTTGTTCTCTACACCTGCACAGAACGGAACTGCCGCGTTTCCTGCGTGAGAGGAAGGTGAACGCAAACTGAATTTAGTGTGTAATACTTTACAACCCCTGTTGGTTAACACCCTTGACCTCCTACCTAATGTTTTAAAGCCTTTAAAACATTTTTTTTCTCGCAATTCTGCTCAGAGTTCCCTAACTTTAGCGTCATCAAACTTAATATGACAAAAATACCTTCAAAAATACAGCATACCTGTAATGTCCATTTACAATGGTTCTTCAGTAGCCTATACTTCTCAAGCATAGGAATATGCTATACCATTGAGAGAAGAAAAATAACTGTATTTAAATACATACAAAAAAAGGAAACGGGAAAGTTTTTAACTTAAATCCAGTTCCCAAAGGAAAAAAAAAAAAGCAATTCTATGAACGCTGCCTTTATAACGAACAATCAGAAATTCCACTAAGCTAATTTGACAGAAATTTTTCCTCATTTAAACAACATTACAAAAGTCCTGCATTATAAAATAGGGTAGAATAAATCAGTGTAATCAATAAAACTATACAACATACAAATTACATATCTTCTGAGTGGGCAGTTTAATTCTCTCTCTTTGCAGCCATGACTACAACATGCTCACTAAAAACAACTAACTGCCCAAACTATTGCTTAGTTTGTTTTGTTTAAAAAAGGGTGCAATTTTATTGTATATACAACCAATTTACTGGTAATACCTTGTCTCATAGCAAGGTTCTGACAAAATGTTTGTCTAGGCTTTTTTCCCTTCACTGTGAAGCACTGAAAGCTGCTATTTTTTTTTTTTTTAGTGCACATATGTCTTAATAAAGTAATGCCCAGCTAAGTGCTATAGGGAAGGCAAAGGATGCTGGCTAGAGGATGTGATACCATATACTAACAATCACACAATACAATAGAGCAAAATGACTACTCAACCACTTATCAGACACATATGAAAATCCAAAACATTTTATTTTTTCCTTAAATAGAGAATAACCAGTAAACAATTTTCAGAACTTGGAAGTTTAAAAACGTGCATATAAAAATGGGCATTATATACTTTTATTGAATGTGGATTGATTGCAGTCTGCTAATAAAAATGGGTGTGGGATCTGAAGAAAAAGGAAGTTTTTTTTTTTAAGGCTTGCTTGTGAAAGGAACAGTTGTAAAACAAAAATTGCTTGAAGCAGGGTTCAGCTTAGTGCTTCACAGTTTGACTGCTTCTCTAAGAAGAGCCCTTCCTGCATGTGCATTCAAAAATCACAAAAGTACAAAGACAAACACCTAAAACACACTGCGTCAAGTGCAGCACCAACTTTGGTCAAATAAAAAAAAATTAAAAGAAAAATTAATAATTGCTAAGCTTTTCTACATGATATAAGCAGGTATTGCATATTTTCATATATCTGGGAGAAAACAAAACAAAAAAAGGAAGACTCCAAATAAAAGGTAAAATGCAGCAACATCCAAAAATACTGATAATCTAGCATCTACAGATCTCAGAATAGCACTGCCACTGACCATACAGGACAATAAACACTACTCCTATCTGCGGAACAACTAACATCCTATTTAATTCTAGATGTTGGAACTGACAATGGCTGACATAAAAGTCACATTTACAAAAAGTGTCTCCAAATGCTTGACTAGGGAAAAACCCCTTTCAATATAGGAACATGTGCAACAATTCCACAAATAATCGCTATCCAGGGCAAGGCACATTGATATGGAATTTTTTTTTTTTTTTTGTTTCGTGCAAATTAAGAAAACAAAACAAAACATTGTTTCAGGGAAAAGATGAGGAGCAAAGTGTCTTCCCAAGAATTTCAGTTACTTGATTGTATAGGACAGTAGTAGAAACCCTTCTGAAGGGTCGAACAAACATAGTTTAAAGGCAAGTGCCTGGAATAGGGATTACAATATTGTGTCTTAATGCACTCTACTTTACCCTACATTAACTATATAAAAATTAGTTACTAACACTAGAACATGCAGAGACTTTCTCTGATTAGCTGGACTCGCCAACCAGAACGTATATATATGTATAGTATAGGAAACCTTCTTAAAGTTGCATGTGAAGCAAAGGGGTGCTCCGCTGTCTGATAGAAAAAATCACTTGCACTCTTTTTTTTTTCTTTTTTTTTCCTTTTTTTTGTACATAAGATACAGGACGTTTGGGGTCCAAACTTCTTTTTTTTTTTTTTTTTTTTTTTCATTTTCTACTTATTTGTCTGTTTTTTTTTTTTTTTCTTCTTCAGCAAGTGCCCTTGCTTTGAACTGGCATAAGTTGTAAGAAGATCAGCATCGTTCGTTTCTGTAATGATTTCTTCACAGTCCAGAAAATGTACCAGTTCAGGGACACGAAGGTGTTTTACTTTCTGGACCGTTCTCACTTATTCCCAAGGTGTTTGAGAACTGATAAACCCTATATTGCCGGAAACACGTAAAATTTGTCAGAATTGGCATAATCCATTATAGTGACTTTTAGCTTATAAAATTAACAGATATTATGATTTCATTTTAGTTATGTGCTTTGATAACAGAAAATGATTAATTAGCATTTAATGTAGTTAACATATTGTGGTAAAAGCACCATTAGATTTGTTTTTTTTTTTAAATTTTCCTTCAGTTTTAAAGGGATACAAGTTCAACAATAAAAAACATAAAAAGCAAAAATAGCTCCCCTTTTTCTTGCAAGGCTGTTTTTTACCCCAATAATTTAGAGTCCTGGGGTGGAAGGACTTGGAAAACAAAAATAGAATTTTCAACAATCTCTATCTTACAAAGATATTTAGCTATCCAATGAAATTGCACTTTACTCAATTCAAAATTCGATTGTTTTGATTGATTCCTGTCAGTTTCTGTCAAAACAGACCAACTTCCCCATTTCTGCGTGAATTTTTGTGTAATTGTTGAAAATTGTTGAAAAATGTTTTTTTTTAAAATGTAAGTGCAGCATTTCAAACTTTTTTCTTTTTTTTCTTTTTTTTTTTTTTTAGTGAATAGTAGTAGTTTGATGTTTTAAATTGCTCTGCAATCGAGTGGAAAAAAATTGTTGACAATGCTCTTATGGTTCATGTTACGTCTCTAAGTGCCGACTGTAAAAAAAAAAAAAAAAAGAAAAAAAAAACCCCAACAACAACAACAACAAAAAAAAGAAACCTGCATTTTTTTCCCCCGATATGTTACAGAAAAAAAAAAAAAAACAAACATGCTCTATGTCTGTCCGGTAAGTTATATATTGCAGAATTCAGCTACTACAAAAGTTATAGTTTAAGTGTGTTTCATGATTTCTCAAGAAGTCTCACACCTGTATGGGAAAATCCGATGAGGATACTGTAAAACAGTTAGGCTCCATATGGAAAGTGTGTTACAACAGCGAGTTGGTAAGCAGCAGCAGAGGCTAGTTCTACTCAGTGTCACCTAACGCTTACACTACCAATGAAACACTTCAAAAGTTATGAAGCCCAACCATTTCCAGCACCATATGAGAAATTACAACAGTCCTAAAGTTGTCTAAAAAAAAAAAAAAAAAAACCAAAAAAGAAAAAAAAATTAAAAAAAAAAAGAAAAATTAAAATCAAATCTCGAGAGAAAGTTACGGCCTTTGCCATTCAACCATAACGTTTGCCATTTCCATGTACGAGTTTGCTGTCGGTGTCTGCTCGCCTCCCCTTCCGCCGATGTGAAGTCGCTGCGCTGCGTTGCTGCTGCTTCCGTGTTACAGAGGTGGGAAGGGGTCTGGTGGTCTGTCCGGTGCGTGGTGGGAAGCGGAGACTTTTATCCCAGGTACCAGGACTGCAAAAGAGAAAGGAGAAGTGTCAGCCCCGGCCGCCCGCTCTCGCCGCTTCCCCAAGGGCTCCGGGCACGGCCGCCAGCCTCCTCCGCCAAGAGGGGGGCTAATTGAGACCGTGACGAATTGACCTAATTACAAAGCTTAATTAAAAATACTGTACAAATCAATATATTTTTTTTCCCTCGCCGACAGTCGCTGGACATAGCTACAGATGAACGCGGGGGTCATGTCACGTTACAAGTTATCAATCTTTTTAATAGATGATGGCTTGAAGATCCCTCCAGTTCACTTTTGTCTAATCCCCTGAAAAGGCGATACACATTCGCCTCCCTGTGCCATTTATCACCCTGCAGTCGGGGTTTTCTTGGGTATTTAGGCATGTGCCAGCATAAGCATCTGTTGCTTTATACTGCCCTGCTTCAACTGTCTCGCTGGAACAGATGCACAGAAATTCAACAACAGGGCTGTTTTCTTAGGAGAAATGTGGATCGCTACAGAAAAGCCAGGATAAAGCAAATCTGGGGGAAAGTGGATCAGTGAAAATGTCCCGTACCTCTGCCCATACTTGTGTTTCAAAACAAAACGTGGGCCTCAACTAATAGCTCTTCTTTGGGAAAATATTTTTTTTTCTTTTCCCCAAAGGGAGGGAATTCCCTGAGAATTCAGCCCGGCAACAATACCATCCTTAACCCAACGGCGCAGATGCCCGGAGCACAGAAAGCAATTTCTCTCCTCCATAGGAAAATAAACACAGTTGGGAAGCTGGAGTGGGCTCTGCTGGAGCCGGGGCAGTGCCACCGCTCCGGGGAGAGCCCATCCCGGCCCCGGCAAGGTCAGCCCAACCTGAACCCACCATGAATGAGAGCAGTGTTAGGCCCTGGGACCGTGCGCGCAGGGGGATGCTCCTTGGCAATGACATATTGCTGTGGAAATACACCGACAAGCGGCAACTATTTAGCCTGGAGTAAAGTAACACAACAAGAAAGACTCAGGTATTAAAGAGCCTGTTGCTGATACCCCCCGTTTTTCGCTGGGACTCCTGTGATAGATGAGGTGCGTCCGTGCGCGGGCACGGACCGATGACAAGTTTTACCAAGTTTTTCCTCCTCTCCTTTTCGGCCTCTGACTTGATTGATAGCACAATCAGCTCGGGGAGGACTTACGAACACTTATGGAAGACTGAGGCAAGTTTCATGTGGGCCTTGGAGATTATGTGGTCTTGCCATGGAGGTAGGAACTGGTAAAATAAATAGCAGGATTGGAGAAGTTGTCCTGCTTCCAATACACCTCATTAACTAACTCTTCCTCCACTCGCCCTTCTGAATACAAACACACCGGTCCCATATCGGCTCCATCTATTGCCTACAGATTTTATATTTAGACTTACTCAGGCTGCAATTAAACGAAATAGTTCTCATATGTAAAGTTTATAAACAGAGGAAAGTTCTGGCAGGGTTCGTGAAGTGGAGCCAAGTCCCGTTCTCCTCCCTGATTGCGGGGCCCTACTGATTTTTAGGTGGGTGCAGGGATGTGGAGTGTGGACGGTGCTGTGCTAGAGACATCTTCAACCACCGCTGGCACCTCTGGCCACTGCCAGTTCCTAACTTCTCCAAACTTTTCAGGGTCGTCTCTCACTCTTGTTTGAGTGTGACAGTTTTCGGCCGGACTGGGAACTGTGGCACTGCCCAGCAGGGAGGAGAGGGGGTAAAGTCTGAGAAGGGAGGGAGTAGAGGGGTTAAAACTGCAAGGTAAAGGAGAAGAGGGGTTACAGATTGAGGTGATGGAGTTGAGGAGTTACAGACTGAGAGAAGATGGGAGTTAGGGGGGATTAAGACCGAGGTGATGGAGGAGAGGGGATAAAGATTGAGAGGAGATGGAGTGGAGGGGTTGGACTCTGCTAAGTGGTAGAGTAGAAGGGCTGAACATTGTGAGGCGATGGAGTAGAGAAATTAAAACTGAGAGGTGATGGAGTAGAGAAGTTAAAACTGAGAGGTGATGGAGTAGAGAGGTTAAAAATTTACAGACGATGGAGCAGAGGGGTTAAAACTGCGAGGTGATGAAGTGGAAGGGTTAAAGGCTGCGAGCCCGTGGAGTGGAGGGGTTGAACAGTTCCAGGCGATGGTTCCTATCTCCGATGTCCGGCTGCTCCACGGCCGCTGGCCCGGCACATGGCCCGCCGGTGGCGGGAGCTGCTGCCCTCGCCACTCCCCCCTCGTTTCAAAAGCTGATTTTTTTTTTTTTCTCTTTAAAAAAGCAGGAAATAAAAAAAAGAAGCTCAGAGGTTGCGGAGGTGGGGCCGCGCGGGGCCGGGGCTGGCGGCGCTGGCGTCCCGTGTCCCGGCCGGGCTCCGCCGCCCCCCCCGCCCCTCCGTCCGTGTGTCCGGCCGCTCCGTCGGTCCGTCCCCCGCCGCCCCGCGCTCCTTCACGCATCTCGCTATTCACCCCCGCGCCTCGCAGACAAGGTTACCCCAGAGCGGCTCTGTAATCCTTCACTGAAATAGGCTTTATTGATTGCTCTGGTCTATTGTTCCCTTTTCAAGTCCCCCAAGTTCAAGTTCATCCCGGTGTTACATCATGTCTCGTTGCTAAGGGCAACCAGACAGCCCCAGACGTGACCGCCATCCGCAAGCGCGGCGCTGCGCCCTCCCACCGCCGCCAGCCGCGCTGACGTCGAGCCCCGCTCCCAACACACTGAACTATTTATTCTGCCTAATTTATGACCTCCACAGCAAGAGAGACCCCCACTCCAAAAACCAACACTGTTGTATATTTAATTAATCTGTCTTTCTCTGGCACTTGGGAAAGTTAGACAAAGGTCTAATTATTGTGTGTCGCTCCCCACACTTTTCTTTTTGGGGTGACTATTTGCATGGGAAAAGAAACGGCGAGGCTGGGCGCGAGTCCCCTCCCTCCAAAACACCTTTTTTTTCCCCCCTGCCCTATTGACATTTCATGAAATACTTTAGCTGCTTAAGGGAATTAGAAAAAAAAAATCTGATGTGAATGTAACTCCTTCGGAGTTGGTATTCAGTAACACAAATCAACTCATGACATGTTTAAATTTAAATGCTAACCACACACTCTGCGAGTTACTTTAAAGGTTAGTTTTTAATCAATAGAAGTTGCTGACTCGGGAGTTTTGAGCGGCGCAGTGCAGCTCTGGGGCCTTTGTCTCGCGTTGGGCTTTCAAACTTTTTTTTTTCTTGAGATGATTTTAGCAATGATTTGCAGACACAGAGCGCTATTGTGCTCCTGACTAGCAACATGTCAATAAAGGAGTAGAGTTACCATGCACTAGGGTGTCAATATGACTCCTGCAGACACTGCTCGGCCTTAATACCAACGAAAAACTTAACCCTTACAGGAGAGACCCGAACCAAACCGCACGCTCGTTTCAAAACTTCCTTGCCGGGGCTCTGCATGGCCCTGAGTGAAAAGCTGCTTTTACGGGACCCAAACTCACAGCACTTCGCCAACAGCTGCGTCCCGCTCCGCCTGCTCCTGCAGCCCCACTTGGATGAGATGTTTTATGGGCTGAGGCAGCAGAACAGCGAGACAGAGGGAGCATTTACCCAGCAGATCCCACCAACACTGCTCTCGGGACACCGGTTTAATTTAGAGCATCTTACAGCTGAAGCGCACACACAGAATGATCCTCCTTTTTCTGCTAATCATTTTAATATTAAGATCTCATATCCCCCTCAAGCCTCCTATACACGTCTAAGTCTTCCAGGATTAGGACTGAAGAGCACCATTGTTCCTCTGGAGCACCTGTGAAACTTCTCTGCAAGGGACAGGAGACCTCTGGCCTCAAATGAAAACGTCTAGGAAGCGTATTAGGCACTTGGAGACCCGATAGCTGGGACCTATCAAGGGGGTTTTTTTGCATGATTAGGGAGCTTAGAATGGAAAAAAAAAAGAAGCCTGGATCCCTACATTTGGATGGCTGAAGTATTTTGTGCCTTGCTTTAGAGTGCAGCTCAATGTCTAAGCACCTCACCCGTTTCATCCCTTCAGTTCTGTAACCTATCCGACTGCAACCACTCGGAGAAGGCGGTGTTGCCTTTCTTAATTTAAAATCTCCATTTAAATCATGGGCCCTATCGCAGTACGGTCAGGATGATATTATCTCCGTGCTTTTTCATAAAAGAGCCGGTGTTTTATTTCCCTTCTATTTACTTTGCAGTAGTGTTATCCCAGCGAGTTTAGAGCTAAATGAACCCACTGGAGCTAAAGGTCCTGCTCAGTAAAATTGCAGCCACACAGTTGTCGGTGCCGCTACGAGTCTGTATTGTCCTGCCGAGCATCTCGCTGTCCTTCTCCAGTGCTCAAGGTGAAACATCAGAAAGAATTCTGCAGTCCGGTACGAGATCTTTGCTTCCCTTTCTCCAGTCAAATGAAGAAGTAATCTCATCAGGTTGAAAAGTGCTGACTAAGGATTTAATAAAGTGCCTGCAGATGTGTGTCATCTCTAAGGTATTCAACTCATGTAATGCAAAACAGTTCCACACTGAATGTGCTTATAAAATTCCATTTAACCATTGCAGAGCTCTATTTTACTGTTCTCTGAGGAGTATTATCACACTTCTTTTTTCTCCCCCTAATTTACTGCACCATGAAAGTTGAAACTCGTATTTGAGAATCCTCACAGTAGTAAGGTTTTATGATCCATAAACAATATCTACTTGACTGAATCCTAAACAGGAAGTCTGAGATGGCAATTATGGTTCTCTGATAGCGCAAGTCTATTTGTTTCTTATGCACTCCTGGAGATAGCAGAGACACACGAAAATCCTCCAGCCACTCCTGACAGTCGGCTCCTTTGTACAGGAAGAACAGCAAGGAAACATTCCGTGATTCTGGATATTTAACAGGCAAAAAGCTCAAAGTGCCTCACTGACTTCTGTGGCAGTTTCTGCCTGAGTCAGGAGCCCAGGAACAGGCCCATTGTTTATGGAAACCTTCTCAGATCAGCCTTGCTGCACACCGTCCCTCACCCCCAGCCTCCCCTCGAGCACTGCTCACGTGTTTCCAACCAGAACGACAATCCAACCCAAACTTGTTCCATTTGCTTCTACCTGCACATCTCCTGCCCCAACAATGGGACCTTTCAGCTCGCGCAGAAAGCCGAGGCTGTGCACCCTCCCTATCTGTTTTTCGAATTAAGAAGTTAAACAAAAGTCCTCAAGGGCAAAGTTTAACGCTGCGGAAGGAGGTTGTTAATGTGGAATCCAGAACTGGGTGTGACAGTTGGCTTATTTCTCCGGGCGATGTAGGTTATTTAAGGACATTCACACGTTTGAAACTCTGACAAACTCTGAGCACAGCAGCTTTGGCTTCCCCATACCCACTCAGGGCTCAGACCTGCTCAGTGATAGCCATTTTCTGTGGGTTGCAGCCCAGTTTGTGTGCCCGGTGGCAGGACGGGTCGGTGCCATCGGGACTTCAAACGCGGCTGCTGCAGCACTGTGGCCGTTGCTGCCCCAGGTGCGTGCAGGAAGTGATCACTGCATGGGCCTGGGTGGGAAAACCCACCTGTGATAAGAGCCAAAATAAAATAAAATAAAATAAAATAAAATAAAATAAAACCCCACAGCTTTAGAGCTCACCGGCAAAGCGGCTGTTTGGGCAGCCCAGCTGAACCCCAGCCACGACCACTGGCACCTGTGGGGTCTCATTGCGGAGCGTTTTGTTTGGGGATGACATTGCAGTCACCTCAAGAACTTTGAGGCTCTCACGAACATTAACCCCAGGGAGATGAATAGGGGTAACGAGTTGGTTGCAAAGATAAAATGAGAATGTGAGCAGTAAAGCAGCGAACTGGGGCCTTTTGGCATCACCTTGTGAGAGGTGCCGGGAAGGCTCTTCCCCACGGTGCGTCGTGTGAAAGCGTGGGGACAAAACTGGGCCTTTGATGCCACTTCAAAAGGGTTGCCAGGGTGAGGGGAGACAGTGGCAGTTCAGCTTCTGGTGCGACTGGCTGGAGGGCTCCTGCAGACACAGCAACTGCCTCTGGTTTACCCCTCATCTGAATTCATCCCACTCTTCTTGTGCTTCCTCTAGAGCTTCTCCAGGCCCAAAAACTGATCTTACTGCGTAGGACCGAAAGGTGAATATAAAAGACAAGGTCACCTTTGTGCCTATTGGAGTTATTTTCTTAGAGCTGGGATTAATTATTTAGTAATTATATTTTCCAGACTGAAATACCAACAGGGACGTAAGTAGCATGTTGGTCATCCCCAAAGGGACATAAAATAGTGAGAGAATCTTCTGGTTCTCCAACATCCGCACCAGGAGAGTCACACACCCCACTCTGAGCACATTTGTATTGTCTGGAGGCAGATAAAACCTGTCCCAGGAGTGACACTGCTCTCCAGGCAATGCATACAGTAGCTCTGCATCCAATAGTTTTTGCGGGAATGCCAGTTGTGGCAAACTGCATTAAATTACGTGCAATAATTTTGTAATATGCACTTTTGCCTGCTGACTATTAAAAATGTATAGTAGTCCAAAACCACTTCTCTCCTGGGACCAACAAACTCACTTCAGGCAAGATTTCTGCTTGGGTTCAAACCTCAAGTTGGGAACAGCTAGTGTTTTTAAATAAGTCACCCCAAACCCTCCCAAACCTATGAAAACACACTCATACAGTAACTCCTGCTGTTGTTCCAGACATCTGAATGTTCCAGTAAAGTGTCCCAGCTGGCCCCAGATGTTTCTTAAGTATAAAGCAATGCTCTGAGTGCTGGACCCCCTGCTGCCTCGACCTGGAGCTCAGCGGATTAAAGATTGACTGCGCTATGACATATTCGCATTTAGCCTGAATATAATACAGCAAAGACTTATCAATGGCAAATGTTTGAAATGTAAGCCAGTCAGCAGAGTAGGCTGGCACTCTGAATATGATGTATAAATAATGTATGGGAACTTAAGATCTAAATTAGATCTACAGGAAGAAAACTTTCCCTTTTCTCTGCCTCTAAAAGAAAAGTTCTCTCACAATGAGGTCATTTTCCTGCCTGTCTTTTGGTTTACAAAATTGCTTTTAGGCAGAGGGTCTTCCCTTTACTTGGGGAACATTTCGCCAGTTACAGTTTTCCTCCAGTCTTCTAAAAAAACAAGCAACGAAGTTCACTTATTTGTTAGTAAATTGACTTTGAAATCTGCAAAATAACTTCTAAGCTTTGCGTGGTCGGCTGAAAGCTGACTGCAGCCATGCTAAACTGCAACCCTTGCTGTTTAAAAAAAGAAAAAAGATAGTGGAGGGAAAGAGAGAGAGGAAAAAGAAAGGGAGAAAGAGAGAGAAACAATCCCATTTTGGTTTTTGTTAGAGGACGGCATACTGCATAGATCAGAGACTTTTCAAAAAATAAAAACCCCCACTGTACACAAAGCACAGGAAAATGTGAGGAAAAAAGGAAAAACCTAAAAGCAGCTTAGAATGTGTTAACTCTGCCATTCTGTCAGCTTAAAGAGTATTTTATGCTTGATCAACAGCTCTCTTTTATTATGCTTTTCTTTCATTCATTCAAGACATCAAAGACCAGAACCACCAGTGTACCTGATCTACCAGAAGAACTTGTAAGGGTGTTCTAAAGAAACGGGGGTATTGGGAGCCAGACACCCCTGCGGACAAGGCAGTTCAAAGAGAATATTTCAACAATGATTACATTTTGTAAATCTTTGTACGAAAGACAGCTTATTTCCTGCTTTTTTCATGAAAAATAGATTCTATCCATTAAAGTGAGCCCACAGTATGAAAGTTACTTGAGATCTGAGGTACAGCAAGCGGATTAAGTGGAGGGTGAGATGAAATCTTTGAGAGAGACGATGGCTTTCTCTGATATTTGTCGCTGCCATAAGGTTTTCTGAGTGGGCTAGAAACTTTTTTTTTTTTTAATTATTTATTTGTAGACTTGCTGGTGGCAGTGAAGCCGTTTGTAAAAGCAAAATAAACCAGAATGAATCAGAAAAGGAAAATTGCAACAAATAAAAAAGGAACTGAGAAAACAAACGGCTGCAAAAAAACCTTTTGACATGTTTGAAAGGAAAACTATATATATTTGCCCCGCTCCAAAAATCGCAGGCAAGCCATTTAAATCCTGCAGACAACTCCGAAGTGCAGCGCACAGACCCAAGCCAGCTGTTTACTTTTCCAAGCCCGTGGTGGTTTCTGCATTGATAAACTATATAACCTCACACACACAGAAGGGATTTTAGCTATGCCAGACCTCATTGCTCTGTCCCGCTCTCTTTATGTGCTGTCACAGAATAAAAATGATCCTAACACAAACCCTGAAATAAGATCTCGCTCCAGAAAGAACATCTTTGTAGATATTTCCTGAGTTACTGCCAAGCGGGATTTTTTTTCGCCCATTCATCCTTTCAAAGTTTTGCTATAAACATAGCCAAAATTGTTCGGGAGTAATCAGAAATGACCAAAATATGACCCCCTAGCCAAGGCCAGCTGCGGGCAGAAGGGGAGGGAGCTGCCCCATGCCTGTGGCTGGGACAGCAGCCACCTCTGCCACCACACCTGGGTGACCCGCCAGCATCAGCATCACTTCCCCCCTTCAGTACAGACTTTTGCAAGAGAAGAAGGAAACAGCAGGACGCATGGAATCAAAGAGGCAAAACCAACTTTAAACCCACCTCCCGGTTTACACCTACTATTTCGAGGTAAAAGCAAATGTGCTTGCGAGGGGGATTGAGTTCTGCGCTTAACGCCTCGTTTTTAGACAGCCCCGTATTTTCCTCTGCTGGAAGCACAGTTAAATTTGCTCGGGAGAGCAACAATCCCATATTTCTTACAGCAGGTCTCACTCATTTCTTTCCTTTTATGAAACAACACGTGCATGGGGACTTGGAGCCGCTTATAACCTCATGCTGGGAAGCCCGGTGGAAACTGGGACAGCAGACACAGCGCTGCGACGGGACTTTCCAGCTTTTTGCTTGGATGAAAGCAAAACCCTTTGGCTCCCCAAAGTACAGCAACCCCCTGGACATGACACAAAAGCTGCTGGGTGCCCAGGGACCCCCCCAGTCCTGAGGGTGGGAGCCCGGGGCCTGCGGTGGCCCCGCTCCCAGCCCCGCTCCCAGCCCCGCTCCCAGCCCCGCTCCCAGCCCCGCTCGCAGCCCCTCAGCCCGGCCCAGGCCCCGGCTGCGCCTTCCCAAGTTCAAGTTCAGGTTTAAGGGAAATAAACCGCTCCTCGGGAGCCTGCAGCCAGCCCTCATTTCCATGTGATCCCTCTGAACTTCGCCTGCGCCAGCGCGCCCTGTTTCCAGGGCCCGCCGAAGGAATGTTTTACAGTTAGAGCCCGCAGTGCTTTCTCAGGCATTTCAGACCCAGAGGCCCAAGTTTCAAGCTGCAGCATTAAAAGTTTCCACAGAGCTACTGCAGAGAGAGGGAGGGAGGGGAGGGGGGAGGGAAATGAGGAGAACAATATCGTCTTAATTGTCTCTATATAGCTCCACAGTTAAAGTATTACTTTTTAAAGGGACATAATTTATTCTGGAGGCACGGTGTTATAACAACCAGTACATACTTTCACCGCGGCGTAACCCACTCTATTCTTCATTGTGCTTTCCGGTGGTGTTGCTTTTGCAGAACTCCTTGTTACGCCGTCCCCGATACTGTACTTACAGTTTTATTCAATTTAAGCCAGTTCCTGCAGTCCTCAGGCGAGCAAAACTCAACCCCTCCCCACCCCGAAGCCTCAGGAGTTCTGCCTGCACCAAGACTGCAAAAATAATCTCCCCTCAACCACCGTTTTTCTGCCCCCCCGAAAAAGTTTCTTTACTTTTATTGCTTTAGACAATCGGGGAAAGTCATCCAAAGAAAATCAAGCCCCAGCTTGGGCCTCCCAGGCTCTGCTCGCAGCGAGACAGCCCCAGCACACACGCACAGACACACACGTACACACACACCCAGGCCTTTGCCCGCACTCTCCTGCCCTGTCCCCTGCCACACGAGCTACGTGAGGGGCCCAGGGGTCCCAGTGTGATGGGTGGCTCTGCCAGCAAGCTGCTACAGACGCTCTGGCTCTTTGCTCTGCAGTTTGGGGTACAAAAAGGAGTTTTCGGCTCCTTTCCCCCCCCACCATTTCTCCGCTGGAGAGCACGGAGGAGGGAAAGGTTGCTACAGCATTCAGAGGTTGAAGGCTGAGGTGGCTTTTCCTTGCCCTGGCCATTCAGCTCCCGTGTCATCCTGGCTCTGACAGCCCCAGTGGAGCTGTAGGGGACCCATCCACCACCCCATCCCTGTCTAGGGGCTCCTCATGGTGTAACATCATGGGTCAAAAGGTAGTTGACCTACAACTACCAGAGGTAGTTCAGCTGGTTTTTTTGCCTGCCCTGAGAGATCATCAGGGCACACAGAGGAAAGCAAGGGGAAAGAATAACTTAGGCTGGACAGGAGAGCGAGCACTCCCTCCAAAATCCCCTCCAAAAGTTAGGTCCCTGCCTGTGCTCTCTATCTGGGGGTGAAGTGAACAAATGAGCAGCCCCGTGGGGACAGCAAAGTGTGCCCAGCCTGATCAAAGCAGGGCAAAAAGCAGGAAGCACGGGTTGGTGGGGACTGGGAGGCACAAGGGAGGAATTGGAATGTGGGCAGCAGGAACAGTGGGGCTGGCAGGGCACAGTCCTGGCAAAGGGACAGCTGGGGACCCCAGGATGAGGGGGCCAAGACAAGTTTTGAGAGGTGGGTAGAGCAAGACTGGGTTTGGAGACCGCAAAAAAGGAAGAGGAATTTGGGTTTTGGCAAGTCCTAGGTGTTACTGGGCAAGGAGATCAAAACTGGTCTCTAAATTAACACGGACAGAAATAGGAGCACAGAGGCAACTCTGGCACTTTTGACCTTAAAATTACAGAAGACAGTGAGGTGGAGGAATAATGACTCAATTCATCAGGAAAACCCCCCTTCCCAAAACTCCTCTTAAAAAAAGAAAGCCGAAAGGGCACTGAGCTGAAGAAAAAAAACTCTCCTGAACGTGGGAACTTTTGACATCTGCATTTTTCCTGATGCTCTGTACCTTGCTAAACTGCTCTAAGAAAAATGGAAGGTTGTGCATCATGCTTGTGCTCAGGGACCCAGTTGTGGGGATCCATGAAGGGACTTCTGTCACACTGTGGGGAATCCCATCCAGGGATGAGTCCTGTAAAGATCCACTGGGGCCAGGATGCTACAGGAGCTGAGTGGGGCAGGGAAAGACCACCCCAGGCTCCAGAGGTTGCCAGCTCTCCGTTGGAGAAATGGGAAAAGGCTTTGCAGCACATGATCCACCTTTGGATGAGAAGGGATGTATTAGACATGGTTGGCTAAAGGGAGTTGGGTCTTGGCCTAGCTTGGAGCAATTTTCACACATACTGTGAGATGCCAATGAAAGTCCTGGTGGAGTGTAAAGTCATTAAATGAGATGAAATTAAACAATTTAGTTATTTCTGCTTCATCATATTTGTGCAGTATGGCAGGCAGAATGAATTACTACTAATGATCAAATTTAGTAATACTAATTAAACTATCTCAATTTAATTAATACTAACAGAGAAAACAGACAAAATTGCTAATGTAAACCTTGAACTTAAAATCAAAAGGTGCCTCTTCGCTTTTGTGAGTCACTGAATGTGAGGCTTTTCCCTGAAAATAGCCTGTGTAGAAATGGCTCTTTGTACTCCCTAAGTAAGCTGCTCCATTGTATGGGTAACTACAGCTCTCCTCCAGCTTTCTTTCCCCCTTTTTTCCCCCCCTAAATGTTACTACTTTTGCTCCTTGTTTTCCCAAAGAGCTTCCAGGAGAAGAATCTGTTCAGACTCACTCAACATCAACAGCATTGATGAAGCAGTTACCACTACTGGGACAAATTCTGCCCTGTGTGCTTTGTAGGAAGAGAGTTTATAAAGAGCCTGTGGAGCCTCCCTTGTTGGGAAATTATGGAATCACAGAATGGTTTGGGTTGGAAAGGACCTTAAAGATCAGATGATCTTCCAAACTCCCTGCCATGGGTTTGGAACACCTTCCACTGGATGAAGTTGCTCCAAGCCCTGTCCAACCTGGTCTAAATTTTCAGATTTAGCCTACAAGACCAGTAATTTGGGAAAACTACAACCCCAAACACGTCTCTACATCAAGGAAGATGGCTTCAGAGTCGTTAAGAGTTAATACCTGTAACCACAAAATAAAAACTCCACAGATACATGAAGACTGCACTGCAAACCCTCTCCATAAGGAAAATGTGAATTTTAACCTTTATCTGATCTGAAAAAGTCTAGATTTACTCTACTGTGCATAGTTATAAGCAAAAGAAAAGCATAATTAAACAGAAATGTTATTGTATTTCTAAAACAAACTCCTGCCAATAACAAATCTTCCATCTCCTCCTCTCATCAGCTTCAATGAATGTACAGCCGGGTCCCATACCACAGATTCTCAGACATGACCTTTAACCTAAAGGACTACGAGAAAGTCCTTAAAAAAACCCCAGCAAACCAGGGAATAGCCAAACAAGGAATATAATGTGTCAAAGTGTTCTTCCATAATCTCAAATCTAATTGTTTAGCGCATGCAAAGATGAAAAAACCCCAATCCTACATGCAAATGTCATATCTCAGTTTATCCTTTTTTTTTTTTTTTAAATAGGTACTTTTCTGTTGTCATATTTAAAAATATGTAGTTCTAGAAAAGGCACCAAAGGATACCTAAAGTTGTATGAAGCTGCTTCAAGCAACGCAGAAATTAATAGAATCCTTGAATGATTTTGAGTGGAAGAAACCTTAAACCTGATATTTTTTCACGTCCTGCAGGGAAGGGACACCTCCCACTATTCCAGGCTGCTCCAAGCCCCATCCAATCTGGTCCTGGACACTTCCAAGGAAGGGGCAGTCACAACTTCTCTGGAAAACCTGTGCCAGGCCTCCCCACCCTCACAGGGAACAATTTCTTCCTAAATTATTGTGTTCAGCCTCAGAGGTGGCTGCATTGTGTTGGTTGTGACTTTGGTTACTCATATCTCATAATTAAAATTACATTTCAGTGCCTTCTGCAGTGCATTCAGCTGCATCTCTTCATGTGTAATAACCAGTGTTTGTATAGATGATGTAACAGTTGGGTCACACAAGTGAATATGCCTGAGAATATTATGATTATAGTGTCAGTACTGTTTTCAAAGTTGAATATTAATAACTAAAGCAACTAAAGGGAAACCTAGAAGATATTTTTAAGTTTAGTCTCTTGATTTTTATGAATTTTTTTTTAAATCCTGGTTTTAAATTAAACTTTTCCAGTTCTACCTATGTTCAAGCAGAAAATGCTATCAAAGCAAAAGCCTAAAACGAGATGTGTTTTGCTGTTCTAAACTAAAACCAGGTAAAATTTGAAAGCTGCAACTTCCCATGCTGTTAGCAATCCTTACTAAGAACAGACACCTTTGTCAAATTTAAATAGATTTCACCAACATTGAGGTAATTTTGCTTATTTCTTTTGAAACCCCAGTCTCCCCTCTCTGTGTTTTTTATATTTGCCTAGGACAGTCCAGCACTGGGCAGGTGCTGTTCAGTGTCTTGGGAACATGGAATCTGCTGCAAACTGAGGACTCCTTTTCTGTTAAGAAAAGGCTTCTTTTGGTCCTTTCTTATGGAATTCAGTATTAATTTCAGAGCAAGACAGTCTGTTTTGCCAATTTGTTCACCTCTGGAGCTTATTCATTCCTTGACCTCTGTGTTCATGCCATTTAGCAAAGGTGATTCCTAGAACAGAGGTACCTTAATGCCTATCCGTTGGGAAGGATGTAGGGATTGTGGTCTTTAATTTTTGACCTTCATTGTAGATGGTGGTCCTAATACTTTGATTGCGGAATTTTAAAAAAGTATATATGGCAGTTGGCAAAAAATTTTAATGTTCCAGTAAATGCAAAAGCCATAAATTCAGCTGCTGACCTTTTCCATCCAGGTCACATGTGACACCTACTGGAGTTTGTCAGGCTGGGTGGAATTTATGGAGCTCATATACGTATCAGCTGCAAAGGCTGAACTTTCATGAAATGTCTTTCAAAGGCACTTCCAAAACCCTTGTAAAAAGTCAGTATGGCTTTTTTTTTTTTTTTTTTTTTTTTTTTTTAAGGGTATACATTCTGCACACATTTTAAAAGGTCTCATCGTGCTACCTCTGCAAATCTTCAGCACCTGGGAAACTGCAGCTCTTAAATTATTACTCTTTACAAAATAGAGAAATGGGGCCAGGCATGTAAATTATTGTGATCACCAACTTCCAACAGCCCTTCCCGAGCCTGCCTCTCTGTGCATTCCTTTCTTTCTGGTGTGCAGCCTCCTGCCTCTCTCTGGGATCGAAGGTATCGATGGTGTATTGTCAGTCAGAGAAATGGGATTTGATAGTGCCCTCAAGCAGCTGCAGAAGAAGGGAAAGGAATACAAAACCTACCCAGGTCCACACCGTCAGCGTGAGATCAATGCTCTCAATAATACGTTTGCCGCCACGTAGCGCCCTAACTGTCGCAATTAATAATGTAGAAGGAGCTGATTAACTTAAGTAAAGTGCTCTCCACTGTGTAAACACATAAAGATCTATAGGGCCAAAGAGGAAAGAACGAACAAAACGTCATTTTTATATTTTATGTGGACACATTCTTGCTTTCTATTCTGCTCTTGTAACAATTACTGTACTAGCCACTCTGACAGAGTCAATAAATTGATTGTGGACCTGATGCAGCAGTGAGCAGACTAATCCAATACAGCATTATCTGTGGAGGCTGGGGCAGGCAGTGGTGGCCAGGAAATCAGCCAAGCCAGCCAACAGCAGCAAGAGGCACAGAACCATCACCTTGCCCTAGCCTGCCTTGATCTGTGTGTGTGAAGGTAGGGATGTGAGCAGTGCTCTGCCCATGCTGCGCCCTCAAAGCCCTTCTAAGACTCCTCAGGGCCCCGTGGTTCAGCAGGGATCTGCCCCTAAACTGGACCCTGTGGCTCAGGGAGGACCAGCTCATCTCATTTCCTCATGTTGGCAGCCATGAATTTAAACACCTGCTGACTCTTCTCCCACTACACCAAAGTCAACTGCACCCACCACAACACAGCAAGAACTGCTGCCTGTCTGCTGAAAAACAAATCTGGGAGTCCCCTCCCTTGTCCTCTGACCTGTGAACACAGGCAATGTCACATTTTGTCAGCTTAAAAGGCCGCTTGGGTCTGGTATTATGTCTCTGACAGTGGTTGCAGTCCTCTTGGGAGGAAGCTGCAAGAATCCCAACAAAAGGAGATGGACCAAAATGATTTGGCCTGAGGGGAAGCTTCTTCCCAGCCCCATGCAGTAAGTGGTAGGCCTTGTAAATCCATGTTAGCGGGGAATATGAGATTGAAAAAATAAAAATAAAAGAAAGTTTCCTGCTGAATGGAAAAAAGAAAACTGTTTTTTTGGCAGAAGTTCTTCAAGAAGGAGAACATAGGCCATTGTTATTATGAAGACTTTTCAATGAAAACACAGAAAATCATTGCCTTTTAGAGTAATTGTTTAGCTAAAGAAAGGTTACACAGCTTGTAGAGAATTTAGTAAGAAATTAAATCTCTCCAGCTCATTCATCATATTTCTGCATTTGCCAACTCTTCCCACCAGGCCCACACTTACTTCTTCCCTTTCTTCTCCCCCACTGTGGAGTAAGTAATGGCCATAAAACCCACAGAAAGGCAGCCTTACGCACAGGCTTCCTGGTTATTGTGAGGAGGGGGAAAACTCACTAAGTTTAATTGCTTAGTTTGGGAAATTCTTCTATGTCCATTGTAAATAATTCTATGCTAAATCTACTGGAAATAGGATGCTGAGTGCTGGTTTCCAAAAAAGAGTCTGAACTGTTCACCAGAGCCTACGAGGAGGAGGAGGAAGAAAAAGCCCAGGAACAAGGATCTCCCCTGCTGAGGACTAACCCAGGCATTTTGGGACTCATTTGGCTCCAGCTCAGTTTGAAGATGAAGCCACATGATGGCATTGGGAAGTTTTCTGTGAATCCTTAACTTTATAGAGCAGTATGTGCTTTCTTTTTGAGGTGTGCTGTCCTCAGCTCTTTTGAGGAACTGACCTGAGAGTGGAATTCCATAATCCTGCTCTGTGCAAGTTAAATGGCCTCTGTGCCCTGAGCTGAACAGGAGGGGAGTTACCCTCATTTCTGGTCACCCTTGTGACCTTTGCTTGGTGAGTCTGGCACTGCATTTCCTATCCACATTCTCTCTAGGCTCACACTGCATTTTCAGAGCCATCCCTCAAGTTCAGATTGGTATTGCTAAATCCTGGGTGGAAGAGAAAACGCAGCACCAAAATTCAGCTCATATGTCAGTAGCCTGATGCCATTGGAGCAACAGCAAAGCACTTTTTGGACAGAGAGCAAAACTTTGAGTGATCATAAGGGGGCTCAGAGCCTCCAGGTGTTGGAGGAGAGCAGCCCTCACTTCCCTTTGCCAATATGGGAAAATCCACAGATCCCTAGAGGGTTTGGGAGCAGAGTGATCCCTCTAAGTTTAGCAGCTCTAGAAAGTAGCAGTCCCACACCCCAAAACTGTGGTTTTATATCTGATCTATGCAAATTTCTCATCTTTACACACTAGAGATGTTATTCCTTCATGGAAATCATGTTGTGAACCTCCCACTACATTTACTGGACAGGCCAAGAGACAGAAAAGGAACATTCAAGTCTGCCTAGAAGTGCTTTTGGGCTGAAATTGGACACATATACTGGCTTAGGGAGGTTACTCTATGGAATATGGAATTCTAAGGGGGCTGAGTGTAACAAATGCTTCCAAGTTAGTGTTTTTTATCTCCATTCACACTCAGACACGAGCAGTACATCCAGCCTCGAGGATGAGTATTTTGATCCTGAGGAGGGACAGTCCTTTGAGCTACAAGTAGCTCTGACCTGGCTTATAAACAGCTCTGCTGAGAACCCCCCGAAATAAAAGGGCTGGTGTCATTCCTGCAGTCTCTCATGTTCTGTGCCATGTCCCCCATGCACCCCTCGAGCTGTCCCTGCCCTGCCCTGGCCTGCCCTGTGTGCCGTGGCTCAGTGCCACCAAACCCTGCCCTACCCAAGCCTCGCTGGGGCCAGCAGGTCCTGCCTGCGTGCCCGGTGCCATTCCTGGGCTCTGGGAAACAGGAGGAAGGCAGCAGGGTGTGCAGGCAGCCAGGCCAGCACACCCTGGTGCTCATTAATAAAGCACACGGCCACGAGCTGTGTGGGGCTCAGCATCCCCTTGGGAGCGGGCAAAGGGCAGGGCACGGTGGCAGTGAGCAGCAGGGATGGAAAATCCCCGTGAAGCCAGGCACACAGTTTGATTTGTGCAAAGGAAAAATGTGTGCACTGGTTTCTTTCTTCCATAGGGTGGCAATGGAACCTGGGCACAGAGCAGTTTCAGCTGCAGGAGCGGAGCGCTGCAGGAGCTGCATCAGCTTCCCAGCCAAGGTGCTGATTGGATCTACGGATCCTGTACACTTTTGGGGCATGCCACTGATGGGGCTGCTTCCCTGCCTCCCTCCTGGAGAGGGGCATCACCTGCACCACGCTCCTCTTTGGATTCCAGTGTCTGTGGAAGAATCCTCTACTCTGGAATTCGCCTTCCCCCTTGCTCTGACAGAGCTCACATCTGCTGTCCTACAGGACACAGCATCCAGCTCATTTTTTTCTCATGCCCTTTGTTTTAAAGTGCTGCCAGTGAAAAATTGCAGGTTGCAGTTTGCTCTCTAAAAAAAAAAAAAAAAGCTTGTGGGGAAGCAAAACAGGCTTTGCCTTGTCTCTGGGAAAAAAAAGTAATTGTACAATTAGGTTTGTGTATGCACCTGAGGCATATGGTGGTTTTTTTAGAGATAAATAAAAGCCCAAAAGGAGAAAGCTACAAAGATATCACTGTCTAATTTGGAAAAGGCAGGGAGCAGGAGCAGATCTAAAGAAGTTAGCAATTTTCTTGTACTATAAACACACTTTGCTAAACTTCAGTGATTTCCCCCCTAAGTTACTATTGCTCTTTTAAAGATGTATTTCACAGGGTGCATTTTTGTACCTGGTCTTTATAAGGCTGTTCTGCTGAGCTTGCTCATTTTCATACCTGCTATTTTGCTGCCTAGATAAGCTTGTTTGACTTTTGGGGTTTTTTTAAAAACTTTATTCCAGTGTTCTAGGCAGGTTACATGCCTTTTGTTTCAGTTGTTTTGTGTTACAAAGGATGAGTTCTATCTAGAGATCTCTTGTAGCTGGGTGGCTCTAGGGCCCCACCAGGGAAAAGTGTGAAAACGCAAGACCTTTGCTTTTTATCCAGGATCCGACTGTGCTTTCGAAGGAGTTTCTACTTCAGTCCTTCTAGAAAAATTTTTTATCTTTTCCTACAGAAAGTCAAGGGAATAAATATTTGGGTTTGTGCTTAAGTAAATTTTTAGAAACTACCTGGGATGGATCTGATATAAAGCATGTTTAGATTAGAAAGGGATTTTTCCTGAAACAGCTGGTCAGGGCTCCAGGATTCACTTTCTCACAGGGTTAAGTGGTTGATTCTCTGCCTGGGTGCCTGGGGAGGCAGTTTCTGTTCCCTGCATCCTCATAACCTCCCTGTGCAGGGCACAAGGGCCAGTGGCAGGTAGGAGCGATTAGATGGAGCAGGCATGTGTTTCTCAGGAGCTGTTTTTAGCACCCTAAGTACAATTTCCTGGAAGATGTAGGCTAAGTAGGTGGCAAACAGGACTCAGCATAGTAAACAATGTTTAGTGTGAAGTGGAGCTGCAGCAGATGAGTACAGCACGCTGATCCCTAAAGGAATTTTGTACCCTAGAGCAAAGCCAGGGCATTAGAGAGCAGCAAACAGCATTTGGAGTGGTGAGTGGCAAACCCTGGTCACAGCTCGCTAGTTTAGCATTCCCAGCTGCATGCACTCCCAGCTCATAGCCTGTGTTTCACTATTAATTTTAGGAAAAAACCACCTCAAAATTCAAACCCTTTATTCACCTTGGTGCTACTGAGAGGCTTGTCCCTAATTAATGTGATGGGACTTTCCCATCCCTCTACCACTCTCCGCATTACAAGTCCTTGGCAATATGAGAGACGTATCTATTACTTAGTCATGAGCTATCCAGACCAACTTGCTTTTGAAACCAGAGCCCCCGTACCCCAGGCATCCTGTATTTCTGATTTGCATATGGAAAAGGCAGTTAAAAAGCTGATGCCCCCATATTGCTTGCGAGTCAAGTAGCAAAAGTAAATGATTTATCAAGCAAAGGTTACAACACCTGTGCCTTTTTGTCAACATATACAGGGGATGCCAAGTCAAGTGTTGCTTCTAATAGCTCAAAGAGAAATTTAGATTCAAATAACCCCCAAGACAGGACAATTGTGCAGTGAGTGGAGTGGCAGAGTGATGGATGGTGCAAAACCAAACCAACTGATAAGTTTGGAAGCTGCTAAAACCAGGCAAAGCCAACAGCCCTTTGGGGGCTTTTGTTACCAAATCAGAACTACTGAATTAAAGCAGTTTATTTCCCCATCTCTTCTATGATGGAGTGGTTGTCCTGTTACAACCTTTGTTGATAAAGGAAGATGACTTTTTAAATGAATACTATATAAATTCTGTAAAATTCTTTTAAGGGATTGTATTTGACACAACATGACATAAATCAGAACATAGTACTAATGGAAATATCTGCTGATAATTTTTCTAATACTGATTAAGAAAGGCATGTAGTGGGTTTGGAAACAGCCCAGGACAGAATGAGCCTTGCCCCAGCCCAGCCATGCCGTTGTACATTTGCCTGGGATTTTATTCCAATGTTCTGGGAATGGCCATGTATGGGAACTGTGACTCCTGCTCCGTGGAGCTGCCACATCCCTGTGCACAGACTCACTTCTGCAGCACTTGAAGACTAATGATGATGATGATGATGATGATGATGTGTAAATAGTGCTTATAGTCCAATGTTCCACCAAGAGAACATCAGAGCCACCAAAAATCTGAGCAAAATATTTTCATATGGGTTGTAGCTGGACCATAATTTTAAAAAAGCAGATGTTCAGATACAGCCTTAATTTTTACTTTATTACTCCAGCAGTAAAGAGTTGCTTAACCCTTATATTTAAGCTTGACTTCCAGAAGCTCAGAGTGTTCCCTCTTTCCTCGTGTCTCAGGGAGCTGTTTCCCTGGTAGTTAGTGGTCCTTAGGACCTGTATCTTAGCCTGACTCTACACGTACTGTAAAGATCCTGATGGAAAGGAGCCACCCCAGCTGCTTTTAATAACACAGTCCTATGTGTTATTACATTTCCAATTTGAAAATATCCTAAGTGGTCATTCTATACACCAATGCTCTGCGAAAAAGAGCACAAAAGCCCGTCTTTGTTTAGAGGAATGCTACGTAAATCCCAAATCATTTCAGTTAGCACTTTTGCCTCACTTCTCTGACTCAAAGCACAGTCAACTTCAGAGTTCTTTCATGAATAAGTAGTGAGTTTGCTGATAAATTATATATTTAGTATCAAGTGGGCTGTGGTGGTGTAATGATGTATAGAAGCAGGGAGATGCAGCTGGAGTCAGAGACTGGAAGTCAGTCTCCTTGCCCACTGCAGCATGTTAGACTTTAATTGAAAGCTGTGCTTGAGTATTGTTTTTCACTGTACAGCATTGTTATTCACTACACTGCATTACAGAGGAGCACTTAAAGTAACGCTAGAGCACTTTAAAATGATTTAAGTCATAAATAAGGAGGATAAAAGTTTATGGTCAACAAACTTATCTGGGAAACTTAGGCTGCAGGATGCAAGTAAGTTTGAAATATCTTTGGAGACTTAATACTGTTGTGTCTTACTACATAATCAATTTACCAACTAAGAGTTTTTCAAGTCTTCTGGAAAAGGTAAGTAGCATTCTCCAAAGGGTTTCAGGTTTCCTGAGCTATGAAGGAAAAGATCAAATGCTTAAGGACTTTAGCAGTACACCTTAACATTCCTGTTTCCTGATTTCAGCTCATTTCTGTGTATTCCAGTTATTTCCAAAACAACTGGAGAAATATGATAGAAATTGGAAGGTGCATGAAAACTTGCCACACCCATTAACCCAATAAAGCACAAGGCTGGAAAAGTGGGGTGCAGGCTGAGTTTTGTTAAGGCATGAAAAAACCCCCCAGAATCTGATGGGTTAAACCCCTCTCTGCATTGCTGCTGTACTTTCTGTGACCCTATTTAATGCAGAGAAGGTTTGAGATTCGATATAGTTTAACCTGTGCTGTGCACAGAGCTATAAACTAAAGCCCCTAACAAATTGTACACAAAGAGCAGACAGCAAAAAAACCACGTTGTGCTCACAGGCAGCTGCTTGCAGCCCTGTAAACTGAAAATCTTTGGGAATGAGTGACCTGTGTTTCAGTGACAGTGGAGGTGCTGAAGCCATCACAACGAGGAGTCTGTCTTCATGCACCTACTGTGGCATGTGACAGCCATTAATCTGCACACTAATTATTCAGAAGCCTATAAACCATTTGAAAGAACTTACAGGAGCCAAGGGTAGTAATGCCCAGTTTGCCAGTTATTTGAATTATTGCTTTTTAGTCACTGCAACCAGCTCAAAACAAAATCACAAATATTTCGTGGAGTTGACCTTTAAAAGAATTGCAACGTAGTCAAGCAATCACTTCAGACTATAAACTACAGTTGTCCTAAAGAACTAACTCTGCTCACTTTTTTATACCTTCCCCCTCATGATAACGTGATATTAAGCCCAGACTTAATTTTTTCAACATCTGGCTCAAATTAGCTGCTAACAAAACTGCCAACAACTATTTTCTTAATCGACCCTGGGAATTTGATACAACTTGGAAAAAGCACATTTAAATCTCGTCCTTCTCCTAAAGAAACACAAATGTTTACTTGAGCTTCTGATTTGACCATAGCAGGACCATGAATTCAGCTAACCCAGCTTTATAGGCCTGCCTCAACTGGACTTTTTTCTCTTTGTGTAAGGAAAACAGATGTGCTCGCAATTACAAAAATCTCCTGCTCGCTCAAAGCCCACCATGCAAATGGCCAACCAGGAGTTTGAGTATTTTTTTTGGAGCAGTCTCCCGTTGTGTCTGCTGGGGGACTACAGGGCACCGTTACCTGTTGGGTGTCTCTGAGCTCCTTTTGCATATCACAGACTGGTTTGGGTTGGGAGGGACCTTAAAGATCATCTTGTTTCATGGGACACCTTCCACTATCCCAGGTGCCCCAAGCCTTGTCCACTCTTTCCTTGGACACTCCCAAGGATGGGGCAGCCACAATTTCTCTGGGCAACCTGTAGCAGGGTCCCACCACCCTCACAGGGAAGGATTTCTCCCTACCATCTAATCTAAACACAATTAAATGCAGTGCCTGGGGAGCAGGTTGGAGCCAAAGCCTTTGAAACCCCGACCCTAGAGCAAACAACTGCACGCTGGGAGCCAACACCTCAGAAAGCAAAGAGAGATCCTTCCAGTTACAAAAGCAGCGTTATCATCACACAAGCCCAAAAAAAAAAAAAAAAATAAGAAGAAAGGGAAAAAAAAATCACAAGAGACAAACAAACTGCAAGTGACATTTCACTGTAGTTACTGAGACCATGTGGGTGAAGTGACAGCGGCAGGGCAGCTGCTCCGCGGGGACACGTTAGAGGACACTGGAGGAGGAGGAGGAGGAGGAGGAGGAGAAGAGGCTGCAGGCAAACAGAGAAGTCGAAAGCGGCCCACCTGAGTCTGTTGAGGGATATTTACAAAGCTTGGATCCCGTGGTCCAACACTGACGAATCGGTTTGCGGGGGAGGTGCTGGGTGTCGAGTAGGCTGTGAAGGGAAGGGACACATGCGTTGAGGAAGCGGCACTAGATTGCACACGAACAACACCAAAACACACTGTCTCAGAGCCACCTAAGCAGATGTTTGACATAGAAATGTGCGAACGTTTTAGAGAGCGAGAGTTTGGTTTGAGACGCTGGAAAGGCTTGGGCTTAATGGTGGGGGTGTCAACACGTAGGGGACTGGGCTGCTGGGAGAGGGGATGGCCACAACGTGGGCTTCAGGTTCTCCAGCCTGAAGGAGAACCACTGCAGGCCTTTCCATGATGGGCTGGCACAGGAGATTTCTGCAGGTCCTGGCTGTTTGCACTCAAATGTCTGGTATCTCTATTTTTAACAGAGTTTTGTATAGCAATGAAATTACCTAAGCGCTCATCAACAGAATCAGACCCTTTATTTCATGCTAGTCCAGCATTCTCTCTGGATATAAAGTTTTGGTTTTCATACTGCTGTGGTCTGCACTCTCTAAAATGTTCACTTGATGTGTCTGACAAACTAGGAAGATCCTTTCGGTAAAAAATTAATGGGTTGCAGTTTCACTGGGGTGGTAAGTGCAATCAGTCTGAAGGCTGAAGCTGCCTTTAAAAACTGGAGTGGCTCCCATAAATGTAAAGCTATTAAATGCAATGCAAGCCAAGAACCCAGATTACTTCCAAACTTGAAGTACTTTAATGATTTTATTGTTGCATTATATTCTCCACTGCAACTGTCCACAATGCCACATACTTCCACATCCAAAAGCTTTCAATGCATTTTTAGTCTTCCTCTCATTTGAAAACCCTCAAGCAATCTTCTCTCTTCCTCAGTTTTTTGCATGTTTTGATCTGAATTCAAATAACGTAAATAGATGCCTTAATACAAAGAAAGCTCCTATCTATTTTGAATATATTTATGGGAATGCATTCTGCTGAATAAAATCCCCAGACAATCTAACTATCCAATGAAGAGACAAAAAAAAAACAATAGTAAAAGGAAAGTCACTTGCCAAATTCCAGTCAGGCTAAATATAATGTTGAGGCCTCAACGTTACAGAAAAGTAAAGTGAGTTAAGAGTCAGAGAAGACACTGAGCTGGCTGTGTGGAGGAAACTCTTTTACCTTTCTGAAGGCAAATGCTTGGTGAAGAGGGATTACACTGGAGGAGCCTTTGGTTTAAGACTGTGCCAAATCAGACCAATGCTCCACCTTGGCCATTGCCACCTCTCTTAGAAGCCATAAGCAGATGCAAACAAAACAGGTTCACATATTTACTTTCTCCCATTCTTTCCCACCTCTGATTATTTTCAGCTCAGGGACTTCCTGTATTTAAGGCCCTGGAGGGCTTTCTCACCCAATGCCCAGTCTGCACTTGGACCCATGTGGATGTTCTGCATCCCACAAAGCCCTTGGGTGATGAGTTCCTAAGTCTAGGAGCATGCAGAACCACATCCTTCAAGTCTCACAAACGTCTTGTGATGCCTCCTACTTCTTACAGTGTAATCAGAAAACCTCCCTTCCTCAAGATTCCCTGAACTCACCCCAGGAACTGCATATCTTCATTTCCTACTGATATGAGGGGAGATAAGGCACTCCTGAATTCTAAGAAGGAATTTTTCCCACTTGTTTCTGGTGAGGTGAGCTTTTCTCTCCAAGAAGCTAACACTTGCAAAAATCATGCAAGGAACACTTTTCCTTCACAAAGTCTTAAAGGAATTTTTAAGTCACTAATTTATCTTCCTGAGATGGTTTTGCAAATTGTGGTGCAGCTTGAATATTATGAACAGATAAGCTGGATGTTACTCCTACCTGCAAATCAAGGAAGAAATTAACTGAGTAGATCTGGTGAGATCTCACCTTTTTACCATGTTAGTTTGGTTAATAATTCAAAGAAGCCACACATTTGCAAAGGGCATTTCCCTGTTGCTAGTGACTTGTATTAAGATTCTTCTGTGCTGTTCTTTGTGGAAGTTTTGGGTTTTTTTAGCTGACTAATGAACTAATGTGCAAGACTAAGAATTCTTTCTGCAGTGGGGAAAATCAACTTAGAGCTCAAAAATCAAACATCTGTTGTTTGGTTCTCCTGGTCTACTTTTAAGGAAGCAGATTGAGTGGAGAGGCCATTTAATCCCTTGGAGCAGGTAAGTTCCACCCAGAAGGGAAGGAACTCAAGATCTTGTTTACAGTTCCCCGCTGGCAGATACTTTTGCTGTGATATTTGGTAGAAAATCAAAGGGGAACCAGCAGAATGCTGACTTAAATGGCTTCTCTGTTCAAACAAAAAAATTTGAAAGCATTTGAGAAGTGTGTAATATGCACAAAAGTCCCCTCAAATCTTGCTGGGTGAGTTGCTATGTATACCTTCCTTCCGCTCCAAACGATGTTTAATTTGCTTTCTGAAAATACTCGGATGTCAGCTTGGTATTTCCTTCAGGTCATATAACTGCATTGCTGAAGCCAAGGGGGGAAGAGCACCAAAACGACAAATATGCAGAGGATTTACACTGGACTCTCCCAAGGTGCTGTTCCCTCTTTGCTGTAAAATGTCCTGGGATGTTTGTGGATTGTAAGGGGCCATTTTGGCTTGGAATATTGAGCTGACGTAGAATACACATTCCCCTGTTAGGGGGGAATTTGTTTCAGGAAAGGGAGAAGTTCTGAGTGTTGCTTAGACCATGATCAACTTCCAGCTGCATCTTACTGTCTTCAGATAAATACCCTTGGCTGACATGGAGGTGGGATTCCTGGAAGTCTGATCCCTAGGCTTTGCCCCAGAATTAGGATGGGGCAAACTGTCTCACTGGATAAAGCTGTGTCACATTATATTATAGCATAAATATAAGCTAAGCCTATGCTGGGGTCCTCACACTCCAGTTTGGGAAAAGTCAAAGCATGGAAAGGGACAAGGAACAGCAGCCAGGTCGCTTAGGCAGATCTTCTCCAGATTTTATCAGCTTTGCTCCATGGGAATTGCATAGACCTACATGAGTTTACACCAGATCATGACTGTCCTGTTGGGCATGAATAGAAACAGCTTCCTGCCCAGCCTGCTCTTTCTGCTACTGGAATTCACCAAGGATTGTCTGCAACATCATAGCCCACAGCCAAGGAAATGAATGTGATGCCACAAATTTACTATGATGCTTCACTTCAGGAACAAGCAAAACAGGAGCTGGCAGAGAAAGAACATTTGCTCACACAGACAGCTTTGATATTTAGCCAAAATGGCAAGAAATTGTATGAAAGACAAGACAAACAAACAGTTTTGAGGATGTTGTGTGTTTTAAAGTTGCCTGTAGTAGGGAAATGTTACTTTAAAATATACTTTCCTGAAATAACTGCTGTTAAGAGCAGGAGTGTGTAATTTATTGTTGTTCTGGATTAAAAGGATTGGTAAAGATGATTTGGGAGGGTGATGACCTAATGTACCACTAGGTCTCCCTTTTACAGACCAAGGTGGCAGGTACATGTGTTTGATGTGAAGAGTTGTCCTGTTTCTCAAGCTGCAGCAAGAGGATTAACTGGAGGAATATGGTGCAGTAGAACAATTCTTACTGCAGTGCATTCTGCAGCTAAGTATCTGGGAGGGAACTGCAAATTTTAGCAAATTGAATGATAGAGTCAACCCTCATTTTTGTGGATGGGGAAGGGAGTGAACAGAAAGCTCAGACTTTCCCAGAAGGTGCTTAGTCAATGCATAGCAGAGGAAGGGAGAGAAAGCCAATCTGATTGCAGGGTCGTGGAAATGTTTAGGTTGGAGAAGACCTTTAAGATCATTGAGTCCAACCCCTACCCCAGCACTGCCAAGGCCACCACTGCCCCATGTCCCCAAGTGCCACATCCACAGGGCTTTTAAATCCTTCCAGGGATGGGGACTCCACCACTGCCCCTGCTCCAGTGCTTGACCACTGTTTCTGTGAAGAAATTTTTCCCAATATCCAATCTAAACCTCCCCTGGGGTGACCTGAGACCATTTCCTTTTGTCCTGTTCCTGCTCCCTAGGAGCAGAGCCCTACTACCCCCCGGCTGTCCCCTCCTGTCAGGGAGTTGTGCAGAGCCACAAGGTCCCCCCTGAGCCTCCTTTTCTCCAGGCTGAGCCCCCCCAGCTCCCTCAGCCCCTCCAGACCCTTCTTCAGATCCATTCGTGTCCCAGGACACTCTCCAGCACTTCAATGTTTTCCTCCTGGATTCAAGGTGTGGCCTCACCAGTGCCCAGCACAGGGGACAGTCACAGCCTGGGTCCTGTGGCCACACCAGAGCTGATGCAGGCCAGGTGCCTTTGGCCTTCTTGGCCACCTGGGCTCATGTTCAGCTGCTGCTGACCAGTATCCTCAAGTCATTTTCCAGCTTTCCAGCCACTCTGTTCCAAGCCTGGAAAGTTCCATGGGATGTGACCCAAGGGCAGCACTTGGCACTTGGCTTTATGAATCCTGTACTACAGCCATAAGATCATTCTCCTCATCCTGACACAAATTCCATTTAACAAGAAAACTCTGTTCAAAGGGACATTAACCAGTAATGAGTTTGTTTAAGTTAAGAGTTGTGAATCTCAGAAAAGAACACTTTGTTTTAAAATGCTGTTTAAAAGTCAGGGTGTAGAGGATGGCAGTATCTTAGGCTCTGCTTTGGAATGATTTAATTATGATAGTGATAAAGCCCAACTGGAATGTAGTGGAGGTGGTGATTGCTTTGGGCAGTGAGATATTAAACCCCAAAACTGCCAAGTTCAAGAAAATATTGTGTTGTGTTTGTAATGGGTTACCAACCAAAGAAAATCAAGAAGAGATCTGAGATAAGATAATGTTGGGTCTGCTTCTGATATCAGAGATATGTTCTATTGAAAAAGGTTTTGTGGAGGAAAAATGAACCTCCGAAACCTCGTGAATCCCATCTCCATTGTGCCATCTGACTGAGGAAAATGCTGGCTTTCCAAAGGGGTAAGATTTGCAGCTGAAATTGTCAGCTCCCAGAGCATTCCTGGCCACCCAGTAGCAGCAAATCCCCAGTGTGCATCTCCAGGGGCTCTTCCTTCCTTGGACAGCACTAATGTTCATGTTTTGGTTAATGTCACAGCTGGAGAGTTTCACTATTGCTCTGAGAATCATTAACCACCTTGTTGTGATTTTTAGCTCTCACTCCCAGGAGGCCATGCTGTATTGAACAGCTGCTCCCGGCTCCTGCACCCCTCAGGAGGGCCATATTCCAATTTTTGGTTGGGCCGTGACTGCATTTTGTTTCTGCTGAGGGCTTTCTGCTAGACCAAAAAAGGGAAGGAGAATGGAACAAATGCAAACCCCTTTCACTCCATTTCCTTGGGAGGAGGGGGGTTCATTCTCTTCCACACAGCTTAAGGAGAGAGTCTGGCCAAAATTTAACATCTCTCCTGCCTTTGTTGCAGAAGTGACTTTCCAATATCCTCAAGCTCTGCGGGGCAGCCAGCCATAGCCCGGCGACACTCCCAGAACCGGTGCGCTCCAGCAGCTCGTAACCATGGAAAACACCTTTTTGTGAGGCTTTTATGGAACTCTGGTGAATCTGCACTCGCTATTTGAGGGCTAATATTTAGTTAAGGAAAAAATAAACACGGAGGGAAATGGAGGGTTGGTCCTGATTGACACACTGAATGGAGCCCAGTGGGTCCTCCTGGCAAACCCTGGCTGCGACGTCTCAAACTTCAGTTTGCTTTCCTCTTTATGTGGCCAATGCTTCCACTGGTTTTGGCTTGTATGATATAGTTTTTCTTAGAAAATATTTCCTATAATCTACTTTTCTGTAAAATTTGTCCCTAAATTAAATTATATGCTTCTTTACAACTCGAGTCACTGTTGTTCAAACCCCTCACCAAAAGGAAGATGCGTGCCTGAATATGTACAGAACTATATGTTTAGACATCAGCGTGGCTAATTAACAAACAGTAATTATTTTCCTAATCTTTTGTTTAAATACCATTAACTGTCTGCTCTTGAGAAAACCTCCATTCCCAATTAACATGGCAGCTGTCTGCTGAGCACAGAGCCCAGTGACCAGCCCCAGGCTGACACCAATGGGTGTCCTGCTCCCTACAGAGGAGAAATGCCCATTTTTCTGCCAGCTGAGAATCCGGCCAGACACACTCTGAGCTTGTTTACACGATCACAGTATCATAAAAATTAAGATTAGTGCTAAAATGTTGCTGAAAATCTTTTCTTTTCAACACCAGACGCTGCCAGTAAACTGAGTCACAACCGTAATGACAAGTACACATTGACCTAGTTTTGTTTTTCCCAGTTCTGAAGGCAAGGAAATAGTAAGGCATTGCTGACTGTGTTCAGTGATAACTATGACTAAACATTAACCTTTTAGATCCCACCGCTGAATCTTATTGATAGGACTCAAAAAAGTCCCCTCGGAAAGTGTCAAAACTTCCTGATAGCACCAGCGTTGGTCTAAGGTCAGAAAGAGGAGTGGAGGGGAGCGAATGAATCAACTTCTTCAGTCAACAAAAATCTGCTGATCAATTCGAGAAGTCCTGATTCTACAAGATCGTGTTCACAATCTTACCAGACTGTCTCATACTAAAACCCATTTCCATTTCCAAGCGAGCCAGAGCATCTTGCTGAGTTTGCAGTTGATGCACTATCGTGTAGCAGAAGGCAATGAAAACCTCTGAGGAACTACCAGATTTTAAAAATGCCCCCTGGAACCTGTGCAAGTCTCCTGAACAGTATATAAAGCTTTAAAAACATAGGCTTCACTTGGTCTGAAGAGTGAGTACCTCTTTGCACATCAAGTAGTGGTTGCATATAGCATTTAAATAATAAGCTTGAAAAGCACACAAAGGGATTTGCTCTTTCGATTAGATTGATTTTTGTTTGTGGATGTTATTTGGACTCCCTTCACTGTGGAACAAGTCCCCTACAGTTGCCATTAAAGCACTGAAAGCTTCCCTTTTGTTTTTAAATGTCAGTTTGAGCATAGCTTCATTAAATCATTTCACAATTAACTCCCTGAACATCCAGACTTTTTTTAAAGCATCAGACACAGCTGAATTGCATTTGTTTCCCAGAAGAGTGACTCCAAAGTGGTATCCCCAAGTGTGTATCCAGGAATTCGTAAATTCGACTTGTGGCTGCACAAAATGCATATGGGAGCCGTGTGGGTGGTGGGAGAGGATTAGAGCTTTCTCCCGAGCACTAAGACATACCAAAAGTTGTCTAACACGCATGGAAAGATGTCTGGCTTAATTTAGGAAGATTTAGTCCCAAAAGAATGACAATTGAAGTAAAGTGGGAAGGGTTGTTAGTTTAGCCCAGTGTGTATAAGCAGGGATGCTTTCAAGGACATTGCCTGACTTCCATGTGGGGGTCTATCCTCTAAAGCCTGACTTGAGATACCAGCTTATCACAGAACCATGGAATGGTTTGGGTTGGAAGGGACCTTAAAGATCCCCCGGTTCTATCCCCTCTGCCACATTTCCCACTAGGTCAGGTTGCTCAGAGGCCCATCCAGCCTGGCCTTGAGCACTTCCAGGGATGGGATATCAACATGAATCCTCATGGCAGCAAACAAGAGCCCAAAGATCCGAGCTCTGTGTCACAGCTGAGCCACCGGCCTCGATTTCCCTCACATGTGGTTGTGTGAAATGCCAACCGAGCCAAAAATAAAACTGCAACCTTGAGCTAAGGCTTTCCCTGCTGGCACAGGAGCAGCTCAGAGTTTTGTCCCTCGTGGAGAGCAGAGAGCTCTCCTGCTTCCCAAGATGTGTGCAGTCCTTTTCCCTGCACAGCCGAGCGCCGTAGCCCTTGGGTCCCGCTGTGTCTGTACTTACTTGGAGAAGTGGGAGAGGTGGCCCCTCCTTCTGTTGATGTGGTTGGAGGTTTTGTGTCTGGCACTGGCAGAGGCACAGGCCTAGCCATTGGTGGCGGAGGTGGTGGTGGCAACATTGGGGTAGGAAGGAATGGATTGTGCACCTTGCCTTGGCTGCTACCATTGGGCTGCCGAAAAACAAGCAAACAGACAGAAATTATACTAAAAATCAGCTTCTAGGAACCTCCAGTAAAAACAGTCTAGTTAAAAACTATGTGCAATACATTTACAATTACTTGAAAGGCGGCAAAGAAAGTGCTGGCTCAAATTCTCCATGGACTTCAAGGAACTTTGTGTCAAACTCTGTGAACCTTGTGAAGCTATGGAAAATCTGGCTTTTAAACACTTGTCCTATTAACAGCTTGTCTGAACTAAGATTAAACTGTCCTGGAATAAATTCTACTCCTCTTTACATTTCCTGCAGCACTAACCCATGCTCAATGAGAGGTGAAGCAGTATTTTTGACCCCTAAAATCCTCCAGTTTCTTGCCTCTGTTATACCCTCCGGATATCAGTGTCTAGGACTTGAGTGTAAATTTCTTAAAGATACTGCTCATTAAGAGAAAAAACAAGCGTTTTTGGTGGTCTTAAAAATCATGCTGATATCTCATTACAGGAAAATGAATGAGTGTATATTAAAATAACTGCTCTCCCACATCCCTTTTGAGTTAGCAATAGTGAAGCTCTTGGTTTAGCTGCCATTAGGATCATATGGAGAAACTACTGAACTTAGAACAGCTTCATTTTACACACTGGGAGAAAAAAACCACCCTCCCTTCAGTCTGGGATGTGGTCAGTCACAGGCTGAAGGGGATCAGCTATATGAGTGTGGTCTTTCAATTAATCACCAGAAAAATGTGTCCATAAGTAAAAGTGTTTTCAAGTATCACAAAAACAGGAACCAGGCTTAGAAAAACATGCCAACCCTCCCCCCAGCTTATTAAGTTTACATTTTAAATGTAACCCAGCCTGGACACTTGAAAACCATACAGATAGATGCCAAATACCATTATAAAGAGAAAGTAGGACAGGCTGTGAATCAGGTGTTCCATTTTAGTGACAAAAATGATGAGATCATTTTCGACAGCACTCTACAAATTGATCTCACTGCAGCTCTTCTGGCACTGAACATTGGCTTTTCCATTGATGATAAAAGCTCAGCTTTAAGCACAGATCCATATTCTAAGTACTGCTAAAGAAAATAATATTTTAATTCCTGTTAGGGTTTCCATTAGCCTGAATTGCCGGGGACAAAATACTCATCCTGGCAAAACACTTGGGACTTTATTTTCATTTCACCTGCTTTGGCACTGACAAAAGGCCTTAGAGTCGTGGAGGTGCAAATCACACTTGTGCTAGAGCAAAAATGGTTCAGGGGATAAATAAGACTCAGGTTCATCTGCATTTAACTTAACAGCACTCCCACAGACTTCAAAGACTGCAGTTACTAGAGTTTGCAGCAAGAAGCAATCCTTCAGGGATATTTATTTTTCCAACATCCAGCACCTTTAATAAACTAATATATTAGTGACATCTCTCAAATACTATCTTGTCTCCCAATTAGGTCCCTTTCCTGCCAAGAAGACCCCTGCTGCCTGTTCATTGTGAGTGTGCTAACAGTTCATAATGCTGAATGGTTTGGGATAAATTAAGCAAATGAATACTCAAGGAAAAAGAAAAGCACTGTATTGATTTGTTGTCTAGACATAAATGTATCTGCTAACATATTGCAGACATTATTCAAAGCCAGGACTGGCTGGAATGAGTAGAGTCAGTTTTTCTGCTGGGGAAAGGAAAACACGGAGAACAATACAGCTTATTAAATAAGTGTAATAAATTAGATGCTAATAATTAAACTAATTCTCATTAACACTTTCAGTATGTCAGGAGAGAAGCAGTAATTTTGCCAGTTATTACTTCATTGGCTGGAAAAAGTTACAGGCATTACATTTCATGAAATATTCAGAGCATTATTTTAGATTTGATTTACATAAAATTTATAAATTCTGCATTCGTCCAGAATGCTATTTCAATAATAGCAAGATGATTCACTTTATTTGATTAAAAAAAAAAGAAAATGGTTATTTGAAGCTTTGGAACTCTGCTTAATTTTTCATAGAGATAAGGGGAAAAGATAACTGCTTACAGAAATAACAAACCATAATAAACTGTACTTTTAACATCTTGAGTTCAAGTACTGGTCAACTTGATCTAAAGTGCTATAAGGCAGTATTTTTTTTTTTTTAATGAACTTAGCTGATCTGAAACATCTGTTTCTCACCCTCCCTTTTCCTGCTCTTTCCCCCCCACTCTCCCCTGAACTTCAAAAATAATTAATAAAAATTATTCTGCCTTCGTATTTTGTTAACCCTGGTTCCACAAGGGTTACAGCACATGCAGCAAAGTCGTTTGTGGGGGGACCCAGCAGGTCACTGAAGCACCAGCTTCTCTGACACTTTAAGCTACTTTCACCACAATGTGGTCAAGTGGTTTTTTGGGGAGGTCTCTTGTCGTTTTTAAAATACTTTTGCAGCACAGTATCATTATTATTACTATTATTATTATTACTATTATTATTATTATTAATTACTTTTTTTTTTTGTTCTCCCTTCCAGCAACTATTCAAGGTGTGCTCCTGCAGGCGACATGCTGTTAAAATAACCCCATCAATAACCCCGTGGTTAATTTTTACAAAGGACAAACACTTCTGAAGAAAGAAAAACGGCTTCCTTACATTTAGGAACCCCACCTGTCCAGCCTGCTGACCAGCGTCGGGGCAGACAAGTTGGACAAACTCTTTCAGAGTCTCCTGAGGATGATAGCGGATTGCTGGGTGTGAGAAGTATGGCCCAGGCTGTTGAATAATGGGTGATGTTGGAAAATGAAGAGTCGATGGTGTTGCATGTGGACTTGCTATAGGAAAGAAAACAAAGACGTTATATAGAGTTTTGCCTCTGGAAAAATAAAACAGTTTAAATCTGTTGTAGTTTTAAGTATCTTTTGTTGTTGTTGTTGTTGCTGCTGTTGGTTTGTTTTTAAATGTACAGTATTGTTTATACATCAATTAATATATTAGACCACATTGTGTCCTACACTCACTTCATCTAGATCCTGGAAGCAAATGGAGCCAAACATTGTGAAGGATTTTCTGTGTTTTTAGTGGACACGTAGAAAGGAATCAGCAGTCCTTTGTGAGAGTGAAAACTATTCATCACCTTAAGAGCAGCCCTCATCAATCAGGCAATAAAAAAATGTATTTGGGAGATTAGGGTTGATTTAATTGACATTTCATGTAACTTGGATTTGCACATACGAATCCATTTCACGTTGTAGTATAAACGGTCAATAATTTTAAAATGGTCTAACAATTCTTGTTGTTGGGTTTTTGTTTCTTTTTTTCCATCTCACTTCAGGAACATTTATTTTAAGTAACGTGTTTTCATTTAATGAACATGCACAAAGTGGCGAGATCGTTTGGAAAATTACATTTACATTTCTCCTGAATAACGCTGGGCTCGAATCTTCAGGAAGCCCCCAGCTCTCTCTCAGGGATGAAGTTTAATTTGGTGAATTTATGGGCCAACAAGCCAGCTGGAAAATGTACTCCAGAGAAGGTGCAGAGGTGTGATGTACACAAGCCCATTGGCAATGACCGATTTTACCCTCAGCTGATTTCAGCACAACTACAAGTGCAGCTCCGGAGCCTTTTGCTCTCCTACATTATGTGACACCTTTGCCCAGCTCCTTGGCCTCCAAAATATATTGGGTTGGACTCTTGTTACCCAACAGTGCTTTCCATTGTTAGCTGTCACCACGAGGTAGCTGCTGCCACTTACAGTGCCATGAATTCTCCCTTTAAAAATCAGGATTCACTCTTCCTTCAGAATGACCAATTAATCTGGTTGCACACAAGCTCATCTGTAAATCATTGTTTATTTCTCACCAAACAGTCATTGTTGCTTCCCTGGCATGTTACCCAGGAGTCTTTCAGGGGTGTCCATGTGCAGAGATTGTGCTCATACACTGCATATGACCAATAGATAAAGGCAATGCAAGGGAGGGAAAATCCTGCAGAAACTCAGGTGTTGGCTTGGAAGTAATTTAAATATACAAGAGGAAAAAAAAAAAGCCTTTGGCACGTTTGAAAAAATTGGAAAGATGCAGGAAAGTTAACTAAAATCAAACACAAATGAGCAAACATTCATTTCATGATGAATGTTATGAAAAACCTTCAGTTAAATAAAAGCTAAAATCAGCTTCTTACTCTTGTTCATTGCCAGTTTAATAATATGACACTTTATTAATAATTTTTTTCCTTAAGCATTATTAAACCATTAGCAAACGCAAGAGCCTGAAGATGTGGATAAAACGTGAACTCAGAAACAGCAGCAAGGAAACTACTGCATTTTCCTGTAAACATTCATTAAGGGTTGGCTGGCCAGCCCTTCTATACATGTCCTTTTCCACCACAGAATGGGAATTATTGCTCTGACACCACCACTAAAAAGAGCTGCACTCATGCCAGGGATGCTGGTATGGGATGGATGTGAAACCCTTGTCCTTGCCATGAAAAGCTCCCCCTATATCCATGTTAACCTCACAATTCTGCTCCCCTTAAAATATTCCAAATAGAAAGAGAAACATCACAGGTAGAGATAATGGGGGATTCCCTTCAGTGACTGTGAGTGACCACCACGGAGCCAATTATTACAATGGACAGAGAACTAAACATTGTCCAAGGAACCCCCTCACCCCAAAATAATCCCCTGCCTTGGACTGGTGCTGCTCTGAGCTCCATTCTACACACACACCTTCAGTCAGGTAGATTCCAGCCAGCATTTTGATGTCTACAACAAAATTTTTATTAGCCTTCAGTGTTTCTGTCTTCCTCCCTTCCTTCGTATCTGCTTTTGTAGTTCCCCCTTTCCTTGTGTGCCAGATGGAATATGAAGGATGAAGATAAAAGTGAGAAATGGACATTTATGTGACAAACATCTAATTAAGTAAGAAATAAATTGGAATTTCTGAAATATAAAAAAGATAATTTCCTTTTAGTATCAGCTCTTTTAATACTATTCGAAATTGTTATGCAATTGCACTGTCCTTTATACACATCTGGGAACAAACTCATTCCTGTTCTGCTGGGTGAAAAGGGGATTGAAATGCATCTCAAACAAGAAGGAATAAAGAGTTGTATCCAGGGAACATGTGGGAATTCAAAGCTAGGCCTGAGACAACACGGTATTTAGCTTTTCCAAAGCATAGCTCTTCATTTAATAATTTGATTTGCTCTAAGAAAGATGAAGGAAATACTCAGTGGCATGTCAGGAGCAAGCCTTTCTCTGCTGCCTTGACCTCCTCAGCATGTCAGGGTGGAAAACAAAGTGGAGAGTGTGTGTGTCAAGGACCAGCCCAAAGAGAGAGAGAAGGGGAACAAATGCAGAAATGATGGACAATAATTCAGCAAGGCAAAGCGCTGCAAGGAGAAAGTGGCTCCTCTTCGGAGCCTTGGCCAACTCCCCAGCACATCTCCAAGGGCTTCCTGCTGGATCAGAAGGACTGGGGGAGGGAAACAAGGAAATTGGCATCATTCCTCAGCCTGTGCCATACACTGACATGGAGGGGTCACTTTCTTCTTAGCATAAGAAGTAACGAGTGCAATCAGGATCTCCAAAGGTTTGTTTTTGCAGACTCTGACTAGGAAATAGCAAATTTCTCAAGTGCCAAAAGAAAGGGCTCTTTGATAAGAGGAGAAAAACCACTACTATTAAACTGATCAACATTACAAATGTGCCTGCCTGATACTAGAGAGAGGGAATTAAATGTTAAAGTCTAAAATCTGCTGGCCCAGACACAGACCATTACTCTGATAGCTGTGTTGTGGTCAGCAACTCTGGTGAGTGCAAAACTGGCCACTCCAACAAGTTCTGAGTGCAGAACACAACTGTGTTTCCAAATATAGGGGCCCTCACAAGCATTTTTAATCAGTTAAAGCACAAGGGGTAATGAAGCAGGTCATTATTTTCCCTGTTTGCCTCTAAAAAGGCCAGGGGTCCTTTCAGTCATGATTTTCAGACTTAATAAAAATGATAAAGTCTTTAATTCCTAAATCCACACCTACAGTGATGGAAATTACCCTGTGTAAAAGAAGCTCTTATTACTTCTGATGGGATATTACAAGTCTCAATCAGAGATTGTAAATTCTTTGAGCTCTTCAAATGGAAGATAAAATAGGTCTTTGTCTATTATTTATTTACTTATTGACTTATTATTTATGTATCCCTAAGCAGCTCCATCCTGCCAAACCATATTTCTCCTGGCGTCTTTCAGCCTGTGACATTTATATTTTATTATTGACCTCAGTAAATGACATAAAATATGGCTTCTACAATCTATGAAAAGATGTGCACTCAAGATCAGAACTTCATTTCTACCTGCTGTAGGTATGGAGGAGTTGGACTCTCTGGCGTTATGAAATCTGTTATTTCGTGTGGGGGTTGGAGGCAGGAGTTATTCTTCCATCTCAAGGCAAGCATAAATATTTCAAAGCACACATGATTCTAATTCCATTGAAGCTCGTCTGAAACATCCCAGACTTTTTATTGAAAATGAGATGATAATGTATGGTGGCCTGCAACAGATATACCAGTGTTTTAAAACTGCTGCTATTGGGCCAAGTAATTATGCAGTACAGCTGTTGCGTGCTACACTGGATTCCTCAGTGTTTTATGAGCTCGTGGTGCTGTGCAGCACAGAAGTCACAGGATTTTTCAGAACGCTGAATTCAAACCTCTGGTTATGCAGGTCTGTCTTGCCTTTCCCCTTCTTGATTTGTAGTAGCCAATACCAAAGTAAGTAACCAATAAAATGAGCTGCAGCCATTGATTAGGTGAGCGCTGCACATGGCCAAGGCTCTGAAGAAGAGCCAAAATTGTGAATTCTGTCTGAGAGAGTGATGAGATAATAAAGGATCAGTTAATTTGAAACAGGTTATGGTTTTCTTCAGATATTTAGGATCCTGGAACAAAGGAGCAGTTCCTAATAAAAAGCCCTGGGATCCTTGCTCCTGGGGAGTGCTTGCTGACATGGTGAAGGGACACCTACAGTGCTCAGACAGGTTTTCCACCAGCACAGCCCAACATATGGGGGTACATATCGATCCATCCACCTCCATATCCTCCTCCAAAAAAAGCCCTGCCAACCCCTTCAAGTCCACGCCACTGGATGGAATTTCTTTCTTCCTGAAGTTGTTTGAAGTCTTGGAAAGGGTCGTTTGGTGTAGCTCAGGAAAAGGTGTTACCACCCTGGACTGTTCCAGGGAGAAATGCTGGGAGTCACAACCACTGCTCCTTCACAGGCACGAGGGCTGGTCCATCAGCTGGATCAGCAGGGCACAGTGCTCAGATACCTCCTCTATATAGTGATAATTAAGTTTACTAATACTTCATTAAACATTGATCAGCCTTCCTAGAAATAGTAACATTAGAACCGTAATGAAACGGGATCGTTTTTTATCCGCTTGTTTTTTGAGGCCATTATAATTGGCTTCATTACAATTAAGAAAGTATTTTCTGAAAAGTCATTTCCCTGGAAATGTTAGAGAACAGTTTGTTCTGCTAGCAACTTCCACGTCAGGCTTCTAAGTTGCTTTAACTCCCTGCGTGCTGCAAACTTTCTCCTGCCATTCCAGTGATGCCAGTTCAAATTATGCGAGATGGATCCCACCCTTTGTACCCCAAAGGTACTTATTCTCAAAATTGACCATATTAGAGGACTAATTGGCTAAGCCACCATGCTGGCTGATGTGAAATGCTTTCAAACACCATGAAACAGCTGTGTTTATCGGAAATATGAAGAGTGACTTTTTAATAAGGAGATCTGGCAATAATCCAAATTTGTTGAAAGGAACTTACACTTCTGTGTATAATACAATACAAGAGGTAAAGAATGGAAGCCTAAAACAATAGCTTTAAGCCCACAGATTTTGGTGATGAAAGCAGTTACCCAAACAAGAAGAAAAAAAAATAATTAAGAAACTTGGGCTGGGATTTGCAGAGGTCCTGAGAGAATTCATTAACTGCTTTTGAATTTCAATGGGAGCTGCTTCCCTGTAACACTTTCAAAGGTTTCTTAAAGTCCCCATTTTTCTTACTGCCCATTAGCAACAGACTTTAGGGTGATAAAAGTAGAGGAATTTCTTACTCAGGTTGGCAAAACCTTCCTATATGTAAACACTGAGCTGCTGAGGGTAGGACTGACCAGTGCTAGGATGAGCCCTTGGAAGGGAATTCACATCCCTGGAAAACTTAGGTACTTGTTAAGTCCCATAATGGTGCAAGGGGCTGTTTAGTGACATGTTTGTCAGGTCCAAGGATGAGCAAAATGCAAACTGATCCCATCTCACATTCCCATTTGCAGTGTCAAGGCTGAGAAGTCATGGAGCTGGAGAACAAAAACAGGCTTTACCCTCTGAGCATTGGTAACATTTAGGTATCATTCGCTCCCACATTCTGTAGACAAACAGATGAAAAACTTAAAATATAACAGAAACAGCTGACCAATGCAAGAGATAGTGAAACACCCTAGATAGGATGGATGGAGGGTCTGCTCCTGTCCATGAACATCAAAAAGATGGGCTGAATTGCAGGCTATCCATCTCTCAGCTCCACAAGTCAAGTGCAGCTGGCCAGCTAAGCACTGCCGGAAAGAACAGAGCCCTGGTATCTCCAGATCAGGGCTGGCTCTCAGCCCTTCTCTGCTGCTCTGAGTGCTACAAGGCACCTGGACCCTTTGTTCAGAAACACTCTTGCTGTAAGAAATTTTTGCAGTAGCAAGTGGGAGGCAGGAGGACATTTTGCCAAGGCCCAGGGAGCTCCTAGCAAAAGGCAAATATGCTCAGGGCTGTGTTTGAGCTCAGGGTTTATTGGTGTACTCTGGGCTGCTGAGTATTACAGGCTGCTTTTGAAAACCTGTAGAGCTGAACTGAGCACTGGTTCCAGATTCTGGCACGGGCAGGGGGCCAGTTAAGTTAGCTATTTTGAGCAGAATGTTTTAAAACATGTCAGAATTCTGCTGCCTTTGGGAGATCAGAATACTATAGAATTGATTATATCGGGACAGAAATAAAAATCAGACCTATAGAAAGCACTCCTTCCTTCCAAGACTACAGCTAGAGGTCAAAGAGACTCTAATTCAACATATTTGTAGAATTCCTGCCTCGCATCAAATGCTGTCAACTTCTGCATATTATTATTACTTTTAATACACATGATGCATTCTCATATATTCTCATCATGAGATAAAAACTACTGCTAGGAGAATATATCATGTCTTTCTTATAATGAAATGCAGTTGATAAGTTTACAATAGAAATGTAAATTCTCTTAAAAACTACAACCTTTATGTGTGTGATGATATAATTCTGCTTTGATACTAAAAAGGGCATGGTAATGGAATCTGTGACTTTGGAGTGATATATTGCTGTTAAGTTAATAGGACTCCACATTCCCATTTCTAATATCAGTGTTTTTCCTCCCTTTCATTCTGTAGATGGTAAGCTGATACTACATAAACATTGTTAAAGCTATAGTTCCACGCTACAGTAATTCACTTAACTTTAACATGATTTATGGTTCTGTCAATAGAGGAGGTTGAAAATCCAGAGCTCTGATGCTTAAACATGGGTTCCATATTTAAAGCAATAATGTGCTTTTTGTGTGTGTCTGAAGCTAGAAGAATTTAGCATAAAGCAGAGATAAAAATATTATAGTTCACTGCACTGTTTAAAGCATGTAGTTTAACTCCACGGATACATCAAAGAGAGCAAAGGAACCAAACACAGCGTCAGGAAAAGCATGGGCAAAATACTTTGTTCCTGCAGCACTTTATTTTTATATTATTTTTTAGGGATGCATGAAATCCTATTAGTATTTTTAACACTCCCTCCCCCCCTTTTTTTTTTTTTCATTCTTTTGCTCAGTTAGATCAGCTCCTTTTGTCAGGATGAGTTTAAATCTGGGTCCACCGTGTTAATCACCCCCCTTTCTTCTTTCTGGCACTTCCCCTCCAGGCATTTTGCCTCTTTAGGAGATTAAGCGACCAAGTCATCTTGTTGCTCTAACATGTCCTCACTGGAGCAACATATTAACACAACTCCTCTGCAGAAGAGCCCTCTTTAGAAGTTTGCTGCAGGGATGACAAATTAACCCAGCATGGTGTCCCACACATCTATCTCAGTACAAATTATTAGTGTAATAGAGGTTTTAGTTATGCATTTATCTAGTAATTATTGAACGAAGCTGAGCAATCGTGGCCCTTTATGGGGCCAGCTCGGTGGGTGGTCTTACAGTTAATTTAGGGTAGGACTGTCTAAGCAGTTCACTCACACACAAATTAGCTCAACAGCCTGCTCCTTTAAATATTTCCTATGTCACAGGCTAACTCTTGACAATACAACAAAGGTAGAGTTTTAATTACACGGTCGCTGACTTTTGTTTAGCTGGAGATTTAACCCTTTGCAGGCTCCCTCCCTGCCCAGGCTACAGCAGTCTGGGGATTGTGTCATGGCTAAAGCCTGACCTTGAGGCCATCTGTTGGGAAACTGCACCAGGTTACTTCAAAGTGAGTGCAGAAAAATCAGAATCTTCCCCTGCTCAGTCAGCTGTGCTGACATTGTAAACTGGATCATGCGAACTGGCCTGATGGTCAGCGTTGTGCTGTTCGTGGCCTCACCTCCTCTTCCTCACCCTTTGGTGTGGCTCTCTGGGCTCTCTGACATCACCACCCCTTACTCTGAGGTGTCTGTGTCAAGCTGCACTGGATTGTTTTTGTCAAAATTCAGAGGGAAGTGGAAGGTTACACCACTGTGTGCCAGCTGACAGCATCAAGAAGCAGCCACAGGGACTGGTACAGACCAGGACATTACGAAATGTCTTTTCACAATGTACACCAGGAACCATCACTTTGATTCACTTGGAGCTGGCTGACAGGACAGCGAGCAGGCACCAGGACTTTGGTGACCCAGTGGAGGATTTTGATAGAGAAGGACACAGTATCTTTCCAGATATGTGACATAATGGTTTTGCCACTTTGGCATGAACAGAGAGTACTTGTGCTGCAGCTTTTCCCTGGCAGGCCTTGTCCTGATAAAAGTCTAAGTGGCAATGGTAATTATGGAGGAAATTAATATAATGGAAACCAGTCCACTAGTTGACTTTCATCCCTTCTTCTCACATACCCCCTTCCTTGGGTTCTTGCCTTCGTGCTGTATTTCTTGCTTTTTGTAATTGTGTTTCTCCTTCATTTATCTTCCTAACACACCATCTCATTGTTATTATTTTTTTTCTTTCCTTGCCTTTTCTTCCTTGCTTTTTTGGCTTGCAGGACTCACACTGTCATATTCTGTGGGAATGCTTGAATGCTCTGCAGCACAGGCTGCTGTGCATCCTGGCTTTACAAGATCGTGGTCAATTTAATGTTTCAGCCAGCTCCAGTTATAAAGTCACCAGAGTGTAAGTAGCAATACATGGAAGCCTAAAACCACTTATGTAAATACTGCTGTCACCCATAGTATTTAAATCCTTCACTGTCTGGTGAAGAGTTCAAGTGGTCTGGGAAGCTTTGTGAGATGCCAGAATCCACAATGGCTTTGCAGTGCTGGAGTGCTGTGGTGAGCTATGCTGACCACCAAATAATCTCATTTTCAGGTAACAAAAGTGTGCCTGAGTAGGAGAGAGATCTGGCTGCTTGTATTTTCAAGGCTTTGAAATAAATTCTAAAACTGATAGTGATGCTAAAGCCACCCTATAGGTGATCAATTTACCATCTGCCAGACACTGAATCCTAACCACGCTGGTCCAGAGAAGACATATGGTGCATTCATAGAGTCATGCCCAAAAAACTGCCATCATCAAGTGAGGCTCCATGAATCACTTTGCTAGCTTATCACCAAAGAAACTTGGATCTTGCCACCATCTGTTGGAAGTACTGAGGAGTCACTGAAGCATTGGCATCCCTGCGCCAGCACTCGCTGCACATCTGGTCTGCTGGTCAGCCAGCTCGGATCCTCTCTCCTGGCTACTGCCCAGCTGGGCTGGGCACTGCCAGCAGCACCAGAGCAGACAGCCTTCCACAGCACAGCACATCCAGGCAATTCCATGGGAGCAGAGGTTTTCCAACTGGTTCACTGGGTGGAGCACCTTACAGCTAAGAAATCCTCTCAAGGATCTTACTCCTCCTCCAAGGAAGTTTAGTTTCAAAAATGTCTCGTGGGGATCACAGGGAAGGGCATTCAGTATCCTGGGATACCCCAGCATCAGACGTGCAGTGTATTCCAAGGGATGTTTGGAAGTGTGTGAAAGATTCGGGAATATTCCCGAGAAGTTATAGATCACTGGTTGTCAATGACAACACCTGCCATGAATAGTCTACAGCTTCTTCTCTGCTGTCTATTTTGATCATGCTTTACAAATGCATTTCATACACACATCCAAGTGATAAACTTGCACATGCGAACATGAGAAGGAGATGGAACCTCCCTGTGATCGTGGTGTTGGCTGAGGAGCTTACTCTGATGGTGACCTACTTACTCACAACTCCCCATTCTCTGAAATCTCTCTGCAGAATGGAGATTAAATCCTGCTCTTTGTTTTCCAAGGACCCCTCAGAATGACCTGCCCCTGACCATTTACATAATGCACCTGTGTCCAGAGGGAATTTAGCCTGTGTGTGCTGGACCATCATTTCTGCAGAGGCACAACTCCCAGTAACTACTGGTGGAAGTGAATCTCTCAATTATATCCTCTTATACCACAGCATTATGCTCTTTATGTTGCCACTTCTGATACCTGAAAAGCTTCTCTCTTCTGCTTACTGTCCCTAAAGTACGCCAGAGGCGATGGGATAAAGAACAAAGCTGGATTTGCAGAAAATAATCCATCTCAATATATCTCCCTTTACTAACAGAATGATTGTTGCAGCAGGGAAATAAACACAGCCAGTGTGCTGTGGAAGAAGAATACTGAGGAGGAATGTCCCAAAAGAACAAAGAAGGAAGTCTGGGACAAGATTTTTTCAGGATGATGGCACTTAAAGAAACCATGGATGGATTCAGAGGGATTTTTTTCCTGAAAGTTGGTGAGACTTTCTTTGTGAAGGAGAATAAAATAGAAGATGCTTCTAAATGATGTTGCAGAAGAACAGTTTTGGTTAACTTGTTAGGAACCATGATGACTGAAAGCTGTGTTGCTTCTTCATGGAGTTAGTAAAGAACATCTCCTTCCAAAGAAACAAAATTTGGGACTGTAATAATTTTATTTGCTTTTCTGGCTCCCATTGAATGTTCTTCTCATGTAGCCAATGGAAATCCCTCAGTGCACAGAAAAAGTCTTGTGAAAACAGACTGTAGATGAGATTTAAACAAGGCCTCACCACTGAGACATTTCCTCTCTCAACCACACAAGAATCCAAAGCACAGAGGGTCTAAACAGGGGCAGACAAAGGCAGTCAATGATCTTAAAAAATTAGTGTGAGGTAAAACACAGCTAAATAAAGAAAGGCCTATTAACTAATCAATCAACAACTGAAATCTAAAAGGCTGAACTTCTAAAAGACAGGAATTGGGAGTCAGCTGATGTGCACTGAATAGAATGTTAATGGAAGCTTCATATTATTCATACTTGTATCACTAATTATCAAGGCTTTTAAAAGAGGACATATTTGCCAGACAGCTCGGATCCAAATTTCAAGGGAAATCTCTACAGAGCTTAGATGCCTAAATATCTTCTAAGGATGTAGGTGTATGTCTAAGGGTAGTAAGTAATTTTTATGGATTAACCACAACAAATCAAACTACAATAAGCAGATTTAACAAAGCACAAAATCTCCTGAAGTGCAGGTCTGACCTTGCTTCAACTTTGTGCAACTCCACCATTTCTCACCACATCACCTGGATGTGCAGACAAAGAGGCTCCTCCTGGTTTATGCTGCCCTCAGTAAAACCACACCGATGCCAAACAGACACTTCCAAATAATTTCCAGGATGAATTGCTAATATGCCTTATTATGCTTCACCATTCGCCCAATTCCTTAATAATCTTCTCTAAATGAGACAAAATTTCATAGGAGAAAGAAACATGTCACAACCATTCATTCCTATTTTTATATCTTCCAAAGAGGTTTGTAAGAGGATTCATTCATTTGTGTCTCTTACTATGCCCAAGTGAGTTCCTTTTCAAACATGAACTCAATATTGCATTTAGTTTTCTAGGCTAAATGCAAATGCATCTTTCTAACAAAAATGTATAAACACATCTAGACCCAGAGGACATTTCTTTTACTTGGAAAAGTCAGAAGAGTACTGGGAAGGAAACCAGCCAAAGTATTGCCGGAACCAACTTCAAAGGAGTCCCCTAACAAGGCACGCTGACACCAGCAGCACAAGAATAAATGACTGGCAGAAGGAAATCCACAGAGCTGGAAGACAGGCGTGGGTCAGAAGTGATGGATGGGTCCCTGTCTCGAGCAGTTGGACCGAGTCAAAGTGATGGATGGTCACAAGCAGAAGACACGTCCCTTTCCCCACCCTCTTCCAACAAAACCCCAAGGCCCCAGAAACCAGCGTTTCCACCTTGAGTGGTCATCAGGAGCTTTCCCAAAAGCAGCCCAGCCCTAACAGAACCAGCCTCTGGACACCTAAACCCTGCTGGGTGTGAAGGTTCTGAGCTCAGCCCCTCGCTGGGCGGTCACAGGTGGCGATGGCTTTCCGTGGAGCGGCGCTGGCACGGCCCCTGGCTGGCCCCTGGCCGGCCCCTGGGTGGCCCCTGGGTGGCCCCTGGGTGCAGTGGCCACCCTTGAATGCCTGGGGGCTCTTGGGAAAGGCCTCACCTCTGGGTCCTGTAATGACAGGTCGATGGTGCTGTGTGAAAGCCGTTCCAAGGGAGGAGGTCTGCGAAGGCGAGGGACTGCTGAAACCAGACTTCTCTGACTTCTTTAATGTAGTTGGCGATGGCATTCCTGGCAAGAATGATTGATAAGTGCAATTTAATAATGCTAGGTCATGGAACGACAGCCTATGCATTGTGAAAGGGGGTGCAGAAGCAGCTAGACACACTTAAAGGACAAATGAAATGCAACACAATAGCAAGCTGAAAGCTCACTTTTGTTTGTGGGTTTGTTTTTTTTTTTTTTTTCCAAGGCAGAAGCAGCCATGGTTTGCTCTGAGCCATGAGTACTAAAAGGCAGCCATGTTTTTCTTATAAATGTGAAAAACGGATAAGATGCAGCTTATTATTGCTACTGAAACCTACTCTGCTTTATTTTTAGAAATCTGTAATAGCTGGAGCATTTGGATTTTTACAGTTTTTTTATGAGTTCTGTCTTTCACTCCTTGGTTTAGTAGATTATTGCAAATGGATCTTTTAAATGTGCCGCACGACTCAAGGCACAAGTAGAGAATGGAGTTCTCTGAGTTCAAACTCTTCCTCCCCTCACTCTCTTGACTTCCAAGGTATTTGAAAGTTATACGTTTACGTGGTTCCCTTTTGCTTTCAAATTCTTTTTTAAAGGGTGAATGGTATTTATGTCCTGATATTAGAAGCTGCACTGGAATTATTTCAGAGTTGTAATAATGCCCTTGAACTGCATCAAAGGCTCCCAGTGAAAATCAGAGTTAAGTTGTCACTGGGTGAAACCTCTGCCATGGGCAGGCAGAAATGTTGTGGTTTGGTATACAGGGTAAGAATAACTCCTGTTGATGCCATAACAAGGCTGTGGTATCAAAAAAAAATTGATGGAATGAACACATTGCAACAGGCTTTTAAAACCTGAGCCTTTCCTGTGTATGCTTGGATGAAAGAATTTTACAGTACATAAATGAAAAGAATGCATGTTTGTCTGTACTAGCCTGTATTTTTGCAGTTCTAGATGCATCTGGGTATTCTGATTATCAGAATGTATTCTGAAAACTCAAAATTTGCAGTATATACAGCCCATTGGGCATTCTGCATATCCATAGGGATATAGCAAAACAAAGGTGGAGGTTTCAGGTGGAAAAGCAAAATATCAGGTAATGTGCAAGTTGAACTTCCACTAGTAAAGTAATTTAATTTTATTTCCAACTCTGTGTTTTATAGTATTTAATTGTTAAAAAAGTAAAGAGGGAGGCCTGGACAAGATTATCTCTGGGCTATATTATTAACTTTATATTTAATAAGACTAGTTTTATAGTCCCTGGGATGTTGATTGCAATATGCAGGAGCCTTCTTGTACTTTATACTCTGCACTGCTGGGTCTTAATGGTTTCAGTGAGGCTTTGGAGTTTATATTTCTGTAAGTTAAATAAAGAAAGGGAATGGTTTGAGTTCCAGTGTTGTACTTGCAGCTTTCTGCCTCGAAACTTGTTTGCTGCAGGGTTTGCTGTTATGGTGGCTTTTTCCTCATAGCAAGAAAGGTTACAGACTTAACCTTTTAAAAATCAAAGCTTAGAACTGACTATGGTGCAAAAAAAATATTGGGTTGGGGTTTTTTATTTTTTTATTTTCATGTGGTCTTAGGGACTTTGGAGTAGGAACAAAAGCAAAGAGTGGTTCAGTTTCGGGGGAAGACAGAAATGGAGATTGAACTGAGGTGTTTCAGTGAAATATTCCAGTGCAGCCTGCTGAATTTCTGCTCCAGTGGGATGTAACTTAGCCATGGCATGTCCATATTCAGGACAAGGGCACTCAAAGGAATTAACAGTGCTGCTGACCCAGATTTCCATATGATGGAAGAACTGGGGATGGAAACACCAAAGGAATGTCAACCCCAGCCCTAAGTGTAAAATACTATGGACAATCCAAGTGACTTTTATGCACAGGGAAGGTCACTAAAATTTTCCAGCATGGGAGCTGCTCCAAGAGCAAGGTCGTGCAGCCCATGAGCAGGGACCCAGGTGGGACATGAGTTACCTGAGCCCTGGGCAGGTGAGAGAGGTCGGGAGAGGAGTGAGATCTCAGCTCTATGGCTCAGCTGGCTCAGGAGTTCCCTGCTTTCCCCGGCTACAAACCCTCTTCAGGGTTATGGCAAAGATAATAAAGCCTCTAAAAAAATGAAACAGCTTTTCTTTTACCCCTGTGTTAAAAAAAAAAACCCTGCAGGACTGATCTCTAAACCACAGCAGGGAGAAAGGGCAGAGGCAGTGGAAAATGGTTTAAAGCTGCAGCAAGTTCGTGTGATTGTGTCCAAACACTGGAACTTGAGTAGCTACAAAGAAGCTGATGAGTGACCTTGAGTGTGGCAATGCTGAGCAGTGTCATGTTCATATGGGGATGGGTTTTATAAGGTCGAGGCAGAGGCTTTCATGTGAAAATAGAGATTTTAATGTAACCCTATATGGGGAAATTGGGTAGAAAAACAAACTGAAGAGCTGATAATTGGTTGCTACTTTTGCTCTATTTGTTTGTTATCGTTGTGATTGCCATTATTATCACAAGTTTGGTTCATTTATTTATTTTTTTTTCCCAGGGTATTTTGAAATGTATTGGTTTGGAACAGTCCAACTATACCATGTTTTTGTTTTGTTTGGGGTTTGTAATGACACATTTTATTTTGAGTGATCACATCCATCACATCTCAAGAAAAAGATGGCTGCTTCCTAGTTCAGGAGAATATGCAAACAGGAGCTTAATTACATCACTTAATATTGACCAAGAGAAAGAAGAAGATGAGCTTGCCAGCTCATTTCCAAAGCATGTTTTGTCCTTTAAGAGGGGAGGGTATGACAGAAAGTTAGGCAGTGCAAAGCAATTAGCATCATTCACATTTTATGTTGCGCTAGCGTGGTGCTCTAGCAGCAAAATTCAAACATTCTTTGAATGGGTTAATAAAAGAAGAAATACAGTCGGCATGCAAGAAAAAGGTTTCCAAGAACAAGCCAAAATATGTCCCATTCTTCTAAATTTATCACAGCCATGTCACATTATCCTTGAGACTGCCAGGAATGTCAATTTTTTTGCAATTTAAAAAAAATATCTCATTTAGCACCATATGTTTGGTTAATGTGCCTGATATATCCTGCGTATTCTTTAGTCCATCCAATTCTAATACTCATTTTCTTTATTTTTTTTCTTTTCCTCCCCTTGCCATATGTTACAATGCTGGTCATTCTATCGAAGCTCCTTTCGGGAGCTGAGAGCGAGGGGACTCTTGTTTAATCACCCAGAAAAAACTTTGAATTCTACAAGTCTCAGTGAGCAGTCTCAACACTTGAGTTAGTTGTAGGTGCCTGGTGCCTATGAAAATCAGGCCACCTATGAGGTGGCACAGTGTATATTGACTATGAGGAAGGAGCTAAAGGTAGATGGCTAAATATTGAATTAGGTGTTTAATTTCTGGCACCCACGTTTGAGACTCTTGGCTAGTTTTAAGGGTCTTCTGCTCCATACCTAATGAGTTTTAACACATTTAGCGGCCCCCAGTCCGCAGGGCCCCTCCTGTGCTGCTCAGGGATGCAGGAAATTAAAAAGTTAAGGCTGAAGGTGGTAGCTTGGGCAAAGCTGGGGATGCATCCCAGGAGGGTGGGAGGGTGGTGCTGCCTTGCATGGCTTTCCTCAGCATTGGTCCCGGGGGCCAATGATTACTGGGGACCACTGCACTGGAGACCAGATTGCAGCACTTCACAGGACCCTGAGGAAGGGGCTGTGCCAGCTCTAAGGACAACTCTGAGTCCCTGCTCTCCTCTCTCTGCTCTCTGGTGCAGGGCAGCAGCAAATTACAATCTCCCCCAGCCCGTCTCAGCTGCGCTGGCCGGTGGAGAGGGAATGCAGCCAAGGATCCTCCCCGTTCCCTGCCTCTTTCCATCCATCTGCTCTGAGCAAGGAATAAACAAGAACAGCCAGAACACAACGGCTGGGTAACCCAGGTGGGGGTTAAAAGTGTTCCTCCCTATTCTATGGATAGGACTCTTGTCCAAATCACAGTCACACCTGGCACTTTTAGGAAGCACAGCTTTCAGAATCCAGGTCTGAGTCTCCTCTGAATGTTATTTAGAGTGAGAGGGAAGAGAATCAGACTTTGTCTATTTTCATCTTATGGCAGCTTTTAACTACAGAATAAATGGAGAAGTTAATTGCTAAATAAAAGAAGAAAATAAAGGGATTTGTGGCATAAAAAGCAGATGGAAGTCTGAGTGGGTGTGTTACTTTAACTTACTGTACTTGTGTTCATGTGATTCTATATGTATGCCAAACATATATGGTCTGAGCCTGCTCCCATTAACATAAATATGCTTTATTCGCTGGACAGAGGGAACCTGATCAAAGACCATGATGGTGCTAAATGGAACAAGATGTGTACTTTCGTATTTTTTTCCAAAAGGAAATATTAATTTGACATCGGTTTTTCAGTTGAGAAGAATTTTAATTGCAGTACACAATAAGCAGAAAATTCAGACAACAATAATCTTGAAACTGTTAGCAGCATTATATTTCTATCAAGGAATTTGTGTGCTTTTTCAACATTAGAGCTTTCTGAATTTTCATTAATTTGGCATTTCCCTAAACACACGAGTTATTATTTTGTTCATTCCACATCATGCATCACACCCTTCTGCTCAAATGCATAATGCAAGCGCAAATGGGATCCTTGTCCTTGGGAGACTCTGGTTACTGGAGCCATTGGATGTTGAAGTCCCGCAGAAAGACTTTCCAAAACTCTGCACTTCGCAAACCTCCAGCCCAAGTTTAATCAGTGAGTGCACGGGAAAACTTCGTGTTCCTCATCTTCTAAGGGGCACTGGAGCATTGTGGTGGGTTTAATTCCTCTACCTCCTTATGTTTGCCAGTACTAGAAACGCACCACATAAGAGTCTTCCTTGAGTACAGCTAAAGGTCTTCAAATGTTCATGTATGAGGCTGATATATATTTAAATGGACCAGAGAATGATGCGTGAGAATTGAATGCACAAATCCTCCCCAGAACAAACAAGCATCTTTTCCATGTACCTACCACGTGCCTTGCTAAAAATTCAGGATTAACTCTGATGGAGTGAACGGAGTCACAGCAAGAGGAGAACAATCCCCCTTCTCTCCAAATCTACACCTCAAAATCCATCCAATTTCACTTGATTAATTACTGACATTATTCTGCCTGCACACATCTCACACAACGATTCCATCTCTCATTAGCTACATTGGTAGACCAGCTCATATTCATCTCCAAAGACCTTTGGATAATTACCCCAATATTCCCAGTAGCCCTCTGCCACTAGACTCTTGATGGAGATTTCACAACAAAAGCTATGAGTGAAACATGGTCTGGACCCTCTTTCCCAAGGCACACTAGGAAAAGGAATCACAGAAGCTCAGGTATTACCAGGTGGATCATGAACTCGACAACATGCAGAACAAACAGATGATGCAGAAAAACAAGTCGGCTGTTGAAGAAAAAAACTGATATATGGGAAGCATTTTTCAAGGAATTTTCATCCTTCTGTGTGAGTTATTCCAGCAATTCCACTGAAATCAGTATCAACAGAAAGGCTGATCAGCTGCTATATATATTTTTTTTAAATTCCTGGCGAATTCTTAATTCCAAGCTTCTTGAAACGTTGACGGCTACACTCCTGCCAGTCATAGTAAGTCTGTTCAATTTAGTGCTGAGCAAACTTTGTCATCAGCCGAGATACGATCACACTGACTGCCATCCATCAGTTTACTGTATTAATTGCTCCAGTATACACAAAATACAACACAGATGGAAATTCACTCATCCTAATGAAGTGCTCTTTAGTTTTCTACGTTCTGAATGGGTACTGGCTCCCCTGGTTGCAGACAGAGTTACCGTGATCGCTGATTAACTACCTGCCAGCAGAGCACCTCGCTTCACGAGGCTAAATCCAGCTTAATAAACAGTGATTTTTACAGAAGAAAAATGAAAGCTCCCCCTCTATCCACTTATCAAACTGCTGCATATGCATCACCAACACACACATCCAGTTTCCTCAGAACTCGACATCTGACAGATCATCAGGAAAACAGAGCTAATCTATCCGTACCCATCAACATCGTATCATAGGTGACTGCCAGATACTTAAGAAGCCATCCAAAAGAAATGTCACAACTCTTTTTCAAGACACTACAAAAGAAATGTTCCAAATAAAATAAAACAAATGCGCGTACAAGTAAATGAGCCAAAGAACTTAATAAAAAGAGATTGATTAAAATGAGGACCAGAATGTTCAAAAAGGACTGAGAGAGAGAGAGAGAGGTGCCAAAGGCGCATTAAATGGATTCAATGGCTTTAGGTTTTAAATGCTTTTGGACTCCTCAGCAATTTTTAGCCAAAAATGATAATTCAAGTTAGAATCAAAATTCTGATGTCACTTAGGGAAAAAGAAGATTGATATTTCTCCTTCACAAATGAGCATAGATCCATTTACGAAGGAGAAATATCAGCTTGTAGTGAGGGACAACCTTGCCTACAGAATTTTAAAGCCGAGTGCTACAATATTCACAATTATTATAAAATCCTACCCCATGAAAGTCTGCCTAAATTGTTTGGTACAACGATCTCACAGAGTGTATTACCTTGTCTGTTTGTATCTGTGTTTACAGCATCATCTGGATTGTTTTAGGTCGCTTAAGTTAGGCTTCATTCCTGCTCTGCCACCCAAGCAGTTCTTTCAATATCTAATAAACTAGTACTCAACATCTTACCAATTTCTTCAAAACATAATTCCATGAGTTATATATTTAAAAACTTTAATGAGAAGGGCAATAAACAGCAGGATAACAGTTCAATTCTGCCTTTGTGTTAATGTCAGCTTCGGCATATTTTTCCATTGTATAAATATGTATTGCAAGAAGAATAAAAAAAATAAAAAATTTCTAATGACGTCTTTAGACATCTCGTCTAAAATTCATGACTACATTTGTTTCATTTCAAATGCTACTTGAGAGTTTTTCAGCACACTTGGCAGATTAGATATAGCAGCAGGGACAAACTGCAGCCATCCATAGGAGAATATACCTTTATGTGGGTGCTTTGGGGATGGAACATCTATAGCTGCAAGGCAAAAAATGCCATCATAAATTTGGATGGCATTTACAAAGCCCTCTAAAAAGTCTTTGCATATGATTATAGCTGAGGTATGATATTTTTGCAAGTAAAAGACCCAGAATAGATTTATGTTTCAACTATATCTTCCTGAGATGCATATGGATCCTAAATTGCGAGTGATACTAAAGGGAATCTTAGTAACTGAAAAGGATGGAGTAAAATTTTGGGGGTTTAACTTATTTATTTAGTTTTCTTAAAAATCATTTGCTCATTATTTGCATGTCATCAAACCACCATTGGCTACCCAGGCTATATATAACAATAATGGCTGCTAAATGCCCCAGGCATGAGATGGAGATGGGTAAATATGCAGATTTTCTCGACTTGTGACCTCAGTTACTGCATGGTAATGTTTTCAAATGACTTTTATGATGACAAGACTAAGTTTGGTGCTAATATTGGTTTTGAAGATTTAATCGGTGTACACTGCCATTGAACATGTGTTTTCATTAATAGAAGAGCTGTGGCCAGGATTGAAAATAGCCCAGGTGATTTACCACGGACTGTAAAGCCACCTGATTTGTGCACAATTTGAGGTGAAGAGTTTATAGGTTATTCCAAAGGAAGAAAGAGCTGCAAACTGAATTTGTGTGCATTGTACCAAGGGATTTACAATTTGGCAGGTCGAGAGTGTACTCATGGAACTGTTACGTTTTGGTACCCAGTGGTTCTTGGTGTTTTTACCCTCTGACTGCCCGTGTTTGACAGCCCCTGAACACTCCATAACACCAGGAATAATTTGTAGCTGAGCTACAGCTGCTGTGCTCCTTCCTGGGAATGCCCGTGTCCAGTTGCACCCTGGAATGGCACTGGGGACCTGCCACCAGCAGTTCCCAGGCAGAGAGACTGAAATTGCTCCCACACAGGTGATATCAGACAGATGGGACCAGCCTCCCTCCTCTGCATTCCCAGTGCTCCAGGATTCCCTGAGGGAAGGCAGAGCATGGCAGTTCGGCTTTGGCAGCGCTTCCAGAGGAGCCTGGACGGCCCTGCTGCCTGCAGGTCTGCTCCTGGGAGCTGCCCAAACCCTCTGCCACCCACTGGGCAGGTGAAAACACACCTGGCAGAGAGGCAGAGGGCTCCCGGGGAAAATCCCCCTGCGAGATCCATGAAAACAGGCACGGAAAGGGCAGAGGTGACATGTGAGTGCTCTCTCCAGCGCTGGCACTCTGGCAAAGTGCTTGGCACAGGCTCTGTCCTTACTAGACACCGGAGAATCCACACCAGAGGGGACACCTGGGACATCCCCCCCAACCAACACAAAGACTCTGTGCACCGAGAACGAGAGCATTGGCATTGTTTGAATAAGCACACCCACCATGAAGTGCTCCGCGGTGTTCGGGGTTTCTTAGATATCCTGATTTTATAAAAGAAAGTAAAAGAAGAAAAAAGAAACAAGGTGAGAGAGAACACTATCATATTTTGTAGCAAGCAGGATACTGTGTGAAATCTTGGCCCAGTGAAGTGATAAAGGGGAAGCTTTCAGTTTGTTTAAGGGAAAACTTAGGAGCAAATAGCGAAATTACCAAAATACCACATTGCAGAAAGTAGGTGCATTTAGGTTCAATTAAGCTGTAAAAAGGAAAATGGCACTTTAGCTTACAAAAACCAAGGGACACAGGGAACTATCAGAAACAACTTTATAAGATTTGTGTGTGTGAGGATGCTGCTTCACTGGACCAAGAAAGCTACAGTATGGGACAGGATTTTTCTTTTATCAGACACTTTTGCTAGATAGCTTTGTCCAACCTCAGAAACTGCTGCTCTGGCATTATGAAATAATCCTACATAACTTGATCTCATGAGCTTAGGAACACAGAAAAATAGCCATGCCAAATCAGATTACAGGGATCCACCTAGTCCAGAATCCTCTCCCTGACAGTGGGAACTAGTGGACGCCTAGAAAAGAGTAAAAAACCAGGGAAAGCATACAGTGGTAATTCTCCAAAACACTCTCCCAAATGATTTGTGATTCAAGGACTTCTAGGACAAAGTTGATATCATGGTATCGAAGCTGCTCGAATCCAAATGCACAGATTTACATCCCCCCCTCCTCCCCTTTTTTTTTTTGGATTTCTACCCCATGAGATTTCTACCAGTCACACAGAAAAGGTTTCACAGTTTGGTGCTGGCAAGTCCAGCATTCTTGCCACTAACTCAGAATGAGCTAACAGCTTTCAAAAGCCCAATGATGTTATGTGTATAAGAGCATCCAACACTTTTTCCTACGTAAAAAAAGTGACATGTGTGCTGAGGTGCTCTAAGTGTAAATACTTTGGGAGATTTGATTTTTTTAAAATCTTTTTTTTAAATCATTTTTTTAAAGAAAAAAAAAAGCAAGGATCTGGCTGTAAATTGATATTAACATTTTTCAGTATATGTGTAAAACACATGTTTCAGAAGAATAGAAGAGAGAAACTGTCACTCACTGGGAAGCTTTAGAGCTATCTGGCTCCCTGGGAAACTGCATGCAACTATTCTGGTGTCCAAGGGTTTGACCAGTGAGTTTCCTCTTCCTGCAAAGAATGAATGCAGAAGTAATAGAAAGTCTGAGGGGGAAGATTTTAGCAAATGGCTAAAGGTAATTCCTATTCTGCCCACTCCAGCAGGTAGGAAAGCAGGTGGTGGAGGTGGAAGAAAAAGGGTGGGAGAGGAGAAAGGGCTCCGTGTCCCTCCCAGGAGCTGGCACAGGGAAGGGCAGGGGGCTGCACTCGGGGAGACCCAAAGCCCAGCAGCTCAGCCTGGTGAAATCCCTTTGTGTGGGGGCAGCCCAGTCCCAGCCCTGCCACACAATGTCTGCACGTTCTGCTCTGATTCTCCGGGGCCTGCCTGGGACTCCCTTTCAGGGACTGAAACTCAGCACTCTGGGCTTCACTAGCACAGAAATCCCATATTTCCAGCAGGAACACTGGCTTCTTAAGCATCCTGCTTAGTGTACTATCCACTATTCAGGGGCGTTTTTGAGAAAGTTTTAATTTTCTAATTGAATCGGTGCCTACACATGACTTTTTTACTTCATTTATTAAAAGAATCAGTAAAAGCAGGGACCTGGAAAAAAAAAAGCTTATCCTTACGTTTTTGATGGCATATTGACTTTGTAAGAGTCTACAGGCAGGAGTGATATATCAGGGAGTCCCTATAACTTTACTTAAAGCAAAAATTAGAAAGTGATCGGAAAGTTTTATAGAGGAGAGCAGAAACATAATTTTAAGCCTCTTAAAATTGCCTGAACTGTGAAATCAAGTAATGAACACTAGAAAAGGATCTGTCAGCTGGAATCAAAGCTTAGACTAGTCAGCATTTTCTTCCTAAACCTTATTATGGCAAAGATTTTTCATCTCTGCACTCTGTTCAGCCCAACAAATAAACCGACTTGACCTCCACCTGTTACCCAGTGAAGTTTGCTGTCATCTCTGACTAAACCCTTTTCTTTCCCTTCAAAGCCCTCGGCACCACTGAGAAGGTGGGAAGACACAGCTGTGCACTGACTCAAATTGATACCAGTTCATAACCAGACAGCGTTTCACAGTACAAATTACAAGCAACAGAGGAGAGGAGAAGGGGGGGGGGGGGGAAAAAGGGAGGAAAAAAAAATGTAGTGCCAATGAATTCTGGAAGGGGGCAACATTTTTCATCCATTTAACAATGAGATTTTCATAAAAAGAAGTTATTTTTTCTGTTTTTCTTTTTTTCTTTTTTTTTTGTGTGTGTGTGTGTGTGTGATATTATGGACTAGCATTTGAGGCAAGAAGCATTTTGCTTATGCCATAACAATGAACCTGTGCTAACACCACAGAGGAAGGACTGAAGAACATAATGGAAGCTATTTGTGTTGCTTTTATATTTCATAACTTGAATGCATTACACTGGTTCAAAGAGGCTCAGCTCCAATTGCACGTAGGTTTCTAGACTTAGGAACAAGTCACAGCTATATAATGCAACACTGCTAAATAAAAAGAATTCAATATTATGGAACACAGAACAGCAAGAAATGTGTCATGAGGAAACCCGTGTAGCTGCTGCAGTCATTTCTTCAAATATATCATCGTGGCAAAACCGTGTGAGAAGCTTTCTAATACAAAGACATATCAGAAAAAGCCATTTCATATAAAGTTGGACTTCTCTGGGTGATTAATGCTACGTTCAACAAAGGAGACAGTGTCTGTCTAATTACATTAAATACTTATCTTCTAGGGATTGGCAGGGTGTTTCTGCTCAATGTCACTTTTCATGACAATGTAATGATAGATCCGTTTACTTACCAGTGCCATTAGCAAAAATTGTACTGTTTTCTCAACTGCCCTCATATCATGAAAATATTTGATTAACATACTGCAGCTTATCTAATACTCTAAGCAACATATTCTGCATAGTTTTCTCTCTATTAAAAGAACAAGATTACAGCTTGTAAAATTTTTATTGCACTCACACAGAAATAAATGAATAATGTGTGATAATAGTTCAAGTACCTTTCTAGTTCACAGAACAGGTTTATTTGATTTAAAATATTAACTTGTACTTAAAATATTAAGATTTTGGGGGAAACAAGCAAATAAACAAAGTCAGTATTCTGAGGCACTACTTCCCATCCAGGCTTTAGTTATTATTTCCTTTTCATTTCAGCACATGTTTTGAAACTTTTAATACCTTGGGGGGGGGGGGAGAAAAAAAAAGGAAAAAAAGCTTTCATTCCTCTGCTGAAAAATAGATATGGCCATCTCCCAAGTCTTTAAAATTCACCACATTGTGAACTGACTCTTCGGAGTCATGCTACTGTGCCAACATCCAGCAAACAATAACCCTCTGGAAGAATGTACCCAGCCAAGGCAGTTTATATAGTAACAAGATAATTTCATAAACTTATATTGAAGAGCGAGGCTGTGATGTAACATTCTAGCAGTATATATCAGCTACCTGATATTTACTAACAAGGTTAAACTCCTATCTGTTTGTCTCAGCACTCTTCATAATTCACTTTTTAATGGATGGACAGGAAAAGTCAGCAGTGTATGGCACAGATCATTTTTGAAATAGGACAAGACAGCTTATGGCAGTAGCTGCTCCAAAACACCCTTCCTGTTCCCACACAATCACATCAAGCCTGGACTTTGCAACTACAGTGCTTCATAAATCCTTTAGGGGTGTGTTTCTATTCCCAAGTAAACTGGTGAATCTGAAAAACAAAGGACTCCGAGGAGGAGGTGTCACTGTCACCTGGTGCCTGAACAGAGCATCAGTTCTCGGTTCTCAGCTGCTTGGGCTGGTGCTCCTGGGCAGCAGAAGTGGGGAGTGAGGACATCCACCCCATTTTGTTCCAGCTGCTCACGCTGCCACGAAATGGCAGCAAGGACGCACCAAAAACGGCACAAAAATCCACACAGCCATGCAGAATCCACCCAAACTGCCTTAAAATCCCTTACAAGTGACTCTTGCAGCCAGAGGATGACACCACAGCCAACTGCCACATGCGACTCTCCAAATTAATAATGGATTTAGGATATTCATTCCCTGAGCTGCGAGGGTTCGGGGTGTGTCTGCAATTATCGAGATATAAGTCTGACACACATTATCCTTCTATCAATGTCATTTCCCTTAGTAGCCAACAGATTATCAGCAGCTTTGTGATATTCCAGGTGTCAAAGAAGAATTAAAACCACAACAATTGCACAAACAAAGGGACAAAAGATGGGATACGTGTTTCTGAGCCCTGCATATCAATTTAATATGTGCAGCTGACAATGATGCAAATGTCCTCGGGAGAGAGGCAGCAAGATCCGTGCCCAAACATACACACACCACTGTCAGCAAGATGGCAGGGAACAGAAGCAGTAGGATTCCCAGCCCAGGACACATGCCTCAGCAGGCAGAGCAACCCAACGAAACAATCCTCTGGTTGGGGAGAATTTTGGAAGCACCTGATATGGAAAAGGGCCCTAAACAAGCCAGATGGTACTTTTAGCTGGCAGCAGAAAGTAGGAGACAGCCAAAAACATTACAGCATTACCCCAAGAGGCCAGCAAATCGATTTTTAACCATTTTTTTTTAAAGTGACGCTATGAATATGAAAAATAATGTTTCGATGTCTTTTTAAATCGCTAATTATATGGATAATACACTTATGGAGGACACAACTGGAAGATAGGAGAAAGAAATAGATTCTGACTTTCCCAGGGTGGTTGTATATTTGACATCAAGTTTCTATTCAGTCACTGCCACTGTTTACTCAGAATTAAGTGTCAGTTTTTGTTCTGGGCTTTCCACATAACATTAAAGAGGAAAATCCAGCAGAAGTAGAGAAATAGCACTGTAAAATCACAATAGCACAACAGTTCACAGGGCATGGGAGAAATGTGGTTTTGTAAGCCTGCTTTGTCCTCTTAAAACCCTTCCCCCGCCAAATTAATGGGTTTCTAGATGATCATTTTTTAACGGAGGACAAACAATTTCTTTAATACTTACAAGGTACCATTTGGCGGGGGATTTGCATAAGAAATGCAGCTGTTTGGGGGAATCTTTTAATTTTTAAAACCTTCAAACAGCCAGAATTTGCAATTCTGCCTGGGCAACAAGGGTCTTTTCAGGGATCAGTGTGATGTCAGATGCCAAACAGTGCCTTTAACAGCCAGGAGCAGCTCCTTGAAGAGCACCTTTAGGTTACCTGTGGCCCAGGAGATTTCACTCAAGGATGGAGAACAGAGGTGGGTTGTAGGGACTGAAAGGGCAAAGAGAGGCAGAGGAGTCATGAACTGAGTGGAAAGGAGCATCACCCTCTGTCCCAAAACTGCTCCTCACGTGTGGGACTGGCCACGCTCCGAGGAAGAGTCAGGATGGTGCTTTACTTCCACTTGCTGTTGTTTTGTTTAAAAGTAAAAGCAAGCCCTAAGACAGGGTTAAGCCTGGACTACATCCAAAGTGCTTTCTCCTGTTCAGAGCAAGGTGGTGCATTAGTGTGCTGCATCATGGATAATACTCCTGGAGACAAACGTGGGCTGCTGCCATAAAACACTAAATGCGAAGAAAGATAATCCATACATTTATATTTTTCAAATCTTGTTGATTGTAAATCCTTTTCCTTTTTTTTTTTTTTTTTTTAAATAAAAGTATTTCCCTCCTATAAGTGGAACCCAAGACTTTGTCTCCAGCCCTTCCTGAGACAAAAGAGTCCCACTGTTTTTCCAGAGTGCTGCTCTTGGGGCTGTAGGTACCACCTCACTTGTCTGGCTTTTCGGGGTTCAAAGATCTGCATGCAAAGCTATTGAGGCAAATGAAGACTCTGCACAAAACAGTAAAACAGCCTGTAATTTTCCAGCTAATTTTAGCAAGAAGATCTCTCATGTTATGCTTTTTGGTGTATATCACACCAAGAATAGCAGCGAGCACTGATGTAAGGGAAGAGCAGAAAGGATGATGTCAGTAGGGCTGTGCTGGAATGGTGAGGACAAGCAGAGGTGGAGGATGTTGTGGATCACCTGCTCTTCCCTGAGCAAGATGGAACCAGAACAGAGCTGTAGCCATGCTAAATGCTGAGGTTTAATTTTCTTTGGAGCTGGAAATTGAAAGAACTTAAAACATCATCCCTTCTTTAGGGTCTCTGGGAGTCACTGCATTCACCGTGAGCTCTGGGGTAGAAGTCACAGCAAACCCACTCTGGGTGAACAGCACAGCTGCTGTCACAGCACACAGACATTTCTGCAGGTATAAGATAGCTCTGCAGCCACTCAGCCACAATGTTACCTGAGCTAAGAGGCTGCTAGATGGATTTCTGGGCTTCCCTGTGCTCGCTGACTGCTGCGGTCAAAGTGTTGGGGCAGCACTTAACTTGAAGGAAAGTGAAGAAGGTAACTGGGAAATGATTTATTCACTACTTCTGGCAGTGAAAGAGAAAACCACTAAGAAGCATCCAGCAAAATGATCAGGCAATAGACAAAAGAAGTTGTTCTCCCTCATTCAGTACTGAGCAAAACTGGAACTTTCCACCATGGGATGTTGTGGAGGCCAAGATAAAGAATGGGTTAAAAGCACATCTCTGAAGGCAGCCAAACACAAAGATGTGAACAAAACCTCTGGCTTGTGAAACCAAGCTGCTTGCTGCCAAAACCCATCGGGCTGTGCTCTGAAAAGCATCACTGGATGCCTCTCCTACTGTTGTCATCTTTGCTGAAGTGTCCACCACCAGCTCTTGTCAGAGGCAGCAAACTGCCTGTCTAGGTGAGCCTTTGGTCAAGCTGAGAAGAGCCATTTGTTCCTCTCTGTGGGCAGATTTTTTGTAGGCTGGAATGTGCTGTACCTGGCAGTTGAGAAGCAGGAAAGTTTCAGGAGGCATCCAGCACAATGAAATTAAGGAGAATTGCTCCTCACCTGGTGCAGAAGCAGGAGCACATCTAAAGTCAGTGTGGCAGAAGGTGTGGGAAAGAGAATGGCAAAAAGAGATGAGATTTGGTCTTCTCCCTGTACCTGGCCCTGTACTATCTTCTGGAAGTGTCCAAGAACAGGTTGGATGGGGCTTGGAGCAACCTGGGATAGCAGAAGGTGTCCTTGCCCATGGGATGAGCTTTTAAAGGTCCCTTCCAACCCAAACCATTCCATGATCCTATAATTCCCTGTCTCCTAACACCTCTCCTTGCACCTTTTATCTTTGTGTGAAAATGTTTCCTTTAAAATAAAGCCTGTTTTCTCTTCTAAAGCCAAGATCAAACATGTGCAGGGAGTACAGTAGCTGCACTGTGTGCTAGGCACTGGAGTGATGGTTGTACTGGGAATGTTAATAAACAGTGCCCAGAGCAGAACTTCTGCATTAAAAAAAGGGTGTATGTTACATCTCTCCCCCTCTCCCCTGTCTCATGCAATATTTACACAGCTGTGCTTTGTAAAAAGTGTAGGGGGGGGTTATTATTATTTTTTTGTAATTTATTTACCTAAGATAGCCCAGCATCTGTTTTGTGGTGAGCTTCTTTCACAAAGTTTCACAGTTGCCTTGACTGATGCAAAAGGAGGTCACGCTCCTTACTCAGTGATCTTAAAACCATTTGTTTCAAACACTTAGCCATTCTATTTGGCTAATTTTGTTCTGTTCTGTGTTTTTGGTTTGTCCTCTGCTTGGAAATGTGTATCCCTGGGGAAACCGATCTGGCTAGGTGAGTATTTTAGTTATCTGTTTTATAAAATGCAGAAGTGCACAGGAATTTGCAATAATATGCATCATTTACTGGCTCTCAATATGTACTGTATATTGGCTCTGAAGATTACTAATATTTTCCAGCTGCTTTCAAAAAAAAAATAAAAAAGAAAGAGTTCAATGGAGTCTTTGCAGTGGGTCCTTTCCCATGACTGCCTACACAGGTGATGAAGACTTTCCTGTGTCCTGAAGAATTAATAAGCCTGAACATTTCTATACCAGCAGCATACCACAGGAGATAAAATATTGCTTCTGCTTCCCAAACACATTAGGAAAAGCAAGTCTGCTGATCTCAACTGCTAAGACAGCACATGAAAGGAATGTAGTCCATTTCCCAACCAAGATCTAATCTATAGGAGAGTTTATAGATCCAAGTCAACATCCTGAATTGGTCCCAGAAGCAAACAAGAAGACTAGTTCAATTTTTGGAAGACAACTTTTAATGTGTTTAATGCCATTTTGCAACTAAACAGCCCCATGCTGCACTATCAGATGATCTTCAAGGGTCTCTGGGTCAGAGGAGACCTGTCTGGAGCTCACAAAGATTCAGGTTTGACAGACCCCAGATCAGCAAGAAATGCACAGCCACAGTCAAACAGAGGAACGTGTGTCTTTCAGAGCTCACCTGTGGGAAGGAAGCGCCTGCCTTTGTCTCAGTGCCAAGGAAGGTGGTGGTTTTCACTTGGTGTCAAAAGTGAAGCCCAAGACACATCACTGCCTTTGCTTTAAGTCACATTTTGTAGTCTGTTGTGGACAGAAGTTGAGGTTTCCTCATCCCTGGAAGTGTCCAGGGCTGGATGGGGCTCTGAGCAAGGTGGGATGGTGGAAGGTGTCCCTGCCTGGGTGGGCTTTGGGATCCCTTCCAAGCCAAACCACACTGGGATTCTTTGATTCTCTGATCAACAATGGGTGGCAACAAAATGTTGCTTGGCCACCACCAACGTCTGAGGAAATCAGGCCCATGGATGACCAACACAGCACTGCCATCCCAGGAATCCTGTTCTCATTGGGAAGCATCGTCCCAGCCTTTTTCAAGGAATAGTTTCCTATGCAGGAAAACCTTCCTATATTTCTGAAAAAGGAGGTAGGTGATGTGAATTGTGTCTGGTGACAGAAATACCTCAGGTGACCTTACACTGTGCCAGTGCACAAAAGATGTGCTTTTCTCTTGCTCACTGAGGTCAGTGAAAGCAGCATGTAGGGGTGATGTTAGCACCAGGCCAGTCGAAAACAGCTTTAATTTGATAACTACAGGAAAATTCCTTCTGCATTTTCAACTCAGAACTCCTACAGCTCCATCTCCATTTTTAAATGATGCATTTCCTGACATCTGGAACTAGATGCAAGAAGCAAAGCCACAACTCTGACCGGCCTCCCGACTTCTCCGGGACCATGCTGAAGGCATGTTTTCCTCAGGGGATTACAGCAAAGCTGAGGCATGTGCTCCAACACTTGCATGGGATTACTAATTTTATTAAAAATGGAAAGTACACTTTAGGCTGAATCCCAAGGCCAAGACTATTGTGTTGTCCAGAGTCTGGGAAAAAAAAATAAATAAAAGGAGCCTTGGAGGGATGTGAAAACTTCTAGAACTTTTCCATCTGAACTGACTTGGTGAGCAGTTCTTCCTGCACCTCCAAATCCCTTCCATGGTTTTGAGGCAGCACTGCCAGCAGCATGGCATGTTGTCACAGGTCTCATGCTACTACGTGAATTGCCAAAGACAAGCTGAGCTATTGATCCAGTGGTAATTTGCTGTCAAAATGACTCTGTCTGTGGTGGCAAATGAGCAATGTTAATCACTCGACTTGACGAATGCCACTGTGAAAGACTGACAATGCTCAAAGCACCACCATGGACCTGCTGGTTTCTCCTGCCTCCATTAAGTTCCTGGTCTTCACTGGCCTTGACCAATTAGAGTTTAACTTATCCATTAAGGTGCAGTTCTGGGAAAGTTCTGTTTAAAATCAACAACAACTTATATTGGTGAGTAACTCATCAGCTATGCAGCAGCCTGATTCTGATTGCCTGGCAGAGAAACACACACATTTTGTGCAGTATCTGATAAAAGATCTATAATGTGCTAACACAAACCTATCATGTAGCACCTGTGACTAACAGATTGTGATATCAAAGTCTTGATGCCTAAGTGCTCCTGTAAATGCATTAAACTTTTAGCGGCAGGAACTGTAGACTGCCAGTGACAAGGAGCTGATATGGTATTTCAGTAAAAGTTGATAAGTGTTATTGCTCTTAGAAGAAAAGAAAAATCTTATGTTCCTGAAAACCACTGGGCAGCTTGTGTTTTGATGGGATACTGTAATGCAGAGAGCAGGGATATGGCAACACATGGACTCTGAAAAAAAAGACATTTAAGGAAAGCTCTGTATCCTACAGCTGCTGGAGTTCCTTGAAGTGTACTCCCATCATACATTTCACTTCAAGCATCTACCTGTTCACTTGGAGTCAGCTTTTTAGGTGGCTTGCCTGCATGTGGGGCCTTGTTGAATTCCATGTTAAAGAACAAAGTTTGCCCTGAACACGAGGAACAACTTTTTTCCTGAGCAAGTTGCCCCAGAGAGGGTGTGGAGTCTCCCTCACTGGAAATATTCAAGACTGTGCCCTGTGCTGTGGGATGACCCTGCTTGAGCAGGGAGGTGGGACCAGATGACCCCACTGTGGTCCCTTCCAGCCTGAACCATTGTGTGTGAAATGTTCCCACTGTCTTGAGATATTAAGTTCAATGGAGGAAAAAATGGCCCTTGTGCCTGCTGGGAGATGTGCTGAGGTGTGTAATGAAGCTGCTGCACCAGGCAGGTACAGGCAGAACAGCTCTGGGACTGCCTGACCTCACACACTGGGAACCAGAGGGCAATTCAAAGTCACATCTGGGAAGCACTGAGTAAACACAATTGGCAGAGATCCTGGATGTAGACCTCCTCTGGTCTAAGGAAAAGTGATGTTACCTAGGTTTTGTCTTTCTTCTGCAGGCCTATGAATATCCAAAAAGTTCAGCTCAAGGAAATTAATAAAGATCATGAAATTACTGTGCCTCATTATGATCCAGTGAAAACTGCCCACTGCAGCAAGTCACTGAAAAGTAGTGCCAGAAAATTACTTGACATTGAATACTGCAGGTCTGAAGTTGAATGTTTTCCCAGTGAAAAGGGATTCTTTTTCTATTCCTTATTTTGTATAATACATGGTTCTCATGTTTTTCATCATATTTTCTGCAGTCAGTCCCTTGAATCATTGGCAGTAATGCAGCACAATCATTGAAAACTTCTTTGGGCTCCGAGCTAGTGCACGACATCAAGGCCTTTGATGAGCCCACAGACCTTTTGCCTGAGGACAGATCAGACACATTCTGCATCACTGATGTTGGGACACACCACACACATTTTATCTTCCAGGCACTGCCAGGCAACAGCTGTGCTTAGGGCATAAAGAACACCATCTAGGATCTCCCTTATAGCACTTTCTCCTGAATTTCCAAGTTATAATTCTGAACAGACACTGAAAACAAACTCTTGTGGTCATCTGAACTATGCCTGAATGAGCTTTTCTGATGCATATGGTATAAATAAAAGTTTCCCAGTAAACATGGAGAAGTTTTCTTGCATGCTGAGGAGAAAGCCCATGCCAGATTTAAGAAAAGCATTACTTAAGCAAGTTCTGGACTGGATGCCTGCATGTGGTTGTTCCATAACCAGCCATGGGGAGAGGCACAGCACCATTAAGTTAGGGGTCACTGACACTGCAAAGAAATACTCCAAAATAAGATCTCAGCTCCTCAGTTGCATAGAAATTCCTCAGAAACTGTTTTCAGACAGTCCCATAGATGGTGGCATAAGAACAAGGTGGTTTAGTGAGAAATCATGAGGCTGACTGTAAAAGCATTGTTACCACCACAGATGAGTCCAGCAGTCTAACGGGGAGCTCTCAAACTTTCTGCAGGTTCATGTAAAATCATCAACCTCATAAGTCCCTGGAACTGTGGATATGAGTATCAGCAATGCAGTGCAAGAGGTATTAGTAATTCCTTAGGGTTTCTGCACTGAAAGTCTTGTTTGTTTCCTGGGGTTCTCAAGGTGAAGACACACAAAAGTTTAGCACAGCATAATGGGAGCAGAACATCCAGGGTGGAGCTGGAGCAAGAGGATGACCATGACATCAACAGCCACACCAGTCTTACAGTGGAAAAAGGACCACAGAGCTCCAGCCTTTTTCAAAACCAAGTTGGTCAAGTCCACAACCAAAGCAGAGCTGTTTGTCTCTTCAGATACCTCAAGAAGTGCAAGGAGTGGAAACATGAACCTTTCCTGGGATCACTGTCCTCTAGGGACTAAACTACCGTGTGGAAATAGAAGTAGAAGATCTAAGAATAAAGTAGAAGATCTAAGTAAAAAACAAGTAGAATACCTAATAAAGAATCCAATAGAATACTCTGAATTTGCAGCTTAAACGTTTCTTTCCACGCCACGCTGTAGAAACACAATGGAAGCAGACTTGGCAAATACCATCCATATGTTTCACAAAATCACTGAGGGAGCACAATGTGAACATTACTCCTGGACTGGATCAAGAGAATGCATTAAAAAAATGCATAAGTTTAATACAGATGTACATTAACTCAATCTTTGCTTATTATGGAATTAAAAAACGTATACCTGTAATTATGGCTTACCCCCATTACAAGCAGAGCTGCCACAGAACTGAACACAGGCCAGCTTTGTGCAGGAGTTCAAAGCCCGTGTGGTGTTGCCTTATTTTCTTACTAACATCATCTTTATCCTCTCTTGCCCCTTCTTCTCAGTTAACAAGAGTTATGTACTGAAAGTGCTGAGATAAAGTAATGGTAAGGAGGATACCGCAAAAGGTATTTGAAAAGCAGAAGTAATTTACTACACGTCTGCTTTGTTTTACTTCCTAAGCCTTCCTGTTGTGAAAGGGAATTCATCTTTTCTGGCAGACTCCAGCCTTTTTAGGTCGGAGAGCTCCCCAGGAGCTTTCGAGTGCAGGTAAATGGATGTGAGACTCAAGGAGTACAGCACAAGGAACATGGGATTAATGCTGGGGTTTGCTCTGGCTGTCACATCTGACGTGCAAGGAGAGTGCTGCACCCTTGGCTGCAGCAAATATCTGTTAAAAAACCCACAAAGCTGAGTCCTGTGCTCATCCCTGCAAGCCTGGTGTGCCACGAATGGAAAGGTCGTGCTGCTGGTGGGTGAAGCACGGAGGATCTACACCCAGCAGTGTCTCCACATGAGACAGACATCAGGGTGCCTCAGCAGAGCAAGGAGAAGCTCAGAGGAAGGGCTGTGGATGGACAATGGGTGCAGCCTGTATCCTGCACACAGCAGGGACCCCAGGAGGAAGCATCCACTGCCTAATCTAAATAGCACACAGAGTGGTTTTGTCCTCTTCTGTTCTCCGGCCAGTTTGCACATATGTTCTGAGCATACAGCCTGCCCTCTAAAGACCACTTACAGGGGCAATCACAGGGAAGCAAAGCAGGAAGAAAAGCATCCAAAAAGGGAATTTGTTCAAGAGAAAAAAAAATGGAGACAGATGTAGAGCGACTAGTCACGGCTGGCGGTAAATAACCCTCTGCCTGGAGTGCTCTCTTTCTCTAGGAGGAGTTCACATATTCCATTTCATATTTCCTTTCTAGGAAGTCAAATCTTTGTTTTCCTGGCATTTGTTCTTTTTCCCTTCTATATGGTCTAAAGCCGTCCTCTCATTTTCCCTTTCTCTTCTACGTTCTACTCTCTTTGAAGTGCATTGCTTCCCTCTTCCTCTCACACAGACCTGATTTCCCTGCACTGTCCCAGGCCACACCTTTCACTACCACCCTCTCCCAATGCCTGTGCCACGAGCACGTGTGTGCTTCACACCTGCTCCAGCCTTTGAGTCTCCCCTCTTTCTCATGTGCACACCTCAAAATTAAGCAGATGCGACACACAGAGATGGAATATTCATCCTCTCACTCCCATAAACCTGTCAAGGCATATAGGCCAAGAAGCTATCTCTGCATAAATCTAAATCTCCTGTGAGGAAGCAATCTACTCCAAGGCAATAAAGGCAAAGGATGTATTATTATCTTTGGTGTGGATCCTACTGGGCTGGGAGGTTGGCTGCTGGCTCCTCTCTGAAGTTTCCTTCCCAGCCATCCCACAGACAATTCTAAGCTTCCTTTCCTTGGTCTGATTTCCTCCTCCTGTTGTTTGGCCAGTAACCCAAAGGACAGGCTTTAATTATGGAGTTTGGAAACCTGGCTTGCACTACTCTGCCAGCACGGGATAAAACTTCAGCCTGTCTTCTGAAACAGCACCATTCTGCACTGCTGATACCTGTGTTATCCCACACAGCACAAAATGAGCTGCAGGAAAGAAATGCCAAGTTAAACAAAAAGATGGGTTTAGTCTTTAAACTTCTACTGTGAATTTCACCGAGAAGAAAACAAAACACCGAAGCTCAGAGATTACTGTGTGCTAAAAACTGTGCCACCATTTTGATTGTAGATTAAATAAATGGCAAGGCCTTTCTCTGGAAATAAAGACGTCAGAAAGGATGGATCTGAAACTGGTCCAGGCTCCAAAGCTCCTTCTGAGAGAGGAATGCTGTGGAAAGCCCCCAGCTAAAATGGGATCTTAACATCACTTGTACAGCTTTCAGGTGACCAAATTATTTTCTAGGCAGATGCCCCACTAAAGACTCCTAAAACATTTTGCACTTCTGGAGGTAAAACCCAAAGGGCCCCACGTTAGTGTCAGACCCAAGAGTGATGTCTGTGCATAGACCACAGCAGGACATGTCCCTTACACCTTGGGAGAGTGACACACCACTGCTGCCCTGGCAAGGAAGGACACTCAGCACTGTTTTGTCCTTCTCCACTGATGAGCTGTGGCTCTTCAGGTAATCCCTCTGTCAGCCGTGCTCTTGCAGTGACCCTGTTTTACAGAGAAGCTGAGGCAATGAATTCAGAGGACAGGCTGCTGGAAAGCCATGGCAGAAGCACTGGGGTGGGGCTACGTGGATATAAGCACAAGGATGGCTTGGAAGTGCATCCCACGTGGGCAGGATAAAGCTCTTTTTCTTCACAGCTGTGACAGTGATAGATGGCTTGGTGAATCTGAGCTATATCTAGTTGATACCTGGCTACAGTCCCTGATGCTGCAAGGTGATTTTCTGCCATTTTACAGGCAAGACTAAGCAGAATCTGAGATTTTTCTATAATAAGTGAGGAAGGTCACGAGGAAGAAAGAACCTTCTCTGGTCTGACTTGTTCTTGCCTTTCTGAGCACCTCAGGAAGTTTGACATGGGCAGCTGTGCTTCCTCATGGTGGGCACCCAGTGGTGCCAAGAGCAGCAGAGGTGTAAGGCTTTGGGTACTTCCCTTGCCCAGCTCAGCAGCTCAGTGCCACCATCAAGCCAGGACTTGGATGAGCCAGAGGTAATGACCACATGTGGGGAAAACCACCAGAAGTGACAGCAGAATTAATAGCCAGCCTCTGGCTGCTGCACAAATGGAGAACATTTGTCATTAACAACAAGCACCCCAAACTTTGGGGGGAGCTGTCCCCCAGGCTGACAGTGATGCAGAAGCAGTGACCCCATCAGTTTTCAGCCATCTGTGTCTGCAGAGCAGGCTGTGAGCTCTCCCTTGCAGCCCAGCTTTTGTCCGCGTTTCTGCCGCTCCGCGAGCAGAGGTTGAGCACCAGGTGAAGCTCTGCCTTGCATCATCTGGAGCCTGGAGCTGATGGAGGGGACAGCCCCTGGTGCCTGTGGAGCAGGACACCTCAGAGCAAACACCAGAGCCCTGGGGACGGCGGTGGCAAGGCAGTCACGGGGAGCCTGGCACTTGTCTGCCTGCAGGTCCACCCTCTCCTCCTGCCAAAGTGCCACATCTGCAGTCAATAAGGGCCCACAAGCTGGCTCCTCCTCATTAGAGGAGAGAGGGCAGCTGGCAGGGGATCCTCCAAGGGCTCCCAGGCACAGGAATCAGTCTCCTCCCAGTCTGGAATAGCCCAAATTTGGTGACTTTCTGGGCATGCTGTAAAGGACAGCTGTTTGACAGGGTCTCCAGAGAAAGCTGTGGGTATGTTTCCTACATGATGAAGGATATAGGTGGCTGGCCAAGTGCCCACAGAACTGATTTTAATGCTGTGCAGGTCGAATTTACTTTTCTGTGCTGTATAGTTCATTATACACAGTGCCCTGGACAAGCATGTGTTTTTTCCAAACAAACCAAACCCATACTATTTTAAATCCAGACAAACAAGAAAGACAAAAAATACATATTGCAAAAGATGATCTGCACTTTTAGAGGACCTTCTCAAACTCTGGGAGGCACTGCTCACCTTCCTCTAACAAATAAGGCTTCTGTTATTTTTATTGAAAATAAATACTTGATTATTTAGCTGTAAGCAACACTGAGGCATTAACTTCACCTATGCATATAGCACTGACCCAAAAAATATATAAAAATATTTCCAATAGTATTAAGCACCCAGATGATCTCAGGATAAGTGATCAATGGACAATTAAGTATGTAACATAACATAACCCAAAAAAATGACCAACAAGAAAGATCACACACAAAAATTAACTGAGAAGAGGCCAAAGAGCTTCCTCAACGTTCTCAAGTGTAACACCCAGTGATATCTATTTTGATATGAAGCCTCCAATCACACTTCACAGCATTACAGATTAATAAAACAACTCCTTCTGTAAGTCTCTTAAAAGTCATTGCTAAGTGATCTCAAGTGTTGTATAATGCTTGAAAAGTCCTTCTACCTTATATAAGTTTAGGGATATTTATTTAAGCAGCATAACTGATGGAGCACAGCCCAGACAGGTACTGCTTTTTGCTAGAAAAAACAATCCCAGAACTGAATCTGGACAATTCAACAGAAAAAGACCGCCTATCTTTTGCTGCATTATTTAAATACTTCAGATATTTGGCCAAAACAGAGAAGTGACACACTACAGAAACATTCACAGCTGCAGGAGCAATAAAACCACTGCCATATTTTCATTAGGCTGTTTCTCAGAAGTGACGAGACGTCTAGAACTGGTCACCTCTCTAAGACAGCAATTCTGATAACGACACAGAGCAAGTGGAGATGATGTTCTGGGGCTCTGGGAGCCGGGGCTTACCTGGCTCCACTTCATGCCATCCACTGGACTGGCTGCCACTGCCTGGAGAGCGCCCTTGGCTTGTGTAGAACGGCTCCTCACCAGGGCTGTCCATCTCATCCTCCACAGACTTGAGACGTTTTGTGGAGCTGAGAAGGCAAAAAAACCCACATAATGAAGGCATGGAAGAGGAACCAAGGCACTGCTGTTGGGACATGCTTGAGAATAACTCAAAGTAGAACAGATTTAGGGTGCTTTGGTGAGATACAAAACAACATTTCACAGGCCAAAGCCCTAAACTTGCACCAGTTTGACCAGAAGTTAGTTTGACATTTAGGCTTTCACAGATTCAGAAGTAGGACATTTTTCAAAGCACACAGAGGTCAATAAGAAGGCAAGAATTTCACTTGCATTGTGTGGTTCTTGCAGTTTGAATGAATATGGTGATAACACACAAGACATATTTTCACCACCAGATTTTTTTCATGGCTAACTCTGAAAGCAAGTTGTTTATCAATTCAAACTTCTATTTTCAATCTTTTCAATTAGCCCAGACTTCAGTCCCATAAGAAGAAACATAGGCAAGTGAATGATGGAAGAATCCATTCTTGGTTCAAATGTTCATGTTATTTTGCAATAAGAACCATTTGACTCTGCAGCTGTGCCAGCAAGCATAGAAAGCCCCCAATGGGTATCTCTGGCCAGTGTCAGCATTAAAGAATCCCCCTGTGATACATCACACCTCCCTCACCAGAGGCTCAGGACACAGAAGAGCCCTTTGAGTGGTCTCTGGTGGCCACTGGCTCCAGCAGTTCTGCAGGGAGAGGATCCCAGAGCCAAAGACACTCAGCTTGGCTCTGCTTTCCATAATGAGTTGTACAGACTGCGTGGGGACCTTACTGAGAATTTCTCTTCTAAGTACTTTTCCAAGGCTGGGCCAGCTCACTTTTTTTTTTTTTTTTCCCCCCAAATCTGTATTCTATTAAGATTTAAGGCATTCAAGAACAGGCTCCTCTGTTTAGGGGGAACACATTTAGCAGACATAAAATCTTCCACTATTGGTTTAGAGCTTGCAGCCTTCCCCACCCGAAGCTCTGCACAGGTAGGAGCTGGCGGGTGTGCAAAAGCAGTTGGTGAGAAACAGGAAGAATAAGTCTTATGGCATGTGTGGAATGCAGGTTTGGCCATTCCTTAATTTAGAGAATTGTTATGTGTCAATAGGGGAAATTGTGTGCATACAATATAATTACCGCCTGATAATTCTGCTGAGTCTGTGTATTTAAAGAATTTTTTTTTTTCTGACTGGGAACAGCCTAATGAGAGGAAAACAAACATATTACCAAGTTATTAACTACCCATGCTGTTTATAATTAGCTCCTTATCAGTGGTAGCTATTTGCAGAAGAATAGAAGAGCAACAACTGAGCTCTTAAGTAACATTAATAACCTCACTTTTGCTTCTGGAGTCACCAGTAAATTCTACCTGAGAATGGTGCTAATGATGAGTGCTGTAGGCTACACAGTTTACAGGCAAGAAAGGAACAGCACAAAGTTTTTAATTGATGTGTAATGGGAATTGTAGTCACTGAGCTTCATAACATGCACACTAAGTGCAAGACAGAATGTTCTTCCAATCACTGCAAACTGTAAGTTACTGCTGAGCCTCTCGTTAAAGATTATTATTTTTAAAACCAAAACAACAGCTATATTCAAACCATAGAGATTTTTCACACGTGCACTTGCTCACTGCAAAGCTGGTGGCACTGCAGGCTGAGATAAAAATGTAAAAGAGTGTTGGGCGGGAGTTAGACTTTCTTGTCATGTCTTTGAAATAAGTGATCTATTTTGGCTGTGGGGGAAAAAAGATCAATCTGGTTCCTTAATAGTGTTCAAGACTGCTCGAGTGACTGAGCTTGTTTATAAATCTAATCTCATGGATGATTAAAGTGAAAGGTAAAAAATAAAAAATATCCTTGTTTGATAGTTGGCATCTAAGCCGAAATCAAAATCAGATGGGGCAGTCATCTGCACTAGCAATTCAGTTTTCCAAAGGCTGAGTCACAAACTTCTAAATGCTTTATGAAAACTAAATTCTTTATAGACCAAGGTACTAAAGCAGTCTTAGTCTCACAGGTAACACTTTTTACAATAAAGAATACATGTAAGTCTATCTTAAGCCTTTCCTTGCATCTTATTATGCTCCAAGTTCTCTTCTGCCACAAGCTGGAACTCAACAATTCCAGTGGAACTTCTCCTGATACACCCAGATGCAACCAGGAGCTACACAAGTCCATGTAGCAGTTTTTCTTAGGGGCTTGTACACACATAAAGAACTTTACAGCATTCCAGCTGAACATTCAGCTCTGTGACTCTGAAACAGCTCCACATTGTGAGGCCCCCAAACAGCTTGTCAGAGAATTTAATGGTTACTTTCCCAGATGAGTAATGATGCTGGCCTGGGTTTCCAAGGAACCTGGTAGTAGGCAGAGATTGAATTACCTGGTAGAGGATGTGCTAGGTAAAGACCTCCTCATTGCTCCTGGGCTCATGCTGTAGTATGAAGAACTTTCCAAATCTGAGAGGGAGAAATTAGGGCCTGTTCCTGCAGCTATCGGTGCTGGGGAAACAAAAGAGATTGCAGTCAGTAAGTCATGTGAATATGGCATGAATTGCACTTCAAAATCACTTTCTTCTTCCTCATGAGTGTGTTTAGTTTCACAATGGGAACAGGTGGGATGTGGAAATTAGGAAATGCTAATGGTACCTGGCATTGCAATCAAGAAGATGTAAATTTTATCAAGAATACAATGTTCCATGATGCAGAATCTCTCTTACATTCCTCCAAAGATACTATTATTATTTTTTAAAATTAAACAATTATGACTTCCTCCAAGCGCTGCTTTTCTATTAACGTCATTCTAACATTTAATGAAACTTGTTGCTTTTAGGACCACATTGTCTCTATTGGCATGGCTACAGATAGGCTGCATCATCCCTGTAGAGTGCTTGGCAGGATCTACAAGCAGCACAGGCAGGGAAATACACACCTCAGAACCTCTGGGGTACATGTGATCTACAGCCACAAGCACAGAGGTTAAAAAAGCAGATGAGAAAGTTGAGTTCTTTTCTGCCTAAGAGAATCTGAGCTTTCCTCTGGCCTCTCCTCCAGCTAAATCAGAGCTAAAGACAAATGACTCCCCAAAAGTTTTATCCAGCAGTGAGCTTCCACTCTTCACCTCATCACCTTGTCCAGTACTGAAATTTTTATTGCAAGGGAAATGAATCCCTGAGATTCCCCTGTCCTGGATCTTTGGTTTCACATTAAACATCTCTGATTATTACACACCCTGAAATTTGCAGGCACAAGCCATGAACTCCATGTGCTGTATTCTTCTGGGAGCAGACAAGGAGCAGAGCAGCTTAACATTGAAGTCAGCAGAGAATGGATTTCGTGCTGAAATGCCACTAATACAGCAAATGGTACCATGTCCACTGTGGCTGTTCCAGTGCTATTTACAGGACAATACAACTTCAGGGGCTGACAATTACAGATCATGATTTTCTCTCACATTTCAGAGCCATCTGAAAAAGGACGTCCTGCACAATGAAATGCACCAGCTTGGCCTGGGCTGTATTGTCTGAGAGCCCTGATTCACAGCCACAAAGGCAAAGCAGTCTCAGTGCCACACAGGGATGCTGAGCCAAGTTTAATCTTTGGTCTGAGAATCTGGCCCATTTTCAAACATGAAAAAATCTTTCAGTCCAACTGGGAAGGAGTGAGGAAATGAAGACCGGGTAGCTCCTATCACCCAGCTAACATGTCTGGGCTGGGAGTGCTGCCACTGACTGTAATGGGGCCAGTATTTCACCCCAAGTCTTAAGGAGCTCACAATGTCAGATTTGACAGAGGAATAATGTAGCTTTGCAGCTGCCTCATCATCCCCACAAGACAATTAGTTGTTGTTTGGCAAGGATCTTTTAAGAACGTCATTGAGACAGAAAGGGAACAGCCTGGATATCCACGGACTTTTAAAAGCTGGGGACGGAAAATGCACAACGCCATTAAAACTTGAGAAAATCTGGAATGATCATTAAAAGGAATTAAGTTGGGAAGTAATTTATGACAAGAACACTCAAATCCTTTGTTATCTTCTCTTAACTATCATACGCTTCCTGCACACTGGGTATATGAGAGGGTGTGTTAACAGAGGGAAAGAAAAATTAAGCACAGTAAAATTAACTTGTTTTATCAATTTGTGCTTTCTGCAACAGTTTCCTGACAGCAGCTACAAGAGGCTGTAAAACTGATGAATTTGCATGGAAAAAGAAACCGGTGTAAGTAATTTGTGTAAAAGGTAACAGGGACATGGACTGCTATAATTCAGACACCCTGCAGATAGCAGACTGCTGCAGTGTGTGCAGTTATGGGTTAGAAAAATGACCACACTGCAGTCAGTCTGACTTGAATGGAAATCAATCATAACGGTACTCTCTGCAGCATCTACTCCACAGTTTTCAGCAACTTCCTTGCCAAACAGATTTGTGCTCTGCAAACCCTTTCCTGAGCAATTCCTCTGCATTCTCTGCCTCCCAAAGCCCAGCTTACAGGTTAAGCACACGCTTTTCCAAACAGGAACATAAAAAGGCAAGCACTAAATTAAAGCACTGTTTCTTTCTGAGGCACAGTGAATTTCCTGGACATTGCCAGATTTATGAAACAGTTTTATTCCAAGGAGATAAGGAAGAAAAACTGGTATGAGGGTAATGCTTCTCTTCTTTCTTTCCCCCTGCCGTGTTTATTGTCCTTTCCCCAAATCCTGGATATTTTTTTAGTTGGCCCTATAGAAAAAAGGAATGTTTGTCCAGAGCAGAGGTAGGGTAGGAACAAAGTATTGCTGATGCTGTGTAAACTCAGAGCAAAGAAGAAAGGGCAGATGCCACAGGGGTTGCTGCCTGGGTAGCAAACACGAAGGATGCTGTGCTGGTCACCATGCCAGTTTGAAACCAGAGGGTTAAAGAACAAAACTCATCTTGAATAGACACCAGCAGAGGTTAAAGTGCCTGGCTGGGCTCTGGGGGCCAGTACCTGAATCCTGTGACAGTCCTTGCACAGGAGCCACCACCTTGCCACCACCAGCCTCAGGTCTCTGGCCCCAGAAGTGCTGTGGCAAAAGTTGCACAGGGCTGAGCTGTTCCAAAATCCCTTTTCCTCCCTTTCTCACAGTGCCTGTCTTCCACTAAAGCCTGTTTGTACCTTTGCTTGCAGTTATTGCATTTACTACCATAATTCACAACAATGTGCTGGAGCTGTGGATGCCTCATCCCTGGAAGTGTCCAAGGCCAGGCTGGAGTAACCTGGGATAGTGGAAGGTGTCCCTGATGGGCTTTAAGGTCCTTTCCAACCCAAACCTAAACCATTCTGTGATTCTATGACTCCCAGCAAAGGCAGCATCTCTGCAGAGTATACAAAGTGGTGCAAACTGTGGCAAAACTCTTGTCCAAACTAAAAAACTCTGTCTAAACTAAAAAACTAATTTTTTTTTAACCTGTTCATTGCAGCACATGACAATCCACCACACAACCTCTCTACCCCTGTTCCTGAAACACACTCCAGCCCCAGATGGAGCAGTGTGGTGGGAGCTGCAGCCTCACAAACTCCAGGCAACGACATCTAAAACACACCATTACCCCTGTAAGAAATGCTCTGCAGCAAAGTGACCTCCTGACAGCTCAGGAACATCCCCCAAATGGGAAAGGATGTCAGAAACTGCGAGTCAAAGCAAGAATCTCATCAAGATGCCACCTGACCCAGGGCTATGAGCTGGAAGGAGCTGGGAGGGAAGGATCCCTCTTGCCCCATACCCAGCCTGTAGCCCCCATTTCAGCTGCTGGCGTCACAAAAATCTCCTGTGCAGCTGGGACACACTCAGAGGGACAGGTGGAGCTGGTTTGCCTAAACAGAGGAGGAGGAGGAAGAAGGTTGGTGCCTCTGCCTAACACTTTTCTACTCCTGGGATGCAGGGCAGCATCACCCTGCTCCCAGCCTGCTCCCTCCAGCTCAGCTCCTCACCCAAAATGTCAAGAAAAATAATGGAGAAATTAAGAAAAAGCCCTCTGACTTAACCCAATTGCAATATTTATTTTGAAAAAAATTACTGAATTACAGACCAGGAAACTCACTAAATAAAACCAGTTAGGCTGGCATTTGTCTCCCTTGGAATATAGCACTTTCTTTAAGCCACATTAATATTTAGCCTCTCTTTTTTTCCCCCCCATTTGTATGTATTTATTTTTACAGAGGGGCTGGGATGTGACTAAGATCATTACACGTGTAACACTGCAGTGAAGTGATAATGTGCTTAAGGTTAAATGGGAGAAACATGACATTTGACTAATAAACTTTTTCCTGTGTTGTGACTCCATAAACAAAGGGAAACACACTGTGCTGTTGCTGCTGGGAGGAAAGGGGAGCTGGGTGGGTTTTTTGTTGGTTTTTTTTTTTTGCAAGGCCTTTGTTTGCTCCACACTGTATCATTAGATTCAAAGAGCTTTCGCCGAATACAACAGATATGAAATGTGTGATGTTCATTTTAAAATTACAAGTACAGCCTGCTATTGACCATCTAATTATGCTGAGTTCCATTTATAAACATAGCTAACCACTAAGTTTATAGAGACTTTTTGTGCTGCTTTAATAGGATATTGATCGAGAGCAAGGTTTGAGTGGACTGCCATTGAATTGTGTAATGGCATACAAAAGGCAAGGTCACGGCAACTGTTCACTCTATGCCTGCAGTCTATTTTTTATTATAATCTTTTTTTTTTTTTCCCTCCCTCTTATACCCAAGCCCACACAGAGAGTTTTGGATAGCAGTGCTTTGCTAAGGAATATAGAGTATCTTTTTAAATGTTCATTTTCATGCTGCTGACTTTAACTGCCTTCACTACTGTAGTGCTTAGTATAGCAGAAAACTCACAGGCTGCAGCTCAGGGAGAGCAGGTTTATCACACCCTGGCTGCACACACGTGCTGTGTGAGGAGCTCAACAGCCTCTCCTGGGCTACTAAAAGGCATCCACTGCCCAGCCCAGCCCAACCCCTCCACAGGAGCCACGGCACCCAGGACGTGCTGGGATTCCCTTTCCCTGTGGGAAAAGCTGGAAGAGAGGCACGAGGAGGCTCGGTGGCACCCACACTCCGTGCCTGGAGTGCTGGCAGTGCCTCCCCATCCCAGCCCTTATCCTCATGGCAAGGACAGTTCAGCCCCTGTCTGCATCCCCAAAGCTCCATCCCCAAGCCTGGCACCTGCTGCATCAGTGTGGCAGCACCCCGAGCTTCCCAAAACGCCCTGCCCACACCCATGGAATTAGTCTGAGTGTTTCAGGGATGATCAGGTGGGCCATTTCTGTGTGTGCACAGGAGCAGTGAGCAAGCTGGTGTGCCTGTGGTGCCACAGGCTCATCAGAAGGATTACAAGTCCCCCCCACTGCTCCTCGCTGCACAGAGCACACGTTGAACCCAACGTGTGGCATTTTCAGGCCAGGGTGCAGTCAGAATTCCCTTGTTTATCAGCACGAAGAATGATGTCATTTTGCCAAATAACACACCACCAAACAAATATGTTTGATTTGGCTCTAGCCAACGTTCATAAATCCTAAATCTTTCTTCACATCCTGGGCACTGCAGTTTATCTGGCTGCTTGAGTGACCTCTGAGGGAGGCGATCTTCCCAGCAGCTCTCCCTGCACAAGAGCACATGGTGCAGACTCAAAGCCAAGGGAGGAATGCATTCCCCGTGCCTTTCTCCCTGCTCCAGCCCTTGCCAAGGCAAGGGACACTTGGCACCTTCTGCAGAGGGTCTCCTCCAGTGCCCTGAGAGTGCTGCCCACAGCCAGAGGAATATTTTCCTAGCAAGGGGAGAAAAGGAGGAGGTTTCACTTGGCCAACAGCTGGCTGTCAGTTCCCAAACCCGTCCATCCCCAACGCTTCTGCCTCTGAGCCTTTTGTTGTCAGCACAGACCTCTCCAGAGAGGGAAGAATGAAGCCTCTGTTATCTGCAAGGGTCTCCCCAGTATCTGGGGTGACAGACAACACTCAGAGAGGAGCTCACACCCTCTGCCTGCTAATAATGGAGGAGAACTGACAGCATGAGCTGCAACACCCACATCAGACGGGCTGGAGAGGAGGCTTTGTTTTTCAGATGCACATCTATGATCTCTTTTCTCTGTTTTACTAGGCTCTGCAAGACTCAGCAGCTGGGCAGCATTTCGAAAGAAAATCTGCATCTATAGGACTGAAGAAAGCAAGTTTCTGTTACCAACACGGTCTAGACTTGTTCAATAGCTCACAGAAAGTGTGATGATCAGCACTGATAGGCAAGATAGATAACAGAAACAGCTGACCTTTCACTTGATTAATTCATTCCCCAAATTTGCATGACGGAGACAACTGCCTCTTACTTGAGACTCCTTGTCATGCGGACCTCTGGGAACTTTACTAAATAAACCTGGCACATAATTGCTACCCACAATATTTTGTAAGATTAATTTTAGATAACAGCTGCCACAGGCCAGTTAAAATTGGGGGAAATCACTTATTTCGATCATTATATTACCAAAAGCAAGCACAGCAAGAAAAATAACAGTGGGCATACACAAAGATGGAATCTTTTTGGAAAGAGGACTGGTCTCAAATCAGAACACAGGAACATGCAGACAACCCAGAGCGGGTCATATTAACTTTAAAAGGACCTTGCCTGCCAATTTAGGCAAATATGCAGTAATTACCTTGTTGCTCTATTATGTTTAATAATTCTTTGAATATAAGCATGTGAATTAATACTGAGTTTTCTGGGAATATGCTGCTAGACTTGACACTAAACATATCCTATTGGGTAGCCAGGGCATGTCAGGCTGTGGGCTTCTCAGACCTCATAAAGTAAACAAGGTTAAGGCTGGTCAGTACATGTCTGGGGCATCTCCAAGGAAAATCCAGGGTGCTATCAAAAGCAGTGTAGCTAAATCAGTTGCTGGCACCCTTCCCTCTGAGTCAGTTCTGAAGTGATATCCCGATATGCTTTGGGGACACTATTTTTGGTAGAGGTGCTGGCTTGTAGACAGGATATAAAACTGAGGTCTTGACCTCCCAGGATTATTAAAGAGTCCATGAAAAACAGTGCAAACCCCCTTGTCTGGAACAGATAAAAGCGGAATCTTTATATTTTTCCCACCAACACCTTCTTTCTTATTCCTAATAGAGTCCATGCTCTTCCTGCGTGCAGGTGCCCCATTCTTGAAGGTGGTGCACGTCAACTGCAAGCAGAGGGAACATCTCAGACACAGCTCATAATTTGCAAAACATGCTGAGTGCTAGAATTTCTGATACCCAGTGTTTCAGTTTAGTTACAATAAAATATCAGGGAAAATTAATAAGCTTGAAACACGATGCTCAGGAGGTGAGTGCCAAGCTCTGGGGGAGGCTGGGAAGGCTCCAGCCAGGAGTGGGGCACTTTCCTAGGAAAAGTGCACACATGGGGCACGGCTGACAGAGTCCAGAGGCAGCTCTGCTGTGCAGGGCTCCTCCAAGCCAAGATAAGACTGTGGGGAAGTGGGATGCCTTGCAGAGGGGGAGGGTGAACCCTTTGGGCTTCAAAAGCCTCACACTGAAAAGTTGCCACACTGAAATGAAGCCTCAGATCCTGGTGACAACCTGGGTTTGTCCACCCTGGCTGCAGGTACCAGCCAGGCTCTGCTCCCTGCACAGCCCAGCTGGATGCCAAAGGCTCTGCTTAAGCACTTCAGCAAGGGAACCTGAGCACTCAGCAGCTCCTCTTGACTTCTGAGTCCTCTTAACTTTGCCCTTCTCTCAAAATTCCCACCAGTTGTCAGGGAAGGAAGCTCAGGAGAAATGTTTTCTTCCACATTTTTCTCTCTGCCTCTCTCCAGGGCATATAGCTCTCATGTATATCCCACTTGCCATGCTATCCTTGTGCTATCCTTTTGTTAAAATGTAAAGCAAATTTACTAGCTAGTGTCTTTCCAAAAGAGGAAATAAACCAGGAAAATCCTCTGAGAAACTCTGTGTTCTGACTCAAAACCACAGATTTTCTACGAGGTTTGTGCCAGTTAGATTCTAGCCTCGGAATGACTGAAATTACATGCCCAGAGCCAGCACACAAATAAATATTTCTGCTATCTAGGAGGAGAACCATTTTTATCATTAAAAAGATTGGTTGCACCCTAAGGTTTTAAAGGGGCACAGAACTGAGGGTTTCACTTGGAGAAGTGATTGTTGATAATGTGATATTATCCCACAGCTCCACACTAGCTGGAGAAAAGACAGTTTGGGTTGGAAGGACCCTTAAAGATCATCCAGTTCTGTCACAAGCAGGGACACCTTCCACAACACTACCAGGTTGCTCCAGCCTGGACACTTCCAGAGATGAGGCAGCCACAGCTTCTGTGCCAGGGCCTCCCCATCCTCACAGGGAAGAATTTTTTAGATCCCTAAAGGACTGGTTCCTACAGGCCTGGCTTAGCAGCAGTGTCTCTGCAAGACCCTGTCCATTCTCTTTCCTTGGACTATCTGGATTATGTCATAGCAAAATACAATCAATGCACCTTTGATCAATGGAACAGGGTGGTGACAGGTACTCTTAATTCAGTGTTGTTAGTGAATATTGACAAGCCTGTAATGATCATGCTGCAGTGTGTCACTCACACTGGGGGCATTAGCATTCTTTAAAGGTCAAAACCCAAATCCTTCCAGAAGACAGAATTCCATACAGTTAATGGAAAACGTGGGCCTGGGGAAGTAAGGATGTGTGAGATTATCAGGGCTGAAGTTGGCACAGTTGTTGGCATTATTAATGACTTCAGTGACTTGCAGGTGTACAAACCCCAAATTCAGAGAATACCTGCATTGGAAGGAACCCACATAGATCATCAAAGTCCAACTCCTGGCCCTGCACTGGGACAGCCCCAAGAATCACACACAGACATATACACACAGCACGGATGAACACAATGTGAAAAAACAGCATCAGAAAATTTCCAGGCTTATGTGCACAGATCAGGTAATTTCCAGAGGTCTGGTTCCAATACAGCCTTGGATCCTCCAAGGGATCCATGGGAAGCTGATTTCTGTATGCATTTGTCTGCACTCTGCCCATTTTCAGCTGGGTACCAGACGAGCTTATCAACTTATACATGCAAGTTTGCAGAATCGAATTATTTATGAGCTCACTTTAAAATTCTGCTGGTTTATTTTCATCCATTTAAAGAAGTGGCACATAAATGCTGTCCAATGGCAAGAAGAGGGGAGAAGAGAGTCCTAATTTTCAAGATGCTGTTTCTGAATTGAGAAAGGGAACAATAAGACTCAAAGAAAAAAAAAAAAAAAAAGCAACTTGGATTGCAGAAACCACACAAACTGGCCACAAAATGATACTTACTTTGTGAGACTCTTACTAGCTCAGTCACACTGAAAACACCTGATGTGACAAAACTGTCCTGGAAGCCCAAGTGTCCTACAAAACAAACAGAGTGAGAGAACTGCGATTAGCTTTAAGCATTTAATGACAGTATTCTCAAATACTTTACTTTCATTTACACTTAAAATGTGACATCTAATTTCCCACTTAGCAGTAATTATTGTTTATGTAGGTGGGTAACCAGTCATACAGCTATGTAGGCTGCTTTGTGGTTTCTATCTAGAGGTTAGGAAAGCTAACATGACACATCAGCAGGGAGATTTTTACATGTTAAAGCATCTCAACAGGAAATCTGAAACAAAAGAGGACTATTTTAATAAACGGTTACCTTGGATGACCCCTAATGACTTCACAACTGAAATGAAAATACTGTACCTAGGAAACAGACAGGACAGCTAAGTTCCATAATCGTTTTAAACATTATTCTCTAAAGAAACATCTGATCAGGATTATCTACCCATTCATTCAAACCAAACAAGATTTAAAGATGTATTCTTCATTTTTCTAAGGTTACACTGGGGGGATCTTATAAGAGCAGATGGTTAAAAAAATTTAAATTAAGGCATTTTCAACTAAAAAAAATTTCTAACATTTAAAACTAGATTTTGAAAAGAAAAATAAATCTCTGCATCAGAAAAAAGTAATAACTTTGTGGACTGTCTGTAGGAACCAGGGCGGACGCATCCACACTCCTTGTGCAAGGAATGCCTCTACACTGGGTATCAAAGTGTGATGGCACTTTACATAACAGTATTTTCCTTCTTCTCTGCAAACATGCCTACCACCAAATGTTCATTTAATTTTCACGGGTATGCTCAGTGACAAAGGAGCAGCCCGGGCTGTAGCCCAGGCCGGGATGGGGCGGGACAGAGCTGGACTTCAATTAGAGGGAGGGCTGCACTGGCCAGGCTGACCTCCTGCTCTGGAAATCAGGGTCACAGGAGAAATCGCAGGATAAAGGGATTATTAAAAGAACTGTAAAGTCCTGCTTGCCCACAGGATAAGTGGCATACCTTTTTAGGTTGTCCTACTTAGAGTCACCGATTCCGGCGCACGCACACATTTATTATTGAATGTTTTGCAGGGCCACCATCTGCTCCATCCTTAATTGTTTGTCAGGCTCGGTACGATTTCCCTGCATCCCATACATCCTCCTGCACCCCACGCTCATGTTGGCAATACCTGTGCACCTTTCTCCAATGGCCAGAGCGACAGGGCTAATGCCAGCAGCACATTTGTACTCCTGGCTTTCTTTTGGGGTTGTTTAAACAAAATCAGAATATCCCACTGCCACTTCTACCTGCGGAATGGGATGCAAAAAGAATACAGCTCTACAGAGGGTGGAATGTCAGGCAGTGTGTCAGGGAAAGGTTTGGGAGAGATCTGGAGGGAGGTGAGCTGTTCACCTCCAGCCAAGATCGCATGGAATTCTGCTCCTACACAGAAGAAATTCCCTGTTTCTGCGAGGAGCCCACGGTGCCAGATGAACACAATCTCTAAGCTAACAGACTCGAGACAAGTTTCTGCATCAGGCATGTTTTTATACTCCAGCAATAATGATGAGTTTTCAAACTGTGTATATGTATATCTTTGGGCATCCTTGTGTATGTGTGTATACATATGTATTATGTACACAAACATATAAATATACACAAATCTGTCATGCTCCAGCTGTAGATAAATGTACTATAAAATATTGAAATTGATGCTGAAATTCAACACAAACAAATTCCTCAATCTGCAAACAAGGTTTTTGTTTACATCAAGAGAATAAATTTTTCTCTACTTCAAATGAAAAAAAAATGTTCTTTCAAGGTTTTATTTTTCCTTATTTTCAATTTAGAAATAGCTCCCTGATAGCTGTTAAGTGCTTTTGCCTGATCTGCTTCGTATTTTCCCACAATAAAGGTGATGACTACCTCATTCTGCTTTTTAGAAACAGTTGCTGCCCATACACAACGTTTGTTCATCGCCGATTTCCCAAGTATTTTTAATATGAAGATCTACTTTTCATATGCTGCAGCAGACCTGCCTATTGAATTAAATGATCTGTGAATTAAAAATAATTCTCTTAGGTCTTCACTGAAACCACTCATGTGCCTAAAATTAAGCATATGCTTAAGTGCCTTGCTGGATGGGGGCCAGGACGCTTACTACTCCGCAGAGCCCTTCGGAGGGGAGGCAGCCTATGCTATGTAACTTCTCACACTGTGCTCATCATGGCAGCATCTGAGCAACTTCCAGAAGTGCATCCAGCAATGCCACGAACATCTGCCACGTGTTGTTCCTTTCTGCAGAGCACCACACTGGCTCTGCTCTGCTGTCCACTCCCACCTGCGTTTCCCAGGCAGGTCCCTGCCGCACGGAGAGTGAAGGTGAAATTTAAATATGGAAGGGGAAAAAAATCCCACCCTGAATCATAGCCATGGTGGGATATTTGGCTGATTATTTTAAAAGGAAAGGCCAGAGCCTTTTGTAATTATCCAGTAAAAATGTGATATCGTGGCAAGGCAAACCACATTACTTTAACCTGTCACACACAGGTGAAACCAGAAATGAAAGTGCCATTTTAAGTACATCCTAACTCTCAGGGCATGAGAGAAGATGAATAAGTTATCTTGAGCATGCTGACTTGAATATTCCTATCTTGAGTATGCTTGAAATGTCCACTTACTCCTGCAGGAACATTCCTTATGGGAGCACAGGTAACAGTAATCATTAAACAACAGCATGGAATGAGCATGGTTAGATTTTCATCCTTCATTACCAAAAATAAACATTTCACAAATGAAAGGTGAGTTTCACAACTCTCCAATTTGATATTTACTTATAAACATTAGGAAATCGGGCTTCCCTTGCCAATCATTAAGAATACCTTGATACTCACAAAAGCCATGCCCTTGGCTTAGAGCTGGATCATGAATGTATTTTGAGGTATGGTTGGTCTGTGAATTTGCAGTTCAGTAGAACCCCATGGAATTTTATAAAGGTTTGCCTGGATGGTTCAGATTGCAAAATCCAGGTCTAAGACTCTTGTTTTTGCTGAGCTAGGACAACAGTGAGAGAAGAAAAGGAGGGAAATAGTACAAAGAACTTAAATGTGTAAAAGAAGAATTACTGGGAAACAGCAGCATTGACAAAAGATGCGAAGCTAACATTATTAACAGGGGTCAAAATGCAAAAAAGGTATCAATATTTTGATCCAATTTAGGGGATCAAAAGCTGATCCACTAAATTCTGAATGAGAAGAAAAATAGGTAAAGTCAAGCAATTACTTATGCAGATGTTAGCATTAACAAGCTCCTGCACTGAAAAGATGATTAAACATCCTGAAAGCTTCCAAGATTTATTTTCATAGGGCACTTTACTTAAATACTTGCACTGTGATAATTTTGCTCAATATCCAAGAGATTGGGACATTGAAACTGCTGTGTATGACAGGCTTTGTGCAGCAGTCACAGTTTGGAAGTAAAGCAGGTGCTCAAAATGAATCTTGCAGAGTTCATTCAATGAAATTTTGGGTACAAAATTAAGACACGTGGCTGGCCAGGGCAGGCTGACTCAGCAAAGCTGTTGGAGCACGTGCTTTATTTCCATCACATGCCTGACTAAAGCACGTGCTCACTGCCCTGCCAAACAAAGGTGGGCTGACAACCTCCAGGAGGGATTAAAATAAATAGTTCAAAAATTCCTTCAGTCAAGTCTAGGGGCAGGTAGGACTTAGCTCATCACCTAAGATCTCTCTTTGGCCCACTAAGATGATCACCTTTTCCCTAAGGGGGGAAAATAGCCAGGATAATAAGACCAAATTGAATAAATAAGATCAGGATAGTAACTAATAAGTCATTGTGCACAACAGCACAATATTATTGTACCAAGTACCACATGGAAAACATCTTTCCATAACTTGATGGCTGCTTTAATTGGGGAGAAAATTCCCAATTCCATTTACATATTCTTCTTTTGGATCCCAGCAAAGAAGCCAGAAGAAAAGGCTTCAGTTGCTGGAGCCTAATTCTGATCTCTCTCAAAGAAGTTTTAAACAAATCTTTCTGCACCGATCAAATGGAGTTTCACCTCATTTTCTCCTAATTTACACTGGCAGAGGAGAAATCAGGATTAGGACTTGTTGTCTAGTGCTATTTGTTTTGAATTATTAAGCAAACATTCCTATTTCAATGAGTAAACGTGTACAAAGGCAACTAACCTTCGTCCTAAAATGGAGTTTACAGGGAGAGTATTGTCTGCTTTCCCAATTAATGCAGTAAAAAGAAGTCTCAGACGTTGAGCTACCAATCAAGAGCTTGTGTTGTAGCTTGAGAAAATCATGACTGATGCAATTACTTTTATGTAGAAAGACTGAATATAGTCTATAGGTTAAAGTTCATGGGGTTATTGTTCCTTAATTGAATATCTGAAGATGTTTTCAAGGTGCTCAAGGTATTATTGTTATTTAATTAGCAGGCTTCCTTGTGTAATCCAACAGTATTATTTTTGCTAAAAAATAGTTAGATTGCACCATAAATATACAAGGTATTTTCCAAACAGAGATACAGCTGGTTTCCTGAAAGCCAAGCTTAAATAAAACCTGGAGAGAGTTACTACTTTGAAGATGAGGTAGTCCAAATCCAGTTATTTTTCTTCCACTACAATCTGAGTGACAATGTATTAAGCTTCAGAGAACAGCTTTTTGGGAGACTTTGATTTCTTTTCAGTGTTTTGAAATTGCACAAGTTCCCCAAACTAGCACTGAACCCATTTCTAAAGCTTTTTTCATGTTCAGCATCTCACTATACATAGCCATCTTAAAACCTTAAAATAGTAATAATCAATTAGGGTCTCAAGCCTATTATCTTCACCAAATGCCTGATTAAAAGAAAAGCCCTCTCTGCTCGAAGTGCAACTTGATTCCTTTTGGTTTTATCCTCTATCTAGATAATCCCATGTTTCACAAACAATGCCGAGCCATAATGTGGATGAGAAAATTAATGTCTGTATCACACAGCACACGCAGGGCTGGAGAGAGGGGATGTTATCAGAGGGAACCCGGCTCACCCCCAGGACTCCCAAAAGATTAGCTGTTCCATGGCTGCTCTGGCTGAGCAGGATGGGGGTGAGGGAGCTGCTCCTAATCTGCATTCTCCAGCAAAACAGGGGAGGACTGAACATGCGTGCTTCACTCAAGACCTTCATAACATTTACACTCTGCTTAATTGGAAGGTGAGTTTATCAAGGCTGGGCTGACCCAGCTGAGGCAGCCTTGCTGCTGCTGAGAAATAGCTCAGCTCTATCCCCCGCTGGAAATACAAAGCAAGATCCATGGGGATAAGCTGTATATATAAAAAAAACTAACTCTGAATCTAAAAAAAATTTGAGATGGAAGACACCCTGTATGCCAGCCACAATATTCTGTCCAAGGGAATGTCTGTGCCATTCTGATGGCAGACAACACCAGGCTGGGGTACTGCATGTAGGAACAATGAAATCTGCACTTACCAGCAGCCCCCAAATACTGATCACCGGAGCTGACACAGTGGCCTTATTTTAATTGCTTTGCACAAAATGCATTCCTCAAATTTGTAAATGATAAACCTTTAATGGTAAATCAGACCACATTTTTAATTCGTGGGCATTTCATAGAAGAGTTTAGCAAGACATTACACATTAAAAGTGATGCAGGAACCTCTCTCGTTCCCTGACAAATGCTCCCACTGCTATTTCGGCTTGTTATTTCCAATACAATTTTAATGCCACAGCAATAGCTCACCTTGGACAAACTGCACATTTTCTTATGAAAATAACTGTAGGGGCACACCTCACAGATGCAGTTATTTTCTCTGGCTTGCTACCTGCCTTTGGCTGAGGTTTTAAGAAGCACCAGAACTTTCTCTGTGGCCCATAGCAGGATGGATTAGACCGTCCAGGGCATGTCGTGTCAGTACAATAGAGGAACACTTTTAAGACTTTAAAGTCATGTAATACAATTCTAGGCTGGATCTTTCTTGTTAAAAAAAGTAGAATGGGAGTGATTGAAAGAGAAAAGGGCCAATATTTGACAACAGAAATCAGCATAACCTCCTAACAGCGGCAGTCATGGATGACTGCCCTTTGACCCGGGGAGATTATGTGGGATTTCAATGACAACAGCTGGAAGTGAGCATGTGAGAATAGAGAACACAGATCTGAGGCCTCCTACAAAAGACTGCACAATCCCTGCCCAGATCTGAGTGTTGATTAGAAATTGTTTCCTGGTCCTAGCTTAATAGACTGTGATAATGAAAGTTTTGTTAACCCTTCACCATATGCAAAACCACTGGTAAATGATTTGCCTTTTTGGGTTTTAGCTAAAAAGTCTGTATCCAGCAGTCAGTGAAACTGTCTGCCTAATACCGCTTTTTTTTTTTTTTTTTTTTTTTTTTGGGTACCCAGAGCTCAAGTTCAGCTCCTTTTCCATACGGTTTGTGACCATTGAGAATCAATGCCTGCTAAAGATGGCTTGGAGAAAGGACTCTCACCCTTCCCTAAGGAACCCACCTGAGCAGGGATGTTCCAGAGGTGAATCAGAACACAAATGCATGTGTAACCTCTCCCTGTGTGTTCCCCTTCCTACTCTTGGCACTTTAGAATCTCTAATGAGAAAAATGCCTAATTATGCTTTCGATATTTGTCATATTGAGCTTCAGAGTCTGGGCTGCAAATTAATAAACGTGGACCACAGCAAACATGGCATCAGGTGTGTCACCAACAGCCTGGTCCTGCACGGATCCCATGCAGCCTCAGCTCTTAGGAGATTCAAGCTCGTTTTATATTTAAGTGCAGAGATAGTGGAATTGATGGAAGCTTATTACTGTTAATGAACCGATTACAGATTGCAATCAATCATGTCAGGTTTTGTCCAAGTGGTGGCACACGGATAGTTCTTTTCTCTTGAAGACAAAGGTCTTCCTGAAACACTGAAAGCATTTCAATTCACATTAAAGACCTTGTGTAATGGAAACCATTCCTAAGATGTCTGGTGTGGGTTTTAATTTCTGATTACTCCTAACATCACTGGGTACTTTTCAGTATTTGTGTGTGTGAGAAATCAGTTAAATACAGTTTTTTGATATAATGATAAAAATTTAGAATCTCCCTATCTACCATAAACCAAATTTGATAAAAAAAAACCTGCATTAATACCGATAGGGGCCTATAGCTTGAAAAACAACAGATGTCTTAAATTAGCATATTTCTGTTTCAGGTCCTCCATCCAAAAATGAAGTATTAAAGAAAAGAAGAAAAAAATCATTATAAATGGTCATACTCATTTGGCAGCTTATAAAATAATGTGCCTCCTCAAAAGCGTTTCAAAGTAAATGAGATGAAATCTACCTTGGGATAATAATTCTGGAATATTTATAGCATCCAACAATAAAAAGAGTAATAAAAAGAAAAGCCTGCCTCCATGAAAATAATAATATGAAGGAGTTATTTATCTTCATATTTTCATATCAACCCTGGTTACAAGAGCAGTGACAGCTGAGCTCTCCAAGGTCTGTGGTGATATTGCCAATGACTCAGTGTCCAAATGGAGCTTCCAGGGAAAGCTGGCAGCATGTGATGCTGCAGAGTGCTCCCTGGGCACTCACCAACAGGCACCCACCCACCCCATGGTAAATATGGGCCCTGGAGGGGAGGACCCAGAAGGGGATATTGCCGTCCCTGACCATCTCCATCTCCAAGGCCTCTGTAAAATAACATCCCAGTCACAAGCTCGGCGTTGCATTAACCTCAGGACCCCCCAGACAACTGGGAAACCTCCTAAAGAGAATAATGTAAGGATCACAGTTCTATCCACTGGCCATTTTTTGATGTCAGCACTTTACTTCTGGTGGAACCTGAAAGTGTGGATTTGTACGACTTGCTCCATCAGCTGCCCTTGCTCCTCTCTCCACCACCAGCCCTTGCTCCTCTCGCTCCTCACCAAGTATCAGCTGGTATTTTGCCTCCTGAATCTGCCCACTGGTTTCCAGGGAGCTGCTGGCAGGAGGAGGGAGCCGATGGCAGGGCTGTGTGCTGTAGCCGCGTTCCGGTCCGCACGCCGCCCGAGCGTGCCTTGGAACACGCAGCCTCTCCTTGGGTTTACACTGCTCCAAATCAGAATTTAGCTGCAGTATTAATGCCATAAATATTATTGTTCATGCTGTGTGAAGAACATCAGTGTGAAAATAAATGTAAGGATATTTAAAAACTGGTGTGGAATACTTAGGTATTCAGACTAATCACGGGCTGAAATAAGCACATTTGTTTCAAATCCTGTTTATAGCACCGCAGCCCCTCCCTCCTTTAAATCTTCCTCTTAACCATAGTGATGTTTATTGAATACCTGTCATTTCTCCAGCAGCATGTGCCAACAGCAGCTCACCAGTGCCAGGCTGCATGAAAACCCTTCTGTCTCCTATTCTCCAAGGGGCTCCCTTAGATCAACCACTACCATACCCAATACACTGAAACCCATAAATTTGCAGATACTGTAGTCAAAATTCTTAACAGGAAAGTGCACCCATTTTGCCCAGTGTAGCATACTGAAATATCACATGGTGAGAAGCATTTCTCACCATGTGTAAACTGTCAATTTGATTTGAAATTAAAATTTTTGATTAACATGAGCATTTCTGAGCCTCCCGCTGGCAGCAGCCCTATTGCTGAAAAGTGACATGATTTGTGACACACATGCTGTACAGAAGCCCCATGCCAGCAATTGTTAAAACCATTTTAATTCTGCTTTAATACGGTATGACACTCAGGAAAATAATTTTAATATTTAGGAGAAAGAGGGTAAAGGCTTAAGGACTGAAGTCTTTTATGAGTGTAAAGTGGGATTAGAGCAGCACAGAGAATCGGCATGGAGGTCTCCCCATCTCACAAGTCATGTCTCTTTTCAGCAACAGGAACCATCTGCAGGAGGCTAAGAAAGGTCCATGCCGAAGCACAAAGCCTTCTTTTAAATCCAGTTGATATTTCAAACACAGCATGAGGTACTTTCCACCTATGAATGCCGAGATGCTTGTGCACGGTGAAATGCTTGCAACTCCAATAATTAAACCCTCTCGGATGGGAGGTAGGATTTTCTGGTTTTCCACAGCAGTCTGTTATTTTTCCATGTTTATCATTTCCCTGGTGATACCAGCGGCCACCAGAGATACTAACATTTACACAGCGAATTACTTACGAAAGGGGAAAGTTTTGTGACTATTGAGACTTTTAAGGCTGGGAATCTACTTCTTCATCAGGCTGGTGGGAAGATTTTTTGCTAGTTTGAGCAGCTACCAAGTGAGCACAAGAAGCAGGACAGATTTTAAGGCCCTGATGTAGGCACGCAGGAGACAAAAGTTCAGAGGGGATTTTTATAAACGTAAGCCTGTGTCACTGCTGCAAGCTGCTGACTCAACTGTGTCACCTGCGTGTTTCTCAGAGTGGATCATTTCTTTTCCAGTAACATCATGTTCTGAGGAAGTTTATCATGCAACAAGTATCACGAACAGTCATTCTGAGCAGCAGCACAGCTTTGATATGTGTCGACACGCATCTGACTTTTCTTTGAGCTCCTAACACTGCTCATCACATTAAACACTCCGCTCTGCTGGACTCTCTGTTCCTAGTAAACACAGAGATTTCTAATTGCCATTACACAGCAAGATAAAAAAAGTAGTATTTCAAAAGTAATTTTAGATGGTGAAATGAAATACCAGGGTGATTCAGATGCCCTGGAAGTATCTTTTAAATAAGTCTTAAGTTTAAATAAGCATTGTGTGTAAATATCATTTTAATTAGAGTTTTGCCAAGAAATTATACAACTGCACTCAAGGATGCTGTAATTATTTCAGGATCTATAAAACCCTCCCTCTCTCAGCTGGTGGTAGATAAGTGCACCCTCCAAGGTTACCCTTCAGACACACTCGGAGCTGGACCCAGGGAGTCTGAAGTCCTGTGGACACAGAATTAGGGGGCTGTAAAAACAGATATCAGGGGGGTTTTAATGTGCATGTTAGTGTACAGTTACAGGAATAATCCATGTATCCAGATAACATGGCAGGATTCTCTAGGAAAGTCCAGAGTCCAGGAGGAGCTGGTGGGGACAGGGTCAGGTGAGGGCAGCTCCCCTGGGTGATAGGGACACAAACCCTGGCGACTTCATGCACTGGCTCCTCTCATCCTCCCTTCCTGGCACTGCCCTCTCTTCACACCACGGCACTTCTAAAGGACTCTGGCAGGACACCATGATAATGGAAGTATCTGCTCAAGATTAGATTGCACAAAAGTGATGGAAAGTAAGGAAGCTGGGCATGGAAGCGAAGTCACGAGGATCAGCCAGCTCCACCTCTCCCCATGGCTTTAATCTCCCTTCAGAGCTACTTCTTACACCTTCTCAGCTGACACCAGTGGTGAGCAAACTGTAATTCACAGTAAAATCCATGGATATTGTGTATTTACCTGTTGCCCTTTAAATTGAATTTTTGGGAGTTTTCTCTCCACGAGTCTTACTCTATTCTTTGCACAGAACTAACTCTGATAGCTTTTAGTCCCAAGTAGACTGATGTCTGCTGGTTACATATTAGTTATTTTAACTAACTTTACACCTTTGTTATTCTTGTGGCTGGGGAGGGAAAAGATTTGTCACCAGTCATGTCATGTCATGTCATGTCATGCAATCATCTGCCTCTGACTGGTTCCCTTGGGAGAGTGAAGGTGCATGGACAAAGTACTGCACAGCCCTGGGAGCAGCACAACCCTGTCCCGGGGTGACCCAGGCTCTCCATCTCCTATCCCAGGCTCTGCCAGGTCTCTGCCTCCCCCAAGCACTGAGCTGGAAGCCCCACAGACTGACTGACAGACTGACTGACCGACCCCCCAAGCTCTGCAGCTCTCAGGGTTAAGCAGGCAACCACACTTCCAGACAGCAGTGGAGAACACCCAGTGTATTAGTGGGCAAATCCCCAGCCAAATCCCAAACTAGTGACATAAATCCAGTGGGAAGAAACTGCTGGATGTGGAAACTAGCAGCAGAGCTCTGCACAAGGACTGAGACTCTCTTTCCGTTTAGTTCTAAGTTTGTGTTTTGTAGGGCAGGATGCCCTGTCTACATTCCTTTATGGACTAAGAATGGACATTTATTAGCAAGTACTTGGGCGGAGAGCCCAAAACTCCAGACTCCTGGCCTGAGACTACAGGACAGAGAGGGCCAGTGACCCTCGTTTGTGTTTACTGCACTTTCACAGACACATGTTGGTGTGATAGGGGCATTCACTTTCTCAGGTTCAGGCCAAGGTCAGGCCAGAACACGGACCAAGTTTATTTTTCTGCTGTAATCTGCTCAAGCTGTAGCCCAAAGGGGGCCTCGGAGTTCACTCATTGTGAGGGATTCAACATGAACACTGCAAACAGAAGAGGCAGAGAGGGACCTTGTTCACCTTTCACTGATTTCAAGTGCTTATCCCATGTGTGGCAGATGGGGTGGCTCCAGGGGAGGTACTCAGGGAACTGGGATGACATTGGAGGATGTCCTATCCCAGGACAGTGCCTGCAGCAACTCAGATGTGCTCTTGGGTTACCAGTGAGGACCTGGGATGAATCTGTTGCTGGGAGCTGGGCTGGACAGCTAAGCCTTTGCACTCCCTTCCTGTGGTAGAAGATTTGCCTTTCTGGACCCTCTAACTCATCCCAGCAATCAGTGTGTGTGGCACAGTGCAATACCCTGGGATGCACAAACATGGCACTGGGATGGATTGCCCTATCCTAATGTATTTAAGACAATGTGAAGATACCACAGTCTGGCCTGTGACAGTTTGTGCTCTGATTGACTTTCAAGCTGGCAGGTAAATATGAAAAAGGAAAAGGAATTCCACTGGCAGAGCTCTACATTAAACTAAAGCAACTCAGGTAAAAGAAAATCCATCTATTATGGTTTATGATGCATAAACATTCATTTCTTCTTTGTTCCTCCTTTGCTTGCATTAGTGAAATGCAGAAATAAAGGGAAAAATAATGATGGATTGATTTTGGAAAAGTTAGAGTTCAACTCAGGATGGATGCGATCCCAAACATTTCAGATTCTTATCTCATCGTAATTGGAATAGCTGAACCTCTCTTGTCTGCAAAATTAGGCAAGGCATCCTGTGAGAATGGGCTCTTTTTCACAGAAGTTTAGTCCCCAGACACATGAAAGAATGAAAACAAGAACTAGAACAGAACATTTTTACTTTTGAATAATGGCTTCATTTGGGCAGTTTAGAACAAAACTTCACTGGAAGAGCTGAGGAGCAAATTGTCTCAGTGTGCCCAGCCCTAGACACATTCTTCCACAGAGCACATGAATGCTTATCAAAAATGATAATTTATCTAAGAAACTCCCATTCTGTAGGATTCAAAAGAAAAACAGAAAGGGAAAAAGTACATGTGGGCAGTAGATAGACTGCCCACTCTTCTACTCCCTACATCTAATGATGAAGAAATCATTCAGCCAAGTCCATATGCCCTGCTAGATCCACCTTTGCTCTTGAGCAACTCTGTCTCAACTCTGTCTGCTCTGGCTTGTCAGGATGAGCAGGAGAGGGGTGGGTGACTTCCTCCAGAAGCGGAATCTCAGGTCCAGAGTGATTACAGTGTTTGGAACATCTTGGTTTTAAAACTCCCTGAGGTTCAACAGAGAGAGATTAATTCTCAAAAGTCCTGGTATCTCCAGAGATTACAGAGGGACAGGAAGGATTTCAGGTTCACCACTGGTGTTTCATTTTAATGCCTACTGTTAGATCCATGTCTTAGTTCACATATCGCAGATCAGGAAAAAAATTTACTCTCTTCCCCATTTCTTGCCCCAAGCAATCTCTCTTGACTTTCTCCATCCTTACAGTTTTATCTGGCTACTTTTTGTTTGTTTGATTTTTTTCAACTCAGAAGGCTGTAAAATACAAGCACTGCTGAGTTATCCTTGTGTTCCTGCCCTTCATCCGGTTCGTTTGCAGGAGGGAATAATGATCTGTCACCAAGGTAAATTCACTGCCTGGCAGATAATGCCACAGTGTTTCTGTTGCCCATTTCACAGTAAGACATTCTTTTTCAATGATGCTGCACCTCTGTTCTCGTGGGAACAGTTTATGGCTGACATAGCAATAGTAGTAATAACAACTTACATTTATATTGTACATGGGATGATCTTTACTTCCCTCTCCTCCTAACAGTGGACAGCCCCCAGTCCTACTGCAAATCCATCCTTCATGGCCATGGCAGGCAGAAATCTGGATTCACTAACACTGAGCTGCCTCATTCCTCAGCTGCTTGCTTGGGTTGTCACATCCTTTCCAGCCCACTTTATTATTGATTTAAATGGAGCCGTGGGCCACTACCCAACCACTGCTCTAAGTCTTCCCTCACAAAAAATCTGTGGGGATCCCCTCCAGCCTCAAAACCACAGCCACCTCAGTCTGTCAAGCTGCTGTCCACCCTCTCCGGCTCCTCACCTCTCCCCTTCCTCCTACATTTCCAGCTCTGGCATGCTCTGCTGTACGATAAAATTGGCTCCCCTCTGCACGGCGTGGGGGACAGGGCCAGCTCTCTGCATTCTGCTGCTGGAAACTTCCTGAATGCGAATTCCCTGATTTTGAAAATCAGGCCTTTTGAGGTCTAACATGTGGGAAAATTGCAGGAGGTCTGCAGTGTAAAGCTGGTCAGGTGGGGACACCCCCCCAAACACCAGCGGGTTTTCAGATGAGGATGCAGCTGTCAAAGAGCCTTCTGTTACAGATAAAATCTTAAGAGTAAAGAAATAAAGTAGAAAAATAACAGGGACAGAGGTCTGGGTTTTCTGTGAGTGAGAGTGGTACAACTACATGAGCAGTATTGCTCCCTTATGACCCTAGGAGAAGAAATACCAGTAAAAGGTTTTGCCCAGCATGGTCTGAGAGCTGGTGTTGACACCCCTGTGTTTGGCTAGGGCAAGAGGACTGCTGAGGTGCCACAGTCGCCCCATGGGAGGGCACACAGCCAGGGTTGGGGTGCTGGCCATGTGTCCTAGAAAGGCCAGACAGAGAGAAGAGAAATATTTGGATCCCCTGGAGCAGCCCTTTCATTTCCTTGTGCCTCCCCTTACCAGGGATGGGAGTGAGATGCTGGCTCCTCACACCAGAGTGTGGCTTGCAGCAGATCCCCTTGCTTCAAGTGCAAGTGAGGGAGGGCGGGAGGTAATGATTAGAGACACTCTAAAATGATTGCATTAATTGAATCTTATGAAAATGGAAAACAATGGCAGTGGGTTATAATAAAACCCCACTTTAACCACGCACATCTCTTGTTTACTAGGAAGTGCTTCACTGACTGCAGATTTACTCTGGGGCACAGCAGGAAACTTTTCTCCTTTAAATTTAATCAGCCCTTTTTGCCTTTTTTTTTTTTCCCTTTCAGAGAAAAATACCAGCTATCAGATCTGTGTTTCCCATCCACTCCTAAGACTCCTCAGTGCAGTGCCTGGAGGTGATAGTGTGAACTCACTCAAGAATGTGAAGGCATTTTATAAATCATTTGGTTCCAGCAGGAGGGGGAGAAAGGGAGAAGGCAGAGGGATGATATAGTTTACAGCACATACTCAGCAGTAACTCCCAACTGTCAAACTTCAGCATTTTCTTCAGTTGCAACAGTGGTTAACAAAAAAATGTTAAGACAGCAGACATGAAATGCACATAGCAAACAGCACATTTAATCAACTGGCACCTTCCTACCACCCCACCGCCCAAATCTACCCGGACACTATCACAACCCAAAAAAAAAAGTTGTACAAGTGAAGATAGGGCACTGAAAAAGGAGCAGAAACGAACAACACAAACTGCTGCAAACAACTGGCGGTGCCCTTTTTTGTGCCAGATAACAACAGCAGAGTGAAAGGAGTGTGTTTGAAAGTGTGGCTCACTTGCCTCACCTTCCTCCTGCCCCTTTTGCCATGCTCACTACCCTGCTCCTGGGAAAATATTTGCGGACCATTGCAAATAAAAATCTCCTTCTCACTTTCCAAGAAACGGATCTGGTACTTTTCCATTTCAGTCACACCAGAGCCAGGCTTCAGAGGGGATTTTATTCTCAAAACTCCATGAAAGTCTCCCTAAACTTTCTTTGCAGCTCCTAGCTAGCAACTTCTGCAATTTAAAAGTAGTACCTGCAATTAAAAAATAGTATCTAATTATCTATAGAAGTGATGAGGCTTTTTCTGGGAGCCTGATTTCACTGAAGTGCCCTCCCTGACAACAGCAGCAGTCCCCTATGCTGCTTTCAGGAGTTGTGCATTGCCCTTCACAGGCAGCTTCCTGCTGGTATATACAACTCTAGGTTTACAAAATTAGGATTGCTTGGAAAGCACCTGATTAACCCAAGAATCTGCAATATGTGCAGACATAGAGTTTTTTTCTGAGCGTCCAAACCAAGTATGAGTATGAAGGTTTGGATCCATTTGAAAGCAAACCAACTTGTACCTGTAAAACCACAGGATTCATAAAGGCACTACGCCACAGGCAGAAACCAGAAGAAGGTGTGAAAAAATGACACACATTTTCATAGTGTACAGATCTATTTGGAAAGGTCTGGAGTCAACAGAACACCCCCCGTGCTGGTCAGGAAGTCAAAGCAAAAAAACACCCGAGTGTGAGTGAGAGAGCGCAATCCTGTATCTACACTTGGGCATTCCCATCTGGATGAACCGAGCTCTGGCTGAAGCCCCTCACTGAAGTTTAGGTGCTGGTAGTTCAGGTACAGTGAAGGACAAGGGTGTAAGTGGGGAGAAAGGCATGTTTTGCTAAGAAGAGCCAGACTGGCTGGGATTGGAGTCACAGGGAATCTCTGATGCCTTTGGGTGGACTTGCTGGAAAACACAAAGACACCCAGCCACCCACTCACCCACTGCTGCCACTGCCTCTACCTCAAGCCTTCATCCCCTTCTGACTTCTGCAGGAAGGGAGCCAGCACCTCCCCAGCTCATCTGCACAGCACAACTCCCAGCACACATTTCTAACTTCCAGTGGTTTGACCACAGAGGGCAAAAATTTTGGCCAGGGAGCATTTCCGATGGCAGGAGAGCAGCGGTGAGCCAGCCTGGGTTTCACTGCTGTGATCTCTGAGTGGAGGGTTCCCACTCACTGCCACAAAGAGACACCACCTAAATAGATGTGGAGTAATGAATACTTCGGGTAAGCGACTGATTTCAGAGGGGGCTTTTATCCACAGGCCCTGTATTTATAGTTCAAGCCTTTTCAATTAATACGCACACCCTAAAAGAATTAAACTACTAATTATCACATTTTACTGTGGTTCACAGAACTTTCATCAGATCTAGTAAATGAAATCACGAGTTCAGCAGAAGAAGCTTTAACTGCGCCAAATTATGTCAAGGGTATATCATGTTGATAATAAAAGATCACTTGGTTGGAAGCCTAACCTAGAAGGTTGGGGAGGCGTAAAAAGTTCACATTTTGGATCATGCTGCTCTGGTGTGGGCGTTTTGTGTTTTTTCTCTCGGTTATTGTGGAAGGCAATTCTCCTGCAAGTAAAATTTTCCCCTTGTCTTACGATACTGAGCATTAGGGAATTTTTACATAGAAAGACAAATAGAAAGGTTTGGGGTTTTGTTTTGCAAGTCAGACCTTGGCATCACATCCGCTCTCCACTAATAAACTCCCCTCTCCACTCAACAGGAATTAAACGATGCCCACACCACAAATAAACTCCTTTCCCTAAGTGCCCAGCTTCCTGGTGGGCAGGGTGGTGTTCCAAAACATCCTTCAGCCTGTGGTCCGCTCCGGCGGCCGCAATTACCCTGACGCAACCCAGCTCTCAGCTGTTAATTAAACAGCAGCTCTCTCAAGAAGACAGGCATTAAAAACAGTTGTTGTGAATGCTGGTGGTTGCTCCCAGCCCCAGCTGCTGTGCCCTGGGACGTGGGACATGGGTACAAGGGGGTGCCATGGCTGCCTGCCCATCCCGCAGAGGAGAGGGCAGGGACCTGACACTGAGGTGCCCTCGGGACAGAGAAAATCCCTGACCCTGCAAAGGGAAGCTTCAGATTTCCCTAAGAGGCTGCTGCTCCTGGCCATCCCATTTCCAAGCTGCCCTCTAGATGGCCCTTGCTGTTATCTCCTGGATAAAGATTCATGGAAAGGAATGGGATGGAGCCACAGAATAAAAGTACATTTTTGAAACTACTTAGAATAATCGCAGCTGTATTTATGCACCTTATCCATTGGAAAGGTTCATTGCCTTTTTCCTGTACACACACATGGAGAAATAAAAATACATATTGGAGCCACACTTTTATTTCTCCTCTCCTTTGCAGTGCTCAGCCACTCCAAGCGTAATGAACGTTTCATGTCTTTCAAGCACTGCTTTGTCATGCTATAAGCATTCATCTCATGCTTTGAATATTTCCTGTCATACTCGCCTTGGATGAATTTTTTGTGGGAATGCTTTGCTTGTGAAGGTTAATGGTTAGCAGCAGTGAAAACTGAAGTCCTCTGTCAATCCCCAAGCCTCAAGCACTGCAGGTCACTGAAGAGAAGGGTCTCCAGCCATCCCCAGCACAACTGACCCCACTGACGTCCCTGTTTCTGGCCTGACAGTCAGAGCCATTTCCCATCACTGCATTCCCCCAAGAGAGTGCCAGCCACTGATAAGCAGGCTAAATCCTGAGCCTACCACACGACCCACTAAATCCTGGAAATGGTGTAACTGTGCCTCACAGTCTGGACTCAAAAAAGAATAAGGGAGTATAGGAGAAAATGGTATTTACTTTCGTAATTATTCAGATGATTCTTCATGACAGTCATGAATCTGGGAAATACACCTGGATGCTGCAAAGTTTCAGTCCTAGATTATTATGATTGAAATGCTGTATTTCTAGTTCTTTTTGGGAGTGTAATGCAATGAAATAAGATGAAGGAAATGCAAGACTACATCATACATAAACTAAATTTATAACCAAACATATCTGCTTTTGTTTCCTTGGGAAACGTTGGCTCTCAGAGCTGCCTACAGGCGCTCTGAGAGGGTGATGAAACACAGGTTGGACCTCATCAGATCTTTCTTGGCTGATGGGTCCTGTTAGAGTCAACAGCCCGTCCTGCCCAGTCCCAGGGAAGGCAGAGGAGACCAACCCCACCAGAACTCCCTGACTCGGCCACAGATTCCAAGCCTGGACACATTTCCCCACTGCTGTTCCCCGTCAGCAGACAACGTGCTCCGTAAGGGTGCAAATCTGTTCAGAATTTGGTCCTGGCAAGTTACAAAGGTGCAAACAAGCTGACATCACCAGGAGCTCTGACTTCAGCGCCAGCGATGAGATTCCTTATTGGAAATGCTAAGGGCTTTTTTTTAAAGCTTTTTCTGAAGAAAGTTAATTTTAGATTAGTCCCTCAGGCTGTGATAACTCCTCAGCGTGGCTCTGTAAACAAGAGAGGAGAGTCTTCTTGCATTTATAAGATTCTGATGCAAATAATCCCATGAACAAGAACATTAATAAAAGCTGCTGTTGCTGTATTACTGCCTTTGCAGCTGTAACTGATAGAAAACTTTCTCTGCAAGGCTCAGTTATCTCCTGAAAATGAGGTGTTTCAGGAATGTTAGTCATCTGAGACCATGTATTTTCTAACAGCACCAGTTTCAGCATTGTGTGTTCAGAGGACTGCTAGTGTCCCTGCACCCCTCAGGTGGGAGCTGAGGGGCTCATCCAAGGGCAGAGGAGCCTCCAGACAAGCCCAGCACCTCCTTGGTGTGTTGGCATCCAGCTCTGTCACAGCTCTGAAAGCCTGTGAAGCAGCTGGACTCCACCTGAAGCAGTGGAGACGAGAGGTCAGGCATGGCCTGAGCAGAACATGGGAGGCAGAACATTTCCCCTTGTTAAAAATTTGTCTGTGGGAGGAACCGGATGTCACTCGGCTATCATTTAGCCTGCAATATTGGCTGAGTGATGGGGACAGCCACAAAGAGCTGTTCCTCATTCTCTGCTTGGGATGAGGCTCTGAAGAGTCAACTCTGAGTCTGAGCAGAGTTCCCAAGCCTTGGCCAGGCAGGCACTGCTTCCACTGGCCAAAGATATCCCACTGCTTGGAATGCTAAATTTGTGACCAGAAGGAAAGCATTCACAGAGGGACTGGACTCTGCAGCCTGCTAGTTTAGGCAGAGGGGTCTTCCCACACATAATCTCCTCCTTCCTTTTATCCAAAGCTAAATCATGCCTTCCATGACCAGCTTTGCCTAGAGAAGAAGAAAATTCTCTTTGCATTTGTTCCCACTGTGGCCTTCTTTTCCCCCCACAGCTCAAGGATCAGAAATTCTTCCTTTCTGTTTTTAGGCATGGAAAAGGAAGCATATCCTTAAACTTTTTTTTTAAGGTATAACACTCAAGTCCAACCCTACTTAGGCAAAAGAATTCAAAAATTATATTTACAAGTCCAGTATAATTACTGCAGGGCTGAAAAACGAGTTCTGCGAGTTACGGTGCATCATTGTTTTTCTTTTTTCTTTTTTTTTTCCAATGTTTCAGTGAACAATGTGCCTTTCATTTCCTGCAGTGCTGTTGAGGTACTTGCAGCTCAAAGCAGTGAGACTGCATTAAAGCTAAAAAGCATTTGGTTTGGGCATTACACATTTTTATTTTTTAGAAAAATGCCTCTCCCTCTTCAGAAATTGAGCAATGGATTTGGCACACGTTTGTAATCAGCTGTAATAATGAATGCTGCCCTGCTCACTTGAAATGGGAGAATTTACCAACTTCTTCAAAAAGAACTCGCTCATCTACAAAGTGCTGTGCTACCAACTCTGAGCCACCAAATCTCAGTCCCTTTGCTCGAGAGCCAGGAGCAGCCTGTCAGAAATGACACAGCATTCTCCTGCTCTGCACAGCACACCTCGTGTGCACCTTTACGCTGCACTTATTAACTCACCAGTGCCACCACCTCAAACACAAACACTGCCTGACACACATTTACTGACAGCAGCAGCACAGCTCTGTACCACTTATAAACCACTCTCTGCCACATCCTCCCTGCCTTTCTCCAGAGTTCAGCTCCTGATGGAGCAGAGCAGGACCCGATTTTTAATATTCTCTGAAAGCCAGAATTGCAAATATCCCTACGTTGGAGACGGAAAGACCAAAAGGTTTCCCTACATAAGTTTAAAATAATCCTACTTACAAAAAGAAAATCTATCTGATAGCTGTTTCCACGACTGAAAGTGAGAATAAAAGCCTGAGAGAGTGTCCATAGCAGTGCTGAGCTGGGAATTCAGTTGTTCCTGATCCCCAGGCATGCAGTCACTTCACTACATCAGACTACCCATTTTGTCATCCTCACTTCACTGAAAACTAGTCTGTTTATAAAACACGGCACCAAACCAGTGCATTTAACAAGTTTTTAAAATCAATAATTTTTTTTTTTTTTTTTTTTTTTGATTGGGTGAATTGCAAAATCACTTTGCGGTGCCAACTGAAATGAAGCTTTTACATACCATTAGGCAACTACAAAAGTGGGGAATTTTCCACATGGGTGTTCCACTCAGCTGGTCAGAAAAAATCCCTCGTTTGAGCAAAATATCAGGACATCAAAAAATGTTCCTGCCTTTTGGATGAAGTTCCTGGCCTCTTCCATTATCCCTCCTGCAAATTTCCTCACCCATATAACAAACAGAGGAATTCTGGATTTTCTGCCTCTCCTCAAAAAGCTGTTTCCCATGGTGACAGAGCAACACTGTGCACACCCTGTGTTGGTTTTACCCCCAACTCCAGCACAAAACAGCTGGACCTTGGACAATCCATGCACCAACGAGCCCTGTTTTGCCTGCATGTTTGCTTTTCATGGCCACCATGCTGCATCTCTCCCTTTAGAAATAATTAAATGCTTAATATTTCTGTTAAATATTTGCAGTGGTGACTGGATGACTGCCTGGAAACTATTCTGGTTAATGAAGGCTGAGGGAAAGGCCAGAGTTGGTGTTGAAGCCACCACTGAGAGCAGAAGGTGTCACCATCTTCCCTGTCTGTGATGATCCTGCTCTAGAAATTGAACCAGCAAAGCCCACTGGAAAAAAAACAGGAGTGGCTCTAAAAGAGAAAAGCATTTTTTTTTTCCCATGAACTTCACTTCAATGAAGGTTAGACATACAGGCTTTGCAAAACAACACATACAATTTAGGATGATAAATTAAAATCTGTAGTAGGAGGCCTTCTTTTTCAGGGCCGTATAGTTGACCCTTCTGAACCTACATTACTCAAGGTATGCAAAATATATGTGTATAATAAATAGCTCTAGAATTTATGGAGTGGAACAGAAAGGATATTAACAGGCAAGTAGAGAGGCTGTATAACCCTCACAAGGCCTTTAAAGATTTATTTTTTTAAAATGAAGGAATGCATGCATGGAAAAGGCAGCACTGAATCGATACACTTCTTTGTGCCTTCCAGAAACACATGGAAAAATGCTTCCAAATCTGCCCTCAATCTGGTCACTCCACTGTTGGCATCGGTGGGAATGAGATTATTCACGATTCTATTTTTTCTTCTATAAAAAAAAATTTTAAAATCCTCTCTGTGTGGGCTCATTCCCACTCTCAGTAAAATCAATTACGAGCCTCCCATTGACTCTGGAGGGATTTGGATCAGGCCCTGTGGAAGTGGGTCTACAGCAAGTGTAGAACAACGCAGTTAATATGATTTATTGTGTCCGTTTCTGTGCGTGCAGTTTTTCATTTTCTAAAGCCTGCAGTTTTGCTTTCATCCTCACGTCCAGCAGATAAGAGCTGCAGATCAGTGTAGATCTACGCCGGGTACCCTGGAGCTGGGGGCTGTGTGTGCTGGGAATGAGCTCAGCCTGCCCGGGGGGAACGAGCCCTTCAGGGCCAGCACTCTGCCTTAGAAAATCTCCCACACACTGCAGAAGGTGCAGAACCACTGAGGAGGCTGCTGCTGTGGTGGGGGAAAAATACCCTTTAGTAAAACTGAGAAAAAAAAAAAGAGAAAAATTGTTTTCCTGTTTATTTAAAAAAAAAAAAAAATTAAAAAAAAGTATCTTTTGCAGGTCACCAGCAAAGTTCCAAGAATTCACTGAAAGATTGTTTTACAAAGAAGACTCAGGCTCCAAATCAGAGATATTTCATTTCACTAGGCTCTTACAGATTCTACATTATTAAACACTGAGATTGCTGCTTTTTGGGGCAGTTGTTGAGTAGCAAGCTTTGTTAAAGACTAAGAAACTGCAGGGTAAGATGAACTGTGCTTTAATAGCTGAGAAAGAATATTATCTAAACACGAAATAATAACATGCTTGGTGCCTAATACATTCTAAATTAAAATATGATTTAATAAACACAGGCAACATATTCCCCATAAAAAAAAAATAGCAGAATTGGCAGAACAAAAATCACAGTTTAGTCAGTTCTTCTCTTAACCTTGCAATCCTTTGGCTACAAATTAGAATTTCTGTGAACAGGATTGATAAGGGAAATTAGGCGCTGTCTTTCAGAAACAACAGCAATGTTTTAAGATGGTATGTTTAGAGATGAACAGCACAAAACCTATCAAAATATGAAACCTTTCATATCTAATGGGAGGAAAATACAGGAGCTCAAATAGCCAAAATCTTGCCAGCCCGTTGAGCCCTGTGTTCCATGTCCTATGATTCATGCTGGTAGTTTAAAGGTTTTTATGTACCTAAACATCTTCTTCTTCCCTTAATATTATCCCCTTTTTAAACCCTAACCCGAAAGCAGTCCAGACGTGAATGCAGCCCCCAAATGAAGCCCCCAAAACACCCACTGAACACATACACAGCTGTAGGGGTTTAAGGCAAAGCAGTTAGTTGCTCATTGAAAGAGAAATCACACGGGTATTACTACAGATACAGCATTTCTACATGGATTTACACATCCCAGAAATGGTGACAGGGCTTCAGAGGCATAAACCCCTCACACAAATTCTTTTCTGTGTTTGCAGCATAGACCCCTAGTACAGTGAATAACCCAATCTACGTTTAGGTCTTATAAAAAAAAGTTCTGCTTATAGATAAAAGAAGTCAAGAAAAATGACTACTAATAATCATCCCTTATTCTAAGTCCTAAATATAAGTAGAAAAACAAAACTCAGTTGCCAATGGGCCAACAAAAATTGTTGAGGTCTACCTTAGCTAAACACAAGAAGGAAGAGAAGCTGTTCCATTACACATTTAGTCATCTTTTCACATACAGTCCCCACAGAAATCCACTATTATTGAATTATTTTTTTTTTTCTGGGCTGCTTTACAAAGCAAGCCATTGGTTCAGTAGAAGCCATTGCTTCTACTTTGAATCTGTCCTGGTCCAGAGAATATGAGTTTTCCCAAAAGTCCCAGTCCTTCTGCTGCTTCCACTCCAGCCACTGCTATTGAGAAAAGGAGAGAAGCACCAAGGAGCTGTAGCTGAACCTCCCTGATCTGTTTTCCTGTTGTATCTACTCCCCTGAAGGTCATGACTCAAGGCCCAGGGACTGAAAGCCTTTGCTATGGAGGAATAAGGATAAGGGTTGCATACAGCAGGCTCTTTAATGGTATCTCCCTAATTAAAATTAATTTTAAAGGGGAAGGAAAAAAAAATCTCTCTCCAGGACTAGACAAAGAAATGCTACCTTAGATTAGTGAAACAGTAGCATTTTAACTATGAGGAGAGTGCACAACCTATTTGTAGCCATCCCATGTCAATTATTCTGAATCACCTTTTTATATTAGACATGGGGAAAAAAAAAATCTTTATAAATATGGGCTGTTTTTAATATCTCAAAGCAGGAGCAGCAGGTAAGAACTTACCATTTTCTGGCTGGTCCTTAATATCAGCTTCACTTGGCTGGCTGGGACTTTCAGATTGACTTGAATCTGAAAAACATAAAATACAGCCAAAAATTACAGGGTCTGCTGTGGAAAATAGATCAGAGGCGCCAGACTTCCTCAAAAGGCTGAGAGTACAAACTGAGGACAGGAGTGTTGCACTAGGACATGATAATGCAAAAGTCCCGTGCCTAGGTAATATGTTTACTAGAGAAAAAAAAATTTAAAAAAGGGAATCTTGTTTATGGCACTACACAGAGTGCTCGGGGTGTGTGTTGGCATAAATTAAGCTTTGAGAATCCTTCTTTTTAAAGAAGGCATATTTAAACGACTCTCCTACATGTTTTTTATAATGCAGCCTCTATGTTGTATACAAACCAGAGCCTTACTCCAACACATAGTAAAGTCTCAAAACATATCTCCAAGCAGGCATAGAAAGGTAACTTAGCAACCCTACATAGTCGTGGAGATTGTTGGCTACACATTTATGGAACAAAATCTGCAAAACTGAGGGAAGAGCTGATTTTTTGGCGTAATTTTCACGGTGATTACAGCACCACAAGATCTCTGAAATGCACGGTGCTGGTGGTGCTTTGCAGTGGGGTAAGTGTGACCAGATACTGGATGACCTGCTTTAGAACTTGTGCAAATAATCCCACAAACTCCCAGCTAACACTCTCCAATGAGCACAATTTATTTGCCTAAAATAATAAAATGACCTATAAAAGGGTAAGTGTAAATACGAGTGTTTTGCATTTTTTATATGTTATTAACTCTACTTAATGTGAAGATGATCGCTCTTTGGTCCAAAAATATTCTTAGTAGAAGCTTTAGTCAAATAATATTTTCCTTCTTAATTATTTCTGTCACTATGAACTGGGAAAAAAAAGTCCCTTTACCTGTGGGAAAAAATATTTTTAAAGAAATCCCTCAAATCACTGTTTTTTGCAATTAATACATTTTTTCTTTCCCCAGAAATTGTTCTGTGATTTATTGATCCTGTAGAAAAAGTTTTTGCTGTGAAACAAAATTCAGGCAATGAAACCACTTGCTAATGCCTCAACACCACCCCTCATCGTGGCAAACCCATTTTCTGACTTCACCTTGACTTTGCAGAGTTTGGAATTAGCTGTCTGAAATTTGACCACATTTCAGTGAGAAGTCAATGCAAGATCAAAAGGTCACGACACTTAACTGTGATTAAATTGAAAATCTTACTTCTATTGCAACAGAGTCATAACACCACCCCTTCTTTTTCTTTGAGGTATTAATAGTGCTGGAAGAAGCAGTACTACTAGTGACCTTGGGTCAAGCAATGCTAATTTATTGCTTTAAAAAGGTTCCTTGCTTTTAAGCAAATGAAGATTTTAATTACCACAGAGCACTATAAAGAAAATGCCTATTTTAAATATTCAAATTTTTTTTTACCTGCTGACTGTCTGCTTTAGGTATCATTCAAAAGCTTAGAGGACAATCTTGTATAAATTAAAAACTACAAGTTAAAAAAAGCGCTCACAAAACAAAACTTGATAAATTTCAGAATATAAACACTCAGAATATTTAGCAAAGAAAGCTTCAGCCATGATCCTTCCACTTAAAATCTATTAAATTCCCCTAAAAACTGATATATACCCAGTGCATCCCAGAACCCATTTCATGGCTTTTGTATTTATTATTTTTAATAATTTTGCCAATGAAGCTCAGGGAAAAAAGAAATTTCCTCACTTCTGCAATTTTGTTTTAAATATTGATCTTCTGAATTATCTCTCCCTGAAGCCGAAATCAATGCCAGCAGATACACTATGGGGGTAACACGCACAGTGCTGTTGTATTCTGGATTTTGGCAAGAAGTTTCGTGTTTCCGATACCGCAAAGGTAGAAACAAAGGTAAAATATTAGGAATGTAAAATATTTAGTTAACATTCAAAGTCAACATTCAACGGATTTCATTTTACAGGGCGGGCATTAGCCTTTTGCTTATTTTTGAGGTTTTTCTTCCCCTCCAGCCAGCCATGGCTCAATCAGAGGTTGGGCTTTATGTTTCAAGTAGGCTCGGAATTCCACAAAAAATTTATAGGTTTGGAGGCGTTCCTGCTGAAATGTGGGAATGGGAGCACGTTTCCCTTTCCTAAAATTTGGAAGGACCCAGGGAGGGCCGTGGTGGTGGCCGCGGGAACCGGGCTCGGCGCTGGCACCTTGGCTCCAGCACAGCCCTGCAGCCGGTGGGCAGCACATGCAGCCCGAGCTGCTCCTGGCTTGGGAGAAACAAACAAAGTACTTTTGTCTGCCTGGAGTGCTGTTTTTCCAACACCAAGGCTGGTGGCACAAGAGGGTGGCCGTAGGATGTTTGTTTGCATGCTGAATCTTTAACTTTCTCCTCTTATCGCCTCAGCTCCGGCGATCGCGTTTTATCCTAATTCTGCTTCCCTGCAACCCACCCCTTCTGCTGAAATTAAATATTAATTTCCCAGGAAAAGACAACACAGCTTTAAGCACTATTCTTCATGGAGAGGCGCAGGGCAGTAAAACACAGGACGAGGTAGAATTAAAGCCACTCAATCCTGTGGTGGGGACCATGGGAGGCTACCGAAAACAGGGACTGGGCAAGCGTGTGCTCAGCATTGTTATGCAAGGTGGCATCTTGTGGAAACCCCAGATAAGAAGACTGAGTTGAGGCACTTAGCCAAAATGTTTATATGCAGAATTTTGCTTCCCTGATTTTATTCAGATGCCGCAGATGATCCGGCACATATAAATGTGCCGCCACATGGTTAAGGGATTGGCAAAATCAGAGCCGTTGTGTTTTACAGTCTTGCCTAGGACGAGGGAGTCTTGCTCAGCCTCCACCGCTTGCTCTCTGCTTTTTCAGCAGTTGGCACTAACTCCTGTCGGGGCTTTTTTGTTGTTTTGCACATGGAAACTTTCAAATTCCAGTTTTCTGAACGCTTAGTGTTTTGCGGGCTCGGCTACACCAGGAGGGGGAATGTCTGTCCTGCTGAGTCAGTTAGCCAAACAGGTGACCGGAGGAATAAATTAATTTTTGCCCATACATAATTGATATAAATGGAAGATCGTTTTCATAAGCATTTGCATTAAATCAATAAAATCACTTACTATAGAGCAGTTCAACAATTCATTTGATTTTCTCTTTTCTATATATTTGATAGCCACTCTGCAAAGCAGTATACACTTTATGCCTATTTTCTTTAGCAACAACACTGCCAGTTAAATTCTACCACCTGCAATAATTAGAGCCATTGGAAAACATACAAAACAAAATATACAGTAGATGCGAGCCCCTCTTGAATCCACGGCCCCCTGCGGCAACCAGTTTCATTGGTGCCTTAAGCTAAGGCTGGTAGGAAGCCAAAGAATCTGTATATTACAATAAAGTGCATGTTATTAAGGGGAGGATTTAAATGATTTCAGATGGAGTTGGAAATATTATAGCGAGGAACCACTATTAAGACTGCTGATTAAAAAAAAAAAATTACCAAGGAATCTAGTTTTATGTTTAAGGAAGCTTAACCTTGAATAGCACAATGGGTTTTATTTGGGGGCTTTTTTAGTTAGAGAAAAGTTAGTGGTTGGAATTTTTAACCCTGAGCTAGCTGGGGTTCTAGTGAGTCTGTGCACTGTGCTCAAGGTTACTGGTCAAGAGAAGCTCGAGGGGATCTGGTATCAACCACAACCATGGCAAACAGGATCAAAAAAACATATTGAAGCTATTTTACTCTCTACTTCCAAGAATCAATTATGATTAAGGGATAAAGGAAAAAAAACCCCAAAAACCCCAACCAACAAAACAGGCTAGTTTTTCAAAGTAGCATTTCCTTTCACATCTCTATTCTCTGTTCCTCTTTGGATCTGTTCCTTAAGCATATGCTACCCCAGCACGACCGAGCCCCAGATCTGCCTGATCCCAAAGCCTACGCAGGCAGGGACCTCCAGCTCCAGCATGGAAGCTCTGGACTTTCCAGGCTGCAGTTTTCCTTTTCAGCTGCAGCAGGAGCACAGCTCCAGCTGGGCTGCACGGCGGCTGCATGGAAGCAGGGCTGGCGGCACTGGAAGGGAGAGCTCCATTGTTTGGAAAGAATAAAACCTTCCCAGGAAAGTCTGGCCCGTGGACAGGACCAATGTCAACAGACTGACAATGTTGTTCTTTTTTGTAGACCGTGACACAGACTGTGAAGCCTTGTTGCACTCCTCCACCAAAAAAGCCTCTTTCGAGTGCCATGGCACTTCCCAGTGCTAAGCCACTCCATGGCTCCCTGACTGGGGAGAGATGGGACGCTTTGTGAAGTGCTCCCAAAAACACACCGTGTTTTCCAGGGCAGGCTGAATCCAGCCTGGAATTCACTGGGGGTGGCAGTGACCGTCTTTATTTTATATCTGCTGGTTTGCACAAACCCAGTGAATGGGTGCCAAGATCATTTTTTACCTCTGCAGAGCAGCTCCCCAGCAGAACCCAAGCCTCTGAGCAGCCCGCAAGCTACCACAGGTGCAGACACATCTATCCTGGAAACAGTAAAGGTGATCCCCGCCTAGTGCAGGAAAAAAATGACCAGAGATGCCAGATGAGCAAAGCAGCATTGCCACTGCCCATGCTGAGCCTGCTCTGCAGTGAAATACAGCAGGTTCCTCTTCTCCACCACCAGCCCAGCACCTCACATAAGCACCACAGAAATGCACAAGTTAAATTTTCCATTCATATCATGCTTTGGGGGTGGGGGGAATACTGTATAATAAACTGACATATTTTATTCAAGTTTCAGAGCCCTATTTGTAATAAAAAATTTATATGGCTGGGTTGTGTTCATGCAATAAATTTTTCATCTATAATTTTGGGCATGGATTCTACCAAAGATTTATATACATTTAAAAAAAATTAAAAAAAAAATCGAAATCATGCTCTTTTATATAGAATCTTATGTGGTGAACTTATGGGATTTACAAACAGAAAGCAGCACCAGGACTGGGGCTTTTTTGCACTCACTTTCCCTTCATTATACATTATAATATAAACACATAGGGGTCACTCCACATACACTACAATTATTATTTATGGCAATTTTGGTGGCTACTAGGATTTCTTTAAAGGAAGGCCTGGCTCTCCATTTTACTCCAGCCATTGCTTTCAAGTCAACTTTTATGGGGAGTTCAAAGTGCTTCATTATCATCCACCTCGCCATCACATATGTACATGCCTGCGCCAGATTCCCAGTTTTATTCCATACCCCTGCACTGTACACCCCATCCACATGGCTCCTCAGTGAGGTTCTGCACTGGTAAAATCCCTGTGGTGCCAGCCTGGTTTTTGGTTTTTGTTTTTTGTTTTTTTGTTTTTTTTTTTTTTATAAGGCGAGGAGTCTTAATTCCTGTACACTGGGAAAGAGATTATCTTCGATAATGGAAATGTAAATCAAAGCTTGCTGTTGTTTATTCCAGACAGACATTTGTGTGTTAAGTCTGTTTATCAGGCAACACTTTGTCTAAGCCAGGAAGTAGTCAGCCTTTGTAACAAGATGTATGCAAATGATTTTCCCATCAGCCCCTGCCACAAAACTTTTGTGGCAAAAAAACCCTCCTTGTTACTTCACCAGTAAGACGCTCCTAAGCTACCCCGTAAGCAGACTAGCAACAAAACAGCCAGCTAGACTATGCTGATGAGTTTGAATGAGCCCAAAACATGTGCCCACAGTCTGTTGCTCGGTATTGTAAGCAGACTTTGTGTATTACATCTGTTTATCAGGCAACACTCTGTCTGCTGGGCCGGCTTTGTACCAAGGTGAACGCAAACAAAGATCTCCACAACTCCCCGTCTAACTTTTATTTGGCTGCAGAAATTCCCCGTTACTTCCCTCCTCGCTGGAAAAGGGAAAGAGAAACTTCACTGAGAGCCTGCGAGACCCTAAAGCTCTATCAAAATGGTTTCATTTTAAATCAACTTTCTTTGTTCTCACAAGCCCATAAATGATTTACTGCTATCGTGTGATAGCCTAGAATGTGGGGAATCTGTGTATTCCCATATTTGTTCCTTGATATTACAAACAAGTATTTGATTCACTTCTAAATGTTTGTTTTTAAAACAGTTTACAGCCTTTGATTCCTGCTTACTGATTCATTTCTGGAACATTTTCTATTTATTCCTTTGCAGTAGCAAACGTTAATTTTGACTTAATTCAAATTGTCATCAAAGGCTTCCTTAAGAAATCCCACAGCACAGATTTTATTTGTTATAATAAAATATTCTTAAAGTAAACATCGTGCGACTGTTTTTTTAATTCCAAGAGATACAAAAATCCGTTGCCCAAAGGATTCAAATTGGTTCAGCCCTTTTTCCTAGACAAAATAAACACTTTAGGACTTTACTTGTTTGTATTCTCCTCAGTGGTGCTGTATGCATCACCAGCTAAAAACAAAGAAACTTTTAGCTGCTCAGACAAAATGCAGAAGCTCCCCAAACAACGAAGCGGGGGGGTGGGGAGGCATTCAGAAAGTCTGACAGTCCATTCAATATAGGGATGATGGCCATAATGCATCCAGGGTCCCCTTGCTAATTAAATATGCATTGGCACAGTTTTGATCGATGCAAGCCATGGATCAGATGACACACCTGCAAAATCTTGAGCCCAGAGCTCCCAGGAAAAGGAAAATACAGGCTGTCTCCTTATCTTTGTTTTCAAAGGCTCTCAATTTCTGTGCTTAGATATCTAATTTAATTCTCTCACCCCTCAGCAAACTGGATTACGAAAGTCAATACTGCCATTGTGCATCGACAGGAACACACAGCTTTCCTTTTATTCAATTTAGCCATGACCTTTAGACAAAGATAATGACAACTGTCTAAAAGTAAGGTAAGGCCTTAAGGAAGACCCTGCTGAGGGGCCCCTCTTGCTTTCCGTGTCTCCTCCAGCCAGGAAGAACCCACCAGCCATGGAGCAAATCCAGAAATAATTTCCCTCCCCAGACCACAATGACCAGGAGTAGCCTGGCAGAGTGGCTCCCTCGGCCACCAAGGGCTCTGTCCCACCCTTGGGACCTGGGACATCTCGACACCAGTGGCCAGGCCCTCAGGAGCCCTTTGCCAAGAGGTGGCCACGTCTCTGAACGAAGCACTCTCGTGCCAAGAGCAGAGCCGGGCGCTTTGAGGAGGAAGCACACTGTCCCATTTTTCCTGTGGCTGTTGGGGACACAGTGAAATGGAAGGGTCAGGAGAGTAGCACCCTAATTTCTCATTTCTGGCCCTGGAACTTGGGAAGAAGCACAACCCTAGAGCTGGGAGCAGGGCTCAGGGAGCTGCACACACACGAGGAGGAAGCGGCAGGCGGATTTTCCTGGCGCTGAGCTGGAGCCAATGGAAATGACATTACTTTCCAATAGGTCTCGCATCAATATTTTTAGCAGCCTCCCTACAACGAGATAGCATCTTTCTAATACATCTGTAAGGAAAGGAGAGAGAACATGCTCTCAGCTAACGAACAGCTATCAGGCAATAATCCACTTTGGTACCTGCAGATACAGGTTGTACCTGAATCAGTGATGGAGGCATATAAAAATTCATATTGATTGAGCAGCCCAGCTCCACAAAATGTGAGCTTCCATGCTGCACAGGGTTTTAATTCTGCAGGATTTTTTTTTTTTTAGCTGCATTTAAAAATACACTTGGCATTTCTAGCTGTGGACCAATATTTTTCTCATGTCTTTTTATACAGATTTGGAGGGAAAGATATTTGTAATGGAAAAAAAATATGTGCAAAGTTGGATTGCTAAGTTTCTGTAATCTTGGGAAATAAAAAAAAAGCAGCCTATGTAAGAGCTACAAGAAACCATATGGATCAACAAGAGCTGCCCTCATATCCCTAGGAAATATAGATTAACCTACATTTCCTCATCATAAACCCCAAAATAAAAAATCTAATTAGAGTCTCTACCCTCAGATTCACTTGTAGAAAATTTGCTTATCCCCCTCACAAAATGATTTACAGTACTTACATCCATTTCTTCAGAGTGATTTAAATTTATTGAATCATTTCAATTTTTAGAGAGCTTCCATTTGGATCTGTACGGGTTTCTAGACATATGCAGTGCTCAGTTATTTAAAATTAATTGCAGTACAATAATTTTAAATTGCTTCACACTATACGAATCTCAAGTGCTTTGAATTATTTGAACCATTCTATTTAGAAGCCATCAAACTTCTGAGCACATGCATCAAAGAGTTGTTCTAAAAGCCAAAGGGCCGTCCTGATGATCCCAAAGTGCAGGTGAGCACAGCTCTGGGCATGCTCAGTGCACACGGACCTGGATTTATAGAACAATTCAACAAATTTTGCCCGAATGTCAATCTTTAATTAACAAAAACCTGTCCTGTAATAATTTCAAACCACTAAAAAAATTCTAAAACTAGAAAAGCACTGCTATAAAATAATGGCATACATTAAAACTATTATTACTTCTAATGTATATTTATAGAACATCCTTTTATCCTGAAAATTAAAACAGCTTATTAACATTAAACTAAGCTTTACAACACCTCTGTGGGAAAGGTGAGTGTAACTATGCCCACTTTATGCAGGGATGAAGGAGGCACATAGAGGTTAAGTGATTTACCTTGAGAGGCACAGTTACTAAAAGGAGTAGAAAGCACAGGGCCGGGCTCTCGAGCTCTGGATAATAAAGTCTCCCTCCCACCAATGCAGCCATTACAATGGCAATGGCAGCGCCCACTAAGGAAGCCTTCAACTACATTATGTAGAAAATTACTTGGTACAGTGCATCCAAAGTCACCTAGAAGGGGATATTTCCAGTCACCCCCAGCTTCTGTTTCATTTGCCTTTCTCTTTCTCATTAGGTATTTTGAAAAACAAGAAATCATTTCTCTCCGGAGTATTTTCTATCTCACTTTAACAATAACAACAGTAGCATTTAGGGAGACTAAAGAGCTGGTTTTGCAGTGCCTGACTTCATGGACAAAGGCAAGTGGAGATGAGCCTGTGTGATGAGCAGATCTGGTAGCTTTGGTCAAAGACCCCAGGTCCCGCTTTTGTGCGGTTTTACCCTGGTGAGAAAACCAACATCAGCAAAGCAGGATTATGTCCACCATATGGTGAGACTCCATTGGCGGTCGTACAGCCACCCAATTAATCTCTATCCCCCACCATCCCCTTGTTATTTATTTATTGTGACAAACTCATCCTTATGGGACCCTAGGCGGGGAGCTGCGTATTCCCAGGCTATTGGCGTCAGTGCCCATCCTCATCCTTTATCCCAAGCAGGAGCTGGCGAGCTGGCGCCTTTCCTCCGGCCAAGGCGCGCGGTGCTACAAGGTCACACCCAAGGAGGATCTCTAGATTTTCCAGAGCAGTTTGTTTTTGATTTTTTTTTTTTCCAAAACTGCCCCCCATTGAAAAGATAAATAAGCCCTGGACAACGAACACGCGTCTCACAATCTGCCTTCCAGAGCTGGCCATTCTAAAACCACATGGACACACAGGCTGTTTGTGGAGACCATCAGAGTGCTCCTGCATTTCAGTCTGTGCTTGTTCCTAAAGTCTCTCCACAGCCTCAGCCATGTGAGGTTTCACCAGCCAGCAAAAACAAAGAAAAACCTTCGCCACACCAACAAATTGGGCAGGAGCCCCAGCCTCCTCCTCCTTTTTCAGTCTCTCCCGCTTCTCTTTCCTCGAAAGGACAAGTGTAAAATTTTCCTGTGATCAACCAAAAACTCAGCTAGGAATCTATACATCCAACAGAGTGAAGAATACTTAAAAAGAACTAATATCTCAAAGAATGGGCCCATTTTCCCTATTCAGGATTATTCTATTTCACACAGGGAAAAATGCTGTTGATAATAAAAATATGTGTGACTATTTAAGAAATAAACAAAAGATGAACTAATATTCCATGGAGATTCTGTCAATAGCAGATTAATATCAAGGTACAGATTAGGCAGTTTAAGCAAAGTTTAGGTACTATTTTTAATTGTAGATCTACACTTGCAGTCCCGTTTTCACAACTCTTTTATTTTGATGTACCTGACACTTTTCCTCTTGGCTCCCATTTCAGTCCCTCTTAAGTACATATTTGGTTGTAGTGGCCAAATTTTTTTTTTTTTTTCTGGCAGATGTCTTTTCCTTGTTCTGTGCACTGCGAGGAGTTCAACGTGGCATGTGAAAAATTTCCATTTCAGGTTTTCTTAAGCTAAATACAAAATTAAACTGCTGGCAAAAATACATAGATATATAAAATTATACAGCAGGAAAAGCTGCTCAATAGCTCCCTTTCTTCCTTTCCTCCTTTCCTTTTCCCTTTTCTTTCCCCAAAATAATTGCAGAAATATTGCCTCAGCCCGAAGCCTTTCTCCAAGTGTAAAGTCAGAGGGTTTTGCCCACAAAGAATTGCCACTGATTGTTGCTCCGTGGATCTGTTTCTACTCTCACAATATTGTAGACTGCGAAGAAGAACTGAGAATTACCATAAAAATCGGGACGTGTTTTGTTGCATCAGTATCATGTTGGCATCAACACCACAGACTCGGGCAGAAAAAAAAGCAGCCTTTTGGTAGGCAGCCTACTTGGTCTGTGTTTCTGCTGTGTTTGTAAGCCATGCAAGTGGAAGAGAAAGTTAAAACTTGGAGAGAAGGAACATCCTGCAGGCTCGGCATGAGTTACAGCAAAATCTGAGCTACAACCACCATAAATCATGGAGGAACGGAATGATATCTACACCTCAAAGGACACTGGATCATTATAAATATAGGAAAGAGCTGGGTGTATATATAGTTGCCCCCCTGAAAAAATATTCAGCATGATGTGTTGACTCTGCAAATGCAACCAAAAATCCATTTTCACTTGATCCCAGTGCTGCAAATCTAAATTTTGAGGAAGGAATTTAAAACCAGAAAAGTCCAGAGCTCTCCAAACCCGTAACTACACTGCGTAGACGAAATTTTAATCAAACTTTTAAAGCCATGGTTATGATCTGATGAACAGACAGCTTGACTTGATTACATTTTTAAGTTTCAGTTTCTATTTCTGTTTTAAGATGAAAAAGATCATAGAGTGTCAGAAATTTGAATACTGAATAGCAAAAGCTCTTGCAGGTTTAGAAAGCATATAGAAAAGCTGGCAAAAGAAAACGCTATTCCATTGCCACCATCTGCTTTCTGGCATATTGAAGAAACTTTACTAACAGCAACATTTTTTGCATTAGAATATCTGCTAATTAGTTTTGTTGTAATTTTTTTAAAAATTACCTTTTACACAGAAGGCAAATAGCCAGGTTTTTTGGCTGGCTACACCTTACACCACGTCTGATAACATTTTCACATTAAGTTCAGTTTACCTCACTTTTTTTTTTTTCTATCAAAATCCTATCTTTAGCATAGTCAAAGCCTGCAAAAACTTTGCCTTGCTGAGACTAAAGAAAAAAACATCAAACATACGAAGTGTTAAAAATCGCTGAATAACTCAAAGGAAAAAAGATAATTTTGAAGGCGTTTTGGCTGAAATCTATTTTCCTTTGAATTGCATGAGTGTTTTAAAATGTTAAAAACACTACAGAGTGACTAATGAATGTAAAAGAATGATAAAGAGTATGGGTCCAGTTATCAGTGATGTGCCTAAAACAAAATAATTTTGGACAGTCTGCCATGCAAATATTGACTAAAATGTCATAAATAATGTCTGCAACAAAGGGAATCCTGCAAAGGAATATTCTGTTGTACTTAATGCATTGTAGAGTGTGCCTTTTAGCAAGCAGTACGTTACAGAGCCTGAAAGCTTCAGTTGGACAAAAAAAAACCCCTAAAATTTCCAAGATCAAAACATTACTAATGCTATTTATTTTTTTCAGAAACAGACCTTCCAAAAAGTTAAAGGTGCAGCATTACATTTAGGAAAGGGTTCACTTAGAAGCTGATTTTCAAAAGAAGTGAGTTGTCCAAAAATTACGAACAGACCAAATGTAACCACCTCATTGACTTACAACTATTTCCTCTGCCATTTTTAACAGTATTTTCACCCATTTCTCTGCTGGCAGGGAAGAGGCTGTTTGCAGGTCTTTGTCAGAATGTACTGAAATCAAATGCAAAGACATTAAGTCGACCACTGCCCTGGGCCAGAGCTGAGAGGTGGCAAAGCTTCTGTTCCAGCACTTCTTAGGACCTAATTCTGTCTCAGTTCCAGAGTCTGACTGGCTCCATGTGCAGGGTTAGAAATAAAAATGCAATCCTGTGAGAATGATGGCAACACACAGAGTGGGCAGGAAGGGCTCCAAACCACCCTCAAAATCACATTTTTAGTAGCACTGGAATATGATGTCAAAATGAGAGGACTTGCATTAGGAACTCCAGATTACCTACATCTCCACTGACACACTGTGCTATGTGTAATCACAAACAACCCAGTCACTTTTTTTTCTGAAAGTCTACTAAAAAAATAAGCAATTGGGTCTACACTGAAACCTTCTGCATGTGTTTTCCAAAATTTCATTTCTGAGAAAAATTTCACAGCCACTGAGATGACAAAAAACCAAGATATTTTACATTTCTAAAGCATCTTTCATCCAAGATCAAAGAACTACATCAACAATAATTCTCAAAATACTCCTTTGAAACAGAAGTACTAAAAGGAGTACTATTAAATGTATTTTATCTTTATCTAGCTTGATCTATTTTCTTCATAAAATGCTGGTTACTGTAGCATCTCTCTAGGCAGATGAGGACTATAGGTTAAGTGACTGGACCAGAAACACTTACTAGTTCAGTGGAAGAAGAGATAACGCTCACATTTGGGACTCAAGGATTCTAAACCTTTCATCCACTAATTAAAAACATATATAAATGTAAACTAACCTAGGGAGCATGAAAACCCCTCAACCATCATGTGATCGAGGTGCCAGCGAGGCAAATGAAGGATCTGGAATCAGCAGCACACAAACCTGCTGGCAGGACATGCTGTGGCAGTGTGCATGGACAGATCAATAGGTGTGTGTGTGATGGCAACAAACTACATATGAAGAGAAGGACCAGGCACTTGCTGCTTTTCAAACCTCTTGGAAAAAATTAAGTGAACTTTCTTATCAAAGATGAAAAGCCCTCCTGCCCTGAAACATGCAGAGAAGTGCTCCCTGCTCTCCCGTGGAGGCTCAGGAAGAGCATGGGTTTCCCAGCTGCACCACAGGTCACCCACAAAAGGACTGGTGGGCTGAAGAATTTGCTTAACACGAAACTCAGAATTATTTAAAAATAAATTACAGGCTGCGTTACAAACCATATAATTCAGCCTTTGGGCCAAGATAATTCTTGACACAACCCAACTGGAATTACAGCGGGGATAGACTTAGCCCAGTGCTTTCATAAGGATCCCTTTCCTTATCATCCCTGCAATCAGGTCGTATGTGGGTAACACTGATAATCTCCTGCCTGCTCTGTAACATGGATGAAATGTTATCGACTGTTCTGCCTCGTCAGAGAGCAGCACAGGCTCTGCCAGCACACGCAGAACCCACTGCTGATAAAAGCAGCCCCTGTTTGGAGAGGTGTGCTTTACAATCCTTGTGGGTTTTTGCAGCAGAGGAGCTGTTGGACAATGAAGAAAAACATTTCAGCTCCCCTGAAAGTTTGACTGTTCCTTTTCAAACAATACAACATAAGATTCGGGACATACTGCTGACACAGCAACATCAGTGCCTCAAAGAAACTGTGGGAAATGTCAAATTTATGGTCCTATGGGTGATTGGTGGAAGGTTTCTTCCCCCCCTTCAGCAAGCCTCTGTCAAAAACAGAGCCTCTAGAAAGTTTTTGGCTACGTCCCAGCAAAGCAGAAGGAAGCTGTATCCCACACTTCCCTTGGGACTTAATGAAATATACAGCCTCTGGGCTTCTTTCAATTTGGTCTTTCAGATTGCTAAACCAGTGAAAGAAGGATCCTAGCTGTCACAAACGTCACATGTTTGGGGTCACCTGCTGCTCGGGGGTTCTCATGCCAGTTGTTGACATAATAAGCACCCCTTACACTTTAATTACAATTCACAGTGTGCAAACTCTGCAATCTGCTTTAAGGCAGACAGTCTTTTAAATCAACACTAAATTCTACTACTGTTCGAGCAGAAACGGGAGGAAAAAGATGTCCAGCTGACTGAATAATTGTACTCAAATATTTGTGATCCCAAAGAAAAGTAAGCACTATCCAGCGAAAAGAGCAACTGTATTGCCTGTAACACTTCAGAAAGCGCAGTTAAAACTCGCCTTGCCCCTCACAGTCACGCAGGCGACGCACGTGAGGCGTTTCCATTTGATGAGCTCTTTCCAAAGCTCCTGCGAGCACAAACCTGAGCACCCAGCTGTGCTTGTCCCCCAGCACGGAGCAGGCTGGACACAATGCTGGACACTGGGATCGCCCACGGGAGGGAGGGAAATTCTCAAGCTCTCTTAGTACAAATTTCAACAGGACTTGTGCAATGAAAGCCTAAACGGGAAGACATGTTTATTTTACTCTGGAATGCTTTATTTAGTTCGGTACAAGAAACACTGGGTGTACTTAAAAATACTTATTATTTTGAGAAACAGATCAGAGTCCTTCGGTTTCTTTGACCGCTACCTCTTTTTTAACTGTTACTCCTAATAAAGACATATCAAGACCACCAAACTTAAATAAATTGTACCAGTTGGAAAGGAAGTCTCCTCTCCTTATATGTTAGAGAAAATCCGTTTTAGCATTCACATATCTAAAAACGTTTCCAGTAAATTACATTATTTACAGGGCCTTGGTTGAATGCATGGAAAGAAAGCACACAAGAGGGGACACGGTGCTCTGGGAAGTACTTCTAGAAGAATTTCTGTGTTTGCCCTGCTAGAAACACTCTTAAATTGTGGGTTATGGATCACACTGTCCACACAGGAAAGGCAGCACGAGCTCCAGCAGCTGCGCTCTGCACACATTCACCCTACGTGCTCTCAGCGAAACAAAGGAGAAGTCAATACCCCAATACGAGGGCCTGTTCCTATTTAAATCAACAGGAGGGACTCTGGCCACAGGAGAAGTTGTCCAACTGGCTTCTTAGGGAAAAACAAGGATGGATTTTTCACCATGCTCCACAGCCAAACTTCTCCCTCGGCCGAGAGGGATGGAACCTCCTCCCTTTGCCGCCTTTGCCGTCGCTCGCTGTACCGGCGACCTCAGATAAACTCAAAACGTTTTGAAATTATCATCAGACTGTGAAGCACTTCAATGAAAATCTATAAAACAAATTTATAGTGTGCATTCATGTGTATTACATATACACTTAGAAGGGGATTTATCATTTAGCTGACCTTTGGAACACTGGTATTTTTAGATCCAGAAAAATGTGTGTTGATTGTACTTCAACCTGCTCCCCTTACAATGTACCAACTCCTTGATATCTTACTACAGGAAAGATAATTGCAATGAATTTTTATATTTCAGCACATGGGAAGATAAGATTAGACAGTAGGGACATAAAAGCAAACTGCACCACATAAAAGATAAGTTTCTGAAAGTTACAATTTACACCAAATGTTACAGATTAAAACGTTCAAAGCTATTTATAGGACCTTGTGCTGGTCCCATTATAGACCTTGGGAAGACTGCAAAGAATCAGCTCTACCTTTTCCTTAATCACTTCCTCCCATACCTAAAAACCCTTTGGAACTCAAATTATTAATGATATTAAGACTATTACCAATTCCCATTACCACTCAGGTAAGGACTCAGGTGCCTCAGCAAACTGGTCCCAAGGTCACATGTGCTGCACAGACCTCACCATCCAAGAGGATTGTTCCTACTCTAATGGGATTATCTACAATCTGAACAACTCATCCCAAAAGGTAAATAAACATTTGATTTCTGCCTTCTGAGTATACCATGTTTGCTTCTGTCAATTGAGTGTCTTGTATTTTTAAAATGGGATATTTTTCTGCTTTATTCCCTACTATTAAATTGCCACCCACAGTAGCTTGTTCAGTGGAAGAAACAAGGAATAACAGCAAGAGAGATACATTTGCCTCCCTACAAGGTATTAAAATATCAGAGCTGAAAAGTAAATCAGAAGTCGGGAAATGCAGTTAGGGAGGCACACAAAATGCCACACGATTCATCGACATGCAGCAGGCAGCAGATGCAGCCACTGCCCACCAAAGGGCACAGGTGCAACAGCAGAGAAACAACCCAGTGCAAAGAAAAGTTTGTAGCAGAGAGGGAAATAAATGACACCCTCTGGAAAGCTGTCCTGGCAGCCGGCAGCACACGGCATCCGCCGAGCCCTCGGACTGCTTCCAGTGCCACAAAAACAAAGAGCGCTCGCCGTGCGAGGCGCGGCTCCCACCGCTCAGGAGGGATTTTTCAATCACAGCTCAGACGTATTTTCTGCTTTCTTTCTCAAACTTAACCTTCTCTGAGGACTGTTTCTATGAATAGTCTCGAATTTCAGCCACTTCTGATGAAGGCCTTTACAAAAAAAGTGTTGCTAGAAATTTCTGACAGGGGAAAAGTGAATTTTTTTTTTCTTCCCCCTACTATACAATTACTAAAAACATATGGTGGAAGAGATTCCGTGCAAGCCTGGAGTGTGGTCTGTTTTTCCACAAAGACAAGGGAGAAAAAGTTGCAGCCCCAACCATGGGATTGATAAAAGCAGGAGCAATGAAGGAAACTGTTTTGAAAACAGAAACTCTGTCAGCCAATACAGTAAAGAGTAACTCCATACACAAAATTACATGTAGACAGAATCAACTCTGCTCTCAGGATTTGTGGGTGTGAGCTGTACACAGAGTGTTTGGTGAAGCCCAATTCATGTTCAAAAGAAAATTAAACCAAAGAATAAGTTTTTAAAAGGAGCCTTTGAAGCAAAAAGCAATGATGTGTGAAAGACAGAACCAGAAGAGTTTATTTAAACACACAGCACAGAAAACAGGGAAAACAGAATTAGGAAATTAGAAGAACAGTCAAGAAGGCACCCAGCAGCCTTTTTCCTGGAACTAGAAGTTCTTATATCTATGAATATTTTATCCAGATTCAACTATCTTTTTCATGTCCTTCCTATTAAAATTCCAGACATTTTCTTCAATAGAATCAGAAAAGTGATTCAAAATATATTGGTAGAAGCTATAAAATTACTTGTGTGTGGATGTTACAAAGGATCTGGGAACCTTACACCCTTTAGATCTGCTTATTTAACTATTTTGCAGCACAATTCAAAATTTGCATATGACTGGTTTGATGCCAAACCATAAGAATAAAGCAGGAATTTTTCTGTCCTATGAATTTCAAACTCAGAGTTTTTTAACTTAGTCCTCAAATGTGAACTGTGTTCCCTTCCTAAAATTACAATGTAGCCCATGATCTAGTTAGAAAAGTGTATGTAAGACTCTAAAAGAGGCTGCTTTTTTTCCCCCCCTTAAACTTCCTATCAAGAGTAAATCGTTTTGTGAACATGCTCAGAAATTGGGTATTTCATGCTGGTTCCAAAAGAGGAATTTCTTCATTTAGCAAACCCAAGCCTAAAAATAATTGCCTAAAAGTAAAAAAAAAGTTAGTTATAAACCCCAGTTCCTCATCTCTCAATGATGAGGAAAGTCTGGCCGATCCTTTTACAACAGTTTTCTCATTTTGAAGGAGTTCCAAAATAACCTCTGGGATAAAATCAGTCCATGCAAGTACAGAGCCTTCCTCTAAATGTCTCCCAACCCCACACATTGCTTTGTTCTGGGACAGCTATGATTTTATGGATGCATGGATGTACCCATGGGTGTACCCAGTTTGCCCAGTCTCTGCTAGACACTCATTTTATATGGCAGGATAAATAAAACAGGAATAGCAAGGGAGAGTGGGGAAGTGAGGCAGAGAGAAGGTAGCCAGAAGTATTACAGAGTTTACACCGTTGTATTTTTAGGTATGTGCCCTGAAACTCAAACTTCTGGGCAGAAGTGGTGGTGCCATGTAACCCCAACAATGGCCTACATGTGTGGGTGTGTGTCCCTGAAGTCCTCTTATCTCACACCTCCGAAATCTAACCTGGAGAAAAGAAGGATGTCTTTCTTGCTAGGTGTACAGTTTCGTCCAAATTGAGGGAAGAAGCTGAAGAAAAATAGTCAGTTTAGGTGCCACAGCTCAGTTAATAGGGGCTGAGTCCATTAGTCATGACAGGCAAGCCTGCAATAAATTATGACTGTCTTGTGCTCCCCCACTAGGCAAAATCCTTTCCTGGTTTTTCGCCATTCCTTACTCAAGAGCAATACCCAGGACGTATTCCAGGACAATTTGCTCTGTGCTGTTGAGACTGAGAAGCAAGGACATTGGAGGGGTGAATGCACCAAATATCTGACTTTGCAGCTTTCTCAACCTTACACAGGTACCATAATGCAAGCAGAAACTCTTCCCACACCTGCAGCTGCCGAAACACCTACGGACTGCTCCTGCCTGATCTAGGAGAGAGCTCATCCTTTACCCCTGTACAAGGACCTCACTGCCTAGTCCAGGATCACTAATTGTCATCAGGACTAATTCTGACCAGGATTAATTTTAATCAGGACTGTACCCAAGGCTGCCACCCTGCTGATCTCCATTTTGCTGAGCTCTGTAGAAGCAAAGAACAAAGAGAGAGAGCCCTTGCCTCCAAGAGCTCACGATTTACTAGGGCCTACCAGGAGAGCAGGACAAGCACAGTGCCTAAGTCTCCTGCCAAGTGTAAATCTTCAGAGCTCTGGCTCCAAAAGGCCATAAATAAAAATGGGGGGAAAAAAAAAGTATAAGGTAGTTCTGTCCACTCTGTTGCGTTCCAAACTTTCCAAACTTTGAAGGAAAGAATATATTAAATGCACCTAAGTCCTTCAACAAATACATAAACCACAGAAGGATATGATTTAGACTTAAAATACCACCCCAGCTCTAACTACAGTGTCAATAATGCAATGTGATAAGAAACGTGGTGTACTGGCCCCCTGTTTTAGGCATAGGTAATGGAACACATCTAAAAAGTGCCCCAAACTAATGCTGAATGTGAAGAACAGCAAAGAGAATAATTGCTGGCTGAGTATTTATGTGTCCAGGACAGACTGGATCGAAACTCCTGGCTTGATTAAGTATTTCCTTTTTTTACAGAGTACCCCAAACTGACACTCACTTGAGGCTCAGCTTCTTTAAAGAGTCCAGAAAAGACTCCATCCTGTCAGCATCAGCAGCCTTTGGAGCACACACAGACTTGCAAAGGATCAGCCTTTACAAATATTTTCTAATTGATTCAACCATGATCCTGAAGATGGAATTTTATTTCCCTTTTTTCTTTTTTCCCTGTGGTTAATTTCTTTATTTATTATGCACTTGAGGAGACTTCATTGTCCAACTATTTTATTATTTGCTACACAAAAAAATATATTTGTGAATGGCTCCATTATTTCAGCAGTTAGCCTTCTGGTGCACAGAAAGTTTCCCTTCTGAACAGGCACTCATTCATTCTGCTGCACCATTGTACATTTTACAGCTTGCCATACCAAAAAAAAAAAAAAAAAGAAAAAAAAAGAAAAAAAAAGAAAAATCTTTTTTATTTCTTTCAGTGCTCCTATTATTGTAATAATTTAAAAAGTGGCTTCCACTGTATTTATATCACATCACTTGGATAAAGGACTGCTACCCACAATAAATCTAGTTATTTTCCAAAGTAGATTGCTCATTAAATATTGTATATAAAAGAGCCCTCTGAGATACAAGATAATCCACACAGTGTTTTTTAGATATCTCTTTCTACTTAAATAAATAATTGTAATCATGAATGTGAACCAAGTACTGTGCTTATAAGGTTGAATTAATAAAAACTGAACTTTATATAAGCCTCAGCTACAGAACATTATGCTGGTGAAGAATTTCAGGTGCAAATAATCAGAGATTACTACACACCAGGGAATTCACCAGTGGTCATGAATACCCTCAATCTACTTCAGCGAGGTAAGCAATATATCCTCTAATATGGTATAGTCCAGGATCTATTATTGTGTTTTAGAAATTTTTACTGAACTGAAAGATTTCTTTCTGTTCTACTCATAAAGCCACCATTTCTTCAACTTGTGCATTTACAGGGTGGAGAATATACCACATGAACTTAAAATATTTCTGTCTCTTTACTTCTCTAATTTTGAATTAGAGTTACAGAACTCAGCAAATGCTTTTAAAACAGTACAAGGGGGAAGGGAAATAAATATATATGGTGTCTCTGCATCTTCCCCAGTGTGGCTGACTCAGTCTAGCTGCTGCTAACAAATATAGATCCTAATTTAACTCTGGAAAAGTGGGGGTTTGCATCTTAATTATACTAGCTTCTCCCAGTGATAACTATGCACTGAGTCCCAGAATTTACTTAAACTCCTCTAAACTGTAATGGTTATTTAAAATGTGGAGTGCTGTGTTACAGATCAGATCTACAGCTAGATCTGGAATAATTCCATTAAAACCAGTGGAACTATGGAGATTTCTATCAGTTGTGGTATCACTATAAACCTCTTGTAAATAAAGGCTGCATTGTTAATGCTGTCACTGGTGAAGCAAATTCCATAACCCACAGATAACCTAGGCAAGCTGTGGCTGAACTGAACAAATCATCCCTTCACTTGTAGTTAAATCTGAATTTAGTCACAGTCATCGAAACTCCACATAGTGTTGAACTGTTACCTGAGTAGACAACATCAAATATTTTCTAAATAAAAAAGGACACAACTCTTAAAATTAAGATTACTAGAGTCATTAAAAACAAGGAAGTCTCTGATAAAGACTGGCAGAAAACTTGTTTCTGATATTGTGTCCAAGGACAGGGATACAATCTGTCCCTGGAAATCTCTGTAAATCACAGATATTTTCTATTTTCCCTTTCCCTTTCCCCTTGTTTTCCTTTTCTTCTCTCCCCTTTCCCTTCCCTTCCCTTCTGCAGATCACCCAGTCCAACTGGATTACTCAGGACACAAGATCTGGAGCCATGTTGAATAACATGGAAAAGAGAATGGTCTAATCCATTTACCACCAGTTAACTTCAGACTGTAAAACAGAAACCAGCTTCTTCTTTCCAATTACAACTTCAGTTTGAAATCTGCAAACCCAAACTCAATCCTAAGCAACTCTGGCCGGGTGTAGCCAGGTTATCCCAGGAGTTGTATAGGTGTGAGGATGAAGGCTAAAATGCTTCCTTGTATGGAGTGGATATGAGATCTAGGCATTGTTAAGGATACAGAAAATTCCTGGGATTAAAATGTTTTCTGGGTGAAGTTCACCCCAAACCAGACTTTCAGGGAAAGACATCACTGAGAAGCTGGAGCAGGACTGAGAACTGCTCAGCCTTTGTGCTGATCTCGAAAGAAGAGGAGAAGGCAATCAAGAAAGAAGGAAACACACAGCAAATGACCACTGAAAAGGATGGATGAAAATACATCTCCCGATTTGGCTTCACTCCACAGCTATACAAAGGACTACACTGTCTGGCAGCACTTGTATTTTTTTAATGTTCAAAAATATGCATTTAGAATAATTTTGTTTGATAGCAAATACTGAGGAGCACCTGTAAGCTCCCACATAGTGTCTTACTGGAGTAACAGGTATGACACTCCAAATCCTGCAGGATCATCTCTTTGTGCACCTCTCTGAACACAAAGTCAGTTAAGGGCATGATTTTGGGGAACACAGTAATTCCTTTAGGTCCTTTAAAACCGAGGGTTGAATCTCTATTAATAGTGTACTACCCAGCTGCTGACCTCATAGTGCAGCACTTTATTGATGAGGAACAGAAAACCTGTTTGGAAAGCTTAATGCTGCTGTTACTCTGTGTTTTTTCCACTCTAATTTTGCTTAGCAGTTAACTGAAATCCCCATATTGCTTTCCTCATTCAAACCAAAACCTCGCAGCACTATGAAAACCACAGATACTGTAATATGCCATGACTCATCCAACACCACCCGAGTAGGAATTACACATTTTACTGTAAGGGTATCTAGGCCATCTCTACATCTAACATTTTATCGAGAAGAAGGCCAAAACATATCACTTTCAGTATAGAGGGGAAAAGGAAGTTTTTGTGGTTAAAGCAAAGGCCAATGAGTCAGATGATGTGGGTTTTGTTTCCAGGCCTCACGCAGACTTCCTATGTGACTTCAGCTGAATCTCTTCACTGCTCTGTTCCTCACTTTTCACATCTGTATGAAGGATGTCAGAATGTCACATCCATTCATCTTGGTTTCTCAAATTTTTTGAGACATCTGGGTGGGACATGCAAAGTGTTATGATAACTACCATGCATCTGTTTTTCTGCTGTGAACAGAACCATTATCTGCTTCCGGATGGAGGAGAGAGTAGAAAGGCCAGAGTCAAGCAAAAAAAAAAAAAAAAAAAAAAGTTTATTCTAGATGATTGGCTCATCTCTGATGACCTGCACAATAGCAAGTAAAATAATTCAAAGGATGCAGAGCACAGAGATTTGGAGAAGTAAACACTGACAGACCTCTGAAATCCCTTGACCTTACTCTAGATTATTGCACTGTGCTGCATCAGATGCAGCAGTCTTTTTTTTTTTTTTATTTATAATTCATAGGCATATAATTAAATCTTGCACATTCATTTTGAGAAAGCACAATAACTAAACCCTTAAGCAGAGTCTAGCAGTGGCATTTGGAGAGTCAGCCACACTCTCTCACCTATGCTGGCAAACACATTACTCTGGCTGTGAAGGAAACCACAATGTGGGAAGGAAAGCCTACAAAAGAATGAAAACAGAAAGTGTCTAAGGCCTTGGCAGAAGGACACTAAATAAAATAGAGAGTGGTGACTCATTTTGGCAGTGAATCCACCTCAACCCCTTCAAAGGCTTTGGCAAGAGTCCTCGGAGGAGACCCCAGGCTTTTGCCAAGCCACAAAACACCACAATTATTATCGCAGCAGTCATCAACAAAACAGATTTTGTAAACTGACTTGTTGGCACATAGATTAAAGAAGCTATAAAAAGGAATAACAGCTGTTTGGGTTGCCCTATGCAGAAAGTTACTATATAAAAAGTACTTTTACACATATCATATATACGTACACACAGACACACGCAGATGCACATGATGTGTACATGAAGAATATACAAACAAGCAAAAGTGCCAAAAGCTGCTGAAGGATTTCACTGCTGCTCGTGGGAGATAAATTTGCAGGTCTGAAAAGTTGTAAACTAAAGACCTGATCATCTTCTCAGTCCTACCAGTGTCACAATATTCAGTGCAGTGTTCCATTAATTTCAGTAGAGTTGTTGCCATTATACAAGAGTATAACGACATCAGAATCTAGAACTAATAATGACTACTTAAAGAAAAGTACCACAGACCTAATTCCCTTCCTAAATCAAAAGAAAATTTATTGATGCATAAATCAAAAGACAATCTTTACATTCAGGAGCCACACTAATATGCAGGATAAAATGGCCCAGAGATAATTTAGGATAAGCTACAAGTGTCCTAATGGCTCACAAATTTTTCACATTAAAAGGTTATGTTCAGTTTTTAAACTAGGTATGTTTGAATGTTTATGTAAACAAACAAATTGTCAACTTTTGTAATTGAAAATTAGGTTTGCAGCAGATGATGTTTTGTCTGCCTAGATCTCAAACATAAAGGCAAGAATGAGCCCCTAAATTCAGTTTTAAAAGTGGTAATGCACATTATGGTGTACCTAGCTTTAGTATCACCTAAATACTGCACTTTTTTATTTAAAGCAGATTAAACCTTACCCTTTGAATTAACAGGTTTTTATTAAAGTGGCAGAAAGAGAGATGAAGCTGAGAACCCAATACCAGTATCCTGTTCCAATCTTTCTTTAAAAGTCTTCACTAAGATTTTTAAACACTGAAGAGGGTTCGCTTTGAGTTTCTACACCAATTTTCTCTATCACATTGATAAGCAAGACTTTTCATTATTTTTTTTCCCCTTGGATTTGAAGTGCTCTAAATTTTGGTCATGTATAATGTTAAAATATCCTGAAAAATATTTTAGAAAATCTGGTATATAACTCAATAAATGCATCTGGCTCAATTAAACTCCATGTGCCCTGAGCAGTATCCAATACTTTTTTTCAGAGGCTGTGTGTCTTAATCTCATCTTTTCACCACAGAATCAAGAGTTCAAATTACATCATTAAAAATAATACCCTGGTCTAAGGAAGTACGATGGAAATATAGGCTGCCAATGAAAGAGGGCGAATCTGGACTAAAGGGATGTTTATAACCTCTACGAAGTCATAAAGGAATAAGTTATGGGAGGAATGTGGATATAAACAGCAAACATTGCTGCAAAAGACCTCTGCATCCATATGAATTTCCTCAAGCAAATGGATAAAGGCAAAGTAGATTTCAGGGTCCTGCTGTTCCTGCAGGAGGAATGATGTGGCCCATTGACCCAGCACGAGTAGAGGATGTGCAATAGCAGAGACGAAGCATTTGGATTTAGGTGTGGATTCTGTTGCTGGTTTAATGCCTCCCAAACACCGGGTGGAGGGATGCTGTCACATCACCCGAGATGATAATGCTTGATTTCCCACTGTTGACTTAAACAGGGAAAACATACCAAGGTAATTTGAGAAAACTCCTAATAGATGAAAGTTGACACGTGGGCTGAGACTGAGACTATGAGAAAGGGGTTTTTTACTAATATAATCCACCTGAATGAAGGTATTTGCATTGAAAAAAAAGCCTCTATCTACCATTCTGTCCCTGTAACTACAAATATTTTCCAGCTGCATAGAGGACCATTTAGTATTTTCAAAATTACTTGTCTTTAGGCAATCTGTTTAATTTCAAGTGCAATCCAAAAAGTAGCTGGGACTGTATTTACTGCTTCTATACACAGGCAAGCATTTAGCACGGGATGGTCAGCATATAAATACAAATCCATAAATTTAAAGTTCTTAGCTTAAACTATTTGCCTTTTACCCTTTGGTTTTTTTCCTTTTTTTTTTTAGGGCCACCTTGGACTACATAATGCATTACACAGGCACCAAATGAGCTTGCACGCCAGCAGAAGCAGTGAGTTTCACCTATCCAAGTATTTAAAAAGCTTGCAAGCACACACTGTCTCCTGTGCAGCCCGGAGATCCCTGTTGAGTCGATGCCAAGTCCCTGAAAAGTTGGACACTGCATCCGGTATTTACACTAAGCTAAAATTCTAATCAGCACTAACAGCAGTGTGTTTTAATTCACCCTTATGATTTTATTTCAATCTGCTAAGTAGCACAACTGCCAGAAAGAAACTGCTATAAACTCCAGTAAACAAATGCAGGGGGGGAAAAAATATATATATATACATATATATATATAAATAACCCTAAACCTGTTGGAGATAAAGTTTGCACCACTTTAGACACGCAGCTCAAAAGTAAAGTCTGGAGCTTTGGTCAAAGCTGCTCTCTGCTGATTTCTTTCCAAATATCCTACCTTCCACACTAGGTTTTTTAAACTTTTTTTCCCCCCCAGAGTGTTTGGTACTTTTTAGCCAAGGAAGGAAAACGCTGATGTTATTTTACACCGGCTATTTCACCTCACGTCCTCCCCTCGGCAGCTTTCTGCCAAGTGCTGTGAAACAAGAACACAGTAACTACTTGAATCTCTGGATGACACTATAAATCGTAGTGCCAAGAGGCCGGTGCCAAGTCCGGCATCTTCCTTACTTTGGGAAGGAAAACAAAACACACACAGACATGTACACGCACTGAAAAAAAAAAATAAAATAAAAAAAAAGAAAAAAAAAAAAGAAAAAAAAAAAGAAATCGGCAGGAAAATTGTGAGAAGTTGGTCACCATTTTGGACCTGTTCAGTGCAGTCAGACCTTGGCAGCCATCTTACAGCTTGGCAACCATTTTGAGAATGTGCCTGGCAAGCTCTCAGAGCTCGCCGACACTGTTTCAACACAGCGCTGGTTAAATATAGTCCAAATTAAACAATACCGTGTAATATCAGGTAAACTCGCCCTTCAGAAATGCACCCCGCAGGTGTTTGTAAGTACATCTTTAAAGAGAGACGGACACTGTGCTTTCCATGGGGCCGCCTGGGCACCTTAACCCTTTCCAGGCAAAGCCCCACCAAGGCACCCACGAGGGGGTCCTGATGATGGGAACACTGCACAACAGGGACCCGTATGGATTCTGGGACACAGGAGACGTGTTGCCTTTCATCACTGTTTAACGAGGCCCCAGGAACCCCACCGGGAGCAAAGGCCCCTCCAAAGGAGGAAATGGGATGACAGGGGGAACTGTACACAACAACACGTAAACCCGCAGCTGTCGTGTGAGAAAAAACTACTTTCGCAGCTTTAATTTCCTGACAAACTTTTCCATGTGCTCCTCTCCCAGAGACAAAAGGAAAAGTTTGAGGAGAAAAAAGTCATCCCAGCAGCCAGACATCTTAGGGAAGGCTGGTTTATTGAGAGAGCCCGATGGCGGGGCGAGCTGTAAACAAACACTTCCCTTCTTCTCCCCACCCTGCGAGATCGGCGTGTTTTTGGACCAAACGCCCTTCACTCTGACAGTGCCAAAATCCCAAGGAAGACTTTGTGCCAGATGAGGAAAGGCATGGTTGTCAGAATCTGCTCTGGCCCAGGAGCAGGAAAAGTGCCGTGGGGAGCTGAGAGGAGCACCTCGGGACTGCTCCTCGGGGCCAGGGGGTACAGCAAGGTATTCTGGCCATATTTCTCCCAGTATTTTAAACAATCCCTTTGCTGAAGAAGTTCATTTTTCATATTTAATGTAGTGTAAACACATTTAATAACTTGAGGAGGAATGCGGGGTGAGGGTTTTTTCCAGAACAAACAGTGCTATCTCCAGGACTGCTGCACTAAAGTTTAGTCTACATGAGGCTCTAACTCTGTCAGCCTATTTGAATAAAACTTAAAAAGATAATATATGGGTAAAACTCAACACTTGGAAAACAGAGTGTGCAAAAAGGCAAATATTTGAAGGTACTAAACAGTATCCGAGTATTAAAATGACATTTTGGGGAAGTATTTAATATCTGAAGACAAATGTCTATTGGAAATGCTTACTACACACATTATATTCTGCTTCTTATCTTGAAATAATTTAGAGTGGAACAGAAAAGATCAAGTTTATGCTCTATTAGCATAAAGTTTAAACTATAAGGGGTTTTTGACCTTGAAGTCTGAATTAAATGATGTCTGGGATTTTATTCTCCCTCCTTTTTTTTTGCCCTTTTGAAATTTTAATTTGGGGGGAAAAATTAAAAGCCAACTAATTAAGTGTAATTTCATAGTGAATGAAATAAATTAATTAAACCATAATTGAAATGACAATATTAAATATGAAAATATTATGCTGGAGTAGATCAGAATAAAGTCTTGACACTGCTGGGTATCTTTTATATTGAAGGACAGTATCTGCAGCTGCATGACGTCAGCTGTGCAGGAATAGTTGGGAATGCATTGATAAATTGCTCCATCGATTCTGTTCTGCTTCACTTACCATAATTATAGCATAGTAATGGATGACATGAGTGATATATTTTTACTTTAGAGAAAAGCCAAGAGTTTGCCTGTTTCTTTATGAGATTAGACCAAATCCTTTCAATTAATACAGCATGATTGATATCTAAAAGTGTACTGGGGTAAGATACTTGCTTCATGTGCACATCTTTAAATATTATTGGTTAAATATTGAGATAGAATTCAAAGAGCAGTTTCAGTGCTTTAAATAACAGTGTCATTTTGGTTATATGAAAGATGTATCGTCACAATCTTCAAAGACTTTTCTAGGTCCACTTTACACATTTTGATTTTCTTAGATCTAAAAATCACTTTTGCAATTAATATCTGTATAAGGCAGGACAGCTTAAGCATTTTCCTCAGATTCTATGGACACCCTCAGTGAAAAGTTTGCCAAGGCTACCAACAGATGTGCTGGGAGAAAGGCTGGGAGGACTGGATTGTGCTTTTCAAATATGTATGCTCCAGACTTAGCTTTCAGCTGCTCTCCACTGAAGCCAATTGATGAAACCTATGTGTAGACCCAAGGACTGAACTTCCTCTAGTGTGAATAAAGAGTAAGTAGAAGATGAATTAAAGAAGGATCTCTTGCAGAGGAAGTGCTATGTGGTGAACATCCATCTACCCCTTCTCCAGATTTGTGGTAGAAGAATGACAGCAGCAGCCTTCCCCGCCAATGACATGTTCTTCAGGAATAAAGAACCAAGTCACTCAAGAAGCAAGGGGGCAAATGGGTTCTTGGAGAGGAGATTTGACAAAAGATGAGAGCAGGTGAGGCAGAAAGACACCAAACCGCTGCTACAAAAGACAAATCCATATTATGGGCATGCTCAGGAGATTACTCTTGCAGCAATGCTGTGAGACTCAATAAATGCAGAAAAGATCTGCACATCGTTCACAACTCAAGCCTCCCTCATGGATTCAGGTCCTTTATGTCAACAGAGTAAACATACGTTGTAAAATAACATGTATGCACTATTTTTATTATCTTAGATGTCCTGGTTATGGAAGTGCTAACAAAAGGACTCTGAATGGGAGCTTTTTAATCCATAAAAACTTTCCCCAGCCACCTTCATGCTGAGTAATTTCTACTTAGCAGGGAGCAAAGAAAACCAACGCTCATGGAGTTTTGAATGATGCCAAAAGTATCTTTGGGGAAAAAATGATGTTACCTCCATGTAGCCGTACCTCACACAGCAGTTTTTTCAGCGTATAATTCCAAAACCACCATAATCAATTTCTCTAAAAATTTTAACCTGTCCCCTCCCCCTGAGCAGTGAGAGTCTAAGATTGATCTCTACTTCTAACTGTTGAATTCATCCCTTCCTCATGTTACAAAGGCTGTCACTGGAAATAAAGTGTAACTTGGGATGGCAGTGGCAGCTATCAAACCTCCCGACACATTAGAGCATCTGAAACCCAGACACCCAAGGTTTACATCAGAAAACTCCAGCATGTAGCGAACAACTCAAAACCAACTATCGACCTTCCTATTGATTTCTAGTGGGGAAACCAAGACGGGAAAAGCACCAGAAGAGATAGGATTTCTTTTCCTCTCCTCCTTGCTAACTTAGTGGCTGCCAAACTCAGGTCTTCTCAGGCTTAAGCCATCAGAGGTTTGTGTTGCAGCTAGCCAGGATGTCTGCCTAAGATAATTCAAGCTGAAAGCAGACAGTGTGCAGTGGGAGCTGATTAGCCACTGACTTCCAACGTGACCTGTCTCAGTCCCAAAAGAAGCCTCTTGACAGTAAGATATGGAGGCTATGGCACAGCTGAAAAAAAAAAAAGGTTCTTTATTCAAATGGTATTTGAGGACATCTGACTTTTACAGTTGGGCAATTTAGAGAGGTGCTTTCTGCAATTGGCAAGTGCCAAACTTGTCCCTTAAAATATGTGATCATATACTGCAACACCAGGTTTAAAAGAAATTATTTACAAAAACCTATGTATTTATATGTATAATTAGGATTAAATAAACTTTAAAACAATTCACACTATGGAAAGAAGGTGTTAAAAAGGCCATATATCTTTCATCTTCTTTTCTTCATCAACGCAATCAGTCTGCTGTGTGTTACAGTAACTTTGCTGAAAGTATTCTAGATCTGCATCCATTTAGCTGATGGCACTTTTGACCTTCCATGGAGACTGGGAAAATAATAACTATAGGTGTGATTTTGATGATTCATAATTTAAAAGGAAGTATCTCATGTTTACTGCAGATCATCTGTTCCACTCATTATATTCATCTCTTAGCTAGTATTTTCGTGTTTAATTTGGAGATTGCATGGCCACAGTTCAAAATGAAAGCTTGGTTCTGAATCCCATGGATTTTGCAGCTGAATCTCCGCCACAGGAACACCCTTTTCCAATTATAAAGTGTATGGTTAGGGTGTAAATCCTAGTGCATATTTTATACTGAAAGTCACAATGTTAGCAAAGCAAAAGAAACCTCTGAAAATCATCTGTAAGAACCTGATGAGTTTGTTATGAAAAATCAGAAATATTTTTTGCCTTTAAAACCAGGACTGTGCTACAGTCTCAAGAGTTAGACTATCATCTGTTATTTTTAATTTGTTATGTTAATGGGCTGCAAGGTCCAAAATATCTGACATATCTGAACTCTTCTGCTGCTCCCCTTTGTAAAGCTCCAGCATTTTTCACACAGCTCTGCAGGAACAGACCATAACGTCTGGAATGTTTGGATCTTATCTTAAGTTTTTAATAACTTTCTTTTTTATATACTACATATTTTACATGTTTCATTGCAAAACTCACTTTGCAGCTGTTTATCCACTTTAGAGGATTCTGCTCATCTCCAGGTCCCTGAAGGATAAAAACTGAGGTGCCAGCTCCCAGCAGCTGCTGTCGTGCCCCAAGCCAGTGCTGCCCAAGTGTGAGGCACCCCCATCTTCCTCCCTGGAGGAAGAGGAGGCAAAGCTATGGGGCCATGGCCAGGACACCCGGGAGGCAGCTGCTCGCTGGGCAGCCCTACAGACACTTTACAGCTGCTTTCTTCACAGCATTCCCAAGAAAGTGATGTGACTCTCCCCAGGCGATGAGTCCACCTTCTGCAATACCGGGATCAAGTTGCACTGCACTGGAACAGCCAGGCTGAATCAAGTCCTCAGGACTCTCTTTTTCACAGCAAGAGGAAAAATATGAGCACGTACATTCATAAAGCTGCACCGAACTATTATGTAAATGCTACATGTTGGAGTGAGTATTTTAGTTTTATGGGGGACAGCAGGAATAAGCTTATGAATCTAAGGCCCGGGGTCAATGCTTAAGCACAGATTACCTCTAAGCTTTACTTACACATTCTATTTTGGCCCAACAATTTGCAATGTATTTCTGGAAAAGAGAACAGTCCCTGCTCATTCCTGCTGGGGCAGGCACGTGGTAAGATGCATCTTCCTGAGATGTCTGGGGTGGCACCTAAGAAGGGCTGGCAAATTCCTGTCGGAGCAGTAAAGACGGCAATCTGACTTGAGCTGTGGTGGGGATAAAGTAAATCTGCTTGGCTTCAGGCTGGCACTTTTTCTGGCTCGTGACACTGGCTTTCCTGCAGCCTCACCACTATCATACAGCTCGTCATGACCCTCACCCTGACAGCTTTGCCTCCAGCCAAGATCCGCGACGGCTCCTTCCAAAACAAACCAAGACAAAGTTCCTCTGGAGCAATGTTTTTCCTGAACCGAGCACAACGCCATTCCGCTTCCACCCACATAGTAACCCATCCACATGCCCAGCAGCCTGTGACCAAAGCACATGAAAAACAGCACTCCAAGCCCTCCAGTTGCCAAAAGGGAGTCCAAAAGCTTAGATCAAGAGAGAAAAACTGTGCAGGAATTACAAAGAAGTCTCAATGCAATTGGCAAACTATATCTGCACACCTGCACACCCCCTCTTCACGAGGACGTGAGTTACAGGTGCTGCTGTCTGAAACGGGGCCCATACGCTTCTACTGGCATAACCAAGCTCACAAAATAAGGTTGTAAAATAAGAATAACCTTTTAACAACACAATGTTACTTGAGGAATGAGACTCTCGGTACACAGAAGGTATCAGAAGGGATCATCAAAACATTACGATAGATACTAAAATGGAATTCCTGTTAAGATGTTAACTTACATTTATACATAAAGCAGCCTATTTAAAGTATGCTTGTTAAAATTCAGTTATTTCACTTGACAGGCATTCAGAGAGCATCGTAATGAAGTTACATGGTAAAAAAGCAACTATTTTAAATAATCCTAAATGCATTATTTACTAGAAGTTAACAGTAGAGATTGAGAAGCAGCTCACGTGGATTGCTGTATTTTGTGCTCTAGTGGTAAAGAAGGATATGACAGCATGTTTGGGCAGAGGAATAGGAATGTTTGAGGCCTCCAGCTGCAGAGTTTCAGGGCTGAGTTACTGAGCACAGGCCAGAGATTACCCTAACTTGGTTAACCCAAAAACCTGCTGGAGGGAGATTGCCATCCTGCCTGGCAGGACTTTCTGGGACTCACTCTCTCGAGTCTCTCATGAAGAAGAAACAGCTCCCAGTGATAAGCATTATGCTAAACCCCCTTTTTAGCACTTCAGAAGTAGATTTCTGACTCTGCAAACTCCAGACCATTTCCTAGAAGGAAAGACAGTAAAAAGCCTATATTTGGAAACCATTCCTCCTCATACCCCTGTAAAAAGAAGGGTGGATGCAGCCATAAAAAGGAGGGTCAATACTTTTATCTGCTCTCCTTTTTCCTCCTTGGACTAGGAGGCACATGAGAGAAAACAGAGCGGGATCAAGTCCAAAGAACTATCCTCTTTAAGGATACACTACGTGGTATCATCAGCAAGTCTCAGCCAATATTGGCTAACAGTCGCTGTCTGTTTGCCAAGCAGAAGTTTGCCATGTTAAACTGTCACTATAATGCCACCTTGAAGAGGCGTTATCATCACTCTTGCGATGATACACGGCAACCGTGAACGGAAACCGAGGCCGGAGCTCACACATCTGAACAACAGACAATCCTGGTGCCATGGATAAGTCACCCAACAGGCAGCCCTGCCTGCTTATCACTGCCACGATCCAGGAGCCCTCTTTGAATGGACATGGCAGTATGAATTGTACTGGTTTGTGACTTTATAATACGCCAATTACTGAATTGTGCTAAAAATACTGAGAACACAGAAACCCATTTTACTATTTCTCAAAATTTACTGCTTCCCTGCTCTGATTAGAGTATAGAAGCACAGTAGGAAGCCACAAAATCTCTTGTGCATCTCATGGAATTGATACCAACATAAAACATTGACAGAAACTCATTCCCAAGGCTTCTTGCCTTAGGATCTTCACAGGTAAAAGACAGTGAGACAGCCAGCACAGGGGCCACAAGGCAGGGGCTCGATTTCCCCTTTAACTCAACTCGCCTTGGTATTGAATTAGGCATATAAAACCTGGGGAGAGGGGAGCATGACACCAGACAGAAGTGCTATATGCTGCTGCAGGCACGGCTCACCATATGGGAAAGCACTTACAGAACGTAGCTGCACAGCACAGCCAGCGCTGCTGCACAAACTCTTCGTTAACATGGCAAAGTTATAACATGAACTTGCAGAACACAGAACCTGAAATTTGATTAGATACAGGGTGGGAACTTTTTTTATTTTTATTTAATAACGACTGTATAATATTGACCTTAGTAATTACAGGCTGGGAAAGCGAACTTCGCATTAACGGCACTGTATTGATTTTGCAAAAGTACAAAAGTACTTTTATGCCTTAGAAAGGTTCAGTTACCACATCTGAATGACCTCGGGAGAACAGTGTCTTGCAGAACTGTATTCTTCATTCACTAAGGCTTCTAAGTGTACCCCTAACTGCTGTACTCACAAGACCTCATATTTAACAACCTGATAAAGCCTCCTCTGTCATGCCCTCAGCTCCCTTCGACTCAATACTTTGCAGAGTTGGAGTCAACTCTAATGGGCCCAATGCAATTTGACTTATTAAAACAATTTATTCAATATGTAGTACATCAGTGAATTAATATATTATTCACCAATATGTTCTGAACTATTTAGCCAGCTGTATGAAATGTTTCTAATACACTAGCTGACATTTTTTTAATTACACAAATACTTTGGGTAGCAAATAACTGTGCACTATTTGGCAAACCTTACAAATTATATAAAGTTAATTATATTCAGGTTGGTATATAGGTTATAAATAACTGTGATAAAACTGATATCAATGCTGACAGAATTTTAGTGGAAATCAACATTTTTCTATACTGAAGTAACTGAGAGCTAGGAACAGAAATACTGCCTCCAGAAACAGAACTGTAAATTAATAAATTGTGCGTGTGCATAAAATGACTTATTATTTTAACACACTACATGTTTTTGTCCTCCATTCTTATTAATTTCATGTTTTGCAGTAATTTATGTTCTGTTTGAGAATTGTTTTTCTTTCCTCTTTTTTGGAGTGCTGTTCAAGTTGCTGACTTTGAAAGTTTTTTGCAGGTAGACTTATACTTGCCTGTGAATCCCAAACTTCAACTACCAGCTCTCCAACATACAAATCTGTGTGAGCCATCATGTACTCCTAACTGGAGCCCAAGTATTAATCCAAGTTGTGGCACTGCTGGAGAACCTATGTACCCAAAAGAGTCTGGACTATGACAGGGTTGTTCCCAACACCCAGCAGTCATTCACATTCATTTAAAGGTTATCAGCTTTATAACAATCTAAAATTTAAAGACAAAATTTTAAGAAGTTGTGGAACTTGTGCTGTTTTCCATTAGTCCTAAACCACTCTGTGGAGTCAACCCTGGTTTGCCTCAGTGTGACTGTGTCAAAATTTGTTTCAGGCTGTGCCTTCTCCAAAGACAAACCCTACCATCTGCTTGGGGTTCGGCTACCCAGCTTCCTTTCCCGAGATTCCCTGAAGTAGCAACCTGAATATCACACCTGTTTATCATGACAACTCCCTTTAACAGATCCTTCTGTTTCCCTGTCCTGACTATTATATCTGCTAGCATCCTGCTGCAGGCATGGGGAACATGACCCCTTCCTGTACACGAGGGAAGAGGCTGAAATTTTTTAAGCCACGGTGATGTAGCCTGTCACCAGGTGTGGATTAGTTGTTCCAAGTCAGTGCATGTCACAGTGCTTTAAGGATGTGTGGAGGCGTGATGAAATCCAACACAACAACATAGATCCTCAACTTACCACATCCTCATCTCAAACAGTCATGCCTGGAGGGACCATTTCCCATGTTATGGTAGGTAGCAAAATACAAAAACAACAACAACAAAAACTCAACAGAACAAAACAAGATAAAAAACCTAAAGGAAAATGGATACCTTTTGTGAAAGAACCATTACTAAATGGAAAGCCAGTGGGGAAAAAAAGCAGGAGAGAAAAAAAAGCACATTCTTCAGGAGGGGAAGTTTCTCCTGTAAATTGGCAGTGAATCAGTTACTAAATGACATGCCTAAAATCAGGTGGTGGATTATTGGAAATGAAATCTTTGTCCCAGGAAAGCCAACGGCAAAAATCCTATTGATTTCAATGGGACAGAGTTGTCTCTCTGGACTTAACAGTCAATCATGCAGAATTGGCAACAGCGTCTGAACATCCCTGTTTGTTATTAGACCACGGAAATCCGTATTAGTTTGCTTCATCTGCACTTGTGACCAGTGCACCAGCACTTTTTTTTTGGCATGGAGGTGCAAATAGGCAGAGTGGGTTCAATTTTTCAACCCAAGACACATGAATTAGAGCTTTGCTCTTTCTCCCAAGCATTTCAGAGTCCATTTTCCCCCTGAAAGGCATGGGCAGCCTCACCGCTAATGGGAGTGCTGTGTTTACAAGCAGAGGGGAACTAAGCCCTTAGTGTTTTTGCATATTTGCAATACATTATGTGGTTGGGATGGGAGGAAGGTTTGTTGGAAGAGGAAGATGGTGAGAAATGGTGCAAGAAAAAAAAAAATCTGATCCTCAGAGGCTGGTATAACTGTGGAGTATGCACAGGCCTCATTTTTCTCAGTCCTTTTTCACAGAAAAGCTTTGTCGAGAAACAATCAAACTAAACTGCAGATACTTAAGGTTATAAATATAATACCGTAGTATAATGCTCCCATTTAACAACTTTTCACAAGCAACCTTTCAAAATTTAAGTGCTTGGAAATTCTTGGATGACAAAGCTGCTATTTAAGACTAATCTTTTTATCTGAAGGCAAAACTGGGTCCAAATAAATAAAAGGACAATAAGAGAGTAACAATGTAGAAAGAATGCTGGTGTGAGCAACGCACACCCACTCTGACAAACAATAAACAGATTTACAATGGCAAAGCGTGTGATAGGACAGATACCATTTATACGGGGCCCAAAGCCCATCACTTAGATTAAATATTATATGGAAATCACCACAGATTGATACAAGGCTGAGTAAACAAACGATACAAACTGTAGTGGGTATATTTGTCCAGCCATGTATTAGTGCTATACCCAAAATGGGACCCAGTGAACGCTTAAAGTGAAAATTTGTGACCTGTTAGTATCCCCAAAATGCCCATAGAACATTATTCTCCCTTTTAACCTTAATTTTTATTCTCTGTCTCAATTTCTGCTCTGCTTCTCCCATCATAGCCCAAGTTACCTATGCTGACAGCCATAGCAGGCCAAGGTAGCACAGATGGGGTGGCTGCAGCTGCATCTCACCTGCCAGACTGCAAAGCCCACCGGGACACTTTCCCACTCCCTTTATGTCTGTCTTTGTGCATTTGCAACAGCGCCTTTCCCTGGGCCTTTATCGAACATGTCACCGATGCCGCGCGACTCCGGCTCCGACGCTCCGCTAATAAGTCACAGATCCGCAACGTGTTCCTTCACGGAGGAAACCCAAGACGGGCCTCCCCCAAAAAAGTATACCTTGAGCATGTCAGCGTAGGCTCTGATTTAAAGCAATTCAATATGCCTGGCTCCCCAAAGGCAGCACGCCTGTAGGGACAAAGAATACCTCAATGCAACTCAACAGCAAACCCTGCTGGATTAAATCGCAGGGCCGGTGGGCTCCACGTTTGATCTCGGGCTGCCTTTGTTGGGAGCGGCGCGGGCGCAGGTGGCGGTGCGGGAGCAGCCAGGCTTTCAAAGCGATGGGAACAATGTGCGACGAGCCGAGCGCGGCAAAACTTCCCTCGTAAAGTTGCTCGTTTCGGGCTTCATGGGAAAACTTGGCAAAGTTTCCCTCGGGGCCCAATTTTTTTTTTTTTCCTCCCCCTCAAAAGCCTTAACCTCCCTTCCTTTGTTTAATCTTCAATTTTGTGCCTAAAAAAATAAGGGAGGGTGTCAGTTTTTCCATGCCCGGCTTTGCAGGCTGTGAAAAAAGTCCTGCTGCCACCTGAGCGGGGGATCGGACGGGAGGCGAGATGCCTGCATGCTCTCGCTTACTTCCACGAATAATCCCACCTGCAAACGGAGAAGTTGGGTTTCAAATATCAGGCCCTCAGGTTCATGGATCTTTTGAAACGAAGCTGTGTCAGATTTACGGCTTCGGTGTGCGAAGGGAGGAAACCGTGGCCATTTTGAGCGAGTTCTGCCTGGAGTTTTCCGATCTGAACCCCAGGCTCCGCTTCCCGATCGGAGCACAGAAAGTTTTTGCAGCGAGTGTGCTCGCCAAAAAATACGCGTCCCTCTGTAAAGTGAAGCCGGCAGCGAGCACGTGTCCCAGAGAAGCAGTGCTGCCTTCTTCAGCCCACAAATGCAGCTCTCCCACTGTATTTATCAACAACTATAAAGCAAGGGAAAGTCCTTGTGTTATCCCATCCCCAAACTCCTTTCCATTAAAACAGAAGACAATTCCTGCAGACTGCACGCCCTTTACTTTGGATGCAGTTAAAGATTTTGCTGGCTGCTGCACCAAAACTTCCCATGCTGTGTTTACTGAATTGAATATAATCTTTTTTTTTTACTCCCTACCTTAATTTCAATATTTAGAATAGCTTAATTATATCTGATATCTACTAAATGTTAAATTGCTGCCATGGATACTGTACTTGTTTTAGGCTTTGCCCACAGCCCAAAATGTAACTAAAGATTAATAGAATGCTGAGATATTTTTGGCTGCGAGTGAAATTTAATGAATAAACATTTAAATAAATTACCCCAATAATGAAACAATATGCCATTAACGCCTGAGTTATGCTAAATGCTTCACTTCTCTTACAATTCATGCAAATACTTGGGAAAAGAAATTATAGTGGTGAACTACATTAAACAAAATCCTGCCTAAACCCCACCCGTAAAACAGTGTCTCTACAGTATTGGGAACAAAAACTGTGGCTTGTCAGTCAAAGTGTCTAACTATGGCATATGGGTAAAGGTTTCAGTCTGCTATCTCCAGACTCATCTTATGGCCCGGGTTCAACGCTACTGAACCGCTCTCTAGACAAAAGGCGAACTCATTGAAAATGGGTGCTGCGAGCTGTCTGGTCAGGGCGGCCGCGCAGCCTGCGTCTGGATGCACACAAACTACTGGCATGGGGGAAACGCAGCGCGCTTTGGAGGGCTTTAGAGTTTCCTAAGAGCTGAAAAAGAAGCAGCCTGAAGGTTAAAGCTGGCTAGTCAGAATGGCATACTTGGCTGCATATATAGCCAGGTGGCCTGGGCATATTGGCAAACAACTGGCAAACTGCCCAATACATATGGCTTAGATTGCTTTGCTCTTCCCATGAAGCCTTCTTAGACTCTTGAGCAAGCATTCATTTTAGAGCAAAACGCATCCAAGTGTTAAATAAAATCATCCCCTAAATATACTGCATGTAACCTCTTCCTTTAAATAAGAATGAGATAACTATATTAAAATGAACTAATGATATTTTTTAATGAATCCTTGCATTAAAGTGACACATCCCCCCTCGGCCTTTCTCTAAGTGGATTTGCCCTTACTTTTGTTAACTCCTGAAGCACCACACATGCAATTTTTTCCACACGTTCTCCTTTTGAAGTGTAACTACTCATGACAGTATTTAAGCTCTTAGCACACCAGAACTTGCATTTGTGGTGAGGCATCAGGCGCTTGAGCAGTGCTTTAGCCATGTCCTGCGCTGCTGCCACCACGCAGACATTCAGGACTTCTCCCAGTTTCCCAGCTACTCCATGGCTTAAGCAGATAGTTGCCTTTATTAAATGTTAAATCACATTTTGCTCTTGAACAGAGCTTTCCCTTAAAAACTTTCAAGTCAAGTCTCAATAGAAATTTAAAAATTCAAGCGACGCACTTGACGCATCCTCCAGAGCAAGTATATGTTTAAGCATCTATCCTACAGTGCAAGTCCTTGTGCTAAGGCTAGAGTAAATACTGCATTAAACATTCACACCAGCTTTGGGGAAAGGGCTAAACATATTTAAACAATTAACACATGCCGAACTCTAAGCTAGTGCTTACATGCCACTGCCTCGAAGCAGAGGTTGTGACAAAGGTAAATTCTTCTAAATTAAAAGCAATGGGACTCCCGTTGAAAGCTCAGTAAATGCTTAAGTGTTTCGCTGAACTGAAGCCTCAGTTAATGAGGAACAAGAAATAATTCTCCTCAGTTCTAGAAAAAAGTGTGTTTGCTGACCCTCATCTCACTGAAACCCCTTTCTGTTCCACAAATCGGACACTGAAGTTTTGAGTGCTGGGAGTGAAATTAAGACAATAGCCTCAGTTTTGTTTTAATGGACTGTTACCTACAGTTTAGAAGTTAAAAAAGACCAAAAGGAGAAAACAACAAACTTTTCCAAAAGCTATTTTAAGAGCTAAGAGTGAGTTACCATTCCTGTGTCACCTACAAGTCATTCTACATTTATAAGGAATATAAACCTTGATACTAATATGTTTTCATTAAAATTTAGGTATTTTAAACATTTTAAAGTCACGTGTGTCACCTGCTAGTAAAAGTAAATTCTACTAATCCAGGCTTTACAATCCTCGTCTCAGAAAGGACAAATATACAAATACAGCAGAGAGGGATTCAGAGCTGCCTTCAGCCCAAGTCTCCAGGCACTACCTCTGTTCAATCACTTAATCTCCTTGTCATTTTGGGGTTTTGATAGGGCTCCCTTCCCTCTATTCTTTGCTTGTTTTGTATATTTGAAGTATGAACTCATCAGGTCAAGGAGTAGTTTACTTATATAGAGTCTTATTTATATAATGTCTACGTACAAGGAGGACCTGACCTTCACCAGCACCCCTATAAGCCATCATAATATAAATAGCGTACATTATTTACTTAACTTCCTTGCTTCAGTTTCTTTAAGGGGGGAATAATATTTACAGGGATGTTGTGAGGATTAGCTCATTACTTCAAGAGCCTTGAAGATGAAACATGCAATGTAAATGAGAAATATCAAGTATCAGCGACACTGATGAAATTATCATCACCATTGTTAAGAGCGGCGTTCGAGAGTAAAATCGGGAGAGAAACGTGTCTTTCTGCAAAAGCACATTGCTATAGGCCAAAACATGATGACCTTGGCGCCATCTTTTCCTTCACCTTCCTCATCCCGCTCCTCACTGGCAACGAGCATCATTGGGGGCTTTATTAGAACGTCTCCACGCCAAGTTGGACATGCTCCAGGCAGAGCTGTCCTCAGCCAAGGGCAACATGTGAAGTGCTCTCAGACAACTCGGATGGCCTGGATGGAGGAAGAGAGAGGGCGGAACAAACAAATCGGGGATTGTTGTTTGTCCTGTGCCGACTTGGTCGCCTGAGCACTCGACAATTATGAATTTCTCTTGACGGTGTGAACTGGAGGCTCTGATGACGGCAGCAAAGGGGAAATTTGTGCCTTGAATTCCCTGCTGCAGGGAGCTATTAGTATGGATTATACGTGCTGCTACAATTTGTACTGGAGCTGCAACACAGCTCCTAAATGTTAAGATGGACCAACGCTAATCTGTTCTTCTTGTACCTTTATCACTTGGGTAGGGAAGATCAAAAGCAACCCAGGCACTAGGGATATTGAAATTCTGCATCCAGATCTGACTACATTTGGCAAAGGATCTGTGGGCCAGATCTTCACTGAATTTAGCAGCGTTACTTCATTTAATGATTGAGACCTTGTTATTGGGGCAAATGAGAGCTCTGAACCCCTTACCACTGAGCTGGCTGAAATCTGACCATGTTGCACTTGGACACTGAGCCCCAAATGCACTTCCAGGACAGAGCGGGAGACAGAGGGAGACTGCTGAGCTTTGCAAGGCAAATGAAAGAAAGCCTTTAAGGGAAGAGTAGAGTTACCAGTCCTTAGACGTAACCCAAGTACGCTGAATCAAATCAGTGCCTCAGACTGAAACTGACTTTTTACCTGGGGAATTGGAACAAACCGACAAGTCAGAGTAAAATGGGAAAGAGGTAACATCATGCAAGTCCAAATGAAAGATCTGCTCGGGTCGCTCTGTGCTGATCCACACCTCGGTCCCTGCTCCAGAAACACCGACACGCTCGTACGCCTCACGCCAAGCTGCCAGCAAAGCACTGCAAAACCAGGCCACGGAGGGCTTGTCTACCTGGCAAGGTTTGTCTACCTGGCAAAGGGCACCAGAGGCTCAGGCAGGGTCTGCCAGAGCTTGTTTTGGTAGCGGGAGCGATCCCCTCGTGCAGCCCTTCCCTGCGAGGCAGAGGCTCACACCAGAGCTGCGGGTGATCTCATTTCCAGTAGTTAAGTGAAGTAAGTGCATAAGTATGCAGGACTGGGGCCCTGGAAACCATGAAGAAACTGGGTTTCTCTTTTTATTGCAGACAACTGCAGTGCCTGTGGACTCTTGCAGCAATGCTTCTTTTCCCCAGAGAAGGACCTGGTCCTGGGATTTAAAATTTTTCTTAATAGATAAATGACTTTGCAAGAAACTTTTCTGTAAAAATAAAGACTTGGGAGGGGGGAGAAAAAGTTTTAAAATATTGCCTAGCTAAGTAAATACACAGATTCAAAGCATATGGGTAAAAATGAGTGTTACTATAAACATGGAGCTTGTTTTTAAAAAGAATTTTGCAAAAAGATAAACTTTTTCTAACTGTATTTTGATTAAAGTTTTGAAGCTGTTTATTGTAAGTAATTGCTTTTCCTCAAGGAAAAACAGATGTATAGATGCAGGAGTTTGTTTCTTCTTCTTTGTGTGAAAGTACACATGAAAAGCGTTTCTGGAAAAGAAATACTAGGGCTGGAATAGTTTATGTCACTGTAAAGATAATAATAAATTAGGGCTTACTGTGCCTGTAAAAATGCAGGAGATGGTTTCTCCTGCTGGTCCTCACACAGGCAAACTTTCAGAATTCTCTTAGATTTAACACATAGAAAATTATGGAGACTGAAAGTTATCCTAAGAGCCTCAGAAGTTTTGGGGTTTGGTACGTTTTCTTTTTAAATTATCACATTTTATTAAAAAAAAAAAATCTTTGAAAGTATCAATTCCAGGACCCAGGCATGAAATGTTCTTTGTCCATATCAGTGCTGGTTTTTACATTTTAAGAAAACTTATCTGGCTCCTACAGAAAGCAACAGTGCTTCTGGCCCTGGGCTTCAGCAGAATCCAGCCCCGGAGCTCATCCACCTTTTTCTGTGAGACAAAAGGTTGTAAAGGAGGCCAAAAGCTCAAAGCTTTGATACCGTTCCCAAACATATGGGAACGTACGGCTTCATGAAACTGCATTTAACAGATGTTTAAAGAAAGACAACTAACAGATCCAGAATGTAGTAATGAGGAAAAAAGACAATGTACATAAATTCAGCTGCATGTGTCTTTATAGCGCTACCAATGCCCCGGAGACAAAATGCAAATGAGTCGACTTATTTGTAATATGACACTCTCCATTCTATATTTAATATTTTAGGTCATTACTAAAACTGATTTTCTTCTGAAATGATTTCTTCTGGCACCTAAATGGAGGGAGATTTACACAGTCTGCAGTGTATTGTACTTTGTCAGTTCAGAGAGTCATAAAAAAACCCCTTTGACTATCAATTTCAGATTTCCAAAGTAAGCGAAGAGGCCCTGTGCAGGCTCAACACATAACCCCTGTGCCAGGCCAGTGTCCTGGAAACATCTTTCTTTTTTTCATTTTGCAACTTCTGAGCCCCAAATTTGAGTTGTAGATAGTTTTGGAGCCCAAAGACCAACTGTTCAGTTTAGCAAACCAACAATGTCTGCTCATTTTGTCCCAATCTTTTCAGCTTAAATATTCACAATGTGCCATTATTACTGAATCATTATCTGCCTTTAGCTCTGACAACAGCATCATAAGGGCTATGAAAGGCTCCTTTCTTCTCATGATTAGTCTCTAAAACATTTCCTCATCTTACAGTGCTTTGCAGCCTCCCAGAATGCACCGCTCAATTACAGTGCTGAAATTAACTGTATGCCACTCTTATTTATTGATAAAAGAATAATCAAGTGCTCCAGCCCATAGCCTGCTTTGGCCACAGGTTTTATATCAAGTTTCAAGTAATGCGTTTTTTTTTAACTCTTTGAATCCTCTTATAAATGGGTGGCATTGTCTGCGGTGCGGTGACAACATTGTGCCGCTCGCTGCGGCGCCCAAGATAAAGCCCCCTTCATTTGCGTGGGGTAATCTTGTTGAAAATAGTCGCGTACGGCTGACACTTTAAAAATTAATCTTGAAAGGGAAGAGTTTGTTTGTTTTTTTTATCACTGGGGCTGATTAGGCTCCAAAGAAATCAGATGTAAATAAAAGCGAGATACAGAACTTGCTAAACTTCGGTCTGGGAGTTGCAGGCGCGTGTTAAAAGGCGCTGCCGTGCGCGCCGCAGGGTGAGGTTATTTTATCTGGAGACGATAATTGGAAGACTCCTTACATCTACCTCCGTGGGATGGTCCTTGCATGGACCCTATTAATTGCTGAGGAATGGAATGCGGGGTTCTGGCTCTCCTACATGTGACATTAAATTGTGATTTAGCAGATAACATGCACAAAGCAAACTGCCCCAGAAACAATGGGCTCGCTTCTCCGGAGGCTGGCGCTGGAATTACCATCGACTTCAAAGAGAGCGGACTCGGGCAGGCTTCAAGTTCCTATCACTTCTTCCAAAGCAAAAAGGTTTCCTATCCAATACCAAAGAATAACATGTAATTGGGCTATAGCTCGGTCCGGCACAAGAATGAAAATAAAAACACTTTCTAAACCTCAAAGATACTTGCTAAGCCATGTATACATTAATCATTTATACCACATGATTATTGTTCATTATTTGGGCAATAACAAATGGAAGGGTGTGGGGGTTAGTGTGGGTTTTAACAAACCACATTCTATTTAAGCAAAGCCAACTATTAAAAGAAAGACCTAACTTGCCAAACCAAGATAAATATATGCCATTATTATGATCACATAAAAGCTACTACTCTCAACATTACAATTTCTCTTATAATTGGTACTATTATAATTAAATGAATGCATATGTTTACAGTTCTTCTTTGAATGGTAAAGTGATTTAGCAATGATGGTGTCTCTAATTTCTTTTAACTGTACTGGCAAACTTCACTTAAACCGTGGTCTAAATACCACATTGCCACAATAAATCAGTAAACCATCTAGTAAAGTCTGTATATGTAGTTATTGAGTTTAAATGCTTCAGAATAAAAGAGCTAGTCACTCTTTAGTATGCCCAGGTAAAAAAAATATACATACTCCTCAGATGGAATAAGATAACTCTAAAATTCTTACATAAAAATATATTTAAAATATGACTCCACCAGCAGTTGCAAGTGCCTACACCTTTTTTTTTTTTTTTTTTTTTTTTTTTTTGCAAGGCTGATAAAATATAGAAAATTGTTCCCCAGGAGTATCTGCTCCATTTTAAGGAATCCAGTTTAATATGACATTTGTAAGCTGTCAGCTTACAGGGAAAGGTGGCAAGACACAAAGATATATGTGTACCTTAAACATTCTAAGCATTTGTTTGCCCTGCCACTCCAGTCATTAGTATACACTAGTGCTGCAAAAGTTAACAACAGGCTTTTTTGGATAATCTATTTTTATATGTATCAACTGTATGAGATTTCATGGCATCCACCAGCCCAGCATCCAACAACTTGGGTTAGGAAGTGAGCCTGAGCCTGGAGTCCCATGAATGCTGCCCTGTTTCCCAGTGTGTGGCCTGAGGGCATGTCTCCACACACCAAATGATGGCGTGGGGGCTTCTCCGACCCTGCTGCTCTGTTGGGACTCACAGCTGAGATCCTAAGAGGCTCCCTCAGGGTGAGTATCACCAGAATTTCCCATAATGGCTGTGGTTGGTAAGGAATGTACCTGGAAGAACCACTTTGGAGTCTGTGTTTCTTGTGGTTTGACCCACCACACCGTAAACATTTCGGAAAATGTGGGTTAAGTTGGGACTGTCCTCGCCCCGTTTTATAGTTCCTGCCAGTTGAGCCGGCACATGAGACCCGACAGATGTTTTAGTTTAGGTTTGAGATGTTGATTTGGACACTCCAATTCTCAGGAAAACCAGAATTTGCTGACCCAGAATGAGGGATGGTTGAAAGACAAAAGACAAATGAGTGCCGGCTGCCGCGCGGGCTGGCCACAGAACGAGGACGGGTTATGGCAGCGTTTCAGCACGCGGGCAAACACATCAGGAGAAAAATCTGTTACGGTTCCCTCCAAACCAGGTGAGTGTAACCAGCAGCCCTTGTAAAATCTGCCGGGGTTTTGGGCCAGAATGCCTGGGTCATTACTCCAGAGGCTTCAGAGGAGGCTAAAAAAACAGCATGTTTTTTTTCCCAATCTTTCTCCAAAGCCTGGCTAGTAATTCTATTAAGAAAAATAAGGCAAGCTGTAATGTTTTGAGTTTAATAAGCGAAATACAGCAAATATGTGAACAGAACTTCTGACTTAATATTCTTTAACAGATGTTTTATAAAATACAGATTTAAAAGATTTGCCTGTCTTATTGTTCTGGCTGTTGCCATGTTAGATGGCTACATTTTCAGTCCCAGATTTTGCCAGCTGTAACAGTTAAATAGCGAGGGGTCTAAGCCTGGATACTGCAGGCAAAATGCCCAAAATTATTCTCTCCCATGGAAAAACACCCCAGTATAAAGGCGGTGATGAGAAGGTGCAGTTAATCCCTTCGGCAGAGGAATAATCTCCATACTCTTAAAAATGGCTATGGTCATTTTAATGCACACTATTTTATGAATGATGCTTTAACTGTGCTGCCAATTAGCAGAGCCTTAAAAATACCTCAGTTATACAGGCCTGATAACTGTCTTTCTTAACCTTTATCTGACCTTTTTTGATTTTTCCATGCTCATAAACCAGCATATGAACTATCAAAGGGAACGGCACTGAACATTGATTCGAATGTTATATATTAAAAAAAGGAAAAAAAAAAACCCGAATAAAAAAGAGAAGAAAAAAAAAAAAGAGAAAGGAATGAAACCCAGCTGGTCAGCCAACTTTTACAAACCCTAAGCAGAAAACATGCTCTTCTAATTGGACAGAGAAGACAAGATCTGGAATAGGTGCAATTTTATTACTGCAACAGCAATTCACAGAGCCCACGCTCTTTTCAAAGCACAAGCCCCGTGGAGTTTTATCGGACATCTGGAGCGGGGCTCTGGCAAGATGCTGAGGGACTGGGCTCCCATTGATCTCCGTGCTGGCAACAGGCACTCCAGCCTAGCAGAGGCAAGCTCTCTCCAAAGGGTAATGGATGAAGTATTTTGCTTGAAAGTGTACCGAGAAGGATATTTTTACTTTTTACACAAGAGGTATAAGACGCATTTCAGATATTTGGTCTCAAGACCCTGTGACTTCACAGAAAGTCAGAACTGAAACGGCTGACAAGAGCAGGCTGTGGCAGCCAATCTAAGGCTATTGACTTTTTCAAATACACCTAAAATAGACTCTGCTATATTTCATGTAAAACTGTATGTATTCAAACATATGGCTAAGGGAAGAGATATATGCAAAGGCTTATGCACACACAATGTTTAGCTTCTACTTTCAAAATATATCTCCCAAGAATTTCAGGAGGCCCCAAAATAGCAAATATTATTCGCTTGATTATTAACATCTTCTCCTTTTATACCAGTCAGTCGAAAAGTATGCAATCACTGGGTATTTTTGGTGGCCTCTCAATCATGTCAAAGATCATAAGACAAGCAGATGGTGTACATCTGGGCTTACCCAGCAGTAAGGAAAATATCTCCAGCACAGGTAGGATGATAAAGACAGGACTAAACACACACCATTCCTTTTGGACCCATGGAATTGGAAGAGTCCCATGTTTCTATTTACCTGTCTGGAGCAGGATGACCCAGGATGGGACAAGAGCAAACAGCACTGATGACATGGAGCAAAAAGAAGCCTTGCAACATCCCCAGCACAGCCCTCGGCCATGTCACTGGATTAGGCTGCCCTGGCTCATTTAACGTGGAGCCGAGAAGGAAGAAGTTAACGAAAGAGATTTGCAGGGAGGTGATGGTGGTGAGGCTCCCTGGGATTCCAGTGGAGAAGTGACGAGGGGCCAAGCCCCCCATAGCATCAATCACCAGCATGGCACTGTTCATCTCTGCAGGCCTGCATCGATTGGCCCCGAGAACCTGCCCCAACCTCTGGAACTTTATTCAGGTTTGTTTTGACCACATGGTCAGAGTTCACATGAGCAACAAGTTCATGGCCAAAGTCTGCCCCGAAGCGCCGTTTTGCCCACTTGCATAAGAGCTGAAAGTCACCCTTGGCTTGGCCTGCCCTCGTGTTGCTGGAGCTCTGGGTGAGTTTTTAGAAGCAGCCTCAAAAACCAAAAGACATTTAGGAAGATTATGAGTAAAGGCCTGTTGTTATTCTGCGGCGAGCAGGGCTTATCTGGATCTAAGGGATGAAGTGAGCAGCAGTTATTATTCACATCAGACGCAGCTATGTGTGCTGCAGCTCCCTACATCAAGCTTCAAACTTTTTTCCATAAAACTGTCTTGCAAAGAACCAATTACCTTCCTGCTGGAGACATCCAAAGTCTGCCACTAGAAGTCTGAAAAGTTAGGAAAGTGTTACTTTCCATCACTAAAACGCTATCATTACACTGTGGGGAAGCCTCAACTGCAAATGACAGGATGCAACTAATTTTGTGTACAGACTAACTCAGAGCTCTGCAGCTTCCAGGGAACTCTACCCAGGATCGAGATGCCACGCATACTTTGTTTGTTCTTTCTTTTCTTCGTTTCTTTTCTCTCTCCCCCCTCCCTGAAATACCAAAATATCAGATAGCTGATGACAGGGAAGAAATGTTAACACTGTAGTTTGAAAGTTTTTAACCCTTGCCTTTCATCATCTAACACTTATTCAATCCCATGCCCCTCGCTTCACTGCTTCAAACCCTCCCGTACATACCAAGGCGATGACCACAATGTAAGCTTGTGCAGTGACTGATTAGATTTAATTAGATGGATACTTTGTTCCACTGATCTTTCAGCTATACAAAGTATTGGGTTACTTAACCATATCGGTGAAAACATTGCTTGCACGTTTGAATGCGACGGATGTGTGACACTGTTCCGCATTAAAAAGTGAGATAGTTGGCTAAGTTTTAATGGCTGAACTGAGTTTTATAAAGATCTGTTTTAATTGAGTTTGTGTCCCTGGAAGATTATCTCATTTTTCCCATTATGCAGTCAGTTTAGTAATGCCTCTATGTATGATCTTTGTCCTGCCTACGTTTTGAAACAATCACCACTACCTTAAACTACTCTTTTTTTCCCCCTCCTTTATTTAATATCTTGCCTCTTTCTACTTTTTTTGCCACTTAGTGTCCTTGCTGTTCTCATCCCAGTGCCAGCCCTGGGTGTAGCACCCTGCAGGGCAGGCTGCTGTGTGGTCATGGGACTGGTCCCAGAGGCAGAGCCCCAGCCCATCATTGCTCAGGTGCCCAACAGCGCCTTGGCACGGAGAGCAGGAGCCTTCAGCTGCCTCCACCAGCCAGAGCATAGGATCACAACCCAACTCCTTGGCATGGTCATCTCTGCACAGGTAAAGCATAATAATCAGTGCAAGCCCCATGCTCCCCATGAGCACAAGGAGCTCTGCTGTTAGCAAGAGCAAAGAGAAGCCGATGTACAACCGCTTACTTTGAACAAGTCTCTGGGCTAGGTCAGCCTGGCAAAGAAATTCCTCGTACGGCTCTGCTGGCAAACTCCTCTACTGTAACTGTACCTTATACAAATAAAAAATGCTTTTGCCAATAAAGTTCATACTAGGTCCCCCAAAGCAACGGGTTGTTTTGACAGAAATGCCTTTAACACTAAGCCTTTTGCCAGTACACAAATGCTGTACACAAAATGACAAATTTAGAAGTCACACAGAATGTTCTTATTTGAACTAAAGTTTCTGCTGCAGTCATGGTTCAGTTTAAATGCTGATTTGAAAGATCATGCTTCCTCTCTTTCTCCTTTGGATTTATCTTTTTTATCTTTGATTACTGTAGTTTATTGTTTGTTCTTCACCCAGACCTTACTGTTGGCAACTGGCATGTCTGCTAGAAAACTTCCAGTTTAATTCAATGCTCAGAGCCACACAGGATGCTGCTTTTAAAACCCAGCTCCATATAATTATTATAATCTCCATGATACCCAGAGCTCAGCTCCCCCCCGTCAATAATTAGTGCGATTGCAGCTTAATACAATTTTCTTTTTTTTTCCCTGAAGCAAATACAATCTTTTTAGATCAATTTGTAGATGGTTACCCTAGAGGAGGACAACAATATAAACAAGCGCTTTTTTTTAATCCCATATTAACTCATTTAATTTGCACAGATAAAAGCGTGAAAATATTTTGTCTCGCCAGCGGAGGGGCAGCCTCGGACCCGGGCGAGCTTCACTGCTGTGGCTGCAGATCAGCCCTGGGTGTGGAGGAGTGAGTGAAAAAAACACCCCACGCCAAACCTCGGTGCCGAAAATCAAACCCACATGCGGCGTTAGTTACTGACACGCTGAAAGGCCCCAGCTCTTCGTTGTAGTGTTGCTGCTTTCTGCTTCAGTGCAACTAAGCTGCTCTAACCTGGCAGCCCTGAGGAAAGGGAATCCCTGCGTGGCATACGGCCGCCACCTCCTCCGCTGGCTGGGGGACAGTGGGCACGGCGGGAAGGTCCCAGGGTCCTGGCACGGCCAAGCTGCCAAACCAGCCCTTGGGAAGCGTTGGCAGCCTTGTTACAAACTCATCCTCATCTTGCACAAAGTTCTCTGTGGCTGGGCCATTGCTGGCCCCACGTCTGGCTGTGTCACAAGTCCAAAGTTCCCCGGGACAGCACTGCTTGCCAGGCCACGTCCCATCGGGAGGAGGTTCCGCTCTGTGGAGCTCGGCAGAGAACCCAGGAGCTGAACATTAATTAAGGTTATTAAGAGGAAAGGGAAGGCAAAGGAAGAGACCGAGAGGATAGTGGTGGAGCCTGGTGTGGTCTCCAGGACACAGGAGAGAACATAACTGTAACCACAGAGCAGTGGCTGAAACTCACTCCTACCACCAAACCGTGCTTGTCCTCCATGCATTATGCAACTGAAGTTATGAAGCCCCTTTTTAACCAGGTTATTGCCCTCTTACACCACCAAAAAGGTGTAAAGGGCAAAGGGGTAAAGGGGACAACAACCAAGCAAAATTAACTGTGCTTAACATGAAGGCTTCTTCAGAGCCCTTGTAGAGGAGCCCCATCCCTGCATCTGCCCCTCCTGCAAGGGTAGCAACAAAATCAGCAGCTTCAGAAAATTCAGTGCTGCAAAAACATTGGATCTGCAAGAAAATGACGAGGCAGGATTGTACCAAAAACACAAGAAATGTGTGGCGCTGCCACATTTTCTCACTGCCACTTCCTCTGCTCTGCTACACATACATTTCTAATGACAGTTCTTAGCTTAATGATTTGGGGGTGGGAGTGTTGAAAAGGCTTTTTATTACTTAACATATATAAGAAAAGAATGTTGTGATGGATGTGGGAGAAAAGAGGGAACCTCCAAAAAGCAGACAGTGACTCTGAATAAAAGGGACATCTAGGCAAGATGTATTATCAAGTCAGTGCTGCAAAAATTTCACTTAATTGAAGAGGGATTCGTGAGAGTACCATCTGGGAACACCTAAAGAGCCCTTCTGCAGGCTGCAACAAGAGCTGGCAAATGCATCTTTGCCTAGGCACCTTCCACATGACAGTGCCTTGACTTACAGCGTAGGTGTGCTATAGGAGAATAAATTTGTTTACAACAAATTTGCAGGACTGCCTGCATACAGATAGTTTTCCATATCCTCTTTGAAAAGTATACTTGGTATTCAGTGGCTTTTTGGAAGACAATATTCATCAGTCAACTAAAGCACATTGTTTTGAATCATGAATATCTTTGCAACCAGTGAATAATTTAAAATATTGAAGGAGTCTTCCTGCTATAGCCATGTGCTCATTCCCCTCTACAACATATGGATCTGTAAGTCCTGGGACACCAGTTAGCTCAGAGCTGAAGAATCAGAATTCCATAGTGCTTTGAGTTGAAAGAAACCTTAAAGATCATCTTGTTCCAAACCTCCACCATGGGCAGGGACACCCTCCACTATTCCTGGTTGCTCCAAGCCCCTTCCAACCTGGCCTTGAACACTGTCAGGGATGGGGCAGCCACAGCTTCCATGGCCAACCTGTGCCAGTGAATCACTCTTACCAGTGTAACCAGTATCAAACCTGGACAACTCACCTCAGAAATTGACATAACTCCTCAGGATCCTTCTGCAGGAGGCTGCTGTAATAATCTACTCCCAGGCTGCAGGGAGGGAAACTGAGGCACGGATGTTTGGGCTCAGACTCTCAGCTCCAGTGGCTGTGAGAGGGGCTTGCCAAGCACCCGGAGCCCACTGCACACAGCCATAATGCAGCTCCATCCATAACCAAGATCCTCCCTGAGCAGCTTGTCCAGGATGTCTGTGGCCAGGGCATGATCTAAAGCCAACTCACTGGTGTCCCCAATCCTGCTTCCGCTATAGATTCCACTCAGACCATTAATCTTTGAAAGAGCAGAATTTGCCACTAATGCAATCGGAAACGACGGTAGGAAAGGCTCCCATTAATGAGAGGCAGCTTAATATAACAACCGACTTCTACATTTCTTATCTGAAAATACCTCCCCTGGAAGCTGTGGATACATTACGGGCTTAAAAAGAATTACTAATGCATTAATTCTTGTCAGATTTGTAGTGTCCTAACCCACAGCTGCCTCACCCACTGACCCAGGGAACATTAGTGAGAAAGATATAATTTGGTAAATGAGGGCCTGACTCTGCACTGTGAGCTTGGGCTGTTATTTGGTCCTGGTGTGAACAAGGGATACCCACTCATGTGCTGAGATTATCCTTAAACAAATTTCTAGGATCTTTGGGCTGCAAATTAAACACTTTTCTTCCTTGCTATTTTGTGTTTATCCTAATGCAACCTTATATGTCTATTTTACATAGTAAAAGCAGTGGTTTTCCTGATCCTGTGAGAATCCGTGTGGGTTGATGTTAAAATGGCAAGTGTGGAGTGGAGTAAAAGTGCAGTCAGGGTTTTGGGATTAAATGCTGACTTTGTGAACACACTGAAAACCATCCTGTGTTGTGGGCAAAAATGATGAAGTGGGTATTTGCAAACACATCAGCTCTTGGGGAACCAAGTGGCTGGGGACGAAGGCCCTCTCCTCTGCACCCCTGCAGAATGCTGGCCTTGCACATGTGTGGATCAGCCTGGCTCCATCCGGGAACCTGCACACACTGCTGCCCCAGTCCTGAGCACGGTGCTGCTGCTGCCCATTCCCTAAAATAACCAGCCTGTGTATGGGAAGACCACAAAAGCCCAACTCCTTCCCCGCCACAAGGCAGAAACAGAGCCTCTTCCATCACAGGAAAGGAGAGAACATCCTGACAAATGCCTGCGTTTTGGACGGGTGACAAAGCTGTCATGGGAAAGAGGCGGCAGCTCCCTTCGGAGACGGGAGGTGGGGAGCGGGATCAGGAAACTTCTGAGCTCTTCTGGCAGCCCAGGTCTGGCACCAGGCCACCAATCCCCCACTCCTCGCGCTTAAACACAAGCAGATTGACACCGAATGCTCGGTGGCTGCTCCAGGGTTCCTATGAAACAAATTTGGATATTCGGAGACCTGAGCCTGTTGAGGAGGTTGCACAACCCATATTCACCTCCATAATTAGCACAGCCCAGTACCTTGTGGGTTGTTTCTGCACAGACTGAGTCCCAGCTCAGCCTGGAAAGCCACTTCTCCCACCAGCTCCCAGAAGGTCCCTGTAACAGCCTGGAGAAATGCCTCGGGGGCACGCTGCAACACCTACTTACGGCTGCTGGGCTGGCCCTGCGGCATCCTCCTCGGCTTCCTCACACACATCATTCCCCGTCCTTTATATAGAGATCAGATGGGAAAGGGGCTCTGTGTGTGTACGCAGGGCTGGGAGGAAATTAAACTGGAACCGGCACAAAGATCTTTGAAAGCACCGTGTTGCGTGCCCCGCTCTTGGGTTCTGTAAATCACGACCTGCCAGATGCTAACCTGATACAGTCCCCACGTGCACCTCCCTGCTCCAGGAGCCTTATTCCATGGGGAAACCATCAACTTCCAGCATTCCCAGGTAATTTGTACATTTGAGTTTCACTCTCCGTAAAAAATTGTCAGGATTTCATCTTACTTAAATTATCCTCTCCTTGGAGCTCCACTGGGTGCCTGGCCTCATGCCTGCTTTTAGGAGTCTCAATACCAAATGCAATCAGGGGAGAGAGGCAAGTACCTCCAGAGAGAAAACGAGAGCACCCAAATCCATCGCTTGTAAGGAGGTACGTGCTGCTCACAGCTTGCAGAAGCAGTAATTTATATTAAATATATATATTTCAACCTGGCTTATTGATTAAAGAAAACGAAGCATTTATTTTAATTTCTCAATTTTTTTAGTATATTCTTTAATGGTGCAGTTTGATTTATGACGTTAATGGCATTCCTATGCAAACAGTGGATTTCCAGTTTTTAAATATGCACATGAAAATGTTCTAGGAAGAAATATTTTCCTAAATGTTAACACTACCAAAGTCACCATTACCAGAAAGTAATGAACTTCATATGCAGGATCTCAGAGCTATTTTGTTCTTGATAATTTTTAAAACTTCGGCACATTCCTACTGCTACCAGCCTGATGTGACACTGTCTGCTTCCACTATTTGAGCATGGAATTCAAGTTTTGGTGGTGTAAACCTGGAGTAACACAGCGATGAGTCAGGCCCTAACACAAAGAGTACACTGTATACGTTTTTTATTGTATAATTTATTGTTTTTTCCACTGAGCTGGCTATATTGTTTTATCCATTTGCGTGACAGGATGTCTAGGAAACAGCTGAAAGAATTATTTGCAGTGAATTTAAAACACACTGGGTTGGAGAGATGCAGACACAAAAATCTTTGTTAAGCAAATAACAGGGTGCTACTCGTGTGTCAGGTTGGGAAACTTAACTCCTTCATTTCATAACCTGCAGGTATGATAGGCACAACAATTCTGCCTCCTCTGCTGCCTCTGCTCACTTCCCTGACCAAGATTTTCCTATGTCAAACTCACCTACCCAAGCTTTCCCAGGAAACCAGTGGAGAAAGAGCAGAGCAGCAGCCTTCCCATCCCAAAAATGTTGTTGTCTTCTCCAGCTGCATCCGTCTCTCTCCACTGATGAAAGACACTCCCACGTGACTTGTTGTGACTAAACACCTAACTGACAAAACCAAAGGATTTCCCTTTCAGACCTGGAGGGTAAATCTCATTAAATTAAAGAAAACAGTCTGGTAAGAATGAAACCACAAGTAACATCATTGAGAAAACAAGAAGAGATGAGCCTAAATCCTGCAAGAAGGCAGGAGTTTCAAAGGTGGGCTCCCAAAGCCTGATGTCAGGATTGCAAATGTAACAGTCCAGTGCAAGCAGGTGGTATAAATGATTTGATTTTTCATCTCTTGCTGCGCACATGCATCAAATGACGCCCTAAGGGCTGGCTGGAGGATTGGGTGGCCTTTCCTTCAAGCCAAGGTTGAAAAAGCTAAGGTCACTGAGTCCAACCACTAATCCAGCACTGCCAACCCCACCACTAAACCATATCCCTAAACATCACATCCACGAATCTTTTAAATCCCTCCAGGGCTGGTCATTTCACCACTGCCCTGGCAGCCTGTTCCAATGTCCAACAACTCTTTCTGTTAAGAAATTTTCCCTCATCTCCAGTCTAAACCTCTACTGTGCAACTTGGGGTTATTTCCTCTTGTTCTGTCCTTTGTTCCATGGGAGAAGAGCCCAATCCCCTCCTGTCAGGGAGTTGTGGAGAGTGAGAAGGTTTCCTCTGAGCCTCTTTTTCTCCAGGCTGAGCCCCCCTCAGCATGTACCTGGTCTGGGACACAAAGAAGATCCCACCTGAGCTCACTATGACTGCACAGCACCCAAACTCTCTGCACCAAAGTGATCCCCTCCAGCAGTGTCTATTTGGTGGGTGGGGAACACATCATATATTGGAAGTGCAGGAATGGAGCCATAAATCCAGAGTTGCAGTCTCTATTTGTCTCTAAGAAAGTTTCTCCACAGTTAATGCTTAATCAAATTTGCTTTAATTGCTGCAAGTTGTTGGCCAGTGATTTTATTTACCATTGATGTCCATTCTGATCTTTTAAAAACTGAGATCTGCATTTGAGTCACTGAAAAAACATTCAACAATGTTGCTTAAGACTTCAATAATCCTTAGGCTTGTTTCCTTTTAACCCAGAAAAGGAAGTTTTTGAAACAGTACCGCTGGCATTTGCAAAATCCAGTTTGCTATCCACTGACTAATTAATCCTCACACATTATTGCTATTTCATGGAAGAGGAAACCGAAACATAGGCAAGTCCCCAAATCCCTGAGCAGGTCAGAGAAAAAACTGGGACTGGACTTCTTCAAAGCAGATTTCTCATAGGGTGGTGAGGCCCTGGCACAGGTTGTCCCATCCCTGGAAGTGTTCAAGGCCAGGTTGGATGGGGGTTAGAGCAAGCTGGTCTAGTGGAAGGTCTCCCTGCCCATGTCAGGGGGTGGAACGAGGTGGTGTTTAAGGCCCTTTCCAACCCAAACCATTCTGTGATTTCTCCACTAGACATAGGCTCCACGTCTAACTTTACCACAGACATTTACATTTTGTATCAGCCTCGAGCAGACTTTATATAGTGTAAGAAAAGTCATCCTCACAGCTACTTCATTTCCTCCAGCTATTCATAGCAGCCCTGCAAAAAGTCAACAGTGTATTACACAACAGCGTAGGTTTAGCGGCGAGAGTTTTAACAGGCCGGGCAGTCAATATACATTGCAAGAAAAACATATGCCAGACTCTGAACTATGGAAATCACAGAAGCCAAAGGAGCTGTCTTGTGTTACGCTAGCCAGGAATCTAACTCAATAGCTGGTGCAAATATATACTAAATAAAACCCGACTTTATAAATAGCATCTCTCTCCACTGGCACATACCCACCGGCACTCGGTCACTGAAAGAGAACCGAAAGCACACTCTTGGCATTGTCTTGAAAAAATGTGTCTGCCCAGAAAAACGGGATCCAAATACATCCCTTTCCTAGGGCAGGCAGTTGTGCACAATGTATTAGAGAAGTTCTCTCTGGTTTATTTTTCCTTTGGGTACCTAATCAGTTCTGTATTTTATATCTCTATGACTTGCAGTGTGAACCTGAAGATGCCACTGGGGGTAACTGCTCTAGAAATGCAATTAAACTGGCTATAGTAGTTCAGGGACTGAGGTAATTCCCTATAAGTTCTTGTCCAAAATCCTATATCCACTATTGCTGTGATAGAGAGACCCAAACTTCTAAGTGAATGCTTTACATGATCCCAGATCTCAGAGCAGGTCAACATTTCACCATCCTTTGCTTCCAAAACATCTTCTTTCCTCCAAAGGAAATTAGAAAGTTTACTCTTCCAAGATTCCTAACACTCCCTTTACTAACTTGCAGTGATTTAGGAGATTACTCACACAAGCCGTATCTATGTTTAGCTGGGGAATATCCCAGATTCCCCCTAGGGACTGGAGCAAACCAATTTTTAAAACAACTCTTCCAGACCATAAACAAGTTCAGATACAGACAAGTAATGTCTACCATCAGTTTTCCTAATTTCCACAAGTTCTGAACCAGCCATTTTAACACTGGAGTTTATGCACTATCAGAAAAGATGTGGTTGTAAGATCCACCATACTCCAAAGAGGTGGGGGAAAATATACATATATGAAAGAAAATATACATATATGAAAGAAAATATTTAAGAACCAGAAGCCATTCCAGCTTCTTTTCCCTGCTCTGTCACCCCTCTTCTTCTCAGAAAGACAAGTCGTTCCATACAACCATCAGAGAAAACAAAGCCCTGTTTCCTGAGGATTCGCATCGCATGTCTTCATTCCTCCCAGGACAACATCCTGCACTTCTCCCCCAACTCCTTTATGATTCATCTTCCCCTTCCCTGTGATTCCTCCCTTCCCGACCTCTGGCCCTCACATCTGGAAGAGCGAGAGGCAGCTTGTGTGTGGCTGCTTCCAAGCTCTGCATCTGCTGACTGACGTGCCAGACAGACAAAGGTGAGGCTCACCCTGCCGACATTCCTCCTGGGAGGATGCGGATGGGGGTGTCTCTTCCCTGCTCAGCCACCATTTTCATAAAAGAAGAAAAAAAAAGTAGAAACTTGGTGTCTTTGAGAGCTTTTATCTGTCTGTCATACTGGAATGAAATTAGCCAAAGGGATAAATGTTCTGTGAGCATTACCTACGGGCAGAGGAGAGGCTGCAGCAGAAATCAAGCTGAAATAGGGAAGAACTGAGAGGCACAGCTCGGGAAACCACTTCCACTTCACACATTCTCCCAACCTCCAAATGACTGACTGGAGTGAGACCTGAGGTCTGAATATAGCAGCACACCCTGGCCCTGCTGCCCACTGGTACCATTTCTTTGAACAAATGGAGATTTTCTACACAAACTCCTTGGAGGACGCTTCCCTGCCCCAGGAACTGCTGGAATTTGCATTCATGGCTTAGGGAAAGGGATGCACCTCAGAGCTTAGAAACCAAGGAAAAAGGAGCTGCATTCACCCCAGGTACAGAACAGCCTGGGCTGGTCTTCCACACTTCGGCAACTTCAAAATGCCATTCAGTGGCAACCTGACAAGGTTATGTTTCAACAGGAATATGTTATCTCTCCTTCCAAGGCTGGGCAGGCCACTTCCTAACAGACAACACAACAGGCCCTGACAAGTGATTAAATAAGTTAAGGTTGGGGGGGATTTTTTTTTTTTCCTTTTCTGTTCCAACACTTAAAGCTGACTCTGGAGTCAGTTGAAGCAAAGACCTTGCTCCAGCAGTGCTGATAAGGACAACTCACCCTCACAGGTGGAGCTTGCAGGCACAGAGCTGGAAGGGAAGGCAGATACCACTGCAGAGGCAATGGCTTCGCTGCACCGATGCCAGCAGCACGTTCCTGCTGGAGGAACGGCATCAGTGTGGAAGGAGCCTTTGCCACGCAGTGGGCCGAGGATGGTTTATGGGGATGGCAGAATGGATGTGGTTAAAATTTTAATCAGGATGACATGTGTTGTTGACATATGGCAACGCACCACCATCTGGATTCAGAAACAGACCTGGGTTTTCAAGCTGTTGCTGGCCAAAGCCAAGAACATTGCTGAGGTGCTAGGTCAGACTGGCTGGGAAGGGTTCTGCCAGCAATCCCTCTTGACACAGTATTGCTTTCATTAAAGCAGCCTGCCTGCCTACCCATCTGAGGTGAAAGAGAGAGAAAGTTCGTGAAAGGTGGGGGAAACAGCAAGATAAAAGGTCAAAAAAGGAGTTGAGCTAATGGACCCACTTTCTGCCCTCCTTGGGGCTCTGCAGCGTGCTCAGGTCACTCCACTGCAGCCACTCGTTTTGTGGTCTTGTAGGGTAAGCAAAGTCCCTGCTCCCGGCGGGAGCCCTGCCGTTCCTGAGGAGTTCCTGCCTGCCTCCCAGCAGCAGGCATCCAGCACAAGAACAAAGCACCTGAGGTTCAACTGCTTAACCATTTCATCTCCCCTGCAAGCCAAGCGTGGGCTGAGTTACCTTCAGCCAAGGGGGGAAGGAAAGGAGGGAGGGAGGAAAATGTGAGCCACATTTCTGTAGACTGATCTAACAAAGTAACAAAAGAAAACGAAAAAGAAAATTCCAGGACAACTCTTAAAGGCTTAAAATGTCCAAGCAGCTAACATTTTATCCTAGCAGAATTCCTCTGGGATTAGCTTGGCTTTCAGGCATAATAAAGTGTTTTACAGTTCCTTTATTTTACCCATCCCATTTCTCTTTTTTATTTGCATAACACTCTCATCAATTAGTGCGTCTCTGTTTGCTCTCAAACAAATCCAGCGCTCATGGCTAAAACTACAGTGCAAGAGAGAGAGAGACACCCAATAAACTCCTGCACGTCCCGAGCCGTTGCCTCATTCCTGTTGGATACGCCGCTCCTTTGGAAGGGTTCGACTCTCGGCTTCGCTGACCTGAATGCAAGTGGCAGGGGGGAAAGGAGGGGGGCTCAGCATCTCTGAAATTTGGCTCCAAATCATTATGTTGCCATGAAACGTGCCTTAGCCTAACAAAAGCCATGGACTGGGATACACCAAGCAGCGCTGCGCTCGCTGCATAACGACTTAGTCCCCGGACGCACCAAGGGAGCAACTCGGAGCCAGCTTGAGATCAACAGCAGAAATTCCTCTTTCCTTCAGTGAAGCCAAGCTTTCATCCTCTGTCTTCAAAGGGATTACCTATAAAATTCTCAGCTACGAGGCTTGTGTAATTTCAGTCTAACTCCAGAGTAAAAAGTGAAATTCTAGAATTCTCCTGTGTGCCTTAATAAAGACACTATTCCCCACATGCTACACCCTGAGAAGAAACTGAGATGGCATCATCACCTCTACCTTCCCTTTGTTTTTTATTATTGTTTGAAAACGCCAAACTTCAGGGCAAAAGAGGATGAATTTATGATATGGGAAGTATCTAAGTGCAAGCCCCTAAGAACAGCAATGTATTTAACAGCTAACATATGTGCATATTCCTCCTTTTGCAATGCAGGAACACAGCTACATTTTAAAGTTTGGCGAAGCAGAAGTATATAGGACAGATCCCACACTGCACTTTTTATTATAAATTTAAATATGAATGGGAATTACACCACATTTTATTTTACTTCAAGTTCATTTTTTTGGAAAGCCACAAACAAGTTGGAGATTAACATCAGTCATCCCAGACTTCAGACAACACTGCTACAAGCTGGGAAGTATAGATATTAAAATTTATGTTCGCCAGTTGCAAAACTATTAGCTAGTTTGGAATGCACATACATATTTTGTGCATATAACACCCTAAAAAGCCATAATGTTAGGTTCTGCATGTCAATATAAAATTTGCAGTGACTCCCTTTTAGATATTAATTCCAGGGAAATAGTTAGTCCTAGAGCCTGAAGAACGAAATATTAAAAGAAGTATTTTATTTCCCAATCTATATAAAGAAGGGAACCATTCCCTTGAAAAATGTCCCCTTGATATGTTTCGTAAATAGGTTAATACAATTTGAAATTAAACTTGATTCTGCAGCATGATAATATAATATCAGAAATGCATTCCAGAGGAAAAGCCGGCATTAATCATCGACTCCAGAACACAGTTCCTATTTCACCGTGAAGCAGCAATGCCCACAGAATGCTGCACAGGCCACACAGACAGGAAAGATGCCCAACACCCCAAAGAGTTGCTGTCAATGGTTTAACTAAGCCCTGGGAGTGCCCTTGACCGTGGGCTGTGAGAGCCGTGCCATCGACTCCCATCGCAGCGCTGGAGCCGAGCCGTGCAAGGAAGGCTCAGGAATTCTCTGGCCCTGCACACTCAGAGTATGAAAATAAACAAAGCATTTTCAAAGGCTCACAGAAAAAAAAAATGTAGATGAGTTAAAAGGCGGCTGGTTTTTTAAAGAAACCTCCATATCCTGACCTTGCACTCTCTCAGATTTTGTTGAAAGCCGAGGAGGGAGAACTCGTCTTGGGAAATTTAGACTGTGGTTCTCTTCTGGCGTTTTCATGATCACAGGTTTACCCCAAAGTTGTGTTTTCCTTCTATTATTTTACAAACTTAAAAATATCAAAGAAAACACAACTGGATGCATTATTTACTCAGCCACCAGCTTTTAAATATCACTTACTGAGGCACAGCCACCTCACCTTTCTCCTCAGACATCCACACCCCCACTTATCCACTTTCCTCCATTTTAACCTTGTGTCAATGTTTTCGCTCTTCTTTTCCCTTTCTCCCTTTCTTTCTGCTTCCCTCTCATTCTTTCTACAGTTATTACTTAACCTTCAGGTACCCACTTAAGCAACCCACCAAATAGCAGTAATGAGCACGCAGAGTCAATAGTGTGGTACGTAATCACCTTGCCTACTGTGTTAATGTCAGTTATCTTTTGCTAATGTACATGACAGGCTTTATCTTTGCAGAGTGGCAAGAGTGAATTGCTGTTTGTTTGGGATCAGCTATTGTTACTGCACCTGGGCTCTTTTTTTTTTTTCTCCCCAATTCTTAAAGCGTTTTTTGAGTGGAAAAGAACATATTAACACACTAAAAATCCCAAAACCCAAGAGAGAAGTAATACAAGATTCTTCTATCACATCCATGCAAGCTCATCTCTGAAGATGATGGAGTTGAACTGGTCCAATAATACATCCACACTATTTTTAATTGGCTTTAACTGTACCAAATTATTGCCTGATGATACCCAGGGACAGGGCATACCACCCAGAACCCTGGGTTTCCCTGCAAGTTTGGGGGGATTTACCCAGTATTTACTGCTTTCTTACTGGTTTGAGTGTGTGTTTGTTTGGGTTTTTAACAGCTTTCTTATTTCTTTAAGGCACCAAAAGCCAGTTCTTCCCTGGGGAGGAGCACACCACACAGAGGGATGTGCTGCAAAGCTGGACATTGGACAGAGGATCCATTGCAAAGCTGGATGTTCCCTGAACTCTTTGTGCCAAAATGGTAACCCAAGGCAAGTCAGGGCTCTGGGTGTAAAGCTCATGTAATTTGTATTAACTTCTAACGCACTCCTGGCTGTGAAGCCCCAGCTCCGGAGCAGAGCCCCAGGTATTTCCCTGTCAGCTGGGAAAAGGGTTTGCTCTGAAAAGCCAACAGTGGGGCAGCAGCTGAGCCTCTGCAGCACTGCAGGTATTTGTGGGGCTGGAGTGGTTCCGTTGTAACTCTCATCTGCATAAACCCATTCCCAGAAATGTTCTCTTTGCACTTCACTTCTACAACACCACAGGTACATCCAGCCAGCTCCACAGAGAAACAATCCAAACACACTGAGGGGAGAACAACTTCTTTTACATCTCTGAATCCTCCAGTAATATTTGCTCTGAAGGTCTCCTATTCCCTCTGCCAGAGACAAAGAGGGAAAGAGAAAGAGAAAGGAGCTTGTGGATACATGCACGCGGAGAAACATGTATTCAACATGATGGCAAAGCCTTATCTGGCCTTAAAAAACTGGCAGAAGGCTTGACTTCTTTATAGCATCAGACCATTAAAGCTACAAAACCTCAATTAAAAAACTGCCAGAAGATTTTTTTATTTTGTTCCAGAAGGATATAAAACCAGTTATGAGGGAAAAAAATCTGCTTTTACCATGGAAAGTCCAAACCATAATTACAGCCACACTTAATGTTATTGCACACCAGGATGACTCTAACTCCCATATCATTATTTTTTATTTACTATTTATTTTGCATTTTCTATTCTGTACTTGATAAGGCATTAAAAAATCAAATTAAATAATATAACATATCATTAATATGGTTTGTTTTACCCAAGGCCACGAACACACCAAACCAGCTTGTTTACCTTGGTTTATTCTTGCCTGGAAGCAATTCAGAGCAGGGACAATGGGGAGGAGTGGTGCATGCACAACTGGGACTCAACCCAAACCAGCACCTTTGGTGGTTACTTGCATCCCTCGTGTTAAAATCTACCAAGCATATCCCTCAAAATTTCTCAAATCCTTATGGCAGGCTTTTTTAATAAAGTAACAAGGAGACACAGGCCCTTTATTTCTCTTTGGCAGATCAAATCTGAGATATGGCACAAGAAGCATGTATTTGCCCTCTTCAGACAGATTTTAAGATGCAATCCCAGCAAAGTCTCTGGTTTAGATCTTGGTGATAATCTACCACAGCAGTATCTGTCTTAGGAATGCACAGGGTTGATAAGACAGATAAATCCAACAGGAGTCCTAAGAGGACAGTAATCAGCCTAAGCTCCAATGGATTTTGATCCATTTGGGGGAAATCTCTGTGAGATGTAGAGGGCAGGAAGAGATGAGGGTAGAAAAGGTTTATGGTCATTATTTTGGGCTCTGGGATGATGAAGTCTCAGGGTAGAAGAAGATTGTTTCCCATTCTTTGAAAGCACGTCCACCAACTCTCAGTGGAGAATGGGAATCAAGTCCTGGCACTGCCCACTTGGGAGCATGTCCTCCACAGTCCCTCCAGGAATGATCTTCCCACCTGGTCTCCCTATCAGCAGGGCCAGGAGACTTGATCAAATGGGTGATGACCTCTCTGCTCATCACAGGGAGATGGAACTGGATGATCTTTAAGGTCCCTTCCAAACCATTCAATGATTTTACGAATCCTGAAACCAGAAAGTTCTCAATCCGTGTGGGCACACGGCGTTTCCCTGACACGATGGGCATCCTCGTCCTGGCCGCCTTCCAGCTCTTGTAATTACATGCTGCTGACCCAACGACCCCTCGCAGTTTCCATAGGCTGTGTTAGTTTTCACTTCCCATTGTGTTGCTTTGCACTTTCCAGGAGTTGCCATGCGCAGCCCCAGAGACACCTGCATTTTGCAGATGAAGCTATGGAACGCCGTAGCTTCTCAGGGAAGCTTAATTAATTTATTACTGCAAAGTTGGGGTGGTGCTAGGAGGTGCTACTACAATAAGGACAAACCCAGGTGATGCTAGTTATTTGAGGAAGAAAATCACTATTTCACACAGGTTCTCCTTCTTTCGGAGACAGACAATGAAAAAAAAAGGAAAGTTTTTTTCCTAGGAAAGCTTTTTTTGCACTGATTCCAACCCTCTGATGGCCCTGGTTCAGCAGCACGCAGTGCTGGGTGCTGCCTTTAACATGTGTGTTTGTTTATCAAGGAATTAAAGGAGAAAGAAGGATGCATGAGGCATGTTGGGGATCTGCTGCAGGGAAGACAGGGTTAAACCAGCCCTGAGCACTATGGAGCATGTTTGAAGGAAGTCTCACAAAAGTAATTTTAACTCCCTCCGTCTCGCTCACTCCCTCCCTGACTCTCTCCTCCCCTTCACCTTCCCGGTTGTACACTATTCCTCATTCTTTACATTGTGGTTATATTTATTCCATGTTCCATTGAAGCCGTATATTAAAACTGCCAGTTCTGAGCTTCTGCTGTACAACGGGAAAGAAAGGAAGGGGGAAAAAAAAGAAAGGGAAAAAAAAGTGCTGGTATTCAGTTCCTGTGAGCTCTTGCTCACTTTGAGCGCTGTTCCTATTACACAATAATGTGTTATTTTGTTGAATTTTGGCATCCATCTAGCTCATCTGGTCAGGAGCCAAAAAATTAGAGTGTGTCAGTCCACCAGCTCCTCTGCAGAGACGCGCTCCCCTCGCCCAGCGCGTGCTCCGCGCTCCTGGCCTGAGGCCAGCAAGGGAAATCCATTTTACATACAGAACGCACAGAGCTCCAGCGCTCCGAGACTTTTTACCTACTAAAATAACTTTATGGACAAATGCCAGCCTGCGAGGCACATGAGGCAGGGAGAGTTTGGCACCGAAAACACGGTGAAGCGCTCGGCGGAGGCACCGAAGTTTTCCAGAAATGAGGAAATGGCTGTCGGTGCCGTCGTGGCACCTCACGTGACTTGGCACCGCCCGCCTCATTGGCCGGCCCCGCAGCCGAGCAGCCGCCATGTAAGGAGCGGGAGCTTCGCCCCTCGCTGCATCCTTAAAATGGCGGCCCCGCCGCGCGCCCGGCGAGCGAGCCCAGCCCAGCCCAGCCCAGCCCAGCCCAAGCCCCAGGGCTTCTTTTTGTCCCCAACGTTTTTCCCCCTCCTTCCCCCTCCGCTGAAGTTTTTATAAACCTTTACAGATTTGAGTAGAAACAGATTTCTCACAACTTGCTCCGCGTCTCAATTTCACAGCTCAGCATACACTCAGGCACTGTCAAAAGCTTGACAGCGTTCCAGGGAAAATATTAACTGTAAACTTTCCAACAGGAATTGAAGGCACACACGGCTCCCGTCAGGATGGCCCCTACACCAAGAGCAGGGAAGGCAATGTTTTCACAGGTTTCCAGAGCTCGTGCCGCCACCAAACCCACCGCGACCCCCAAGATGGTGCCGCTTCGCCGCATCATGGGCGTAATTAAGAGGATCGTCCGCCATGCGCCTTGCACTCGCAGGCCGGACCCATTGAACACTGCATGCTCTGATGTATAAATATTTGCCTCTGGCTAAAGTTCAAGCAGCCCTCTGTGGCTGCCAGACACAACAGAACACCAACATCCAAGGGAAAGTGTTTACTGCAGCACTGGCCAACGCAGTGACTGCCAGCGATCGAGCCGCTCACCTCGGCCCGGCCCGCGGGCGCTTATCGCCGAGTACCTGGCTGTCGGCCACGCCGCGCCTGCCGCCCTGCCCGGGAAATGGTTAATTTATTAAATGTGCCAGTTCGACCTCATCTGCACTGACGGCCTGGCATGAGGGTCCCTGGCGTGAGGGAACACGGCCTCTGCACAGCCTCAAAGCATTAACCCTTCGTTAAGTGAAGGTCCGTAAGGCCGTCGGGTGGTTCAGACGCTTTCTGCCCAGCCCTTTCCGAAGTTGAATTGTTCTCCTGGACTGGAACGTGCACACAAAAGTTCCCAAAAGCTACTCCTATGCACGCCAATGGCCTGTGTGTGCTGGGGACAGAAATGGATGGATTTTAAAAGGTACAGCAGTTGTTGGTGATGCAATGCTGTTTAATGAACACAAAAATAAATTTTCTCACTTCTCGTCCACCCTCCAAACCAAACACAGTTTTGAGTCTTCACCAAGTAAAGGGTGCAAAATCCAGCTAATTCAACTCACAAATCAGCTGCTTCAATGTTCATAAAACCACTCCGGAAAGGTAAGGAAAGGAGGGGAAAAAAAATAAACCAGGGGAACCCTGCAGGAGGCCTGGCTGTGATCAGGGCTGTTGTCATTGCGGTCATCCTTGAAATGGCTTCCCAGTACATCAGTAATGGCAGCGTTAAAATGCAGTAAAGGAACATGCCAAGACCCTGCACGTCTGACTCGTTCATACTGTAAATCAAGTGGACTTTCCTATGAACAAACAGGAAAACTCTATTTCAGGAAAACATCTCAATGAAAGGGAGTGGAGTTACTAAGGAAGGAAGAGATGAAATGAATAAAAAGCAAGCAAGCCTAGATATTATAATTTAACTAAAATATTAGAAGTTTTACAAATCATTATTCTGGTGTTGCCTTTAATGTATGCATTTAAACAACTGAAATACTTTCTTCAGAGTCTATCTACTAAAGCAGATGTTTTGTAGCAAGTTGCATGCTTTGCAGCAGCTCTAGGCCAGACAAAAATCTTTGCTCCTTACTACTTTCTTAGTCTAGTTTTAAAAAGTTGAAAATCCACTGTAAACTTCCACATATAATCTATCAACTAATCCTATTTCATACTCCCTTTTCTTATTAAATACTAGGGAGTTAATAGAGAAAGCTTGACGAAGATTTGAAATCTATAGTTATACAGAAAATGTCTCATGAAAGTTTCTTGTTCAACGTGAGTCTTAACACCTTTGCTCTGGCTGTCCAGCCCGGGGCAGCCCGTCAGCGGCGGGTGATGTCAGCGCTGCCGATCTCCTTTAGACCTAAGAAGCCCAGCACTAATAGTATCAGGACGGGCTTCCAGGAGGCCCAAGCGAATCATGTGAAAGAGGATCACAGAGGAATGTTCTGTTCCCACTGTGAACAAGACAGAATTAACTCTGAGATGCTTCCTTCTGCTGCCCTGTTCGGCCGAAAGGTCAGAACGATTAGCTCTCGAATACTGGGAACCCACCGTCAAAACAAAACGTGGGCTAAACCTTCATCTATTTTAAACAGAAGGAGATACACTTAGGAAGGATCATTTCAGATGCATTTAAAGTTACGATTTTTCATTCTGACTTGCAACAACAGCTGCCTGTTAAGTTTTTGTTCTTTCCAGAAGACTCAAGGAAGGTTTTTTTGAAGCCAAATTACCTTTTTCTGCTAAATATAAAGAGAGAAACAATGTGGACAGAAGAAGGCTAGCCTGATGTTTAAGTCATTCTGCATTTAAACAACTCCACTACACTGGCAAGCTTAATTCATTACAACAATTATTCTATCAGGCAGATTTCTGTGGAAATATATACTTTGTTTACCACAGGGAGGATTCCTTTACCAGTCATGTCTTTGAAGTTCAAAGATTAAAAAAGCAGATACATGGAAAACATTAAATTTGCCCAAATGCTTTGATACAGTGTTTGTCTACATTATGCTGAAGAAAAGGTACTTACCAGGTCTTAATTGACTATATATTTAAGAATGATCATAGCAACATATTCAGCCTATTACCAGTGAGTATGAAATGTTACACCCAATAAATGTTGTGTGACATGTACCTAATGGGTATTCTATCATGTTCAAAGAGTATAAAACAAACATATGAAAAATTTCATCCAATTGTATCTTTTTCATTGAGCATCAATGTAAATATAGACTGAAGCAATCAAAATGCTAGAAATATAAATATTCCTTTTAAAGCCACTGAATCCATCACTTTACTAGGAAAGGCTTAGCTATGTTATTTGCAATTCCCTCATTGCACAACAATGTACATTACTGTCTGTAAGCTCTAATTTGGCATGGCGCATCATTAATGACCTGAATGGTGGCTGTTTCACACATACATATTTAATTACAACAGCTGAACAAATTACATATTTATGCTTTATAAAGGGGATTGCCAGTCTAATTCATTTGCTATGCATGCAGGTACAGGGCTCCATCTGCAACAGCATCTGCACAACAAGAGCTAACAATTATCCATTGTAAGTGAGTGAGTGTATCTGGTGAAACCTGTAAGAGATGCAATCGTATTAACCACTTCACTGCCTACAAACCAGTATTTTCTCAATGGACCACAATATTTTAAATAATTTATCAACAATAATACTACTTTGCATTTTCACAACATCCCTCATCTGAACATCTCTGAGCACTTTATATGCTATAAAAAATTAAGCCTTAAACACTCCTGTGAGGAAAGTAGTTCTTATCCCAGCATATATGGGGAAAGGAAGGGACCAAACCCTGAGGGGCTGGTTCTTCAAAGGACACAAAAGGCTCCAGTGGACTTGTGCTGATTTACATTATTTTAACCTATGAACTTGCCCAATGTGAAAGGTGAGCAAAAAATCAGCACCAAAGAGAGGCAGATCTCCGTAAAATTAATACAGTAGTTTAAGCCTTAAGAAGACTTGGCTTCCATGGGCTTTTGATCAAGCTTAAAATTATTATCCACAAACTACGGTCCTTAATTGTACAAAAACTCTTACTGAATTATCTAACTAGCCCTCCAGAACATGAATAATTATTTCTAAAAATTGTCAGAGAAATGGCAAGAGATCAGAATACTGGAAAAATTAGAAATGCGATATGAATCTTCTAGAAACAAGAGAAGAGTAATCCTGGCAAAAACGGTCCAAACTAATGTTTACAGAGTAAAAAATTAACAGAACAAAATCGAAGCACATAAGGGAGACAACTGAGCTGCCTGAACCAATTAGAATTACTGTGTAAGTGCGGATATTTTTTGACAAATCAAATGTATCTATGGTGTATATCAAGTAGGATGACAGTATTAATAGAACAATAGAAGTTGTATATTTAGATTCTGGCAAAGTACTGAGCGCAAACTCTCATAAAATTCTGCATCCGCAGCACTATTTTGACTTGGTTCTGAAGTTATTGTATGGATTGAAAACTTACTGGAATGGATGAAAAATTCCCTTCTGGGATGAACATACTCATTTAGTGATGTATTATGGGGAAAGGAGACAGTCAGGAAGAGAACCTCATCTTATTTAAAATCTTTCTTAGAAGAAAAATAAAAAGGGAATGAAACTCGTGTATAGGCACGAACCAGATGTTTGATGTACCAGAAGAACAAAGAAAGGTGCTAGGAGTCTGAAAGCAGTCTGAGCACAGAATAAATTTAGTTTCAGAAAAATGGCCAAACACAATAAGAAAACCAAATAATGACAGGGAGAGAAAAAATGAGGAAATAACATTTCAAAACGAGCATAACGGTGACAGCAAAGAGATGGTTATACAAGAGCGTGTATATTGCAGGACAGCAGCAAAAGTCAGTGAAACTTCTGGCTGTCCAACATTTTTGAGAAGTGGAAGGCTTTTCATTACTTGGGACATTCAGAAGTGAAGTAGATAATCAGAGCTCTATTGGACAGGCTATGCAAGATCAAACAAGCCCTTTCCATCTCTAATTTCTCTGGCTTTACAGGAATGTTAAATAGCTTGAGAATGCTCACATAATAAATATAGAATAAATCCAAGGCACGGCATAACTATAGGATTATCAAAAATTATTTCAACTTCAATACCTGAAAGAGGAAGCATTTAGGAGTAAATGAATCAATAGTGAAGTTTCCGGTTATCATTTACAGGCTCTATTTAGAAATAAATAGGTCTAAATAGGCTGCTTGGCATGGGGCAGCTGTAGGTCAACATTCTACATCAGACACTGTAATTTGCCATAAGTGCAGAGGTGCTCATTAATTACAGGGAAATCTGAAAGTATCCCTCAGGCCTATGGTGAGGCTGCCAAAGTGTGCAGTGAAGTGCAGGCTCCCTCCAGGAAGTTCTGGTGCTGCTGCTGCTTTAAAGCCATGATTGGGCTGAGCTGTACAAAAGATCAGCTGTCCCAGGATGGATATCTCAATTGGAAAAGCTATTTTATCGAATTAACAGCTATGGTGTTCTCTGAGTGCACCAAGTGCCACAGCTGCTTCCATGTCAGCATCCAGCATCATCTGGATTTGCTGGCCCCACCGACTTCCCTCAAACACACATCTCCGTCTCTCCCTCAGGCAACAGAGCAAAAATACAGGGCAGAGCACAAAAGAAAAAATAAAAAAATCTCTTTTTAGGGCTGTGAATGGTGGAATAGGAATTCCAGACATCTCCTTCCCTCAGCAGGGCAGCTCTGACTTCCTCTTGGCCCAACCTGCCCGATATTTCTGGATCCTGGCACCAGAGTGACAGAGGGAACTCCTCACGGCGCCCAAACCCTGGGCAAGCCAGCGAGTAAACTCTGAACATCTTTCTTGGCATGCACAGCCGATTCCTCCTGGTCTGTGCAGGAGCAGTGGAGTTGTTCAAAGGTTTTAACTGCTCCAAAAGGAACTAAAATACAGTTATTTTGAAAAGGGAGGGAGGTGCAATTGCTTAGTGGACACATGCCAGGCAACATCTCCGTAATTACATTTTGTTCTGTTGCAATGCCTGCTTTTCCTACACCCTTAATTAGGCAAGAAAAATCAGGAGAAAGATCATCCCCATTTCTCCCCAGCTTCCTGGGTTAACATTACACAGGATCAACTCCTGTACCTAAATGCCCTGTCACAGTACCTCGAGTGACCTTGTCAACTCTGAAAGCTGGTCAACAATCCTCTTAATGCTGGGGAACACAAGCCACAGGTTTAACTCCACTGCCAGGGAAAGATGCGAGCAAGAAAATCAGATTCATTTCGTGTTTCTATTCCCCTACTCCCCTTTTAGATATCAAAGGGTCCACAGCAACCCACCATTAAAGCTACACTTAAAAACAAGGCAGAGGGGGAAAAGAGAGTCTCAAAATGAGGTTGCTGCTACTTGGATTAGCTGGGAACGTGTGCAGGGCTGGCAGAGAGATACTGGGATAAGGCCAGCTCGATTGTACGGCAGCTGGGTGAGAATATGACAGAGCAAGAAAGATCCTTAGTACTGCAAGTAGTTACCCCAAAGGAGAAAATGTTTTAAATAAGGATTTTGATAGCCTGATCCTTATTTTTTAAGTTTTAACTCCTCCAGAGTAATCTCAATCAAAAAAGGTAAGTGTATATGTTAAGTTTCACTTATTATTTAAGGCTGCACACTCAAAGCCAGAAGTTGATGACCCTTTAAAATAATTCTCCCTTCAAACAATATATAACCAAAGTCCTTAGACCACTGCATCAAAGGTTTTTAAAGATGCTGTTTTCTGCTCTTGAACCACAGCAAAACTATTCTACTTATAAGAGTAAATCTATTTTTATAACATATTTTCTGAGACAGTTTGTTTTTGTTTTCTTTTCTTTTGTTTGTTATGTTTCAGCCAGTTGGAGCATTTATATGAAAAAGATGGGGTCACTTTGCAACTTGGTATAAAGCTGAACACCTCAACTAAGAAGCAAAATGATGTTTTTTTCACCCGTTATGGGACTGAACCATCATTATGCTTAAGTTGCTTCATTTGCATATCCGATTTTTCCATGCCTCATGCCATAATCACTTCTCTACGTAATGCTGCAATTTGCAACTGGAGAGATAATAACGATTTCATAAACAAGATTATAACTCCAGGTATTTAATAAAGCAACGGGAATGCAGGATTACAAAGGAACAACTAAGGTAGTGCACTGAAGTTCCTCTGGAGGAATTAAAGCTGAACAAAAAAAAAAAAAGAAATCCAACCAAAAACCCAATAATTGAAAACAGATTTTTGCAAATTTTCCAGCCTCGTTCTTTAGGCAACTATAACTCTTTAAACTGTCATTTGTAAAATTCCACTCGGATACTCCCCAGACTGCTGCAGCGGGCGCCTGTAACTTCAGTAGCTGCTCTCGTGACTGTGGGGCTACTGCAGTTGTGTTCCTGCAATGCTCAACTCCCAGAGCCTTGTTGAAATATTCATAAATACACACATATATCCCCTCGAATTTAAAAGCTAATAACGAATCGGGTTTTGCTGAATTGCCTGGAAATGTGCAGCTATTGAAGCATTTAGCATCTCCTTGTGTGCATGTAGAGCTGACAAATGTGTTAAGAGCATCGAGTTCAAATGTCAGACGCTGATCCAGACTGGCTGAAGCCTGTTAGGTGCAATGAACTCTCCCCCGAAGAAGTTTACTGTAAAGAGGCCAAGTCGTTCTCTTAAAATAGCCTGTGTTAGCTGGATCCAAGAATTACAGTCCCTTTGGCCAAAGGTGTACAGTTGGGACGACTTCTGCTCCCTCTTGTCAGACCTCCTTGAGCCCAGAACAGTCATGTCTCTCTTAAATTAAGAGAAACTGCTTACAGATCTAGAAATGTCCTGCCAAACAGGAACAGAGCTGAAAACAAGTCAATATGGGTCAGTCAATGGACTATCCTGGGGAAGACACAAACTTCTGGCATTTGCCAAGCCCAGGCAGTTGAGAGATGAATCAAAGTGTTCCAGGACTCCAAATTATCTTGGAACTTCAAATTTCATCACCACGCTTCATCTCCTGCCCAGGACAAAGCAGGGCTGAAGCCCAGCCCCAGCAGTTCATGCTCTACTGGAGCAACGAGAGTTTCCAGGGAATAATTTAAAGGAGCCAAACAACCACTCCAGAAAATTCAAGACACGGAAAAAACCTAAAATGTCTCCCATTTCCCACCTGGCAGGCACAACTCACTGTAGGGGATACATCTTACGATTACCAGTGGTATTTTCTAGCATAACAATTTATCTATTAAATTGATTTGCAGGTAACATTCCTACTGTGCAGCCTCTTAAAAGCAGCAAAAAGAGCCTCTTAGTAACTGCTTTGCTTTGTTTTGAAAACAATGAAGATGTACAGTATTGTTTTAGTCTGAATAGTTCATAATTGTAAAACCTTACTACAAAAATATATTTGCATTAACCTGCCTGCATTTGAGTCCTCCAGAATGCAGTTCCCCTTAGCTCATATATTTTTGGGCTCTGCCACTTTCTGACTTTAGGAGCAAGTTTGATGGTAAACTATTGTTTTTAAACAATTCTAAATGTTCCTTCCTTTCTAAGAAGCATGAAATTGCTGCCAACACATGGCTCCGATTCACAGGAATATTTATTGTGTTGATAATTGAACTCCAGTCATATGACTGAAAGAGGCTAACCAAAAAAAAAAAAGAAGAAGAAAAAAGAAAAAAAAAGAAAAAAAAAGAAAAGGCAAAAAGCTCAACTGTAATTTCTAGACATCTATAAATTTCTTATTCTTTCTGTGGAGAGGAAGCTCCCTGGGGCTTTCTGGATAGCCTCACTTTTATTTATCACCCACTCTCTTCCAATCTATGAATGCCATAATTCTTCCTGTTGCAAAGAGATGAACATGGCCTCAGTCACACACTCCCCTCGTATCAACGAGACATTGCTAAACAGCAGTTATGGTAATGGAAAATATCGACGGCCCGAGGCCTTGCTATCAGTTTCAGTTCCTGTGAGCACAGAGCTCAGATCTGAGATCCAAACCAGTCTCTGTTTGAGTCGACTCAGTGTTTGGGAGAGGGACACAAGCAAAGCAGTTCCCAAAATGATTTTCTAGAAGGAGTGCTGGCACCAGAGGTCACGGGAGGGGAAGGACATGGATCTGATCACACGTTGGTATGGGCAGACCCTGCACATCTGGAACTGTGCTGTAAAGATTGTGAGCTACATCCCAGTAATTTTTGTCCTAAGAAAACACAAACACTCTCTTACTGCAGCTTACATGTAATAATAGAACCCAACAGGTTGTCTCTACCCAAAGTTACCAGTGTCTCTAAACAAATGAGTGAATATTTCTTGTGAGGCCCAAACACGGCCACTTCCAGGCTCTTAAATGGCTTTTGAGTTAAATGAGCTCCAACTGGAAAGAGGTCATAAATTTTTAAGAAGACCTCCAAGTAATTTTAAATATGCTTTATTATCTTCACTTTACTTTGTCAATGATATTTTTGTTACAAAGTTAAAATACTTTTGCAGATTGATTTTATCCTTACCAGTTTGGAAAACGCAGAGGGTTTTTTTAGTGTCTTAAACAGACCTTAATTTAATACCACTATTTTTGGTTCAATCACAATCAAATCTATGTTTATAAAGCTTTCCGGTGTCCAAATAGCTTTCTGCACTCCAGCACACATTGTTTAATATTTCTGCATTAAAAGAAGCTTCTCAATTTGCTCAATTTAGGTGACTCTGCCAAGAAGTATTTCCGAGCATGAATAAGCCATGAAACATATATTCAAATTCAGATTAAAAATATGCATCTTTGAGCTTGGAATGAAGAATAAACACTTGGAATCAAACCCTGGCCCTATTAAGGTCAATGGGAAGAGTTTAAAAATGAGTTGTTTATGATTAAGGAGATGTGGGTTCTAGCATCAGCTTCCCACATGATGCAGATTCCAACTATCATTGCCCAGTCTTTACCAGCAAAATGGAAATATTGCCACCCCGCATTATGCATTTGTGAAGAACTCTAAGTGTTGTGTATGTTTTAAATACACAAGAGTCACATGAACTATTCAGTAACTTGAAGAATTCCTTGCTACTACTTGGTACTACACTGGGGAGTAGAACTAAATCAAAGTTGTACAGCAGCTTGTGGATTTTACAATTTGTAGTTTGAGGAAAACAGTGTGTATGTGGTTTTTCACACTGGTCAGGTGTGCTTTTTTTAAATGTCCAAGGAAACTAATTTTGGCTTTTCAAATATTTCTGAGGAATAAAACTGTCTTGTATCTTCCTCAGCTTTTGCTCAGTTTAGGTCTCTTCATCATCATCTGGGTCTAGTGGTAGGTGTCCCTGCCCATGGCAGAGGCTTGGAACAAGAAGAGCTTTAAGGTCCTTTCCAAACCCAATCCAAACTCAAACCAGCCTGCGACTCTATGATTTTATAATTTTGCTCATTTGTGTGATTCAAGTGAGATCTGGACACTCATTTGCCCACATCAGCTGTGCTGGTTCCCACTGACTGAGCACTTTTCCCTGAAAATTAAAATTTCCTTTTCCTTGCTCTGTGGTTTTAGGGGCTTTGCGTTTCACCTTTCTTCTCTCCTGCCAAACAATACGATAAGTCAAACCTTGTTTTCCAAATAAATGGAGAACCTCAGATTAACAAATAAGCCAAGTCCTGCTACAAACGGAAAACACTGATAAGAGAGTACAAAGAAATATTCACAACTACTGGCCACAATTAAACTTATTTTCTAATGAATCATTACAGCTGAATGCACACACTGGAAAATATTGTCATGGTAGATACTACCAGACCTTCAGCTGTCAGTCAGGTCCCTTCAAATCTTTCTGAGAAATTTCCAGGATAGCCTGGCTTGGGGCAGTGGTTTCTATTTTAATGACAGCCTCAAAGAAGAACATTTCTCACAACTCCTTGTGTGCTTTTAAAGCTCAGCCTGCAAAGTTTTGCCACTGCCCAGAGCCAGCTCTGACCAGATCTTTACAGCTGCCCAGACTAGAAAAAAATGGAGAAAAAAAGTTCTGCTATTTTGCACAGGATTTTTGCAGTTCCTTCAGCAATCTACAGGCCCTTTTAGTTAAAATATAAATGTCTATGTGTGCATTTATTAGCAGTGGTAGTATCACAGGGCTCTGCACAAAACCCAAAGCTCAAGCAGTTGCTTTTTCTGCCCTGAGACACAATCAAAAATGTGTATGATGTAGAAAAGAAGTGTCTAGGATGAGAAAGTTGCTTTGCCATGTAATCTCAAAACCACTTTGACTCCTACTTAAGCCCAGTTTCCCTTGGTCTTTCCTTTGTGGTGTTTCCATGTGGTCACAAAATGTCAGTTTTGCTCTGGTTATTTTGGGGATGTGGATGGGTGCCTGCATGTTTCAACTACCATCTTCCCAAGTGCACTGAGGAGCCATGCATGGATCCTGCTCCCCTGGGATCCTGGAAGGATTCATGTGCTAAGGGAATGCCTTGGTTTGTGCCATTTCACCACTGTTCTAAAAGCTGTTAAAACTGATAAAATAAATTGAATCAAATGTAGAAAATTCCACAGGTGTCCCTGGCTGAGGTGTAGTATAGCAGTGTTAAAACAGCATCACTGGTGGAATATGTTGTACATTATGTATCTCAATTATTAAGCCAAATAAAATAGGAATTGAAGCACCGCACAAAAAAGGTAGAAAAGCTTGCTAAGATCACCCAGCCCTCTGTGTCCACAGAATGATCCACACACAGTTTTAGTCCTTTCTGTTTTCAAATGACTCAAACTGAAGGGCATTTAATTTTTCTCTTGGGGACTATGCCACATCTACTCCATTTCTTTGATGGTATGTGTTTTAGTTGCACTCCCAAGTCCCAACCTAAATTATCCTTCACTCTCCTTAGTGTTCACACCCTTCATATCATCAAAGACCTTTCACATCTTCTCCCTAAGGTGAGTTATACATATTTAGTGCACCAGACTGCGATAAGATTATCCTCAATAAACAGCACTTAAATAAGGGACCCATTGAGTTAGAGGAAGTCTATCTGAGGACGGGGTTGTTAAAGAAATAGGGACAGGGCAATCTGGCCTTAATCTTCAGCCATAAATCAATAATAGCAGATACCCTCAGCAATTGCTCTTTGTTCTGACTTTCCATGAGCATGGCCGTTAAAGCTTCCAATAACTGGAACTGATATTTTCTGGGAGAAACAAGCCAAGGGAGAGAACTGATGAAGCCCTTTAAGGCAACAGGACACTGCCACAGAAGTGACCCAGTTGAGAAGACTTTGGTGGATTCACTCCTGGTTTTACCATGTTTGCTCACTTTCCTGCTTGTCCAAAGCAGCTCCTTGCCCCCAGAAGGTCACTGAGACAGCAGAGCTCCACCCACCAGGTACAAAATAGGGTAGGAGAAATTCTCCATGGAAGGAGAACTTTTGTTACTGTTCAAAGGGTAAAAGACAGGGAAAAAAACTATTTCTGACCCTTAAATGAGGACTGTCGAGAAAGCCAGCATTTAATGGTTTGTAAACACAAACTCAGAGCTATAAATGCATTGCTTATTCCCACTATAATCCCTTTTCGAACTGGTTCCCCTGATGAATATAAGGAGTATTGATTTTTAAACCCATGTAGGTTTTTAGAGACAATGCAGACTGACTTAATTATAATCAATAAAATTTACAGACAGTGATGCAACCCAGCAGAAGCATTCCTACCAAAAAGTATGGCATAAGAACAGTCCAGTTTCCCTACAGCACTGCTAGAATATGACCTTAATGCATATTTTATTATGTATAGAAGCTTGGCCATGAATCCATCAGACCACCTGCATCTCCACAGTTACATCTAATCTGGTATTGCCTATGAGCAAAGGGAGAGGGAAGTTTCATCAGACTTTACAAGAGCTACTGCAAACATCCTTCTCCTGTTGGATATTCTCCCATCCTTCAGACTACTTACTCTCACCATGTCTATCTGAAACTATTTCTATTGCACTGATAAAAACACTAACAGGCAGAGAAAACAGAGGTGAGATTTGTCTCACCTAAAAGTGTTGGTCTAATGGTTGGGCACAGCTCAAAGTGAGGTGCCTCTGCTCCTTGTGGAGCCAACAGTGAGAGCCAAGCAGTTCCAAAATGAATTTGCTGGGCTGAAATGCCCTTGGGGAGTGCCACCCTCCATTTCATCAAATAACAGAGCCAGCCTACACAACCATCTTAGACCAAACACCCAAGTTTAAGACAGAAGAACTTAGATGAGGTTTACCTAAGCACAAAATATTTGCCTGGATCAGAGTCTGTGGCACAATCAAGTGGAATGATAATCTGGCACAGTTTAGACTATGACAGAAATTCCCAGAGCATCATTCTTTTCATCACAAGGTAGGAAAAATCAGTGGCAGAAGGAGGAACAGGGCAGAAACCTGGATCTAGGCTGGCTTTTAAACCTGCCTTCTATTCAACTCTCTGTTGGTTCCTTGTGTCTGCATGAATGTGGGACTTACCACTCCCAACACATGGTTACCTGTAGGTCTGCCATGAAGTACCTGTGCCAAAATGCCAAAGTGCCAAAATACTTAAATAGCAGCAGCCACCCTTCCCAGGACAGAGAACCACACACACACACACGTGCACAGCACCATAGCAGGGCTGTTTATACCCACTGAAATGTGGTTTAGACATTAGAGGATACCAGTTCCTGCATAGCTTCTGGCTAAAAACCTTCCAAAATTCACACTTTCGAAGTCCTACCTTTTGGATGCACCATCTTTCACCTCAGTGCTGGGTGTTCCAAGGTAATAAATCTTATCTTGGCCTCAGCTATGAAATACCATGAACCAGACCAACCTCCTGAGATGATGCCAGCCATCTGACAGGCATGGGACCAAACCCTGACTTCTCTGAGCTTACAGCGCCCAAAGAAAAGCTGAAATACACAGAGGGATGTGGGCTGGGAGGATGCAATGGGAACAGTCATTTCTGCACTCCATAATTCTACAAGGAAACAGTCAGTCTGCTCTTTTCCAATAACTAATCTCCATAAAACTGCTGTATTACTAATTACCAGTATTAAATTTGAGAGAAAACAATGAGTACAATTTGTCTGACCACCCATGTAGCCTGAAGCCCACCTTTCTGCTTTCTAAGTGCTTTTGAAACAGCTCTGCACTAACGACTGTGACTTTCTCTCTGTGACAAATTAGTCTATGTTGACAGCACAGACTATCTGTAAGTGTGGAATAAAATCTAAGTAAAAAAAAAAAAACAACAACAAGAAGATACCTTCTTTTGTAAATATCTTTCAGCTGGCACAGTAAATTACATTGATTCAGAAGTGACTCATTTCCAACACTGCACACATTAGCAGCCAGTATTATTCAATTTGAGATTTTAATTTATAACATACTCTTGGTAATGTACTCCCAATACATTCCTCACTTCCCTACCCTGTGACTGACAAAAGATGAAAGATCTTTACTGTATAAATATTTCATATTAAACCCTTCACTCTGCTGTATTTCTTCCATTGTCAGTTCCCATTTGCAAATACTATACATTGTCCGAAAAAGTGCTGATCTCGGCAAAGGGCATGTGCTTGCAGGCAGCCCTGCAGCTCCTGCAGCCGCTGTGCTGCTGCCAGGGAGAGGCTGGGAGTGAGGGTTCCTCCCGCTGGGAATGAGCCCTGCTGGCCAAGGGACCTGGCCACCCCAGAGGGCTGAATTCTGGGAGTGCGAGCAAGGAGCACGCCTGTGGCTCTGCAAGCAGAAGATGCCTCTGCTCCTGCGTCCAGCCCTTGACCTGGGTAAGAACGAGAGAGTAAAAATGCCTCTGTTAAGTAAATCTTTTACAAACTCTCCTGTCACCTTGTCTCGGGGTGAAACTGTGTCAGGAGGCAAGATTAGATAACTTGACCTAAATCGTGCTGGAAATCTGTGGCAGACCTCAGCTCAGATCTCCTGACATCCTGTCCTGCGCATTACTGACAAGACCAGCCCTAATCTAGTAGGAGAATCCTTTTCCAAACTGTTACTTAGTTAGAGCTAAATGCCACCAGCAGACATCCTCTGTAACACCCTCCTGGCTGAGGCCAGATTTGGCTCCTATTTCTGACTTGAATCATAGGAGACTGCTCACCACCAGCTACTCCCGGCTCCCACCTCTTCTCCTGACACTTCCCGCTATTCTTGCTTGTTAAGCACTTATTATCTAATCCAAAAATACTCCCTGTCCCATGAAGTGCACAAAACAGAGATTATTTATCCTGCTCTGGGACAGTTCTTTGATCAAATGAATGTTGCTGATTATTGTTTGGTCATTGTCAGGCTGTAAAAGGGTCTCTTGATCAGCTACTCCTACTTTCTATGGTTGTTGAGATGAGTTATTTCGGGATTCTGCAGTTTAGATCATGCAGGTATTTCATCCCTGATTTAAGGCAGCACGTTTGAATGCGTTACCCTACTTAGATACATAAAAAATAATTTCAACTGGGCTAAATTACCTTTATTATCAACCCTGGTAATTCCACCGCAGCCATTTTCTTGACTGATGTAGGGAACACTATGAAATGAATCCTCTGAGAAGAAGATGGAAAAAAACAAGACAGTGATCAATGGATTCAATTAGTTACAGTATAATTCCACCAAGATGAAAAAGATCCAAGACACAATGCAACTTCTCCAGCTCAGCTAACAGAAGTTAGAGAGAACCTGACGCTACTTCGGATTTTTTTTTAACTCTCTAGAACTACGAATCCGTGTAAGGGCAGAAGGAGAGGAATTACCAACAGCACTCAGCAAAATACTGGCAGTACAGAGAGGCTGTGCCACAGGTGGAGGCTCCAAAAGACTGTTTTAATGGACTAGATACACATTATGTCTGTATTTCTTCACACATAGAAAGCGTTATAACAACAGAGAGATTTCTCTAATGACAACAAAATCAAACCTTCCCAACAGCACATCCAAGCAAGAAATAACAATGCTGTCGCTATGCTGCGGAGGAACAAATTTCTCCTCTAATAATTCCCTCAACCTTTCCAAACTCCTGCTTTCAGCATCTTTCCCGCAGAACGCCAGGGAAAGCAGATTCCCTTAATGCATGGGTCATCTGAATTACACCCTGACTCCGAGGAGCACAGACCTCTCTGCTCTGTGCTATGTGACACCTCCTTGTCACCGGGGTCACCACCGCAGGCACGTCCCGGCAGCTGATGCCATTTGTGGCAAGCGCGGCGGCTGGGAAGCCGTGGTGGGGAAGGGAGGGAGGCGCGAGGAAGAGCATAAAGACACAATTTAGTTAATCACATTATTAAGATCTTCATCACCGAGAGTACTTAGCACATGGAAATAGTCAGTTTACAAGATCCGAGCGGAGCAATCTGTGTATTACGCCCGGGACGTTCCAGCGCCGGGAAATATGTAAATGTCATCATCTTAAAAGATAAAGGCATGGAGAGAGCAGGGCTTTTTTGCATGTAAAGGAAATAAGATGAATGAATAAAGCTGATCAAATGATTAATAGAATCCATAATCTTAATCTTATTATTTCTAAAGAAGCAAAGGCTGTTCAGTTAAGAGCTAGGCGTCTCCATTTCATTAGGAACAATTATATTCCAACTGATCAAGATCTACACCGTGCAGCCCTTGCAGCAGACTCATTTTTATATTTCCTGTCATTTCAGCAAGACCAACAAAGTTGTTGATGATTTGCAAGGAGAAAGCTCTAGAGATGGGTGCAAACAGATTTTAAACAACAGATCTGGCCAGGGTGATTTAGGACCTCCCCCCGGCTCCCTCTGAGGAACACAATGCGAGGCAAAGGCAACCATGTGCTTGTTTCAAGATGTCTAAATCCCAGCCACACTATCCATCTGAAAGGGGAAAAAAAAAAAATTAAAAAAAGAGATGTTTTATAAAATGTTTTCACACCCTGTTGGGTTAAGAGACAGTGGGTATTAATCCTATGGCTGCTTCCCCAGGCTTCCTCTTTGTGGTCAGCAGTGAAGCTGTGGTTGGGCAGAAGGAGGCCAGAGGCATATTTTTTCCTCCTTTTTTTTTTTAAATAAAAAAAAAGTCTGTGTTAAAACAAGAGAAAGTGGACCAGTTACACAGCAAAGCAGAAACCACAGCCAGCCCTCTCTGCTGTTGCTTTCCCCCTAAATGTGGCCTACAGTGATTCTGCTTTCCAAAAAAAGGTTTAATTTAAACCATACAGTGCTACAAGCTGCCACGTTTCCAAATTCCACATTCCTTTCTAATCTGTGCACTTCAGAACTGACAAATTCTGCTTCCAATGGTACCCAGACTAACTGCGAGGAAGGAATTGCTGCTAACCCATCATTCCTCCCCTCGATAAGGAACACCAACCCCCCCGCCTGCCCTCAGCCCCTGGATTTTGCTGAACTTTTTAAAATTATCATATTTAAGGGGCCAGATTCAGTGTTTGTAAAATCTTTAGTTCACTTTTCACACAGGGAGAAAAAAATTTCCAGGACTCAGAGAACAGGGAGGAAGGGAATTCCCAGTCCAGAATAAGTCCACTGAACTTCCTCGGCTTTGGAAAAGCAATCTGCAGCTGCCCAGGCTGTGCCCTGGGTGCTCAGTTTGCAGGAGCCCATATGGAGAAGAGCCACATGGAGAAGGACGTTGGCTCTTCTCTGCCATGCAACCCAAAAATGTGCTGTGCAGAAGAGCCTTCCCTCATTTAAGGTCAGGTAAAGTAACACTCTCAGTGAGAACAAAGAGCAAAGAGGATGTCCTGCTTTGTCCTTGAGCAGGAGTGGCCTATAATGGCACTATGGATTCAAGAGGAATCCCAGATTCCGCATCCCTGCAGAAGACCTGGAGAAATGGGACCAAAGAAGCATCACTGCAGAGCCCCTCCAGCTCAGGGACAGTCTGGTGAAGGGTACTTGAGGGCCCCATGGACCCTGGGGCACACACACTGCTCCATCAGCCAAACCCCAGGCTGGAGATGAAACAGCCCCTTGTGGTTTGGCACAGCCCATGGGGGATTCCCTGAGAACCCATGTCCACATCCAATTTCATGCTTTGCCAGGCTGGAGGAGCAGCTGGAGCACCACTGTCATCCTGAAAACCACTCACCCACAGCTTTTGGCCTGCAGTGCATAAAAGTGAGAGTTTTGGGTTGCCCAGCAGGTGGATTTATTTCTGTGCTGGGATTTTTTGGCCCTCCTGCAGCTCTAGGACACACAGCCATACTCATGACTTGTCACTGCAGGATAACAGCATGAGCCCTTCAGTAGGGGCTCCCATCTTAACCACCCCATATGATGATTTCAGGGCACATCCACAACTATTTATCCCATCTCCTGCAGACAATCTGCTGCTCGGTGGGGCACAGGAGTTAGGAAAAGCGACTGGATGGCTCCGACTCCAGCGGAACGGGAGCGCCGCTCGCTCGGGCTCCCGCACCTGCTTTCTGGCGGGGCTGCATCCACCATGCAACGCCTCCTGCCAACCCAGAGCACAGCAAAAGCATATGTCACATCTCAAAAAGCATGGCATTTTCAAACTCCTTTTTTTCTCTTTGCCTTCTGCTTTCTGAGCCGTTAAAAGTGCAGACGAGGAACATTTTCAGGCTTTTCTCAAGAGTCAGAAACTCGAGCTTTCATCTTTTTTCTTCCTTTTTTTTTTTTTTATTTTATTTTTATGGCAGCTGAGATACACATGGAGATTTTTGGTTACCTGGAACCTTAAGGGAAACATCAAACTTGGTGAGGCTCACGGTAAGAGCAACTGCACGCATCTTAAACCACCGTGTAAATCACAAAATAATTGAGCTCAATGTTTACTTTCAAGTAATGTCAGAAGTCGAGTGTGGAAGGCCAGGTTCTTAGCCAGTGTAAATCCATTTAAGTCTCAGGCTCTTTCCCTGCTCCAGAATCATTGTGTTTATATTCAGACAATACACTCGACAGGCACCAGATGAGTGTTCTTAGCCTCAGCTCAATGATTTTTCTGGAAATGGAAAGAGCTTAGCTGTGGGATCCCTGCCAGGGTAGGAACTCTGTGGGGGGAGTTATGAGGTGGGGATTTTCAGCAGGAGTTGGGTCCATATTTTCCTCGTGCTCCTTTGAAAATCAAAGATGATGTTAGCAAACTTGATCAGGTCCTTTTAAAACAGAGAAACATTATAAAACTGGCATGGAAAATAAACTACGCTGATGTAAGACATGCCTTAAGAAGTCGGTGAAACATTCAGATTGAATACTAGCACAAACCTGAATTTTTGTCACTTCTGCCAGGACAGTCCAATAAGGCATTAAGTTTGAGTAAATGTCAGTCATTCTCAATTGTCCCACTAGTAGTCCCACAATGGGACGTGCTAGCCAGAAATGGAAAGGAGGTACAGCATCTGCTTATGTTTAATTTATTTCTGCATTTTGGCGTGTTGTCCTGGGAGAATCAATGTTTTTAAGTGGCTGCATCTTTTTGAGCCAACTTGCTGTCCTTTGCTAACAAATCAAGGACATGTTTCTGGAAATGGAACATACTCCCGTTGAAACCAGAGAGGTACAGGTATGGCAACCTTTCATTTTAAAAATTTAGTATGTGTTCTTAGAGTGAAATTCCCTCAGTTTCACTCAAACTGAACTCTAGATTCCCCCCTTGGACTAAGCCATAATTCTCATTAGCAGGAGTTAACGTGCATGGATCATGGAGGAATAAATCCACTTAAGGGAGGTCAGCACTCTGGCTAAACCAGAGGGTACAGGGCACCCATTTCCAGTACTCTGGATTTATACAGAATCCTTGATGGCTGAAATCGGCCCACTGGTTTTAATAACTGCTGCTTTGAGCACATGGGGAGCTGAGGAGCCCTGCAAAGCTGGACAGGCCAAGGACCCAACCAACACCAGCCCTGCAGCCCTGGAAGACTCCACAGCGTGTCCCACTGATGGCAACAGCGTGGGTGCCATCAACTTAACCCCAGGCAGAAGGGAATAACATGCTCCTTTTTTAGGGCTGGTTAAAATAAAGAGCAGAGAGGCTCAGTGTGTACTTTTGATTTCAAATGCTAATTTTGATTTAATAGTAAGCGGCTTGTTTAAGAAGTAAGAGTGGTTCTGAAACACAAAGGTGCTTGGATGTTGTTATAACTAAAACGGGGCTGATCGCTAGGTTTTTAACAATTTGGTAACAAGAAAAACTGGTCACATGCTGGGACGTTTTATGCCAAGTCTCAGCCAGAGCAAAATTTTATGGCCGAGTTATAAACCCTTGAAAATAAGGGTTTATAATAGAAATGCTGACAGACCCTTAATTATAGCAGCACTAGCGGGCACTGTTGTAATAAGGCCCACATATTTTCCTCTTTGATCATTATTTATAGGATGCATTGGAAATCATCCCATTTACAACTGTATGCCCGCTCAGTTAGGTGGAGTTTTATCCATTAAGAAAGGGAAATACAAAGTCGGCTGCTGAAGAAAGCCGGGGGCTTTACCTCCTGGCGTTCCCGCGGCATTCCAGCCCCGGGCTGCAGGCAGTGACTAATGCCTTTACTCCGCCGGTTTGTATAAGAGGTTGAAGTTCAGGCTGGTGCAGTGCAGCATTCCCCGGGACCTGCTGCCTCTTTAGGCAGGCGATTAATCACTTGATCGATAGACCATATGATTAGGCACTAATAGCTGATAGGAGGAGAGAATAAACAACCATAAATTTGCTTTGTACCGAGTAATCCAAGTGTAAGAGAGGTCAGATAATGGCCACATAAGGTCATGTTGCCTAAGGAGCCCATATGGGAAAGATGGAAGATACATACATTTTTAAATATCTTCAATTATTATTGTATTGCTGGGCAGGATTTGGGCTGCCCATGCGCCCCTCTCCTGCAGCACAGGCAGGCTGCTGTGCTCCAGCACAGGCTGGTATCAAACAACTGCTTCCACATCGAGTTAAAAAAAGCAAAACAACCTCAAAAACCTCAGGCTGTGTGATGATCTCAAACTAAACATCCGCGCTGGCTGAGGTGGGTGTAGGATCAGTGGCCAGGGAGGTCCTGGGGATCTGGCAGGATCTGTGTCCCCACTGGGTCCCTGCTGGGTCTGGCTCCTGGCGAGGTGCAGGTTCCAGCCTGGTCCCACCACTGCAGCCCACGGCACCCGGGCAGGATGCTGGGCAGAAAAGCTGCCTTCAAAGGGCCATAAATCTCCAGCTCCCCACCCCCTCGCCTCCGTCCCTGCCTCCTGCCTTTTCTAAGGCTCTCTTCTTCTGCATAAAAAATGGGCTTTTCAGGACTCAAGATGCAAACCAGGTTTAAAGCCTTTTTCTTCCTTCCTTCTCTTTTTTTAATTTTTTTTTTTAACAGTAAACGTTCCCTTTGTCTATGGCAACGAATTTGAGAAGAAACAAAAATGGCTGGTTAAAAAGAAGAAAAAAATACTTCAGTCACCCCAACAAAGGCGAGGAGTTTACAAACCTTCCCCGTCAGCGCCTGGATGCAGGCAAAGTACTTACTTCATTAAGTTGAAACAAAACTCAGCCAGTAAAACCGTCAGCTCCATCCGAGACAACTGCGGGCCCCTTGCAGCACGTTCCCGACTGACCATCAGCAGACTATGGAAATTGCTTTTTCTGCCAAACAATCGTGGGGATAAATGCCCTCCTTTATCTATGGGGCTATTTCTAAACTCTCCTTTCTCAGTGACGGGACATTCATGGGCTGCAATCTGATTTTGTTGCTTCTCAGCATTAGTGGGAAAGCACATTCCGGGCTCTCCTGCTGGCACGGATTCCTCCCTCTCCCCCCGCCCCGTGCATTAACTGTGAGCACGGGTGTGTGTAACCACACATCCTCGCATTCAAACCTGGGAGGTGAGGATGTTGTTTGCCTGGGTTATAAAATGATTCTGTGCTTCAGATAACACCGAGGCTCTTGAGGTTCAAAGAGACCGAGATTGGAGCGCTCCCACAATGTCAAGCAATTCAAAATCACTGGAGTGCTGCAAGGACTTTATGTACACTTGACTTTGGGAGTAGACCTGTGCACAATTACTCTGGCACTCCCAATTCTTTTTTTTCCAATTTATTTCACAGGTGCAGCGTACCACAGACCATCCCAGCCACTCACTGCACCCACCTCAAGAGCAGCTCCTGATCCTCACATCAATGCAGACAAACCCTTTAGTGCCCTGCCTTGCTCACTTTGGAAGAAAGGCTTTTCCCATTTAACAGGAATTTCTTTCTTTTGAAGGTGGTGAGGCCCTGACACAGGTTATCCAGAGGACCTGTGGCTGCCCCAGGATCTCTGGAAGTGTCCAAGGCCACCAACCTGGGATAGTGGAAGGTGTCCCTGCCCAGGCCAGGGGGTGGAATAGGATAAGTTTTAAGATCTCTTCCAATCCAAACCATTATGGGATTTTAGGATTCTATTAAACACACTTTACTGGGAAGGTCCTACACATAGGTATTAAAGAATCTGGAGGGTAAACACCAAGCCCCAAGAAAGCCAAGTGCTTAGTGTAAGAACTCAATGATCTCCATCAGGGATGGATACCTAACACGTTCCTCCAACAAGAAGGAAGTTGTTCCCTTCCTTCTGAGACCAACTACAGCAACCAGAACGAAGTGTTGATTTGACCTAACAAGCAGGATTTTCTTTCTTTTCAGACTTTTTTAACTACAAAGCATTTCCCCTTGTAATACCTAGTCTTTTACCTCTTCCTGCTCTGCAGGACTCCCGTGTTTAAAAAAGCATCCCTGGTCAGTCCTACCTTCATTCCCAGCCTGGAAAGGTGCAACCTCCTGCTACAGAATTAAAGGTAAATCTTCCTCCTTAAAAATACCTACAAGCTTCACTTAAAACCTTGATTTCCTGTTCATCTGTGTTGGCAGTATTTGTCCCATCACCCTTTGCTGGGTGCTTTAGCATAAATACAACTTTTATAACTATCCGTTACTCTTGCAAATAATATTCATGGATGTAATTCCCTTTCCACCCACTGGTGCAGTCGTCTGGTTTCTCCAGCTAGTGCATCCTCAGCCATCTGCTCTATGCTTTAATTTTAAACCTTAACCTAAGAGTAAATGGGTGTTTCCTGGGATAAAACCATTCAGAACTATCCAGTGTATATAAATAAATACTACAATAAATGACAATTATTAATAAAAATATGAAATATCAGTGATCTATGTGGCTGGACTAATTTCTTTCTAATATTTTCAGCTTTCCTCAGGAATCAGTGGTGAGGGAAAGTTTGTAAGTGCCCACCCTTTACTCCCTTTGGTGGTTAAAGCAGCCAGAGCTGTTACCCTGCAATGTGAAATCTCACGTGCTCTTCAAGGATGCTGACATTTATTTAATTAATTTTCCTCCCGAACTTACACAGTGGGCCTGTATTCAAACAGCGCGCATGAATAATGCAGATTTTAAAACCGCATTATTACAAAGGATGTCAAGTTCACACACTGTCAACACTAATAAACTCCCCAAAGTGCTAAAATCCAGGACACTCGTCCCCCCCTCCTCATCCCCACATCCCTCTGGAATGATGTGACAGCCCCCACTTTGTGCCCGGCCGCCAGCAAAGAGCCTCACGTGGAGCTGGAGGATGGGGACTGACCACAGCATCCCAGGGAAAAACACAACACTTGGGGCTTTCGCATCCTCAGGGACTCGGCAGATCCCAAATCTATGTCTTATCCCTGTTTGTTGTTGTTGCTGCTGTGGGACCGTGGGGCTGTGCAGGGCAGGGGTGGCCCCAGCCCCTTCCCTGACCACTTGCAATCTAATTTAAGACACGGAAAAACAAATGAGTGAGACAAACACCCGGAGGAATGGGGTAAGAGTAACAAGGTCACATTGCTATGCCGGCAGCTATTGCCAAACTTACAAATTATCTGCAAGTTATTTATATATAAAATAATTAAAATCAGCTGTCCCATCCTGCCATCCCATGTCTCTGTCCCAGGTTTGCTCGTGCCTTGCACGCCATGCAGTGGGATAATTTGGGAGCTGTGGAGGAGATGGCTGCAGGGACTGCAGCTGGGACCTGCAGGGGATGTGGGGCACACCATGGCACAGTGACCAGAATGCCCTGGGGACATGTAGCCACGTTCCCCCTGGGCATAGGCTGGGCTGAGGATCTGTGCAGAGAAGGCTTCCAGAGGCACAGAAGAGGTGCAGGCGACAAACATCCCTAATCTGGCCATGACTCAACACTATTTTCAGAATCATGGAATCATTAAGGTTGGAAAAGCCCTTTAAGATCATCGAGTCCAACTGTTCCTCCAGCTCTGCCAAGCCCACCACTAACCCATGTCCCCAAGCACCACATCCGACATGGTTTTTGAACACTTCCAGGGATGGTGATTCCACCACTTCCCTGGGCAGCCTTTTCCAAAACTATCACTATTTTCAGAAAGTGAAACACATCTAAACAACTCAGTGAGCAGGATCCAGGAGCTGAACTCGAGCCACACCAATGAAAGAATAAAATATTCTCAGTGCCTGGCAAATGAAAGCATTTCTGATGCCCTTTTCCCAACTCTGTGAAATATTTTCACCCCAGGCACCGTCCTGCATAAAAACAAAATGAAGAGAGGAGTATGAATGCTTCCTGAGATGTCTGCTAAAGCATTAATAATGTTTAAAACTTCCTACTCTACCAGCAGGTCTGAGATGCATTAACTACCCAAAGGACAGCCTTTCTTGGCTCAGCATTAGAGACTGACACCACCTGAAAATGTTTGACTCCCCTACACTTAGTACGGATGAAAAATACCACAAAATCCCTGGATAAAATTCTGCTTTGGCACAAAGCTGTGGAAGTGTTTGGGTTTTTTTTTTCACACAAGCAGATAGTGATAGGAAAAGGGGAACCAGTTTTAAACTAAAAGAAGAGAAAATTAGATTAGATGTTCAGAAGAAATTCTTCAATGTGAGGGTGATGAGGCACTGGCACAGGATGCCCAGGGAAGCTGTGGATGCTGCATCCCTGGAAGTGTTAAAGATCAGGATGAATGGGGTTTGGAGTTACCTGGTCTGGTGGAAGGTGTCCCTACCCATGGCAGGGAGTGGAATGAGATAAGCTTTAACGTCCCTCCCAACCCAAACCATTCTGTGAAGTGCATTCAGACCCAGGAGGGCTCTGCATGCTGCCGTTGGCCACCTCTCCTTTTCCCAACATTTCTAAAGATTCCATGATACTGGAATACTCCATGTTTGGAGCATCCAGGAGCCAGGAGGGCAGTGAGACTCCGATCATGGCAGAGACTAGAAGCTGGAAGGATTATTCATGGCTCCCAAAGCCTTTGAGATGCTCCCATGAGGAATGTTATCAATATGACACTGCCATTGGTACATGCACGGAGGAGCTTACAAATACTACAAGCTCTGGAGCTGGCACCTCTCTGCAGCAAGGCAAGACAACCATCATCATCAGAAAGGGTTCTTGGAAGGAAGAGCACACCCAGGGTGAGGTGGGGAGAGTCCCTGACACAGAGCAGATCAGCACTTCCAGCCTGGGTGTCACCTACTTTCCTTTCCTTGCTCGTAGGTAGCAGAGCTGCCTTCCCAGGTAGTAGCAAGTCTGCCAAGTAGCTGCATTTCAACCTGGGCAGATAAGAAGAGATCAGGATGGCAAAAGGTCATCCTCGGGGACATCCCTGATCCCTGCCCTGGGCACGAGGTCATCCTGATCCTACTGCTTCTCTCACATGGTTTCCTGCCCTTACTTGACATGTGGCAGGAGCAGGAAACACTACAGGCAAATGTCACAAGTGCCCTCACAGCTCTCCAGCAGGGGAATGTCCCAGGCAGTGGACTTGCCTCCCACATCCCACCCAGGCCCAGCCCAACTCTGGTGTTCCCTGCTAGTTAAAGGGGATTGAGTTTTTTTCCACAGGTATTGGGAATGAAGGGTTTTCCTGAGTCAATTTTGAAAATAATCAATGTACTGGACATGCTCTGTTTTTCTACAGCACGTGAGAGCACCATGTGATGGCAGAAAGTTTGTGGGTGACAGCCCAGTCCTTCGTGCCCTGGGAGCTGCAGGCTGGTCCCGTGTGAGACACACGATGCAGACACATAGTGAGACAGGATGTCTTCCCGCAGAAAGACCAAGTAAATAGTGTATAATGACAGGATTTCTATTATTGATGCTTCAGCAAATCATCTTGGATCCTCGAAGGATCAATTAATCATTGGGATTGTCAACACCCAACTCCATGCTCTAAGTTTTTGCCATCCAACTCTCCCATCCTCCCGTACACACAAATGATGCCGGGGGCACGGTGCCAAACGAAGCGGAAAAAGAAAGAAGGGGAAAGAAAGCACGGAACAGAGAGGCTGTTGTCAGGGCTGGACCCTGGCGTTGGCAAGGAAGATCAAATGCAGCTGCCCCCATGGCTGCATGTGGTTAAGCCCGCCGTGCCTGAGGGCAGGCGGGATGGGGAGCAGCCAGGCAGCCTACGACGGGCACAGATAATTAAATCATCCGATTGCCGGGCAGGCCACATTAAGAAGCTCATCGGTTTGCATGTGGCCCCTTGCTGTGGCCACCCGTGAGCTAAGTCTTGCCTAGATGCTAGTAGACAATTAAGACAAATTGTATGGCTGAAGATCAGACTAGAGCACTGCCAATGCCATTGCCTGGAAGCTCCGCTGAAGAATGAGGGCACATGTGTGTGGGAACCAAGGCTCGGAAGAGAGCTTTTAATGAACAACGTGCCAGCACTTGTTGCCAGAACACACTCTTCATTTCAGCTCTTGGAGAAAACAAAACCCTTAAAACCAGAGTTTACTACATTTCACTGATCTTCAATATGGCTGGAACTTCAGGATGCTTCTCCTCAAGCTAAGTTTGTATCAGTGAAAATATGCTTCTTGTTAAAGAAACTATTTAAAATGTGGAATCTAAAATCAAGCAAAAATAGCAGACAGTATGTTCAGCTTCAAAATTGGCTTGCACTCAACCAAGTATACCATAAACAGAAGGCAGAACTGACTATTTTTATCTTAACAGCCCTTGGGTGATTAAAATTTGGGGCCAGAATAAACAAATTTTTTCCCCATTCCTTGCAAGAGAATATGTGACATGGGCTTGGAGTCCTTTCTAATTTTTTAACTCCCTTCCTAGCTATTAGTTGTTTGCATTAGAAATGTTCCCATGTACCCCACAGCGCAGAGGCTGCATTGCAGCAGGCACGGTATGAATTATAGGAACACACAGACCACTGTGCCCTGCAGAGATTACAGTGCAAGATAAGCCAAAGACAACAACAAAGTGCTAAGAAGGAGCAGGTGAAAAGTTAAAAGGGAGAGGAATGCACAGATACACAGCATATGGGATTTTTCTTTATGAGGTGCAGTGTCACGGGCAGCTCCTGCGACCCAAAGACACGCGGGAGATGAGGGTCCTGAGGATGCACCCCAGATGGAAAGTACCAGACAGGTCAGGGAAGGTGATGAGTGAGGAAGACACAGAGGGAATCCAAACCAAGGGACAAGGAAGGCTGGAGGAGAGAGAAGGGAGAGGGGGCAGGGCAAAGGACATTGGTGAGTAGACATGTGAGCTCTAAGGAGATGCTCTGAGCGACAGCATAGCCAAGGTCAAAGGCCAAGGATGAAATCCAGCATCATTGTGAAACAGCATAGATGGAAGAGACTGAAAAAATCCAGGCCATGGAATTTACAGCCTTGCAGCAGCCAGGACTAGTGAAAAAGAGCAATCGTGTTGAGGGATGGGCAAGGCGAGAGACGGGGTGGTGCAGATTGTCTGCATGTTTGCAGAACAAGAAGCCAAAGATGCAGCCCTGGTTTTGGCCATCCATTGGCAGTGATTCCAGAGACTGAAGGAAGGAGAAGGAGCGGTGATGGGAAGAGGAGGAAATAAGGAAGTAATTTTTGATGGTGTTAAATAATGCTGATGGTTTAACTGCTTCAGCAGAAGCAGCTATAGGAAGGGGCTGAGCCATGGGACTGAGCAGAGAGAAGCAGAACAGGAGAGGAGCAATGGACTGGGCATTATGGGAGCTGAAACGAGGGCAGAAATGCAAATTATTTGGAAGGTGTAGAGGAGGAATCTTCAGTGAGGATTTTGGGATACCTCCAACAAGGGGACAAGAGGTTCTGACATTCACTGAGCTGTCTGTGGCAGATATTTGGGTCTCTCTACAGCAGCAGCCCAAAGATCTGTTGGGACACAATCCACCATCAACCCATAGAACTTTCTCAGACCTTCATGAATGTGAATTGCTGTCTTTTTGTTACAAAGTACATGTTTTAATACTTAACACATGAATGCTACAATTAATGTTTCACTGTGTAGGAACTGCTGAGTCCTGCTGTGAGGACCCCCCCCCAGCAATATTTATTTATAAACAAGTAAAATGAAAGATTTCCTGACAAGAGCTCTTAAAAACTGTGCAGATGTCCAAAATTATGTCAAACAGACATGACATACAGAAGGCCCAAAGAGTTCTCAGTCAATCCACCTGAGAAAGTCGACACCTGTATTTCTGAATAATATTAGATTCCCATATAATAACAGTAATTGGTCAGGGGAAAATTATTTGACAAATTCTTTTTTCCTCATCCTTGTCCTCCTTTCTCCACACAGTAATTATGTCTACTCAAACCCATTCAAATCTGCATTATTATTTTTGCTTCTTTTTTAAGTACAATCATTGCTCCTAACTTCACTCCTAACACTAACACTCCAGCTCAGTGTTATTCCTCCAGTTTAGCATGTTCCAATTCACACAGTGTCAGCAGAAAGGGCTTCTTACTCCAGGAAAGCCATTGCATATGCAATAAACAAATAGCCTTTGACATCCTGGTTAATTATATCAGTTAGCGACAATCTCACATGCATGAATGCTGTGCTAATGAAAACACTTTGGCATGCAAAGCAGGACTGATCAAGACATTGAAGTGTCCAAACCTGCAAACTATAAACAGCACCAGCCCATGGAATACAGCAGAACTTTGCAGTTACCCTTAGGAGGAGCGTGGCTGGATGGCAGCACGGTCAGGTCAGACCCTAAACAAGGCACAGTATGAGCCCTAGGTGCTGTACAGTTTGATTTCATGGAAGGGAAGGAATAAATTAAGAATTTAATCCTGCACCACTGGTGAGATTGGTGATGAAGGCAGTGATGAAGGAGTCTTAGCAATACAGCATCTCTGTATCTTCTACAAAGAACTTCTATAAAGCATGAGCACCTTGTGAAGAGCATGGACCCAACCATGCTTCTAAAACTTCCAACCCAAGTGCTGTCCTGAATCTCACTATCCATTCTCCTGCACTCCAACTGAGCTAGAAACAAAGCAGGACATCCATCCTGGGCACTTCTGCAGCTCACTTACCTCCTCATCATGATGGTCCACCGGTGCCAAGGCTCCCAGCAGCCACGCAGAGGAACCTCAAGCCTTTCCCCCCACTATTTGCTCCAAAACAGATGTTCCTGTGACAACCACACTTCAACCTGCTCCAGAGGAGCAGCTGGGTGGCCAGGCTCCATGTCCCACCCCAGGAGCCATGCAGTGCCTCAGCCCTGATGCACATGTGCCATGCAGATGGACATGGAGCGTGCTGCTGAAGCAGCTCTGCGTGCTCCCTGCATGCTCACTGCACAGCCAATTTGTATGTTTACCACAGCCATTTGTCCAAGACTTATGAATGTCTGCAGCCAAAACCATGGAGAAATGAGGAAAATGGAGGTGAAAAACCTCAGGAAGCATGTGCAAAAAAGGCAGAAGAAATGCAGTGATTGCCACCACTTTCCACATCCATGTGGTCAAGAGTCCTTCTGCAGCTGGATGAGGAATTGTCCCCTGCACGATCATGGGGACAATGCTGACTTCCCTCAATGTCTCCATCTCTTTGGCCACACCAAACCCTTTTTCATTTTCAGCCTCTCCTCTTTCAGCTACCTGGGCTCATTCCTCTCAGCAAGCCTTGACGTGGTCCATGTCTATCCAAAGAGAAAAACCACAGTCCTTGGAGACCCAGTCTCCTTCCATCCAGTAACACTATGCAGAGCTAACCACAGCTGTAATTTACTGACAGTTAAACTGCTTTTATCTCTTTTCTTTTCCACAAAGTTCTCATACAATAATCCCCTGTCATATTTTTTACCAATAAAATATATGAATAGCTAATCTGATGGCTAACTACAGTGATACGGGATCTTCCTTTATAATGACTTCTACAGTGAAATAACAAAATCCCTATCAAAGACAATCTTTTTATGGCTGTTAGGAAGACTGTCTCTACCCTGATGCGTGCCAGAAATTTGGTTTTGCCTCCCTTGTCCCCTCATGAGACAGAAAATGGACTAAATTTAGAATACATACGATTACCAAGCATTTAACAACAGAAAACTTCCACTACATTGTTTAGCCTAGAGACATCCAAGTGCCAGAGCCAAGAAATGTTCTTCCCCACCTCCTTTTAGCCACAAATAAACCCCACACACTGAAAAAGAGAAGTTTTTAATAAAAATTGGCACTTCTGAGCTTGCAGTTGGTGGCAGATCCCTTCTCCAATCAATGACGTTACGTTGGACTGTGGCAGCAAGCGAGTGCCATGGAGGCTATGAGCAAAGCTGTGTTGGGTTTTGGCACTGGCCTAGCAATCCTAAAAAGCAGTTTGGTGTTTACAAAACAAGGCTGAGCTGTGTCCAGCTCTGGTGTGCTGGGCAGAGAGTGGGAATGAGGATGCTCCAGGCCATGTGCTGGAGGGTGAGGACAGACAGCGATCCCTGCCACTGACAGCACTGTCAGCACCCTGGCTGCAAAGTTTACAAAGGATTTTAAAAGTGCTCGAAGCTGTAAAATTATTTCAAAAATGCCAAAACCCTTGCTTGGTGTCAATAAGCTTCTTCATTTACCAGACGCTCATCTGCCCTTTCGCTCCTTCACCTTTCCCAATCCCTAACAGCTCCTGGAAAGCTGCATATAGATCACAGCCCCAAAAAAAACCACAGCCATGGGTGGACCTTATGCCGCTGGAGGATTTTCCAGGGATGGAAAGGGGTGTGGGGCTTGAGCAGGAGGACATGGGGTGTATGCCAAGGCCAGCACACCAAGGAGTCCCATACAAAGCAAATCCCAAGGAAGCTGCAGAGCTGAGAGGGGACTGAAGAGGTCTTGGAGAGCTGAGCAAGGAGATCTTCACAGAAAGAAACTTCTGTGCAAACTTCATCACAAAAAGCCATGTACAAACTCTGCCCTTGCCAGTGGGCTTGGGGAGATGAAGACTGACGATGAGGAGACCCAGGGCAAGGCCAGCATCTCTAGGAGCGGTCACCTGCACAGTGAGCCCAGCAGGCACTTCTAAATACCAGATCATAAATAACCAGGCACAAGGGGAGCTCTGCAGCCCTGACCAGCCCCAGCCCAGGTGCTGTTCTCCTAGACAGAAAGTGTTTCTGTGGGTTTGCCAATATTGCAACAGCATAGACAGGGTGAGAAACTGGAACCCTGTCCACAGAGCTGAAGGAGGCTCTTGTGCCCTTCCCTGCTTCAGGCCACATCTTCCCAAACCCCTTTCACATCAGACAGATGCTTCTGCTTATGGTTTCGTGGGCAACACAAGAACTTAAAGCACTTGGGAGGATGGTGGCTCATTACAGCAGGAACTTGGGTTCTCCAGAGGTAATTTACTGCAGGGAAAGACTTCCCAGCTGTGGCCAGAGCAGGAGGATTTTTAAATTACTTTCTTTATGTACCCAGCTCTGGGGGCTGGACCAGTCATGCATCATTGCAACAGCTCTTCTGAGTCCTAGATCTCCAGGTCATCAGGCCAGGTAGCTGGGAATGCCATGCCACTATCTCAACAGGGGAAGACTTAAGGAAAGTTCATTCTAATTAATTAAAATTGTGAATTTAAAGTGGATTAATTAAACTTCATTAAATCCCTGTGTAAACTCCTCACTCAGACTTTAAAGTGTCTTTATTAAATTGCTAAAGCAAAATTCAGCTAAACCAAATTAAGGCTGTTTTATTTCTAAATGACAGTGTCTACACGAGGAAGTAATGCAGTTTAGATAATCCACTTTAAAAGTTATTTCACATCCATTTCAATTGTCCCCGTGTAGACAAGCCTGAGGAATCCTGTCGCTCAAGAGCCTGTGTACAAATATGGGTAACAACAGGACCTTTTTGAGATTGCCTTTTTAGGACATTATTTCCAAATATCCTCATGGACAAGAGAGCAAAGAATTGATTGAGCAGAGAGGGGTTGTTTACAGTGGCAGCACAAGGGAGAATGGCTTTAACTGAAAAAGGCAGGTTTGGATAAGATTATTAGGAAAAAATACTTCCCTTTGAAGGTGGGAGGCCTTGGCACAAGTTGTCCAGAGAAGCTGTGGCTGCCCCATCTCTGGAAGTGTCCAAGGCCAGGTTGGATGGTGCTTGGAACTACTTGGGATGGTGGAAGGTGTCCCTGCCCATGGCAGGGGTGGGACTGGATGGGCCTTGAGTTCTCTTCCACCCAAACCATTCTCTGATTCTGTGATTTCCAGAGGGAATGGGGCAGGGAAGGACAGCACTCATCCATGGACTAACAGAGTACAATGGGACAAACATCCCTGGGAGATGGGGAGATGTGGAGGAAAGAAAGGGACATGCACAGCCAGGAGAGCATTTTGAAAATGCAGCTGTGCACCCAAAGTAGCTCTGAATGTATCACAGCGAGATGTTTCTGTTCCCAAGAGGGAAAAGTGGAGTTTAAGAAAGAAACAGTGGAGATGAGGAAAATGGATGGTGCTGGGCATGATGTCTGTAGTAGGTGCAGGGAGATGGCAGGTTCACAAGTCATGGTGACATTGGCACTGGAGTATGCAGAGACATTCCCTAATCCCACCAAAGCTGCACAGTGGAATGGGGAAGCAGCCTTGGACCCCTTCCCCATACCAGGCTGTACCCACAGCCCTCTGGCAACAAGGACAGGACTCTGGCTGCATTTGGCAAAGTTCATGGATTAGGGGCATCCATGTAGCCCACTGGGATCTGCACAAGGGAGTCTGTGGGGCAGCAGCACTGAGGGTCTCCTCTTGGCCAGCAGATCTACAACCCCTCAGTTTTGCAGGGAACAGCCATCAATGCCCAAAAATATATTTGGGGGGAGCTGAAAGCCCCAGAGAGTTCAGGTTTTGGGAGGGACCTGTCCCCACACTCTGGACAGCTGCAGAAGGCAAAGGGTTAAGGAAGCCCTGTGGTTTACAGTTTAGTAGCAGTCGCAGCACAGACCTTCACAGGGAGGCTGGAGAGGCTGGAATAACTGCTGGCTGGAGCTGCAGCATGTCCAGAGGCAACAGCAATAAAAACAGAGTGGATTACATCCCTTTAGAAACCCTCCGAAAAAAAAAAAAAAAAAAGAAAAAAAAAGAGGAAAACAAGAGAGTAGGGGAAAAAAAAAAAAAAAAAGGGAACGCCAGAAAGCGCAAACCACAGATTCTGTCTGTTGGCTGCTTTTTGATAAGCTCTGCTCCAAACACAATGCTAATGAGCGTAAGGGACATCCTCTGCATGGGGCGGCTGCTTGACCGCATTTTGTCTGCATGTGGCTGATTTCCTCACCCACTGCCAAGCCCCGTGGCATCGCTCCCCGCCGGGGCTTTTCCTTCGGCTCCTCGCCTGGCCTCGATCGTTCCCCCAACCTGCGTGAGTCAGCAGTAACCGAAGGAAAGGGTGAGGGGGGAACAAACACGCCTGGAAACTCTCCCTCCCAAGCATTGCAGGGTCGCTGCGCGCCGCCCATGTGAGCTCCGGAGCAGGGACGGGCGGCTTCTGAGCTCTTTTCATATTAACACCATATGATTATTTTGTTTTCCTGGTTGATCCCAAAGTCCACCCAGCTCCTGGTGTTAATTTGCCCTTTGCCAAAGCCAGAGCTGCCTGCCTTTATACTGCTGGGCTCTTTACAAACCCACTGGTGATTGCTTTCCCAAGGCATCTACTGGGTTGCGTATAATTCCTCTAATTAAATGTAAAGGAGAGATGGTTTGGTGGAGCACCATTCCATCATTTTCCCTCTTGCTTCATGCTGTGGACTTTAATGAGGACCTAAAACACCATCTTGACTTGGCTTTAGTTTCAGGCCAGATGAGCTTTGCTTGTTAAGACGGTCTTTGCTTGTCAGGAAAAATAGCTTTATTAAGGTCATGTAACGCGGAGGGTTTGATTAAAGCTAATCAAGGAAGAAAACCAGACCAGAGCAGTGTGAATCAAACTTACTGCGACATGTTTAACATAACTTCACCTCCCCTATCTGTTGAAAGCAGACAGAAGTAAGATCAGGTTACCCAGAAGAATGCCTGAGCCGGGGGAGCACATAGAGCACTGTACAACATCGTGTAGCACCGTACAGCATCCTACAACATTGTGTAGCACTGTAGGTACTGTAACACCGTACATTTACAGCACTGTACTGCCTTGTGTAGCACTGTAAAATGGCCTGTAACACTGTATAACATCGTGTAGCACTGTACAACCTCCTACAGTGCCCTACAATATTGTGTAGCACTGTAGGTACTGTAACACTGTACATTTACAGCCTGTACCGCCTTGTCCTGTAACACAGTACAACATCGTGTAGCACTGTACAACTTCCTACAATACCCTACAACATTGTGTAGCACTGTACAACCTCCTGCAGTGCCCTACAATATTGTGTAGCACTGTAGGCACTGTAGCACTGTATAGCACCATATAGCACTGCACAGTGCCATACAGCACCACAAAGCACCACAGAGCAGCGTTGTGCAGAGCTGCACAGCATCTCAGAGCAACAAAGCACAGGGTACAGCACGGCAGAGCACTGCACAGCTCTCTCAGCGCCATACAGCACTCATATATACATATATATATATAAATATATATATATGGCCTCATATAGCACCACAGCTCTGTACAGCACCATGCACATGCAGCGTAACCCATGCAGGGCTTCCTGGGAGTGACCCGGCCAAGTCAGCCCTGCTCCCAATCCTTGTTAGCCGGGCTCTCCCAGCACAGGGTAATTGCCACACGGCGGAGCGGAGGCAGCCGGGCTGCCCTGGAATGCTCACCGTGCCAGCTGCTAATCCAGAGGGGTTCTACACTCAAATAATGGGACATGACAGCAAGGGCCATGCTCCCCACAGAAAGTGACCCCACCCCTGAGGTTCCTCTGGGTTGTTTTATTAAGGGGATGAGAGTTTTACGGAAAATGCAGGGATGTTTTTCAAATCCAAAGGGCTGTCCCGTCACCGAGACTCATTATGGAGGCGCCTCCGTTTTGGATTTACTGGATATATTTTTCCATATTTTCCTCTAGGGAGCCACAGCTGGGAGCTTGCCCTGCTCCCTCCACACACACCAACCACTGGGCTCTTTGCTTTTACTTTTACTTTGTCTTTACTATGAGGCGTCAACAAATGAAGTCAGGGCGGTCCAAGAAAATAATTTGGGAGAGACAGGGAAAAAACAAACTAGATGCTGGTTCATCATTTTGGAGATTTTCTGAGAAACTACAACTCCAGGCAGCAGCCAAACACCATCAGCCAGGCCCTTGAGCTCCTCTGGCTGCAAAACATCCATGCTTTGGAAAACAGGGATGAACTCGAGCCCTCTGCACACACAGAGACCGAGGGACATTGTCCCACCTGGTGGTGTCTGGGTCCTGCTGAAGTGTCCCCCAGCTGCCAAAAGTAAAACCACCAGTCCAATCTCCTCCACTTTTTGGTTTTCTCCTGAGCCCCTGGGTGGAAGGAAAACGCTGACGGATGTTTGAGACGTGAGCGGATTAAGCTGCAAGGTACAAGCTCTCACAAGCAAAAGCAATTAAACCTGGGCTTTTTGTTGTTGGGGTTTTTTTTTCAAGAGAGAAGTCAGAAACTCAACACTGTGGAAGGGGCTTTTTAAGGATAATTTTCTCCAGAGAAGTTCAGGAACTCCAAACATACACAGGGATATCCTGCTTAGGACAAGGCTCAGCATTAAAACAACACAGTCTAAACAAAAACGTGGGACTACTCCCCTGCTCCAGCCCCGCCGCTCGGCGAAGGATGGACAGGAAATTACCAGCAGTGGCATGGGGGCTGCTGCCAAGAGGCAGCACGGAAACAAAAGACCCTCTATTGTGTAGGAAAACCTGACATCCATCCCCTCTGCTATACTCTGAACTCCCATAAACCTTTCCTGTGAGATATGATTTATGGGAGCTTTCCATATTTCCAGTGCCCTGCGTTGTGCCCCCTCCAGCACACACAAGTGGGATCTGCCTCGACACCGAGTTTCACACCACTGCCAGCCTTGAAAGCCTGGATTTCTCCTGATTTCTTCTCCTTCTCCTCTTGCAGCTACCCCACAAAGTGCTGTTAAGAAAGTAAATGAGATATTTGCCCTGTCACAAGGCAGCAGCCGCCCTGCATTGCACAAAGGACTCGATTTGCTCCATTATTCTGTCCTCCTTCAGCACAAAATAAGGTGCTTTTTTTGGTAAAACAGTAATATTTTATATTTCCCCATTTCTTTTTGAAGCTATACACTGTAATTGACTAACGGGTCACTCTCAATTAATTATATTTAACAACTAGAAGCTGCAGAGCAACGCTCCCTCCCCCAAATTATGTCCTTTGGTTATTTAAATAGGTGCAAGTAGAGGGATGGGAGAAGGAACAAGTCGGTAAAGTATCAGCTGTGGAAGTTCGTTGGGAACTTTCCAAAACCCTACATCTGCTTGGCAACAGCTCAGAAAAGGATATGGTTACTCTTTTAACAGTAACACAGCTTTCCCAGGCTACAATATATGAAAAACAGCTTACCCCGGAGCAGGCAAGGGCCAAGACAGAGCTGCAAACCCCCCCCTGGCCCCACTGTGGGACTCCATCACCTCCCCAGAGCCAGTCAGGGACCAGGAAAAATGTCCTTGGATGTGGGAGCCCCCCTCAAACCCCTCCCCAGCACCCTGGGGTGGGCTATGCAGCCAGGAACAACTCGGGGCTGGAGAGGGGGCTCCCACTCCAACTTTTTGGGGGGAGAATCACAGCACGGCTCTTGTCAGCATAAACCTTCATTCACCACAAACAACACATCTAAAGGCACTGTTTATAATTATAGCATTAATTGATCTCTCATTTATTTTTTTCCAGCTGCTAATTAGAGAGATAATATCTCGGGTGCTTTACGAGCATTAGAAGACTTCGGCTCGCATGGAGATACTTCTGCCGAGGAAAGCAGAGGTGGATGGAGCAGGGAGCAATCGCTCTGCAAAGAGAAATGATTTGCCACAGTTGGGTGCATTTTTTATATTTTAATTAATCTTGCTTTAGTCCAAAAGAAAAGAAAGAAAGAACAACTTCCCGCAGCCTGTTCTGCGATACGAGGGCAGGGAGGCATTAGGAAGATTTAGTGCCTCTGACGGGTCAGGAAAACACGGGGAAAAAACAGAAAGTAAAAACAATAGCATGGGAGAAAGGGGGAGAGCGTTTGACACAGGATAAGACACCTCTCCATGGCACCGAGAGAGGGACGGGGCTGTCCCAGCTCTCCCGCACCAGGAGGGGTCTGCAGGGAGCATCCCGGTGCCCCAACACCCATCCCAGGGCTCGGCACGCTGCCGTGGCTCCTCCGAGGACCGGGATCTCTGCCGGGGCGGAGGGAACACGCGTTGAGATGTAGTTTTACAACTAGGTGAAAGTTCTCGCAGCGGCAGGACGCGCGGCTGGCACTGCCTGGTGTGACCCATTTCTCAAATAATTACAGCCTGAGTCACAAACCTGTTAAGACCCAATTAACAAAAATGTTATGCATCAGTGATGTGTGTTTTGTCCAGAACTTTTAATTCCACAGTTTTTCCAAGTAAATTCTCTCTCTTTATTTTCTAGTCATTAAATCCCCTCCCCTGGGTGCGAGTGGTTGCCTTCCCATTGTGTTGCGAAAGGGTTAGCGGGCCAAGAAGTCAGAAGGAAAAGGGTGTCATTACTTCTTGCCACTTTGTGGTAGGGAAAAAAAAAAATTAGAAATAAACTCTTGCTGCTCCCAAAGCCGGCACGAAGCCCTGGAGACGCCCCAGGGAGGGTGAGAGGTCGGGCTGTGCTCAGCCGGGGGGTGATGGTGAGGAAGGGCCTTGGCTCTGTCCTGGCCTGTGCAGACGAGGGGAGGCAGTGGAGAGGATTTTATTTGGCAGATGGGTGCAGCTATTGAGCTTATGCAGTAGTGGGTTTTTGGCTGCCCGAGTGGGTAGCCTGTTGTTTACTGTTTATGGATTTGTCAGTTTTAATTATTGTGAAGTGCCCAGATGCTCTGGCGGCCAGTGCCATAAGCATTTAGGGAGCAAATATATAACGAAATGCACTTGAAAACATCCCTGCTTCCTCCCGTCCCTCTCCTGCCCAGCTCTGGGACACCCCATGGCACCAAACACCAGCTCTCTTGGGTGCACTGTGGCCGTGCAGGACTGCAGGGCATGCAGTGCTCCCACTGTTCCAGGGCTGTCCTGCATTATTCCGCCTTGGAGCTGCAGCTCCATCAGCACCATCCCTGCAGCAAACACAGGCTGCCGGCACCGGGGGCCCCCCGGATCCGCGTTTCACCTTTCCTACCCCACTGCAGGCCCCGGGCATGCAAATCTGGAAGCAGATCTGCTTCCTTGCACCTTTTTTTTTCTTTTCTTTTTTTTTCTTTTCTTTCACCGTCCATCTTTTTAAGGTTATTGGACTCTGTTTTCTATAACGAGGTTACGTGCATGGCAAATAGCATAAATGCATCCCAGACGGGGCCGGTGAGGAATGCTCCCCCCGGTTACACATGGACTTTTCATCTGCGGTCGCGGGGCTGCGAGTGGCCGTCTCCAAGAGCTCCGTAGCCCGCTCCTTCCTGACTCCATTGTAATCCATATTCCTCCTCCCTACGCGAAATGCTGCGCTAGATAAATTCCACTGTATTTCAGAAAGTTTTCCACAGCTCCCTAAGTGTTTCCATATGACACTGGGCTCTACAGGTAACTTGAGTTGAAGCCATTCCTTAAGCAAAACTCCCTGTAAAATTTTCCACTATCTCAGCAGTACTCTATGTGCTGTCATTAAAGCAGAGCACATATATTTCGGAGCAGGATTTGCCGTGATGTCGGATTGCTCAGTGAGCCCCAATTAAGGTTTTTATATATTTTTATATTTTTTTATTAAAACCTCCTCGCTCAGGTCTTTCGCCTGTTCATTCACTGAGGTCCTTTTTAAGGGGGGAAGATGCAGCTTTCTGAGCCATGCAGGGCGCAGGCTCAGGCTGGGAGCGGCGTGGATAATGCCAGCCTTGTTCCCGCTGCCTTTTCACTCTGTTCCCAACCCTCCTTTTTTCCATCCATTTCCCCAGGAACGGCAGCGAACCCTAAATTGCAACCACCTGCTCCATACATCATCCTCAGACCTGGCAAGCCCAAAACAGCAGCGATGCTCAGCATTCCTGCAGGGAATTGCTCCCCAAAACGCTCAGCCCCCGGTCCCCAAGGATGGCAGCAAAACTGCTGCACGCATAAAAGAGTTTAATTTTCCAATAGGCTTATGCCAAAAGAGTGCCTCCTGTTCTCTAGGAAGCTCTCAGCAGTGATCGAGAATCTCCAAAGCAAAGGCAAAATGCATAATTTCAGAGCAAAGATCCCTAAGGATGGAGGAAAAACCCCGAGCTGTGCAAACAGGATCGCAGTGCCCTGTGCATGCAGCAACTGCAAAACATCTGGCTGGATTCTGGCGAGAGAGAGAATCCAAGATGGCAGGAAAGATTAATGATTTTGTAACTTCTTCTGGTTTCAATGAACTTCTCTCTGGTTATAATCAAGGTTTTCAATGGAAGATTGGCTGCACGCTGGGCAGCGGTGAGCTGAGGTGGGGTGCTCTGTCTTTGGGAATGACAGAAGTACTCAGCCAGAAACCCGACTTGTAACCATCCTGCAGAGCCCGTTATGCTCAAATGGCTGTTTTGCCACTGGTTTAATTAATAAGCCATATTATTGGTTAATTTTATACCGTCCTGAACTTTTGTCAAGGAAAAATTGGTTAATTTTACAGTGAGTGGACTTGATGCGGCAGAAATAATGAATAAACAACTTTTTTAAAGGTACAGACTCGCAGCTTTGCTTTGTTTTGTGCAAACCCTCTGATTTTATTACACAAATGACGTCTATTATTGATAGACTCCTTAACAGAGTATCTCCCCTGTCTTCAAACTTCTTTTTAAAAATCTATTAAACACCCTCCTCCCATCCCAGGGTTTTACACATGCAAATACATCCCCAAACAGTTTTAATTCTATTTTTTCCCCTCATCTATCTCCCTGCTTTCCAGATGGACCACCAGCTTCCCACTATTGCCAGCAACAGCTTGCGTATTGTTTGTTTAAAACAAAGATGACGCATTAAATATCATACACGACGTGAGGAGAGGGGCTAAGGATGGTACTCTGGAACCAAAATCCAGTCCAGCACAGCGTTCCAAAGGTCAGTATGTGCAAAGGGATCCAGGATCTGGCCATCCTCTACCTTTGGGGAAGGCGCTTCCCTTCCAGCCTCGAGGATCCGCTGCCTCCAGAGAGAGTTAAACTTGTGCGAACATTCTCCAAATTATACAGGCTAACCAACAATTATGTCATTTCATTCAAACATTCATTCACCCGTCATGTGCCCAGATTAAACAGTAACACTTTGTTTGAAACATTCTGCTGAAATTAGCAGACCAGAGTTGCCTTCACCTATATTTAAGCACTCAGCCCCGCGCCGAACGTAGCCTCGCCTGAACTCCAACGGGTTTAGGCAAGTTTAGCACTTTTATGTGAATCAAAGCCGTGCTTTTGTATGCTGCACATGGTTATTAGACGGGTAGCAATAGCTCTATACAGATATAGTCACAGGGATATGGAGCTGTGAAGATTTGCAGGAAAAATTACAGGAATTTGAGAAGAATGTAAAAACCTGAAAAAGAATTATGAACCTAAGAAGAGGTTTATGTTCACTTATAGTGCCCCCAAAAGTAGTTTCAAGCTGTGATAAGAGGAAACAATGCAAAAAAGCTGCAGTTGTGAGGGACCAGAAAAGGCAGAATCTGAGTGTAGGGCTTGAAGTTTTGCACTTTTTCCTTCTTCAAGGACAATGATCTGAGACATGGGTTTTCTGAGATACGGATTTTAATCACTGTACTTTGCTTGAAAGCAGAATTGCAGCCACAGCAGCAGCCCTCTGCTCCAGGCTCATCCATGATCTCCCAGCCATGGGACACCGGCACCCCTCACCGCCAGCACGTGTCACACAAGGCTACGGAGCTCCAGGATGCCCAAGGCTGGCATTAATGCTAAAATCTGCAGTGCTACCAACATCTCCAAGATGCCAGTTTGCTGCCATCAGCTTTGTGTGACAGGAGAGAATAGCAGGCAGATTGCGTATCTAATGAGCCACACATACTGAAAATCCACAGCAATCTCTGGAATACATGTGGATTTGTCTAAAACTTTAAAATATGGCCTGGATGGTGTCCTGACTGCCAAAACCACAATGAATTCACTGTTACTGTCACTAATCTCCATGTATGTTACATATGGTTGACATTTTTCTTTAACTCTCATATTTTTTGCATGTGTGCGTATATAAATAGGGTAGGAGGGAGGCGAGGAGCAGGCAGACAAACAAACAACCGGCTGGGATGCACAACGTTCCCATTAGGCATTGGAAAATTAGTCCAAAGTGTGTTATACAAATCTGCAGAGCCCCAAACAGCACGTTTTTGAGCATAGGTGAAGTCTTGGTCCGTCCTGGGAAGTCAGATGTGCCTTCTTGGCCTTATGTTAGAGTGTTCATCCCAAAGTTGGAAGGGATACTCCAAGTCCTGCTGAATGCAGTGGGAATCTGGAGGTGTTTTAATATGATACAGGGCAATTACTCCCCTTTGTGTGTTTCTCCAGGTTATTGGTTTAAAATATTTATAGAATCACAGAACGGTTCAGGTTGGAAGGAATCTGAAAGCCCATGCAGTTTCACTCTCCTGCCATGTGCAGGGACATCTTCCACTATCCCAGGATGCTCCAAGCCCTGTCCAAACTGGCCTTGGACACTTCCAGGGATCCAGGGGCAGCCACATCTTCTCTGGACAAACTGTGCCAAGGCCTCACCATACTCACAGTTGGGAATTCCTTCCCAATATCCCATCCAGCCCTGCCCTCTGGCAGTGGAAGCCATTCTCTGTGTCCTGCCCCTCCATCCCTTATCCCCAGTCCCTCTCCAGCTCTCCTGGAGCCCCTTTAGGCCCTGGAAGGAGCTCTTAGATCTCCTGGGACCTTCTCTCCTCTAGGCTGAACACCCCCAGCTCTGCCAGCCTGGCTCCAGGGCAGAGGGGCTCCAGCCATTTAATACACACTTCATCTTAAAAGATTTGATATTCATATGATACACATTGCCTTGACCACCTGATCAGAATATGAACCCTTGCAGAAACAGGAATAAATCTCCTTTCTCTAGCAATGCAATATTGCATGGTGTGCTGGCAGAAGAGTTGTATGTGAACTAAGAAATAATATTTCATGCATTCCTTTTACTTTCTAGGTAAATTTATGCCAGATTTTTTTCCACTACAGCGTTACGAGTGGCACTGCTTATCTCTGTTTCCATGCACTTATACCAGACAGTAGGTCAGCTGAAAACTTTGTTTACTGCCTGAGAAGAAGCAAATAGTAGTCATGCATGGTTGGCAGGGGCTCACGGTGTGATATATTCACTGCTGTTATATGGCTCATCATATAATTTAAGTCTACTGTAAACAGTCTATTTATGATACACATCCCGTTTGGACATGCAAATTCCTTGGCTTGTAAGAACAGCATTACAAAGATGGGTATGTTCCTTCTACCACGTGGTGCTCACTGCTGGTAAGCTTAATAATGAAGTGAACATGGTTCTAGAAGAGGAGAAGACGTCTCTTAATTTTTACTTGAAATAAACTCAACAAAATCTCACGCTAGGTATTTCTTTGGTGGCTATTTCCCAGGAGATCTATTTGCCTTCCCTTGCTTTTATCCCAAGCCTTTTCCTAACAGGTTACTATCTTAGGACATCCTAGAGCAATTTGCTTCTCTTCTCTGTAAAGCTATAACCTCTTAGATGATGCTGCAGGGATGGTATCCACAGCAAAACAAGGGCATCAGCAGCTCTACTCAAACACAGAGAACAGCACAGGCAAGGTCTCTAGAGCTGGGTGAAAAATTCTGCAGTCAAAAAAAGCAGACAGTTCCACCCCCCCCAAGGTCCCCAGGACTGTCACACCAAGGACCCTCCCTGTCGAGTTTCTCTCTTTCACCACATCATGTTCGTGACAGCTCACACCCCTATTTTGGGAAGAGCACACCCTAAGCACTGTTACTGTGATGAACCCCGATGCTGTGCATGAGCCCTCTCTTTCTAGTCGGCCTGACAGACCATTTTTGGGTTTTATTTTCCTCCTTTCCAATTGCCATTCAGATTTTGCAGAAGACACTCCAGCAGCCACACAGCACAGACCCAGGAACACCCCCCCTGTTTGTGCACTGCACTGCATTTTGGACAAAGAGGCTGCAAGTACATGTGTCAAAGCCAAAAATGCTGGCTCTTATAATTTTTTTTAAAAAATAACAAAACTTTTCAAGAGTTCTGGGTTGTCTAAAGCCAATGTTTCTCATAAAAGTCATGTGGTAATGTTCTCTATGCATGCCAGGGGAGAGCAAATTTCAAAGCATTTCTAAAACCCTACCAGTTAGGATCCTACCACTCAGTCCTCAAAATTGTTCTTCTCCCATGACTTTAAACATACTTTTAAAAGGGATGTGTCAGTAGCAAAAGGCATTGGGAATCTCTGGGCTTTCTGCAGGTGCATGTGGAGGCACGGGAGGAATGGCCCCAGCCCCGTCCTCCAGAGAAAGCACTGCCGTGTTCCTGAGAACAAGGACAGCATTATCCCGGGCACAGCGTCCATCCCAGCAGATGGGCAGTGGGGGAGAGGGTGTCATCCACTCTCATTTTTGAATATAGCAGACAGTTTTATAGATTGCTACATTTGAGTTCCTACATTGCTGTTGTGTGCTCTGATCTAGGCTGGTAAATGCCTTGTGCAAGCCAAGAACAATGGTAACGGTGATAAACATCAGTATCTGTGCTGTGTCTGGGCTGGGCACAGCAGAAACACACACAGAGTGTCTGCGCTCCGGAAACTTTAATATCGTCAGCAGACAAATGGAAAGAAGAAAAGAAACAGCGGCGCTCCCACTCACGTTCCTGACGAGCTGTGCTGTTGCAGAACCAGTTAAATAGTTTGCCCAAGGCCACAAAGAAAGGCTGTGGCAGAGCTGGAAGGGCACCCAACCTCTGCACATTTCCAGCCACGTGCACCAGTCCAGTGCTTTCTCCTACCAAAGATTAACATATTCAATACTACTCTGAGTACCTCTGAATAATTGTAACCACCACTTACTTTCATCTGAGTGGCTGTGAAAAGCTACATCATCCTTTGGTTTAATTTCTTTCCCCAGGAAGAATTGCATTTGAAAAGAGCACGAGCAAGTCTGGACCTGCTAATTACACTACAGTACCAGGACAGAAAAAAAAAAAATCATATAAAGGTATTCCTGACGTTATATATACTCATGTCAGTCAGGGCCTCTATAGAGCCAGAAAGCATTGACTGCAACTTCCTTAAAGTAGACCTTACAAAAACACAGCTGGTCTCTGAGTAGTTGTAGGTATTTTGTGGCCATTTCATGATTATCATAGTGGTTAAAATCTGTCACAGAAGGTGCAAGAAGAGATGGTTTGTTCTTCACAGGACTGGACTCATCTTCAAAAAAAAAAGAGTGGTGAGAAAAGCATGAGGGAAGGATGGCAGTGAGCACCTTGATGGTAACAAACTCACTCAAAACTTGCCCCCTTCTCCCCATCTGTGCTGGAGCCCATGTGAAAACTGATTTTGTCAGCCAGAAAACAGGGCTGCATTCAGCCTTCACCAGCCCGTATGTTCCAATGCTCAAAGACAACCCACACTATTCATTAAATTTCATAAATTAAAATTTATGGCAGGTATATGTGTAATTTAAATCATTTAACGCATGCAATTTATGCCAAATAACAAAGAAAAATATTGCATGATGCCAGTTCTGATTAATGTGATCAAACTTTACGTTTCTTTGGAGCTTCTCCTAATGAAGGGCAAGCAGAAAATTCCCCTCACTAACAACTTCCCAGCTCCAGCTTTACTTTCTAGTGCTTTTCCTTGTAGCACACATCATTCATTTTGCTGAGCAACTACATTCACTCCTATTAGGCAGCTATTAATTACTGGGCCCTAATGGCAAGGTGACAGTGCATTGCCTTGCCATCGAGAAGTGCAGATCGGAAAGTTCACCAAGAACCGGGTTTGGAATAAAAATGAGGTTTTTGTATCCTCATCTTCTCCTTCTTGAGTGAATTGTGCACAGGATGGACACCCATGCCCAAATGGCCAGAGCAGGGCTGGGGGTGGAAAGCTGGTCCCTGGCTGTTCAGGATGGCTGAAGGAATTGCTCTGTGCAGTGCCTGACCTGCACAGCTGGATTAGGATTGCTGTTGACAGGCATCCCAGGGAGAAGGGGAATAAGAAACAAAGAGGCAGGGAAACCCGAAGGTCCTCTGGAAAGGAGGGGAGGAAGTGGACTATCCTCTTCTCATTGCATTTGGAAACAGATGTTCTCAATATCCCCAGCTCCAAAGGGTAGGAAGTGGTGAGCACAACTTGGGGAGCGCGGGTACTCTTGGCAAACATCACCAGCTTGTTTTTTTAACTTTCTGGAGGACTAAAATGAATAGTGGTTTTAGTGGAATTTGAATCTGTCCATGGCATCTTCCTATCTGCTTTTGAGATCTGCTTCCTCCCAGAGCCCTGGAGGAAGAGCCCAGCTGAGGGAGCAGCGAGCTGGTTTCACAACACGTGAAACTCAAGAAGGGTATCCGAAAACCCACACCTCAAATTGAGCTCTTCCACATTTCCAGAGCAGATGTTACAGGGACCAACAGACTCTTGTGCCTCTATTCATCCCCTACACGCACTTTCCTCTTTAAAGGCATCTGGGGTCTGTTCTGCCATCGCCGTGTCAGGATTTATGTATATCGCTCCCATTAGTGTTAATGGTAGTTAGACACATACAGCCATTCCTCTCACACTTCAGGAAGACAACAGAGCCTTATGGGTGAAAAGTTTGCTATTAAGGATTCTTAATACAATGGAAACATTCTGTCTCTTTTAATTGTAATTTACGTCTAAGTGTAACTGCTCTGGGTTGGGAAAACCAGGATTCAGTCCAATTCAATTATGCAATTCTTGCCACCTGGTAAGCCTTGTTATTTTATAAAGAGTACTGTAGTAGAACTGGCAGATTCATTCATGTTCAGAGCGTAAGCGCCCTACACTGTGTAATCACTGGCTCATAAAGGAGAGCGCCACACGAAAGTCAACCGCTCAATTATAACGCAATCTTTAAAAAGGAATATGCAAAACCACGAGGCGAGATTCCTCTTTGGTTCAGCTGGTTTACAATTACAAGTTCACTGGGGTCTTTGCTTTGCAAAGCTTTCCAGTACAGGTTCAGTCTCGAGTTAAACCTGAGCTCAACGCAGGGCTCTGGTGCAGCTCAATCGATCAGCACCTACTTGCAGACGCCGGCGGATAATCTCCATCCAGAGGGCATTGCTGGGAGGGGATGCTAAATCACAGGCCTGCAGGAAGGGTTTTATTGGGCTAATGCACATTCACTCTGACTTAGCTAATGAAGCTGCAACAAGATAATACAGGAAAGAAAAATATGGCCCCGGCGACTGGGAATGCTTTCATTAGCACCAGCACACAGGCACCTGACAGCCCATCAAAACCCCGTGCCACCCTCCATCCCCACAGGCTAACGAGCTTGCCCATATCCCACTCTGCTCAAACCCCTCAGCATCACAGCACTGACTGCTCCTATCAATGGCAGAGGCACAGAAAATATAATTTTTTGTAGTAGACAGTGAATAGGTGTAGAAAAAGCTGGCGGAAGAGTTTTAACCTACACGGGGGAGCAACCGTCCAAGGGAAGAATTTTCCTTGCTTTCATCAGCTTTGGCCAAGCCTCATCCATCCTTTTTTGCCTGCTGCAGGCACTGACCAGGAGTCGGATGTTCAAAGGATGTGGATCAGAGGGCAGGACCAAGACTCACCTACAAGCAGCGGAAGCTTCTCTAAACCTACACTCCATAAAACCATAAAATCCATAAAACCATAAAACCATAACAAGAAGGGTAGTTGTGTTTTTACTAAATAAATAGTATCTGAAGTTTATTTTGCAGTTTTCTCTCTGCATTTCTGCATTCCAAGCTAACAGCCAAAATTTGCAGTAGCCTCAGAAAGTTTGGAAACACTCGGGAGGACCCAGGTGGACTGACCAGCTCTGCCACGGCAGGGACAGAGGGTCTCTGCTCATCATGGCTATTGTCACTGCTGTCATTTGGCCTCTTCACTCCATTCCACAATTCAGGATGAGAATTTTCAGCCCATACTGGACGTCTGCTCCCAGCCAGAGCAGGCTAAGCCAAGGTTTGCTTGCATGTGCAAAGGAGAGGGATGAGGGGGACAGAGCCAGGGTTTACCAATTCCATAAATACTCCAGGAACTCCTCACCTGACAGCTCTGCACCTCTGACAGCAACAATAGGATGCTTTGAAATTTCACACCTTGTAAATAGGAGAAGCACAGCCCAATCATAAAAATGTAAAGTATTAATTAATAGTATAACTTCAGTTTGTATTCCAGCTCCGACATAATGAACCTGCCAATTTTGATTGCAAAGTGAAAACTCATCTCTTTATTTTGGACAAATAGGGTTAAGCTTCTTAAGCAATTCTTTGTTGTTTTGACTTCAACAATTTATGCAAATGAGATGTTAATTAGGGTAATTGTAACTTAAATTATGCTTGTGTAAACCTCTCCATTGGTAGGAAAGTGTGGGAATCCAGACAACTGGTATTTAAAGCAGCTGTACTAACTCACTTCTGAAAGCAAAGCATACCAAGATCACTTTCATGTCTTTACAATTTGTTTTTATGAGGTGATAACATTTTTACAAATACCATCATTTTTGCTTTTTTATATTGTAAGTGACAGTCTGACATTTTACAACTGGCTTATTGAAAACAAGAATTGAGCACTCTCGCTGTAACGGACATTAACTGCTCAATAGAGATTCACATGCTAATGAGGTGAGAGGGGCTCCAGAAAGTTTTGATAAATGCGACACACACTCTAACTAGCAGTGAATGTGAGTTGACAAAGAACATCTACACCAGGGTTCAATAAAATGTAACCCTTTAAATTAATCATACTGGCAGTATTTAATAGAATGCACAACAATCTCTTTTCTGATGGCTATAAAGCAGAAGAAATGCAAAGTCTCGACAAATGAAAGTTCCCACATTTCCCTCTTCACACTGCTACTTCCATTCGAACTGCGACAATTGGTAAAAAAAGGTAGTTACTGTAAATAACAAAGTAGGAGGTTTAATTGTTTCCTTCTTTTAAAGCAGGATGCTTTTCTTCACATTTATTTGTCTGGATTCTATTGAGCAAATACCCCGACTTGAAAGATTGATCATAAAAAGCATCACCAGTTGCGCTCGGAAGGAAGTTTAAGGATACCGTCGGAAGGAAGTTTAAGGATCCCATACAGCAAAGAGAGGCTTAAATGACCAGCTTTCTGCCGGGCCTTTTTTCAGCCCAAGTTGGCAATTTTTTTCCTTTCACTAAATATAGCTCGAAGGAAAATACGCCACAGCAGTTAATCAGAAGCAGAAAGCAAAGTTCAGAGGCTCTGTTCACACTGAACTCCCCAGACTTTGCTGAGATTTGCTCCAGCGAGAGGCAAAGCTGGAACTTGAGCGCCAGCATCCAAGCAGGGGAGGTGGAAAAATTTTCATCCCAGTTGTCTTATGAGTTTATTTTTTTATTTATCTGTCCTGCCAGTCCTGACCCAATGACACCAACCATTGCATGTGAGCTTGCGAGATCTCAGGAAATAAAACTATTGGAAGGCCAATCACCTTCACACGTTACACTAAGGTGTTATTTCTTCCTAAAGTGACAATCCTTAATACCCTTTTTGGGTTTAGCCCGTTTTAATCTTGGCAGGAAGTGTAAATCTGTGTGCTCAGCAGCATCACAGCCTTGCTGGCTGTCAAAATTTTGCCTCCGCCAATGCTTGAGAGGTATTCTTGTCATTTCACTGGGGTAGGAGACTTCTCTGTCTGACATACAAGATCTCCCCAAGTAGTACAACTTGCCAAGACACCGGCACACATACCCAGCTCACTGCCTTTCATTTTGGTAACTCAGACTTGCTCTCTCAGCAGCTGCCGGAGGGCTCTATGCAACACAAGGAGGGAGAGAAAAGGAAAATATCTGCGAATGAACCCAGAAAAATACTCTCCACCCCTCTCCCTGTTAGCTTCGGACTTTATGAGCTCACTCCAGCACATGCTGAAGTGCTCGGCAGCGAGCGCTCGGGCCCTGAGCCTGCGTATCCCAACACGTGGCCGTGCTCCCCGAGAGGCGTCGGGGCTGCTGGGCTTCGCTCCGCGCAGAAATGGTGAGCCTGGAAACGCGAGCGAGCGGAGGAAGGCGTGCTGCAGCTCCGGAATGGCCATTTAGCCAAATTGCATACCTGTGCTGTGTCAGCTATATGGTAGATTCATCTCATTCCATTGGTCTAATGGATAGCAATTGAATTTAATTAGCAAAACTACTTTGACTTAGTCTCATACTGTGCTGAATGTAATGAAATCTTTCTCCTCGCTCTCTCTCTCCCCTTTTTTTTTTCCCTCAAATAAAGAATGTCCTTAACTGCATTCCACCGTTAGAATATTAAAAGCTATATATGTTACTCTTAAGGACAGAGTACAGCCATCCCCTTTCACAGGCTTTAGATTTAGTTATTGTATTACATAACATAAAATAATTAAAAAGATACTTCGATAGTTACACACAGTATAAATTCAATTACCGCGATGTCTCCATTAAAAGCACTTTTATAGTATGAATAAAATGCAAATCCTCTTTAGAGATCGATACCAGAAACATAATTCTATGCTTCATCCTGAGAAGGAAGTTAGCCTTAATAAATCATCCCCTTAGATTAAAAAAATAAAAGCGTTTCAAAGATTTGTATTTGAAGGCAGTTCTCTAAAGTAGACATCCTGGTCTTATTTCTGCTGGACTCATTTTTTAGCAGTGAGGTTCACGGGCTGCACCTCCTGCTTCTACATAGAACCCCTGCCAAGGAGAAGAAAAGCCCCAGCCACATACGCCGGCGCCGCGTTTCTGGATTTATTGAAACGCCCTGGGATCCAGCTCCGAGAACTTTGCAGAAACTTGTCCCCCCCAAAATAAAATGTAAAGCAATTCCTCCAGATGAGTTTGGAGGGAATGTTCCTACCAAGCCTAACTTTTGCCTGGCTGGGCACAGCGAGACAAGTTCCTATGATTGATTATCGTGGTATCTCTGGATCTCTGACTTTGAACCATAACCTTTTTTGCACACAATGACAGTTGGGACCTACCATTTGCCATCTGTAGAGATGGTGGGGGAGAAAAGGACTTCGCTTACATTAATCAACCAATTAAGAACAGACTTAAACAAAACACTAAAGCATAATAAAAACCTGACTGCTTAATAGCTTTCTACTCTTAATAGTTGCCTTCCTGTAGTCTGCTGATGGGAGTAGCATCACTCTGCCCGGTCCCCGTCCGGGACAGGGTTCTGGTTCTGGGGCTGGGCGCTATCTCATCTTAAATGGAGCTGAGGGTCCTCTGTGCTGGACAAGACCAAGACCCCTACAGCAAAAGAAAAATAAAAAATAGAAAAGTTTGGAAACACAAGTTGTAAATCACAGTCATATAATGTAGCTGGGCTCTCCTGTCAACTGCGACTGTTAGAGAATTATTTTAGTGAGTGCAAAATTAGTAACTAATCAAAGACACAAATCACTGCTTCAGGAAGAATTAACCTTTTCTCTCAAAGCTTGGGGCACTATCCAGGGACTCCAGATATTTTGTCACTGCCCTCCCCTTGTGGCTGGCAGCACATCCTGAAGGAGAGACTGAAATAGCAGCTGAATAACAGGGGGTGAACTCGGCTGTTCCGATGAGGCTCTGGAGGGAAGAGATCCAGAACCCAGTCCCAACAGCTCAGAGCCTAATTCTGCTCTCAGGGATGGTGGGTTAAACTACTCATGTTCAAAATGGCAGAGAAATCTGGCTTTCTATTGGGAGTTAAGCAGATACCTTGTGCAATACACGCTCTGCACTGCGGCAAAGAAGAGAGACCTCCACATTTCTTGTTTGCATCTGCAGCTGATGAGGTTGCTAGGCCAAGACTAATAAACTTGGACCAGTATCACCAAGAGGCACCACAGCAGCATCTTGAACAGCTGCTTGTTTCTGTTGCCTCTGGGTACCCACCAGTGCAGCCCTTAGGAGACCTCTTGGATCATCTACTTAGTGAAGCTCTAGGAGACCATGCGTTCACACTGATAAAAAATAACACAGTTATTGGAAGGAATCATCTCTAAATCCAGGCATTTCATACATGTCTGGATATTTCTAAATCATCCCTCCACTGTGTCCTGCAAACGCAGGCAGAGTGTGTTCTTGGTAAGAGATGAAGTGTATTTACGTCAAGGTGTACAAAAAACCCTTAAATGACTCAAGATCCGAGCAGCCAAGAAAACGTACAGTGTTACTGCAATGAACATGTTTTTGTGATATTTAATAACTGAAATTTGGAACAAATTTGCAGAGGTTGGCCAAGATGGTCTCTCCATCCTCGTGCTTTACGTCTCTTTGTCTATTGTTCTTTTTAATATATTGCATCTGTAAAAAAAAATTGCAACCTACTTTATACAATTACTACACTGAAGTCCCAAGCAATCTATCAAGTTGTCATACATTTTCTTCACATTAAACCCTTTTAAAATCTTTCCTTTTTTCTATGTTTCAAGAAAATACAGAAGAATATTGGCTTGGCCCAAAAGGCAGCACAGTGAAACATGTCGTTCATCAAATCTAGTAACAAGAGAAGTTTGTGATACTGTGTCAGGAGAAGAAATAATCCCCAAAGTGGCATGTTGAAGTTTTGGAAGGTTTGTAAATCAAGAAAATTCAGACCATCAATAAACCTGCAATCAATGAAAAAAAATTGGAAAAATTCCCTGTGAGCTGGTTCTGGTTACGGAGGTTTGGTGAACTCCCTTTTTGCGGCGCTTCGAGTCACCCAAGACTGGGATCTGAGGTTGCCGCTGGTCTGTGTCCCCTGAGGGAGGGACAATGGCATGGCCGGGGCTCATGGGGCGGCCGGACACCCGTCTGGGTCATGGAAAAGCACGGCGTTACCAAAGACTATTTATTATTAAGGAAGATGCTTTCATCTGTTGATGGCACCCAGAAACAATGAGCAGGAACACGAAGCAACGGGTGGGTGAGAGGGAAGGCAAAGGGAAACCGGGAATTATTTCAGCTGGAAACTGGATGAAATGCTGGGAGGAGGGAAATTATTTTGCCCATTAGTTTAAAAACTCTTCATGACGAGGTTTGCAGCATTTGAGTGACCATCTCTACAGCAGTGTGCAGAAATACACAGATATTGCCTTAATGTCCATAAGCCCCCGATAAACGAGCTCCATAAGGGATGGGATAAAGCTCTAAGGATGGGAAGATGATGATCCCTCTCCTATGAACTACAGTGAAAAAAAATTATCTCCAGCTCTTCCTCAATCCTTCTTCTCTTTATTGCCTACTCCAAAAGAGAGTCCCTGCATCCCCCGGGAGCCTCAGCAACTCCCAGATACCACGGCTGGGCCCTCATCACTGGGTGTCGCCACCTTTGAGACTGTAAGATAATATAAAATAAAGGCAAAATGTCAGGTGCTTTGTCTTCCATGGTTTTGAAATGCTGAAACCTCCACCCCTGAACCCGGCTCGCGCCGTCGGTCCCACTTCTTGCAAAACAAAGAAATCTGTTTAGGCTCCAGGAAATCCCACGTGTTACCGTACTAATTTGAGCCCAACTGCATTTGTGATATTGTCAGGTCTTTAGGACAATCCCATCCCATTCCCAATGTAGGAAAAACCTGTGTGCTTAATTATCTTCTTTAATAATTCCACGGTATGTGATTTATTAAACAGGCTCCTTATTTGTAAACAAAATCAGAGGCACAAATGTGCGGTGATAGTTGCACTTCCTGGCAAAATAAGAGGCAGACAAAGAGCCCTAATGATGCACCAAAAATGCTCACCAAAAGTGTACTCTTTAAAAAGATCACCAATTTAATTCTTTTTGTATTTCATTTATCAGCCATGTAGTCATCATTCCCCTCCCTACCACCATCTGTACACACTTTCCCAATAGACCATCACAGCTGTCCCGTTTCTCACACAAACAGTACCTTTTATATGCTTCCCAACTGTTTTTAATAACTGTTCTGTGCACAGCACTGTACTTCCTTTGTTTTCCTTTTCCCCCCCTTTTTTAAAAAAATATTAAAAAGAGATATAAGACAAACAAACAGGTCATCGTCACAATCAGTGGTGGAAGGCAATTAAAATGTTAAAAGCCTCCATGGCCACTGACCCGTCCTCAAGCTGCACCAGCAGCCCCAGCACAGAGCTGGAAAGTTCCCTGGAGAAGTTGCTAAGGTAGGCGACACTTGTTCAAAAAAGCCACGTACATGAGCAAGACTGACTGAGAAATCCCTCATCTTTTTAATGAGGAAATATTATTAATATTAAATACTGCTTCTGCAACCATCGAAATTTTTTGTGAGGCTTTCAAAGTCCATTTATCAGCTCCAAGGCATTGTTGCCCTGTATTTTGGAACTGTGTGGACAGAAGTATCTCATTTTCTTTTCAAACTCTGATTCACACTGTTTCCAAATGCCCTGTGTATCCTGAATTTGCATCACTGCCTGTGCTCCTGCCTTCCCTCTGGTCACCCCTGGAACTGTCAGAACCCCAAACTGGGATGAACTGCACAAACTCATGATGAAGGCACCCTGCAGCCAAGGTAACACAGCCGCAAGCCTGGGCAAACAAAGCTGCTTGCAAAGGGCAAAACTGGGAAGAGATCCAGCCAAGAATGGGGAGAAAAGCAGCAATTCCTTAGCAATCCATCTCATAGAAACCTACCCTACCAACAGGACATTCAGGAATGAAACCTCTCTGCATTTGCTTCTGTCCGGGGCCATGTCCATAGCAAACTTCAGCAGGCTGCAGGGAGATAGGAGCACACAAAACGTCCCTCCATCTGCACCATACAGGACCATGGCAGGTAACCCAGCTCTGGGATGGGACAGGGACACTGCTTATACCATCCTCACCCCACAGACAGCTTCACACCCCGGGGCTGCTCACTGCGAGACACACCTCACTCTTCTAGGGGAGAGTTTATTACTAAAGACCACGCACATGGAAAACAACTGGTCCGCTCAGTTCTCGCCACGGTTTTGCCCTCCAGCTTTGACTGAAAAAGAAACAATGTCCATGTTTGAAGTGGGAGTTGAACACATTCTTTTGCCTAGAAATCACACTCATATATCTAGGTTAGAAAGAACAGGCACCTTGAAGATGCACTCCCGAGACACAACCGTGCACCCCCAAGCATCGAGCTCCGTGGCTAGGTGTTTGTAACTGCATCTGCCTGGGAAGAATCTAAATCAGAACTGTTGAAGGTGATGTCCTTTTCTAAAAAAAAGAGAGGAAAAGGATCTTGACCACAAAAATCCCACTCTTAACTGACTGCTGTGTGTTTTTCCCAACTTTTCCAGAAATATCCAGCCTCTGCCCGCCATAAGGGTTCGGCTGCTACCGGGGCTGGTGCTGCCCCAGCCAGGAAAAACGCTTGTGAAACTTTCACATAAAATTTATTTTTTAGATAAGCAACAACTACTTTTCCCTTTTTGACACAAAACCCGAACGTAAATAGGTTTGTTGGTTATTTTTAATGAAGTCCTTGTGGCGTCAGGAAAAGTCCTCATCACCACACAATAAAAGCATTGCAGTGGCTATCCTCCCTAAAAGCATCCCAACAATAGCTGGGCTTGAGAAAAGCATCCCAATACAAAGAATTCATTCTTCTGATTTACTTGAAACTACTTGGCCTCAAAAGGAAAAAACAAAAACAACTAAACCTGAATTAAATTTAAATTTTACCCCATGTTTCCAGCATCACTCGGGGATTTGGCCGTTTTCTTCTGTATCAAATTAAAACCTTATTAGGTAAAAAGATCAGACAAATTTCAAGTGAATACCCTTAGGATGAAATCTGATTGACAATGTATTTTTACTTTAAAATCTTCAAAGTGAGTGTTTATCTTTACAATAAATGCAGCAACTGTCTAACTTGTCTTTTGATACCCTTACAGGAGTGCATCCCTGATCGTTCAATGCATTACAAGATATTTTAAACACAAAAATGGTGATTTAACCAGACGCGATGTTTATTACAAAGCTCAGGCAGCTCATTATCTGTCCCTCACTCACAAGATTAGTGATAGATGCAGAAAAACACAGCATGGAAGAGGCTGTCCCAACACTTTCATTTAGTTCTTCACCCCTTGTTTCTCTTGAAGCCTTTGGCAGATTGTGCACAGAGCCTGGATTCGCCCTGAAAATGTTCCCCTTGCCAGGGGCTTTCCAGAGTTTAGCTGTAAGGAGATGCCTCCCTATGAAATACTCCTCACGAGTTTGTAACTGCATTTTGTACCTAACAATGATCACACATGGTGGATTTCCTGGGCTGAAGAGCACTCCTGCTTTCCCATTGTGTGCTGCTTAGAATGATGGAATTGTTTGGGTTGGGAAAAGATCTTTAAGAACACTGAGTCCAACTATACTGAAAACAGGGTGACAGTGGGTGGGATGAGAAGACAGATGTACAGCACAGAGGACAGTGCAGAACAGGTCTAGACTTTGTTTAGATACCGATGCTACGGGCATATCATGGATATGACAAATGGATTAAACCAAGGAGCAGAAACAACACTGGCTACGTCTCTGTGGCCAGGGCTTGGTGACATGGTGGCAGGTCTGGAGGATGTGCTGTTACCTGCAGCTCTCATGGTGAATGCCATGCTGGTTTTACACCTGTGGAAGGTGTGTTCCACCCCTCTGGGCACCTCTCTGTGCCACCATCCAGCTCACCATAGTCACAGCAAGAGCTGGGGGTGGACACAACCTTCCCATGCACCAGGTGAGTGAGATGGGCAGAAGAAACCCACTAAGCAGTCCCTCCAGGTAACACCAAGGGCTTCCCACTGCACCCTGAGGGTGTCCTGCTGGAGGAGATCTCAGTGATATACCTTTATGTGATGCTTTCAAACCACTTTTTTATATCATCAAAAAATTCAGAGCACCAGCAAGTTTTCTCTCATTGACCAAACAACCACCAGGTACTGCACTCACACGACCCTCTCCAGCACAGCCTGTTCACCTGGCCAAATAACTCCACTTTGGACACCTACCAACCCCATGATAATTTTGTGCTTCACTACAGATATATCTCACCCCAAAACATGAACATGCTGAAACATCCAATCATGTTCTGGCACGCATGCCAAAAAAAAAGCCCATGGCAACAAAGACGACAGCTTGCCAATGGCAGCTGCTGCACGCACACACAAAATTAAACTATATTCTTCTGAAAAGGGATATTATTATGGCATTTGTTTCCCCTCACCCTCACCCATTCCCTCCCAAAATAAAGGGGGAAATATCAACACATCTCAAACATTAGAAGAGATGGATTTAAAAAAAACCCAAAAAACAAAAAAAAAAAAAACAAAAAAAAAGATACATGGGAAGGAGAATTAAGGGTTTAATAGGAGATCCAGTTGGGATTGGAGCTGAATGCATGGAGCTGCCCTGAAATATTGTCTCACCTATGGAAGTTGTAAGGCATGAGCAAGTAAAAAATATCTGGGAAGGCCTAGGGATGCTGAATTGCCTCAAGTTTGGTGAAGCCATCCCTCAGTTACACCACAAATCTGCAAACACTTGTGTGCATTAAAGAGCAGCTGATGACACCCATTCCTGCTTCCTTCCCCCCGGTGTGGGCCTGCCGAGTGCCTCCCGAGCTGCGATGCAATGCACAAGAGAGCCGTCTCCTCACTGTGAAGATAAATGTCATATTGGACCTCTGACATCATGTATTCTCCAAGTAATTATTTTTGATATCATAAGAGTTGTACAGGGTGCACAATAAAATTAAAAAGTAGAAAGCAAGGTTAATAAGATTATCGTGTTGGTATAATAGGTAATGCATTTTGCAGTATATCCTTAAATCTGCCCTCTCCAAGCATAATTAAATAACTGTGATTTATATTTTAAAGGAACGCAGACATGCCGTGTATCCTCCTACCCACATATGCTAATTACTTTCAGCCCCTAAAAATCACACAGTTGTTTGCAGCTTTTTAATCCTCATGTGTAAATAACCCGACTCAGGTCCAAGTTATGAACAATAAAGTCCAGGAAACTTTCAGAAGAGCTTGTCATTAAACCCGTCTTGATTTTATCTCGCTGATCTAATGGCACTGATGTTGTGCCGAAACCTGCGGGAAGGAGGAACGACTCCCCGGGGCCTTCGCGCCGGCCCCGACTGTGACACCGGGACAGCACTCGGACTGGGAGGGTGGATATTAATGGAGAAGAGATCAAAACCCTTTAGGAGGAGCCAATGGATGCACAAGCTCAGGATACCCCACCTGGGTCTCGCCGTGGGTCTGGGGGCACCGTGGTGGCACCGCGATCGCGGGCAATGCAAGCCCACACGCTTCGCTCTAGGCCGAACTCAACCGCGCCGCTCTCCATTTTGACTCGCACGTGAGAGCCTGGCACACAAAATGGAGGCCCTCGTGTGTTTTACAGGCAGCGGCTACGAATCCAGCCCGAATCCAGCCCGAATCCAGCCCGAATCCAGCCGCTCTACACGTCACATCCCGCTCCTACATCCCGAGCTGCTATGGTGCCACACACAGGGCTGAGCTCAGGTGCCTTACATCCACCCCGGGGTAGGGACATGGGGCAATGGTAGCTAGAAACACTTAATATATATAAATACTCTGATTTCTCTTTGAAATTAGTTACAGTGTGATGACAGGTTCATCCAGGCGCTGCCCTTGCAATTGGAGACAAGATACTACAAGCCCCATATTAACTTGCTGGGATAAAACTGTCCCACACGTCTGAGGCTCCATGACCCAGGTGCTGATTTCAGTCACAGTTTTTGGTGGCTCCCATAATGCAGGTGACAATTAACAACAACCGGAGACATGGTTGCATCACATGAATGGGAAAACCAAAGCGATTAAAATGAATTTTAGTTCACCGACAAATCTTATCTACCACAAGCCCTCACTGGCGTAAGGAAATGCTCGGGTTGGCTGCTGTTAGGAGGCTAAAATAATTTCCCCTGAATTTACAGCCTGTAATTTAATCATCAGCTCCAGCCCTTGTCTGTGAGGAAAGGAGCAGGGGCAGAGCTAGATCTGTGGCTTCCAGTGAGGATGCCCCAAAGTCAATTTTGCTGGAGACAGTCCCCGAGGCCTGGAGGGTCCCACGTGTGTAGAAAAGTGCAGGCTTTTGGGGAGAGGTTGAAGGGTTTTGGAGCAGCAGATTGGGGTTTGTTTGCTGGTTGTAAAAATCTCACCAGTGCCTGAACCAGAAGCATCAGGGGGAGGAGGAGGAGCTGTGAAGAAGCTCAAGGCACAGAGAGCGAGGGATGCCCTTTCCTTTACATCCGAATGGGGAGAAAATACATAATTGTAATAATAAATAGTGGGTTTTATGAACAATTAGGATTCCACTGTCTCTTTGAAGGGTTTGAAAAGCTGACACGATGTTTTGGGTTCTCCAGATTCAGCTTTGAGGCCTCAACCAAGAGAAACATTCAGCCCCGCTGTGTACAGCAGTGACCACAACAAAGATTGTGGTTTCTCCCACACTCGCCTTAAATAGATCTAAATTAATGCTATTCATCATTGGGTGGAAAAGAAGGGAAATATAAAAGTGCAGTTGCTTGTAGAAAAGCCAGAAGCATTGGGCAACTTTCTTACCACTCACACGCTTCTCCTGCCTCTGAACCTTGAAGCAAGGAGGCATGGAAATAACACACCCTTATACTGTCCAAACCCATCACCTGGAAAACATCCTGGGCATATGAAATATGCCTTTATCCCATGTTTATTTGTTGTTGCTGTTGTTGTTGTTGTTGGAGAAAGGGAAAAGCTAAACCACATGACTGAACTCCTGCCAGGGGTTCGTGATAGAGCAGGCTGTCCCGAGTGCCACACCAGTTAGTATCTGAATTATCACGGATACTCACCGGCTCAGTTACACCCGCACAGGGAGAGCAGTTGTCCCACCTAAATCCTGCTTCTGTCAGCTCCCACCCTGCTCGTGGCCGCAGTGTGCAGCCAGTCCCGCTCCCCAAAGAGGAGATTATCCAAAGATGGGGATATCTCTCTGTGCCACGCAGGGTGTGTAGGTCGCTGTGTCTCATGTGTGCCCACGATAGGTGGGTGCATGAAATTTGGGGTGTTGAGGAGCTGTGGCTGTCCTCTCCTCACCTCTCCCAACTGAGATAGAGACCCAGGCTCCCACCACTGCCTTTTAAGGGTACTTTTTGTAAGGCTAAAACAACACAAAATCTGCCTTCTCCTTTTATTCCTTGAGGGCAGAAATACTGTGAGATGTCTTAGTGTCACTTTTTTCTTTAAAGCTACAGATGTCTCACTTTGGCAAAAAATAATGGAGCAGAAAAACAACTCTATCAGCCCACAAACATTAAAATCTCAGCTGAACGTTGATCTGCTCAGGTTTTCCTGGGCATGCACTGGGAGCCCTGCGCAGGGAACACATGTGAGTTACCTGCTGCGAAGCTGCCTGAAGTGGTTTTTTGGTCAGAGTAAATGCAATCTGTCTGCAGAAAAAAAACTTTAAGGACGGTTTTGGATATACACTGGAACAGCCATGAGCTGGAAGTAGGTTTTTTAAATCATTATAGGTAGACGGAATGTCATGGATGTTTTAAAAGTCTTCAGATAGGCGTAAAAATGACATATACGTTACCCATTATCTCCTCAGAACAAACACCATTTGAAATGTGCCCCTTTTTAACTACCATTATGATCTGTCTAAAGAGCATTTTGGTTGAAACTTGGGAGGAAAGGAGAAGAAAAAAAAAAAGCCCACTGATCTTACACCTGCTCTTTAGCAGTGGGAAGTAGGTTCTCAATCTGTTAACATGACCATCTGGCCAATCTGCATATCACGGCTATCTGGATTACCGTACGGTGGAATGACAATAACGTAGCCAAAACAAAAGTAAAACGCATCAAAAACTAACAGGAGCGCAAGCCCTTTTGATTTCAAATTAAATAATAAATGTGGTATCAGAGCAGAGCGAGAAAGTCAGCTAAATAATTAAAAATGAGCCTTCGCTCCGGCATAATTAAGTAAACAATATGGTGTGTGTTTCTGTATGAGCCAGCAATAGTTTCCACCGTCGAGCGCTCCACTTTTGCAGAGCAGCGATCAGGAGTTCAAGGCGCTGCGACAGCTCTTTCGGTGACGTACGGTATTGTCAGGACACCTCTGCCACCCCTGTGACACCCGGCCCGGCTGCGGCTATTAACAGGATTAATGCAGCAACAATCAATACCAATTGTGCTAAAAGATTACGGCGCAAAGCCTCGGGTACCTCTCGCACCCCCCGAAACCTCCACGGGTACGCGGGCTTCTGCATTAACCCATCTTTGGGTTATTCCCATCGATGCCTCTTTATAGTGGTCCAAGTAGAATATTTTAAGTCTGTCGACAGGAATATAAAATGGGTCAAGCTTAAAGTTCAAGGTCATGTGCTATATACCACTGCCCAGCAATTAGCCACAGAGCACATCTAGAAGTTAAGTAAATTTTCAGTCATGGAAATAAGGCTGAGTTCTGGCATCTTCGCTGCCTTCGAGTCTAAACGTGAAGAGAAAAATGAGCTTGCGTAAATAAAGCCTAGCCTCAGATTTTTTCTCAAATTTGGGATTTTTAAATGTCCTTCTGGAAGATTAAAAGATTTTCTCGGCCACAAATACTTCACGAGTTTAATTCTAGCCCGAAGCACGTAACGATGGCCAGCCAAAAAAATAAATTGGGGACTGCAGCATTGCCTCCCGGCCCACCATCCCGCTTCGGCCACTGGAGAAGTCTCTAAAAACTGTGACCTCTCAGAAAATTTAACTACTTCTATTGCGAATCTATTCTCCAATCTGACCACATTAGCAGGAGGAACTCCAAAGCAGTAAAAAACTCCAGAAAGTTCTCGGTTGAGTGCCTACTAATGAACAAAGGTTAACTTTATCTAAAAGGTCAAATGCCTGGTGGCTAAGGTTGTGACCTTAACAACTTAAATTGTGACCTTGCCACGTGCCTAGTATATTGTAGATTCTGATACAGATCATCTGGTAAAGGACCGGTCATAAATTAGCTTTACTGTTCGACTCCCACAAAGAGAACGGTTTGCCACAATGGTTTCCAACTTGTCATTTGATACAAGAGCAGAATAAGTGAAAACTAAAAAACAAACCTAAGTTCAGGGTATGAAAATGCCGCCTGCTTTTAGTTAAGCAGATTAGAAACTGCAAACTGAGAGCAATACTCTAGATTTCAATACATTTTTTGGTCAACCTCTAATTCACAAAGCACCGATCTTCCTTTCCTTTTTTTTTTTAATTTCTTTTTTTTTATCCTTTTAATGAAAATGACATGTAGTTCGCCTATTTGCATATTTTTGTTTTCTCTTTCTAGCCAGTTCTTAAAGAGAATAATTGATTTCAGTAGCTTTGTAAGAAGCACTATTTAAATCTGTGCACATGTGTTCCCTTACAGATGATAGTGCCTACTGAAGGAAAAGCGTGGATTCAAAGCAATAATTATCCTACATGTTTAGAAGGGAAGGGACATCTTGCTGCCGAAGTCATCTCGAATAAGGGCATCTTGGAACAGAATACTCCCCCCAAGAAAAGAAGACGAAAAGTGGGGGGAAAAGAAACCCACAAGAAAAAGAGAAGCGAGCACTATGGGTGAAAAGGTCACAATGGTTTTGGCACGTATCTTCAAGCACGTTTCGGAGTCTGTGCCTCCTGCCAATACTGGCAACTTCTCAAAACTTTTAAGGAGGTAAAAACATTGTTTAGTGTTTACAAATCTTCTGTACTATAGCAGATGCTTGTCAAATCCGCTATATGTAAGTTGACCAGCCTACCTAATATTTGCGCTGGTGACTTCCTCCTTATAAATACGCGGTCCATACATTTGGGGAGCGAGGTCTGATGGAGTTGGAGACAAAGGACCCTTAATATTTTTTTCTTTTGTAATTTTCCTGTTGCGCACCCGGCACAAGCTGCCATTACTGCGGGTCTGCGGGAACCAATGGCTGTCAACTTGGCCAATGTTCAGGTGTAACAAAGACTGCTGGGATACATCGGAGGGGGGAAAAGAACGGGAAAAAAGGGGGGAAGAAAAAGAGGTAGCTCTATGCAAGGCTTTCGGTACACCTCTGTGAAGCCATACAGACAGCGGCCACACTGCGCCACCTCCCAAAAATCATCTTGTCCCCCTCCCCACTGAGGTTTAGCAGGAATATGCCAGCACACGCACACGCTCCTGCATTGAGAGCACAATGCAATGCGTGCAATCAGCAAACAACGGCCGAAAACACAGCGCGGTGCGTGGCTGCTCACACAAATCCCCAAATCTAACCCCAAAAAGCCATGCGGAGGCCTCGCGCCGAGTTTCCGCGGCAAACACCGAGTCTGAAGGACAATCGGCGCGATCGCTGCCTGTTGGTGGTGAAGGCAGGAATAAATAAGAGCTTGCTATCAAGGCTACTGTTTGCCACTGGTGTGCTGATAAGATGGTATATCCCGAATCGCAATATTGAACTTTTATAACGTCTATTGCCTGACTGTTATAACAGGGAGAGATCCCTTGAAGCTCCCCGAAATACTCCCACCTCTGGGTTTGGTCCTTTTCTCCCCATCCTACATTTCTGTGACCCTACATGCAAGCTAAGCCAAGACCGTTGGTTTCTATCAACGATTTGTGCGCTCCATGAAGGGCCTGGGTAATGCAATATGGATCAGTATTTACCAGCACTACGCTATATAGAAATCTAAATAATAAAAATCTGTGTGGTGTAGATCAGTAAATAGACATTTATAGCTTCTATTTGGATATCAAAGCATTTTAGATTTATCAGCCCACTTTGACATGCGGAGGAGGAAACTGAGGCAGACAAAAGGATGTGAGTCCATGGTCCCCTCGGGGTTGGTGATGGAACAGGAGGTGACCTGAAATGCCCCAGCCCCAAGCTCCGTTCAGTTAGCCATTTATCCATAATGCTTGCTTCACGGTGACCATAATAAAGCACAGAGTAAATAAATAATTTTCCTCAATATTTGCCTACTTCCCTTTCACCATAAACGTGCACTATGATTTATCACCTCACACTGAAGTGTAAAGTAAATGTTACAGCTTATCTGTAGGAAATACCATGAGGATACTCAAAAGTTATTTCCGAACGGGGATCATATCTGTAAAATCCCAGCGGCGACATTGCCTAACACAACAACCATGGCAGAGACTCAGCGCAGAAAAACTTTGGGGAAGCCAAAACTTTCTGCAAGACCCTCTGAAATAAGTTGGCATGGGGAATGCAGGCTCCCTGGGCTGTAATTTGCTTGGTTTTCTTACCAATAAATATTTATACAGAAGTGGTTTCTACTACTATGATTCCTCTCCCCTTGCTCCTCTGTATTTCCAGCCTGTTCAGCCCCTCAGCTCGCAAGTCAGGATATGCTGGGGGACCCACACATCCCATACATGAAACTCAGGGCCTCGCACTTCACACACACACATTTTTCTGCACTACAATCACTCAGGAGAACTACAATAGTGTATTATTTTATCCAGTCAACATACTACACATCCTCTGAGCACACCGAGTCACGCCGCAGGCAGAGCGTACTTTGTGTTGGAGTCTGGGATCCCAAGATTTTCATCACACATTAAAACATCTCAGGCCCTCCTCATTAGAATAATATTGTCAAATTTGGAATTTTTTTCAAGACCTGCTTAGCTCTTAGGTGTATAAATGGTGGTATTTTAGAGGGGGTTAGATGTCTTTTTTTCCCCTTAGGATTACTCAGAGGTTTGTTTCATTTGTTTCACCTCCACTCAGACCTGATGACTAGGTTTGCTATCAAGGGACTGTCTTCTTCTTTCCCTCCAAACCTGCAGGATTTATGTTCCCCATCTCATCTCTGTGGGGTGAGGATACCTGGTACTCCTGACCCACAGGCCTCAGGCCTCTCTAGCCCTCCTGGACAATTCTGTGCATAACATATGCAAACTTTATTTAAAAAAAAAATTAAATTAAAATCTATCTGTTTTCCCCCAAAATTAGTATAAAGGAAGCCGCATCCGGCTGTGAGCCCTCCTAGGACAACATTAAGGATAACACCTGTGAAGGCTGCCCGAAATGCTGTTAACTACGGAAAACAAGAGCAACTTTTACATGGCTGCACCTTAAAAACCCCATGAAAAAAAATAAAATAAAAGTGAGAGGGGGAGTTTTGGCACCCTCCTCACCACCCCAGGAGAGCAACAACCGGCATCCCCAGCTCCCTCCCCAGCTCATGCAGCCGCCACTGGGGCACGGCACCCGGCACGGAGATAACCGAAAAGTTTGAGAAGGTGGTAGAGAAAGGCACTTACCTGCTGCGTGCACAAAGTATGCCAAATATAAATCGAGTTCCTTAACAGAAACTCCTATATGGTGGGGCTGTACGCACAGCCCGGGGTTAGAGCACTGTGGGGACTTTACAAGGCGCTCGCCATCAGTACTTTCGAGCGGAATACCTTTAAATAAAATCACCATAACAAGGTCCAACCTCCAGACCTTATCTGCCTGGCGAAGGCAGTCAATTCTTCTCATCTTGCCCTTCTGGTCTGGATTGGAAAGAACGCAACACGGAGGCTTTTTTCCTGTGACTGTGAGAACAAAATCCTCCCGAAATTCAGGCCTGATATCTTTCCGGAGCTTTGCCAGAAGTCTGGATGCCCATTTTTGCTTTACCTCAGGTTTTTCACTTAGCAGTTCGTCCTTCACGGCTCTCTCTTCCTCTTTTGACATGCGTTTTTCATGTTTTTTGAAGTATTTTCTTTTTCGGGCTTGCAGGTTGAACCACGTGTACGCAAACGCTCGGACGTGAGGCAGAAGTGCTTCGATGAAGGGATGAAATTCATCCTGAAAAAAGTTACAGAGAAGGGTTGATGTCACCGAAACCATCAACAAAGAACCTTCAAAAACGGGGGTTTGCGGGATGGTGAGAATTAGGCGGGTGATAAATTTTAAGGGCCGTGGGACCCCTCGCTGATGGACCCCAAACCCGCCACCACCGCATCCCCGCTTCCCTTTCGCGCCGACCCAAAACCTCCGCTCCCGCCCCCCAAAAACAGAGTCCAACTTCAATCAAGCACCCAGATGGAGATGGTGCAATGCTGGCGCCCTTTCCCCAGTCCTCAAATCTTTCTTTTTAAAAAGTAAAAAAAAAAAAAAAATAAGGGCAGAATGAGTTAAAAGCCAAAAAAATTTCTTTTCAAGTCCACTTGCGGAGAGCGTATCTCCCTTTGCTCTCTCCCTGACCCCGCTGCTTGCGGTGTAGCCAGCATTTGCCCGCCAATTTGGCAAATCCTAAACATTTGGATGCCAATCAATGTTTGTATGGGGAAGTCTAAAGTATAGTAAAACTTTCCCTAAGATATATTTGGAAATAGCAGCCAGCAGAATAGTAAAATGCCACTATAGCTGTATATACAATTACAATGAAGGGTGGTTTTCACTCTGGTTCCTAAACAGTAAAGAGAGCGAGAAGTACTGCAGTTGATTTATCCTGCGAGCGCAATCATAACTAACACTAAAATCCTAGAAAAAACAAGCCTTGCAATTTATCTTTTTTTAAAATATCTTTGTTTATATTTAGTAAAAAAGAAAAAAAATAAAACTTGCTATCTGGGCATATCACGGAAAGTTAAACTCTGAGCCTCCTCATAAAGTAAAAAAAACCTAAAAACCAAAAAAATAAACCCCAAGAAAAATTGAAAAACACGGTAACAGAAAACTGTAGCACAACTTGTGCAAATAAGTGAAAAATTATTGATAGTGTCAGGTTTTCAGATATTTAAAAAGAAATGTCCTACTCGGAAAGTTAGTTTGGCCATCCGGAGACACTGCTTGCTTTGTGTAACGAGGAGTTAAAGATCACCCCTCTCCTTTGGCACAAAAATAATCACAATTAAAATTATGCTGACACTAAAAAAAAGCGAGAAAGACCCCCTGATTTTTTAAAAAAATAATTATATATAGATATATATCTTTTCCTTGCTAAGTATTATATAAATCAGCCAAAGAGATCAAAACATATTATAATATACTGGGGCCATGCTTCTTGTTTTTTCCCTGAATAAATGAATGACCCAACTCCAGGCTGCACATAAAAACATATCCAGCCTGTGGGGCCTGATCCAGCGCTGCGTGCTGGAGACGTCCCTGCTTCCAGTTCCTCCTTTTCTCAGGATTGGGCCCTCCAGGAGGGAAAAATAAAGTAATTTGTGCAACGTTTTCCCCAGCATGGGAAAAGCCACCCGCTGCCTACTCCTGTGCAAGGAAACATTGGGGATTTTTCAGATTAACAAACTAACTTTTTTTTTTTTAAATTATCCCATGGAGTACATTTTCTACCTAAATCATTGCGGGTCGTGCAAATATGGTTATTAAAACAGACATCTTACTTCCTTTCAACACTTTATTTTAATTTGCATTGTTCTTCTCAGAAATTATGAAAAATTGAGAAATTAATAGTAGAAATATCTATCAGCAAAATTCTGTCATAATTCAAGACCTTTTACTGACTCCCCAAAAGCTTTCATTGCACTTATTCTGAGCGGCCTCAGAATTGTAGATACTTAAATCTATAGGTAGCACCTTTGCATTTATTTTTATTTTAAACATAGATTGTAAAAAACTTTCTCAACAGCACAATATATTTTATTAGAGCAGAGCGGCAGCAACTGAAGTATTATGAATGATTATTAAAATAAAAGCAGGTAAAATATAATAAATCACTCCAGTGATTGTCACATTCCTCTTTTTTTCCCCCTCCTCTATGGGAAAATATGATAGTTTCAAATTTCAATAAAGTTTAAAAAAAAAAAAGATTGCTGCGAGTTTGCAGTCGGCAGATTCAAAAAGTGAGAGGAGGCACAATCCCAGCACATGGAGCTGCTCTCACCCACCAGAAACAGCTCTCACGGGGGGGGAGGCAGGGGGGGGGAAAGAAGAAAAATATAAAAACTACAGGTCTCTACAAGCTATTAAAAATAATAAACCTTCCCTCCTGATCCCTCCTGTCCTTCCCTTTCCCCACTCAGGGAGAGTCAAGGAAAAAAGGCCTTTTGTCAAGTGGAAGTTTATCTGCGAAGGTACACAGAGCAGAGAGGCTCGACAGCCCACAGCGAGCCAGGGCAGTGCTTCCAGCCTTCCCACTTTCCAAACACGTCTTGGTACATCCTGATATATTTTAACTTTTCTGCTTTAAGCAGCGCTTTGTCCTGCCTGATCTCATGTGCTCGGGACTTTTTTGGCTCGGCGCTGGATAACATCCAAGAGAGAGTTGCTTTAACCTGCACTAAAGCTGATTTCTACAATGTGAACCTGAAAGGGGAGGTAAAAACAACACCCAAAAAAAAAAAAATAAAACCATTTAAAAAAAAAAACACTAAACCACTTTAAAGGGAGGGGGTAAAAAAACCAAGATGCTTTTTGGTGCAAAGTCAGGGTCTGTGGCTGAAGTAAACGAGAAGCACCGCTGCTCGGGCACGAGGTGTGCACGTCCCTATTACACCCTAATGTGTCTTTTCAAAATGGTGTATGAGGAGAAAAGGTTAACGACTCATAAATAGACCAACTTTCAAAGTGTCTTGGTAAACACACTGCTCCGGAAAATCGCACCGCTTCAATCTCGGCGCTGAGGTATTAGCAAAGTCCAAGTGGAAATAAAAGCAGCCAGGACTGATCAAACAGAATTGGGCTGGACGTGGGGACAGAGGGGGGGAGCAGCTTCTGCACAATGCAATTTTTTATCTCAGTGGTGCTACAGTCCCCCCAAAAAACCCAGAAAGTTTTGGAAATGTGTCAGAGCAAGTGTGCTAACAGATGTGCAACTTGTCTGCAGCCTTGCTGCAAAATAGCAGGATTTTAAGGAACTGGTAGAAAAGGCAATGATCTTTCCCTTTCCACAAGTTAGCTTGAAGGGAAACTTTGAAAGTATTTGATAAAGCCGTTTGCTTTCCCCCCCTCAGTGTTGGATGGGTTACCTAAAAATAAAAGACAACAGAAAGCTGGCAAAGCAATAATAAAAAGTTGGGGTTTTCTTTATTGCACTCCTCTCCGAAGTTTGAGGATACAGCTCTTCCGAGAGCTGCCTGTTTCTAAGCAGCACCTAAAATTTGGGCTGCACAGTTCTGTACTGTTTATCCCAAAATTCTCCTCTGCTCTTCAAAAAGGTGTAAAAAAACCAACAAAACAAAAACCCTACCACAAAAGAACCCCAACCTCAACCCAAAGGCGCCTTCGATAATGTAATCCTGCAAATGAGGCTTTGAAACAATGTATTTCTGCAGATCTTTTTGAAATTAAGCCAGCTACAGCGACCCTTGCTAATATTTTTACAATCCATTTGCTTGTAAATCTATGAGGAGACGTGCATATGTTCCCCAACTATTTCCTAGCTCCTCAGCAGATATGTAAATGGAACGATGTTTGGATTTTTCCTGACAGATGACACAAAATGCTTGTGCCATTTTGGTTCCAAGGCTTGGATAAATATGCTCAGAACCAGGATTTCTGTTTGTTTTCCTTTTCTAACCCACTTTCAAGAGCTTCCCTTTAAATCTGAACCAAAACTTGACCAAAAAAAAAAAAAAAAAAAAGGAAAAAGAAAAAAAAATCCTTCCCAAAACTTGTATCAATAAAAGCTCTTGAAACGATAAAATAGGAAATTACTTGCAATTACTCAGGGCTCACACCCATTTTCTATCGAAAAATGACAGAATCACCTAATTGATCCTTCGGAGGGAAGAGTTTGTCAGGAGGCCTCTAATCCTCCTATTACTTTTCCAAACGTGCAGCAAGAATGCCAGATTTTCCTAACACAGTCAAAGCACATGCCTGGCTTTCTGCTTTTCTTTTGATAAATTAAAAAAAAAAAAAAAAAAAAAAAAAAAGCGGAGGGGGTATGGGGACACGACACGACTGGGCCAGGGAGCAACCAGCCCATGGATTTATTTTCTCTCCTTAACGTGCGACTGGGCCTACTGAGCCCCAGGAGCCCCACGTGGAGATGCCAAGAGCGTCGGCGCTGCGGGCCCCGCACGGAGCGTCCGGGGGTCCCTCCCGCAGCCGCTGCGCTGACAAAAACCAGGTATTTCTCAGAGTTGAATTAAAGGCACAAACTTTGCCCAGGCACAGCCCGGAGTTGCTGCATCCCATCCGCTGCAAACTCCCGCCGCTCACGTTTTCCCTCCTGCCTTTTGAGCAAGTGTACGGTTTGGAGTTTCGTGCCCCCGCCGGCCTGGTGTTTTCTCGCCAGCACCTCAAAATTTGGGGGAGGCTGAGGAAGGAGAGGGGACCGCGGCTGGAGAAGGGGACGAAACTTTTGCAGCTCTTCGGGCTGACTGTGAAGCTGCCGCCCCTCTCCCTGCAATTCCTTGCCTTTTTCTCGACGGAAAGAGCCCGGAGAGGCTTTCTCACCGGGAGAAAAAAAATATTCCAATTAAATTAATAAGAATAATGTAGTCAAAATCTCCTGCAGGAGGAAATAATCTGGGGTTTGAGTCCGCCACAAAGCATTTCCTCGTTAAACCATTATATCCTGCTAATTGAAGGGGTGTAATTCAGCGTCCTGCAGCAGCGCGCGGGGAAAAAGGGGGGCCGGGGGCTCCGCGGCCGCGCAACCGGGGGGCACCGCGGAGCGACACCCCCCCCCCCGCTCCCCGCGCAGCCCCGTCCCGCCGCGAGCGGGGGACGCAAAAGTTGCGCCGAGCGCCGCGGGGCCCGATCCGCGGGCGGGAGGGTGGCGGGGGGGGACACGCGACACACGCGGGACAAGTTTGCGGGTGTCCGTGCGGGGGGACGCCCGCACGGTGCCCCGGCTGGGGTGGCCTCCGCGGGTGCGGAGAGCGCTCTGCGCGGGGGCGGCCGCACCGCGCCGCACCGCGGGAGCGAGCCCAGGTGCGGGGGACGGTTCTTCTCTTCGTGCCCGGGGCGCTGCGGGCGGGGGGGCTGAGCGCGGAGCCGGCGGGGCCGCTCCCGCGGAGCCCCGAGCGCGGTGCCGCGGGGTGCGGGCCGCGCCGTGCCCGGGGCGGGGAGCGGCGCAGAGGCTCCAGCGCTGCCCCGGGGCCGCGGTGCGGGGCGGTGCGAGGCGCTCCGGCACGGGCGGCGGCATCGGCGGCATCGATCGCGGATGACCAAGCACGGCGGGGCCGTGCGGGTCGTCCCGCAGCACCGCGCCCGCGCGGCCCCCCCCGTTAATTAAAGCATTAATAAGTAGGCGCCATTAGCCATGTGCCGACACAAATGGCCGTGCGGGAAGGGGGTGGAGGGGGGGATGCGAGCGAAAGGCAACAAAGTTAGTTTCGGCGAGCGGCGGTGGTGCCCCTTCCCCGGCGCGCACGGCCGCGCACCCCCGCAGCGCCGGCCCCACCGCGCCCCGGCGGCCGCTTACCTGGGTGAGACAGAGCGGAGAATACATGACTGCTGCGGGGGGCTGCGGTTTGGAGGTGTGCGTGTGCGGGGAGAGAGGGAGAGAGAGAGGGGGAGAGAGACAGAGGGAGAGGGAGAGAGAGGAGGGGAAAAAAGAGAGAGAGAGAGGAGAGGAGGGGGAGCCCCGAGCCTGCTTCTTGCTTTCACATTTCCAACTCTGCCAAACTGCAGCCAGCGCGGAGCCGCTCCATGAGCTGAACTTTAACCCCGCCTCGACTTTCCCGCACTACGCGCTCGGCATGCCTGCCCCGCGCGCCGTTAAAGGCATAGCGCTCGCTGCGCGCCCCTCCGCCGCCCCCGCTCCGCGCCCCTCCGCTCCGCTCCGCGCCCCTCCGCTCTGCGCCGCGCACCGCCCGCCCCGCGCCCCGCGCCGCCCGCCCGCGGGGGCGGGGAGGGGCGGGGAGGGGGCTGCGGCGCCGCCGCCTCCCTCCGCCCCGCCGCCCCGCAGCGCGGCCAGCCGCGGAGCCGAGAGGAGAGCGGGGCTCGGCTCAAAGTTTTCCTCTTTTTTTTTTCACTGGGGGGGGGGAATGTGTGTATTTTTCTATCATAATTGTTATTTATTTATTTATTTATTTAGCTCTTCCCGGGGGCTGCGGCTCCGCTCGGCCCTTGACCATGGAGGGATGGGGAGGGGGGGGGGGGGGGTGGGGGGGCCGGGGGAAGCGGCGTTGCCTTCCACAACTTTCCCCATCCCCTTTGGCACTTGTCATTTTAAATCAAGCGCATTAGAATCAAGGGTGCTTTTTCCACTTTTAAAAAAATAATAATTTTCTTCTAAAAAATAGCAACACATAAATTCATCGGCACATCACACTCCCCCTTCTTTCTTACTTATGAAATCTAAAAGTGAAGCGCTTAAAATTAAAAATACCCCCGCGCCTCCTGCCACTTCTGGAGCGCATTGTCTTGGCACCGGCAACGTTTGGGTTTGGGGTTTGGATGCTCTCCAGCCCGCTCCTGGGGACTCGGAGGGTGTCCCGGGTGGTGTGTCCCCCCCCTTTCCGCTTGGGAATAGCGTTTTCCACTGATGCTGGAGGCAGTTTAGGTGACCCCCGCGTCCCTGCGCGTAGTCACAGGCTTTTTGGAAGGGGAGGGGGGGAACGACGACACACGCAGGGAAAAAAATCCCATCTATAGGGGAAAAGGAGGAAAAATCCCCTCCCTCAGCTTATTTCGGCGGTGGAGGGGGAGTGGGTCGTGTCCCCCACTCGTCCGTGCTGCACCGTTCCCAGCCTTTTGCGGTTTCCAGCATTATCTTTTAAGTAACTTTTGGCGCCCTTCGGGAGACTTTTGGCCGCGGGACGGCTGGTTGCGCCCTCTAGGCAGGGGCCACGGTCAAGTGCAGCCCCTCTGCAGCCGCGGACACCCCCCCTCTCAAAAAAAAAAAAATAAGGGTAGAGGGAAAGCACCTTCCCCCACCCCAGAATATTTGAGCGCTAAAAGGGTGGGCGCGCAAGTTATCCGCATTTTTCCCAACTCAGCGTTTTGCTAAGCACACTTTAAAAAAATAAATAATTTTTTAAACGTGGGGGGTTTTTTAAATAAAAAAGATTTTTTTTTCTTTCTTCTTCTCCCCTCCCATTTTTTTTTTTTTTTTTTTTTTTTTGGGTGCTAAATCCGGAGGTTTCCGAGGCTCCGGCCCCGCCAGCGGCCCCGTCCCCGCGGGGCGCCGCCAACTTCGGCGGAAAAGGCAAAAAAAAAAAAAAAAAAAGAAAAAAGAGGAGAAAAAAAAAAGGAGAAAAAAATAAAAAAGAGGAGGGAAAAAAAAAAGGAGAAAAAAAACCGAGAAAGAAAAAAAGAAAAAAAAAGGCGCGCCCCTCCCCCCGGGGGAGTTCAAACGTCGCAACACCCACCCCCGCTGCTGATTGGTCAGCGCTGGGTGACGTCACGATGCCCCGCCCCGCCCATTGGTCCCCGCCGCGGTCCGTCACATCCCGCGCCCGGGCGCGTTTCTTTGTGCGCGGCCGCGGGCGCTCCAGACGGCGCGCACGGAGCCGGCGCGCACGTACGGGCGGGGAGGGGGGAAAGCGGGGGAATCTGTCAAGCTCAGCGGTTTTCTCAAATCCCCGACCAAAAAAAAAAAAAAAAGATTAAAAAAAAAAAAGCCAGCTGCGGCGCAGCCCTGCGCACCCGCGCTCCCTCCGCGCCCAGACCCCGCGCAGACAATAGCGAATTCCCTTTGCGAAAGCGTGGGAATCGAGTTAAAAATACAAAAACAAGTTTAAGCGGCGCCGCGTCCCACGGGCAGGGATAACAGGGATAACACGGATAACAGTGCAAGAGAAACTTTGCGGGCTCTGGCGGCTGGCGGCACTTTCTTTTTTTTCTTTTTTTTCGCATTTTTTTTATATTTTTCATGGCTAAAATCGACTCGCAGTCGTTGGGAACCGGAAGGGAAAACCCGCCGCAGTCAACTGCCGCCGGCTCTTAGGTGGGATGTGTTGGGATTTTTTCTTCCCCGGGGTTTTGGGCTGATCTCGGGGTTTTGGTGGCTGCGCCGCGGGGCGAGCCGGGGTCGGGGCGGGCGTACCGCCAGCTCTCCCCGCTCTGCCGGGTGAGCTCCTAGTGCCCGGGACTTTGCAGAAGTTACGAGCGATTCGGCAGCCTCCCGCCCACCTCCCTCCTCCTCTTCTCCTCCACCTCCTTCTCCTCCTCCTCCCCCCCGCCCCCGCGTATTTCCGCAATCGCCGCGATTCGCACAGGAGACCCGCACCGGGGGGCGGCGGGGCTCACGGACATCCCCCGCACACCCCCGGCTGCGGGCCCGCAGTGTCCCGCCCCCGCCGAGCCCCTTCCCAGCCGCGGGGCTCCTGCGGGGGGGGGGCGGTGCGAGCGCCCCTCGCACGGGTAACCCCCCATCCTGCACGGGTAACCCCCTATCCTGCATGGAAAACCAGTCCCCCCGCACGGATAAAAACCCTTCCTGAACGGGGAACCCCCTTCCCTTCCGCACGGCTACCCCCCATGCGCACCCCCCGGCACCGCCAGCCCTCCCCGGCGCGGGGAAGCCCCCGTCCCTTGTACCAGCAAAGCTCCTTTCCTGCACCGGCAAAGTTACCTGGCGCTGGGAAACCCCCCATCCTCCTTTGCACCCCCCGTGCTTTGCAAACCCCCCCCCCAGGCTTTGTCCCCCGCCCCGGTGCGGTGAAGATGCGGGGCACCCCCCGGCCGGGCAAGCCCCTGGCGGGGGAGGACCGATCGTCCCCGCAGCGCTGCCGTGGCTGGCAGCGATGCAGCAGCCGAGCTGCAAAGTCTCCAACTTACACGGCACCCCTAAAATAGTCCTGATTTCATCCCTGAAAGGATTTCCTGGCTTTGTGTGTCTTAACTAGCCTTGGCCATTTTTGTAGAATAACCCCATTATTCACAGCTCCGAGGGTACAATCTGCTAAAGTCACTTAATAAAAAAAAAAAAAAAAAAAAAAAAAAAAGAAAAACAGCCTAAAAAACACAGAGGAGAAAGAAAAACCTTCAAAGGGCGTGAGAAATAAAGGCAAACAAACAATTGTCTGTGGCTCTCAGCTCCCCTTGATCGTGGATACCCGCTTCATTAACAGGAGGAGCATTATATGCTTAAAACTGGAAGCCTCAAGATGCGTGATAATACTGCAAAATTAATTTGGGGGGGGGAGAGCAAGTAGATCTGAAGGTTAATTGTATTTTTTGACAACAAAGTGGGACTTCAACTCACACAACTCATAAGGAGCAGTGTGGTTACCCCTCTGAATTTACTGCTTTTAATCGACTTCAGCAGGTATTTAAAGACACAGAGGTTGCAGCCGCAGCGTACTGAGTACAGAGACAAAAAAAAAAAAAAAAAAAAAAAAAAAAAGGAGTAAAAAAGTAAAAACCCCTGAGATAGTGATTTTCAGTTTGCAGTTTGGGAGCCTCAGACCTGCGCTGGTGACAGCGCTGCTCCGTGAGCGGCGGCGCGTTTGAACCTCCCGGCAGCGGCTCTGCTTTCCTGGTTACCTCCTGGTGACCCCTCGGAAGGAGCCCGCCGATTCCCAGCGGTCTGGAGACCACAGGTTGGAAACCACTGGTTTTGCATAAACTTGTGTTATTCGGTGCAGGCTTAGGTCGCGAGGGCTCCTCTTAGCAAATTGTCGAAGGATGATGTGCACTGCATAAATTAAAACATCATGTCCCCTTGCCATGTGAAAGCATTATTAAAAGAAGCATAATAAGGGATTTCCACCATGTTATCAAGCGTACAAAGAGAACTCCGAATGGGAGGGATGGCTGTCATCGGGGTAGAACAAGCTGGGATTTTGGAGAGGCTTGAGAAGCGCTTTGAATAGCCCGTCAGTTGGACAAGGATCAGCGCTGACAATAGCTGGGCTATATGTGGTATGGCCTGTTAACATACAGCAGCAATCATTAAAGGCCTGAGACAGACAACAGGGCTCTCCTGGGCCCTGAGTGATGTTGGTGGCTTTGGGAGAGCCACTGTGGCTGCCCTAGGAGCAGCCTCACCCTGCTGAGAGCCAGAAACCCCTCTGAAATCTCCAGGCTCGCTCCTGATCCCTTTTCCATCAGGACCTTAGAGCCACACACTGCTGACTCACATCCCCACGAGACCTAAGTGCCAGCGTGGTTGATGGAAATGAATGCCCAGATGTTTCTCTGTTGTCCCACAACCCACTATGGAACTATCTACAAATCCCAGTATAAATGTCATGGGGAAGCAATAGTTTAGTGCCATGCCTGACCTTGTCCCACCATCCGCCGTGAAACCAACAATATTCTGAAGCTACCAAAAATTAGAGTATTCTGTAAGACTCTCTCCAGGGAAGAGATTGCTTTTTTATTCCACAGGTGCACAGAGAACTGGGCATAACAGGGTTTTCCTCCTTAAAGGCTCCATATCCTAAAATTGAGCTCCCCATAGCAGGAGCTATTGGAACATGATGATATTTAAGGTGCCTTCCAAACGAAGCCATTCTTTGATTCTACAACAAGTACCATGGTTTTGTAAACATTGTATTATTCTAAAACAGAAGGGCAAAAGGGTAGAACTTTCAGCTTCCAGGGTCCAAATTTCAGGGAGTAGCTTAAGTAAGCAGATTAGTACGTTTGATGGAAATTCTCACCTTACACCAATAAATATATATAAATAATAATGTTTTTCCGTGCAGTATTTTCTGTCCATCACCACAATTCCCAGCAGGAGAGCAGGGTGATCTGCAGTCCCTATCTGGCAGATGAAAACAGCTGCACCATTTGGGGTCTGGGCCACGAATCGCCAAAGCCACATTCCTGTGGGGAATTAAAGCAGTTGTGCTAAGGGCAAGTGGGAATAAGTACACTAAAAATTGGTCAATCTTTGTGTGAAAAGCCCTGCTTTGACCGTGAGCTCCTGGCGGCATCACTGCCTGGCACGGCCGTCCGTGGGGCGCTGGCTCCGAAGCCCAGCACGTTGCAGAAATGCCTGCAAGAGTTGTAATGCATTTCCACAGGGTCTTGAGTCTGTTGCGAAATGCATTGCAGAGGAAATAACTTCCCAGCTAAAGTGTGCAGGCTGCAGAAAGGAAGCAACAGAACGGACAGAGGTGGGAGAGGCAGCGTTTCCCTTTTTGTTTTGCTGTAGATCTTCTTATGGGGAACAAAATAAGTGGCAACGCTTTTAACATAAAAACCCATTTGCAAGCAGGGTTTATCTGAAAAAACGAAATGTACCTTGAAGTTAAAGTTCCTTGTGAAAGTGAATGCAGTTTAATAAGGTTGCTGTGGTTTACGGGTGGGCTCGAGCAGTGCCCGTCAGCCCAGGCCACACAGTGGGCCAGCAGGAACCTAAAAGTCCCTTCCCACCATGTTGATGCCAACATGCAGCTGGATAAATCCCCTGTTCACAGCCAGGAAAGACGCAAATAGGTACAGTCGTCCTCAGCTATATTTTATTTGTACACGGTCCCGCGGTGTTATCGCTGCTGGAGGCTGAGGGACACCTCTCACAATGGTACGAAATCATTCTCCAGCGATACAGAGTGATTACAGCAAGCAGAACTGATACTGCTGCTGTCCTAAATCTAAGGTTTTATCAGGCAGTTTGGCATAAACACTTTGGTCCTAATCTCGCACACCTCAATGAAAATTTCACTTGATAAAGTTTGCGCAAGAGTGGTATAAACACGGTGTGGCAAATATTGTTTATATACCCATCCACAACCATACATACACTATTTATTTTAGTATATTATATATCCATGCATTGTCATATTTATTTATGCAATCTATTTCTCGAAAGGAAAGTAAGTCTTTTGTCCCTGCTTTTACATGAGAACATTCTACATTCAGGGTTCGCTCAGAATATAAAAGCTGAGATTCAATACAGGTTGTGAAAAATGAACCTGAAGAATTGCTGACTGGACTTTGTAAAGTTTCAGATAGCACAAACAGTTATGTGACAAAGAAAAGTTATGCCTAAGAGAAAACAGGAATATTAATACTAATATTAAACATCAAGCCAGCTGCTTAGAAGCAGTGGTGGTCTTTTAGCCCTCATTAACATGCATTCCCTGCTGCCCTTCGCTGCAGGCTTTTCTCTGGAGTCTAACTTTCACAATGAGATGGGCATGATTTCCCTAAATAAATAAATAAATAGATAAATAAAATCAAACAAGTAATCTACTTCACTGCTAAGTCTTTGTGGGGTTTTTTTGTTGTTTTTTTTTTTTCCCCCCACGTTTCTTATCTAAGCTAAAGTTCTGGGAAGAAAAAAGAAATAATAATATGAGTGGCCTGTTCAGACGCAAACTCAGACAACTTTGTGTCTAGGTTAAAGACAGGCTGGATAGAAGGGCATGATAACAGGTGCAGGTTTATTACTATTTTACTGGCACAAAATCTATATGCAATTTTCTTCTGCAATTATTTTTTTATAAAATAGTTTTAGCTCTGCTAATCCAGACAGCACAAGAGATCTGATCATTTTCCTCGCAGGTACAGAACAGGAAAGTTTTCCATCACAAGTTTTCCTAACTCTGTCTCTTTTCTATTGTTAAAAATACTCCTTTCAGCCCTAAATTTTGTAGTCTTTAAAAGGTGATATATTCTTTATAGAAAGGACAGCCATTAACACAAGGTAGTTTAGAACCCCCTACTTCTAGCCCATAAACTTCAAACTAAATGAAATTATAGAGAATTAAAAGTAATACTCTTTTTCCAAGATTAGTAACTTTTTACTTCTCTACCTCCTCTAATTTTATATCAGCTTCAAAACACACAAGGATTGAGCCATAAAAGCTGTGCAATAGCTCACGTGCAAAGGTTAGTTGTAACAGCTTAAAAATCTGCAAGAGACCCAATGCTTCTGCCTAAAGGATTTTGTAAAAAACCCCACAGAGTTAAGTGCACCCAGTCCCTTTTGCTTGCTCTGCCTTTTCCCAGCGTCCATGGCTCCTTTGGAATAGCGAAGGAAATGTGTTAGTCTCAGCACCTGAATTTTTTTTTTTTTTTGAAGTCTTTATTACTGTAATTCACTGACCTGCCGCATTGTAAGCCCTGGCAATATAGATCCCTGCACTGGGCACCCTGCGCTGGTACTGGATCTCTCTGGAGAAGCTGCTTTGTTGGGGCTTTTTTGCAGAAAGGGAGTTTTCTTTAAAAAAAAAATAAAAAGAAAAAAATAAAAAAGGAAGTGTAATCCGTGTGGGCTGCCTGTCACAATCACTGCTTTCCTCTCCTAACAGCAGGGAGAAGGTGAGACCATCCTCTGCTCACCCGACTGTTGTGTTAACTTCTATACTGGGCTGGGAAGATTTCCATAGGGTAACCCCCGGAACAAGCAGGCGCGATGCACAGGTGGCCCTTACAAAGGGATATGCTCAGCTATGGTTTTATTTGGATTCCTGGAAAAGCACATAAATCACGACACCGCCCCACGTACGTATGCCCGACCCCTTCCTTAACTTCTTGCATGAAAAGGTTATTTCTGAGCCTATGGAGCAGGTGTACGTACGGTTGTGAAGCTCGTGGGCAAGGCACACTGACTGCTTTATTTCTCCCTCAGAAAACTGAAAACCCGAGCCAGGAGATCCCCCAGCCCGGCTCCCCCCTCCTCCAGGAGGAAATAAGCATTTCCTTAAAAATATTCTATTTTTTTTTTTATCCTCTTCAGATTCAGATTGTCACTAAATATAGAAACTCTTGTAGCCACACAAACCGTGCATCGCCCAACAGCTGCTCATTTGCAATTTGTTCCTGCACTTAAAAATCTCTTAATGCTACAAATAAACTTTGGGAAAGTTACATCCCAATAAACAATGAGGTGTTGTTTAAAATTACATGTGCTACTGTATTATTAGGTCTCTACCGACACTACAATTATCTTTTGAAGCTGGCAATAACGCATTAGCTGTTCAGTCAGACGCAGAAATAGACTGGTGGATAAGCCCTCTGCCATTTTTATGAATGGAAAATATTTTAAAAGATTGTTTCCACTTTCTTCTTTGTCCTCTCCCCTGAAAGGAGCCCCCGCGCCGGCACTCTTTCCCCACGTCACTTTAATATTCATATATTTTATCCATACATTGCGATACATGATTAACTGCCTCCCCCCTACCACACACACATCGCCCCAAACAATACAGATACTTATTGGATTAACTACTCAGTCCTCGCTGGAAGGAAAGCGGTATCCGTGAGCTCTGGCTTTTATTTGCACGTACAGTTGTAGATCTGTGGCATGACAACAAAAATAAATAATAATAATAAAAAATTAAAAAAAAAAAAAAAAAAAAAGGAAAAAGGAAAAAGTGGATAATCCCTACGCGGGAGCGCAGTGTCCGCCGCAGCATCCGCCCGCTCCGCGGCACCATTTTTTACTCGCCGAGGGAGTTCGCAGCGCGGCGGATCCTGCCCGGTTTTGCCCGATTTCTGCCCGGTTTTGCCCGATTCCTGCCCGCTCCCCGAGCAGCCGCTGCCCGGCGTGGGCGACCGTGATGGGCGTCGCAGCTCCCGGTCCTCCGGGCCCCCCCTCCGGCACAGCCTTGGCACCGCATCGGGGGTGGGGGGAGAGAAAACAGAGGAGCGGGGCGGAAAGAATTAAAGGGAAGCCTTTAAAGTTTGCTGTTTGATTTTTGGTCTGCCTCTGGATTATTTGGAGGAAGGGTTGGGGAAAGGGGGAATAAATAAATAAATCTCGCAACCTGCCAGCTCTGCCTTCCCAACGCTCGCCAAGTCACTGGTAGCCATTTTCATCTAAGGTACAGGAGGAGGAAAGAAAAAGCAAAAAGAAACCCGAAAAATCTTTAAGAAAAAAGCACCCGAAAAAAAGGAACCAAGACAGGAAAACCCCGCAGAGAAGCGCAGACCGGGGCTGCTGCAGCCGCTCCGCTCCTGCGCAACCCCCGCCGCTCGCTCTCCCGGGCCGCGGGCTGCCGAGTTTTTTTCCCTGTATTCTTCCCCCTTTTTCCTTCCCCCACACCCCTTTTTAAAATATTTTTTCCTTTCTTTTTTTTTTTTTCTTTTTTTTTTTTCCTTTTCCTTTCCCCCCTCTCTTTTGCCGCAGTCTCCGTCCGGCGCTGGGCGAGTCCCGGCAACCCGCGCCGGCGAGGAGCTGATTTATCGCTGCTCCAGCCCCGGCTCGCAATTCTGTCACTCTAAATCACGCACATGCGGAGAGCGGGAAGGTTTTGGCCAGCTCCCCACCACCCCCCACCCCCCCCCCAAAAAAAATTCAAAAATATAAATAACGAAAATAAAAAGGTGAGTGGGGGGAGAAATCCTGGGGAGAGCCGGCGGCCCCCGACCCCCGCTGCAAAATAAAGTCTCAGTAAAAGTGGCGGGGGCGGCGCGGAGGGCGGGAGGGATGGAGGGAGGGGGGCACCTGGCAGCCGCCGCTCCCACCCCCGCCGCTCCCCGCGGCGCCTCCCGGGCCCAGCTCCGCGGCGGGGGGTGCGGGGGGGACCCCCGAGCTCTCCCGCCCAGCCTGGTCCTGCCTGCCAGCGCTGCAACCCGCGTGTACATGTGCGTATCCACATATATCCCTATCCCATATGGATGTGGCTGTGGGAGGGTTACAGCTCCCGGGCTGGAGCTGCAGCATCCCCCCCGGCGGCAGTGGGATGCAGACCCCCGGCTCTCCCAGATCCCCAGGCAGCCTCCAGCTCTCCCAGCCTTGCAGCAGAGGGGCTCTGTGCCAGCCGGGTGCAGTGATTGAGCTACCCCGGTGTCCCAGCACTGCTCCCACCACCCATTAATCAAATCCATAAAACCAAAGATCCCCTGGTCCTGAAAAATTAGGGTATCATGGCTTGGGACTGCAGCTTGGCCTCCCCCCACCATCTCTGTTAGGCCCTGCAGTGACTTTGCTGTTATTTCCCATCACATCCTTTAATAGTAAAGAAAAAAGGAAAATCACTATGAAAAGTGGTAGTATCACTATAATTCAGGGGCTGACACAATCCCTTGGAATTTTGTTCCAACACAGGGTCCCCCTTGGCCATGCCCACGGTCAGGGCAGGTTGCAAGGGGGAAGTTTCAGGAATGCCCAAATCCCAGCAGCTGCACTGGCAAGTCCCTGAGACTTGCAGCGCTGAGCGAGGGAGGAGTCACTCCTGAGAGCAGGACGGTCACATGCCGCAGGAGATGCTTACACCGCTAATAAAACCCGGGATAAGCCCCCCAGCAATAATGCAGAACGCAGGGCAGGAGGCTGAAACTGTTTTCCACTACTGCACTGCAGCATCGAACTCTGATTTCCACGCAGCCCCCCTCGTTAAATTCAAGAAATATCTCCAGACTTGCAGAATTGCTGAGCTCCAAACTTTGGTGCAAGTGACTTCTGCCCTGCTTGGCAAAGGGAACCTGTGGGCTGGCCTTCTGCGTGTGCAACACGGGGAGAACACTGAATCTCCATGGAAAATCCTTCCCTATGGTTTATAAAATCAGAAAGTCAATGAGAAATGTATAGAGAAGAAAACACTGGATACCTGAGTGGAAGGAGGGAGTGACCATGGCCAACTACAGTCCATACCCAGTGAAGACTCCAGGGAAGCTGCTTTTCCCTTCTCACAGCAGTGCTGCTCTTTCCAACTCTTTTGTGATACCAGGAACATCTCCTGGTGTCTCAAAAGAGGGAAAGGATGAGTGCTGGTTCTCCCAGTGCCCTCTGGCCAGGGGACCGTAAAGGAGGCAGCATCCATACAGCCCCTTTAGCAGGGGGGGCTCTTTGTTCCAGCTGGGACCCCTGCTCTTCAGCTCATCCCTTTGAATGGTTTTATGACATCTTGGGGAAGGCAGGGTAAGGAGGGGGTTGGATACTCCTCCCATGTGCCCATCACACAGGTACCCAGCACACAGGTACTGCTGGTGCACAGGTACCCCAGCACACAGACACAGGGATCCCAGCACAGCACTGGATCATCACATGGGTGCCCCAGCACCCAGGTACCCCAATATATTGCTACATCTGCCCACAGGTACCCTGCCACAAAGGTACCCCAGCACAAGGTAGTCCAGTACTCTGACACACCAGTACGCTGCTATGAACCCTGGAATCCAACACATGGCTGAACTTGAACAGAGACACCCCAAAACACAGGCCCTGGCACTCAGGTACCCCATCATCCCCCTGCCATGCCGGCATGTCCCGTGTAGCACCGGCATGGGCTCACCGGGGTGTTTGCTGTTCTCTGGAGCACGTGAGGTTGGTACAATTTCCCTTTAATCCCAAACCTCATGAGCCTTACTCCAAAGGCAATGCCAAAGGCTTTTAAAAATTCCTAGTTAACTTGATTTAAAAAGTGTGACTGTAGGAAATAACGAAGGTTGCTTCCCCCTGTTGCCACAAATTTGCATTCAGCCCACAGACGACAGCAGCGGGGCTGTGGCGTCGCTGGATTTCTTCGGAAAAGTTACCAGAGGCCTACGAGACAGCTGGAATTCATATTAGAATATTTTTAACGTGCTCTTACAAATACTTTGGCATACGCCTATTCCACTCCTTTTAATGATGTTGACTTCATTTCCTTTAATACGGGGCGAAAAAATGCTACACCAACAAGACTTAATTAAATTAATAAGAAGGAACAATAATAAATAATCCCAGTTGTGTTCCTGCAGGGTTGCAAAATACAGAGCAGAGGGTCGGGATGGTAACACCCAAAAACTTTCGCAGATGATTTGTTTAGGTGGGCGCATCCCTGGGCCTCTGCTCTCTCCTCGATGCGGTGACAGAGGGGCTCCGGGATGAGCATGGGGTGCGAGGATGATGGGGGGATGTCGCTGTGCCCGCGCACCTGGGGGTGCGTGAGCGCCTGGAGGTGTGCGCGCACCGGGCGGTGTACGAGCACCTGGGGGTATGCGCGCACCTGGGGCTGTGTACGCGCACCTGGGGGTGTGTACGCGCACCTGGGGATATGCGCGTACCTGGGGATGTGCGCACACCAGGGGATGTGTACGCGCACCTGGGGCTGTGTACGCTCACCTGGGGGTGTGTACGCTCACCTGGGGGTGTGTACCCACCTGCCCGCGCGCCCCCGCCGCTGCGCGCCCCCGCGCCCTCCCCGCGGCGCCCCCTGGAGGCGGCCGCGCGCGCCTCGCGCCGCCCCGCCCCTCCCGCAGCGCGCTCCCCCCCCCCCACCGCCTCAGCGGCGCAGCGCCCCCTCCCGGCGGGAAGCGCGCGGGAGCCTGAGGGGGCCGCCGGGCCGGGGCAGGCCTTGAGGCCGAAACCAGCAAAACTTCGGCAAAAACGGGGAAAACACATCCAGGTTAAAGCCTCCGAGCACCCTCGCCCTGCTTTGCCAATGTTTTGGTCAGCCGCAGTAATGTCAGCAGGGTCAGGCTTTCTCTGTCTCCCCGCCTGTACGTGCGACTTAAAAGTGGGATGTCCTCTACTCCTTCCTCCGTAATTCCAGAGAAGTTTTGGAGGAAGGAGGATGCAGTTGTTACATTGAACAATTTCCCACTTTTCCAGCAACCCAACCCATGCCTGGACACCATCAGTGTCCCCTGTGTGGGGCAGATCCCTGTCCCCAGCGGGTCAGGGAGGGATCCTGGTGCCCTGCAATTGGCGCTGAGGTTCTTCCCATTATTTATCCAATAAATAGCCAATAAAAGCACCATGCAAAGCGTGCTTTGTCATGCAACTAAGCAGATCTCCCACGGGGGACAGGTGTGCTCAGAAAAATGGAAGATGGGCAGGTGGCTTCAGCCTGGGGGAACATTAATACACAAGGACAGGTCTCTGGCTGATGGATGTGCACTGCCTTCACCTGCTAATTAACACCAGCTGTTAGCATGACCTGTCCTGCCAATGGTCTTGAAGGTGCTTTGTCCCCTTTCCCACTCCTAAGCAGCCCTGTAAGGGCAGGTCTGGTTCACTTAATGATAATGCCTGTAAGAGTTTCAGAACATAAAAGTATTTATTGTCTCTTCAGCATGAGAGTTTTCAAGTTTTAGCTCTAAAATGATGCAAACTCCTGAATAGTTGCTTGTAACCTTATGTCTGTCACCTTTCTGTCTTCAGCCTCAGCAAAGCAATCCTTGTGCACTGAAAGGGTTGTGTTGAAGGACATTCCCTGTTATTTCCCTGAATGACACAGATGTATGTACAAGAGGACGAAACAGTTCATGCTAAAGGTGTAGATGCACATATATATCACAGTGTTACTGTAACCACCCACAGAAATGTTAATATTGATTTTAAAGAAAAACTCTGCACAGGATTTATTATATTTTCCTTGGGCTTTCTGCAATTGACTTCCAGAATCTCAGGAGAAAACTCCAAACTTTAGGGATTTTAACCTGACAGAAAACTTTCCAACGTGCTCCACAGAAATGTTTCTTGGCTGCTTCTGTGGTTGCCTCTCTCGCTGGTGTTCCCTGAGACAAAATACACATTTTTTACCCGACTGGCCCATTTGTTTTTTTACCCAAGTAATAAAATATGACACTAGAGGGCGGCCTGTTAATGTAATTCAATAATGAAGTTGCAGCGACTGCACGTGGCGATGCAGCACTATCCCCTGCTTGGAGCCAGGGCCGTGGCTGGAAGCAGGTCTGGGAACTCTGCCTTCGTCTGTTCGGAGACAACCAGCACTGCCCCAAGACTCTGGAATATCCCGAGTGTAATACCAGAACCCAGAATAATGACTATTCCTAAGAAGTGTGATTTTCCCGCAGACCCATGTGACTGCATTGTCTCATGTGTTCAACACTCAGTCCTGCTTGGAGACGGATGTGGCAGGAGCTATCCTGCCCATTCCCCTGTGACAAACCCATGTCCTGCCCCAAACCACGGCCCCTACTTCGGCAGGTAAAGGACCGTGCTGCAGTTGCAGCTCAGTTTTAGCTGCCTGCACTGCAGTTCAGTGAGCACACTCCCTGTTGGCAGCTCACTCTCAGGCTCTGCACAGCCTTCCTGTGACTGAGGAGGTCTCTCATCATTCCAGAGACCGGTTTCCTTGTGTCAAATGAGGTTAATAGCTGCGTGCAATTTAATTAATTAAAGGCTGTGAATATTTTTAGAACACCAGACGCAGTATGTGTCAGAAATACCAGGTATTATCTGAGTATGCAGCGCTGGTGTTATCGATATTTACATTTTGCAGCGCCTGGAAGTGAGGATTTCCTGGTGGGACGCTGCCAACACCAACACCTTTTCCCCCCAGATTTAGAATCTGTGTGTCTAGCATGAGCCAACAGGCACAAGTGACGTCAGGCAGAGGTAAGTCCAAGGACGCAGGTGACAATACATTGTGTCCTGGCAGAGACTGGTGCCACTGGAGGTTGTCACACATGGACCACACCACGGGCATCCTCAAGAGGCCTTCAGTGCAATGAGCCTATCCAAGGTAATTCAACATGTTTCCCAGAGAACATTTTAAGCTGAACTTAACTGAGACTTTCTTATTGTCTGCAGCAGAAATTGGCCTGGAGTTACAGATGGAAAGAACTTAAATAAGCGGCCGCTTTCCTGAAAGCTGATGTTCCTTAGCATTTAGCAATAACGTGTCCTCGGTTTTTGCTAGATTGCAAACGAGCAATTAATTCTTCAGCACTTGTGCAGAATACTTTAAAAATGGAAACATGAAAGTCTTCTATTAAAATGAAGTTGATAGTATGCACCTGCCACTAATGTACTGTACACTGTGTCTTCCACTCATTATAGTGATGATTTGGGTTGAGATCAAGTGTCATATAGTGAAAATCACTTCAACATGTGCCTGTTCATATGCATAAACTCCTGTGTACCAGATGGCAAAATATAATGACATCTTAAACGGCTAATTGCATAAACCTTGTAATGCAGATAATTGCTGAACCAAAGTATGAGCTAATAATTTCCCACTGTATTGCCTGGCTTGACACTAATTCTAAAGGAAAGTTGTGACAATTCTAACACACTAAAGTTCACCAAGCGGTAATTAAAACTAGCACTTAAAATCATTCGACTTTCAAACCCTTAATTACAATTCAGTGGAATCACTTTGTAGAAATCTAACATTTATAGATAGTTACATGATAGCTGATATTTCATCATCATCCCTTTCATGGTGGTGTTCTAAGGCAGGCTTCACGAAGCGTGTAGCTCTCCCTGAAAGCTTAAAGTTGTGCTGGTTTCTGTACCAGTGGTCACTGGAAAACACTTGGAAAACAGTGGCCAGAGGCCACTGCTTAAGGCAGTATGGGAAGTAGTCCTTTTTAATCACTTGATATATAAATGTAAATATGCATCTAGCCACTACAATTAAATGTATCAGGTTTCATAGCATGGATTGAAGAATTGAATTGTTGTGGTTGCTTTGATAACACAACGTACTGACCTCAAAGCCAGGCCTCTAACACATCCTGAGCTGTTACCATGTATTGGAAAAGCTGCCATGAAGAATGGAAATAGAATTAATGATGGTAAATACAGTTTTAGGAGAAATAAGCCTTAGCAGACAAACGCAATTCCTTTCTTTGATGAGGCGCATCAAATAATATGATGAAGGTAAAGACTGAATGATAAAGGTCAATGAAGAGATGTGATATTCATTTTTTTATGGAGATTAGAATTAACATTGTGTGATATTCCGATCAAAAAGCATTAGAAATAGCAGCAGAGCATGCACTAATTAGATTAGGAATTGGCAAACAGTCTGTTAAAAAGTAGCTATGAATCAGGAGTCGTTATCAAACGGGAGAGTTTTACCAGGACCAGCATCAGGTCAGATGCTAGTCAATGTTTTCTTCAATGATTTGGATGTAAACACTGTAAATTCACAGCTGATACATCTGAGGGTGACAGGAACATTGGTGGAGTGACAGACAGCGATGAGAATGACACTCCAAGTGATCTCAGTTGCTTCATGAGCTGAGCCCATTCAAACGCAATTGCTTTTAATACAGACAGTATAAGATTATGTGGTTTCTAGTGCTCACACTTTTAAAAAATTGTTGGAAAACTGGAGAGGGTGCAGAAAAGAGCCACAGAGAAGATTATAGGGCTGAAGAAAGTGCTTAATGGTGAAAGACTTAGAGTGTTCAATCTGCCTCTCTTACTGGAAAGAAGACTGGGATGTGACACAAGTGTAATGTGTAAGTATTTAAGTATCTACAAGATGTGTCTGGAATTATCTACTGGATACTGACAACGTTTTTAGTCTTTCAGAGAAAAAATTATAACTGCAAGTTGAAGTCAAACAAAATTAAGTAAGAATTTAGGGAGTTTTAATAGAGTAGCTGAAGGCCGACTTCCAAGGCACAAAGTGGATACTGTCTTCTTTAAAATTTTATTTTCAAAGCAAGACCAGAAGACCTGTGGTAACTAAAAGCAAGTGAGTGCATTTAATGCAGGGGCGATGGCACACAGAGTGTTGTCATGTATCAAGAGTCTTTCCCTAGCCTTCAGTGCTGTGAGCCTGTACACATCAGCGAGACATTGCATAAGCATCGGGGGGCAGGAACGTACACCAGTGCAATGGAATAATCAAGTCATAACAAGCCTAACACATTTCATTGGCTCTCCAGACCCAGGCCAGGTGTGCAGACATCACACAATCATATATCTCTAATAATGTATTATTTTTTAAAAGAGATGGTTTGTGTGCTGTGGGGCTACACAACCCCTCCAAAAAGCAGCCCCCAACCAGTAGATCTGTCACCCCTTGCCTGCCTCCTGGTAAATGAAATGGCTGACTCCTCAGAGCTCTGTGCCTCTGCTCTGTGGTGAAGGAGAAGCACTGACCTCATCTCTGGACATCTACCTGGAAGCCTGTTTTATTTACAGTGTGAATCAGACATTCCTGGATGGGACTGGGTTACAGGCAGAATATTAGCCTGAAACTTCACCCTAAGCCTCTTTTTCTGATACAGTTCTGTCTCAGTAATTGATTACTGTAAGAAATGCTGCCAGACACTTGTCCTGCTGCTCACACAGTTTCCTTCTGCTCTGGCCATACACACCCACCACAGTAATTCCCTATGTGTTGCTTGCATCCTACAGACTTGCTCCTCTCTCAACACCCAAAAATCCTCAACAACTGTCAAAGCCATGAGCAGGCAGTAATCATTTCAAGACTCTCCAGTACCACCGCATGGTGCCTCCAATTACAGCTCAATATAATGCAGGAGGAAGAGAAAGCAGGGCCCTCATCCCATTTCCTACAGTTCTGGCATGTTCTTGGAGGTATCCCATCTAAGTTTGGACAGAGCACAGTTCAGCCTAGCCTCTGACCAAAGCTGGGAGCTGAAGTCTATCAAATCCAATAGCACAGACATTTCTGTGCAAGGCTCAGCACAATCCTCTCTACCTTTTAACATATTTATTAGCCCATGAATCATAACTACCAGGTGTCTGTGTTGTTACTAACTTTACAGACAGGTGTAACTGGATCTGATATGAAATACTTTGATGCTCAAGTTTCCTTTTCTGCTCACTGGGGTCTTTCCAGCCACCCCTGCTGTGGATCGACAGCCCTTTCCTCTGTGGGAGCAGCGCTGCCATTTACAGCTGGTGAGGATCAGGCTGTTTTCCCCTAGAGAAAGATGCTCCAGGGAAGATGCCATTCCTGACAGTTAAAACACTTTCAGTCTATACTAAGCATCCTCTGTAAAACCTCAGCTCAAGGTGATTGTGTCAAGCTCTGCAAAATAACTCCATTCAGCAAAGCTCATGGTGCATGTGTGGTACATGAAGAGATTGCACTTTTTTTGTGTATCCACCTCCTAATTATTTACCTGAGGTAGTCCCTCAACTGTCTGTAGCTAGCTCTAGTTACAGCCTTCACTCACACACTCCACCAGCTGCATGCAACCTGTGCCTCCAGGTGATCCTGGGTGGTTTTCCCAAGAGCACTGCTCTTCAGGGACATTTCAGTACAAACTTCTATGAGATTCATGCATTTCATTCATTGCCCACATGTACAAGTGCAGAATGTCACTGATGGTGTTTCAGCCTACATATCTGCACCATAACTACAACACACTGTCATGGAAGAGACACTGATAACTCTGTAACAAACAAAAAAAAGACACTGAGCAGCATTATTAATTGATAACTTAAATGCCAGAGGTTTGAGAGACATTGAAATTGTCAGTGATAGCAAAGTCTGGACAGCTCAACAGTCTCAGGGACTTAGGCAGAGGTCGATGCAGTGGCTGAGGACCTGCCTTTGGCTTGCAGTGATGTTGGTGATCACCTCAGAGCAGAAAATTGTCCCACCAATTAACTCAGCAGTTTAAAATGAAACACGAGTCAAAATTAGTTGCTGGGAAGGATGTTATCTAGGAAACTTGTTTTTCTCTAATACATTTGGTAGATCCAGGATGTGGTGGTACAACATGATGGTGACTTATTTCTCAGTCTGTGAATGTAAATTCTTCTTTTCTTTCAATGTGAAGAAGTCTTTGAAGTTGAACCTTGGGATAGATTGTCTTCCAGAAGTGGAAATCTAGAAAACAAGACAAAATATGTTGTCATATATCTTTACTGCTCCTTGCAACATTATCTTCTGCTTAGGATTTCTTGATACTTTTTATATCAATGCACTGATAGAATGAAAACAATTTCTGATAATGGGTTTTATTAAAAAAGGATTCAGTACTGAAAACATAGCATGCATTTTGAGTTTTATTAACAAATCCTGCTTAAATTGAATCTCTCCCCATCATTCCCTTGCTAACTAGGATTTAGTAACATTCAAATAGTACTATTGTAATAAATATTCACTAAAGAGGAACATAACTCAGAGTTCTCCTACCTGGGTGTGGCTATTTGATGCTCTTCAGAGGAGGAGCCATCTTCTCATCTTCTCTCCTCTTCTCTCCAGGAGGTTTTTAGGAAAGGATCAGCCATCATATTTTACCTTCTCCTAAAAATGCATGCCTGTCTTTGCCTCCTATGTGTCCCAGTATCCGAAGACATTGGAGACAGACTGAAAAATCTGTTGGTAGGTAGAGAAAACACTCTGGGAGAGTGGACCTCCAGATTCTGTTCTCCATGGAGCAGTTGCCCTCTGCCATTACGCTGATTAAGCAGTCTTATCATAAAATACAGTGTCATGTTAGAAGGGGAATTTGCTTCCAGAACTGGTGAAAATCCCTGGAGATCTATCAGTTCTCCCGATGAACACCTGGCAACTGATTTTCTTTACCCTGCCTAATTTGCCTTTGATTTCTAAGACCCCAAGGCACTTAGAGATCAGAAAAGAGTTAGTCTATAAAAAAGAAATGCACCTCTCCTCTTAGCATTGGTTCTCAAATTGTTCTTTCATGCACGGCTATCATCATGTGTAATTACTTGCAGGTGTCAGCTGGAACATGGTGTCTTTTGTCTTCTCAAGTGCTTTGGCCAGCAGGGACCTAACAAGCTTTGGTTTGCTGTGATTAATAGGTTGGCTGTTGGTCTAAATGACCACTGGGAAAGGACATCCTGTAAGATAAGAGTTTTCACTGTCAGTCATATGGATTGCTTCACCTCAGAATGTTCCTAAGCACCATTGGTGGAACAGTTTGGACCTGGTTCTGAAGCCAGTGAGACTTTCATAGACATGCAGGACTGTGCAATAACTTGAAATTCAGTGGTTGAATTCCACTCTGGGCACCAGAACAGGCTAAGAAACCAGTGATCTTGATCACAATTAGACCTGATTTATACACATTATTTGCTTATCATCTATTCCATATCACATCAATTTAGGTTCTTAATATGGGCACTTATTACAGCAGTGATTGCTGTCTGCTCTGTTAATTGATGATTTCATTGTTCATTGCACCTATTTATGTGTGGCTGTCAGGAATGGTTTTGCTGTTTCAGCTGTGTGAGCGAGCATAAGTGAGAACAGTTCTCCAAATCATCAAAATGGCATTCAAAAATCCTCAAAATCGCCAAAATGGGATTTTGAATTAGGCTGTGGCTTCAGGGGAAAATCTGAAGATTTCCTGCAGAAAGAGAACAAATTCTTTTGAGATTTTTTGTGTCCAGCAGACTGACTGCTGGAGGCTTCTCAGGTAGCAAGAAACCTTTTCCAGGAAGTTTCTGCAATGCTCTGACATTTATAGAGTGGCTGTCGGTGTTGCATAACCTCAGGAGCATCATTATCATTGACCTATTGTAGAGCTGCCACTATTTCATGTCCCGTGTTCTTCAGCAGAGCAATGCTTATCAGAGCATTTCTTAACTCACCTCTTGTCAGTAAGAGCTTTTTGCTGTGTCTCTTGTTTCTATTTAGGATATAGAGTAAGAGGAAGACAAAGATGTTTTAAAAATTAGAGACCTTGGAGTTATGAGCTGTTTTTATAAATTTTGGCCAGGGTTAATTTCTTAAAGATAGTTCTAATTTTATTGTTATTTCAAATAATAGATTCTAATGCCGTTTTAATTTTGCTGTTTAATTTTTAACCTCCATTATTTATAAATTTCTTTAAATTGTCTGGCTTGCTCACAGCACTGTTTAAGGCTTCTCCCCCTCTATTATTTTATCATGGCAGTTGAAGCGATCTCTGTATAGTCAAACACTGCTTTATGCAGATCCCATTGGGGCTATTCACATATCCATATGTGCATGCAGTTCCCACTAATGCTTGTCAATGGGACTTAACATATGAGCATGGACATGAGAATAGACCCCTTGCTGGGCACTTGACTAGATGGGTTTTTTTTTTTTTGATGTTGATCCAGATCACTCACAGCAAACGTGGCTGTTATTAGAAATCACTGCACTTAACAGGACCACCGAGTGCAACCTCCCTTTTCCTTCTTCCTCATGGGAGCTGCTTGGTGGGGTTTGCAGGCTCATGGTAAATATTTCTTAGACACAAACTGGGATCCAAGGTTATTGCATAAAGTAGCTTTATTCTGTGTGTTCCCTTCTGTTTGCCACGAAACAGTTAAATCACTCCATTAAAGAAAGGGCAGGTTTTTTTAAGGAATTAAGTGGGACTTGGATGTTTGGGCTCTGTCTGTGGCTCCACCTAGGCAGAATGGTTGGAGCTTTAACACTCAGTACTTATGAAAACAAATGGAAAGCTGAGCTAACTTTGAGCGTTTACATTTTATTTCCATGTACCTGTTTTTAGCATCTTTTGTGGTAACTGTGGGCTCCCTACTCTGCTGATATTCACATGCCATTCAAGTGATGACAGAACACTTTCCATCATGAAGTTGAAGTCTTCAATATGTTTTGTAAAACTGATGCATCTTGTGCCATTTGTAATCCCACTCCGCTGCAATTCAGGGAGATGCAAATGTTGAATCAGTATTTTTTAACCATATGAAAATAATTACTGATTTCAGAGTAATTTGTAATGAAAAGGTGTCCACATCTGAAAGAGGAAATGACCAAGTCAAGACGTGTTCTCTCAATCTCTTTTCTGCTAGGAGGTTCCCTGCTTTTAAGCCACACTTTGAGATTTTGGATGGTTGTTTTTTTTTTTTTAATGTATGATCCTTGGAGAAGTTTACTGAGCTATAATTTGAGTGCACTAGGGACCAATGAACTGAAGTAAAGTCAAACATGGGCAGGAAGCACAGTGTTTCAATAGCCAGCCCTGCAGGAATTAATTTACTAAGTTTAAATCTTCACTTTCTACCTCACTCTATGCTTTCAGATTTTCCTTACTGGCACTAGAAGCATGAACAACCTTCTAACAGAGTATCAGGATACAACAGTGCCTGTTTTCCAGAGATCTGGCCCTGATCCCCCCAGCTCTGTTGTGGGCAGAACCTCGTACCAGGGCAGAAATCTTGAATTTAGTCCCTGTGGACATCAGAACTGACCTCTGGCTAAACTGGGGGCACATCTCAAGACAGAGCCAAATGAGAGCAATTTCAGCACACAGTAACTCACAGTAATCCATCTCCCTAGGCAGGCCAGCCAAGGTTGGCCAGTCTTTTCTGTTTTAAAAGTTGATTTTTGATGCTCAAAATTTGACCTGTTATTAACCACTAGGAGGCATTTTCCAAAATTCATTTTTTTGTCAGGCTGATTTCCTTCTAGAAAACTTTTACCCAAACTAATTAATCGATCCATAAGAAAAGTTCTAGGAAATATTTTTCAGTGTTACTGTTCTCATAATTTCACCTTGTAAAGCACTGATAACATCCTGGTTTGAAAGCAACAACTAGGAAACTGGTTTACATCATCTGTTTCTCAAGGAATGTTTTATGGAAGTCTCAAAAATCCATCAAATCTCAAAGGCCTTTTCAAACCTCACATTTGCTTGTGCTCAGCAAAACTTGTCAGCATTAAACTGCTAAAGGTAGGTTTTACAGGGAAGAGGAACCATTTGGGAAGAGTGCACAGAGCCCATCTTGCCATGCAGGGGTTCATGAATACCTTTCTACAACGTTCTTTCAAATATTTGCTAACTTCTGGGTGCTCAATCTTACATTCCCAGCAGTGTCCTGTGAGCATCCCCACTTCATGTGCAATTAAATGTCATTTACAAAACAGGTAATGAGTTAAAATACTCGTGCCTCTGTTGCTTAGGAGGAAGTATGTCTCTTAGCTCCTACTAATGGATGGCAGCTATTAGTTACTCCTACATTAAGGTGCATTCATATTGAAATTTTGTACTGTCATTACAATGCATTTGATTAAAATGCAGAAGAATTACATATTAAATATCATGTGGCTGGATGGAAGCATAATTTAGCTGAGTCTGCAGATGCAGTCATGCAGGTGTTTCTGTAATTCTGATTCACTTGGTAAAACTGTTGATGTTCAGTGGCCCTCAAATCACATAGCCATCTGTGGTTCAGTTCCTTGTGAAAGGAATTCCTTGTGCCTTTAATCAGATATGATCGCTGGATTCCAAAGCAAAACTTTTGTGAATTAGGCAACATTTAAATGTTTGGTGTTTTGGGGGGAGGAGAGGTATTACATACATCAGGTATTTTAGCTTGCATTTGTTAACCACAGAGCTACTGCAAGAAGAGGATAAATCCTGGGGTCTTTGTGAGAATCTTGTCTCAGTCCAAGGAAGCATTATGCTCTCTTAGATAAGAAAAATTAATATGTAACTTTGGATTGTGTCTGATATGAAGTTTTTTAAGCTAAACCAAGTTTTGTCTTAATGCATCTCCCTAACAAAACAGTCAGGTGCCAGAAAAGCACTGAATGTGAGTTTTATAGGTAGATTCACAATTTCTGCCTAGACCTTTATCAATAAATACAATCTTAACAACTGCAACCGCTGCAGCTTTAGTTTTCACAAAACACAAGATAATGTAAGGTACTTTTGGTGCAGAGCCAGAGAGCTGAACCCAACACCAGATGCGTCCACAAGTGCCAGCAGGCGCTCCTCTGTCCTTACAGACCTGCTCGTGTCCCATTGCTTTGCTAGACTGAGACCTTCTCCAAGGCAGGAAGCCACAACTGGGAGCAAAGCGTGAGGAAATAGGAGCAGATAGGTGAGGAAAGCAAGGACAGAGCTTACAGGAGCTCAGTTCTGTGCAAGGGCTGTGACTGGGGCTTTGCAGTGCAGCTCACTGCTGACCTTCCTATGGTGTTTTCCAGCCCAGAGGTCTTTCCAGGCTGGAAGCACCCAGCCCTTCATTCCACTTGGAATCAGGCTGATGTAAGTTTTAGAGAATCACAGACTTGACGTCATCAGAACATAGTGTGAAGCAATCAAGCTAATGTGGAGTTTTGTCTAGAAAGTCTTTCAGGGTTGAGCACAGTTTGAAAGAAAAAAAAAAACCAAGTCAGAATCACAGGTGGTTTCCTTTTTACCTCAAGGGTCACTGTGTTTACACATTTTGAAAAAGTGACTGAGCTAATTTATAAGACTTTTATTTTTAAGGAAAAATAAAGACCTCACAAGAATTTTAGTTCATCAGCAACATATGGAAATGAGAAAAATCTGTCCTCAGTTGATGAAATATTTATTTATCATTGAAATCCCAGACATTTGCATCCAGTGTAAGGACAAAACAAATCTTAGGCATAACCTCCTAGAGAATTCTGTTAAAAGCAGTTTTGGATACCTGCAAGCAATTATGCTATCACATTCTCTAACGTATTTAATTTGGGCCAAGTAGCAACTACTGTATGTCCAAAAAGATAATGAATTAAAGCAATGCTTTGGCATATCCCCTTTCTGAAATGTTAGCAGCCTCTCAAGTGACTTGAAAAATGGGCTTCAATAAATGGACAGGAAAATATAAGCAATTAAATTCAATCAATAAAGCTGTCCTTGACCAAAGTCCAAACATTAAAAACAACTCCAATTGAATTATGAGAAATCCTTTTCTGATTTTAACTAGATTAGTTTAATCACATGTGCATTGAAGTTGCGTGCCATTCCTCACTAAGTTTATGGAAACAAAAAGCTCCCTACTGATCCCTGTCCCTCACTTCAGCCCAGCTCTGCTTTTCCTTACAGAAGAGATTTCTTCTGATGAACAAGGTCACTCAGAGGAAAATGGCAGAGCAGGGCTCCCGGTGGTTGCCCTGGTTTCCAGGCTTCTCTCCCTTTCCTTCACTTCCACAGAACCCCTTCTATCTATAACTACTCTGTCCCTTTCTTTCCTTTTGTTGAGAAACAGTAACATTTCCAAAACCCTGAAAAGCTACTCAAAATGTAAACCTCTCCTAAGTCACAAAGTAACTGAAAGGTTTTGACACCACTTCCTCCTCCCATTGTCTCTTCAGCTTTTATTCTACTATACTGATATAGCTGAGGATAAATACACTAGCAAAACCAGGGGTGCTCCAAATTATGTTAAGAATGTACATACACACAGACATAAGCAAACCTGACAGTAGAAATTCCTTAGAAGTAGTAAAAAAAAAAAAATCTCAGAGACTTCTGGAAAAAAATATTTTTGCAACAATCAGTTATTTCCAGAACCATTATGAATAACAGAGTATGTGGAATTTGGGGATTTCAAACTCTGTGCTGGAGTACCTCCCTGTTGCCTCAGAGAAAACAGGAGTTCTCCTCCTCCCTTCCCTGGGGAGGCAGGAGCAGCTGACAAATAACTTCACACAAGCCAACCAGCCTTCAGCTGGGAATCACCATGCAAGTCTACTCTGCCTTCAGGAGATCTGAACCAGCAACACCTGTGAGCTAGACACTGCTTGGCTGGTTTTCTGAGCTGACCTGTACAATGAAAGTAATCTCTTCTACTCAGAGGGAGAATATAATGTGATGTTATTTTAGATCTGACCTTTCAGCCACAAAGCACTTAAGATAGGAAATAAGTGGATCCGGGGAAATAATTCATAAGTAGCCAAGTGTTAGTTGAAATTTTGCTCTTTAGGGACCTGAGGTTTTTCAGCAATTCCTTCCAAAATGAAGGCTGAATTATGACAAAACGATTTTCCTCCAATAAGGGACAGTCAAAGCGAAGAAGCAAAGTAATTTCCTGTCCTATAAGAAGAGAAGTAAAACATTGTAACCAGAAAGAGGGAGGAAAAGGATTGGAGGCACTGGGTTTGCTGGATCTGCAGGGTGACTCTAGAGACCTTCCCATGAATGCATCCCCACAAATGCTGTATCCAGATCTTTAGTGGACATAGAGCCAAGTATGACAAAACTTAATATGAAATATTACAATAAGACTAATATCACAAACAAATGCCAGGCGCTGCAGTTTGGGAGTAGGAAAACTCACACTGATGAAATCTCCTACTGACTTCACCTTCCCACATTGGCTGGTACTTCAGTAACGTGTCAGGAGATCAAGCTGAGTAGAAAGACACCTGAAAAAAGCAACTCCCTTCCTGCTGACAGCAGAACCTCTGCCTTGGACAATTTCTAGCTGTTTGCACACATACTGGGAAACCCAAGGAGCTTGTATTCCCTTAGCAACCAAAGTTGGCACCTGTGGTATTTGTTTTCAGCGACTGACACCAAGAGTTTGAACTTACATCTGTTTTACTGAATTATGGTAAAACAGTCTTACTAACTGCAAAAAGCAGCTCTCATTTGGACAATGCCATCCAGATCCTTTGCAGCTTGTGCTACCTTTAATTTCATTTCACATCCCACCCAGAAATTGCAGGAAACTGCGCAGCACAAGAACATGACATGTATTATGCAGGCAGGGTCTTGACAGCTTGACCTATTCCCAGCTTTAAAACTTGACTATGTAGAAGTTTTCCTAATGTCTTTTATGGTTTGTTCGTAAAGGATTGTCCACGTGGTGCCTTATCACAAACTGTGGAATGAGTCCAGGAGATGGCAACAACATGAACTGCTGTGGGGGATAACAAGGACTCTGTTATGACTGGGAACGTTTGCAGTACTATAAATAACTCTATCAATATTGTGATAATGGCACTTTAAAGAGGTCTATTTTACAAGTGTTGAATGTAAGAGAGACCACAGCTGTGCTCATTAATTCTGAAGTATGCTCCTCTCCACGTACAATTTGCAGGTGTAACAATAGGAGTGTTGACTCAGTGCAGGTCTAGCTAATGTTTGGATTAAAAAAAAGGTCACAGTAGCATGATTAGTTCTTAACGAGTCTTTATTGTATTTGGCAGAGGGAAGGCAAATGATGATAGTTTAATTGAAAACAATAAAAGTAAAATGGAACTTTGTTACAGAATTTAGCTATACGTAAATAGCTTCTCCCCCCCAAAGAGCAAGTACCGTAATTGACAGCAGTAGATCTTTTGATAATTAATTGCAGTAAATTATCACTTGGCACAAAGAAGGCATAATTCTAATTAATTTGCAACCTTTCCAGCATAATACTGAATTGAAAATGGCACTGCTGTAATTTTTTTGAAGCTAATATAGAACTGGAGTACAAACAACGTTGTGATGTTTTCTTGTGTTTCCCTTGTTTGGAGATGAACTGGGGTGATTCAGTCTCCTCTCCACACAATTGCTGTACCTCACAGGGATGACCCAAATGGGCAGGAGCTTCCTGCACAGTCAGGATTAATCTGCCACAGCATGGGATAATATAATTATGTACAGAGATCCAGGCAGAGAACGGGTTCAGCTAGGGCTCGTCTGGGACATCAGTGCCTTGATTTGAGGACAGTCACAGCTGCAAAGTGTCCCTTTCTCTGTCCTTTAAATCTAGGCTTGGTTCAAAATGAAGGTTTGTGGTAATGTGGACAGGCCAGACTGTTTAAACAAAGCTCTGAACTGCAATGTCTGTCAAATCCATCAGTTAACTTACAAATGAAGTTTTTTACCTCTGGGAACACAAATCCCCCTTGGCAACTGCAGGGCCAGGCTACACGGCAAGTCCTCTTGAGGAGGTGTGATGGAAGGAGGTCTGTGAAGGCAGCCAGCTCACAGCACTGGCAGCTTTTAACTCCAAGGACTGCCGGGATGCAGTGACCAACAAATCCATCTTAAGCAGGATGCTCGGTGAGTGCTTATGGATGAGGTGCTGTTCCTCTCTAATCACAACCAGAGTTTACGGCAAAGCTCCCCAGCTAATGATTTGTTAATGGCATTAAGATGTGGGCCCCAGTGTGTGACTTTGCAAACAGCCCACAACTCTTCTGTGCTTCAAAACTTTTCAGTGTCCCTGGGAGATAATATTTACCTCCCGCACTTCAGTGTTGTGAGAATAAATTAACTTTGGGAGAGTATGTTGAGCTCCGTGGAAAACAGTTACTAAATAAGTGCAAGTATTATCATATATTAAATCAGATCAGCTATTAAAAACAAGAACAAGTCCTCAGATCTGTAGTCTTCGCTACATCAGTTTCTCCCTCCTTTGCTGATTACTGTTAGCCTTGATAATAATGAACTCAAAGACGATATTAACAGCCTAACCTATACTATGATTTAATCTTGATTGCCACAGATCAAGGTTTGATTTAATTGCTCTAGAATTAATTAGGAAGAGAAACAAGTTATAAAAAAGAATTTTCTCTCTAAATAAAGAAACTATTTACATTCAATTGGAGTTCATGTTGGAACAAATCATTAAGCTATAAAAGATTACATCTGGGCTAGAATTAAAGTCAAGCCGATTCATTAACCCAAATGGTAGCCCAGAGATTACTAACATGGTATTTCTGCTTTGGTGATCAAAGGATCAAGGATACATGACCAGATGACCCTAATTGAAGCAATCTCCACTGAATTTTGTAAATGAACTCGAAAGAACTCAGAAGATAGTCGTGTCAATGTGGAGAATAAATTTTTCATGGTAGCCTTACTTTATACATAAGGAAAAGGAAAGAAAAGATAATGGCAATATGGCAATACTTTATGAAGTACATAAAGCAGGAATATTTTCCTTGAATTATGGAGGAACCTTATCCAAATTGTTTATAGTTGTCTGTTAGAGCTTTTGAAACAAAGGGAATTTACAGTCAAAAACTTCGTTGTTATTGCCCTGTCAATGACCTCATCACACCTGACCTATAGGGAGTATCTTCTGTTGGGTTAGCCCATAAATCAGCCTGCAGGCAAGGCCTTTCCTTCAAAAGCTGAATTAGGTATGATAGTTTTATTGTGTGAGCTACTGTTCACTGGGGACTGAGTAGAATCTGCTGCCTGTATTTCACTCCAGAGTGCAGGATGGATGAACTCCAGCCTTGGTCCCAATGGGGAGAGTCCAAGTCTGTGCCTCACTGAACCCCTGAACCTACAGACTCTCAACTCATCATTGGGAAGAGCTGCAGATACTTTGTCTAGGTAATGCTTGGAAGACTAAGCTCTTTTTTTTTCAAGTTTTGAATAAGAAAAAATTCGCTTAAATGCCAGAAAATAATAACAGTGTGACTTCTTTTGAAAGCCTGGTATAGACATTAGTGAAATCCTACATATCCCTCTGTGGACAATCAAGAGTCACTGAGCATAGGAACTTCCTGTAGCATAGGAGACTCTGATTCTTGGTAGAAAGGGGAGGAATTGGATGTGATAATTAGTGATGGACAAATTTCAAAAGGTTCAGGGCTTGTGCTTGTTTTGGATAACCATCTGGGAACTTTGATGCATATCCAAAGCTTATCTGGACCTCCTGGGCCAGTAAATATTGGGATGGAAATCTTGCAAGAGCAGGCTCTCTCAAGAGTTTTTTTCTCTTTTGGTATTTTGGGCAAGTATTTTCTTGTCACGCTGTAGATACAACAAAAATAGTAATGACAAGACATAAGACCTGTTCTTTAAGAGTACTTCATCAAGTCTAAATCAGGAATAAATATAAAAGCTTCTCTTAAAATGCTTTCCACATCTCCAGACCTTCTTGTGGTTAAGAGGGACAAACTTTTAAAGTAAATGGGGAGAAATATCTCTCAGTTCTTTCTGAAGCTTAACTGTGCTATAGACCTTTTAAATTGAGTATTTCTGTAATTTAATCCACTTTGATAAAATTGCTTTTATGTATAACATACTTAATAACAATTATGCTGAGATTTTTGGATAAATGAGATGTAGATCAAGATAGGAGGAATACTGGAATCTTCTGAAATGCTATTTGTGTGTATGGCCATTAAATTAAATATACCCTACCTTTCAAAGGCCAGGCTTTCCATGAAAACTCACGTATGTTTGAGAAAGTTTTACATGTACATTTCCCTAGTTCTCCACAGGCACAAAGTAGATCATAGCTGCTGAACTCTTTCAATTGCTTTTGTAGAAGAGTGTGTTTGATTTACACTAAAATATAGTTCTATATTCACACTAGAAATATAGTTATAACTAATATATATATAATATATATAACGTAGTAAAACTAAAATACAGTTATACAGAATAAAATTTCCTTGGATGATAAAGAGTGGGTTCCTGACGCTGGTAGAGAGGTCTGGCCTCTCTCTCAGGCTGGAGTGACAGAAAGTGGGCACCCATCTGAGAGCTCTTTCCAGGACTGGCTGGAGATGAATCAGTAAGTTCAGTTAGGTTTGTTTTTGGAAATGTGACCAAACTCCTGGAGCCAGGGCTGACCTTCCTATACATTTGTTTTACTACTGGCAAACAGTTAAAGTCCACACCATTTCTGAAACACCATCTTAGACAGGGGAGAGTTTCCTGTGACTGAGTAACCTTGGAGGACACCTAAACCTGAGGCTCAGGCCTGGTGCCAAGGCACAGGGCAGCACCTGCCCCTCTCAGCACTCAGTCCAGACACTGAACACAAAACCTGCTTTGTAAAAGCATGCAGTGTTTCAGAGGAAGTTCAGTAAAACAGGTCTGTTGATTAAGCCCACCACTGTTTCAGGTACAGGTGTTATTGCAGGGTTGGAGGGGAAGAGGTGCCCTCTGCCATGCCTCTTAGAGAAAGGATAAAACCACTAACCTTTTCACCGTGGTACCACAGGATAGTGGGAGAGGCTGAAAGAGAAGATTCTCCCCCAGGGTGGCTTGGGGAGAGGAGTTTGGTTCCTCCATATAGGAGTTGCAGGGGCAGATGCTCCAGGTGATGTGCTGCCCCTCCTTTTTCCTAAAGACCAGTATGAAATTGTGATGGGGAGAGTTGATGGCTGAAAGGCTTAAAAATACTGGTGAATCTTTTGGCCAGCTCACTTATGGAACCATAAGCATCAAGAGCACTTTAAGTGAGTCACAGCAGCACATGACAACTAGGATGGAAACAGCAGACTTGGGGAGACACTTCCTCTGAAGACCACGCGGGTCACGACCAAATCGACTTCTTTTCAGAATAAAAACCTCTTGTGTCTTCTATGGGTTGAGCTTTGAAGAGCTCTGAGAAGAACCCCAGCAGGTGGGGTTCACTGCTGAGAAGGAGATGAGCTGTTAAACGAGAATTTGTGGCTCCTCAGAGCTGGGAAAGAGGCCAAAGCCCTTTGGAACCCACAGCTAGCAACTCTTAACCTAGTCCAGCATAATCCCTACATGGACACGGTATCATGTAACTCTTGGTTAGTTATTCCGAATGTTTGTTAAGAAGCTGTAGCATGATATTTCCATCTACCTCACAGGCTGAAGTCGTTGCCTGAGTGTCTGAGCCAGTGGACCTGGCTGTGTTCCTCTCCCATGGCAGCCTGTGACCTAATCCAGCTCCAAGTCCATGGGAGTGTCTCTGTTGACTCCAGCAGAATCTGGCCAGGGTTTTGGGGAGCTGGTGAAGCACATGGAGAGCAGCACACTGGGCTCTCCCAAGGAGCACTGCAGCTCCTGTGTTCTGAGGGAGATGCTGTATGCCCAGGAAGCACAGTTTGGCCCCTTCATAGTAGCAACATATAAACATGGGGTGGCAAGTAAATAAACTCATACGAACCCAGCCAACGCACACAGCAAAAATTACCATCCTGTTCAGGAAGCAACAAATCAGGTTGCACATCGTTGTCAGAACTATTTAAATTGTCATTGGCCGTGTCACCCTTCCTTTTTTTAGCTGCCTTAGTAAGCCACATTTTGGCATCTTTGTACTCAGATGGATATATCTTCAGTAGTGCACATGAAATCTAATGTGTTAGTAACTTGGGGAATAAATTTGCATCCAACACTCCATTATTTTTATCTTGTTTTTCTCTTTAACCAAGTCACAAAAAGTCTACACTTCAATCTCCAAGTATTCCAGAACAGTACAGCAGAATTAGGCAAATTAATTACATATTGACATAACAGCACTAAGAATAGAGATCTTTACAGAGCTTTGCAAAAAGAGGCTTTTCTACAGATGGAAAAACTTAGACACAGAGTTAAAGTTAGTTCTGTAAAAAGCCCCCACAAGATGAAAACAAGTAGTTCAAGTGTCTGCTCATGTAATCAGGCTTGGTCCCTTGGCTGTTTTTTTTCTCCAGTGCTGGCTTTTGGCTGCCCCAGAATTGTCAAGTAGACGCTGGAAACCGGTGGGGAAGTGAGAAGATAAACCTTGCACAGGGCTTCAGGCATTCAAGGGATAAGACTGGCTGAGTTGCTTAAATACCAGGTCTAACCAACATTGAACCGAGGCCTTTAATGGAATCAAGGTAGCAGCTCATCACTGGAAAGGCTTTGGTTTGCTGCCGTCCAAGAACAGGCGCAGAGCAAAGACCACCCTCACAACCCTCCTGCCCTGAGACAGGTCAGTGAAGAACAGAGATGAACGGAGCCAAACTGACACATAATATTTGTTAATGGAGAGTTTCTAGATTTGCATGAGTGGGTCTATTTCTTATTTCATCTCCCCCTGAGGCAGGCCCCTTTTCCATGTTCTGTCAGACAGCGGAGACAGCAAGTGGGGTGAGGTGTTCACTGCCATTCTCACATTCTGTGCTAAATTATACTTCCCTATTTTAGGCAATAAAGGGCAATTGGAATGCAGTTTGTGTCTCCTTGGGGTTTCTGACCTGTTGGGTGTGCTGGAGTTCCTCTGGCAAAAGGACAGGTAATGTACCCACCAACTAATGAAGGGCATCCAGTGAGAGCTCTCAAGTTTCTTAAAAATAATCCTATTAGTAATCATACAGCTAGCAGAGTCAGACTTTGAAATCTCTATGTGGAGCAGGATGGGTCAGTCCCAGTGCTTCTTCACTTTGGGTCCTCTGGGACAGCTGTGGTGGGGTTTTGTGAGGTGCAAGTCCCACCACCACATCTCACACCAGCCACTGACAGCTGCAAAACACTGGCTGGGTCTTTCCATGCAAGCCAGTGCACAGCTGGGCAGTATTCTTTACATTTTTCTCAAAAAAATCTGAAGCATCTTGGGAGAGAAATCTGTATGTTATGCAGGAGGAGAGACAGGGGGCTGCCCTGCCTGCCCTCAGAGCAGCCACCTTGTCTCAGCAGGGCTGGTTGGGCAGGGGACTATCTCTGTTCCTGCCAAATTGTGAAGCTGGACAAAAAAACCTTTCCCTTTGCCTCCACACAGCCACTGGATGGCTGATCTCAGCCAGCTGTCTGGTGACTTCTTTATTTCTCAAGGCATAGTGTTTCCAGGTGTGATAAGTAATCAACCCGTTTCCTGAAGGCAGCTGAAAGTTGGGAGTGTTACTAATGAAAGTCCAGACTCCGTTTTACAGCTGCAGTATTTTACACAACGTTAGTAACACAGTTTGAGGGAACTCCGTAGCTGAGAGAAACAGGAGACTTTTCTGTCTCTAAAGCGAGATGTGTACCAAATATGCAGTCACTGCAGCTGATTTTAGAGATTTTCTGAAATACATAAGTTGTATATTCTCAAATATTCAGCATTTTTTTAGTCAACTTTTTGAAACTTCAGTAAATTTTTAATGAGAATTTTGCTACTTGACCTCCAAAGCTGCAGGGAAAGATGTGCACAGTCTTAAAGGACAGATAAATATGAGCTGCCCTGGAACTGCAAAATTGATGTTTTAAGGTATCTCAATTGGAAATGATAAAAAGAATAATGTGAGTTTTAAGGAACCTAAAAAATCAACCCATGTATTTTAGCGCTTGCAGGAGCTTTTAAACCCCACACCTAAAACCCCTGGCCTTGATTACAGATATCTGATGAGTTAATGTATTCAATCTTTGGTCAAAAGGTCACTCCACTGAATTCCAAAACACGCGTACTTTTTTTTTTTTTTTTTTTTTTAAATACACATGGAATATTACCATAGCTGTTACTCTGCTCTTCTGAATAGCATCAATTGTAATGTTGTAACAATCTGTGGGGGTGAGGTTTTGCAGCTGGCTGCCTGGTTTCAGCTCCTTGGAGCTCCAGGCCTGCAGCAGAGCCAAGTCCAGGCTCTGCCACTGGTGCAGGAAGATATCCAGGCTGAGCCATCAGAGATGGTGCAACTCGGTGTGACAGACTGTAGTGGGTGTCTGCAGCCAAGATGTAGGTGTCAAAAATAATAATTGAGATTAAAAGCAGCTGTTCAAAACTGATAGCTTGAGTTGGAGATGGTGATTGCATTGTATCTCAAGGAAATGATCCTGTGATGGGAAAGATGGATTCCTCCCTGGAAGTGCCCCTTCTCTTCCTTGACTGCCAAAGCAGTTTCAGGGTTGACATCTAGATGTTAGACAGTAAAATGCAACAGAGGTGAATCCATGCTTAATGCCCAGATGAGACATGCTGCCTTTGTACATGGAATGTATATTTGATGCAAGGTTAAAGCATAGACCAGCAATTACAAAGATCACAACTCCTAGGATCTGGATGCTGCCCTTCTCACACCCCGAGCCTGTGAATCCTGGAAAAGGAACCTTGGGTGGGATTTTTCAGTGTGTTTAGGTGTGAAATCGTGTGATTTTCAAGTGATTCGTCCAGCTTGCTGTCAATCATTTAAACATGTAACCGCTGCTGGGTTTAAATTGCTCTTAAACCTCTGTCTCCACTTCCCTGTTTTCAGCACAGGGGTAGTCTCTACCTGCCAGGCAAGATTACTGTCCCCAGCGCTTTGAGGTCTTTGGGTGGCTGATGGTGCTGGTAAAAAGTGCAGGCTGGTCATGAATTTCAGATTGTCTTGCACGTGGTGCAGTGCAGACAGCACAGCCCCCGGGCCCCGCTGCGCCGAGCACCGCCACCGCCAGCCTCAGACTGCGGCGACAAAATTCCTGACACCAACTGGTCTGTGAGATCAGCTGCTCCCTTCCTCCTGGCTCCTTCCTCCTTCTGCTGCGCGACTCAAAGGCCTGACAGGGAGCAGCACCCAGGTAGTAATTCTGGTCTCTGTTGTACCAGCACCAAAGCATTTGCTCTGCTCCTTAAAACGCAGCTTTTGGAGAGGAAAAGATCTAGTTTTCCCTGCGCTGCTGGAGCGTGGCTTGAGCACTGCCCAGGAGCAGGCAGGGGGATGCGGGTGGGAGCGGCTGTGCATGGCTGCAGCCTCCCAGTCAGTTGCCCGTCTCTCCCAGCAGATGATGCTAAAGCGCGATTGTTTTCAGCAATTTTAAGGAAGTGGAAGATTTTATCTAGGGAAATCCGAAGTGGTAAGAAGGCTTCTGGGACTCAGTGCTGCAGGGAGACTGCAAACATACTGAAAAACCTGTGGACCGCTTTCTCCCTGTATTGTTTTATAAACTTGAATAGCAACAGGGTTAGAGGTTATGTAGGTTTTCAGGATTTTTAACAGGCCTATGTTTACTTGTGTATTTCTGCAGTCCTTACAGTACAAGCACAACACCACACTGTGTTACTGTGCCATTTCTTGACTCTCTTGCCATCGCAGAGCTCCTCACTTTCATTTCCATACCATATCCATTCCATATTTCCTGACCTCTTTTCAGCCCAGTCAGACCCATTCAAGGCAAGTCATTTGGAATTAGATATTTGACAAGAGTTGAAGCTTTCTGGTTGCTTTTGAAATGTGCAGAAATGTGTATTACTAGAAACAAAGCAGCATTTTGCCTTCAAATGCTGTTAAAGTTCAGATGTGTTTAAGCTCTGGATGCTCTCTGGAGCCAAGAGGGGAAATGTTTCTGGAGTGGGAAGTGTAGGCTCAGATATACATTTCCCTGGAATTTAGGAAAATTACTGGGAGTTTGGCCTAGTCTTTACTTCCATTACAATTTTTCTGAGGACTTCTATGGCAGCCAATATAATCCACTCTGAAATGAAATTTTAAAAGGCAGAGATTCATCTGGAAGTTATTAATAAAAACAATAAAAATACAAACTTAAATTGACTTCTTTTAGTTAGAAAAATTGCCTACATTTTTTCAGTTGGATACTTTTTGTACTCCTACAGCTGAAAAGTCTTTTATTCCCCTCTTTTAAGAAAAAAGACAAGTTATGAGTCTCTTTATGAGCCTTCTGGGGTCCACTGTAATGACACCATTTGGTTCTCAGCATCCAGGCCATTAGTCCTGCGCTGATGTGCCTTAGGAAACATGCACAAGGTCCTATCTTCACGGACAATTTAGAACAAAGGATATTTTGGGAACAGGATGTACAGAAAGACAAAAGGATTTCTCTGGATGCCATGTCTGGTATGTGGATGGGCTCTGAGGAGAACTTGATTCTTCATCAAGGGCTGGGTCTCCTGGACTATCATTGCTGCTATGTTAATACATCCATCAATTATACACCAGGGCTGTCAGATATAACACCACCACCTCCTCCCTTCCTAAATTCCTGTAGGCAAACATAACACATATTGTCAGGGATCCAGCACTGATGCTGCTTTGTCCCTGACTGATGCAGTTCCTTGGGTCAGGAGCATATCCTGGGACAGTGAAGAATGCATCAAGATATATGGATGGGTTTGTTTTCTTCAAAGCCCTTGGACTAGAATCAAATTGCCTGGAGGGAACTTTTAAGAGTCTTTTACTGTCTTTTAAGGAAAGAGATTCTGCAAATATTACCGAGTTTGCAGTTTTCTTGCACTGACTGTGTTGGGTTTTCTTGGATTCTCCAGAGATGTTGTCTATCTGGTGCACACTGCAAGCAGCCATTGCAGAGGCTGTTTAATAAATGGAGACGTATCCCCTGCTCTCTGGAGGTCATTCTCATCAAACTGGGCTTTCTTCTTCACCCACCTTGGAAAAAGGTTATCAATGGGAATTGGACAGATGGAAGTTTTACAAAGGTAATGAACAGGATGAACTCAGTTCTATGTGGGCTTTTATGGTGATGGATGAGGTGGAGACCAAGCCAGGTGGCTGTAGAGCAGGAAAGTTTACTGACAACAAACTGCAAGAGAGCTGGAAAACAGCCTGATGAGCTCTTGGATCAAATTCCGAACTAAAGGAGCAGTATTATCCTTTCGGGATAGGGGGACAACAGCAAGTGTGCATGGGCAGAATGGATAGTGGGATTTGTAGAGGAACTCCAGGAGAAAGATCAATAATTACATGAAGTGGCAATGAACGTGAAGTGCAGCACGAGAAATCTGATTGAATCATGCTCTTTCCACCCTAAGTGAGGCAAAGTATGAAATTCAGTATGTAAGAGAAAAATGGGATTTTTCTTTGTTGTCACTGACCCTCAGTAACTTTTACAAGTAGAATTGTAATTTAAAAAAGAATAGCAAGAGCTTACTTCAATTTGGACTATGTCACTATTTGAGAGACTTGGAAAAGAAGGATAAATATGACTTCAAAGCAGCTCAGTGCAATTGCAGAATTAATTACTTGAGAGTTACATACAGTTATTAGAGTAAGTGTAAGGTGTTATCCTCTTGAAAATGGCCAAAGAAAATAAAATGGGAACCTCCAAGCAATAGTATTCTGACCTCACAAAATGCCTTTGTCTAATTTAGACTGCATTAGCAATTGTGTTCTTCACAAAGTCCATGGTAGGAGAGGGGAGGATTTATAGAGAGCATAATGTCCTTAAGGGAATCACACAGTGAAATTATCAAATGCATTTAAAAATACAAAATTAGCACTTTTCATCCATAAATTTCCAAAGCTGTATTTTAAAAGGAGGACATTACCTAACTCCATGTGAACTTAATAACTTTAAATCAAATGAGACAATTTATGTTTGGAAGATGTTTACATTTGAAATAAGAGCATCATTTAGCATTTTTTGCCTTTCTCTCATACTGATTTATCTCCCAGATTTGTGGACATCACTCTTATTGGTAGAAGTCAGCATTTGTTGTGTTTTGCAATGCAAAAATTCTTTTCATTCCCTAACACTAGAACAATATTTCATTGAATTGCTCTGGTTTATTAGACTAGTTGCACAGATGTCCTCTCTTCCTGAGCCAGATGTACAGAGTGCTGCTTCCAGCTTAGCCCAAACTGGAACATGTTGACAGAATAACATAACTGAGACCAGACATACTGCATTTTACACTAAAGGTCATGCAAAAAGCACAGGCTGCATATAGCATGGGCTGTTTTACATAAACACACATTTGGTTCAGCTTTGGTATAGGGATTACTGAAAGAATGCTCAGAGAGGACAAGCTGTAAAGCAGTTGGAAAGATCTGACTGTTGTTGAATGAATTACCCCAAACTGGTACATCTCTGTCAGAACAAGTGTGAAGGGCTCTTTGCAAAAGGAGGTGAGAGAAAACTCTCTGAGGCAGAAGCTATTTGGCAAGTTGAACAGGAGATTTCCCAAGGACTTTTCCAGTGCAGTGGGATTGATTCAGTACTGTCCTTAACTTGCTAATACATTTCACCAGCAAAAAGGACTCATCAGAGGAGAATAAGAAATGAAATTTCCCAGCAAGGAAGTTGTATGAATGCAGGCAAGGCTGGGGTGTTCCCAATGGCTGCAGTATCTGTTTAGATGAGAGCTTGAGGGAAGCATTCAAGGAACCAGATGTTACAGATGGGGAAGGATTGTCCTTCAGAGCAGCCACAACTTGAAATGCTTAATTGTCACACTCACATGAGCTGAAGAAGCAGACAAGGAACTGGAGCCAGATTAGTTCACAGAATCACAGAATGGTTTGGGTTGGAGCAGACCTCAAAGATCATCCAGTTCTAGCCCCGCTGCCATGGGCAGGGATACTTCCACTACAGTAGGTTGCTTCAAGCCCCTTCCAGCTTGGCCTTAGACACTTCCAGGGATGAGGCAGCCACAGCTTCTCTGGACAGCCTGTGCTAGGACCTCCTCACCCTCACAGGGAACAATTCCTTCCCAATGACCCATCTAATCCTATCCTCTGTTAGTATGAAGCTATTCCCCCTTGTACTGTCACTCCAGGCTCTTGTAAGTAGTCTCTTTCAATCTTTCCTGTAGGTTCCCTTCAGGCACTGGAGGGCTGCAGTTAGGTGACCCGAAAGCCTTCTTATCTTCTGTTTTATGAAAAGGGTGCAAAACCAAACTAGGACCAAACTTCCCAATGTTTCTTTGTTAACCATGTTGGTCTCAAGAAATCATGCAATATTTCTGCCACTTGACAAAGTGGTACATGCCTTGCTGCCCTTAACCCTAGTGACAGGGGAGAAGGAGCAAAACTCCTCTGAATTCTGGAATTCATCTGTGACTTGCAGCAAGGTTGTTTTGTCTGTTTGGGTTTTTTTGCAAGAAATTTAACCCTTCTCAGTTTTCTGATCTGAAAACTGATATAACCATTAACTTCCTAAGGATTCTGTTCACTTTAATTAATCAGCGTTCATAAAATCTTTGAATTAAAAGTACAGTACGGACTGTAAGTGCCAAGGATTACTGGTACTACAAACAAATGAACAGCAGCAAGTGACTATAGCACACTGCAAAGGAGGAATGTCATTAAGGAAAGAGGTCCCATTTCAAGCTGCCAAATACAAAGGAGTGAGTCATTTATTTTCAGTATGAAAAACATTTCAATGTTGTTCTTTAAGTGATTCTGCTTATGATCATTACTCCTTAGCTAACTGCTATAAATACTCTGAAGTGGTGACACGGTCTTCTATTCCCACCTAGAAATGCGGAAAAAAGAGGAGAGGAAAATAGAAAAATAAAAATAGCTGGAGAAGGCATGTCTGCTTTGCCACATGCTAAATTCAGTCATTTTTGTCTGATGCATACTTTTGCCTTTTCTTTCCCTGAAGACATCTCTGTGTGTGTGAGGACTGTACTGTCCCATGCTTTGTTGTTACAGTCTGACCAAGATTTACGAGTTGGTAACTGTCTAAATTCTGGATCACAAAGCATCGTTTTTGTTCTCTGCTGACCTTAGCTGTGACCTCTGGAACTGCAGGCAGAGAGAAATGTGTGACTTGGGTACAGTCAGGCAGGGTAACGCAATCTGCTGGCACTGCTAAAGCACAGCGTCACGTTTCTGTGACACAGTGCATTAAATGGGCCCACAAAGGAGTAGCAAAGGGTGCAAGAGGTGGGAGGAATTTCTGTCCTAAACATTTTCAAGCAATGCCCTGGCTTTCTTGAATATACTCAGTACACACAGTGACAAATGAACAGGTTATGAGTTGAATTGTCAGGTTAATTTAACATACAATATTCTGACTGGTTTTTGCAATAGCTATGGTTTGAAACAAAACTGTGGAAATTCTGCTACCTGAGGTTTGGAGCAGATGTGTATGGACACATATACCTGCTTATTTTATTCATTACAATGATGAGTGCATTTGCTGTCCATGTTCTGTTTAATGAGGTCCACAGAGCAGGTTGGTCTCTCCCCACTATGCTCCTACCTGGCTGCCAGACAACCCAGCCATCTTGCACCACGAGGGCTTTTCTCATCCATACATCACCTCTGTCTGGTCCTTGCAATAGAAAATCTTTTAATATGCAGCAGGGCTGTCAATTCTTCACTAATATAAGGTTATTGAGATATTTTAACCCTCTGAAGAAGAATCTTCTTCCAGAGAAGGCACTAGAGACATACTTGTTTAAAACTGGAGTAGCACAGTGGCAAATTGGACTCAGATCTCCAATAGGAATTGTCTCCATTCCCTTCTCTCGTGGAGACAGTGACAAATGGCAGCCAAATCCTCTGGATGATGCTGTACGAATTGGCTGAGACAGGATCATTAGGAAAACATAGGTTTGCTGAGCTCACTAAGTGACAGGGCTGTGTAACTCGCAGGGCACAGTGACCCAGCAGGCATCACTTGGAGAGCAAAGAAAATCCTTCCTGCTCTTTGAAAGGCTGAGCCTATGATCTTCCCTTTGGGAAGGAAGTGGCAGCACATGACAAGGAACTGGAGGCTCTCAGAAACAGAGGAGGCAGAAAATAAAATTTCAGAACTATCTTTCTGCTCAAGTCTGTTATTTGCTTCACATACGAATTTGCCAGTCAGTAAAAATTGATTTTATCCTCAGAGCGCTGAGACTTCCTAATTTGAATTTAGCTTTGAATATCTGCTGTTGGAAACTTGTCACAAAAGCCTGTGCACTTTGGCTGAGACATGTGGCCTTTTACCTTGCTGATTCCAGGGGGACAGTTGCTGCTGGTTTTTAGGGATGATTTTTTTCCCATGTGATAGTGGTTTGGAGAAGAGCAAGAAATAACTTGGAGCTCTAAGGAGGTTCTTTCCTCTGCTATTTTCAAAGCTGTAATTCTGGTCCTATGTGGAAGTGACAGAGGAGAAGCTGAAAATTCCATGGCTCCTACAGAGGATGAGCCCCTTGCAGCACAGGCACCTTTCTGGCAGGCATGAGGTGAAGATGATTGATGCAGTCAGGGTGGGATCCCTGCTCTGTTCCTTACCACACCTTTAGTGCATTTAGAGAAGAAAAATTCTGGTCTCCAGCTCTGTCACTCGCAGACTTCTTTGCAGAACTGTTTCTTGCAAAATAATTATAACTGCAAATTTGGAATGGGGGTGTTCAGCACCTCCTTAAATCTCCCTCATATGCATCTAAAATAAAATGAGTGTTGCAAAACTATTGTAACCTTCTGGTATAGGTTCAAGTCAGACATGAAACTGAGATGCTTGTTTAGTAGGAGCAAGCACTGTATATGCTTGATTTACTGCCCTTTTCTAATCCCAGCATGCCTATTTTCTGCACTAAACAGTCCAGGGTATTTGCAGCAACTTTAAATGTACAACTGAAATAAAGCATGGCTGATCTTATTCACACCAGGCTTTTGTAGCAAAGCTTCTGGCCCTGTGGGGTGCCTTGCCCTCAGCTCCCAGGGGTGATGCTGGTCTAGAGAAAAAGGGGTGACACATGCATGAATCGAGGGACATTCTCCCATTGACCTCTATGGATCAGTTTGGTTCAGACCAGCATTTCCCAGAGTTTGTTGGGCAAAGTGCAAGAGGACAAGAGCAGAGGCATACAAGCCAAAGTTCATTGAGTTGGGTGAATTGTGGTTTTGTTTGCTAGTGGCAGGACTCATCTTTTCTCAAAAATGTTGCTGCTCTGAGGTCCTCTAATTGCAGATGGATATCCAGGGACAGGCAGACCCTAATGTATCACACCATGCAGGCTGTGATTTCTTTCTGGAGAAATTACTTTTCAGAATTCAGTGGGCTTTGCTCTTATTTAAAGGTATTTTCTAGCAGCCTTTTTAAGAGAGTGTAAAATCTCATTTTGGATGTTCAGCTAAGTTATAAAAAAGAGGGGTTGAAATCAGTGCAACGAATTCTTTCCTAAGAAAGTGAGTGTTTGAGTCATTCTGAGTAATATCCACATTATTGATGGCCCAAGTCTATAATTCCTGAGTCAAGAGTAGACCAGAGTCTAGCTGAGATCCTGAGATACCATTTAAATATATATAACAATTATGATCTTCACTTTTCTGAAGAATGGAGTCTTCAGCAAGGAAAGGGAGAAGTACTGAATGGAAAATATTACTATCAGGGTATATTTTACTACCTGAAGTATTTTATTGACTGCTTCAAGGAAATCAATGCCTTAAGTAAGCATAACTACATTAGGAAAAAAGAGATATTGTTATATGCATTCCTGTGTGTTAAGTTCCTGCTGTATGTTTTATGTTACATGCAACTTGTTGAGCTGGTTAGGGTTTAGGAAATGCTTGAGAAAGGAAATGATCTTGACATTTGCAATTTATTTGTAAAACAGATGCAGAAACTGAAGGTTAAAAAAAAGATTTGTCTAAGTATTTGATGGCGTAAAAATTGGAGTAAAACGTGAAATAAATCATAGGGACATATATGGAAAATAAATGCATTAAAGCCAATTTAAAATTGGGAAGAATAATTCAAAAGGAGGAAACAAATGCAAAGCTAGGCAACACAATATATAGCATGGATGTGCCTGGACTTTAAATGGAGTCAGGATGGCTATGCATGTCTGCACTTCACTGCAGAATTCACCAGGGCAAGGACCTAACCCCAAACTTTTTACACAGGTTTAAGCAGGATACAAAGGGCTTACGTTCCACAAGTTTTAGAAACAACCCGGGTACCTATTAATGTTCCACATGTATATTTGTATTCTAACTTCATTACTGTGAATTAACACATCAGAGACCTACTTATTTCCAACCATCACATAATGAGAATTTCCTGAGCATCTCCCAATACAATTGATGACATCCTTAGCCCAGCACTGAGGTATCTCAGTGTTGAGGTACATGTTTTAAGGACTTCTGGGTCATCATATGGTCAGTAATGTATTTCCTCCCGTGGTTAATCCCTCAGATGCCATGCTATGTTTGCCTTGAGGCTTGTTTCAAGGTCTTGATTAACGCCACTACTCCATGCCTAGTTAAGCTGGCAGAAGCCTGTTCTGCAACCAAAATGGGTTTCCTGTCCCCCCGTGCTCTCCAGATGGTTGTTTGTGCTCCCTCCCCCTGTGTCGGCACAGGTGTTTCTCCGACCATGCAGTGAGAGATCAGAAAACTGATCTCAGTGTAAACTGACCTGGTTTAAAAAAGAAATGCCTGGTTTTCTGACAGGCCATTTCCTTGTCTGGGTTCACTGCATGAAGGGGAGTGACAGCAGGGCTCCCTCTCTTCTCAGCTGCTCTGGTAGTCTGGAGAAGTGCATGAAAATACTTGTGCAGTCTCCAGATATCAGAGTTCACCAGGATCATGGACCTCCTTACAGACCTGCACGAGGAGTACATTCACCCACCACCAAGCTGCTGAAGAAGCAGCTCCCTCTGCCCATATCAGCCATGTAAGCAAGGCCCTGTGGGATTTACAGCCACTGTTTGGTAGAAATTGCTGGTGCATACATTCTTCCCTCATGGTGAGGGAATTCATTACAATAGAAATCAACCCAAACTTTGCCAATAAATAGATTTGAATTTTAGACCCTTAAAATCTGGGAAGGTTTTCTCACTGGTGAGGTTCTAGACTGCAGTAGTATATTGTCAGTTGCATAGGAACAGCTTGATACTTCCACACTAAAATCCAAATCTCATGGTCTCCTTTGGACACTGCAGTTTCTTTTCATTTCCTTTAGATTAGGAATAGCCAGTTTATTCCCTAAAGGCTGGTTTCAGTCCACCAGGAAAGAACATCAAGTGTGAGAAGAGGATAAATTGCTTGGTGGCCCCAGCTTGTTTACAGACCCCATTTTCATGAGCACAGTATTTTCTACCTCACATCACCTGAAGTGTCCCCCACAAGACACAGCCGGGTCCCTCTCCCTGACATGACAATGACACATCTTCCTGTGTGATGGCATCACACAGGGAAGTGAAATTGTACAGCCAGGTACTGACTGCATTTTCTGTCACATGACAGATTACACTGAAGCAAGTCATCTGACCTAGCTTTTCTCACTCCTTGGAAACAAAAACTATTGTGCTGGATATGAGGATTTTGGTCAAATGGGAGTTACAGCTTTGGCCACTGTAAGCAGGAGCTCTGATTTCTGGCTTCTCTATGTGCTTGTGGTTCCTACACATCCTCATTGGGGTTTATTAGCTGAGTTAGGCTTCAGCAAGTTTTATCTATAAGATCCTGCTTACCCTCACACGGCTTGGCAAAAGGCTTTAGAAAATGGGATAGTGTTTGGGCATCTCCCACATATGGAGTGGTACCAAACCTATTCAGATGACTGGCATTCCTATTGAAAGGACAGAAGCTGAAGATGAATGCAATTCAAATTTTTGGGTTCATGATTTGCATTTTGACTGGTTGTTATGCCAACTCTAACAGCAAGATCTGTATATTGACCTGAAGTGTGCCTAGTAAGGTTTTAAAAACTAATTTGATTAGTTCATTAAAAAAAGCCCTGTTGTAGAACACAACTTTCTACCCAAATATCCACAAGGCTTTTAGGTGCTGGTAAGCTTGATTCCCTGACATCAGGGATCAGTATTTCCTAAACACTATGCAAAAATTGTAGAGGAGAGTCTGGCTGCTTTTGGACTCAGGTGTGCTCCAAAATACTCTTCTTGTCCCTTTGAGCCCTGTTTTGACACGGGTCCAGAATGACAGAAGCTTCTGATGCAGAAGCCGCTCCTACCCTTGAGCTGAGCCGGGTGCTCCCGGCACAGAGGACATTCCCTGCACTCCTGGTGGCAGCGAGCGAGGCGGGAGCAGCGCCGTGTCCTTCCTGAGCCTGCTCACGCTGCTCTCCTGCTGCCACGCTGAGATGCATCGCTGGTGCCTGGAAATGATGCTGGTGTGGAAGGTGGCAGAGCCAGAATGCAGCCACTTCTCATAAATGAACGTGAGCTGGTTTGATTAGGGGTGCAGCAGAGGCATCTGCGTCTGGCCTCCCTAGCACAATATCTGAAATACACTGTCAGGACTTCACCCCCTCCTTCCAACTTGTTATACTTAATGAAGCCGCATGCTTTTTTCTTAAAATAATAGAAACTGCATCACGGAAAGAAGGTAAAGAAACAAACAAACAAACAAACAAATGGAAACGTAAGATGGAATAGGCATATCTTAACAAAAGATTGAAGGAAAATCAAAACTCTGAAAGTCTTTGAACTTTTACAAAAGAGAGTAAAGGCAAAACGAATCATCGACATTATAATAATTAGCTCCATTTACAAGCTTTTGTGGAAGATTTTTTTGTCTCAAACAGCTATTTTGGAATTAAAATTCTATTTTTGCTCTTGTGTTTTACCTGCTTTTGAGGTAAAGCATGAAATTTCCTCTAAATGCCACTCCATAGTAGTTCATCCTTAGGATATTGTTTCAAACATAATTGAATTGCTGGGGTACATTAAACATTGCAGCGTTTTAAGCAGGGGAAATAATTTAATGATGTGGTCTTTAAGACAGTTAATTAGCCTGGCATGTATGAAAGTGTAACAAGAACACCACCTACTGTAAAAGTGAATGTTCTACACTCCGCAGCACTAATTCCTGATAGCTTCACCCTGCATGGAAATCATTAACCCCTTTTTTGTCAAATGTTTTTAGACAAAATTACTGAGTTTGGAGTTGGTGATTGCAGCTCTTGCCTACATTAGCCAGAGGAAAAATCTAAGAGGTAAAATAAATCACAATCGGTTTAAACATCAAGAGCCATCCTTTCTGAAAAGATTATTCTGCGGTCTGATACAAGTCATTTTCATAATGATGATGGATTTTTTAGCTGGAAATAGTAAGGATTTAAATAAAATTTCCTGTGATGTCAGCACAGTTTTTAGAAAATTGCTTGTGGTGACCCTTCTGCAATAGTGCTGTGCTGCTGGCTTGATTTATCCACTATAGGATGTGCTGGAGGGATAACATGCAGCACTCGCTCTGTGACCTCAGCAGGAGGTGACAGAGGTCATGGTGCAGAGAAATTTCTGTGGTCCCTCCATAGCTCTCGAGCTCTGTGTTCTTGAGGGCAGCCAGCAGGATCTGCGTCTCCCGTGCAGCCTGAGCCAGTGGGGAGCCCAGTCCCACCGAGCACCTCGGGGTCCTGGAGCTCTCCACTCCCAGAGAACTGCTGGCACTTTGCAGCATTTACCCACTCATCCACATTTCTCTCAAAGCAAGGCAGGACAGAGGCTTCCCAAAAGAGTCTGCAGGATTTGACCACCCGGAGTCTTCAAAACACCATCACCAGCTTTTATCAGAACTCATACAAAGCGTGGTGTATCTTCATCTTTTAAGCTTTGCCTCTTTATCTTCCAGGAGCAAAGCCGTGATATTTAGTGGCTGTAATAACACTCCAAGTTTGAAATCCCCAATCTTTTGGGGTCTTTTGCCTCTCACATGAAAGCCACTTATAAAGGACCACAGAGCTTCTGATTTTCTGAATTTCTAGGACAGTTGTGACACAATTCAATGAGATGATAACGCCTTCCACTAAGTGGATCAAAAAAGGAAAGAGAAATCTGATGGGGGGAAACAGTGAGGGAATTCTTCAGGGAACAAAGCATAGTGCTGGCCCTGTTGAAGGTAGCAGAGATGTTGCTCTTATTTCCAATAGCTCCCGATTTTACTCAAAGTCACTTTCTGCTTTTATGTCTGCTGCTGAAAGTGTTGAGCACAGCAGAATTTTCTCTTCCAGTCAGAGAGCAGATTTCATGTTTTGCAAGCGACACTGAACACTGGCAGGGATGGGAGCATTCCTGATTAAACAAACTCCCTAATAGACCAAGTCTTGCGCTGCTAAACTCGCATGCATTATTGCGCAGGAGGCCGAGCATATTTCAGCCACAATGATGGAGTGGGCAGCACTCTGTCAGATCAATTATGTACAAGGCCCATCTTCTCTATGATTCCCTCGATTTTTCCTCCTGACAGTTCACCTTGTGCCCAACCTTCTGTTCTCACAGAGAAAAACCTGCAGACAATAGAAAACCTAAGGCTGTTTTTCCTCGCCACTAAATGGCATAAAGTAACTCTTTCCTGTCAGGTTCCTTATGACTTTGCACACAAATTTATCTTCCCCCGTTTAGGGGATTTATAGCCTTTCTATGCTATGTCTTTCCTTCTGTTTTTTTGGTTCTCGTTGGTGATGTCCCAAAGACAGTGAGTGCACACTGGAGTGGTCCCTGCCCGTGAATGGCACTGCAGTGGTGGCAGCTCCTCCAGCCTGCTCCAGCCTCAGTGAGGAGAAGCTCTGCTCAGACACTGCCCACGTCCCATCCCAGGGCAGGTGACCTGGTCTGTGCTGGGTTATGGCCTATTTGACATCCTGAGATCAGGCTTTAGCAATTGTTTCTTTTCATGACAGAACACACTGTTGCCCATGGAAATGAATCCTAGGAGAGACTGTTCAGTTGCCAGTCAATTATCTGATGTAAGTGGCCTCAACCATTTATATCAGTTCTGCCCTGCAGTATTTAATTCAAAGAATGAAGCTGAATTAATAAGTGAGGACCAGTATCAGACATACTGCCCAGATTAACTCAAAGAAAATTTCATGAGAGTGAGGTGCTGAGTACAAATGAACTGAGTGGTGTGAGCTGGGGCAGCTTCAGAGAAGAGAACTGAACTGAAGCTGGTGTCTCATCTTTCTCCATCCTGTAAATCAAACTATACAGCTAGGTCAGCAGAATAAGCTCAGTGGTGTCCAGGCTGAAGAATACCAGGGAAAGACAGCAAAGAGAAAAGTTGTTGAACAGCTTAGGCAAAGTTTCTTTTATTCCTTCTGTGCTGAAGGAGGAAATAGCGGAGCACATGTTGAATTCCTGTGAACTCATTGCGTGCGAACAAAACCAACACAAAGCTCAATTAAGCAATCAAGTCCATTGTTACAGACGGGGTTAGATTCCCCAGCTATCAGAAGTAGAAGTAGCACCAAACAGAGACAAAGCTCAGACAGCTGTGTGCGTACAAACACAAACCAGAAGCGATGGCTATCAGGGACCTCCCGGAGCCCATACAGCACACTGGTGGTGGGAAGTTCGGGACCCTTTCTCTGCCTTTGGTGGAACTGGAGCCATCCCTGCAGATAAAGCTTCAAATGAAGAGTTTTGGCTTAGCTAAACTGTTTCAAACAGCCAGCGTTTGTGATGTGTGCAAGGGGAGAGAGCCCCACACTGCCTGCATGGGAGAGGAGCTGCCTTGCAGTTGGTGCAGAGCACATTAAATGCAGCGAGAGCAGTCAGGAGCCCCGGGGAACTGAGGCTGCAGACATCACTCCAGCCAAGGATACAAACACATTTTTTTGGTTCAGATCGATATCTTCCACAGATGCCTTGTCTTCCCAACAAACTAACTTCCTTTCCTAACCTCCCTCTCCTCTGATCAAAAGACTGTCTTTTGATAGGGCAGAAATTAAGCTGTTTTTCTACCTGTGTCACTTGAACCTGGGGAGAATTCAAGGTCCTGATAATGTGGCTTTTCCACAGTCTTTTTTTACTTCTCACCATTTTCCATTTTCCTTTGATCTGAAGGGTTCTGCTCTCACTTTCCAATCTCACTTGTCTCTCCCTCTGTAATGAGAGTCCAGGTAGCAGATATATTATGTGATATACTGTATCAAGCAGTCACAACACTGTGGGATCACCATGTTATAAAGACTACATGTGGCAAGCGCAAGATTTATCCTTGGGAAGTCATTGCATTCTTTGATTGACAAATAATACTCTCGAGGACAAACTTAACATTTTTGGTCTCTGATACCCAAATTGATTTAAGAAAGGAGAGGGTGCATAATAAAAATTCAAGTTTCAATAGCTACGAAATACAGAATAAAATGTTTTCAAATATATGTAACTGCTGTTATGTGGTGTAATTTTTTTTTATTTTTTTTATAGCCACTTGATCTTCTTGTCAATGACTAGAGCAGAATCTTTTTTAAAAAGTGTCCTGGAATGAGCAAAGTTAAATCTTTAAAGATACCTCATGTATCTTTAGCAACAAAGAACAATGAGTCTTTTCTCAGAGGAAAAGGTCAGCCCTTTATATGGTCTCTGATATTTAAAGTTTTAATTGGAGACCAACGATGTAATGATGGTGCCTGATGGTGCAGTGCTCTGTGTTGTAAGACTGACTGCAGACAGCCCAAGTGCTTGAATGCTTTTACTTCCTATTTGGGCATATTTCCAGTAAACACCTAGAATTATAGACCACTAGGTGAAGTTACAACCTCTAACCATGATTCCAGTGAAGAACAGTGAAAAAAACAATCCGCTGGAATCTGGTGCTGAAACAGAACAAAGTTTACCTGAAAATTATGAGGCAGTGACTTGAGAAGATTTAACCCTGCTGGAGAACTCTATAATGCCAGTTCCTACCACTCCTGCCTTTCTGCCTGGTGCACTGGATAGAAGGGGCCCAATAACCTACATTACAAGTGAATATTTCAATCTGACAGCTCACTCTCTCTGACAGCAGTGCTGTGACAACACGTCTGGGTCAGATTCAACACGATTATGTAAGCCACCAACCAAACATTTTTTTGAATACATTAAAGGCTGTTTAAAGGCTGTTTAAGTACAAAACCCACCCATGCAAATCTTAAAATGCAGGGAAATATTTGGCTAAGGAGAGCTTTGGACACCCCTTTGTGCCCACACATTATAGCAAGCAATCACATCGAGAAACAGCCTCCACAAGAAACTCTTTGCATTTCCAGCATCCAAGAAATCTAACACATGCCCAAATTCCTCTGCAAAAGGAACAAACCTTAACTCTGACCTCAGCTGGAAGTTGGCACTGCCAGCTTTGGAAGGGGAAGCACTGACTGCTGGCACCTCTTGGGTGGAAATAGACAGAGGAGGGAAATCAGCTCCAGGAAAACATTTGCCTGGACACTATGGGCTTTTTTCCAGTCCATGGCATAATGTACAACATTTCTTAAATCAGTAGTTTGTATCCAGGACTGGAAATGCCATCTTTGGTTTTCTGGGAAAGGGATGAAGATGGTAGGCTCAAGGTGAGAGACCCCCATCCCTTTTGGCAGCACTCTGGTAGGTTTTGGCCAGAGGTACCAGACAGATGGTTGGTGTGCCTGGAAGCTCAGCCATTTCTTTTGAGTTGAAATCCTTTCTCAGTGCTTCTGGAGCCATTCAGCTGAATTTTATTTCTGACTTGACCATTCTGAGCTTGATTTAAATAGGGCACTCATAAGCAGAGAGCAAGGTGTTCACAAAGGGCTTCAGAGCGCTTGGACTTGTTTAATATTAGTACCTCAGAGGCTTCCTGTGCAGGCAGCATTTTTCAGCTCCTGAAACAACTTTTCATCATCACCACTGGTCCATCATCTTGTGCTACAGCCATTTATCGAACCCAGCCATCAACCTGTCTTGGGGAGAACGGTGGAACCGAAAGGGAAACGGCGCTTGGAGGAGCCGCGTTCAGAGCCGCAGTTACAGCACAGGGACTGGATGTCTGGCTTTGAGTGGCACTGGCAGGGCTGGCTCCAGGCCAGGCACTACGATGGCCTGAGGGACACGGCCCTGAGAGGACAAGGGCTCTCAGCTCCTGAGGAGATATCATTTATGAGGCATAATTCATGCCCTCAACAGTGGCCTCTTTCACCTCAATGTCATGTCAGTGTCACTGGTTCTTGCTGAATTTGGAGCTCAGCAGTTCCTGGGAGCTGGAAGCATCTGCCTGGAGGCAGGATATTGCTTATCAGCATCTTGGTTCTTTAGGAAGCTAATTCTCCAAACTGCTGCTGAGCTGTTACCCAAAGGCTTTCGGCTGAGAGAGAATGAAATGCTTTGAAGCCCACTTGTAAAGGGCTACTGATTCCTCGACCACCAAGTCAAGATGCCCAAACCAGCTGGGACTCTGTCTGTGCTCCGTGGAGGCAGAACTGAGCTCACCAGGTGCACAAGACAAGAAGACTGAGCAGAGAAGACCACTCTAGTAGGACACATGGACAGGAAAGGACTTTACTCAAATTAAGTCACCTTGTTACCATCGCACAGTCACTAACAATACTAAAAGGAAATTGAACTGAAAGAAGATCAGTTCCTGTGATGATGAAAGGATGCAGTGAAAAGAAGCCATTCACCAAGGCTCAATTATAGCTGTGAGTATTGTACCAATTCCTCAAGTCAAAGGAAAATTCATTTACTAACAGGGGCTGTCCCCCTTTCCTTAAAATGGGACATGGTGGCATATCTTGCACAAAACTCCTGGGGATGGTGGAGGTACTTTGAATCTGCAGACTTTGCAGATCTAAGCAGACTTTGTCCCCTCTGGTTTTAAGTGCTTCAGGAAACCTGCACTTCTCATGCAGGATAAAAAGTGGTCACAATACTGAATTTCGTCATTTCCTCATCATTCACTGTGTAAGCAGGCAAAGAAAACACACACTGTGCTGTTTTAGAAAGGAATACTCTCCTTGGGGCTACCAAGTAAGAACATCATGTTTCATATATGTGATATGCAAGGTATTTGATTATTTGTAAAAATCCCTGTGATTCAGCAGCACTGTGGGCTCTGTGAGTCAGGAGGTGATGTGAAGGGATGTTTATCTGAAAGTCTTGTCTCCCTCAGCAGCCCACATCGTCTCTAATTCTCAGAGACCCACTTCCTCTCTTCCAGAAACAAGATCTTTCCTGTACAGCCTGGTTCCTGTACTCTACTGACCTCCCTGCCTTGGATTTTGAGGAGGTTACACATCAGTGTAGGAGTTAGGCTCAAGTATGAGTTCTCTGACAGGGGTGTAAATTTTCTGAGGTATGATTTACACATGTGAAAATATGGTTATTTGTTTTCTTATATAATTGGCTACTCTTGCTGATGGTTAGGAAGAGAAATTCGCCCATCACCTGTACCAAGTACCTGCAGTTTTGCCTGATTCAGGCTGAGAAATGAAAGTCGTTCTGAAGGAGACATTCACAGAGCCACTGATTGTTACAAGAACAAATAGGACCGATGTCTGAACTCCTGTATAACACCAACATTTACGCTGATGCCTTTTTAACCTCAGGCTTATCTTTCAGAGATTCATTTGCTCCTAGTATAAACCCAGATGGATGAGCTACTTACAGACATCTCATATCTCCCAACAGATCTACAAGGGAAGGAGACCTTGCCTCTGATTTTTAAACACAGTCAGCTTTCATTTTTAATGGACATTCAAATTCTTGTGCTATAAGCAAAGGGAATTGAAATCAGTACCAAAAAGAGGGATGGATGGAAAAAAATAATTTAATTTCTGGTACTTTAGTTTCAATAATTTTATTAGTATTGCCCCTGTGCAGTCACATACTGCTTTCTATTACTTTCCTGTACTAGCTTCACTCGTAAGAGTAAGAGGCACAGTGGCCCATGACTGGGTAGGTCAGCATTTTTTATTTCCTTTCAGCTCACTCTAATGAAAAGCACATGCATCCAGTAAATCTTGCCTTTTCCCTTATTAAACCAGTCGATGTTCATTACTGAGGTCTGTGCCTGGCTGGGTGGGAATCAATAAGATGATCCTTTTAATCGCCTTAGTAATCAACAAGCTATTTCTTATTTCAATCTCAGCCCAGTAGTCATTGAAATCCAATGATTTATCTGCATTACACATGCACTCACACACAGAATAGGGAGCTTTACGTGTGCACAACTAGAGAGAGAAAGGCTGAATTTTGCAATACACATTAAATGATTGTGCCAGAGAAATACCCACAATGTCATTATTGCCTTGCTGGTACCCAGTACCCATGTGCCCAGGATGACTGAGTGAGAGTTGATGCCTGCAATCCAATGGATGAAACTGCAGAAAATAAAAGGATTTTATTGGAGGGAATGGCCAAAAGGGCCATTTTACCTGCCCTAAACCCAGCTTCCCGATTTTCCTTCTCATTCCCATGTCTGCCTCATCCAGACAGACAGCATAGCCTTGCTGAGAGTACCCTGTGAGCACCGGTCTGCTGTGTAACCATGGGCAATATTTTCCCCTTGGTGTCTCATCTTCTGCAGCTGTAAAACAGGGATAGGTAGCTTGATTACCTTTAAAAACTTCAATGAATACTATTGTGCAAGAGCATTAATTCTGACTGAATCCTGACTGTGTTTCAGGACTCAATGCTGCAATTCTAAAACTTCCACAGATGGAGAGGAGGCTCCTGCCAGCCTTCCTCTGTGAGAGGTTCTGGGATGTTATTAGGGCTGGTTGTCTGAGTAAGGATTGTTTGCACAAGTGAGCTAAGCTCAGCAGTGCATGCTGATGATGTATCTCTGTAAAATTTAGTTTGACTGCCCAATCAAAGTATTTGGGCAGGAATGGCAAAACCCTGACTGTGTTGAAATAAACAGCAAGTGTTGCGTTGATTTTAGTGATTTTACCCCATATTTTCTTGCTGCTGAATAATCATTAGAGTATGACTCATGGAGGGTGTTAATAGAAGGAAAATTGGACACAGGGACATTTTCCTGCAGATTTATAAACTTTGGTTTTTGGAGAGCAGAAAATGAAAGGAGAAGGAAAAAGAAAAAAAAAAGTCAAAGTGCAAGTGCATCGAGTGCAGGCGTTGGAGCATCTTTCAGCTGTGCCTCCTGTTACGTAAGCTGGGCTGTGTTTGGGCTGCAACTCGACACTGCCCCTTTCTCCCCCAAACAGAGCTTTTTCTCATAAAATTCACTCAGGCACTTCTTCTCAAGTTCTTCATACACTTTTCGCAAGAAAAAAGAAATCATTCATATCTCTCAAAGAGAGTCTCGGATTCTTTAGATATTTTCCATTATAAGCTTTTGGCATCATTATTACCCACGGATCAAGTTACTTTTCTGATCCCCCTTCTTTCATCTACTAAAAATGGATTATTTCATTATTAGCCTGGAACCGTTACTGTTCACAGAGATCAGGTCTGTATATGAACAATGCCTCCCCCAGTATATTGCTGAAAATCCCGGGACTGTTGTAAGGTTTCCTTTAAACACTAGAAGTCTATTTTTTGTGAGATCTGCATGGTGGCAAAGTCTCTGAAAGGCCATTCCTTTTCTTTGAATTCTACAAAAGCTAAATATAGCTGTTTTCAATAGTTTGTGGAAGATCTTAACTGGTTTGCATGCAAAACACATAGGAATATGTCTATATATTTGCAATATCTAGACTGACATTTATTGTAATTTCACTATAGTTTAACTATTTAATTAACAGTAACTATAATTTAACTATTTAATTAACTGTAATTCAATGTTGCTGTCATGTCAAATCTGTCAGTGTATTAAAAGAAATCCAGGGGGAAATGGCCACCAGAGTCACTACAATTTCCTATTTGAGCAGTTCAGAGAGTAGGGAACACTTTTGGCTGTTGCGTTTCCAGTTTCTAGTTTTCTGTTCTTTCTCTTCCATCAGAAGTGCATCTGTCCAAATGTGGACCTCTACTTAAGAAGCAGGGAAGTCTCTGGGAAGGAAATGCAGACCACCTCATTAACTATGAAGGGAATGTTTTCAAATCACTGTAGGAGACATTCCTGCTCTCCTGTTTCTGCCCCACTTGCCACTGTCTATGGTGCAAACCACCCCCAGCATCAGAAATCTCAGAACTGTGGAAATCTATGAAATGGGGCAGAAATCTCAGTCTTGCAGGTCCTGGGACAGTGCCCTCAACTGCACAACTATTCCTGCTTCCCCTCCGAGTCTTTCATGCAGACAGCAGCATTGCCAAACCCTAATCCCACTGCCAGCACCTCTGCTCCATCTTCTCAAAGCAAAACATCCTCTCATGCCCTCTAAGCATTTTCAATCAGGAGAGCACCTGTGCTGTGAGAAATTCATTTCTCACAGTGGGCTAAATTCTTCCAGTAATTTCAGCAGGGGCCGTCAATAGTAACAGAATCATCAAAATGGTTTGGGTAGGAAGGGACCTTAAGCTTATCTCATTCCAACCTCCTGCCAAGTTTAGGGACACCTTCCACTATCCCACGTTGCTCCAAGCCCTGCCCAACCTGGCCTTAGACACTTCCAGGGATGGGGCCACAGCTTCTCTGGGCAATCTGTGACAGGGCCTCACCATCTTTATAAGCAAAAAATTTTTCCTAAATAATCCTGCACCCGTGACAATTTCTAGATGCTAGTGACACGGGCTGTGGCAGAACAGATGGAACCACAGGTAGAGCACTCACTTCCCATCCCCACTCCTCTGAGAGAGCTTGAATTCTTTATGTCCTCCATGTGCCTGCTAATTAAAGTGTCTTATCTGGTTAGACTCCATCATAACTTGTTTTCTACTTAATATGAGACAAATGGGTTGCATAGCTAGAGACCCGAGTTAGACACTCAGTTCCTACACAAATTAGGTGATTTAAATATTTTTAGGATTTATTTATAATGATCTGTTTTCTTCTCTGTTTAGTTTAATTTAATTGAACACTTTGCTTCTTTTTACTTTCTTTTTACTTTTTACTATGTCCTCTCCCTTCTGTGTGTGCCATTTCCATCCTCATTCAATCCCATGTCGATGAGGCAAGAAAAAAAACCCCAGAACACCCCACCATCGATTCCAGTTGCCTAGGTTTGATTCCGAATCTGGAATTTAGCAGGAATCCTCCGTTACGCTGAATTATCGCACAGAGGCAAGCGTAACATCTTTGTGGGATGTGGGCTCTTCCAGACTCTTTGTCCTCCATGGTAATGTCCCAATCACACTGAAGTGCTCCCAAATGTGCGAGGACTATTTAAGCTTTGTAAATGCTGTCCTCCAAAAATCACTCCACATAAATGTTTCATGTCTCTCCTCTGCGATGCACAGGCCCCAAACATTCAGCTGTGAGGGTGTTTATATTTGTGGAACTCTCTTGAACATTTGCTGTGGATTTCAAACAGCTGCTACACTGAAGCACTGGGAATAGTAAGATCATGAATATTCAGGTGAAGCCACTGGAATGAACAGCCGTTAATAGAATAAATGCCTAAACAGTTGTGTAAGGCTTATTAAGACCTATTGGGGCTGAGATAATAAATTCCCTCTTTGACATGTTGCAACTACTGTAGTTTAAACATTTTGGACCACCTCTTCAGAACTGAAAGAAAAAATTATGTTAGTTCTGTGTGATAACACAATGAAACACCTGGAAGGCTTGGCGCCTGTATTAGATTTGGCAGGGAGATTGTAACATGCTAGCTCATCCCCACTTAAAATCATGGCACTGTTTATTGTGTTAGTTGTCAAGGTTATCCAAATTACATACAGTCTGGACTGGGTGCACTTATCTCATTAGAGAATGTATTTTTTACTATTTTCTCTTCAAGTTTGGAAATAATAATATTATACTTTTGCAATGGAGCAATGTAACATGGACAATCTATTGCCAAGAAGAGAAACTAATCAGAATATTAAACCAAGCAAAAAACAAAACAAAACAAAAAAACATTCAAAGTTTTTTTAATCCTAAACCCAACAAAATTCAGGAAACCAGCATCAGCAGCCTGGCTTTGAGCCTTCAAAAAAGATGGGCATCCCTGCAGCTGACAGGTCTGCTGTGGGGACTCCTTGGTGGCTGCTGTAACTCCAAAGCACTCCAAGTATCCAGAGTGGTTAATTGTTGCAGGAGAACTGTCTTTTCCTTTGAATTTAGCTGTCACGTTGCATTATGCTGTGCTGTACTGCCTGATTCTGGCACACTGTGTCACGAAACATAAAATCCGACAGGATGCAGTGTAAGTCTTGCAGGTTAAATTTTAAAGGCAAACTCAGTAATATTTGATCAGTTACCTGCTGTCGGTTCAGATAAAGGGCGTTTGATCTCCATGAGCAGGGCTAACTTGTTAGAAGCAAACTTGCACATGGCACAGGGCTGCTCTCAGCTCTGCAGCAGTAAGAACTGGGGAGTGTCAAAGCAGCTCAGGTGCACTTGGAACTGTTAAAATTTAACTCACCTGGCTTTTTTAATGTTTTAAGAAAATCATCAAACTATACCCCTATTTACTAGTCTCTGTGGGTGACAACATTCTGGGTAGTTGTTTGAAGAGGAAAATTGCCTGAAAAACCCAAAGGAATTACTTAATTCTGCTGAAATTTGTACAACCCCCCCTAATTTTAACACACTGCACTTTTAGAGCCTTTCTGCCAGCACTGATGGGCTTTCCTGATCTGGTTTCATGAACAATCTCAGTGTGTATGTTGACTGCCTGCATGTAGGCAACACCTGTATAAATCACCATTTGCATGAAAGCATCAGAAGCTGGTCAGGATGAAATAAAAGCTAAAATCCCAACATTTCACTTCATCCCTTTCCCCACACTCCTGTTTCTCTGTGACCTGTTTATCAATACGAGAACCAAATCTGTTTCGGAAACTTCGGTGTCATGGTTACATTTTGGGAGGAAGGAACAGATGGAATAGATTAATTAGTCAAACTATGTTTAAGTAGAAAGGCATTTCTTTCCATGAGTAGCCAAAGGCTAGAAAGAACATATAAGGGACAAGGAGAAGTGCCTCAGGACTTCTTCCTTGCTAGAACAGCTTCCCAGTTTCAGACATTCAGCAGCATAAAGGGTCTTTGATTTCAGCTCCTACTAAGAAATAGGTCAGGAGGTGCCTGATTTGCAAGAGGGCAACTGCTCCCTTCAGCTTATTAAAAGTACCCAGTCCAAAACATGTCCTGCATGTTATTTTTATAGGGACTCTGGTGTATAAAGATTCCAACCAGCTACTCCTGCAATCTGTAAGGAGCAAATGTCCCTGCTGCTGAGATCCATCACTGCCTGCTCTTGCTCATCAGCAAGTGCCTGCCCAATACAGTGCACCATCATCTGTCTCCAGTTTTCCAGAGCCTCGGGCAGATCCTCATTTCGTCACCTCCCCATTTTCCTGCTTGGAACAGAAGACTTGCCACCACACTTCTGGCCCTGGTGTTGTGAGCTGCAAGGAAGCTACGGCAGACATGGCACTGCCTCAGAAATTCAACACGACTTTGTTTAGCACCAGGATTGATCTGTGACTGGTGATACCACCCCGTGTGAGAAAACAAAGCCTGCACTACAGCTGGTTTGGAAATCAGGTTTCAGTGGGTAACTCCAACCTGTTTCTTCCCTATGTCTGGCCTAGTAGCATGCACTGCAAGGCTTTTGGCTTGGGTTCAGTCATCCTACCTAAGAGTAGATACTTAAGACACCTACCTGAGGATTTTGATCATAGTAATATCCTTTATCAGCTAGTGGAGAGTAATATGCCCATCCTCAATGCAATTTCATTTTCTTTATGGGCCTGTTTATTTGCCACAGATTGCAAAGGGGGTCACTGACAATCTGACTTAGGTACTCATCAGCTGAGCACCAGGCAGAAGAACTCAGCCCCTTCCTCCTGCTGATTTCAAAGGCACAATTCCTACAAGTAATCTTATTTACCAACTAAAATGTGTTAATTCTCCCTCGACAACTTTCAGAGATTGTGTTTTAGTGCTGTTTCTGTTTTTATTTTCTGTCACAGACAGAAGGGGAAGATGGGCAGGAGTCTGGGATGGAAACAGTTATTTCAAATAACAAAGGAAAGATTTTGGCCAAGAGGAATATTTAAATCTAACCCAGATGTAGCTCACTGGTGTCTGGGAGAGATGGTCCCAATCACAAAGTAGCACCCAAGGCTGGCTCAGGAAGCACAAGGATGTCTGCTGGTTGAGGAGAAAACTGTTTGCCTAGCCCCCAGCCAAAGGAAATGTCCCAAGACTGCAGCTGGGCAGTAAGGGATCAGGGAAGGGATGGAGCTTTGACAGCAAATCCTACTGGCTTCCTTTCTCCTTGGCAAAGGACAGAGTTAAAATAAATAGGAGGAGGGTTTTGGGAGGATGAAGAAGGTCTTCTACTTAATGTGTGGTGTCTGAGCAGGGGTCTGTGCCCCCTCCCTGGTGCCCTGGGCTGAGCTGGCACCACCCAGGATGAACCTGTGAAATTCCCTGTCTCATCGCTGCAGCCTGGAGCCAGGAGAAACCTGTGTATCAGAGAAGTATCATCACATGCCAAACGTCTGAGAGGACAGGTACATGTGCAGTTATGCACCAAGTGGTTGTACAGCAGGCTTGACATTTTTAGAAGCAGCTTTCGGAGATGGACTTAAAAAATCACTTTAAATTCATTGTATTTGTCATGTCTTTGCTACAGTTATGAGGAGAAAGAAGGTAGGAAAGGAAGCAAGGAAGCAAGAAAGATTTCTTTCCTGGTCACCTTGCAGTAAGCCTGGGTACTAAGATGTGGAATAAACCTCAGAGTAGAAAACACTCTGGGTATTGTACTCGTTGTGAGGCTTAGTCTCAGCAAAACAGATGGAAAAAAAAAAAGAAATCACAAGAGGTCTGTTTAGCAAAGCATTATTTGAAAGATCAAACAAACAACATGTAAATTGTAGTGATCATTGTTAGATATTTTTTTTTCCTAAATAGTGCTATGTGCTGAGAAAACCTGGCTCACAGTTCCCTTTATCTCAGTCTAGTCACCTACTTTCTTAAAAAGTTGAAATCACATTGTTCAAAACATTTGGCTCCAAGACTAACATCAACAAGGTGATGTAGAGCAACCAGGGATTTTCTGATCTATAGCTTACACTTCCAAAAATTCCAAAATTTTGACCTGGACTGGGAACATCTCAGAACAAGGCTGAGACATGGGCACTATCCCATTGCAAAATATATGTGAACACCAACAAATCCAGACCTGTTTTGAAGGCCTTTAGAATGATGCTGTGTATTTATGTAATCTGTGTGAATTGAGACCTTGCACAGAGCTGGAAAATGGATTTCAGTCTTTCCTCAGTTTGCTAACCTCCATTGGAGGTGAGGATCCATGCACAGGGAATTTAAGGCCATGGAGAGTAGATTTACTTTACTAGTGACTTTTCATGGACATTTTAGGAGTAGTCTGTGAACCCTTGGGTAATTTCATCTCAGAGGCTGTAAGCCATGGCAATATCATTTTAGGATGGTGGTGTGGTTTTGTATTTTGTATTCTTTGTATTTTTCTTTAAAGACGGGGATTAGTGGGAGCAGGATCATTTTCAGAAGGGGTTTCTCTGGGTGACAGCAAGCATGTGCTTGCTGGTGAAAGGGTTGTTGAGAGTGGGGGTACAGGGTCAGGATTCTAGGTGTGCAGGAGTGGCATCCTGACAGGAAAGAAATTGAGCTTGTAAGTGAAAAACACTTCTTGTTTGGGAAAGCAGAGCAAAAAGTCCAGGGAATAAATATGGGCTCCTAAGTTCAATGCCACCCCTGCACATGCATCTTTCTGGGGAAAGAGTGAGCACTTGGCATGGTATGAAACAGCCTGGGAAATGTTTTGTTTTGCACAAGGTGGTGTCCCTGGGTTCTGCGTGTCTCTGCTAAGCAGGGTCAGCTAAATTCAACTGAGGAGTCTGCAAAAGCTCCAGCACAGCCTGGCACAGCCCCTCCAGAAGGAACTGCCATTCCTTGAAACTACTGTAACCATCTGTAATCTGATTTTAATACTTTTCTACCACTCATGTCCCCCCAAGACCGATTCCAAACGTGGCAAGTCTCTGGTGCTGTTGTCAGCCAGCACAAACCCAGCGTGAAAAAGACCCTGTAACTGAAAAACCTGCATGATTAAACCACATAAATAAATAAATTTCCTATATACTTCAGTAATCAAAAAGCCTGGCTGTTTTGCCTTTTTCTTTGGTAAAGAGGTATCCTTGCTCACAGTCTTGGTTCCATGGATACCACAAGCAACTCCAACTTTGTGCCTTTAATGCTTGCACTGTAGAAAATGCTGTTTAAATATTCATGCTGACCCTAGAAAGCTATCCACTCGGCCATCTGGAGGACTCCCATACCCCATCCACTGGTGTTTTATTTTGAAGGATATATTCTGATCACACTGACTAGGCTAAATAGACTATTGGTCCATTTGTTTTGTAACTGCTATTTAGTTACCTCTCAGGATGTCAGCTCGATTTATCTGTGTGGAGGAGAATTCTTCAATAAAACTATAGATAAATAGGAGCAAGAGCTGTGGATGGATAGGAGGTTGCTCATTCCCACTGTCGCTGCCGTGCATGGAAGTGACCTTGTCTGGAACCAGCTAACCTTGCACCTTGTGATTCACATGAAAATTCAAAGCCAAGCCCTGGCAGGTCAGAGGGAGAACCCAGCCTTGTGTTTAAAGAAAAAAGGGATTTGCTTGTTCAGGCAGTGCTGGGGTTGTGTACTGCACAGGGACTCAGAGTGCATTCTGCCCTGGGCTAGAGGGAAATGAATGGAGAGGGAACACATTTAATTTGAAGTGGGAAGTAAAATGAGTGTGTGGCATCAGAGAGAGCCAGGAAGAGAAGAAAATGCTCCGTGGAGCAGAGCAGGCAAGGTAGAGGTGTCAGAATCCTACACCTGGTCTTGCAAGGAAAGGCTAGTTCCTCAGGGCTGCCTTTCTGCGGTACCTTGATATGGGAACAGAAACGGCCCCAAATTTCATTCCCTGAATTCCAAAAAGGCATTGTGTGTAGTAAAGGAAGGATTATGGGCATCATGGCTCTCCAAGGGCTACTCCACTGTCCAGGGAACTGCAAAGTCACCCAAAACACATGCAGTGGCAAAAGCCTTTTGCTATTCACTGTCTGGTCCCTGAGACACCCCACAAATATTGCCACAGAAGATGAGGTGAAATGTTCACGATTAACAATGTTTATTTTGGCCTTTTCTCTCCAGTTTGGGTGTGGGGGCAGCGGCGCTGGTGCTGTTTGGCTGATTTATTTATGTTCAGAAGGAGGGTGGAGGAAGGGGGCGTATATCCATGGTCACGCTGACTTTTTCAAGCTGCTTTGGAAGAAAGTGCACACTTAATTGGCATTCAAAGTGCATCTCTGGCTCCTATCTCCCAGTAATGCTTGAATAGATTGTGGTGTGTACAAACCTGGCAATAACTCCACTCTGGACTGACAAGAGTTAGGAAACACTGCTTAATTCTTCTATTTCATTTTACTTTTTTTGGTCTTGGAGAGAATTTTATTCTTTGCAGCTTGATCATTTTCCCTGTGATTCATGTCCTTTCAGGAAATAGTAATTGACAAAAATAAAGCACTTGGGTTGTTATTTAGTGAGCTCCGGCTAAATTCACGCAGTCCTGCTTAAGAATCTATGCCCTTCGTGCCGCATTTGTTTTAAGCTTCCAGCCTCTTCTAGACAGATTTTTTCCCCCCATGCAGGCACAAAAGCACTTTAGTCAGCACAAATTTGGAGGTAGAACAAAAAGCCTGTAATAGCATATCTCGTGCTGCTATCAATTTTCCACTGATGGAGCACTGGGGTACATGAAATCCTTTGTCTGTATTCTGAAGTCAGCTTTGGTGACATTACATGACCAACTACAATGTTATAGCATGTTCAACATTGGTTTGAATATAACTGAGGGGAAAAAAAAGGAAAAAGAAAAGAGAGAATAAAATAAAGATGTCCTGGAATGTGGCCAAGGCATAATGATTTCAATTCTGAAGAAATCCAACAACCAATTAGACTAAATTCAACATTTTCATGTATGATAAGTTTAAAATCTCCTCTAATCAAATAGGGGAAGCCCTTTTCCCCTATTTTGCTATGGTTTTAGTTACCAGTAGGCCTCTAAAAATCTGTTTCTGCTTAAAAAGAAACCCTGAAAGGTTATATTTACTATATGTATGAAAAAGGGTTGAATGATACAATTATATATTTTAGAATACTAAAGCAATGTATAAGAGACTAATCACGATCCCAAATTCAATTTTCAAACCTTTAATTGATCCCATCCCAAAGGTAACATTCTATCTTAATTGCCATGCTGAAATGGTTGCAATTACGTAAAATAAAACTATTCATTGGTAACTGGAAAAAGTCTGCTCATTAAGCACATGATGGCCAGCCTTGAAAATACTTGATTGCAAAAGGATGCAACCACTTTGCTTATATTTCCTTTTCTGGTTAAACTCTCCTTCACATATGTTGAGCTGGTTCCAAAAAGCCACACACGCACAACGAGCTGGAAATGGAACATGGTGCTGTGCATGTCTGTGCTCCTGCACCTCCCATGGGCAAAGCCACCTTTGAGGAGGGAAGAAGGGACTAGAAGGACAAGGGACCTTGATGCCAGCCTGCTTAGATGACATTGTGATCTCTAAAGGTGCTCCATGAGAAGGGAGCTCCTCTGGAGCACTGAACACACTCAGGAAATAATAAGGGACAACTTAATCCCAAGTTAAAATGGGAAGTTGCACTATGGGATACATAGGTATTCCTGCAGAGGAGTCACACAACTTGTAGAACTAGGTAAGGTTGAGATCTTGTCTGTTTACTTGGAAACCAAAGTAAAAGCAAAGGAAACTTGTGGTTTTCTAAAGGTGACAGTAGATATTGGTGAAGGAAGAAGACTGGCAGCTTTTTTATTATTGCCAAGAGAGCCTGAACCACTCTCAATTTGATATCAACACCTGTGACACTTGGAACGCTGCCTCACTGGATGCAAATGTCATGTAAATAGTTACGAGGTGCTTATTCATTACTGCTACTCTTATTATTCAACCTCTCTAAGATACAGCTGTCCAGCTGAGACAAGTACATCCATAAGAATTCACTAGAAGTGGGAACAGGCACAAGACTTTCAGCTGTGGTAACAGTGGATCACTGGGACAAAATATTGCAGAGACAAGAACACCAATTTTTTTTCCCTTTGATCTCATCCCAATAAGGCTGGATGCCTTTCCAGGAGTTAACCTCCAGTCAAACATACATCACTCTACTCCCACTGGGAATAGAAGGATCAATGTCTACAATCTGTGGTATACAGGAGGTGAGACTAGGAGATCAAAAGCTCTGGTCCTAAATACCTGACTTCCAAGTAACTCTCCAAGTAAACCCATCATAGGGAGTTGTCGAAAATAATCCCCTTCCATAACACAGGAAGTTTCCTTAATGAGTGCCACCATCTCAGCCTGAGTGCAGGTTTGGAGCTGTGTGGTACTCGGGTCTGTATAAACTCAGTGAAAAGACATTCTCCATCCCAAGGAGCTCCTGTCTAGGTGGAAGATGAGATACAGAGAAGATACAAACTGATGGGGAAGCACCAGGTAAGACTGAAATGATTATGTGTTTAATAAGCATCAACTGCAGCACACCAACTGTGGCTTCTCAGTCAACTTCTATATGAGGATTAAGTATTCTGGTTTTATACTAGTGAATTTCAGGATGCAGGACAGGTCACTGGATATGCCCATCCCATGATATGCATACATCTGTCCATGCTACATATGCTTTATACAGTCTCAGAAAACAGACTTTTTAAACATCTCAGAGATACAGTCCAAGTGATGTAGGTGCCTGAAGTCAGTCCCGAGAGCCTGGGTTTCTGTTTGCCTTTTAACAAGAGGATTCCGACGTCCGATGGGACTTGGCTGTCCAAGCCATGCAGAGATGCCAGTGCCAGCCAAATATCGCCTATATATATCTTTAAACATCTGAGCCTTTGAATGGCAGGGCAATGTAGTGATGAATAAATGCCTACTTGGACATAGAACAAAGATATCTGACTGGCTGAATAGGCAGCATTTGAATTGTACAGAACACACAGATACTCTGTAAATGAATGGCTGTTCACTCGCTCCATCAATAGAAAAAATTGCGCTTTCTCTTTCTGAGCGCACAGTATTTGCAGTAAGAAGGACACACAGATAAAACCAAAAATCTATTTCATAAGCACTTGAGCAGACTTGTGAAAATAGAGCCAGCATCATTTTGCTGGTGGAATCTAAAGTAGTGATTCAGATGGGAATCATCACTGGCCCTGCAGACATTGGGGATCTGCACTTGTCCTGAAGCGTGCAGGCTGGTAAAGCAGGATTCCAAGCCTGACCTACTTTTGTCCCTACCTCGTTCCATCAGACCTAAATCCTGGTCCTGCATTCAGCCTGGAAGACTGTTGTGAATACAAATGATTCCAGGCATTGCTGATAGACTCAGAGGAGATCGAGTTCTGTATTTATTCGTACCATCCACACTTGGGAAATTCAGGGACTTTGAGGTCATGCAAAATTGTTCCTCTAGCAAAATCAATGCACTTTTTGTGTAAATCAGCTTTGGAACAGCTTCAGGTTTCTGTGGAGGATCAGTCTTCACTCAAAGAGAGGGTGAAACTCAGCACAAAAATTACTACCTGAAACTTCCCTGAACTTTACTAAAATAGAAATGAAAAGCCATATTCTTAGCTAGCATAAGCTGGTGCAGATCAGCTATATGACAATTACCATGTAGATCAGCAAGGCTTGCATTTATTTACCTGGCTGACCCACCTCTCCTATTGATCACTGCAGCTGAAATCTTCAATGTATAGTTTTGTCTGATGCAAAAGAAAACAAATTAAATGTTAACTTTAAACAAAACCACAGATCATTATTCAGTTTGATTTCAGCACACTGCTAAGATAATTCAGAGCTGTGAATGTTGTGGGGTTTGAAGATCATTTCAGCTTTGCATTTCTGCTCCAGCACAAGGAAGATGCACTTGGGATAGCGGGACGAGTCTTTTCCATCAGTGCCCTTGGTCCTAATGTTACTTGGGGATCAGACAGCTGAGCCAGCGCCATAGCAGGATTGATTGAAGATGTACCCTTGGGAAGAGGTAGGGGTTGCCTAAATGTCTCCTTCTGATGCCTGACTCAAACTAGTCTAATTTGGGTACCCAGCAACACACCTGCCTTCTCTGCCAGGGGATGTTTATAATTTTCATTAGGTACAGACTTTTATAGGAGATTGTTACCTGATATCAACTGCAGCAAAAACGTGCATAGCTCAGTAAATGACAGGGAAAACATGGTTGTGCATGGACCAAGGTGCTTGACTTAATTTCTGTTCAATCTGGGATTTTTAGGTATTGTCTAATTAACAAGACCTGCAAAGAGACCAGCTGCTGTCTTATAACAAGGAAAGGACTTTGGTTTTCATTTCAGTCCGCTGGAAAAAATGCCTAAATTGGAACCCTTGAAATGTGAATTCTTGTCACCTGACTGAAGTTTTGGTAACTTTAGGAACTCGCACATCAAACTGAGTTTTTCTGCTTTCATCCTTCACCAGTTCTATCCTTCTTCATCCCTCATGACCACAAATCCAGGGAGTGAAACAGAACCAAGGAAGACAGAGGACAGAGGGTGGTTCAGGTCTGCTGAGTGGCCTCAGGTGTAGCAGTGCAGAACTGGAAGAGCAACTGTGCAGGTGCAGCCAGAGCACCAGACAATGGGTGAAAATACTAATGCACTGCACAAAACATCCACCCCCAAACATTATTAATCCCAGGTATGTGGAAGAGTGTGGGAAGCAGCAAGTACCTTGGGCAGTGGAGCAGAGGCTGTACCAGAGGTGCTGTAGGAGCCAGCACAGATCTGGGAGCAGACCCTGGGTACTCTAATCCTCACCCTCCTCCTCTAACTGCTGTGCAGTGCTGAGTCTTTCATCCAAACCTCCTCAACTGCCTGGAAAGTGCAATCTGGTAACACTGCTATGGAAGCTTCAGACCCACATGGGGTCATTGCATAACACCCCACATAATAAAGGAGATATTTATGTCCTCTCAGTACAAAGCCAGTTAATAATCACCATTAGAAACAGCATGAAACGAGAGCACACAAAGCAGAGTTCGCTCCACTCAGAGTGTAAATTGCATAGTACTCCAAGATGAAGGCATGTTGTATTCTTTCCATGGTTATATTTAAATCTGTGTTTTCTTTAATTTAAATCTGCTCTATAAAGATCTCGGCAATTTGAGACAAAAGTATCCTTTAAAAGCAGAAAAAAACCATGACATGATAGCATCCTTCATGCCAGGCTGGCCCTGTTGTGATTTTACATTGAGGGTGCATTTTAATTGATGAAATGTGCTACACAGCACAACTTGAAAAAGTAACAACCTTTAGTTACCATTTGGAAATGTGATGGAGGTGGCAGAAGTTAAACTCTTAGGACTAAATGAAATAACAGAAGCTCCCTATCCTTTCTTGAAGACGCTCATTAGTTTTCACTTTCTCACATTCTGTTTGCCATGGATTTCATCCAAGAATGACGGATGTAGAGTTATTAAGCAAGTGATAGTTTCAAAACTCCAAGTGTCAGTGCTCAGTGTGGGAGCTCAGTTACCTTGCAGAGGGCTGAAATACCCCTACCCTGGCGCTGGCATTGCCACAGAGGGAATAATCACATGGAAAGGTAAGGTCAGAATAGCCTGAGAGACACAAGTCAGTTATAGGAATGGATAAATCTAAAAAATGAGGAATGTTTGAGGAATAATCTGGTATTTGAATGCATCAGCACACACAGGAAACTGGGGGGAAAGGGGAAAAAAAGGGGAAGGAGTATTCGTTTGCAGAAGGCAATGAACAATTACTTTTTCTTAAGATCAGTCCAGGACTGGGATGCAGGGGTATCTCAAATACTATAAGGTCTCTGTGAGGGAAGTTCCTGATTCTGGGCTTGGGAAAGAAACCTGCATGTAGATGTTGCTGTTCCCATTCCTGTGGGCCTGCTGACCAGTCACGGTCATAAAGTCATTGACTGGTTTGGGTTGGAAGGGACCTTAAAGGTCATCCAGTTCCACCCCCCCTGAATGGGCAGGGTACCATCCACCAGAATTCCATGGGATGTGCTCCATGGGCAGGGTACAAAAGACTAAATGAACCTGCTGGAGAACATGGAAAACAAAGCAGTGCTGCAAGGGCTGGCCCTCTCCAGTTGGGAGGGAAAAGCAAAGAGCTCATATGATCTTTCTCCATTTTACCTTCCAAGTGACACAACTAACACACCTCCCTCCTTTTCCAAAGATTTGGAGATTTCCTCTGACCCTGTTCACTTGTATCTCCTGCCTCTTGCTGACACACAGAATGAGTCAAGCCCACATGTGTCAAGCAAGACCCTGCTTTTTAAAATTGCTTTTCCCACTTGATGAATTTGCCCAAAAACTGAAGAGGAAACAAAAAATAACACTGAAAAAATCTGGTTATGTAGATTTTTTCTGTCCTAGATGCAGTAAAAACCTAACAGGGGTCTGAGTGAGAAGTCTGTTGAGCAGTTTCTCACTTGTTTTCCAAGCTCAAGTGATATGATGTGTGTCAGCTTGGATCAGACTCTGCAAGTTTGGATGTTGAGTGCTGGCTGGCCGTTCAAATTCCATACCTGGAAGCCACCAGGGTTGTATGTAGGACCAAAGTCTGAATGGTACTTCTGTAAGAGTTTCTCTGTTTAAATTACAAACTTCAGCTTTATTGTAAAGATTGGATTTTACTTCTGAGTTAATATGGGGACTGTTGTTAACATCCAGCCTGACAGTGGTTTAGACTGGCAGGAACCTTCCGGAGCAGAGGATCTCACCAAGTTTCCTTTTTCCCTGGAAAACTAGAATCCTATGACATTTGCCACCAGATTCTGCAGATGTCTCTCTTCTGGAGAGGAAAAGAGAAAAAAGATTTAAGCCCATTCCATAGTGTCTTGCCTTTGAGTTAGTAGCTAGTCCCTGTTCCCACTGACTGGAGATTTTACAGCCCTGCTGCAGCAGATACTGTGACCCGTTAGTTCCCAGCCTTGGCTTTTGTTGTGGCTTTCCCACTCCCTCTGATCCTGTCTCCTTGATCTGCCCTCCCAGGCACCCATTGCTGGGCCTTTTCTCTGTTTTGGACTCGTGCCTGCATCTCCAGCGCGTCGCTGTCCTTTCCCAGGGCTTTACTGTCAGTTCCTTTGTGTACGCTCATCTTTCATTGGGGCCTTCAGACCGCCTCAATTTGTCTTGTGCTCTCTAACACATTTTGGGCAGCCCTGATGGCATTCTCCAAATACATATTTTGCTGCAAGTCCACACATTTATTCTTTACTGGTCTTAGTCTTCCTGTAACCTTAATTAGAAATGTAATTAGATGATGGCTGCTATTCCTTGGGAGCTCCCAAGCATGCACTAATTGATAGCCCCCCATTACTCACTATGAGCCATGGAAAAATCCATTTGCTGTAACAGCTGTTGCAGGGCACGGATGGGAAACAAGGTGTCAGGGCATTTCTAGAAAGGTCCAGAAGAAAATGAACTGTCTGAATGTAATAGAGTGCCTTCAGGAATGGATGAGGGCTGATTTATCTCCGCTCTACCAATTATACCATTATAATTCCTGCCAGTAAGAATTTTTAACATACGGTTTGCTGATGGGTTCATGAAAACAGGGCTGGTCTGGACCTGCGGAAATCTCCTGTGAGAGCCTCTGTCCAAAAGCTGGCTTGCTCCTGGCAGAAATTTGTCAAGCATATTCTTTAGCATGCTCTGTTACAGTGGCCTGGGCATGTCCTAAGGAGTTTTTTTCTGCAAGGTCTGGAAAAAGAACAGGAGCAACAATAACATCCACTGGAGAGTCAAAGTATTTGAGAGCTTCCAGGGGCACATTCCTGACGGCTGTAAGAGCTGGTGCAGAGTACTAGGAGTGGGCTTGCATCAGAGTTATGAAAACAGATGTGGAAGAGAGAATTTTTGTCCCAAAGAGCTCACAGAAATGGTAAAGGAGCTTTGCATCCATTTTGGCTTGAGGTTTTTTTAGGCTTTGTGATCTGATATTATTTACCTCAAATCAGTTTGTCCAGTTTTAATATTATTCAGGATTATAGGAGGAAAATGCTTTAAAATTAAAGATTTCGTTGAAAATTGATAAATGTGAGCTGCAGAGCAATTCACTGCTCTTCCTTTGTCTATGACAAAATCAGGAATGCCAGTTTGGTATGATTCTCGGATATCTTCAGACTGAATGTGGATGCAGATTCAGTTCTAGCTCTATTAGCACACCCAACTTCTTTAGACAGATCTTGTCATCCCGTGGTCAGCATTGAGATAACAAACATTTCACACAGCCCATGAACAGTTTCACCAGCAGCATTATTTCCACCAAACAGGCGAAGCAGAAAGGACGGAAGGGTCTCCTTCAACTTCTGTTTAAATACATGGAAAAACTCACACTGCCTCCATAAGAAGTTAGATCAAGTTCCAAGGCTGCACGTCAACATTTTTCTGAGCACTCCTGACTCTGCACAGGGGCCCCCTACATCATGTTACATTCCTTTGCAGGGTAAAGGATGTGGGAATTTTTTACCCTTCCAGAGACTTCTCTCCTTTGAAATCACATTTGTTTTCTCTGTAAGTGCCGGAAAGAAATGGATGGGAAAAGCTCAACAATGAACTTTAAACTGCCTTTTGTGCTGGCATCATTTTTTGGAGGGGGGAGGCAGGGAGTGTGCGTGCACAGGCACTCACAGCTAAGGTCTTAATTCTATCTCCAGATGCTGTGCATAATCTAGAGGTTTATCTTAATGAATTATTTCTGTTATTACTGCAGGCAAAGTGAGATTTAATTTGATGTGTGATATATCCCTGGATTAACTACCCTTTGGTTTTATTTGCTCCATAATGGTGAATTTTTGTTTATAGACCCATTTTGTAATTACATCCCTGAGCTCAGAAGGGCTACAGCAATGCTGCTCCATCCTATAGGAAATCAGGATCCAATTCCCTTCTCCCAGTCCTGTTGTCAGCTGTGGCTAAAACAGAAGCTGCACAATATGATGTTCACCATTTTGTTTCCCTTAATTGCAGTTTTACAGGACAAAGTACAATGAATGGAGAGACTCTCTTTGGCTGGAAAGACTGGGATACCACTTGGGAGGCGTATGCAAAATGCCAGAGAATCTTCACCTTGAAAAATAGCAACAATGTGTGTTATAACAACTGCCAAGAACAATCAATCGAGTCCTTCATGATGCCTACATGTTGAAAGTGTCAGGGCTTCACAGAGGCTCCAAGGGTGGCAGAGGGAGTTGTGGGGCATGGTAGCATGTGGAGCAGGGGTTCATTAATTCCTTATTTTCCAGCTGTCGTCCTCTCAGGGACAATTCAGGCCTTCAGCCCATGCTGAAAGATGCAGTGTAGGCTGGTGGTTGGGGCAATGGACACTCCTCTCCTTCCTACCCATCCAGCCTAGCCTAAGCCCTTCCCTGGTCTCCTACTCAGGAGGTCTGGGACCAGCATGTCTTATGCACATCCTTGCAATACACCCAGCTATCACAAGAGAAAGAGAAGCCTGACCCTGATCCAGCTTATCCACTTCCCTGGTGCTTGTGTGGCAAAACCATGAGGGTCCCCAATTCCTGGTCCAAGGGGCAGGGTCAGGGGGGCTGAGATACCAGTGCAGCTCCATGGAGAGCAGGACACGGCGCTGCAGTCCCAGGAGCTGTGGCAGCACCCGTATCTAATCCCCTGGGAACATATGGCACTCACACAGAATCAGGTTTCATTGCAATCATGGTGATCTTAATTAGTACTACTTATAACAACAGAAGTCAGCCTAAGTACCGGGAAAAGTAAACGGAAGCAACCAAATCCATCTGGATATTAGTGTGCCCCTTGGAAAGGGTGGGGGGTTTTGCACTTTTGACCCAAAACAATGTTGCCTTACTCAACCCTTCATTCACAAACCTGCACTCAGCTTGCTGGGGTCCACAAGCTTCCTATTGTTCAGCCCAGGGAAAAGAAGGCTTTGGCATGACCTAATTGTGGCCTTCCAGTACCTGGAGGAGCTGACAATAGAGCTGGAGAGACACTATTTACAAGGGCCTGGAGGAGAAGGGGGAATGGCTTCCCACTGACAGAGAGTAGGTTTAGATTCGATATTAGGAGAAAATGCTTCTCTGTGAGGGTGGTGAGTCCCTGGCTCAGTGAAGCTGTGGCTGCCCCATCCCTGGAAGTGTCCAAGGCCAGGTTGGACAGGGCTTGGAGCAACCTGGGATAGTGGAAGGGGATTGGAATGAGATGCAATTTAAGGTCCCTCCCAACCCAAACCATTCTATGGTTGTTTGATTCTGTGGACTGATCTCCTCCTTCCCTGGGTGACCCATGCTGGAGCAGCAGAGTTGTGCTCCTGCCAGAGTCCTGGGTGTTGGAGCACTCACCTTGCAGTGGGGACCTCCATGGGACAAGGCAGCAGCTACAAAATTCAAACTGAACATTGTGCTTTCAGAGAGGGAGATGCTGGGTTCAATTCCTAGTCAGAGTCACGCTAAAAAATATCCCCTAGGTACACATCACACTGAAGACAAAGTGTTTGGTTTTATACTGACAGACAAGAAAGTTTGATTTTTTACTGACAGGCAAGAATGTTTGAGGTTATTAAACTGCATGGAGCCAAAGCCTCTGGTTTGTAAAGAGTGCCTGCTGATTTACGTTACACGGCTTGTATTTGTAATTGCTCCTGATATGTCAGTTCTCATACACTCCCATTAAAAGTTTATGTCCACTATTTTTTTCCCCCAGCTAATAAAATTAAATGTTGGAAAGCCAAAGCAAAAAATGAAATATATTGGTCTTGCTTGGACCAGTGCAAGATGGGATATTCAGAGCTGACACCAAAGCTGTCTTCAGAATCACCTACTGTTCTGAGAGCAGTGTACTAAAACCCAGCTTCCTGCCTTTTCCCTGTTAAAACCAAACCTGGAGTGTTGTTTTACAGCCTTGGGAGTGTGAATTTCAAATGGCCCTTAAGGGTGGAAAGTGATTTAAAAATATTTTTCTAAGAAACTCCAAAACACAAGCAGCATTTTTATGAGTGAAAATCTAGGAGTATGCGTCAACATTTGCAAATATATCTGAGGGATGCAAGGAACATAAATCCTAGGACTTTAAAGTTGTCACAAGGCCAAATTCTTCTTTCCCTTACCCATATGAGTAGTGTTGCTCTAGTCAATGGCTTGAAACAGTTTCTGTAAATAAAATGAGTAAGATTTAGCCTGCAGTCTAGAGAAAATAATATGAACAATCTTTCTTCCCCCCAGGGAGTAGAAGCCAAGCATTCCTTGGCTTACCCTGTCCCTGCACAGCCCATGGGGCAGGATCCACCATGCCAGCTGCCCCTGGTGTCGAGTTCCTTCATCCCAGCTCTCGTGGGGCTCCTGGCTCCCTGGCATCAGGCTGGTGGCCGTTCCCAGACACCTGTGCCCAGGGCGCTGTCTCTTCCCAGTTGTTTTGCTGGATGAGGGAGGCACCACTGGAATCCTCCACTTATTCCTGCTTTGGGACTTAACTAAAGACCAGAGGAGCAGAGGGGAGGGAGCAGCAGGACAGAGGTCACCACACTCGCCTTACTTGGCATATTCCAGTCAGGGCTGGAGATGGTCAAACCCTTCCAGCAATGGCTTTGGTTTCCAAGGCCAGAAAGGACCATAATGATAATCCCATTTGACCTCATCCACCACTGAAAGAGGCTGAGGGACCAACAACATGCTCATGAATTTGAACAGAGTTTGCACGGATTTAAAGGCTACCACAGAGAATTTATGCTGGTAATTACAGCCCTGCTACAAATTTCTTGAGAAAAAAATATTTGTTTGGTTTTTTTTTTTTTACGTTCTAGAGTACTTTTTTTGCAAGAAGGGAGTGCTGGTTACTCACCTGCCACTGCAGCAGGTCATTTACTGATCCTTTTTCCTATGCTAATAAGGTATAATAAATTTAACACCAGTAAAGAAACGATAAAGATTTGAAGACTATTATTACAGATTTTGTATGGGCAGTGAAAGGCAAATTGTTTGCAGCAATTATTGATTGGAAAAGGCTGAGTTAATGTAATTGCAGAATATAAAAAGAGGAAATACAATAAAAAAATAAAATTAATATACCAGTCACAGAATCTGAACTCAAAAAGCCAATAAAAGATATGCAATAAAGCACTCCACAGAAATGGAACTCTGTCATGGTGAATATCAAACGATTTACTGAAAAGTGCAGATATCAACTGCAGCATTCCTCACTGCTCAGCCATTTACTTGAGTCCTGTCTATGTTAGTTGTTTTACAAAATTAGTAGCTGCAGCCAAACCCACATTTCACTGATTGCAAAGTGTCAGCAAGGTCTTCACCTGCCTCGCCATGGAAGCAGAGCTTTGAAGTCTTACTCTGGGATGCAGAGTAAGGATTCGGAAAGACATTGGTCCAGAAGGAAAATGCTGGTGTCATCAGCCTGCCAAGGGAACAGCTAAAAATGGAAAATTTCCCAGGGAGCTGGGGTCCAGTTACACAGTGGTACAAGATGTCCTACAATACAGTGCCCATTTGAGCAGCACCCTGTGGTGAGAGCAGTGGCATCATCAATATCAAAATCATGCACCAGACCCCACAACATCATGACATTGACTAGAAAATCAGGAGACTAAACAGAAGAAACTAAAGATATGCCCTTTATATTTGTTATATGGCATTTTTGGACCTTCTAGGGTTTGGATTGTCAAGCTTTGCTCTGTCTCCATGAAGACCTGGATTGTGTTTTATTTTGTGCCAAAGCTCAGATTAGTGGAGTGTTCAACATCCAACAGTTCCTGCCCTTGAGGACTGAAGTCTGTTACAATCAGGACTTGCAGCATGGGCAGAACCAGAGGTTGATGGCAAATCAGCTAAAAGCAAGAGGAAGAAATACAGGAAAAATAGGGAGAAATTTTTTTCTGTGAGGGTGGTGAGGCCCTGTCACAGGTTGCCCACAGAAGCTGTGGCTGCTGCATCCCTGGAAGTGTCCAAGGCCAGGCTAGATGGGGTTTGGAGCAAGCTGGTCTAGTGGAGGGGGCAGGGGGTGGAACGGGATGATCTTTAAGGTGCCTCCCAACCCAAATCATTCTGTGATTCTGGGATTCTATGAAGAGAATGTCCTTACTCCTCAAGATGTGCACACTAATAAACTTGAGCAGCTGATGAATTTGTTCTATTATTTTAGTTTATAGATTTTGTTAAATACTGTACAAAGAATAACAACAATTCTCCCTATTTTCCATAATGTCATTTCTTCCTAAAACCTTGGCCAGGCTGGATTTCAGTAACTCTTCTGGAGGATGCTCTTGCCTCCAGAGCAGGCTGGAGGTGTACAACCTACTGTCAAATAAAAAAGGTAAGCAAAACCCCTGCTAAATGTGCACTTATATTTTCTTTATAAAATCAGGACTTTCTTAGCACTTTCAACCCAGAGTAGGAAGTAAGAATATCCTTTTAACATGTCCATCCAAAAAGAGGTAAAATATAGATCTTTCATAGGCTATATATTTAAAAGAAGAAATGGTGCTTTCAAAATGGAATGTCCAATATCTGGTGACTAATGGATGACAAAGAGGCTGCAGGGTACTTTATTAAATGTCTCTAGAGGCAAAGAAGTCGATTGCTACTCACTGAGTTGATTTACAATGATAAAGATTTCTATTTGTAGGAACCTCGTTGGCTTCAGTCACCTCCTCTTGCTTCTCAAGGCACATAGAAATTGAAAGCTTTGCTTTTGCAAGAGAAAAGAATTTTTCTCTGAGCTTGGCCTGACTGCATTTTTCTGGTTATCATGACAATCCTATCAGACTAATGGGCTGACAGCCTCAGAACAGCTCTGCTATCTAGGAAGGGAATGATGTGACCTCCAAGAATCATTATGTCATATCTGGTAGGAGCTTTATTGTTTTATTGATACCATTCCCTGTGCTGAAACCATTCAAAAATGAAATAAAGTGCTTCTCTGCATTTATCAGTGGTGAGAGGGAAGAATGAACAAGTTCACCTGGATTGCTGCCAATGGAGAAGAGCAGCAAGGCTGGGACAGCAGCAGGGGTGTGTGATGGACACACTCTGGGGTCACTGGCAAGGTGTCCTTGGAAGCCTGGTGTCTGTGTAGGAGATCAGGACCCTAGCTATTCCAGACAGAAGTAATTTATGTTTCTGTGTCGATATTTGTTCCACCTAAGTCTTGCTTTCTCTTCATGAACTCTCTATGGAATGGAGTGCTCTGCATTTACTGCATCAAGTCATGCTGTACTGTATCCAGAGTTCAGACAAGAAACTCTCTGAGTGAATCTCCTGCTTCCCAAAACCACAATGCCTAAGAGAGGCTGGGAGTATTTTGTAGATAAACTTGTAATAACCAAGGTCAGAAGTAAAACAATTAGATAAAAGAGATCAGAAATACTGATTTGCTAATTGGTAAAGCCCTGTTGTTCCACCACTTCGTGGTGTGGTAACAACTGAAAGCACAGAGCTACTCATTTGCTGATGCAACACCAAAGGTGGACAAAACAACTGTACTCAGGGCAGGCTAAATAAAGGAGCTGCAGCTTCAAAGGAAAGTACGTGCAACATGAAACTTGTGATGGGCTTGTGAGGGTGTCAGTGTGACAGAAGCCCTGGGGTTCCCGACAGGATACCCATTGATAGAAATAGCAAGGTCACGATGGATCTCGAGGATCCATCAATCAGCGGAGCACAGACTGCAGGCACGACATAGCTGCAGTGACACAGCCACTTCCATAGTGCTGGCAGGGCTGGGGTGCCTGGCCTCTCATGCCTTTAAAGGAGAACAAATTTTTACAGGAGCTCAAAAATGGTCTGGCATGACAAAGGTGTGTTACAACCACCAGGTCTTGCCTGGGCTTCCTCCTATAAACTTACAGAAATTCATGAAGCAGCTGAGTCATCACTTCTTTGCCCTAAAGCTGACTAGCAGGTTAACAGGAGGAGATTATTTTAAGATCATAATTTTATAGGATGAAGGTATCAATTCTCTATCTTCCTGTGGATAATTGGGTTACAGGATAACATGATTTTAGGACAGTCCATTACAAAGGACAATCTTTTCAGTCTTACCTGACTGGTTTCTAAGTCCTTCATAGCTGCCTCCATGCAAAAAAAGTGAAATCCCGACTTTCTATTCCAACTGTTGAGCTACATTTCAGCTGATTTCACCAAGACATTACACAGCATCTATATGATTTATTGACAGTCTCAGTTTAACTCAATTATACAAATATGCAGCTTGCCATCTGCCCCACTTGCATTTTTGGTCTAACATACATCAGTGCCCACCAGTCAGAGGTGATCTGTCTCACCACTTTATTTATCTGCTGCTGTGCCCTATGGTTTTACCTTCCCACGATCCTTACAGATCAATGGTTACTTCTGCTGTTTTAAATGTGGGGAAAATGAGGAGTACCCCAGAGCTGCTGTGAAAGGCAAGAATTAAACTCACATGAACCAGGGCAGTTGTAAAAAAATCACAGTCTCCCCAGTTTGCCTTCCTTTCATTTTCACCATAAATTCCCAAGGATGGTGTTTATTGAAGAGATTTTTAACTACCTCTGTAGTGCCTCATTTTCTTTTGGCTTCCATATGGGACATTAGAAGACCAACAATGTATTTTGCTTTATGCCAAAAATGAACTACCTGCAGTCTTACAGAGGTCAATGGGGCTCTCCACAACCAGACTGTCATTTCCACTTGGTTTGCTTTCTAGAAATACAAACTTGGTTCTTTAAATCCAGCTTTCCTCAGGAAGAGAAAATACTTTTGCAACTCTTGTTGAAGTTCAGGGATGTTGCTTTTGTTTACTGCAATAGCATTTAGGAGCCTGAGGAATGAACCAGAAGCCTACTGGGATCAGTGCTGTAGAAATACAAGATAAAGAATACTCCCTGCGTTTAGTGATGCTGAGTAGGGGCTGTGTGCACTGAAATATCAGAAAATGCAAGAATGAGTTTATTTTCACATACTAAACCATAACGAGCTGTAATAAAAGCATTGTTTATAAATTAAGCTATGGTATCTCAATAGTGACAGCTCCCTGCTCATTTCACCTTCATCTTTCAAAACACATGCCTTAGTTGTTTACAAAGCACTTTCTCCACCCAGAAATAAACCCTCAATTATTTTCTCCCATCTCTGTGAACAAACGATTCACTGCAAATGCTTCTCTCCAGTGAGGTCAAAATCTATGTGCAAAGGATTTCAACTAAAAGATAATATATTCTTGTCCCATCTGGGGAATATCACTGATATTTTCTGGAATAAAAAAAGGAAGTGAATTTTTCTATTTCAGTTCATGCTTCAAACTATTCTCTCCTATTGAAATGTTCCTTCAAAGCAGAGACAGCTCATTTACGCAAGAAATTGTATCCACCCATCAAATGTAATTTCTCACCTTACATAAGTAATAGGAGATTTCCTACTTTTTGCCCACTTCTACCCCATAGATTTAATGTGTAAACTGGGAACATGCAAAATATATTGCTTGGCACAAGTCAGTGAAGTTTCACCTGTGAGAACACAGTATGAATTCAACCCTTGGCTGTTTGTACTAAACCACAGGGAGAATCTACCCTTAAGTGATGTAAAGTTCATAGATCAGACACAAACCCACAAACTCAAACTCACAGAGCAGTGTTTAGGCTTACAGAGCTTGCATCTCACTTGAGCTGAGCCTTGTCCCAGGGTAATCACAAAGGGAGCATGGCACTCTCCTCTTGCTACGAGAGGCTCCTAGCACTTGAGGAGGATGCTGAGGTACAAATCTCCAATAAAAACACTGAGTGGGAAAGGAAAATATTATCTATTCCCTGAAGAAGGCAGAGGAAAAGTGATTGATGCTCTGGTGATGCGCACGTGGTGCGTCAGGAGAGCATTCTCATTCTCAAATTTTACAGTAAAACTTCCTTTTGTGTTCCTGAGTTATGTTTAAACACTCACACTTCAGGTGTGAAGACCTGATATTCCTTGCTATACTCTGCAATGAATCCTTCATTTCTGTAACCTCCACGTATCACTGATGTCAATGCCACAACAGGTGAGCGAAATTTGGGTTTGCCCTTTTGATTTCACACATTTCTGTGTAAACCTGGAAAGCTGGGAGGACAATTAATCCTGGTTCAGATGTGATTTTAATATTTTAAACCCTTTTTTCTTCTTTGTTTTTTTGTCCATGGATTTGTTTCCATGCTTCAGTTTAGGTTCCAGATGATCTAGATCTTAAGCCATTGTTTTCTCATTGTCATGGGTCATGACTCTCGGATCATTTTAAATATGAGGAAAACTATATTGCTCAGAACATGAGAACACAGCTCCAAAACATCTCTGCTAGGAGCAGAGTGACAGCCAAAGTTCTGATTAAATTCACATCTTCTGCGGGCTTCTGCAACCAACACAAACGGCTGTGAAATCTTTTGCAGCAGGGTAATGGAGAGAGGAAAAGAGTTGGCTGTAAGTTCAGGAATTATTCTTCTTATAAACCCATTCACACACCTATCACTTGGGACAAGTGAAGGGCCAAAGACATGCCAAGCAATTACACAGCTACACAGGTCCGTGCACAAGATATTCTGCATCACGGCTGTAATTTGTGCTTGCTACATTGGCACAAGCTCCACCTGTGTCAGATGGTGACAGAGAAAACAACTTTTCTGGGAGACTAAATCCATCTCAACAGTGGCCAAGCCATGTCCCTGTTTTTGGAAGTCTGATTGGGAACAGCAGCACCTTTCAATTTGAAGGAGAAAAAAGGTTTACAGAACTTGCAGTAGTAAGATGCTCAGAGCCTCTTGGTGACACCAATGTAACCACCCACAGCTTCTAGGGGATTTAAGGGATAATATTCAGTCTTAGCTCTGACCTTAGCCAGATCTTTGTGTCCTGATGACAAATGATTTCTGAACAGTTTTATATTTTCCCTTGCTACTCGTTTCAGTTGAGAGAAACCAGATGAATTTCTTTCCTAGTTCAGCTACAAAGACAACAGAACCACCTTTCTCAAATCACTGAAGTTCATGACACTGAAGATCTTGGTAAAGCAGGAAGAGAAGTCAAGCTCATAATTCTTTTAATGTGTTTGGAGAGTTTACATCAGGGTTGATGTGGTGATGGAGTGACTTTTGGCCTTGTACAGGACACTGTTCATTATTCATAGAATCAATTAACCCCTTTACTGCTAAACTGAAGACTGCCATTCCCTGCCAAGTGGAATGGTCTCACTTCATTATTTTTTCCCAATATTTTTGAAATCTTCCTTCATTAAGTCTTGCAGAGGTGCAAGGCCCAATTGTGGCCATAAAAGTGATCACAGAAAAGGACACAGTAAGATACATAGACTTATTTCTAGGGTTCCTAAAAGCCTAAAAATGCAGCTATGTAGGTAAGGATTTGTCAGGACTTGACTTTGACTGAGGATTTTTTTTACAACAAAAAGTACAGTCAGTTGCCCTTGGTGGGGAATGTGTGTTGACCTGACTAGCCAGAAGCCAGGACACCAAGCCTGAAGTGCTGAAGATGTCTCTGTTCCCTTGAGAAGGGGTGTCTGTCCAGCTGCAGCACTGTCCACAGTATTTACAGATCCAAGGAGTTTTAAGGAATATTACTGTGGTCCTAAAGAATTTCCTATTGCTCTGTGAACTGTTTGTGGGCAGGACAGAAAAAAGCCCTCGTTCTTTTTCCTGTCCAAAGCCTGTAACTCTTATTCAGAGATTACAATCTCGTGCTCCTAGAGCTGTGCCCTTGAAAATCCAGTCTCCTGTTGGACGAGGCTGCAGACTTGGAGTAGCAGGAACAAGGCTATTCTCAAGATTAGTTATTGTAACCACATCATCCCCCAGGACCATTTTGGCACGGTGCTGTAGCTGCTTTCTGCTATTTGCTTGCCCCAAGAGGACAGAGAATTCAGAATTGCATCTCCCTCTCCCAATAATATCCTGCTTTGTGCTGCTGCTTGTGCTTTGCCATGGGTCTGCCAAGGACTGCAGGTGCCGTTAAACAAAGGTGAAAGCACCCATATGGTGCTTTCAGATCACAAAACCGACTCACAGAATCAAAAGCCCAAAAGGACCTGTGTTTTTTTTCTCATAGGGAAACCTAACAGGGAATCCACAGAGTTACATCCAAGTGGCAAGGCCTGTGAAAGGATTTATTGTGAATGTCTTTTTACAAGATTCCTTCCCTGTTGGAGATTGTTCCTTTGGGATTCCCCTTCATGATATTGCTAATCCCATCTATTCAAAATTTATGGTGCACATTCTCTAGAATACCGAGATGACTTTTAAAACGCAGTGTAGACTGGGGGCTTTGCTAGTTTTATAGTAATTTTCTTTTTCAGATTTCAGAACTCAGGTCTTCACTGTACACACAGGCTTCCTTCTGCAAACACAGATCTGGAAACTCACTTTTATTTGTATGTGATACTGTGTCCAGTGCAAATGATTACTAATATTCCTGTACAGATCTGGGGTCTGTTTTTTGCCTGGAATCAGTCAACCCAAGTATTCAGATGGTTAAAGTAATTTTGTGTAAGGAGTGTTTGCATGCAAGTATGTCTGCATTCACACCTGTGGGTTTTTTCTGCCTTTTCCTTCAGTCACTGGTTTAGGAATTAAAATTTCTTTGAAAATAATATTTTCATTTCCACACACACAAAAAAATTAACTGCAGATACAGTTTCTCTCAGATATTAAAATCATTTTAGTTATCTTTCTCTGTGTTTGTGACCTCCAAGTATCAGGAGAGTTATCCTGCAGTTCCCTGCTGTGTACAGGTAGGAGAAGAGACAAGGATGGGTCTCAGCAGTCCAAAACGTCCTGTCCTGGGAATAAATAGCTTTATTCCATATGTGCCAATTCCCTGGCCTCTGACATCCTTCTATTTACAGTGATAATATAGATGGACCTTCCAAACATGTACTTGAATGAGGCAATAATAACAGGCCGGTGAAAGATAAGGCAATACTTTAACTCCAATGAAAATCACATACTGGGGGCTTTTGTTTTACAATGCCATATTGTGTTTTTCCCTGAAAAAGTTTAATTCAATTTAGTCCAATTAAGAAAAACTCCCAAGCAACATATAAGTTACATGATGCCTTCTTTATGTCAAATCAGTGAAAAACAATCTTTGACAAGGTTGCCTTCAAAACACAGCAAATGCATTTAGAAACTAGCATTTTTTCTCTCTTCAATTTGCAGGCTCCTTAAATGAAAAACACTATATGGAACAGGGTCTCTTTCTAGCTTGAAAAAGCAGATTTCTATCTTGTGTCTGAGTCTCCATGGTGCCCCCTGAGCACAGCAAAGACTAGTTCAGAGGACAGATCAAAACCAGCATTTTAGAAATATAAACCCAATACTTCTGAGAAATAATCTATTCAATCCCTGGGAACATCAGAAAAGACAGACAAGTGATAGCACTAATAATAAAAGCAAGAGCTGCTGTTATTAGTAGAGGACCTATACAAAGTGCACGTTTAAATGAAGCTCATTTAAACATACTCTGGTTTAATTAGATTTAGTTTAACCACCTAAAAAAAATCCCAGCAGAACCTGTGGCGAGGCTTGGGCTGCTGCTCCCTGCTGTGAGCCCACCTGTTTCTGCCAGCCTCACTGCCCTGGCACTCAGAAAATCCCGGGGCTGGCTCTGCAGGCGGGGGCAGGTCGCAGGGACGGGCTTCCAGACTGCCTCGACGTGATGTTTGAGGGGGAAAAAAGTTCTTTTGAGTTAAAAAATAGCTTTGGCTGTGATTTACCACGCTGAGAAAATAGAGAAACAAATGCTGCTAAGCATCAAACTTTAAAAGATGAGAATAGACGTAATTTTAAGTGGTTTTTTACACTCTGCAAAAAGTAGTAAAAATTACATTGCTTTAAGATAAAGCTTCTCCCCAGCATAATAATCTTATATATTTTAAAAACCCCAAGCCATACACAGAGATACAGCATATATTGGGAACAGGGTCTGTCCAGCTTTTGGCTGCATATTTGAATGCAGGAGAATCCTTCTCCATAGAATATTTTCCTTCCCCAGAGCCTGACCCGAATCCTGAGGAAGCAGCAGGAAGCACCTTTGGTAGCACAGAGAGGGCAGGCAGGAGGCTCCCATGAGCCACAGGCAGGGAACGACAGGGACTTTATGTATTTCTACACAAACAAGCCCAGGATCAGCTGAAGTTGTTGTTCACTGGCAAATGAAAATAAAAAGACAATTCAGAATCAAAGGTGAGTCAAACAAAAAATATGTCCAATAAGAGGAGGCAGCCCAGACAATCAGTCAGATGCCAAAACATGTGACAGACCCAGAGGCAACTCCAAAACAACCAAACCAACTGCCTGTGAAGTCTGCCAAGGAGCCAGATGCTCCTGCTTAAAAATATCTTCCGCTGCCTTGGCATCTGCATTTTCTGCCTGCCGTCAAAAGAGGAGGGAGGGGAAAATGGGAGAGCAGAGCGGGAGTAGGGGTGGGGGGCAGCAACTAATAATATTTTTGCCATTTTCATTCTAAGTACTTCTGATTATTCATTTGCAGTTTGTCATCATGTCACCAGAGAGCAAAACAAAACCCCAGCCTGGCATAGGCTGGGAAGGGAAAAACAGGCAAAGCCCTTTATGCAGAAGGGAAAAAATGAGGGGAAAGATCCAGTAATTCCACATTGCTGTGGGTGGCACGTTCCTCTTAAGGTGATAAAAAGCTAAAACTGCTGGAGTTGGCAGTTTACCACCTGGGAAAGCACCCGTGTTCCCACAACCCAGATGGAGCTGGGGACAGCATGCTGCAGCCTGCACACACTCAGGGTGTCCCCAAGGTGCCCCATGCTGTGTGGTGGGGACTAACAGGGAGTAAATTGTACTGAATCAAAGTATTGCTGCTATTAACCACAGCAGCAAGTTTTGGGGCACAGAGGCTGCAGGTGCTCAGCAGGGGCTAAAAACACACTTAATATTAACTTAGTGAACGAAGATACAAATTTTTGTTACTGTAGTTGTTGATTAAAATTGTTAAATAAAATACATGTATTTTAAAAGTAGATTATTCAATAGGTAAAAGTAAAAACAAAAAAAAGTACAGCCAAAAGGAGAGATTTTGTGCAATTTCTGTTACTGGTGGAACTGTAATGCAAAAAGTATTATCAAGTTTCAACTTGTGTTGAAGGGCTTTCCCTTCAGAAATTCAATTGCAAACCAGTTTTGGTTGTGTTTCTTGATTCATTGAGTGGAAACCAGGAATCCTTCATGTCGTCTGTCCCTCTCTCACAGAACTGATAGAAGCACGAAACGTTTGTGCTTTGAGGAGCCAGATATGTCCCTCACTGCTCCATCCCAAGCAGAGCTGTTGGAGCAGCAGGTACTGAACAAGACCAGGAATACAACACTCTGTTGGACAGTGGCTTTACCTGAAAAGAGTGTTTGTTTTTGTGAGATAGAAATCAGAACATTATCTTTCTTCTGGGCTGCCTGGGTTGGGTTCTGAGTCGGGAGGGTTTGGGACACCGGTGTGTCAGGGACTGCCTTGTATCGACACAATTCAAAGCCAGAAACCTGGTACTAAATGAGCGCTGTATCAGAGACCATCACTGCCTTTTAGAAAGCAAACAGCACTGGAGGTCAGGCCGAGCACAACCGGGATACAATTCCACCCCATGAAAGTCTCAGGAAGAACAGAGAGATTCCTTTGTGATGTTTGACTCGTTTTCCCACTCGGATGTGTGGCGAGGCTCGGCGGTGTTTGTTTCAGGGCAAAGTTTCACGCCGGCTGGTCGCCGGCAGAGAGGGCGAGCTCTGGGCTCGCAGCTTCTCTCGCAGTCCCTCGAGCAATCTGGCAGCCATGGGGCTGCCACCACCTTTTCTGCGTTGAAAGGTTCAGCTCCAAAAATCTGTGCTACACCTTGTAGCCTAAATTTTGCATATAGAACCCGTTTGCAGGGAAATGCAATTGCAGTAAATAAATAAGTGGCGGGAGCCAAACCGGCAGCGTGGTGAATCAGCGGAAGAATTTCAAAGAAATTGAACGAACTTGCGGTGACAAACGTTTCATGTGAGTCTGGTACTGAGATTGTAAGAATTTTGCATGTCTACATCAACTGACTGATAGCAAAGGAGTTTCTAGTCCCCCTCATGGCACACACAAATGTCTGTTAAAGACATAAATATTTAAAAACAACAGCTAGACTAAGAGGGTTAGCTTTCATTTCATCTAATTTGGCAAGCATTAGCTACACCCACCAGAAATCATTTTATTTTGTGTAATTTAATAGCAGATCTATTGTAGCATCGCAGTTTCTGACATGCCGAAACAAATCAATGTGGCCTTTTTTTAAAGCTGAGAATTAATACAAGGCTGTATTTCAAATGTTAGATGGAAATCAATAAAGATGAAAATCTTTCTGTGTTATTCACTTATTTTCATCCTCTGCTGCAAAGTTTATTTGCCTTCCTGCATGCAATACAGAGACTTTGATCCTTGTTCAAACATCTCTGATTTTTCACATCCCTCATGTTTGATCTGGCTCTCAGGTGAGAATTATTGGCAGAACTTGTTAGAATTACACCTGCCAATGGCAGCATACATGGTAGCAACATGAAATTATATAAACCGTACTGTGCATGCTCTTTGGAGTCTTACACAGCAAAATAATATTCCCACAGAAATCAATCAGAGATTTTAATTTATTAAACTCTCTCTCTCTTCCCCCCCACCTTAAAGGGATAGATGGAGATATGGAGTAAGAAGAGAGATAACATCAAATAAAGCAGGTTTCGAATAGTCACAGATGACCTTCACAATATGCGTTTTGCAATTTTGGGTGGATTAGAGGAAACTAATGATGGCTTTGAAATGAGCTTTTGGATAAAGCTCGGGAAACTCTAATCATTACAAATCCACTACTTAAGAGAACAATTCCATGTAGCACACTGCAGCTTTAAAGCATACATGTCTTGTTTTCTTTCCTCCTCTCAACAAGCTTATTTTGCTTTCACTTATTCCAGTCTTCTTATAGGAGCCCAGAGACTGTTTTCATTTTCTGCCATGCCTTTGAATTTAAGGGAGCCTATTTTTTTGCATGGTGTTGTCCTTACAGTGCCTTTTGCTTTTAGTTTAGGACTCATAGAGTTAACAGACTGAGAGAGAGAGAGAGAGAAAAAACCTAACCACTTGCATTAAGCCTGAAGCCTGTCACCTTTTCTTGGCAATTACACTGCTAATGGCTGGGTCCCAAGCAAAGTGGCAAAGAATATCTCTTCTCACGTTCCCAACTCACAGTGCATTCCCAAATACCAGATGGTGTTTTTGGAATCGGTTTCACTATGTTTGATATGACAATACTTTTGTATAATGTTAAATTATATATAACTATTTCAAATAGCCGATACCAGAACAAGGCTAGAAAAGGAATATTAGATGCAAGGAGGAAAGAGAGAAACTGAAGACTGAGCGTTTTCATCTCCTCCTGTCGTATCTCGTGTCTCTCAGATTTTTGTGTAATTTGAACAAAAGAGGAAATAAAAGTGGTCCAACAGACTAGCTCTCACAGTGGTACTATACAGAAATGGTGTTGCTTCCTTCCCAGAATTTGGTGTACATCTTAGGCTGCCTGCCAGCTCTACAGGAGGCAAGTGCAAGATCATAAATAGTGCAGGGAAAGCAGGAAAAAAGAAAAGGGGGGAAAAAAACTCAGTCACGAGTAAAAAAGTCCCATCATTTTCCTTACAGATTTTTCCTTGAAATCTTAGGAAAAGCGAGTGCCAGAAAGTTCAGGAGAGGTAAACTGGTACATCTCCATTAACCTCAGGGGAGCTGTGCCAGCTGACAGGGGCATTTGGCTCAAGATATTTAAGTAGAAATAACTTGGATCTATGGAGCAAGTCATCGATACATCCTACTGAAGGTGAATCCAATCTCGCTTGCCCAGATTAGCGATTCCAGTTTTATATTAACACTGATGGACTTACAGGAGTTGGAAAATACCCATTGGAATCAGGCCTGCAGATTTAGTTGCAATGCAATTCATCACGCCTGGACTGAAGGACAGAAGTAGCTCAGTCATTCCTCGGGAGACAACCAGGACCTCAGCTTTTTGGGGAAAAAATGTTTTCCTTTTGTTGGCTACGCTACAAACAGTTTCTTAAGAACAGGAAGAAAATGTACTACTAAGGCAAAAAGTATTCAGGATATTCAGTGTCCTGTCAGTCTGACAGTGATGCCACTTCCATTATCAGAATCCCCTTCTCTAAACACTGGTTAGTTTTATGATTTCTAAACTGAAATTGTTTATTCTAATGTACCCAGGAACTTTGTTTTCTTCCATCCCTGTTTCTGCTCAAGGCACATTTTAACAACCAGCAAGCTTTCAGGATAAACGCTTACCAACAAAAGCACTTCCCAAGCCTAACTGCAACATGAATATCAAAACGTTAAGGACACAATTTCACAAGTAATTTGTCTAGTTGAATCAGTTTTGTTTCTGCATATGCCAGAAACCTGTCCAAGTGAAGGTTTCATTCATATGGCTACACACAAGCAACTCACCACATAAGTACTTACTTTTTACACAACAAAATACTGATTTTTCCCTCTTGATTACTTGCACTGCCAGCATACAGTAGAGATTATCAAGCCCTCAAAGGATCATACAGATCCAGTGACTACTACATAATTAACAATAACTTGTAGTAATGCAATTTAAGAGTCTTTTTAATGGGCATAGATGGCAGAATGTATAGCCCATCTTTCTTTGTCATCCTAGAAAAGGGGCCCCATGCGGAGCTGCTGGTTGCTGAGTGATGCTTTGTAGTCTGTACCAGACAGTTGCACAGTACCAGCTGCATTGGCAGGTAGCCGAAGTGCAAAGAGATAGCTGCCAAGCTATGCTATACAAAGGCAGCAGTGCCAGAGAGAAAGGGACCTTTGCATGAAGTCACCTTTGACCCTGAAGCCAGCATGGATCCCATATTCATCAATTCCAGACAATTGCATCTTTCATTCCACCACAAACTATGATTAGAAAGGGCCCGTTTGTGATAGTGATTGTTAGTTTACAGTTCCCAGAGATTGGATTATTTAATCTTTAGTTCTGTTGGCAGCAATATTTTCCCTAACCTTTTGTAGTGGTGTGTCAGTGATAATCTAACATATGTATATAGGGAGATATACACACACATACACAGAGGCACCTCCCTTCCCCATTAAAACTGGGTGAAGAGAGAGACACACACAGAAAAACCAAAGCACACAAAATTCACTTTGTTTGGCAATCACTGTGCTGATGTACATTTTGAGAATTCAGCCTGGAAGTGCAGAACACTCTGAATGCAGCAGCATCTCAACTTCTGCCCACAGACCTGACTTTCCTGCCGTTCTTTCTGCTTGATGGGAAATCTTTTGCTTTAGAATATTCGGATTATCAAAGGCACTATTTTTTCGTTCAGCTGCAGATTAATTTTTAAAAAATATTCTGTAAGTACTGACCCTTGTAGCACATGCAGTAAGAAGTAGTCAAACATTTTAAAGGGACTCATGAGAAAACCACCAATGACAAACAAACCCACTATCTCAGGGGAGTGGGGGGAAACAGTGCATGGAATAAAAGCAGCAGGGAAGCATCTAAGTCTGATTCCTGCCTCTACTCTCCTGTGTGTCCAGCTTTGATATTGTGAGTTCCTATTGAAATCCGTGGCAGAGCTCACAAGGTGTGTGCACCTGTCATCACTTCAATCTCAGTAAATGGGTCTTCAAAATCCCTCCCAAATTTCACCCAGCGCTTCCTCAAGCAATAAAACAAGTCACACAATCAACAAGTAGGCAAAGAACATGTCTGAGAATATAACTATTAACAACTTTCCATAGTGTTTAGCAGAAAAAAGGGTAAAAATGCCACCAGAATCAAGTGAAGAACTAATGTTTGCAACTGGAAATGGAGAGAAAAGGGAAGAGGAAAAAGTGAGTCTATAAAACTTTCATTAAAATCTTTTTTGATCTGCTCCTTTGGTCTGATCTCAGAGGTGTTGGCCAAAGGGAAAAAAATCCCTCTACCTGAAGGCTGGCCGTATTGTGCTGCACCTGACTTCTGGCTCACATGTGAGACCGTCTGTTCTTTATTTTCACTCTGTATGAAGCTAATGGAATTTGCAGTTGATTAACCTCAAATCTGGAGTAATGATCCAGCCTGGGACTGCAGCTGGCAATGCTGAGGCTATTTGTACTTCTTAACTAAGTAAGACAGCAACAAGTGTAGTGGCACAAAGGTAAAGATCCCGGGTAGATGGGTGAGTGTCGGGGGTGCAATAAAAGGAGGTGAGAACATGACCTGAGAGTGCAGACACTGTCACCCTTCCCCCCCCCCGAAGAGGCTGGAGCAACAACTCTTAGAAAAATTAATCACAAGATAATACAATATGAAGTATATGGCTACAATTATTCAATTATATTCTACAGAGGACACTCAGACCACAAGATTTACCCTTCTTGAATAATGAATCCATGCGTTAGGAAAAGGTCATCTGTTGAAGAACAGTTTCTTTAGCAAAATTAGGAGCAGAGGGTCCTAAAACTTTTCTACAGCTTCTGTTTGTGTGAGAGAAAGCAGTCTCTGTTATATTGGCACCTCAAAATAAAATTCAGAGACTTACATTGTATTATCTGTGTCTATTTGTTTGTGCCAATTAATGATTCTGTCTGAAATATGAAAAATCGCAGCTGAAGCAGATAAACACCACTAGAAGAGAATCAGAGCATTTTTTTTACTTAATAAAGGAATTTCTGTTTTCTCCTTCACAATTGTTCAAAGCTTCAATGAACAGAGTTACACAAACGTGCACCAAACCTCGGAACTAATTTAGTTTAGCAAGTGCTTCACACATCTTCGTTTACTGAACAATGTTACTTTCAAATCACGACAACATTCTTCCTTCCTCGCCTCATGACTAATACAGTGTTATTCAAGCCGCTCCTCTTCAGACACTTCAGATCTTTACAAATCTTTTCCCCAGCTTTACCACCTGATTTCTAATTAAAATTAAACTGAGAGAGTTCCTTCCACTGATGCAAATCCTGCAACCCCAGGCCAATAACAGGAATTACACAGTTTTTTGTCTGCAGCATCATTTGGAAGAAGAACTTGTACAAAGAGATAGGTAAAATGAGCTGAGATGAGCTGTGCTTGGTCCTGAGTTCTCACACTGCTCGCTGGATAAACGCCTTAATGTGGTGTAGTGAAAACAATTTTTCACTCTGAGAAAGATCATTCTTCCCATTCTATACAAGTCTTGTCAAATTAATGACTACCAGTGGACTTTCCTAACACTGCATTACTGTCTGTATTTTATTTATATATCGTGCATGTAAATATACATGTGCACACACGCACACACACACGCACTGTGTGTACTATATGTCAACAACTAATCAAAAATTGTTTGCCCACAAGCATATGTGAAAAATTCATCTAAATAATTGTACATTTAATTTTTAATGAAATCTCAGTAATCCACTCAATTTACCAAACTCCTACTTAGTATGAAACAGTGGCATGCACAGAGATGCCTGAGTCTTACACAGTGTGAGCATTCGTACCACTTCAGGCATCCTCAGTCAAGATTTATTAAAATATTATCTTGATTTGGAGATCACTGCTTTTACTTGTGTGCAGAGTGAAGAAGCATATGCTATATGAGTAACCCATAGTGTTTGGCTTAAAGGCAAAATAAAAGTCAGCAATAAATAAACAGTAAAAAACAGACTGCTGGGAGATGGAAAGACTCACAGTCTTTCCTGTCTTTAGTTCCCTAATTCTGCAAACCCTTATATTCACAGATAACTTTTATTGTAAAAAAAGCAAATACTGCAATTATAGCATCTACAGATAATTTTGAAAACTCGTTAATTACAATCTAATACCCTTTCTGAGGTGAGTTTTCTTATTCTACTCCGATAAAAGGGGAGGATGAGACATAAAGGAATTAAAGTGATAGTTTTGGCAGACTTGTACAGAAACCAACATCTGCTTGTGAGAACACATTTAAAGCAGGCACCTGCATTTTGCAGGTGCAAACACCTTCAGCATACAAACAATTCCACGCCAAGCTCATGCACACCTGTCCCAGAGTGTACACCCAGAAAACTCCTTAGAACAAAGGAATCTGCAGCCATGAACATGTACATGGGAGTGCAGGTGTTTGAGTATTTCAATCCAGAGTACATGAACAGATGTTTGCATCATATTGAAATTGTCACCATCCTCAAAACTCGACAGCTCTGCTGTTCCACCCTTATCAGTCTGTATTTCTCATATTCCAGAAGGCCTTGTCTCACACTGCTTTTCAGGGTACAACTTCCATGTGTTTTGGCTCCAGTCCCTTATCCTGTTGCAAGGGAAAATAAAAGTCCCCAGCTCATCTATCTCTCTATTCTTAAGCAGACAATAGATTAGTTTTTGCCTAGATAAAACATTTTTTTCATTAGGGCTATGTGCTGTTCCCAGTCTCTCTGCATTTTGCTATTGCAAAGGTCTTAGGGTTTATGTAGTATCAGTTCTATGATCAGGAAGTAGATTAAAAAATTGGGGCAGGTAAGAGAAAGGTGGACTGCACCATTCAGAGATGAGGACATCTGGTTCCAGAAGGGAGAGGTTAAGGTGTTGTGAAACCACACTTTGTCAAGCTGCAAGTGGGAGACACCAGGATGCAGGGCTGTGGGACGTGATCAGTGGAGCATCAGGCTTTTCTGAATCCCTTTGCCACAGGGGCACATTGTCCGCCTGGTCTTTGCATTTTCCCTCCCCTTGTTTTCCTTTTCTCAGTTACCACCAAACCGAGTTTACAGCAAAGTTCCCTAAAATATTCCCTTAAATTCTGGAAGTGAGCAGATGCCATCACAAGTGCTTGCACTGCTGGTCATGGGGGACATCTCGTGGAGCTGGCACAGAGCCTTGCTTTGTTCAGCCACTGCTGATGTCCTGTGGCTCTTTGGCTTCCTGCTATGGAGTTACCTCAGTACAGAAGAGTTTGAGCAAATGAAGAACTGCTCTGCAATTCAAACTCTGCCTCTGCACTCAAGGAGAGAAAAATAAACCACAAAGTTGTCTGTGCAGTGGTCTCCAGTTACTGGAGGACCTGAGCAGTTGGTAGCCCATATGTTACTGAATGGGATTTTAAGTAATGGAGAAGAAACAACTTCAAGGAGTGATTGGAGAAGGAGAAAAAACCCCCATCCTGTGGTTCACTACCTCTGCTCAGGTGTGATCTCTTGGCCACTGTTCTTCCTAATACCAGGGAACATTCTCAGATCACAGCCTGCCCTGCCTTCATTCTCCCTTATAGTGCTGGTACTGAGCACCCAGTCTTTGATCCATCCTTTTCTCTCTATTCTTTACACTTTCAGCTCTTGACACTAACCTATTTTAAAATTACCACAGGTCACTGTTTGCCAAGAGCCTGGCCTTCACCAAGGGTTTCCCACCATTATAAGTTTCTGTCCTGTTCCTACATGCCCTCATACTTCCCTGGAAGGTATTTCTCCCAGTTGACTGAGGAATACTTAGAAAACTTCCTTAAGAACAAAAAGAATGAGTACCCATAGAAAAATAACAAATTTTAACAACTCTACATATCTCCATAATGAAAAGTTGCATCTAAAATCAGGTGAGACAGTTATAATATATAAAAGAAGTTACTGTTTTCTTATTATCCATTATTATTATCCATTGATTTTTGAACAAGAGATTAGCCCTTGTGTGTATTAAGTAGTGCCTTATGCTGATTTAATTCCATGCACATGGCAGACAGAGAGCTGATTTCCTTCAGAAACCAAGGTAAAAGGAGAGGAAGCAACAAGTCCTAATTTGTCTAAACTGTAAGTCCTCATTAGCAGCAGATCATGAGTAAAGTTGAGTTTTACTTGTGTTTGCTTATAATCCTTGAAAACTCATCCCGTTTGTGCTCTTGTAAAACCCTGGTGATTCACCTTTCAGTCGCTGCCCTAAATAATCCATTTAACCCATTCTTCTTAACACACTCTTTCAAATAAAATCACAAAAGAAAATTTATAGTAAAAAAACCCTGGCAAAGAGAAGTGCACATGCACGTTGTCTCTATTTGTTCCTGAAAGTAAATATAAATATTGACTGAATGATCAAATGAGACAGATTTTTTCTTTTCTTATTGTACACAAAAGGTTAACTTGGGTCACTTTGAAGTACTCTTTATATTCCCTTGGCATGAGCCAATAAGACATGCTCTACTTTCCATTTTATTTACCAGTATATTTCCATACGGAATCAGGTTCAGACTAATTGAATTCTGGGTTTAAAAAAAATGTGGAAAACTCCCCTCTAATTTACTTACAGACTCTCAGTTATGGAAATACCCTGTCAGTGACCACATATACCCTGTGTCTTTTAAGCTAGTCGTGTTTAAAACAGGAAGGCCTATTTGAGAGCACTGTTTGTGCTCTTAATTTCCACACTGCTCCTATTGACAACCTCAATCCGTGTGTGTGACTCCAATTGGGTTGTGAAATTAATATGGCTGTTTGCGTACATCAAGGGCAACCTGCACTCCTTTGAAAGCAAGGGCATTGCAATTATGGGTAGTAAGAGCCTACAAGCTTATAGTGCCATCTGTACTATCCAACACTTCCACCCATCCCTACTTGTATTGCTAACTTTGTGTTTCACAGCCTCTGAAAAAAAAAAACAAACCACCAAAGAACAACAGATACGCTTATACAGGCAAAATATTTTGAATCTCACTCCACTAGTCAACAAATCTATTTAATCTGTTCTAATGATTTTTATCTTACTGAGAATGACTCTTCATTAATCTCCTCTATGGAAAATAGATCCAGAGATCTCTATTGTGGTGATTGTAAGGGCTAAAACCTTTGTGTAAAAGAGCTACTGCATGTTTGTGCAGCACCTGATCCTCATTCAGACTGGCTTCTCCTGATCTCCAAGATCAGTTGAATTTCTTGGGAGTATGGCAGGGGCTCTGCTTTTCGTGGGTGGATAGAGTATGAGTGTATTCCATGTGCAAAGTGTGCGTTTGAACATCTACAAAGAGTTCAAGCACCTGAAATGAGCTCTGTAATTATTACCTGCAGCACTTTTGAAAGAGGTTCCTAGTGACACTCATGGAAATAACAAAGATATTATCAGTCCAAACCATGCTGTTATGAACCAGAATATTTGTCTTTAAATGTCAATGAAGAAACAACTCTATTCATCCTAAAACAATCTTTAAATATTAATCAGTGTGAGTGACCACATCTGAGGGATAGGGATGCTTCAAGCAACACCATGAGATTCTTTTCACTCTGGGATTAAAGCATGGAATCTTTTAATAAACCAAAAATGTTACCTTTTTACTCTCATGTGAAGTTAAGGAAAGCAAATATCTATTTCCTTATTCGTAAAAAGTTTCAGATTGATTGTACGGAAATTACAGGGACCTTTGCAGCAAAAAGCTTCAGAATAGTCATTTATTTTCATCTCCATTTCTTGCCAAAAGTATAAAGGCCAGACAGCCAGAAATCATCAAGCATTCCAGTACATTTAAAGATCCAGTCCTGGTGTTTAAACTGGAGTACAGGATTAGTCTGGCAGCCCCCAGGTTCAAATCGAGGTGCTAGACCTTTCAGCTAGTGTCTATCTTTTCTGGTTTTAAACACAGTTTTGACACTTTCTGATCTCAGTCCAGTGTGTAAAGTTAAATGATGTTGAGTGGTAGCACAGAGACACCTCAGGCACGGCACGGACTGAGCTTGGAAGTTCTGCTCATCCTTCACAACACAGACCCTCCAGATTGTGCTAGTACTGGCTTTCCCAACTATCACAATGATTTCACAACCAGGGGCATGATGAGCTCTGGAAATCAGACATGGGGATCATGAGCTGGCTCTTAAGGAGACAAAGCTGTGTCCTTCCTCCTGGTGACACAGATACCTACACAACATCCTCCTCCCGGCAAACGCCGAGCGAGGACATCACATCTCCAGCTCCTGGCTCAGTGGGCAGCACTGGAAATCCGGACAAAGTTATTTTGGATAAACAGGCTTTTCTCTCCAGCCTTTCCTCAGACTGTCCCACAGCTACACCATCATGTCACAACAGATGTGAAAGTTTCTGAGGGGAAGAGGGTTGAACAAGGGTTAACATGGCGCATTCTCCTCTTACTAAAATGATGTCATTTCCCTCCCCCTCCCCAAAAGTGTCTGTTGCTTGGTTGTTTACATACCGAATTTAAAATCTATATTATAGACCTGCGTGACTTAAAATGGAATGAATTCTCATACCTGAAGACATTTATGCATATTTAATTTAAACTTCCAGTGCTTCAGTGTTATTAAAAAGTATTGCGTTTTAGCTGCAAATTGCCCATTTTCCCCATTTTCTGTATTTTCTCCAGGAAAATAAAGACTAAGAAAACAGAAGTACTGATACACTGTAGAAATTGTCCCAGTGAGTTTATAATCCAGTGTGAGTTACACAGTACTGATAAGTAAAGGAAGTTCAACCAGACAGTTTAATCCTCCAATTTCCTGTCTTCTAATCAGCCACTGACTCCTCTGGCTTTAAATTAGAAACATTCATGGCGATATTCAGGACAGGTGAAGGAAAGAGTAGAAAACAACTAAGACAAATACTTGTAAGCAAGAGGAGGTCATGTATAGAAAATGAAGACAATATAAAGTGTGTATAATGATGCAGTGAAGTGTTTAAACTCTACAGAGAATTTAGTAACTCTGACAGAGAAGGAATAATTTTATTAAAAATATTTATACAGTAGCTGAGCAGCATATGAACATACAAGAGTTACTGTATAAAACAAAGGAAATCCATGCTGCAATGTTACACTGTTCACACTTTGTTATTTTTATAGGGGCAGGAGCAGGATAATTATTACTACATGTATGCCTTTTGATACCATAAATCATAAGTAAGAAGCACAAATCAGCAAAGCCACAGACGGTTCAACAGCATGTGGGGATTACTGTGATAAACTTGGTCTGAGAGTGTGTACAGATACACCCAGTGATTTAAACAAAAAAAAACTAACTTTTTTGAGTATTTTGGCAGTGCCAATTAACTTTCCATATGATGAAATTAAATATTTATTAGATATGTCATTATTTTTATTTTCATTTGCAATGAGAATTATAGTGAGGATTCTATTAATTCTTAATTTATAGAAATGCTAGCAACATTTTGACATTTTCATATATTTTTTTTTAATTGCATGAATTACCTGAGCAATTCCAGCTATTCCTCTGAAGAAACAGAGCATAGAGGTGTGGAAGAAAAGTAGTCACCAAAAGCTTCAGTGAAAAAATGATGTTGAATTAAAAACCTTTAAAGTAACTAAATGACCCTTTTAAGGCTCGTCTGACTATTTTTAGTAAATTCTGGTTTCACTCATGGCATCTACAGAAAATAAAGGCATTCACACTGAACTGCAGATCAAGAGCGGGATAGTAAAATTAGAAAATAATTATTTTGGAAAAGACTGGAAGATCTGCTTTAACTGTCGCATTCAATAACAGCAGTTTGCTCATACATGGAGTCATTTGAAATGGCTTCTTATTTATTAATGAGGCTTTTTTTTCCCCTTCAGATGTTTCACAGAGAGCGGTTTGGGGGTTTGAACCTGTTTGGATGGAGATAACTCAAATTATGGGTCCAGGTTGGCTCTCAGTCACTCAGGTGAGCAAACCTGGAGTTGCTCCGCTCCTCCCCACACAGCAACTCCAGGCTGGTGGCAGCATAAACCTTGAGCAGGATTTGGCCCAATTTGGGGTCTTACATTTCGTTTTGCCATGGAGGATTTTCCCTCCAGTACATACCTTTTCTGCACATCTATTTCAATAACCCCATGCAAAGGAATTTTGCAGACAATCCCTTATTAAACATATTATGGTCACATCATACTGGCTTGCTAGAGCAAATAAATTTTAAAAAAATAATCAGCTTGAAATAAATGTTTATAAAAGTAGCACAGCTGCACATATTTGTTACAAATGCAAGACAGAGTACTGAAACTTTTCTATGACTAACCCTTTAGTGGCTCTATGACAGCAGCAAATTGAAATTGAAAGTGCCAATGAAAACAAAATAATTATAATTTTTCCAATACATTCACCTCATATCTTCAGGCTCCTATATGGGTCAAATTATTTGCTATTACATATATATAATTTTAAAATAAATGTAACTCCTTCTTACACAAATTTACAGGATCTGGGGGAAATTTTATGCTAAAATGTCACATTACAATATAAACAGAACAATAACTGTTTCTGCATATACTTGATTAAAGCATAAAAAGAGTAGATTAGGTGTAAGACTGCCTTTAAACTGTGGAGACAAATGCAATTACTACTGAAATGTGCAAATCCTGTGGCTTCTGCTAAAATAGTTTGAAACATTTTCAACTGTCTACAAGAAAGAGAAATAACTTTTTTTTTCACTTTGACCTCTTGCTATTATGGCAAGTGAGATAAAATATATTAGCCATTCCATCAGATGGCTGTGGAGAAAAACTAGCTGTGATGAGGAAAAACGAATTAAAGGAGCATTAATAAAGATTATCTATGAAAGAAAATAAGGTCAAAATTAGAACTCTGCATTTTTAAGCCACCTTTCAAAATTGCAAGCTGCTTTACCCAATGCTAAAATCCATTCATTTTACTAATCATGCAATCAACCAATCTCCATTATCTCCAGAGCTGGCTATAAACATGCTATAGACTGGGGTGAAAGAGGGAGAGTGTGAGGTTGAGAGACAGAGAGAGGGAAAGAAAGAAAGAAAGAGAGAGAGATTACTACACCCAGCCTTTTATAAAGCCGTTTCTTTCATTATAACAGGTCTTTTCATCCCAGTGACACAGAACCTTTAAATTTGGGCATAATGCTCCAGTACAGTACACAGCTATAGCTTCAAATGGATTTAGAACCTGCTCCAGAAAGAAAACAAACTCCCTCGCTTGACACACAAATTGTTTACGATTCATTAAAAAGCAAAATTGCATATCCCAGAGCTGGCAGCTGAGTCCATATGGGTGCAAGGGGTATTCACTCATCTCTTTGTATGCTGGCAGTACCAAACCGAAGTTTAGCACTGTGCAGCTGAGATTTTGTGCAGCCAGACGATGCATGAGGTAATTTTCAAAGCTTTATTTGTCTTTAAAACATTAAAATCTGCTCTCTAGCTTATTTTTGATGAAACGAATGTGGCAAACGGGATGAGGTTTGGGGGGTAAAAAAAATTCTATTTTTGTTTTGTGTTTTAGATTCATAATGCATGAAAAACTGCTTATTACTCCATCAATAATTGAAACTTTGTATGAAAATTATTTGCAATTAACACATCTATTGTAAAGATCTTGAATTATTCACTTCAGCTAAAAATAATGTCTCTTATCTAACAAAACTTCTACAAAAAAAGGCTATTTAAGTGATTTTTTTTTCTGTTAGAAAATAAATGGTGTGATGTTCAAGTTTAAGGAGAACTTTCTGCAATGTTTAATCTAAACAACAGCATGTGTGGTTATAAAACTGTTTATTTTTAGGCAAGTGCATTACTAAATGTTTCCAGGATTTTTACATATTATTTTCACAGCACTAAAACATCTGTGAAATAGATGTGACTGAAATGAAACTTCCTTGGACACTTTCTCTAGAGTGCTAATAACTGCCTAGTAACATTTGAGGATACTTATTAAATAATAAACACAGACATACCTCATCATAAAAGCAGCCGATAGACAATAAAAGAGGAGTGGTAATAAAATATAGAAATGGCTTGGAATAAGGCAAAATCACAACATGATATAAATCTCGTGGCTAAAACAGGTACTTGAAAAACTTTGCTTTGAAAACGATTAGTAAAAATCAATAGCCTTATTTACAGGGGTTTAACAAGCTAAAAAAAAAAGTCACATGAATAATCAACAGTTTATGTGCATGCAAATACCCCTTCCCCCTCCAAGTTCTCCTGGCAGAAAGTCTAATTGGAAAATCAGTACTATAAGTAAAGTGGTTAGCCTTTCCTATTCCCATTAACCAAACGCTGCATGTTACATTTCACTGGCAACCGCTGGCAAACCTCTAATAGACGCTTAAAAAATTAAGAGTTTAGACAAAACAAAACGGAAAACCCCGAGCCCAAACACCTTTAAATACAAGCCACATGATATACACAATGGCCACCACCAAGCTGCAGAATAAAAACCTTCCGGATCTCACTTTTAAAAGTCTTTCAAGTCCTCTGAGGTCTTAAACTTTCCAAATGATACCAAAATTGGTCCGGGGCGGCGAGGGGGAGGGAAAGCCCCCGACTTGTTTCAGCGTATCATACAATGAAAGTGATCATGCCTTGTTTTGTAATTCCACTCGCCAGTCCTTTTTTAACTGATATCTATGTGAAATGAGCTGAGGTTCACGGTCCAGTTAGGAGCGGATAATACATTCATTGTCCTGGCAGCAAACTTTTCCTCTCACTGGAAGAATTCACGCTTGCCACAAGAATAATAATTACAGAAAACTAAAAATGCGCTGCTAACGAATTAATCCCTAACGGACAACACGCTAACGAGGGCAGTAATGATTTGAGGACTCTCTTCCTCGCAACAGGACTTGCATCTTCTGCTACAATGGGCTATTGTGCATCCTCCTAACTCACTATACCTCTTATAGATTCAAGATGTCAAAGGTTGTCTGGCCCGGCTGACCATGACATGCTAGTTAACTCGTTCTATGGAGCACGTTGGGACTTTATTGAAACTTTAATTGTGCCCAAAAGCAGCTAGAGCCAGACTATGTGGGATCTGTAACACATGGCTCCAGGTCAGCACAGCCCGGGAACCTGTTCTAACGCAAACAAGCGGAGGGAAAAGTTAGATCGGGGTCTTGGATGAAAGGCAGCACCTCGCAAACCGCGCTCCTCTCACACGTGATGATTTTACACCACGCCACGACCGCACCGTTCCAGGCTTTTACAGGGATCGACTCGCTTTGTAACGGACTGAACTTTCCACCTTCCCTTTTTACAAAATACTGCGTGGTAAAAAATGCACGCGCACACGGACACTGGAAAGCAGCAGATAAAATAAAACAAACTGAGCGTTAGGCAGCCGACTGAGACAAGTTACTCTGCACAACAAGGCTTTTTCAAACTACTTCTTTGCATACTTTTTTTTTTTTTTCCCCTTAAGGAGAATTGAAAAAGCTTCCCTCTGGAAACTGTAGTGCACATTAACAGTCTCCTGTTACACAGGGGAAAGCACACAAGTGGGACAAGTGTGAGGCTGCTCTACTGAAGAGTGTGAAAAAAATCAAATGTTAATTTGATAAATGTGAGGTCTGGGACATTTTGTCAAAGAGGGAGGGAAAGTAGAAAAGGGAGAAAAAAAAAAGCAGCCCTGCTGCCAACTCACCATCCACCAAGTTCTGGCCGAGATGTCGTAGCAGAGCTGCCATTTGATGGAGCCGTCGGAGGTTTTCCCTGCCATTATGCTGTCAGCAAGCTTCATCTGATGCTAACTCACGGGAGATAAGACACCTAATTGAGAAAACATTTGCACTGGCATGTTGGGCAACATGTAGCCCGGTCCATACCATATGGAATCATGGGTAAAAAAAAAAAATCTCCTTGACAATGAACCAATCTCTCACAGACCCAGTGGCAAGGTGAAGTGGAGATGAAAAGTCATCTGCTCCTAGCACTGTCTTCTCCTCTCTCTCTCTCTCTCTCCCTCTCTCTCCCCCTCTCTCACTCACTCTTTTTTTTTTTTTTTTTTAAATAAGAACCCACTGCTCAACATCAAAGAGAGGCGGACAAAATTAGGGCTTCATCACTCAGATGATTTTGGTCTGCAAGGTTTTTCTTTCCTTTCCTCTTTTTTCTTTTTAAAGAAGAATAAAGAGATTTAATAGGACAAAGGCAGGTAGTGGACTGTGGAGGGAGATCGCCACAGGCTATTAGCCTAAAATTTCTGCTTGACAGATGGAACTGCTTAGAGACTATCATGCAATGTTTTGGGTGTGTTTTTTTTTTTTTTTTAAAGACTTTCAGTCTGATTCAGTATCTGTTTATCGCAGCTACTTTTCTCATGTACGTGACTGGGGGGGGAAAAGACTGAGCAAAAAAAGAAAAAAGATCGCGTCTTTCTTTCTTTCATAATTGTGGATATAATAATTTAGGCAGTGAAAGGCAAAACAAAAGTATAAACTGTCCAAGTTAATTTCTCGATCCAGTGGCAGATGCTTTCTTAAGAAATCAAATGATATTTCTTTTTTTTTTTAGATGCTCAAAGTTTTGGCTCTTAATTGCTTCTTGATTTTAGATATCAGATCATATTGGTTAAATGAATGACTTTTCATATGAAGGTTCAAAGTGCCCGCTAAGAACTGAACAATTTCCTTTTTATATATTTGTAAAATATCATTTTGCTACAATATTTTTTTTAAATGTGGTTTTTAATGTTACATTTCTTAATCCCATCAGGTAACAACTGCCAAACTCACAGAGGTTTGTTTCTCCCTCCTGCAAAACTTCTCTGCCACGCTCAAAATTTACTTGAGGAATTGACAGATAACTTGGGAAAAGACAGCCCCAAAACAAACTGCTTTGAAAAGTTACAAAATCCTGTTATTGTATGATATTAAAATCTTTTCCTGCCTAGCAAAGTCAGAGATAATCATAGATTTTCTCATCTCATTTTCCCACTTCTCCTGGTGCACTGTAAACCCAACTGAAGTATTACTTTTATGACAGCTGACTATTAAGCAGGCAGTGAATGCTTTCCATTTAAATCGCCCCGCTGTGTCACACGGAGCGACGGTTGCTCGGCTGTGACCACCACAGTCCCTGACAGGGCACTCCAGCCTATACAGTAGAGCCTTTCCTCAAGTGCTCGAAAAAATGAACTTCTGAACTGGCCAACACGCTCTCACCAGGAATATTTCTTAGGGCTGAGGAGCTATGGCTGATACAACTCGCTCACTCAGAAGCAGCTACACTCTGCAAATCTTTTTGTGATTTGGACACAAGAGGAAAATGTATTCAAAACATCCACTCGATTTTAAACAATATCCGTTTCTGTTTGTATCAGAAAGAGGAGCTCGTGGGTGCACAAATCTTGTTTGGATTATTTTGTGTATTAACTGTTGTTTAACTAGTTGGCTATAGCAAAATCGTAATTCCAGGCTGCACAGATTACAGAACTGCCATTCAGAACAGGACAAAACTAACTTTTATTGAGCTTCAACAACACCCTTGCATTTCTGTGATGTGTGAGATGATAAGCAAATGATTTAGTGTAAGCATGAGCTGCTAATGTAACATGCAGGGTTTTGGGGTGTTTTTTGCCCCAGTCTTACAATCTTTTTGGACTACACATCAGTGAATGATCTATGCTACTACAGCATCCCATTTGGCACTTTTAGTTCCAGATAGCAGGTACTATTCAACTGATGTTTACAGGAAAGAGTCTGACTAGCATGGGAAGTGTTAAGTTTTATTCTGAGTCCAGAAAAAAAAAAAAAATGGACACTGTGCCAGGAACTGTCCTTGCTCTGGCTAGCCAAAGTATTTATTGTCTTCTGTTACTGTAGGTTTGCTAATACTACCTGTCCTTTCAGTCTCACTGCTTATTGAAAAAAGCCTCCCTCTCCAAATAATGACACAAAACATAAAGCAAAACTCTTAGTAACAATCAGCCCTTGAATTAGAGTCAGATTCAATTTTACGCTGCTCTCTCTGCTCCTACCTCTCAAATCCATCATCTTACCCATCCTCCTTATTATTTATTTAGTATTTCATACCCAGTTGTGCTGCATGTCATTCCAGGCAAGTTCTGATAAATCTGTATTCTATATGGGGTTTTAGCACCTGATGTAGCTAGAGATCTACTGACAAACTTTCTCTGGATTGCTGTATTAACCACTTCTTCCTATACCAACATATGATTCTACCTCCCAATATTAATTGTAAACACACCAACTAAATATTTTTTTTAGAACATGCACTTTTCAGATTATGAATGAGAGAAGCATGAAACCATTTCCTTCCTGACAGTGGAGTGGTTATGTGCAAAGAAATGAGGAGTGCTGTTGGTTAATAGCGTTTTAAATTAGGTGCAGTTAACTTTGCCATTGTTCTTTCTGATGCTGGGGATGGTGAGTTCTTACCCATAGAGCAATTACTCCTTTCATAAGCTGTTGTTAATAGCATTAAAACAAGATTAAATACAACATGTTAAATATTGCAATTATTGTGGAAAATAAAATTATTTGGTGAGCATAATGGGGAGCAAATCAAGCATTTAACATGATCCAGGAAATGCTACTCCAAACAATTGCATTTGTTTTATGCAATTTTTCCCCTTTGATTGCTGACAGATGCCGTTTTGGAAACAAACATCTAAGTAGTTTTCCTTCAATCAGGAAAAAAACCACACACCAGAAAATGGCTACATGTTTTGAATTTAACTCTCGTCAATCAGCATTCTGCACAACACTCCCTGTGAATAGTACTGGGACAAAACGATGCCTTCCAAAGACTAATAAGCAACAAAGATATTTGCTTCTAAATCAGATCTGTTTCGAAGAAAGAAAAAGCTTTCGTGTGGCATCAACATTTGTGCAGACGCAGCTGCAAAATAAAAACGCTTGCAGTATAGAGTGGTATTTTGATTGGAAATAAGTTAGGTGTGTGTTGTGGGCAATAGGAGATTTGTTTTCCAACAGCTTTAGGCCTCAAGCAACGGATTGAACCACTTGCCAGTTTCTTTCTGACTTCCTACTGGAGAAGTGGCCAACTACCCACAAATAATTTGCTTAATTGTTGAGCAGAGTTACCTGCTACCTGCTGCAGCTCACATAGCACAAGCAGGCCACTCTATCTTCCCTTAGCCACAAGTTTGGATAAAGATATTGTTGTTCCTACCAAGTGCGTGGAACCAGGAAGGAATGCTAAAAAAAGGCTAATAAAGTATATTGATTCAGATGATTGTATCAAGCTGGCATTTTACAGTCTACTGGGAACCGAATGCATGAGAGCATTAGAAATTGTTGGCATAGTGGGTGGTTTCTCCAAATGTTGGCTTCTGCTGTTCACATTGGTAAAAGAAATGCGGTAGAACTCTGGGCATCTTTAGGATCTTAGACCTCATTATTAGATTATCTATTACTTGCACAGTACCCACTGCTCATTAACCCTCTCTTCATTCCCTTTGCCTCCCCCCTATTTCTCCAGTTGCAATTGCTCAGAACCTTATCAGCTCATTGCAACAGTGTGATTTAGTTCTGTTCCTAATTTCGGAGGCGTTTTCCTTGGGAAGCCTCAATTTCGATGAGTTACAAGGAGGATTTCCTTATCTCGAACAGTGACAATTAGTTCAACTGCCACGTGAGAGCAGGCAGTTGATTTTTGGGCAGCCTCTGAACTGATGCAAAGTTGCTGACAACGAATGTGTCTAGCTTTTGGAAATCCTATAATCCTGGCTTCAATCAAGAGGATCTGCTGTTGCTGAAGGCGTAAACAAGGAGAGAAGCAGCATGTGACCACTGCTGCTGCACCTTCAAGGACTCCGGAGCCAGAACAAGTGCAATGGTAAAGCTTCTACTGGTTGCTTAATGTTACACACTCATTTTGCATGATCTTCCTGAACCCAGGGAAAGTAGTCCTTTGCCCTCTACAGGAAAAGTTGGGTTTGGACTCTGCATTTTCCCCTGTAGCTCTGTTGTGTGTGTTTCTCCCTGCTCCCCTCTCACTCCTCTGATTTTCTTCCTACCATCTGTATTCCCCTTTTCCCTCATCTGAAACAAGCATCAAGATCTTGTTTCTGACAGAACGGTCTGTCAATATGGAAACACACTGACATCACAGACAGTGCTGTGACTTCATGTCTGAAAAAAACAGGAGGAACAGATGAAAGGACTGAAGGCAAAGGAATGACACATACAAACATTTTAAAAAACTAAGTAAAAATCCTTCTCTATCAACCCAAAAAGAAAAGGAACATAAACCAGATTTATTTTAAAGCCTAAACATAATCAACTATTTCCTAATCTGTGACCATAACTCGGTTCAACATTTCAACATGCTCTTCACCCATGAGAGGTCCCTGTCCCCCAGGAGCAAACACTTGTCTGGCTCAAGGCCCATGTCACAGCCAACACGAACTCGAGAAGGACTGAGCAGGGTTTTTTAAAAAAAGTCAGTATCAAGAATATATTGGGAGAAACATTAAGAGGGAAAGGAAGAATCCTGCGCTGGGCTAATCTGTACCATCTAAGTAAAAGCAAATTTATATAATTTGAAATAAAAGTATTCTTTGAAATCACAAAGTCAGTTTGGATGCAGCTGGATCAAAGGTAGCATTGCCTCAGTGGAATGGGGATACAAAACATACACAGAAAATACTGAGTGCACAGGGGTAGAATACTTTACTGTGATTTTTTTTTTTCTTCCTAGAATGAAATATTAACAAAAGGGCCTAACCATTATTTCTATTACTAGCACAGGGCTTTTTTAGAAGAATTTGGGAGGAGTTAAAAGCCCCACATTTCCTTTACTATTTGAATTATGTATTTGAGTTCCAGCATTAGAGAGCATGCAGAAGATACTGCTTTCCTGCCATCTCCAGAGTCACTGCAACCCCTTAATAAGGAGATTCATAACTAGTAGGAGAGGAGCTCAAGAAAACTAAAAGGTTAATATATTCTAACTAGATGTTGGGTATAGAATGTCAGATCTGTCAAATTTCATTACAGTTTGGTGCTCAATGAAAAAGATTTGATTTCTTTTGCCACTGTCCTACTATGTTCAAGTCACACAGTGCCAGCAGCAACCAGCCAACGACCACAGGCTGGCACTGAGCGGGCCCGAGTGGGAAGCCAGCCGCAAGGACCATCTGTTTCCGATTTCTAGCGAAGCCAAGATGTGCAGTGAAGTGCATTCCATTCACCCAGCCAGCCTTCTCCCTGCTCAAGTTATTAGTGTTACAAGTGAAATTATCTTTTCCAAACAGCGGGGGAGCTATAATCCTTATGGAACAAGGCTTTTTAAAAAGGGAAAAAAAGAGGAGGGGAATTTTTTTTTAAAAAAAAAGGACAGAAAAAAGGCCCCCCCAACACTCCCCCCTCTTCAAACATCTTTTGTCAGAGTTGTCGATGACACTGTTTGTAAATTTAATTGCCATGTTCACGGGTTTTATCATTTTAAAGGACGTTTTATTAAGGACTATATTCTCTAAGGGAAGAATGTGTATGTCAGTTCATGGGCTCTAATGTAATAAACCATTCAAATATATTTAGAGGGTTATTTATGAATAAAGTTAAAAATGACAAGATGAATGCTCATTTAAGTCTCTCTAACATGAAGTGCCTTGAAAAACATCATAGGTTTAGAAGTATAATTTAAAGTGCGAATGCATAAACAGCGCTAATTACATGCTACTTACATTGTTTCAATATGTAATGCATATGTTTAACCTCGCAGAGGAAGGATTGGTCTTGGCACAGCAATCGTGGGGATTTAAGGGTATGCTAAACTGATAACTGTAGAATGAGCTCTGACACAGGATATTGGTCTCCTACTGTTACCTAAATGCCAGGTGAAACCAAAGGATTTATAAGAGGGCGGGTGGAAAGAGGGAGAGGGAAAGAAAAAAAAAGGCTACACAATGAGGTGAAACTGAGAAGTTTATTTTCAAAGGGGGAAACATTTATCCTTTGACACCATTCCATTCCGGTGACTTTATTTCTAATATACCATGAGATTAATGATGTGGCTACTGTCACTGTGTCTGATGAACACTGGCAGAGCTGTGGAACAGTTGCTCCCCCTACTATTATTGGACGTATTTGTAAATTGGCATCTATATGATGAACTCATTCTGTTTGCCAGCCAATTGGAAAAAATCTTATTCAGGAGGACAGAATTTTTGTTTTCCTATTGAATTCTATATGACATCCAGTTGGTTTAAGATTGTTAATTAAAAAAAAATTATATCAGCCAATGTTCGATAATTTTCATGTCATATGATAATCTCAATATGACTCTTCTGCAAATCAATTGTGGATAATTAAGGAAGTAAATTACCATCAGGAAAAAGATCCCTGACATACCAGAGGTGGGCCACTACTAAAGTCTTTGCTTAGAGCGGGCACAATTGCTGAACATCACCATAATGATTCACTATCCCATCCCTAAAGGATGTACTAATTCAAAAGTATCCCCATCCTAAATGAAAATCCAGAATAGCTTGTTACATTCATTTTCTTAGTCCTTTCCAATCTGTTTTTACAGGTCTAAAACTATTTTCATGTGTAGATGATATAACACATAAAATGCAACTGTTGAGTCACCTGAAACCTGATTATGATGAGCCCTTTCTTTGGCTTTTATTTTTTCTCTGTAACTTCAAAGGTGCAACTGGACACTGATAATCTCTGTTCCAGGACATTATTTGAGCTATGGCTAAGCTGATATTAACACAAATCATAACCTCATTCAAATTTTCTGTGTATCCAGAAACATCTGCTATAGCTGAACATGTTGCCTAGCTTTAGGTTGCCTTGTTTTGCCATGAGTAAAATGTATTTCAGGCTGTGCCTGATATCTGTGAGAAATAGCCCTTCAGAATTTCTCCATGCAAGTTTGCTTCCATGTAGGTCAGGAACAGAGGGGTGCAGAAGGACCCAAAGAACACAAGTGGGAACGGGGGGGGATTACTCCAGCCAGATTTAATATTTGAGAGCTACAGGGACTGGGAAGAAAGTGAAGCCAGCAGGTGAAAATGCAGAAACTCTGTACATTTCTGTCATTACCTTTGTGAGACACAGGATGCTGAGTGCCAGTGCTTACTGAGCCCATAGCTATTTGTGCAGGCAGAGGCAAGGGTCACTTTCCAGTTTGTAGATAATGCCACAGGACAAGATTGAAGCATCACATGCTGTAGGAAACTAATCTCTGAACTTTTCCTTTTGCTTTTTGTTACTCTTCACTTTTTTGAATAAGGATTTGCTACAAGTGGCTCAAAGTGGAAGATAACATTTTGTTAACCAGGAGGGACAGACAAGTCCTCAAATCTCTCTAGAAATGGCTTTCTTGCACAAGACCTACTGAGTTCAGCAGTGCTGGTAGATTTTCAGGCAGCAGTGCTAAATCAGTGCCTTTTATCATCTACAGCTACATAAAAGACTACTCCTTCCTAATGAGAGACTTCTGTAACACTCTCTGCTTAGGGCTATTCTTAAGGAATAAGGAATCCAAGACAGATGTGGCAGTGACCATCATATTACTCTCAAAGACCAAATCCCTCAAAGCAAAGGAAATATGAACAATTAAAACAATAAATACACTGAATCATAGGAATTTCCAATGCCCTCAATCTTAACTCCAGTTCCACACGTTAATTTATAATTCTTGAGCCATGAATAAGTAAATCCTCTTTTGTTTAGAGAACAAGATTAGAAAGCTACTAATATTAAAACCACTCCTGTTTGCTGGCTCATACATCTATTTAAATATCTGCCTATTTCTTTGCTTCACCTCTTGAGTGTCACTTGTCCTCCTGCTAATACCAGCTGACTGGCAGCCAGCAGGCTGAGCACTGCAGGTAAATACCTAGAGAAGTGCTTTGGCAGGGCTGAGCTCTATGTAAGCAAATTTTACAAGCAAGTCAGGCATAATCTGTTGAAGTGGCTCTGGATTACTGAATATTTAACAGTAAGATAACACTTCTGTGACTGTAAAGACATATTTACACTCCTGTGTAATCTATGGCACTGGACATCACATCATGGAAGAGAAAACTCTGAATGAAGTTCATTCAAAACACTCTAAACACCTTTTTTTCCCCTCCAGATAACTGATCATAGAGACAAAGGAATTTTGGAAATGAAGTCTGTAGCATGTGTGTCTTCTGGTGTGGGTCCTTATACTTTTCAAAACAGGTTTTAAAAATCTGCAGGAATCTTAGCTGATAATAAAAATCAACACACCAAGAACAGAAATTTTTCAACTAATCAAGTTGAAAATCTGCCATGAGTTTAGAATTTTTAAAACTTGATTATTTCACATATTTGTAAATCAAGTCTTATTTAATACATGGTGTACTGCCAGCAAAGAGGATGTCATGTAGAAATTCTTTGATATTTTTTCTTGTACCCACTGGACATCCCCATCAATACAAGACAATATAACAAACATAATTCTTTATGGCCTTAATTCTGAAGACCTGGCTTTTTCCATGTGCTAAAGGACTTCCTTTTGCAAAACTGGCAAACAGACATGAAAGAACTTGTTGACATTCTAGGAAACAGAAATAGAAGGATGCAGGAATTGCACAGTGTCCCTTGATGCACCTCCATCTTTTCCTAATGCAAGGATCCACCACTAAGAAGACAACACTTCTTTCTAAGAAGACAACACTTCTTTCTAAGAAGGCTCCTTCAGAGGCGGTTCAGGGCCAGGAGCATTCCTGGAATGGGCAAAACAGGAGGTGGCTCTTTTCCTGTCACATCACCTGTCCCTTACAGGATTTCTTGCTTCTCTGTGCTGACAGGAGTTTGCACAAACCCAGAAATGAGTCTGGTGGCTGCTTTTATCTTCATAGATGTCACTTGAGGAATAGCTGTAAACTTGTCTCCATGCTTGGGATCAAAGGTGCTCAGTGCTAAAAACTCAGGAATTATTTCAAAATGTACTTTGAAGTCTCCCTGGTGGGAACAGCTGGAATGTGTGTCTATGTTACCAGCTCTAATACTACGAGCACAAACACAAGCTGAGTCACAGTGGACGACAATGCTGCTGACAAAATGTTTTAAACTGCAAACTAAAACAACAATGGGATTATTTATGGACTGCAACTCTTATTTTAATGTCAATAAATGTACTGGATAAATTCCCCTTCATTAGCTGGAAACCTCAGAAGGAAACAGAAATATTCTGGTAAACCACAAGCTTGTTCTTAGCAAATAGATGGCTACATTTCCACTGTCGAGGCATAGCCAGACTGTTTCTGCACTGGGATAATAAATCTCTGTGAGTGAAAAACAAAGTCTATAAAAGCAAGACCTACAAAGTAAGGGTGTGAGACATATGGCCCTCAAGCCTCCAGAGGATGGCATTAGAAAGTATCAAGAGTAGGGTTTTTTTTCCTTTTTATGAATGGAAAACATGTTTTCCAAGATCTACCATTCAACTCAAAACAAATGGTTGGAACAAGTCCCTGTCACTATGGGAGGTGTTTGCTCTCTTATCTACTGGGCTGCAGACAGTCCAGACAGAGCGAGTTGCTTTGACTGCTGTGTGCTGCAAAATAGAAAAAAAAAAAAAAAAAAAAAAAGAGGAAAAGCACAGAAATAATGTGTTACACCTCCCTGATTCCTGAGATGTCTGAGGTGTAGAAGAAGCAGTTCTCTGTAATATCTGACTCCATAGATACCCATCAGGCCATGGTATACACCAAATACAGGGTGCTCTAATGCTTCCCATCCAACCTCCTGACCCTTAACTCATGCTGGTCCTGGAGAGAAACAGAGGACTCAGAATTGCCACTGGGGCTCTCCCATCATGGGAGAAATGCCATCAGAACAGCTGAGGTCAGCTTTCCACTCCTTGAGAATGCTTTACAGAGGCAGATAGAACAAGGCACAACATCTTACCAAGTAGTACTTATGTCTCCTCATGTTTCGAGAGTAAATAGTTTCATGTCAGGATGGAAAATCTAAACATAACAGTCACAGATTGCTTTTTTGTTCTGCTTCTCAGCAGTTATCTGTCTTTACTTTTCCTTTCTAAATCTGTGGTTCTATATCTTATCCTGCACCTAATGGCTTGTAAGCTATTTCCAAGATGGAAAATGTGGTATTCTCTTATCTGTGCAGCATTTTGTTTATTTATAGCATGACACTAATGACACTTGGAATTTGCTTCTGAGATTTTTTTCTTATTGTAAAGACAGGGTACACAAACAATTGTGTCTGGGTCTAAGTACATTCCTAACCCCATTCAATTTATTTCAGATGCTGAGTCCTCAGGAAAAGGGACCAATGACTAATAAATCAGGTGTTTCTTCCTTCACCTACTGGGATCAATAAGAAGCAGGAGAAAAAAGTTCTCGTTTGCATGAGATAATGCAGGCAAACAGCACCATGTAGTGGGTAAGAGCATATTTCAGGCCCTAACCTTTGCACACAGGCTCAGCTTATTGAGAATAACTTGTATTTCAGCAAGACTAAAAAACTGATTGCTAAGAAGGGAATACAGGGGTATGAATATGGCTTGCATATTCTTGGAAGGCACATAATCCTATTTTTATTGAGCAGTTTATGTAAACCTCATACTGAGTTGGGCTTCCAAACATACAGTTCCAAATGAGGCAGAAAAAGAGAGGGGCAAGAGAATTCAGCACCTTTATTCACAGTCCCAACCCTTCCTGTCAGAAAAGGATGGTACTTTGCCTAAAATATCTCATTTTGTCTTTAAACTAAACACAAAATCAGGTTTCTCCTTGTAATTAATTGCTTCACCTAAGAATATAGTGATGACCTTCCTAAAGGGAAACAACGTTCACTATAGCTTATTTATGTTTAGAAACTAGGGCTCTGGTGCATCATCCAATCCATTATTCCACAGTGAATTAACCCAGACAATACTTAGCAAAAATGTCACACCAGAAATATGAGCCAGGAATACATTACTGGGAAAACTGCCTGGACCAATGTAAAATTAGAGAAAATGGGCAAGTATTATGTATCAAACAATGCAAAACACTTGCACAGACTATGAACATACATCACTATAACCGCTTTTATATTAATTTAAACCAAGTAAAAAAATTAAGAAAACAAAACCCTGTCCCCATTCAGTGTCTCATCAGATTGCATTATTCTGACAGCTCCACAGGAACCCAGTGGCTCTGCACTCATTCTCCACTCATACCTGTGCCAATTCCTCCCTGACAGCAGTCACATGTTTCCATCCTCCCTGGAGATGGGACACATTACAGGTTCCATCCTCTCACCTCTGCACATCCCCTTGTCCTACTCTTTCTGCACTTCATTATTTCCTAGACCTGTAGTCATCAGTTTCCCCAGTCTAGATCACCTTGCTCAGCAGTCTTAGCTGCACTCAGCAGCAACACAAATGTATCCCATAGGTATTCCCATCTCTCCACATAGCCATGCTTCTGCTCAGACCTCTCTTGCTCCACAACTGGCCTCTTTTCATTCTCTATGTATTTCTGGTTTCTTTTTCCTCCCACTTCACTCTGTAATTCCCTTGCCCTGCCCACTGGAGTTCTCTGGTCATTCCCACACCCACCTCTGTGGCAATCTACAAGTCAGAAAATGCTTGATTCACCCCTCTTAGCTGGGACAATATAACACAAAGATATATAGAGACAAACAGAGAAAGCCAGATGTGTTCACTAACCCCTGTGCTTTTTGCCTTTTAACACCCCAGATTATTTGGAGCTGGGATATTATTAACTCTATTTATACTGCACCTAACACACACGGGCCATGAATGGGGATTTGGTTTCTGGACAATTTCATTCTAGAAAATAAATTTTATGCTCAATAAACCCCTACAGAAAAGATACTGGTAAAATCGGTCTTGTTCTAGGATTTAATAACAAATGTACTATTTGGTGCATAATAGGCAATTCATTTTGCTATGCATTTACTCTATTTAAAACATAAAGCACTTAAGGATATTTGGAGTATGCAAGACTATTAGAAAATCAATTTCTATTCTGGTTTATAGCCCAACCACTTAAAGTCTTAATTTGCTACAATTCACTTTCTGATATTCTGACTCGTTAAAGTGGATCAGCTACCTCCTGAACTCTGGTCATATGCTTGTTAGAGCTGAACTATTTAATTATTGTCTACCACATCCACACTCTCCACTTGCTTATTGCCTACATTTATGCATTTTTTACAGCATCAGTTCAGGTTGTTTGCACTTGTTTCAGAACCCGCTGCCTCTTTTTCCAAGATTTGAAGGAGAGAGGTTTTGGTTTCACTGAGGGCTATCCCATTCCACTTGACAAATAAACAAACAGCAGAGTAACTGGCAGGAAGTCATGTCCCATCAGCGAGCAGGGCTCCAGCTCAGCAGAGGGCAAACCAGGCAGCATCATTTTCACTCCAGCACAAAGTGTCCATTCTTGACTCCTTGACCAAAGGAAGCAAAAGCAGAGGGACGACGAGCACAGCACATCTGCAGGGCTGGGTTTCACAGGAAGTTATGCAGCTCCTCTACAGATAAGTTTCACTGAAGAACAAAGACTGATTTTGTTCAATGCTCTGAGAATGCTGCATTGAACCTGGACTGAGCTTTTCATTCCTTGAAAATGAGGCTCAGAGAGCAAAATTTAATTTCTCCCTCACCCTTGTTTAAATTAGCTGCATGATTTTCATATCAGCCCTCTACTTACCATATCAAAAAAGCTTAAAAGACACCCACTCCTCTCCAACTAAGTTTACATGCTTTATGTATTGATTTTAGCAGACTACACACAAGTTGGTGCATCCAAGATAAATGTCAGAGCAACAATGACTAAACCAGTTACATGAAACTTAGTCTCTGATATAGAGCTGCCTTAAAGCTTAAGAAACAAAATATTTATGACCAAGAGCAAGACAAATGGTGCAATAACACATTAGCAGGCAGGATTGTCACTGATTGCAAACATATTTTGAGTTTACATATTTCATGTATACCCTGACCTCAGAGGCATTCTACCCACTACAATTGGTTTTGCAGCAGCTCAACATTTACCAGGAGATAATGAGGTGTGTTTTTGAACGATACAAGTAGCATTAGATGTAGTGGGAGCCAAAAACATGATCATATTAAAAGCAAATAGCAGAGCAGATTACCTCTTGCCCTCTCTTTTAGCTTGAGCAGCATATTCCAATAAGTGCAGAAAAGACACTGTCAAGTACTTCTTTATAGTTTCATTTTCTTTTTTTTTTTTTAATCTCCATTGCTTGCAATGCCCTTGCCCTCTTTAAAAGCTGCAGAATAAAACTCCTTTCTCAGTCAATTTTGTACTCTCTCCCTCAGCAAAGAATGACAAGGGATAAAAGGAAAAAAAAGCTTGCAACTTCATCCCCTCTCCAAAAGAAGAAATAGAGATAAAGGTTAAAGATAAGTTTTCATCCAAATTTAAAGGAATCACTAAGTTCAAAAGAAGGTCATCTGCCCTGCCCCTAATTATTGCTCATTTCCACTGTGCCCAGCTCTGGAAAAATAACGGAGCATTTTATAGCAAACCATAGCTAACAGTAAGCACAGCCTTCGACATCCTGCTCTTTAAGGAGAGCAACAGGATCTTTTCTCAAAATATTTCTTGGGCATTTTTGGAGCAGAAGTTTTGAAACGTGAGGAGAACAAGGTAAGAATGGTCTGGGGGAGGTCCTTGGATCTGAGCAGTATCACTATGGCAGCTCAGTGATGCATATCCCAAGAATTCCCCTTGGTGGCTGCCTGATCCGGAGTAGGGCTGGGACTGGAAGCAAAGGCTGTTTGTGCTGGCTCAGAGACTGGGAGCCCCATGGGGCAGATGGGATCACCTGGGAAGATGGGCTGGAGGCTGTGTGTTTACTCTGGCTGGGCACTCCAGAGCTGGAAGTCATCCCTGTGAAGGAGAAAATATCCATAGCCTCTGAATTTATAGGTTGGCAGCCTTCGATTTTTTTTTCCTAACTGCAGTTGAGAAACTGTCTCTCGGTGGTTAATGATAGAAATATTCCTTCAGTTTCAGGACTGATAAGATTATTATTTTTTCTATAACTTAAAAATCATATTTCTGCAGACTGTTATTTAAACACTTGACCCTTGGTGCTGTCTATCACACACAGGAACACTCTTTATGATTTAGCTTAGAGTTTGAACCTGGCATTCACAGTCATGCACATATAGAGCATATCATTTGCATGTGCTGTGGGACTAAATTTGATTTAATTGCTTTCTCTCCTCATGTACTGCAAGTCTGTAAAACAGCAGCATGAGGAAGAAAGGTCTCACTTCTCCACCTTCCAGCCAGCACAACTGATTCAACAGTTAATTGCATGACATCACAGCAGTGATTACTCTCCAATAATAGTTTGCTCCTTTGTGTGACAAGTGGGCATTTCAGTCAGCAGATGCCGTAGTGGCAGTGACAAGAAAGCTTTGCCTGCTTCTTATCTGTCCTTCCTGCAAACTTCGCCAAACTTCCTTCTTTTATCCTTTTCTTTAGGGATCCACAGAGAAGCAGCTCAGCTCCCCAGTACACCAAACAAGCTGATTTCTCCAGCCCAAACTCTGATATATTCAAAATGAATCCAGAAAGAATCAGAGAATGATTCACAGCACAACTACAAGTCCATTACAACAGACAAACCCCAGCCTGCAACTGAAGTTACTCTCTTGTCAAGGGAACAGATAACTGCTATTCAACTAAAAAGTGGCTCATCACCTTGAGAAAACTGTTAGATAAAATCACATCTTTCTACCTCTAGGGACAAAGCAGCAACTGGCAGCTGCCTCTGGAAGGAAATTACACGGAGGATCTGCTCCAAGATGGAACTTTCTGATCCCACCTCTGATCAGTGTGGTGGCTGAAGCAAAACCACCACCTCCTGCTTCCCCCTGTCCCCCTCTGAATTCCCTGGGCAGCCAAACTGCTGTGGATGTGCAAATAGTTCAGGAGCAGCAGCCTGACCAGCAGGTGAAAGAAATTACTCCCACTACATACAGAAAATAAAGTCATGAGAAGACACATGGTTTGGATCAGGGAGGTGCTATGAAATGCGCTCTGGTCAACTGGGCATGGATCTTCTCGTCTCCCCAAGTATCCACCAAATTGTCCAAAACTTTGCTCTTTGAGAAGATATGCAAAGCAGATGTGTGTCATTTGTTGTGTCCAGCAATAAACAAAATATTAAGTGCATTTTTAATGCTCTAAACCTTTTAAAAGACTTTTAAAACCTTTCACTGTGGGACATAATTAAAATTGTTTTGCTATCTGCAACAGGCCTGGCCTCCACTCACATAATTAAGCAGTCACAAATTGCAAAATTGGTTTGTTTGGTTCCCTCACCACACAAATACTGATAAAAGCTTTTTTTTGTTTGTTAGTTAGTGCACTGTAACTTACAGGTTATAGGCAACACAATTTGGGAAATTTGGAGCTTGAAGACCACGTCCACATATCTCCAAGTTTTTTCCCCACACTGGATACTTTATTCAGTGTGCTCTCCATAGTTGCAGTAGCTGCATGCACTCAGATAATGTAGCAGCTACAAATTGAAATAAAATATTTAAATCGTGTTAACATAGAGGATTTTTCCTTCTGTATGAGACAGAGGGTTATGCTTCCTGTAGCCAATTATGCCATCTCTAACCACTGCAAGACTCATAACCAGCAGCATATGCAGAGTGACTGGCTACATTTTGTAGCTCAGTTCTTACAGACACAGACACTTGTCCTGCAGACCAGAAGCACTATATGCTCCAGGAAGCAAGTGCTGGGGCTTCTGCACCATCTCATGTACTCCTCCTGTTCCTCAGACTGCCCAAGTGCACTGAATAGCCAAAACTGGTCCCCTAAGAAGTGTGCACTGCGTACCCATAAGAATCTTTTATTCAGCAATAAATGTACAATCTGTAGCCAAAAAAAAAAAAATAACAAGCCCACCCCCCCCCAAAAAAAAAAACCACAAAAAAACACCAAACAAAAATCCAGAACCTCCCAAAAACAACACCAACAAAAAACCCCCTAGATTACAAGGGAGAAAACAGAATTACATCAGAAATACCTAAGGAAAGGGAAGCCAACATTCTCTCATAGGCTTTCCAGACTACCTAGCAGCAAGTTAATGCTTAAGGCCCCACAGGACAGTCCAAAATGCATATAAATATTTTTGCTTGCTGTCAACCACACCAGTTAACTGAGGCTTTTAGATCCCAACTCTGAACAAGGGTCTATGTAAAACATCAAAATCCTTGGAGGATCACCAGGAAGAACATAAGGAGGATACAATACTTCTATGTACTTTTGTGGGTGATAGGGGGAACAACAGTCTGCTCTTTGAAGAGTAGAGAGACTTCACAGTCTGTATTTCCATTTGTTCTCCAGCAGGATTTCCAATGTACCCAAGACCAAATGTCCAGACAGTACTTTCTGGAAAGGGGAAATATCCCAGTGTTGAATATACCATGGCAGGGTGTTTCATCAACACTTAGCTCATGAAGTGGAAATAAAGAGAACTTGACAGCAAATGAAACTGCTTGAGGAAACAAGCAGTGGGACTGTGCTCCAGAGGCTGATTAGTTCAGAAGGTTACCAAGTACAGTATTTACTAATATTTGCTAAAACTTGCTCCTCAGAATCAGGCTCCCCTAAATCTAATTCTCATTCTCTCCGCATTGCTTCTCTACATTAAGGTAGATGGGCAGCTTGCATACTTAGTCACAAATGAAAGAGCTTTGCTATTAAAAGGCCAAATTCACAATTTGCTGCCATCTCTATGGCTACAAGGTTGCACTTTCAAACGTGACAAAATTAGACTTTGGTTATATCTATATAAAATTATTGCCTTATGAGAGGTGATTTGGATTTATGCTGGTGCAAGCTAAATTTAGCCCCGAAGTTGATGTTTTGGGGATTTTAATGAAGTGTTAATTTTACATGGCTTAAAATAGAATCGGAAAACACCGCCTACCCAATTTTTCTAATATCTAGGTTAGCGTGTCTGTTCCTTCAGTTACTTTGTGCTTTAAATTATTGACATTTGACTTGTGGTTTCGGCAGCTATAGTCTGCTTCCTCCAATTAACAAAGAATGAGGAAGGATTTCTGTTTTCCAATGCAATTCAATATGGACAATGTTGCATCAATTTCATCCATGGAGAAATTCAGAACTTGCTTGCCCCCAGCCCGATTCTGCTGCAGAAGCATTGTGCTGTAATTGTCATGCATTTGCTAAAGTCCTGGTGTTGTTTCATGCTGGAGCTGAAACCTGATCACAACAGGCAGGTGAGATTGTCCAGGTGTTCCTGGCAGAAGCACAAGTGAACCTGTGCTAGAGCAGTGCAGGTGTTGTGCAGCCACACCTCCCACTTCACCTGCACTGCCGTGCCAGCTCTTGTTTCCAGGCCACCACATTGTCCTGGATGAATAAATTCCATCTCCAGGGAGTGCTGGCATGCGGAGTTGTGCAGTTTGTCTGTGCACAACAGAAGCACCTTCACACCTGAGCATGTAACTATACATGAGAGCACAAAACTACTGCACTACTACATGCAATCCTTGAAAGCTACACACTACATGCCACCTGCTAATCACCAGTAAGAGGCTATTATAGCCTTTTACAGACATTACTATTTTAAATTAAATAAACTAAGTGAATTTACATGTTTTGGATCTAGTCAAGGAATGAACAGGCTGTAAAAAGAAGTCCCATATATCTGACAATTGCTCTGCCACTGCTTAGTGCAAACAATTCCTGTTGCAATCAAACAGCATCTTGGTGGTCTATATCAGCATTTACAGGACCTTGAAGCCAGCATGTTTCTGCCCATACATTCTTCATAAAGTAAGAGTGCTGAAATCCCACAAATATCTTTGAGACACTCTTATTTTGTCCAGTTATTTTATTATTTCATCTTTATTTCAGAGGGGGCATTTGTAGACTTTTCTATGTTCTGAGCAAAGATTTAGTGCTTCAGAAAAATTCATGTGGGCTGCTCTGCCTGCCTCCTTCCTGCCACTACAGCACACAGGAACTGGACTGAGGGCACAGGACTCCTCAGGTAACATCAATCCTGGCTCTCCCTGTCAGCCCCAGCTTATGTTTTGAACACTCTGTGATTGTGAACAAGGCAGGAGGCACAGGGTGCAGAGGCACTCCCACTCTGCTGCAAAGGATAATTCCCTGCTCCCGGGCACTGTGCCCCCTTCAATCACTGCCAGCCTTGGGGGGTTGGCTATGCTTCAGCTCGCCTCCAAATGAAGCTATGGAGGAGGATCCAGGCGATTCAGATGGTGTGGGATGGATGTCAGCGAGCTGGACCCTCAGTAATTAATGGTTCATAAAGATCCCTGGTACTCAAAATGAGCCTGGTTATGTGACAACATCAGTCTGTTCCAGGGGGTGCTCAGAGGCAGGTGAGAGGAATAGGTCTGTGCCATCACTCTGCAGGATGTGCCTGGGGAAGGGTCATGGCCTGGCTTCTTCCAGGTCTTGTTATTACCCATAACATCCCCTTTGTGCTCTGACAGTGAATGTAAATGGCCCCAAAATCAAAGGCCTTCAAAGGACAACAGAGGTGAGTTATCCGAGAGGCAAACTTCTCAGGTTTATGTCAGCTATTCCACTCCTGTGCTAAAGGTGCAATGTCAGACTAAAAACAATGAAAAACGGGGTAGAGTTTCACTGAAATAAGGTCATTTTCATGGTAGTGTTTGCCTGAAGTAGGAATGACCAAATCACCCAAAAACTCCCAAATCTTGAGGGTTTTGACGGGGCACTTTACCAGCTTAACCACAGAATGAGATGAAAACATGCATTCAAACTACTTGGTATAGAAACCAAATAACAAAGCACCTTTTTTATTTTTTCAACCAGTAAACAAGATTCAGTGAACAACAAGCAAGAGCTAGGTGTGGAAGAAATATTACTTTTGCAAGAATTACTGGATTCTTTGGAAAGAAACTTCATTCAGAATTAAATTTGATTCACTTCATTCAGAATTCTCCCCCCTCCTCCTTTTTCAAACCAATATTTAAATTTATTACTTAAATAAAAAGAATTAAAATGTCTCCTCACCCCTGGAAGAAGCTTTATTACTAATAAGGATCTTTTTCAAAACTGCTTTGATTAAATGAAGAAAAAGAAAAGATGAATAGACAGCTAAATATCCTCTAATAAGAAAAGTTAATAAGGAAAATGGTTCTAATATTTCTTTCTCTGATAATGGTTCCATTGTTTTGATCGGGGAGGCAGAAGTGAAGCACACACTCAGTGCTGCATTCCCATGACTAAATCACCTGTAAGATTGCATTTTGCATTTGAAAGCTCTTTGACAAGGTCTGTCCCAGGGTAGATGCCTTCGCTTCTTTGATGCGGTTAAGCAATTTTGCACAATCATGTAATGGATTAAATTAGACTTAGTCTTCCTTGAATGTTTTATATGAGGCCTGGGTTAGAGATGGAGCTCAGCGGCATCAACTCACAGTGAAGAGCACACTTGAAGATATTTTGCAGGATGGGCTTAAGTTGAAAAATCAAAATGAGAACACAAACCTCTACTTGTAAAGGGAAGATATGCCCTGCTTGTAGTGACCTTACTCTTTTTTTTTTTTTCTTGCTACCTCTGAGCTGGAATATTAAATTGTGTCATTTTCTACTATTCCATAAACACCTTTTGAAGGTGGGGAAAACAAACAAACCCCCCTGCACTTAATACCTCAATGTATTATTCCAATAAGAGGTTTTGAGAAAAAAAATGAAAATATTGCAAATTCTTTTGTGTCACCAACAACAAAACATCTGTTCTTCATCCCTGGAAAGAGTTCAAGGCCAGGTTGGATGGAGCTCCAAGCAACCTGGTCTAAGGAAAGGTGTCCTTGTCCACAGCAGGGGATTTGGAACTAGGTGATCTTTAAGGTCCCTTCCAACCCAGGCCATTCTAGGATTCTGTGATTCACATCACTGATGAAACATGGAGCCAGTAGGAGAGGAAAAAAAACCCTCACTATAAAGTTGACCTCATCTTATAAATTGAACTTGCATTTAATGAAGGCATTTAACTTGCATTTAATGAACAAATGAAATAGCTTGTAGATATTTGCTATAACATAAAATAGACTTGGGGAATCCATTTCAGGGAAAAAATATCCTTGATTAGGCAGTCTGCATTTAATAGCATAGAGAACACAGCATTTCATAAAAAATAAATGAAATTATTAGGCCTCATTTTTTACTACCTGGCTTGTATTTAAAAGTCAGTTTCAAGGTGCAAATGGAAAGTTCCCCTTTATTTCAGGAGACTTTGGCTGTGTGTTGCTTAATAACAGCTTTGCTAATGAAGTGTCTGTTGGTTACTGAACATAACACATTTCCTGGCATTTTAAAAAAATCTTTTAAATATACATAAATTGTCTACTCTTGGAGTTTCTTAAGAATGAGGAAAAAAAGCAGAAGCTGACACTATATGAGCCAACAGAATTTCAAATACTTCTTTTAACACTGAAAAGGAGGATTTTGCACTTAGCCCTGATAATGACCAGTGGAAAGGCCTTCTTGTTCTCTTACATTCTGCACCACCACTCATATCCCTTTTTCTTCAACTTATTGTCTCCTTTGTTTTATTCTGAATGAAACTCAAAAAATTCTAAAAGTTATTTGGGTTGAAACTGTAAACCACATGAAACCCCTGCTATAACTTAGGTTTGGTTTTTTATCCTAAGCTTAGTCAGAATTCTAGCCAAATTGGCAAACGTGATCAGAGCTTCAGGTTGGTGCGTGTGAAACAAAATCCCCCCAAAATCTGAAAACCAAGTCACTTTTGCCTTATTTTGGGGATTTCTGTGGAGAACATTAAAACAGTCCTGTGTAACAGGATTAAAATAAATTTAACTTCCAGGGTCTGAAATTTCTTCCTCTGGGTTTGATGACAGTTTTATTAACATAAGCTGATGCAGGATTAGACCATTAAATATTTAAATCTCAACGCTTCCTGAAATTAATTTGGAAAGGGGAAAATTTCAGCCTGTTCCTTACCTAAAATAATCTATTCCACCGATGTGCTTCTATGGTCTACTCTTCTAATAAGTGATTTAGGAAATGGGATACAGAGTCACCAGATAATTTACTTTTGGCTAAATTTGCTTGGAATACTTCTGAACAATTAGTGCTCTGGTCTGAAGGACAAAATTACTTTGACAAAGTCGTGCCTAGGGGTGGCTCCATGACGTGTTCAGAGTCCGACATTTTTGGTACATGTCTGAAATTGACAGTGACTCAATACATAAGGATATCCTTTCATATTCATTTATGTGATAACCTCACTTTTGTTGGCAAAGAAATATGTTGTCTTTTAACCTGACTTAAGGAGCTGGCCCTAGAAATAGTCTTCATTTTTTGGATAGCAGGTTGGAATCAAGATTATTTTGACAGATGGCATCTAGCCTGTCTAATATGCATTTTACCTGCTCCATAAATATTGATGACTTTAATACATTTGTGATCTGCCATATGCTTCTTAAAGGTACACTTCCAAAACTTGACTTGGTGTGTGATTTAGACAGAATTAATCTCCATTTTGTAGTACTATAAATGAGATCACAATCACACGTGTTGTGTCTGACATTGGAAGATTAAAAATGGTGTGTGTGAGGGCACAAGGGGTAACTCCAGCAGATTTACATCCCATTTCCTTTCAGTCCTGACATCGTGGACATTTTTAAGTACAAGGGGAATAGTATTTATAATATAAAATATTTAACACAGAAAGGAGTTTGGACAAAGGCAACCCACTGCCTCACAAGGTCCTGCCACTTAAACCACATTTAAAGTCTTTTTTCTCTCTCCATTGCAAAACCCTTCATCTCTGTCATCTCCTATGAGTGCCATATAAAATGCCTCAAAGAAAAAATCAGAAAGATTAGATACCTACTAAACCAGGCTTTTTAGAGTCACACTTGTATGAGCTTCTCATATACACACTGATATACTACATGGATATTCCTCTGTATAAGCCATTTGAAAGACACTGCTCAGTGTTTTCTGGAGGAGGACTGTTTGCTTTATGCAAGGACAGTTCCTTTGAACGCAGTCATTTCCAAAGCAGATGGGGTGTACAATTTGCCCTTTTATTATTAACACCACTTTCCTGCTTCTCCACCAAGGTTACAGACTCGTTCACAGGGCTGTCACTGAAATGGGAGTGGGGCCAGGGCTGCTGGCAGGAAAAGGGGAGATGTGGGCAAGCAAAAGCCCAAGAACCATTCCCCCAGGCTCCTGTGGCCTTGAAAAAAGCAGAACTGCTTCCAACGGGAAGAGCCTCGTGCCCCACAGCTGGGAGAAGTTGGCTTTGACTCCCAGCAGTTTTTCCTCTGTTGGATTTGCCACCTTGTCTCATCAAGCAAAAAAGGCAGCCTTAGCTCTGCCCCTCTTCACATTTCACTGCCGCTGCTTCCTTTGCCCACTCTAATCAGAAATCGTTCAAATAACAAGCTTTGTGCATGTATTTGTCAAGGTATTCCACAATACAGCTGAATACAGCAACACAGAAAAATTATGGTATGGCCTTCATAGTAAACTGTAGGAAATCAGAGCAATATTTAAAAATTTCATAAAATATAAAATAATGAAAACTTACATTTTTGCATCAGTTTGAAAGGATAGAAGGATTAAATTTTTACAAAGAAAAAGTATTTTGAAACAGAATTGAGGGTTCCCAGTGAAAAAGATTTTTCTCAAAAATTATGAAAATACTTATAAAAATTACAACTTAATATAATTGCAGGTTTCCAAAAATTGTGAAATATAACTTTCTACTCAGCCAGATACACAATTTTTCAAGCTATTTTCAGAGAAATTAGAGACTAAAATTCCATTAGAATCACAGAATATCCTGAGTTGAAGGGACCATCAAGGATCATTGAAGTTAGAATTATGACATTAGCATTTACTAATATCTCCCCATATTTAAACATATTTGCTTTTGGTTTTTCATGGTTTTTTTTGTTTGTTTGGTTGGTTTTTGTTTGGTTTTGTTTTCGGGTTTTCTTTTGGTTTTTTTTGTTTGTTTGTTTGTTTTGGGGTTTTTTTTTTTTTGGTGGTTTTTTTGGTGAAGTGTCTGCTGTTAATTTCTGTGTTGTATAAGGGGAAGATAGTGTGCCCTAGCTCATCAGTGAAGGAAGGAAATGAGAACGAGAAAACCTGCTGAGCATATCTGCAGCAAGAATTCCTTGATAAATAATAACCACTTCAGGGCTCAGTATGTAAAAGGAGAGGTCAATGGTCCCACTGATGCTTTGGTACCTTAGTGATGGCAGAGGCTGTTTGTTGGCACTGAACTCACACAGGAGCCACATCCAGCATGGTGCTCACAGGAAAAATACAGGCAGCTCAGTGCTGTAACTTTGCTACCCCAAGTTTATTACAAAGGGACACCAAGCATCATGCAAAACCATCAGGAAGGTTTCCCTGCAAACCATTTATCTAAACTCTCTTCAAATTTTCAAATTAAACGAAAGTTTTCCCAGTCTTTTTTTTTCCCCCAGCCAAATTGTAAGAGGTTTGGTCTGTGTCTGCTCTCATTAGTTTAAATTCACTCACTCACAGTCAGGATTTATCCCTGGGCACTAACTTCCCACATGGCAGTGCCCAGCAGCTACACAGGGTGGTATTTATCAAAACTTGAAGCTACGGTGACAGCACAGTTCTGAAATTCGTGCTGCTTGTAGAGGAGCGACGCTGTGAAGGATGTTTTAGATAAGATTTGGGTTGCTTGAGTAGATTTTAACTATTTGATGAAGTAGCAAAGGCAAACTCAATTCCATGCCCACTCACAGAAGTGATACTCTGTAAATTAAAGCTTGGAACAGGCTAGCTACACTCCTAAAAAAAGTATTTGCGAAAAAAACACCATCAGCCTATGCAGAGTTCAAAGATAGGTCAGATCCCTGCTAGATGTAAACCAGCAAAGCATCCCTGGCTTTTGTGTGTTCAGATCAATTTTCACCAGCTAGGAATACATCCTGGCTGTGGTTGGACGAGGCACACAGGAAAGCCAGAGACCACAAGAAGAGCTGGCATTTCTGAAGCCAATAGTAATCTCTGGTTTAGCCCATAAGAGATGGCTGGGAGTCAGTCCTCGGCTGGAGCAGAATGTGCTAATTTGGGCAGGTGCTAAAACACAGGAGCTTGGCAGCTGTGAATAGGAAAGAGAAAAATGAGTGCCCCTCCAGCTTTCAGTTGTGATTTGACACCTCTAAATGTGGGCAAAGGCTGAATCAATTCAGAAGCTTGAGTGTTTGGTCAAACCAACATGAAATACATAAAATAAGCCAGAAATACAGCAAGAAATGGCTTTCCTTGAGTGGCTTCTAGGTAGATCAAAATCACAATAGAAAAAATCTTTCAAGGCTTTTTATTTATTTATTTTTGGTACTGCCAGTTTAGTTCTAGTTCTGGAAAATACTGTGGCAAATTACAACTCCTGTGGCACTAGAGGCTAACCAACAATCTGCAGCCCTCACAAGAAATTAAGTAATTTTTTTTTCCACTTTCTTGCTTGATTCAAAGTATTTTTTCCAGGTACTTTAGTTATTTGTATTTTTGCAGCTTACCTGTTCTCAACAGCTATGCCTGCTGTCCACTGACATCACATTAAACAATCACTTATAAACTGCATCTCATCTTACATCAGCCCTGTCCTCTAAAACACTCAAGTGTTTGGATCAGAGAACAGCTCACTGCATTCAGACTGGGGTCTGCACTGAGCACAGAAATGTGAACGTGCTCCTTGCTTTGCCCTCAGTTCTCAGCAATGCTCATTTGACTCTGTGGTTCTTCACCTGATGTCCCAGCAGTCCTATTCTCTGTGATGTGTCCTTCTCCAACTCATTTTGTTGAAATGCCAGAGAATACAACTGACAATCCCCAAATGCAATTTATCTGAAAGATTTCTTAACAGAAAAAGTAATCTCTCAACATGTTTTTAAGAGAAAGAGGACTCTGCATGTAACTGAAGAATCCAAGAGACTTTCAATATTTTTTTCTTCAATCTGAATGTCATTAACCACTGTAGCAATTCAAAACTGTTATTAGTTCAGTTTTAGGCAAAAGTTCAGGGAATTCTTATCTTTGCAAATAAGAAGCTCCACTAACATTTCTGTTTCCTATCAAAGCCCCTCTCCAAGGAAAGCAGGTACTGGAGGCCTGGTTCAGGGAGCACAAGTGCAGGATTTTTGGCACCTGTCTAATCTCAGTATTGGTGACTACAACCGAGAAGCTGAGACCACAGCTCTGTTTCCAATATACCTAAATCATTAGGAAGCTGAGACGGTGAAAGCACAAAACCCCTGTGTTCATAATTTGTGGGCCACTGAAGTCAGGTAAGAAGCTTTATTTCCATGTTTTCTTTTTCCTAATATGTACACAAATCACTTCTGAAGTCATGTATTCTGTAACAGAGCTCAGAAGCTTCTTTTATTTTCTCAGGCTTGGATTTGTAGTGTCAATGTGTCACAGAACACCCCCAGAGGAATAACCTTTTACCCCATCAGTTTGTTTGCTATGGCATTTCTTGGTTTAATAAATGAGGTCGCTAACATTAAAACTTTTCCTTGCTCCTAAGGTTTTGTTATTGCTATTGAAAATTATTTCATTACTTCAGAGAGCTTATTTCAAATCAGTACCACATCTTTCTTTTGTTCATATGCCCATAACATATAAGAATGAACAGTAACATTTTCTCTTCATTACCTTCCCCTACAATCTCATTACTTCATATTTCATTATGTTGAATTGGATGAGTCACTTAAGTTTCTAATTCAAGTTTTGAAACCATTCAAATTTAAATTAAATGCTTCAGACCATCAGCAAGTAACATCTTCTCCTAAAGGTTGGGGTTTTTTTTGGTGTGAAGAAGCATAATTTAAGTCCTAGCAATGCTGATAGTGCTCTGTAGATTTAGTCTTTTCTGCAGTTATCATTTTCAGTATGCAGAATATTCTATTAAGTAATATACAGGTCTCCAGGGATTTACATATATATTATTTATGGAGGAACCCCTACCATTATATAATCCTAATAACCTTGTTGGCTAAGTAGTTACACCCAGGGAAGCATTTCATCTTGTCTCAAGAATATTTCCTAATAACTTTACTGCAGTGAATGTCTTGCTGTCTAGTTCAACAAGAAACAGTTCTTTATCAAAGGGTTAATTTCTCACAGTAGAAAGAGCTTTTAAGGCCTCTGCAAACCCCTCATCAGCCTTTTATTTACCCAGTGTTGTGTAGTGGTTAACGTACAGTCAAATTCAGACAGGAGAAGGACAATTCAGTATTCTTCATTCTCCTGTGGATCCATGACATGACCCAGCTGTATGAAGTATTGCTGAGCCTAAGGCTCTCTATTTAGAAAGTGGAAGTAATAACCCATATGTAAATGTAAAGAAATATATGGGATTTTAGATTTTAAAAAGTGGTCTTACAAACCTTGTTCCATTTATTATTCCCTGTACAGTGGAATATTTCCTAGTACAAAAGACTTTTGACCTTCAGTAAAGCCATTGTTTAATTTCTTGTGTTAAGTCTTTTCTGGTTGAATACCAGAAAACCAGTGACCTTCACTGAATCATGAGAACTATTGGGAACAGCTTCTACTTCTTACTCACACATTTCCTAACTGATAGAGACAGGAGGGGAATATTCAAGCCCACTGCTGGTGTGGGAAGGATACACCACGACTTCTACAGAAGAAAGTTTTGCCTTGTATTAATCAAAACAAAACCCCAAAACCAAAGCAAACGCTCTTGATCTGTTCCTTGACTATGCAATATCTTGTCTTCTATTTTTGCTTGAAATTACGTGCACAGTAGTGAGTATTAAGAAAATCTCTACAAAGCATGGGTACATCTGGTACGTTGATTACATTGTCAACTCAGGTAAGGAGAGAGATAAATCTGATATCAATAGGACACAAATGTTAACCAAAATACAGCTATGATTAAATTGACAGTATTAGCAAACTTCTTTTATGTTAGGAATTGAACACAATCAATTTTCAGAGCACTGCAGCAGCAGGAAGACTACTCATTAACTTAAATCAAAATCACCTTGTGAACAGATTCACAGTTGGGAATAAACACTGATATAATTTATTTTGATATATAAATGAAAACTCATAAGTTTTTCCCCCACTCCCTGTTCTTCTGTTAAATTTGTTTGATTCCATTGCTCCTTCTGGGCTGCACAGGTGTACATGCTGCAGAAATTTGGCTTGATACACATTTACCTATTCCCCCCAAACACACAACTTCTTGGGAAGCTCTTAGCTTCCACTTACAGAAAAAGAAAAATCACATTATGTAAATGGAAAATCAAAATTCAGCAGTTACTAATTGCTGAAAAGTCTCTAAAAGTCTGCATGTTTAGTGGTAGTGGCATCCCAGAACTTCACAGCTCTCATCCTTTGCCACAGGAACCTGCACCAGAAACTTGAACTGCTGTCAGCCAGAGCCAGAGGGCACAGCATAAGATCCCCGGTTCTAAATATCACTGGACCACTCTGAAGTGGGCTCATTTCTGCCTTTGCCTTAAGCATCCTTTGAAGGGCTAATTCTATTTCATTTCCCTCTATTTTCAGCTATTTAGCATAATTAATTTGATCAGCCCAGTGAAAAGAGTGCTTCTTTCTTTCATGCTGCAATGATGCAATTTCTTTGACCCCTATTTCTACCTTTTAGATGAAAGAGGTTCACATATTTTGAAATAGTGACTACTGCATTATGAGCAGTTATATTTACAGAATAATTACTTCAGTAAGTGAAAATATACATTTCTAAAATGGCAGATTTTCAGGTTGCTTCAATGCCGTAAACATTTACACCTCTCGTCATGTTGCTCCAGAGAAATATCTTTTCAGGAAACTGAATTGTGTAACTTGGAAAACATGGGAACTATGAAAGACTGCATGCTTTATAATAAGAAAATTATCACCTTTTAGGAAAAGTTGATGTACATGTACAATATTAGCAGTTCATTAGTAACTAGTAAGGAGAAAATCCCAACTCTTGTCCAAACTTGAAGCCAGCTTAAAGATTTTGAGATCATGAAAAGTCCAACAGACCTGCAAGAAGAATGATATTGTACTCTGAAACTCAATCACACTTTTTAGAAAACTTTTTGATTATTTTTTAAATGGGACTAGCTGTTACTACAATTCCAATTCAAAGCTCTCAAGTACATGCCTAACTTTAGGAAAGTAGGATGACAAATCAATATGTGCTTAAAATCTGTTCCCCTTGCAAATGCTGTTGCAGAACCGCTCTGTTCTAGGTTATCTGTGCTCACAGCACACAGCATGAGGAGATGTTCTCTGGATGGCAGGTAGTATTTTGGCTCGTTTTCCTCCATTTCTTTTTCATCCTTACTCCTTTAAAGCCTACGTTGATTCTCCTGGGTTTTGAGGAGCAGAGACAACAGCAGATGTGAGCTTTACCTGGGATTGTTTCCACCACTAGCCTATACTATTATTTCTTTATACAGAACTTTCAAATCAGTTTTGGAGGCTATAAATTTATAAGCAACAAGGCAGAGGGTGGGCTCATAGATCACAGTGTCATGCTCTCAATCAATATACATACAACATCCCAGATGCTGCTGTTGTGGCTTGGGCACACAAGAAGCCACCTCAGTTTCACACCAACTCCATCAATCCTCTTTAGTCTTTTTTTTTTTTTAAATAGACACGCTATGATAATAATTAGGTTTTTGTTCAAACAACCATTCTATAAGACATGATACTCAAGGTAATACTTTTATTTTTATTTTATGGGCTCTTGTTTTGTTTTGTTTACAATTATCAGTGCCTGCTCCAGGTTCTCCAGAGAGCTTTTTTTCCTGAAGCAGGTGCATTTTCAGCTCATGTAATGGATTTAGAGATATTTGGCCATAAATAGATAGTGTTAAATGCTGCTGTAAAAATGAGATAAATGTTTATTACACAAAAGGTTAATAAAAAATCCACTTGGGACACTCTAGAAAAGAATTAATCCCTTTAAGCTTGTATTGAACCAGTGACAGTTGGGCAAGATTCACAAGCAAATTGCATCCCTAAAACATCTTAAAAGCAGAAAAAATCCCAGACTGCACACCACAGTAAATGGAGGGAAGGAATTCATGAGATAGGTACCATTTATTATCTAATTTAAGCACTTAGTAGCACATCTGTTTACAAATAACCACTTTCAGCATTAGATAAGTCCCATGTCAGGCTACTGTTCCTTCCCAACTTTATTATCAAACACTATGATTTTAGCAGGGTAACACAGAAAATTTCATCTGAAAAACAATGAGCTGTAAAACAGTCAGCAATCCCAAATATCAGCAGGAAGAGGAAGCAGCACTTGCCAGGCACAAGATACTTCATGTATATACAATATTTTCCCTGAATTTCATAAGTTCTTGTACCTAGCTCTAATGGACTAAATGCATTTGACTTTTTACTCCCCTTACATCTTGCTGCTGAATACAGAAATGACATGTAGTAGCCTAGATGGAAAAATAATTTCATTTCATAGGAGTATAGGAGTACAGGTGATACTATAACCATCATCCCTGACAGCTGCCCATGACAAAGTGAATCTAACATGATCTCTTTACACAACACACAGGCCTTCAATACAAACTGCTCCACACAGGCACCTTTTCTAGTTCCCCTGGGGGCAGACAGAACTTACACTCTCCCAAAATCAATATCCTTGTGGCTTCCCAAGGTTTTCAAGTATTCTCTTCCCTTATTTCCATTCATACCTCACTTCTGCTAGTTGTAAGTCTGCTTTTCCTGATCGATAGAAGGGATAGCAAAACCTCTCTATTTGTCCTAGTGGTGATTAGTGGAAATAAGAATAATTTGGCCCTCTAAGTCTTAAACAACCTTGCTGTCATCCCCCCCTTCTGGCTGCCTGCTAGAATGAGACAATAAATCCAAGTTTGCTTCCCCCAAGGAATCCAGCAACTACCAGAGATGGTGGATTTGAGATAGCTAAGAGCAGTAGATTATGCACCATTTGGCAGTCAATACTCTCATACATTCAGCTTTTATTCTCCTTATTTGTCCATCTTCAAGGAAGGATGAAAAGCATATAATGTTTTGCATTTATCTACATGACTACTTGAGACAAACACTGGAAATTAACCTGAGTTAAAAGGTGCTGAGATCTGAACCTCCCAAGAGCTGCAAATGTACCTCTGACAGTGGTGAATTGCACATCTCAACAACTGAAAACATCAGGACTCAACAAGAGATATTTAAGCCACAAATTTCATCCAGGTTTTCAAACTCTGGATGGAAGGACCAGCCTGGTATGCATCTTCAATGCACTTTAGCAAAAAAAGAGCTGCATAATATCAAAACATGAGCTTCAGCACTAAAATAGTGTGCGTGGTGTGAACTAATGAGTTGTGAAAGACCTTTTGCCAGAAACTACAACCTACTTCTTCATCTGACTCCAGAGTTGAAATTACTGGCTGCACAAAACAGTTGCATTTAGTTTTTTAGAAGGCTGGCGTAGGATATAGGGATTGCAGGCTCAAAATTCTTAGTAAGTCCTACAGTCTTTGGCACATCTTTAGTTGTGCTTTCATTTCCAATTGCTTCCATCTCCTTGTAAAGGCATGAAAAAAAATAACCCTCTGAGGCTGTCAGGGTCTGACAATGAAAATGTTTGAACGAAACTGATGCAAAATTTGGCTGTTTGCTGTTGCTTCTTTTTCAGGTCACTGTATTCAAGTACTGTTTTTTTTTTTCTCGAAAGAGTCGTGCAATTATTTTATGCTGTCTTTCCTCTTCTATTTATTGCCCCTGGTACTTTTCCCAACAGAAAAAAAACCCTGCAACTTTATCCTCCCAACCACTAAAACCCTGGAAGATATTTTTTACTTTTACAAAATACTTTGAGATATAACCATTCCTTTGGGAGCATCTTGGGTAGTGTGCAATGAAATTCTGAAACTCCAGTTTATTTTATTATTTTATTTTTTATTTTTATATTTTTATTTATGATGCTGTTTGCTAGAAATATATCCTGAAGTTAATGAAGTATCACTGCACATCAGAAGTTTAATCCAGATCCTTCAATCCCCCCAAACTTTGTGATATTTTAAGCTAGAGCAGAGCTTCAATTAACCCTGCCTTTACGTATCCCCAGGTTGGAGTCCTAGGCTGATGAAATAGCCTAACTCCATCCTGAGATTGACAAGTTATTAATTAGGACAGCAGGCCTGTCACAACCTCTAAGCCTCACCAGCACTTCCACTGGCTCCTTGGAGAGATGTATTGTCACCTACTATTGGGATTAAGCTTCTCACTTCCAAAATATAAGCCTCAGTCACAGTACTGGATTGAAAATGACTCTATTAGTATTTTTGCAGCCTGTTGGCCTGTATCTCTTCTAGCCTGGATTTAAGGATGAAGTCTCAGATCATTGAAATCAATGGGAGTTTTGCCACTGACTTGACTGGGGCCAGAATTTTACTCTGCATTTTTTACAGGGAATCCTGAGAGAAAGAATTTAATTAACCAAGTAGATTATCAAGTGCAGTGGAACAAACACAGCCTTGAAATATCCTCAGTTGTGTTAATAATGGAGATGGTGACTCAGATAATGCAGGGCAGGATCTGCTCTACAGAATCTTGCTATGGTGGCTGAGAAAGCAGCAACCATTGCCATAAATTCTGAAACTAATAATGAATTATTGTTGTAGGATAATGTTCAAAGTACTTGGAAAAAACCCTTGAATTAACAATACTGTTGAACACCAACAAAATAAAGGGAAGCTTTTACAAGGGATGATTGAAGGATTCTTGGGACTCCCTGTAAATTGAACACCTGCCTTGACACAAAGGCAAGGTGAGAATATACAGATTTGGAATCAGCAAGAACTGTATGTTTTCCTATTACTGTTTCCATTGTGTTTATTATTCTCTAAAGAGGCCATACACATACAATAATGGCAATCAGATGCAGCTGAGTTTTTTAAAAGAGTTTTCAGTTGCATTTTTACCTTCCACCAGTTTCAGCAGAGAGCAATGTGTGTGTATATATAGTGTGAAGACAAAAAAAATCACAAACAAACAAACAGTTTTACAGGAAAATGTGCATGCTAGGGTTTTGCTCAGAGTGTTGTATCCCATTTGAAATGTTCACATTTACTACCAGGTACCCTGAAGAATAGCCACAGTGCTAAAACATGAGGGCTTTTGCAGCTCTACTGGTTTAGAGACAGCTGCTTTTGTTGGATTAGATTCACAAGAAAAGCTCTAGCCAACGCCATGTAGGTCACCATGTGGGGTTCTAGCACTTGCCACACTGCAAAAACATTATTTAAGACCAAATTTTGTGAAGGAGCCAAAGGCCCTCTGTAGCATCTGGGTGTGCTGGTTTCTAGTTCATTGCTCAGAGAAAAATACATGGTTTCAAGACAGAAAACGGAAAGGGATTAATAGAGGGATTTTTGTACAATGCAAATCAATGCCCGGTCTCGGATTTGAGTCCCCTATGCGTTTATCAAAGCCATCAATGTACAGCTTAATAGTCACTGCTTTTAAAACATCCACAGGCCTGTAGACATCATGTAGAATTAGTACAAGTATAGTATGTAGAAAAGCAACACCACTAAGAATGTGTATCTAATTGCACCCCAGTCTGGGTAATACCAATTTCCACAGTAAAGCTATAGTCAGCCATAACAATTAAAAAAAAAATCCTACCTTTTCCTTCTTACCCTTTCTAGTCAGCCTTTCTCAAAGCACCTCCAAATGAATACTACATAAATGCTAGGTTTAAGAAATGACTTAGTTGTCTTAGATTAAGTTTCTAGTGAGCAAGAATCAACACTGCAGATTTATGCACTAGCAATGTAACACATACTGGGCTATCACACCTATTAACTGGATCCCTAGGACTGCTCCAGTATAGAGACTACACAGAAGCACATTCCTATTCTTGGGAGAGTTCAAGTCTAGGTCATTTTGGCAATGGGCACAAAGGAAAAGTAGGGCTGTTCCTGGCTGTGCTGGAAAAATAAAAGTCCAGCTTCAGCCAGTTTGGGACCATGAGAAGGGCAAGGCTCTCCTCCAAACTTTAACACTTTGTTCTTTACACAGCTATACGTGTTAGATGTTAACTAGAACAATCTAAATAAGGAATCATACCAAAACCTGGAATACACACAATTCTGACTAAATTTAGGAAAACACATAAAAACTGACTGACGACCAACAGCCAGCACTGTAACATTCACAAAGAACTGAGGAAGCACTCAAAGGAGAATATTTCCTAAGAGCCATGTAAGATATTCCTATCATTATTTTTCTAAAAATTTCCTGTAAAACCTTACTTTAAAAGCATAAACAGTTATCTTTTCCCACTTTCCCCATCTGCAGTTCCTCCTCTGCCAAGAACATCCCACCAAGCTCTCCCTTGTCATGCACCACCAGAAGCAAAAGCTGCTCTGCCACCAAGGTGAGGCCCTCAGAAACACCTGAGTACATCCCTGGGGTTTAAAAAGATTCAGTGGGGTATGATCAGGCTCACCTGGCCCTGCCTTCCGGATGTTTACACTTAATAATGCTGCCTACAAAAGACTGAGCTGGAAATGGCTTTCAGGTGAAGAAACTAATCAAATGCAAAGACCCAGGTTGTCCCCATAAGCATGAAATGGCAAAATGCCTTTTTTTTTTTTTTTTAACAGAGTCATTTTCTAGGATGGATTTATATCCTGCAGTGTTCACAAGGCCTGTGTTTTCACAGCATTTGAGGCAAACAAAATGCTCTTGATGAAATACCAGCTCTTACTGTATGCAGAATATGGCATTAAATTTATAGAGCAAGGGAAGAAGTGGTTTACTTGCCTGGAGGGGAATTGAGAAGTGACAGTAGGCACTTAACAGCAAGTTCCAATTACAGCATTTAAATATAATTGCATACTCTGTTAAGCTGTGTAAGGGTGGCATCATTTTAATATGATTGTCACAGATTCTTTCTAATATTATGAGTGATGTAAGTGAAGCTGAGCCTACAGAAAAAGTTCAGTTTCAGGTCTTAATGCACACTCTAATTCTGTCTGTCAATTATGCTACAGAGGAGTTCAAATAAAGGTCTGGGGATCTAGAGGATGTAGCTACCTTTATTAAAGTACTTCTATTGTAAATACATGTATGGGTCAGGAGACAGTTATCATTTGGTCTTGTTATTTTTTATGAGCCTACTACTATTAGAATAGACTCTTGTGTATAATCATTTAGATGTGTCATGGAATCTTATTTCAAATGGAAATCGTGAAGTAAAATAACAAAAATTACAGCTTGACCTCTGCAAAACTTTTCATCTAGCCACTCCTATTTGTGCATTATATATAGTATTACAGGACACAATTATAACCCAAGGATCCAAAAATGCTTTTAATATCCTTTATAAATTCACAACTTTTAATTATATAATGGAAATTTAAGCACAGAGACTGGATATTGATGTCTAGTAGGTAAACTTCAAATCCTAAAATAGGCATTACTCTTCTGGCAATGGTAAAAATGTGTCAGACTGTTTCTTCTGGTGTAAAAACCACATGAAGGTGTTTCCTGCCTCCTTGCTCCCCCACATCAAAGTCTGCATTGGCATTTACTGCCTCCACGGTTGTGCTTTAGGAACTGATCGTATGGCTGTACTTCAAACTTGATCAGAATTTATACAAGTTGAAAAATGTCTGCTTTTAGAGGGGGAATTTTTTGTCCAAACCAGTTCACTGGTCTGATTTAGAAAGCACAATTGCATCAACAAAAGTATTGCAGCTCAGGGGCTGAAATCAACATTGTATAACAAGCTTCCCAACATATTTTCTACTACTGGAGAGTATTTAAAATATCTCTATTCAAGCACAAATTTCCAGTCCTACACCTCACCAAATGCTGTAAATGTAATGGAGGCAGTACATATACACAGAATTTATAAAAATGCGGCCACCTTCTTGGAAGAATCAATTTTTATTGTAGTGATGATCATTATCAACCGACAGAATAAAACAGGAGGATAGCTCCTTGAAACAGAAAGCAGAGAGTGGAATTACAAGGCAATAATTATTAAAACTTGCTTATCTTTGTACAAATCATCACTAGATCCTTCAACAAGTTTATGTCTCATATTAAAATATCACTGCCACCAACAAAACTATCCCCGAGCACCATGCTGGCACTTGGGTTGCTGTAATCGTGCAGGAAGGGTGCCACTTACTGAATCACTGGATTTTCCTTGGCGGTTTCCCATCCAACACTACAGGGCTTGGCTGTGTTTAACTCCCAAGATCAGGTAGGATCTCAGCCAACATTGCATGGCCACATATTTTCTTAACCTTCCGACCAGCTGCCATGCTAAAAGCACAAGCTGCAAATGTCCAGCTACATAATTCCTTAAATTTGGGATGGTCTCTTCTAACATTTTATTGCCCCAGTCTCTACTCAGTTACCTTTATTTATCTGTCACTCTATTTTCTCTATGGTAATTTATGGTAGCAGGATAATTTTTAAACAGGTTTTCTTTCACAGAAAGAACCAAATAATATCAAAATATGGAGTTTCTCCTAAAATGACCTTTGCTGAAACAATGGCTATCCCGGGGGCTTATGAGAAAAGACCCAAAAAAAGAGATGTACATTTTGGAAATCAGTGAAGCAAGTGAGTGATTGTCCTACAAGCCCTTGGACAACACTGCACAGAGCTACCATATGCTTCCTAGTGCTCCCCTAACTGCCAGCTGTCTCCACCTTACTCCTTCCAAATGGCAGAGGGGGCAGCCGAATTGCCAAAATTGATGTTTTGACCTGCAGTTACAGGCAAAGAACAAGCTTGGGGTCGGTTTGATAAGAACATAAGCTACGTGTAAGTAGAGCAAGGACAAAAAAAGGTGATAACGTTCCACTGCTGTCACACGAGGGTAACTGAGGAAAAATAACAACACAGAGGCATTTCTGCTAAACTAGGGGGAGATGAAAACAAAGCCCAGATTCTGAGCAGCATTTTACATCCATTTTTCCCTTCATTTGGAGAAGAGGCAAATGTTATACAAAGTGCCAGGCAACAGAAAATTGGATCCACTGCCCTTTGAATTAATGTGATCTGAATGCAGATAAGCCTAAAACAAATGAGTTGTCAAAAAATGTGCAGGCTGGGAAATCTATTACAATCACCATATCATAATCTCCTTTCTCAGAATGACCCAATTTGCTTTCTTCTGTCTCTTATCCTCCCTTCCACTGTTTCTGGCCACATTGATGGAGAACCATCACAATAAGTCAGTTTGGGCTCTGACACACTGGGCCTTGTTTCTAAAGATTGGTGTTTCGAAATACAGAATGGTCTGAGGTGGAAGGGACCTTAAAGATCATCCAGTTCCAATCTCCCTACCACAGGCAGAGATGCCAGGCACTAGATCTGATTGCTCCAAGACCCATCTAACCCAGCTTTGGACATTTCCAGGAATGGGGCAGCCACAGTTGCCTCTCCTGGGCAACAGGAGAGTTGAGTGAGTGGCCTCCAGCAGACAGAAAAATAATTTTAATGATTATTTTTCCAATGAGTTGTTATGGTGGTGTATCTGGTGAATTTTTACTATGACAGATGGAATTCTAAAGCTTTCTTCTTATGAAACAGTAAATTGGACAGGTTGTGACTGCCTGATTTGACTTACTCTCTAAGGTATGCATCACATGGAAGATATAACAAATAAAAGCACATAAAAACACATAATAGGCAGGTGTGAAATAGAATGTAGGAACACATCCTTATCTCAGTCATAAAAGGAAAGTTTGGAAGAAATGCTAATAAACTGTTAAAAGCCTTTAATTAAGTGTGGCCCTAATAAATAGTGTGCTCCTTGGATGTGTGAACTTAAGAGATAAAAAAAACCTCAAAATCTCTTAGGAATTTTGCCCCAGGGCACCTGGAGACACTGAACATACCACAGGTTCTAGGAAAGGCAAAAGACAGTGCAATCACTTTGTCAGTCTTCATTGCCCCAATACCTTCCTGAAGGTTTCATGACCTGCAGAACAGAGTGCCAGGATTCACATGCGACAGCCAGGCTGTTGACCAAGCAGGCAAAACCAGACAGGAAAATGTGAAAAAATGCTTAATTTACTTTAACTACCTTTTCTACAGAAGCAGGACCTGCAGAATGAGGCTCCTGAAGACATGAGTTTTAGGGGGCACATGCTATCTCGCTTCATTGTGGCCTTTAAATATTTTGTTAACATAGCCTAAAGACAGCTAAGCTTCTCCAGGTTGTGTAAAAATCAGTATTTAGAAGAGCTGACCCACGGAATGAACCCGTGCATACTCTAAGGAAGCATTTATCACAAAGCTGACAGTATTAGACCTCAGAGAATCCTCAGAGAATTACTCCTACCTAGCAATCCAAAAACCTCAGTTTGACCCTGCATCCAAAGACTTACACTAAGACATAAATTCCCAGAGAAGCCCAGGCTTCATTAGTCCTAATTCTCATGGAATAGGTTGTTTCAAATCTCTGCTCTTGAGGCTTCCCTATGCAGTTCTTGCTGGATCTCACAAACTTCAAGGGGCTGTTCAGCAGTCATAGATCATAGTGGCACCAGGTAAATGTCTTCAGCCCCAGAAGTGAAGGATATTCAGCAGGATTGCTGAACTGACTTGTCACCAAACAGAAATTTTCTCCACTCTAGACTTTCTTTGCATTGCCAGGTTGAACTGACTCTATGCTTGGTGATTTGCTCTTGTAACCTCCAGAATGCTCTGCACTTCCAGGAGCTCCTTGGTACAGAACAATACAAACAGCAAATCAAGCTCAAGTAAATGAGATGGTGCTCCCTGTGCATGTACTGAACACAGACACACAGAAACTCATTATTGAACCTCCCTCTCACGTCCATATGTTGTTGCATTTCCCTAATGATTCTTCCACTGTGCCAGTGTCTCCTCCTGAACAGGAGATGCACAACAGCTGGTGAAACAGGACAAAGTCAGGGGAGAGCAGCTATTAGAGGAGTTAACTGGTGACGCCTGGACACCACTAGGAGACATTTTCCATGTCACTGTGCATTCAGCATGGAATCTGTGTCATCACATGGTGCAGCAGCCTTGGCAAATCTGTTCCAAAGCTGAGTCTGCTGGCACTTTGCAACTACCATCATCCCTGCTGTCGTTGCTCTTTGGCTGCCTCACTGCAAATGGTGTTCTCCTGTCACCTCTGCTGCCACAGAGACAGACAGGGCTCAGTTTAGATCTAGCCTACCTACGTAGTCTGTCACCAGGCTGAATGGGAATACTCTGGGTTCCTTTTAGATGATATTTGTCCATAAGAGACAGCCTAAAAAGCAGGGGTGTCATTATTTTCTGCTTTTATCCAGGAATAGGGGAGGAATTCCTGATTTTCCACAGGCATAAATGTATTCAAGTCTGCTCAATTCAGATGTTATTTTTTCAGTGAAGATCATGCAACAGATAAAAAGTCCATGAACTTCAGGCATTACACCTGAATTCTTTAAAGGGACAGCAGACATTGTTGGAAACCGGAGTTTGGCTTGTGTGTAAATCAGCACGGGAGTGGGCAATAAACTATATTGGTGGTTAAATACTTTTGTGTCTGTCAGAGGCAGTTCCTTCTACATAAAACTGTATTCACTGTGGATTTGCAGTTATAAAAGTGGAAAGGCATGAGGACAGAGCAGCTCCCGGTTCATTTGTCAAATGTTGGGCGCTATCATGCTGTACTGGACAAACTTGTTTTCCCTGCTGTGCAAATCTTTTTTCACCCTTTTCATATATCCAAATAAGCTGTTCATTATTTTATCGTTTTTGAGGGATTCTTCAAAACAGTTACTCCATTTCTGCACTTTGTACAGAAAGTAGGATATTACTTATCTTTCCATTCTGCTGCTCTCATTTACCGTGGAGAGAACACATTTGTTGTTCACTGACCCTTCTGGATTGCAGGAACAAATGTTAAAGGGATTTGCTCTATATCCACCCTATGGGAGTCCTGCTCAGTGTGACTAATTCCCTGTGCTAACACGTAATTAAACATACCTTGAGGATTTTTGCTTGGTTTTTCGTTTTTTGTTTGGGTTTTTTTCCCCCTGAATGTGCATGCAGCCGAATCTTTGAGCAAATTTTATGGAGGTTGAATTCCCATCTTAGAAAGAAATTGGTTTGAACATTCTGGCTGACAGCAACGGGCTACTTCATATAGCCAGTACAATGACACAGGTCTACAAGCTTTTTGGGAAAAGAAAATTTAAAAGTTGGATTCATTATCCATATGCCACATTATTGTGCTAGGACCAGCAGATATCAACTGCTCACCCAGGTAGATTCAGAGAACTGCTGGCTTGCAACATCTTTTGTTTCTTCTGCCAGCTCCAAAATAAAATATCTGTACAACCTCTACTTCTTTCAGGAGATTCCCTGTCTCCGAAAGATTTTGGTAGTTCTTTCATTAAGCTGCTATTCAATAGCATGATATTTTTTTACCAAAAACCAAAAAAGTTCAATCTTCTGATGTAGAAAATGAAATTCTAGTCTTTAAGTATTCTTATTATTTAGAAACCCATGATTTCTGTGCCCAGCTCTGTCCTGTACAACTGAACAAGCTCTCAGTTCAATTTTTTCTGGCTTTGATATATTTTTATGCCACTTACCTATGTATTTTACTCCCTTCTTGCTCCTAGCTTCTGTATTGTGAGAGTGAACCTGTGGCATTTAGGGATAATGCAATTTTTTTCTTTTGGATACCTGCCCCACAGCAGAGGGACCAAAGGGACCAAATTCTTTTTTTCTAGTTGTCCCACGTAAACCAGATACACAAAATATATAGACACATATAAGCCTCTCTAAACATTCCTATAGACAAAACCTCAGCTGGTGTTGGCTAAAAAACTCCCCTCCAGCATTTACTTCTCATGCAACCAGAAGACTTTCCTGATACCAAAACCAAGTAATTTTCATCTAGCATTTTTGGACTAACCTAATCAACATGATGTGACCATCTATTTTAAAGTCTACAAGAGGACAATTAGACCAGTGCAGTACGACTTGGAGCAATTTTTACTCTAAACTTTACCAGACATTGTCTGCTTTAGTTTATCTTTATGGCTGGTTCCGTAGCTTCTGGCAAGGCAAGTATTTAAAAAATGAACATATGTTGCATAAAATGACAATGCATGTAAATTAATTATTTGACTCTGACATACATTTCTAGCGTAGCCTCTTCCTGAAGAGAAATCTCTATTGCTCGTGATTTTGATCATGTCCTGTGAAGTCTGTGAGGCCAGTCTGTTAGAATGCAGCTGCATCTCACAAGTCAGTCATTACCTGTAAATGCAGGTGAGCATCCTATATGAAGCAAAGGACTTTCAAATAATTGATCTAATGAGGATGGGGAATATGGTAGTAATTACTGCTTTGGGAGTAGCTGTTAGGGTGGATAAGCTCCTTCTGTGGATTATAGAATGTCTGATTTCTGGATTTGAGTTACATACAGTGCAGGTGCTATTTACTCATCTGCCTTGTAGATGAGTAGTAGATAAGTTTTTTTTACATAATGTCAAGTAAATACAAAGCATTGTGGTTAATAGCTTGAAGAATGCTAATAATAATCATGCTTTTTGCTTACTACTCCCCAAATAACCCTCCTGACTAGATTTCTGTTCTTAAAAACTGAAACGGCATGAGAGAAAACAGAATCAGAACTGCCTGAAATGTCAAATCTTAGGAGCACAGCTTGGAGCGCAGACAGATGGACCTAGCAAAAAGCAACTGCATATAAAAGTGCTATAATCCGTTGGAGCAGCATGTTAGTCGAGAACAATCAGATTCAAAATTGTTCCTCTGAAATTTTCTCGCTGGCAACCAAACATTGTGACTTTTGTCATCGTGCTACGAGGATGAATCAGATGGGTGACAAGAGCCAGGGACTGGAGAGAAAGCAGCAGATGTGAAGACAGAAAAGTGAAGCCAGCACAAAATGCCGCTATCGTTTTCGAGGGGAGGTAGTGATTATGGCATTAATCAACATTCCATAATCAATGGCAAAAACCCCGAGGAGTGCCAATATCTATTCATCTTTATTTATGCATATGCCAATCCTTCTTTATAATGTTGTCCCTGGGAGTAGTTTCTAGGTTATAAAGATTGTTGCCATGAAAAGAGATAATTGTAGTTCATGACCTGGAGGCCAAGGTAGTGCATAATGACGCTATTGTGCTCTGGGATGTACAGGGAGCTCTAGAATGAGAGTGGAATGTAACCAAATACAGCATTCCAGCAGAAAGTCAACAATTTAAACAGAGCATTTTAAACAGAAAATCCTAGCTGTGCTATTAGAAATATGCTTTTGCCAGGGTGTAATTACACAGAAAACCAAATTATATCACAAAAGTGATAGCATTCCTGACATCAACAGCCAAAAAAGTACTTTACCCCAGGAACTCACCAGACCTGTGAACAATGGGAAGTTGTGTTGGAGGGCTGTTCGCCTGGGATGGAATCCTACCTTTAAATGCATAATTCTTAACTCCTTCCTTGCCTCTTGAACAATGCTTTCTCTCTTGCTCACCCCATAATTACATCCAATATCTGACATATTTGAGACTGAGAAGTATTTCCCTGTATATTACTAAAATGTCCAGGTTATAAGCCTTAAAATTATGTGAGAAAGTGTCTAGCTTAGCAACCTTTAAACCTGCTATTTCCAGGAGGCTTCAGCTCAGCACTCTGGATAAGGAGGCCTCAGGGATGCTGAGTTTTGGCAAGGACTGTACTAAAATCCTACAGCAATTCTGACTTCTACTCTTTACTGGTTGCAATCTCATTTTCTATTTTCAGCATAATTTTAGTAGAACATCAGAGTGCCTTTTCTTATGCTCAGACATACAGATAATAAGTTGCATCACACCAAGTTGGAAGATGACATGATTTTTGGAAAGACTTGAGTGTTAAAAGTTTATGAGAAGTTTGATTTAAAACTATAGCCTACACCATGTTCCCTAAGGAAAAAGACAAGGCTCCTTTAAAGCTTGGAAATGATGCTCCATTTGCATTGCATGGATCTGAATATACTGGATTAAGTTGCTTTATGTGATGTTATGTGACTGAACGTAACCAAGTATAACCATATGGTCCATAAAGTAACTTGTGAAATAGACTTGCCTTACCCTGGGAATAGATGTTGCTCATTTACGATCCCCAAAATATTCTGTGTCTGAATTGCTTGCAAGTAGTATGAGGGAGCTGGGCTGTGTTTTGAGGCTGGTGCAGCAGCCAGACAGAATCCTGACACCAGCTCAGCTATAAAATGTACTTGTAGGTCAAAGCTGCAGAACAATCTGTATCGCGCTGGTTGCTGTCGTTAGCGTTTCCCAGTGCAGATCTGTTCAATATATTAAAATGCTAAATTACTGATCCTGGTTATGTTAAACTGAAGGCTGTAAAGCCTATCACATTTTTCTGGTTAGTTCTCCAAGGAAAAGAAAAATCTTGGAAGAGAGTTCTCATACACATCTACCTTAAGGATAAAATGATCTGTTCGAAGTCATCCCAATTCATTCCTCTGTAGCTGTAATCCCTGTCTGCTACCTTTGACAAGTAATTTTTTCCCATTCTTTTGGTGTGCAGTTTAATCACATAAAACTACACGAACAGTTCTCAAATATTTCAAATACACACTTTTTCTGGTCTTCCTTACGTAATAATGACTTTCAAATCCTAGAAGATTTCCTGACAGACCTTGAAAAACTCTATTTGCATTTCCAGGTTGGTCACTTATGGTAGCACTTGGATGCTATGGAGTCACTGGATGTTACTAAGACGGACAATAACTATAAAGTTAAAACTCAGACCACAGTTACTTCAATATCCTGGATTAATCTGAATTCAGAGCCTGGGACTAGGCTGTGACAAAAAAGTACAGAATTTAAATGAGAGTTCCCCAGGACAAAGAACAATTCGATCCAGAATTTTTGTCTAAACCTTTAATATCTACTTTTTTTTTTTCACTTCAAAGAATGGCTGGGTGTAGCTGAATACTAGAAACCTGTTCCTGTGAGAACAGAACTGGAGCTGTGGAGACTCAGCTGACTTTCTTTTCTTTGTTCTTCATCGTCAATAACACCCATGGAATTCATATTTTAAAGTAAATAAAAGGTGAGAGAAGAAGGAATAAATAATGTGATCACTAGATTAATCTAATAATCTTATGGTAATACTGGCAATAGCAATTGTTGTTTTAAAGCACAATGAACGGCACTTTTTGATTAAAACTGCATGAAAAAAATGCATGCTCTGCTTCTTAAATATCTTCATGAAAATAGTTTTACTAACAGATACATCCTTTCCCAGTTGCCTATGAACTGAGTAATACTAGCTAGAAACATGTAGCTAGGTGAGTAAATCAAAAGGAGACACTACTGATGAATGTCCAGAGGCAGTTCTGTATATTACATGTTGCAACCTTATAATTAAAAAGTGAAGTCTAAATTCAAATATTGCATCAACTACCTGTTGCCTTTATTAGATTAGTACTTCCTTATTACTTTTTAGATTTTTTGGGAGGCATCCATAAATATCTAAACCCCTGCTAAGAATATAAATCTGGAGGTGACGAACTCTATTTCATTACAGAGATTTATGCCTTTAACAAGAAAAGAGAATATTTGATATTAATAATAAAGATCTTCACAGATTTCCTAGGGAGTTACTTGGCTATATCATCCTGTGCAGTTACTCTATTCATACCCAATTTCAAGTGCTTTTTGAAGACTGATAATTCATCTTTTCTATTTTGTTAAATAAGACATTTCAGAAGTCACAGAACATCTCTCTCTGTGCATGTGTGTCTGCATGTGAATGTGCATGTACACGCAGGGAAGTTTCTCCCCACTTTGGACTCAGAGACACACCAATCCACACACAACTGTTTTCTCAATTTTTTTTCCCAGAGTGTTTCCACAGATGTCTGCGGTAGATGTATCAAGCCCTATTCATGAATTCTGGATGAAAAAAGATACAGATATTGGCTTCCCCACTGCTCAAGAAACTAATTTTTGAGACGTATTTCACCTCCAGAGTAGCTGAGTGCCTGCACTATTTAGACTTAAATTATAGTGATGGGAACTAAATGTAATTGTCTTACCAGATATTGAATTCTTTCCACATCTGGCATTAACATGAAGTGATGAAATAGGCAGGAAAAGAGGAATTAGAGGTAAAGAAAGGTAGGAATGGATATTCATTCCTAAAATTATTCACCAAAGCTCTGAGTGCTATGTCATTTTCACAGTATTTCCACTGTCCTTCAGACCCTTCTAAAATGTCATTTGAGCAGGTGGCCGAAAAGAAAGCAAGCAAACTCATGAACAACTAAAAGAAAATTTGGTTTCATTATTTCATATCTAAAAGTCCAAAACTAAGACACTAAATGTAGGGGGGAAATGGAAATGAAGTTTTTTTGACCTTTGTCCTTTGGACACCAGCTAGATCTTTTTTCCCCGCTGTGACTGATAAGCATAGCGGAAAGGGAATGTAGCCAGGCCAAGCATGTCCAAATTCTTCATTTCCAAGCCTTCTGTTTCCTTCTGAGAAAGGGAGTAACCTCTGCATATTACATTATTAAGCTGCAACTAACAAAAATAGTGTCTCCTTCCTGTCACACTTTACAGCAGACCAAGGACATGCAAATCATGAGACTATAGATTTATTTTACCTTATTTCATTAAATATGTATCTGTGAGGGAAACAAGCACAGCCAGGCTTATTCCCTTAGAACAATTTCGTAAATTGCACATGTTCTGAACAGACTTTTAGACACAGACTAAACATCCATCACTCTTTCCTTAGATATTTTCCTCAGGTCCTTAGTTTTATTTTCCTCTTCCCTCTGGGTTATAAAAAGTCGAGCCATTTCCTCCATAAAATAATCATCTTCCTAAAATAAGAAAATAGATACTTCTGACAACTGTATATCATTATGGTATTCAAGCTACATAAAATAATCCCAACATCTGTTTCTCTGTCAGTTTTCCAAACCCCAACCTACTAATAATATGCTAGACGGATGGCAAAACCAACTATCACGCTATCTGGATCCTTCTGATTAAATAAATGCAATGTGGATGTGTGGCAGCTTTTGTGACAACACTAAAATGTATGGAAAAAAATAGATGCAAAAAATCATGACAAAAAAAAGGAGCATATGCCACTGATAAGCAAACATCAAAAGTAAACTCCAGAAAAATAATTTAAAGACCTGTCATTTATCAGAACAAATTTGACCCATTCTGTTTTAACAGTTATATCACTTACAAAAGGGTTTCTTGCAGGTTTTGAAATCATGGCTGATCAGAAAGTTCTTTTTTTTTAATGAGTGTGTCTAATGCTCAGAAAGATGTTCTCTTGATTGACCTTAACATTTCACCCTGGCACTGCCATCATGGGACTGCTTCTTATCAGTGGGAATCATTTCAGTGTTAGGAATTCTGCAGTGAAGTCTTTTGTCATCTAGTCATGCTAAGGATGTTCTATTGCATATAACTGTGATCTTGGTTAATGTTTAGGACACAATAGATGGATTTGGTAAAATATTTTCCCTGTGTTGGAGCCACAGATGCGGCAAGGGACAAAAAGAGGCTGTCATGACATCCATTTCTATGCCAGACCTGAAAAGACCTTTTTTCTGCTCAGAACATGTGATTAATGACTGTAAATACCCATCTATGAATGGCAAACTGAACCAAGTTTGAGATCCTGCTACTTAAAAATCTCATCTCCAGAAACACAGAAGAACAGAACAAGTAGACAAGAAGGCAGTGATAACCTTCTCCCAAGTTCTGATAAGCTGCATTGTATGAATTTCCAGAGCTAGAGATGGTGTTCACATCTTTGCATTGAAGAGCCCTTGCTGCACTTTGATTCTCTCAGTTTGAATACTCAAGCTTTGGAGTGGCCTTCTTGTGGTTTTTGCAGCTGTCTGGGCGCTGCAACTTGGAAGAATTCATGTTGCTATCTCTCCATCTTTTTTGTGCTTTTTAATTTGAAAAGAGAAAGTGCAGCTGCCTCATTCCTCTTCATCGACTCTGCACCTAACTTTCAACTAATTTTGATTGCACGTTCCCCTATGACCCTAATACCTCCCTTTGTCTGTAACTGGCTTTATGAATGAAGGCACGGTGATTAAATTACAGTGATGACATGCCTGCATTGACTTCTCTGCTATGCATTGTGGTATATGACAGGGTTTGTTGTGTAAAGTCTCTCAGGCTATTAGTTGTCTGAAATAATTTTGCAAGAAAAGGTTTAGTTTTTAATGATAGCATTCTAAGTATCAAAATGGAGCTGAGAATGGAAAAAAAACGGAATGAAGTAGAAAACTTATGATAGAACACCTTCTAATTACAATAATGCACTCCAGGGCTCAAATTATCAAATGATAATTTACACCTAGGTGATTTGACAGCACTCGGCCTTTGGCCTTCTGCCTAACAACACAATAGGCGTAAATCATTACCAAGCGATTCACACCCTGTCATGTCTTATTGCTTAATTAATTTGTCTAAAAGGCTTTCCATGAGAACTTAGAGCAAATGCCTTTGTTGTACATCTTTTAGTATGGGGGTCAGTACCTGCCCTCTCTGTCACTCTCAGCTCTCATTTCAGCCTGCTGTAGTTTAACAGCAAATTTTTGCTTTTTCCATGCAGTCATTTAAATTGATGTTTGCATTTTTTGCTCTCTTCTTTTAGGGGAGTTCATCGGTTGTTCAGTGGCTACTGTGGACCCATGGATGAAGGTTAAACTCATGCGGAACTTAGGACTGCAAAGAGCCTAGAACTGGTCTTATGGGTCACTGGAACATTGCACTCAAGCAGTTAAAATGTTATTTTTATTAACTTGTCAGTGTATGTTTATTCAAGCAGAAATATCAACCTCATATATAATCTTAGAACAAGTAAAGTATATTGTTGAGGCAGGCAGACATTAAATATTTTTAATATAAATAATGTATAGTATACTCTTGCAATGATCCAATCTGAAGCCCTGGCACTGATCTGGAGAAAAATAAATGTGATGGTACAAAAAAAGGAGTTAAACAAATTTATGGAGAATATAACTACTGATATCCATTAGATAGGATGATCCAGCTGCAGTCTTGAGTCCTTATACTACTGATTGTTGAAAGCCAGAATGCTTTTACAAGGGAAGTGGAATTCCTTCTGATTCCTTTAGTAGGGAGTATGTTAGGTTAGATGAATCAAACATGCAGGAAGGCTTATTTATGTTCTTATAAACAGTGATAAATAGAATTTCCTAAGCAGTCTTTTCTGCTAGAAAAGAAAAAAAATGACAATAAACACTCCATAAGCCTTTGCAATGAAAATAACATAAGTTCTACCCAATCCCCTTCAAATGCTTTCTTTACCAAAATAATTTGCCTGTCCTGAGAAAAAGGGAACAAACAATATGCGACCTGTCCTTGCATCCAGAACAGCCACTGCTGGAAAATATCCAGGATCTGGAATGATGAGCATAGTACAAAACTGACGGTGGGACCATAAACATGGCCTTCGAGGCAAGAGGAAAGCTGGAGATAGGAATTAAATCTTTGAGTAAGTAATGGTCTCTCAAGGACAAGCACTACTGTGGTAAATTTGTCTCCTAATTTCACCTTGCTCTAAATGCTGAGAGTCTTAACAAAAAATATTTCTCCTGTAAATTAAAAAACAACCAACCAACCAACCAACCAAAGAAACACCCAAAAAATCAAGCCACTTTAAGTGAGTGAAATGGCCTTGGCTCAAAAGCTGAAGTCCTTCAGCTGTTCTTGGAGTAGGCACTGTGGCGGAGCCAGGAGGCCACTGATGTGCCTCCAACACTTCTCAGAAGACAAATAATCATGAGCTTGTTTCATGCCTGTTTAAATACTTGGTCTTTCGTGCTTTGACTGTCATCTAGAACTAAAAAAATATTTCATGATAGCTTGGCTTGCTTCAATTTCACTTTACTGACTGTAACCTTTCCACAATGAGATCATGATTTCTCCCAGACGTCTCCTGGCTGAAGACTGAGTAGGCTGGGAAGTGTCCTTAAACTATCTCAAGTCATGGAACACTCACTGTTGGCCAGATGAAGGCTTTTAATGTCTGTGCAGGTGAATGCAGAATCAAATTTCTGTCCAATTAGCGTTTGTATTCTTGGATACATGTGCGATTCTATTTAGAAATTATATTTTGGGAAACCATCAATCTACCTCACACCTCTTCCTTGATTTTTATTGCTATTAATATAAGTAAGAAAGAGGTGATAGGAATGCAAAAAAATAGACACAAGACTTCATTTATCTTCCAAGAATCTTGTTTCTTCTTACTGAATTTTATCTTTGAAAATGAAATTATGTACCTGCAACTTAACACTTGCAAACTACAGATTTACTTCACTTCTTTGACAGCCTGAGAAGGAACATCTGGGAAAACCAAACCATAATATGAGCAGTTGGAAATTTGATTGCAAGAGAATATAAATTCTTCCCTTAAATAAAATTTACAAATTAAGACTATTTTCTGAGGATGTCCGTGTCCCTTACCAAAGGTGCTTTCTTTCTAATTCTTAAAAATGGAACTGTCTCTTAACTCAAATTTCAGATTAAGATGTTCCAAGAGATATTTCCTTTTTTCTTCTTGGTTATGTTAATTTGCCTTGTGTTCATCGCACCTTTCCACTTACCTGAGGTTGAGCTTCCAGATGAGATCATGATTTTATGATTTTATGGCTATTTGTATAATGGTAAAATCAAAATAGTGATCTCAGAATTTGGCTCTCCCAATTTCCAAGTGTCTCTTCCAATTTTCAAGTGTGTTGACTCTAATTATGTAAGGGTGACTGGGACATAGCCTCAGGTGTCTTTCAGCAGATCAAGGCTCACTGTTCTTTGCAGTCTTCTGCTACAGAGCCACATGGAGCAAGAAGACCAGGTAAAATCCCTTCTTGGTTGTGAAGATTTCTTGTTTACCATTTTGACAAATATTTGACTTATTTGGGAACCTCTTATAAGATAGCCAATTACATCAATAGTTTTAGCAACTGTCATCTTAAAATTTTTGTATCTTGTGTGTGGGGTTCCTACAGTACAGGAGAACATGATTTGGAGGTGGCAGATGACTACACTTTTTTAAGAAGCCAGGTAAGCAGGGCATGTATTTTACTACTAAATAACCTTAATAACCTTCCTAAACACTCACCAGCCCAAGTGACCTGCTGTGTTCCAGTGAAGTTGTTTAGCCTCAAGGAGGGCCAGACACTGGAATACATAGAATTGCACAGAACATGTAGACAAGCCCAATAGTGATGATTTCAAAGGCGGTTGTACAGACATCTAACTGTTCCTTTCATTCCTTTTATTTTTAAAAAAGGAATTAATTCAATGTTATTTCATCCCCTACAACTGTTGGAAAATACTCATGAGTTTGGCTATCAAGTTAAAAAGAAACTTTATGGGGACCACCCAGAATCTGTCCTTGGTTATCCAGGGTAACAGAGCTTTAATAAAAGATTTTCTTTTTTCCCTGTTTTTGTCTTAAACTTTCAAAGGGAAGGAGAGCCCTTTTAGCATTTAGGCAGCTGCCCAGACATTAGCTTGCTCTGTCAGGCAGCTTAGCCCACACTCTCTGACTTCCCTTATCTTAATTCCAAACTCTCTAATAGTAACGTTGAGTACTCAAAACCCTAAGCCACTTTTGATCTTTTTATTAAAAAAAAACACAACAGGTCTGGGAGGTTGGATTTTGAAGATGCATCTATCTCCTGTTTGTGATTTACTTGTTCCTGACCTTAAAAAGTGTATTGGAAGGTACCATTAACTGCAGGAATTTGTTTATTTGACTTTTGAAACCCTGGTTCTAGCATGGATCAGCCTCGTTTCTGCTTGCTTCTCAGAATGTTCTGAACATAAAGCAATAAATGCTTTTACCAGCTTTTGCTGGTAAAGGAAGCATCTCTGTTCTTTGCTGACACAGTCTTTAAAACAACAGCAGGGGCAGTGTTCTTTATCTTGTTTCTGAATTCAGATTATCTTTATTTTGCAAGCATTCTGATTAAACCAGAAGAAAAGGGAATTAAAACAAAGAAGCCTACATTGCAGAGTGGAATATGACAATCTATTTAGGGAGACTCTCCTTTGATTTTTATTTGAGAACAAGGCTAAGTTACTTCTTATTAGGCCAAATTTTACTGTCATTACACCTGGCAAGTTAATCAAAGGCAGTATGACTGTAGAACTGCAATTGAATTCCGCAAGAGTGACGTGGCAGAGTCAGAAAGATTAGTTTGTAAATCCTCTGTAAAGACTAACTGCAGGACAGTGAACAAAATAGTTTTAACAGTGGCAAAAGTGGGTGCGATGATTGAGCAGTAACAGGATCTTCATAATTTTTTCAGTTTGGACAGAAATTCTGGATTACAGAGGCACTTTAAGATTCATCAGATCTTTGGAGGTAATTTCCTGCATTATGACCCAGGACACTTAAGAGGTTACAAGGAAGCCTTGCAGACAATTCATGCAGAATGACTCAAATGTGACATGAGAGCTCAGCCTGACCTCAGAATCACAGCCTCTGTCTCTGGTCTCTGTCACCAGGAGTGCCCTAGCTCTGCTCAGTTTTGATTGGGAGATTAATCCAGAAGTTTATGATAAATATTTTTCCTGCTCTTCCACTCTATTCTTTCTCCCTGTAGTTAATAGCATTGTAGAAACAGAAGCAGCAAAGAGTTCATCCGACGCAAATGCTTTACAAGCACCTCTAAATTGTGATCATACCAAATTTGCATGCCTGCCATCTGCACAGAAACCCTGTCTTTGCTCCAGCAAAGCTGACTTGCTGAACTTACAGTCTTTAGATCCGTACAGCTCTACCCCGTTGCATGGTTCTCTGTGCAAACAGGACAGTGGGGACACAGCAGCTGTGTGTGTCCGTCCAAGGGCAGAATGCACTCTTAAGCTTTAATAATAATAATACTTGTGGCAATATGTAACATTTAAATAAGCCTTTTCATCTTCAAAGTCCTCTGCAGGCACACAAATTCACCCAGCATCTCTCTGGTGTGGCTATTATTAGCATAATTTTACCGAAGCTGTCAGGGGACAAAGAAAAACAATGAGATTTGCCCAGGGCAAGTTGTGGGATCACAAGCAGAGAGATTATTGTAAATTGGCATTACCTAGGAACTTCATTTAGAGATCATCAGAAAGACTAACATAGGAATACGTGTTCAAAGAACTACACAGAGTGTGGACACTGTGTGTATGATGTGCTCTTTCCTAAGAATTATGAATATATCCCAGCCATTAACCTAACAGGAGAAAAAGGAGGAAATTTTAACCAGTGAAAGCTATCCAGAATTCTCTTGTTGGCAGTTCAGTGTCGCTCAGTGTATTGTGATGTAGATTCGATTGATTTTTTTTCCAGAGAAGTGCAGCACACTGCAGAGAATGTGAAATATCACCTCCACTGCACACTGATTTAAACCACACAGAGTTAAACTGCAACAATCTAGTGGCTTCTGATCAAGCCACCCTTCTATAAATATATGATCAATCTTTTTCTTTTTTAAGGTATTTCATTTTCATGGGAGTAAATTCCTGTGCAAAAGCTGAAATGCAAAGGAGTATCAAAACTATATTACAGTAGCTGAAATACTAATGCACTTTGTCCTGGACTGTACCTCCCTCAGACACATGACATGGTTTTGATCTAAGCTTTGGGGAATAATGTGGACAAAAAGCCTTTTCAAAAACAGAGAATAAAAATGGTCTTATTTGAAATTTGAGTATAACAGTTGAAAAAAGCACCACCCTCATCTTTATTAGCCTGCTATTCAATCCACATGAAGTGAAGACATTGTAATGCTGCTATTATCACCCCACTGGAAGTGGAGTGGGAATAAATGGAAAGAAACGCATTACACACTGTTCAAGAGACCTGATCCTGAATTGCACTGAGCTTCTTATTCCAAGCCAAGAGTCCTTTTAGCTCTCCTTGACCTCAGTGAGAAATCTGGGCTCCCCAGAGCTAGGGCAGAGTATTCTCTGTTCTTACAATTCTAGGATAGGTGCACCGAAAAATACATTTAAAAGACACAAAATGTATTTGCTCTTTTTTGGTTTGTTTTGTTCTTATGTCTGAACGTAGTAAATCTGGCAATATAAAGGTATGGCAGCTGAACATTACATGAAATATAAAAATCGTGTCTATTTGGTCCAGGATTTGTAAATTGTGTAAGGTTAAGAATATTCTGCAGGAAAAAAACACATTATCCTTCCAGAAGTGGATTTGCATTTGTATTTTCCTATTAAAACATTATATTTTATGGACTCTTCTAAGTTCTTTATATGAATAAATACAGAGTAGGCACAATACACTCAAACAGTATGATACTGACTGGAAAAATACTGTTGGGGAGATTTTCATAAGAAACAACAGCAAATGCTAGAAGTATTATAATCCAGGGTGCTGTTGATTTTTTTCTCTTTTCCTTTATTTATAGGGGACATCTACAAGCACACCACTCACTCTCTAATATTCCTACAGAAACAGCAACCATCTGGGTGCTGGGGTGGGTGCACCGAGCCCTAGGGTGCCTTTAGCCAGTTCACTTGGAATCTCGAGTCTGTCCTGTCCTATCACCCAGCAGCAATGGAACATTTGTTCCCCGAAGGGCCGGCACGCTGCCAGCAGCAGGTGTTAGGCTGTCCTCTGGGATGAAGGCAGCAGGCATGAGCACTGATGTGTGCCCATGACAAGATGTTGCAAATCTGCTCTCATAGCGACGGTGACAGCATCTGGGACAGTGTTGTGAGTCACCATTCTGTAACCATTAAAAACCAGTTGCCATTCCTTTCATAATAATAAATTAAAATATCATTCCAAAGCATGCTGGTCTTAGGAAGAAAATTAAAGAAGGCATGTAGGGATGAACACATGTGTGTGCACTGACACACACAGCATTACAGTGTGAGTTATCCAGCCATGTTCCAGTGATTGTGTCTTAAATTAACAGGTACAGTTGATGGATAGGATAGGGTTGTGGCTACTCTTCAGACCACATTTTTAGATTTTCCTAAAGGAAATACAATCAAGCATAAAATATTTAAAAGTCAGCAAAAAAAAGTTACTATCCTTTTAATCTAATGATTTTATAATTAATAGATAATTCTTACACAGTTGCATCTATTAAGCCCAGATTCCTAAGCCACCTCAGTTTTAAATTTTATTTACATAGGCTGAAGTTGTGCTTCTTCTGCCTAAATGCAAAGCTAAGCAGGTAATATGGCTTTTTACAAGAGGATTTATATAAATATCTGCATGGAAACAATAATAGATTAGCATTAGCTGCCTCTTTCCAAAATGTCTGTTTTGAAAATGCTTTCATAGATCTGTAGGCAGGTGTGCAGATATTGTTTCTGTGACTTCTTCCCACGGAGATAATTTTCTTCTACTTTGATTTATACTGGATTTGAATATGGATAAATTACATTTTTAAAATTCGCCAACAAGCCATAGAGCAAATATCCAAATAATGCTGTCCCTTGATTTCTCTGGGGTCTTGTTTCAGCCTGGCATGCTTATCTTCCAAGTGATCTAAATCCAAGACCTCCCATCTTATTGACCTTTGTTGAATATAATGCATGGGACTGATGAACTCAGTAACTGGGCTTCCCTTTGACCACTGGTCATTTGTCAGCAAGGCCACTGCTTCCATTTGGGCTGAGCCCAGCCCGGTTCAGATCAAAGGCAGAACTGTTAGTGATGTCAGCAGAGCCAGGGCTTCACCCTGGGCCTCGACACTTACAATGATCAGCATTATCATGATGGAGGTTTATAAGCAGGGCTTATCAACATGAGGGGCTTCAGAAAGAGAGAACTCACATTGAGACTGACACAGTTTAGCCCAAGTGGTTTTGAGCATTTTAATGTTTCCCCTCTAAGTCATGTTCAGTCTACACTTGGCTTAAGAGTCTGGGTGGTTGTTCACTGCTTTATCCACCAAATAAGGAATTTTCCCACCTGTTTCCCCTTTAGTCTTTGCTGCAACCCCCATATTTGTAGGTTTGCCCAATAATATCCCAGGTACTGCTGAAGACCAGATACCTTGGCTATCGATCATCACATTTTAGTTAAAAATAAGTTATTTCCACAAAGACAGATGAGAAATCGGTTTCAAATACTCCATCTTGCAAAAATACATGTTACTTTTGCCTTTTCTCTTTTAATTTTCTGTTATTAAATTTAAAAAATAAAATTTTGTTCTCTATTATTTTTCATCATAAGTGGAATGTACAAAATAGAACCAGGTGGGCTTTTTTGGACAGTTTTGAAGAAAAATATTTTATTCTTTTAGAACAGATTTAGTCAATAATTTGGAAAAAATATGCAGAAAATATAAATGGCAAAAAATTGTTTTTCTGATCCTTTCCAAAAGAAAAACGTCTTGTTTCAGTAATTGTGTCCTTTTTTGCTTATGAATACTCTAGAATTTCCCCTCAGAACCAAGTATCTGTCATTAAAAATTTTACCTAAACCTGCAAGAAGACAAGACTCTTGAGAAATTTTAAGTGATACAAATAGGGAAAGAATGAATTAATTTACACTTGGATGTTAAATTCAGAGACGAAGCAGAGTACATTTTTTTTAGTATTTATTTTGCGATGGAATTGAAAAATTGATCACTGAGCTATTTTTTGCTGCGTATTGCACACACAGGAAATCAGAAAGCTGTTGGTAGTGGCATTATCAAACAACTTCCCTCACCACACATAAAACTCCTCTGTTACCTGCAAAACTGCTACAGACTTAAAATTTAAGTCAGGAATTTCTCTATAGTGTCTTCAGTATAAACATCCAGTAAGACAGAAAATAAACTTGCCTCTGAACGTGGTGAGAGAAACAAAACCAGACAAAATGAAGTACAGCTTTGAACCCCCAAAAATTTTTAAGGATTGACTGCTGGGTCTGTATTTAGTGACATAACACCACCAAATTCAAAAGGTGCCAATTACATCACCCCCTTGACCTCTGCTAAAGCCTGGTGACAGGCATTTCTCAGGTCATGGTTCTTTTGATATTTTTAGGTGAACAACAAAGTTTTCTTCAGTCCCCAACACCATTCACTCACCTGCTGTGTATTTAAGATCAGATTTTCGAAGTCAGGCATGTGAATTTATGCATGTACATCTGCATGCATCAACAATTGAAAACCTAGCCCCTGGTTAAAATGAAAAACACCCACCCAGAATCCTATTCCAATGTGAATTCTACAAGGGCCTCTTGAGAAAGTTGAATCCTTTATTGAAATATTTGACAAAGAAACCACATACTTTTCTGTTTTGATGCATTAGATAAGGATCTACTTTTTTTTCTTTTTCTTTTTTTTTTAATTTAAGAAAAAAGTCTTTGCTCTAAATCAGCAGCATGAAGAATTAAAACATGAAAACAAAAGCATATTATTTAAAGAACAACCTGTTCCCTAAACTGTTACTGCGCTGAGTGCCAAACCACATTTTGTGATATATCATGTACAATCTCCACTTGCGTGTTTTACTGTTATGCTTTATATGACTTGGAGTGAAAAAACCCTGATAGTTCTGCCTTGGACTTACCACAAAGACAGGTCCGCTCGAAGAGCTGAATCACAACATGACAATTTCCTCCCGGGATGATGACTCTGAAAGAGGTGGAAAAGCGTTTATTAATTTCGTGATATATATGAAAATCTGAGTTAAATAGAAATGCGAATTCATAGTGGATCTGTTGCCCTTCACAAAACACTTGTGGTTGTAGAATGACAGTGACCTTGATGCAAAGGGCAACTTACACGAAGTAGGGCTATTTCATTCTCACACAGGTCTAGAAATAAATGACAGTGACCTAAGTCTGAATGTGGATTTGCAGTATATAAACCAGAATTACTGCCAGTATGGAAGCAAGCCTGTAGAGGTAAATGTGAAATAGTTTATTTCACAGAGGGCTATGTTATATTTAATTTACAGTGGAATAACAACAAGCACACATGCAGTTACTGCAGAGCAGCTCATGCCCACCAACTTCATCCTCAAATCTACACTTGAATGTTTTAGTTATATGCCTCTACACTCCATTACTACATTTACACTAATCCATTATCAAAATTAATCCTGATTAATTTTCCAGGACGCACCTGAGAGGAAAAGCCTAAATTTTTTTAGTATGGTAGAGAGAATGGTTCAGCAGCCTTTCATAGGTCTTTTTTGTATCCTTTCACTGAACAAATCGTGTCCCAGAGACACTCACAGGTTATAAAAAAAGGACTAGAGCTGACTATGGAAAGGGTGTAAGTGGAGAAACCTGCAACTGGAAATCAATGGGGAGAGCATGTGTAGGAGCTGCTGTTAATTGCTCTGTTAGCTCAGGTAGGGAGGTCCAAGCTATGGTACAGAAGGTCCCAGACTCAGGAGTGGCCCACAGGGATGTCAGTATGATGGAAGATCTATTTTCCATTTTATTTATGATCCTTTTAGAAGGATGACGGGCAGGGACTATACTGAAATTATATGTCTTTTAATGCCAAGGACTTATGGGAAAAGAGATTACAGAATCAATGTTATTCCTTCAGACGAAATTGAATTCTCTCTTTTCATATGTATTATATCTTTAATAACATAATTGTGAGCTATTTTTTTCTACAAGTCTCTTGCCTTATTCCTTGCATAGTTCTGGCCTATGCTGGGATGAACCAGAGTTAAATAGTGAAGTAGACTGATCTGGATCTCCACATATTAAGAAACTAGAGCTAATAAATGAGGTAGAGATTCTTGGGAGTTACAGGAAAGTTAAATCCACTTATGACTGAGGTCTGGACTCTCTAAGTGCCATTACTAAAGTCATTATGTGGTGATAGGCAAATCATGTAGTCAGTGATGTATGGTCACTTATATGTATCTCATTTTCAGAGAGCCCAAACTGATACTCCAGGGTTAGAAACACTGAAGTGCTGAACCAGCTGAAGGTGAGGACATAAAGGGCTATGCCAGGAACATATAAAGTTTAACTTGGTATTCCCATAAACATTTATAGTAAACTCGAGTATCAGTAAAAAAGAAGTATCAACTATGAGTATATTGAAAAGATGGAATTTTTTTAGATACCCTGAAAATAGAAAGAAGCCTGAATTGAAAATTCTCTTTTATACATATTATTACTGTGAATTCAGTGGTTTCCAAGGAAAAAAAATATTGAATTTAACAACTCACTAATGTCACTCAGATGATCCAACTGCTGCAGATTTTTACTTTGCTGCATTTAAAAAAAATACAAGTAATAAGAACATATTTTCTGTAGTTAAACCTGAATTAGTGTATTAATGTGAGGATCTAGTGATAAGTATTCTAAAATAAATCATAAAATTAGGAATTTTTTTTCTGCTTTCTGTACATCATTTCCCTTCACCTTCGGGTGGTATAACAAAAATAAATTAAATTTTGTTTGTAACCTACCTAAATGTGACTGTAAAAAGTGCTGTAAGAAGCTGAAGAGGAAATTAATAACTCAGGGCAGTAAACAAGGCCTGGGACCACACATTGAATTGTGAGGAAAAACAGAAGTTTTTCTGTCCCATTTATCTTATATGTGAATAAAAACCCACATAGTCGAGTAAACGTAGCATAATGCATACACAGAACTTGTGCAGTCTTAATTTCAGCTTTCTAATGTTTCAATCTTTGAAGTCTCCAGACCTTTTAACATTCCTTAAATGTTATTTCACTGTAATTACTGTGTTTGTAATGAGAGATTTGTTTTCCCAAATGGAGTTATTTGCTATCGGTCCAGTGAGGCTCTGGGAAAGGGAGAAAGGGTTGTGGCTTACCTGCTCAAATGCCTTGCACACATGGTCAGATAATCCCGACCAAACTGGAAGATTTTTCCTCAAAATCTTTCATTCCAGAAGAAAGAAGTCTTCACCTGTAGGAAAATGCAGAAAAGAGCCACGGTGACAGTTTATTCCTGAGTTTATTCTGGGATGTGCTGCCCAATCCCTTACCTCTTGGGCAGGGATGTGGTGGAGCACATCCCAGCCCATGAGGGAGGCATGTGTGCATTGCACAAATGTGGATGAGCAAAATCTTAAGGTTTACAAGGCGGCTTCGGTGAACTGTGTTTATATTATGGCTGGGCAAAGGTGCAAGCTTTGTGCTTTTTTTTTTTTTTCCCTAAAAAGGGAAAACCACAGAAAGAAACGGAGATGAAAAGGAAACAAGTAAACAAATGTGGTTTTACAGAAACTGAGGGACAATTTATCCTCAGCACAGCAAGCAAAAACTTGGAAAACATTTGGAAAAGTCAGAAAACAAGTTAAAGTTGGTTGGCAGACTCTGACAGAGCTGACAGCTAAAACTACCCCTGGCATGTTGACAACAGTGTGGCATCAATCTGTGTGTAACAACCTATCCTTGAAAAACTCCATCCTGGATTTAAGCTAGCACTTCCTAACCTTTTCTCTACCCAGCATCCAAGCTGCGGTGCGGAAAAAGTTTTCAGACGTGACTTTTAACTCGTTCACGGACAGCGGCCGGCTCCCTCCCTCAGACCACCATCATGGCGGCCGCGCTCCCTCACGGACTCCTGTCCCTCCCTCCCATCTCGCCGGTCAGCACAAACACCCATCCCAAATCCCTGCTCACCTCTTACCTGGGGTGTCACACCTACTCCACATCCCCACTTTCTTTCTCTGGAGCATGTCTCTGTTTCCTCAAGCAAGCCTGTGCCGGGAAGACGGGAAATATTTTGGCGGGAAGATGAGGAACCTTGTGGCAACATGGCTGCCCTCGCTGTGACCGCTGCAGCCTGCGAGCTGCATGAGGCAGCTCTGGACAGGCTACTAATTACATGGTTATTTGTTATTCCTGCAAGACAAAACAGCCTCAAGTTGGACCAGGTAAGGTTTAGATTGGATATTAGGGAAAATTTATTCATGGGAAGCGGTGTCTGCGGCAAAGACTGCCCAGAACAGCAGTGGAGTCCCCATCCCTGTATGGATTTAAAAGAGATATGGATGTGGGAGCTGGGGAAATGGTTTAGAGATGCCATCAGCATTGCTGAGGGAACATTTGGATATGATGGTTTGAGAGTGCTTTTCCTATCTCAATGGCTCCATGAGTTTATGTTTCTGAAGTAGGCAGCAGAAAGAGCTCACAGTAAAACTGAGGCCCAACAGCAGCTGGGTTGCACAGGGGTTTGAGGCACAGACCTCCACACCAGCTTACATGGCTGTCTGTTGTTGCATGAAGGCAAATAAATTAATGCCATGGCACTGCTTCCTGGGAAATCTGCAGCTCCATCCACTATTTGCTGGTAATGGCCCAGGCATCCACATCTGTACAGCTAAAATGATGTGCTCAGCCTCTTAAGCTATTTACTACTAGATCTCACCTGAGGAGTGGTGGTAACAATAGGCACAACCTAAACTACCTGCAGCTTCCATCTCAAGAAAAGTGGGTTTAAAAGGTGGTTTTCACACAATCTCACATACTGCCATATAGAATGCCATGGGATTTCTTTCCAGGTCATTACTACACCTTAAAAATAGCCTTATGTTTGGAGATCCTTTGGTGTTTTCAGATTATCTGTATTTATATAGTTCTTGTGGTCTTATGATCCCTACATGTTTAGCTGGATGATACACAGATAGCTTGAGTTGTCAGTCAATCTCTCCATCTCTCCTATCCATCGCTTGAGAGTCTCACCTCACTCTATAGACATCTTTATGTAATATCCCTGAGGGATTCAGCTCAAACACCACAAATGCACTAAAGACATCTGCATGTAAGATGTCTGCTTCTGTGAGGCTACAGGCAAAGGTTGCCCTGCCCAGCTCATACACAGGCTATGATGACCATATTATTCTAATTATAAATAAAGCTGTGCTTTCTCACTCGTGGTATGCCTAGCTATCATTTGTTGCCACATGCCACGTTGAGGTTGATACTTAGCAACTAATGGGGGTAAAAAATGGGTTGCTAACATCTGCTTTATCATTTTTTTGATGAATGAAAAACCAAACGGAGACCTTAGTTGTGCACAGATAATTCAAAACAATGAGATTTACACAGATTCAATGTCATCATGTGTTGCATTAGTAGCAAACAACAAATTATTTTAGTGATAGTGCTAAAAGACAAAAAACCCTCAGTTTCTGTCCCATAAACAACCTTTCATCCAGCCCACTGTATTTCAGCCTTTGGACACTTGGCTGCTGTGTCACTGGTCACTGAATTACACTTACTGAGGTATCTATCAGAAAAAACTAAGATTACTTTTCCTTCATATTTTTCATGTGCTACAGCCATGTGAATAGTGGGTCTGTTTGGTTCCCAACTGCAAAAACAAATAAAAATTCCATCTTTAACACTTAAGAAACTGTTTATTTTTAGTTTGGTTTCCTATGGAAACAAGGCATCTGTGATCAGGCTGTCTCTGTGCATGTATCTGTCCTTGTGTACCCCCTAATAATTTTTGAATCTAGTGGCCGTTTCCAATCAAGTATGATGAAATGACTGAGTTTTCAAAGTATCTGGGTTCTAACAAATGTCCCAAAAATATGGGGCCAGATAGATGAACAAAAAATGTTGATGTTGCCCAGCTGAGGGAAAGCTGCAGCATGAACTTACATCTTATGAGGCTCCAGAGAATCCACAGAGGTGAGAGCTGCAGTAAATAACACAGCTATACAGAAAAGCTTCAGTCCAAGGTCACGCTTTTATGCACCTCAAATTCGTAAAAAACAGGTTGAATTCATTCCACTCCTCACACAATTATTTGTTTAATATTTGCTGAGGTCTCCCTTCACTTCTCACTCTGAATTTTAGAATTCTCCCCTTTCCTCACAACCAGCAAAGAATCTAGTCCCAGATGTTTTTAAATTTGACCTGTCCTTTGGGTCAGAGGATCTGGATCATGTGATAGCAGGCTATGTAATTAAAGCTCCCCAAATGGTGTAGGCTTGTGCATCAGGAAGCTTCAGGGAATGCCTGGAAGCAAGATGTCTTTGGGAAGTAACCTGCAAGAAGAAGAGGAAGAAAATAATGTAGGACTCAGGTCTCCTTTTTAAGCTCTCCTTTCAAGTTCATATATTAAAATATATGAACAAATTAGGAAATAAGTGGTAAAGATGTGCTGTTTTGGGGGGCAAATGGAGAGAAGAAATGGAAGCAGTAGGACAGCATGATGCTGAATAGACCTTGGTATGGAAGAGTTGCTAGCTTAAAATTATCTTGTTCCTTTTTAGATTAATCCATCTCTTGATCTGCCTTCAGTCTTCTCAATATTGCCCAGAGCTGGAAAACAAGCAGATGAAAGAAGTGTCTTTTGGGGTAAGGAAACTGAACAGATGCTGAGTAGTTACTGTACATGTGTAAAGCTGCCTTAGATTGCAGGTTAAAAATGTCACAGCTGACTCTGGAACCGGAGTCACTGAGGCAAGATGGGAAAGACTTTCTCCCTCTCCATGAGCTGGATCTGAATCTGTACAGCTACACTTCTGCAGGTTTGCATCCAAATTGGTAAACTCTGTCCCCAAGGCAGAGCTGCTCGTGGATCTGTGCTGTGTAAATTAGTTGTGTTGTGTAGAGACTTTCTGGCCCAAAATGGTGCCTGCCTGGGGCTCTCCGCAGTGTTCTCTGTTGCACAATGAAGCACATACGAGATGGATGATGATCTCTGGGTGTGGATAGTGAGTTATTGAGGCTGGAGAACTGGAGAGAGCTGCAGCTCCTACTTTCCCTGGAGAGCAAATGTTTTTCAAAGCCTGGTAAGGTCTGCAGAGACATTTCAGCTGATTTGTAGCTCTTTTCTACTTTCTAGGCTTATAAGAATTGCACATCCTTGGAGACAAATAAGAGCTCAACACCTTGGGAGACAAATAGGCCTTTCAGTATGGAAACAGACTTTCTAAAAAAATATCCTGGCTGTAGAGATGATTCCCTACAGCTCTGCCCAGTGTTTTTTCAGTCACAGAACCTCAGGTGGATGGAGATGATGAGGACATTTATCCTCACCGTAGTGGTCTGAGGAGAAGGTCCCACAAATAAGCATTCTGGATATTCTCCAGAGTAATATTGCAAATCCCATTTCTACCATTAGCAGTCTACTGTTACTTCACCCTGCTCTGTGTAGTGTGCTACCAAAATCAGTTCTGCTGCTTGTTTGCCATTGGATGGACATTACAGTTAAAGGCTTCCTAATTTCTGATCTTTTATATGGAAGAATAATGAAAGTATTTGAAAAATAAAATAGGCAGACATATTTTTGAAACTGTCTGCCTGGCACTGAAAGTGAATGTCTTCTGGTTGTATAAGTTTTTTCTTTCCTATTTCTACAACACTTACCATAATTCATTTTAAAATAGAGTTTAGAAAGCAGTGGGTATAATTAATGTATTGATCTAGTTTTCCATTATGTTGTTAGCACAGGTGAAAAATGTGCTTTTGATGAAATTGTTGATTAAAACTACCAAAAAATCCATTATATCTAACTTACTTTTTCTTACCTAATGAAGCAGATGGATATAAAATAAGGGAAGGCCATATTGACCTTTACTAGGAATATATATGACATATAACTTGATACCTATAAGATAATTAATATTAATCTGACCTTTTTGGTTTCTGGGCTACAGTGCTGTTACTAATAGCAGCTACATAATGTGTTTCATGTTTTCACTGAAGAGGTCATGCACTGGCTAAGAGCAGGAAAATGTGGATTTGCTAGAGCTGTTCTCAGCATCTCCTTGATTCAGGACAGAGAGGAGGAACAATTCCATCTTCCTTCCCAACTCTCTCATATACCTTGGTAGGTCAGGAAAGTGTAGAGGGCTTGTTTCGTGTGCATTATGCTTTAAAGATGAATTTTTTCACTCATCAGACTGCTGATCAGCATGAGAAAGCGCAGAAACAGTGACAGCAGGATACTGGAGGGTTTCAGCAAGGCAGTCTCAGTCCTGTGCTGGTCTCTGCCCCACAGCAGGGACCATCAGCATTTTGGGTTTGCCCAGCACCTAATATGATCACACACCAATGCTATTTTGTGTGATAAGATAGCTATGTGAGTGACTGTGTCTTGCCTAGCATGAGTTTACTCAAAAATTGCTTTTGCTTTCAAAATTCAGATCAGCCCTAGGTCAAAATGACTTCAGTACAGACAGTCCTAAAACAAATGCGGGGTACTCTGTAAAAGGCTTTTAAGGAATTTTCTATTCACAATCATTTTTACAACTATTGAGTCAGTGATTGGACTTTTTTCAGATTTAAAAAAATCCTCGATATTTGCTGGATTATTTAACAGTAGCTGTCCTTCATATTTGCCTAGCAATAAATCTTGTGCCTCAGTTTCTCCATGGTCATTTGTTATTAACATTTTGATCTCCAGTAGAACTAGATGATCGTAAATTCCCTTCCAACCCAAGTGATTCTACGGTTCTATTAAATGAGAATTTTTTTTCCAGAAAAAACGAAAGATTCCACAGCAAAATCCCTTTCTCTTTGCTGTGGGTCAAGGGCAGACCTTTACAGCCAAGCCAGTACACTCAGTGCTGCCTCTGTTCACACCTCTCAAAGATCATGATCTCTTGGAGGATATTATAGGTTGCCTGCAGTCCAAGGTGCCCTTTGAGAACAAACTCTCAACAATATGTGGAAAAATATTTCATCCACACTGGATATTCCTAGTTTTTAGCTGAAGTAGTCCTGCTACTTCACATCTCTACATCAAAATACTCTCCAAATGTCAAAATAAATGGGTGGAGGTGCAGATAAATCCTTTTCTTCCCCTTGCTCAAAGCCTGTCCAGCCTTCCCAGCCATCCAAGCGCTGCCCTGTTTGCTCTGTTTCCACCACACTGCTTCATTTTCCTGTGACTTCCTTCTGCTCCATGCTGTGAGTGCCACATGGCTGACCCCTGACACTTCTGCACATTCAGAGTGCTGCATAATAACACAAGAAGGCTCCACACTTCTGAAAGGAGATGATTTTTTTAGTAGGGGCGCTGGTTAGCACTGAGCTGGGACTGCAGCCGGCGCTCCAGCCATTCTCATTCAGGCTGAATCCTTGGGTGCCTTCACTCCCACAACCCCTGCTCCTCCCTTCAAATTGTAGACAGGCTGTTAGCAGCAGTTGTCTGCCTGCTACAGAGACCAAATGGAAAGGCTCCCCTTTCTCAGGATCACCACCTATAACAAGTTTCTCAGCTTTGAATTTCTTCCCTGTCTTTTATTTGACTTCACTTGAATGAATTGCTCTTCACCCCTTTTCAGGTTCTGTGACTTCTCCCTAAATGTCCTCCTAAATTCTCCCTTTTTTTAGCACTCTCTTCCCTTTCCTATGGACACTTACACTGTAGACTTGTTCCCAGTCCCAGTTTCTTGCTTATTATCATCTGCCTGTTTCCTGCTTTGCCTGGCTTTCATCCTACAGGATTCTGATCCCCTCAGGATCAAGAGCATTGCCCTTCTCTCCATTCCTGGCCTATTTACATATACCCATGTATACATACATACATACCTATATATATGTTTTTATATACATTCCCAAGACTAGTTTGTGTGCAAACTGTGTATGCACAATCAATAAATAAAACATTTTAAGAATATTTTTATATTTCTGACCCTTTGCAGTCAGCAGCATAACTATCTCTTGTTTTAAAGATGCTTGCAACTCTTTTTCTGGCTAATATAAATAATGTAAATAATTCATGTATTTAGTAACGATAAATATTCATATTTCATTTGAACCAGACAGTGGTCGTCTAGATTAAATTAAACTGCTTTGGATTCAACAGCTGGCAATCTCCCATGCCAAATAAGGGATTTTAGTCATACTTTATTTAGAGTATAGAACTACCAGAAATGGGAGGTGATGTGGAGAGGAAATGGACTCTCTTACCCAAACATACAACACATCTGTCTATTGACTGTACTTTCTTCAGACTCAGCTACAGGCAAATATATTTATTCTGGACCAGACTAAATGGGTGCTGGAAGGAAGAATACAGTTTGCATACTTTATGAGCATAGATAGCTGTGTCAGGGTCTCTTACTGCTTTTGGAGGTCAATTCTTAGTGAGTTGTATTCCTTTTGCCAGAGGAAGATTAGTGACTTGGGGAACTGTTTGAAAAAAATCAAAGAAAACAGTAAAAAAGTTGAATGAAATAGAAATCAACTCCCAAAGTAACAAAGACCTTTTCCTTTTATTATTGAACTTGTAAGCTGAATTTTCATTTGTCCTAAATTTTCGTCATTCTACACAAACAGGAGTTTCATATGCATGAAGGAGGGGTGAATTTTAGCTATGGGAGAGACTTAGGGATTCTGCTTTGAAATTCAGGAAAATGATGGTTCCTTTCCTTTCCGTTCCACTTAATTGTACAAATCCAGGACCATTGTGGGGCAAAAGTGTTCATTATTTCTTTTTGTGTTTCCTTGGTGTTTGTCCATTATCCTAAATCTGTAAAAAGAGCTACCGGGCAGAAAGGCTGGGAGCTGATATACATTTTCTTACTGAGAAAGTTGGAGTGCACATGGCTGGAACTGTTCTGAGCACTCTATGTAAACCATAAAATATTCAAGAGTCATAAGCAAACTGTGCTTCCTGACCACATGAGGTAGGATCACCAATCTTTAATAAATCTCAGGTAAGGAGCTCTGTAGAACAGGATAGAGAGATTTCTCCAAAGAATTGCTCAAATGCTGTGTACATCTTTATGAGAAAAAAATGTAATTTTTAAGCTGGTCTGAGCTCAACCATATTAAAATCCTGCTGAAGACAAAGCAGTTGTATTTCATATACATTATCTATTTGGGGTTAATAATGGGCTTTTGCCTGGGAGTTAGCTAGATAACACTATATGGAATCTATATGTATCCCATCATTATTCTGATTCATGGGTTAAATATACAGTGTGTGGCTTTCTGTTCACACTATTCTGGACTGGGCCTTTAAAGTATGAATGTAATTTCAAAGGTCAATGGTTTAGGGAGTCAAATAATTTTGTGAGTTTTTTCTGGTTTCCAAAAGAGCTGGAGATGAGGTTAATGGGCTGCTTGGGGTCAGAATTTAGGGGGAATGAAGTGGGATAAGCTCTGGGTCAGTGGGTTCCCTGAGAGGATTTCCCAGTTTGCTGCCAGCAGACTTGTAAGTCCCAGAGACATTAATAAACCCTTTGTGTTGTTATTTTTGCTTGTTTCTGTATTCTTTCCAGCATTCAGCAGGATTTAGGGCAAATAGGATGTGCCAGTAATGGGAAGCAAACACTGAGATGGCCAATGGAAATATTCTTCTTCTTATGCATGCTCCCCATAAAACATGTGCAGGTGGGCCGTCTGGAATCACAGCCATGACTCTGCCTGGTGTTATTTCCTCATTTGTTGTTCTCTCCATCTGCTCATTTATTTTCCTGGTTATGGTCTTCTTCTTTCTGTCTCCATTTCCCCCTGCTCATTTGTATAAGTAGGAATATCCTTCCCTCCAGCAACTGTGTAATGTGCTTTCCCTTTTATGTATATATTTGGCTTGCAAATAGGTAGCTTAAAAAGCTGAGACAAGACAGAGAAGCCATGATCAAATTCCAGCAGAATCTTCATGTGTTTAGACTATATTCCTGCAGGTTTTTTTCCAAATAAATATTTTTGGCCATGGCACATCACAATCTAAACACACAGTGATGAAGCTTTACTCAGGACAGGTTATGTGGGAGCTGAGACTGAAGCAGAGAACAAAATGCACAGTAAATGCAGGCTCTGTCACCACCTCACTTGGGCATAGCAAAGATGGGAACCACTGGGTTTGCTGAGCAAAAGTAGGTGCTTTGAAAAATGTCTGTATTCTGTCTGGCTGCCCAAAAGGAGGGGTGGCTTTTGTTTGTGATGGCTGCCAGCTGTGTGGTGCTTTGCCAAGAAGAACTGCAAAGAAACGGAAATCTAACCTATCATTCTTTCCTGGGTTGTGAAGATACTGGTTCTGACCTCTTGGATGGCGTAAATCATGAGGAAATTAATGGATTAATTAAAGGAGCCCACGGAGGGGGGGCAGCCTCTTTTCTGTCAGATGGTGGTGAGGGCTACTGTACTCTCAGCTCCCTGCTAAATCTGCCCTTTCACAAAAGCATGTGAGTGTGATATTATAATGTGTTATTGTGATTTTCAGCTACCCTTTCTGCCTGGAAGTGAATTTTGATCTGTAGCACTGGGGAGCTGCTGGAGCCTGGTGGGTAATGGTTACTGGTGGTGTGGGATGAACTGTTTTCTCTGCTAAAACTTACAGGTTTTGAAAATTATTTCAGGATTTCCCCCTAGAAAAGGATTCTGAGCTTTTACACAGACTCACTGTCTGACCTCTGGCCACCTCAGTCACCTTTCTACACCTCTCTCTCATCTGTCTCATCTGTTTGGACTTTAAGCTCTTGAGAGCAGCCATTGTCTCTTCAAGTGTATTTATTTTGTACAGTACCTAGCGCTGCAGGGCTCCTGCTCGGTTGGAACCACTGGGTGTGACTGCAATGTAAATACTGAGTAATAATAATAGCATATGTGGGGGTGTAGAAACAGGGAGAGAGAGAAAAATATTTTCCCCATTCTTGTCTGCTTTTTGTTGTTGTTCTATTTCCTATTCACAGAAAGCATACAATACTGATTAATGAAAAATTTCTGGCTCCAGTTCAGTATCTGGCTTCAGTACATTTGCTATTTGATATCTGAGATATGTACAACATGTTCACAGTGAATTCTCCAACTGAAAACAGTAGAGTTCAAACCAAGTCAATTAATTCACAGAGTGAATGGATTCAAGCCCAGATTCTCGTGCCTTGTGGAGGCCTCTTTGAGTCTCCTGCCAAAAGATATCTGTTTATAAATGCAGTAAACGTAACTATTTGATACTTATAGCTCTTACAGCCTTATGTGATTTTTTTTCCTTGTTATGGCTGATCTCTGATAATTGAGTTACATTTTGCAGACATTTCAGGCATTCTCTGTCTCTCTGTGCTTTCTTCCCCCCCTGGCGCTACGGCTCAGCCAGTGCTTTGGACGGTTTCACATTTCTTTTCTCTTTGTTGCCTTGGATATTCTGCTGAAGTAAGGCATAACAAAACTGTATCCAAAATCCATACGTACTTGTAGCCAGGCTCCCTCCTGAACCTGCTTTGTGGCTCTTGCATGAGAAACTTTACCATTTCTGCGGAAGGAGAGGAGAGATAAAACCTTACAATGAAAATGATTGTTGTGTTCTGCACTGATGGTCCAAGAACATTAATAATAGATCTTTGTTGAGCAGTATCTCTCATCCCTAACACTCATGCATTTAATCAAGTGATGTATATAGTACAGTAGGCATTTTTGAAAAACATTCATCACTTATCTGGAACATATCAGGTAAAATTATAAAACCAAATAGAACAAAAACCAAAAAGGGAACAACTTTATCTACGTGAAAAATTGAAATAAAACAATGGGGAGTGGAAATCTGGGTAGTACATACAGACTAGCATTCCTTTTCTAAGAGGAGACATTCAGGATTTCTTTCTTTTATTCCTTAAATATTGTCTTTGTCCTTTTTTTCTGCCTCCAAGTAAGAGTGACCCAGAGCTATTTGTGCTTTCCTCTCCTTCATACCCCTAGCCCATTTTTTAACCTGGCCATTCAGCACATTCACCTGTTGTCTTTACACTCACTGTTTTCTGAAATTCTACTTCTGAACTGTTTCTGAACATACATCTCAGAATACGGATGTGTTTTCCTGGATATTTTATATAACTGAAATACTTTACAAACAGAAGTTAACTCCTAACATGTCCTTAATATTTCTCTCATCCTATTTGTTGTTTATGATCCTTGGCTGCACCACTCTTCCCTTGCAGCCCAAGTCTGCAACCTGCAATGATCAAGTTTGATCCATTTCAGTCTCTGACCCAGAAAACAAAGAATTAACTCCTTTCTCTCTCATGGACTTACCATCCATTTGGCCATAGAACTATAGAGTCATTGAGGCTGGAAAAGCCCTTGAAGTTCATTGAGTTCAACCACTAACGCAGCACTGCCCAGACCACCAATAACCCATGTCTCCAAACATGGCATCTACGTGACTTCTAAATCCCTCCAGGGATGAGGACTCCACCGCTGCTCTTTGCAGTCAGTGACAGGGCTGGACAACCCTTTTGGTGAAGAAATTTTCCACAGTACCCAACCCAAACCTCCCCTGGTGAGACCTGAGGCTGCTTCCTCTTGTCCTGTCACTTGTTCCCTGGGAGCAGAGTCCAATGTCCCCTGGCTGCACCCTCCTGTCAGGGAATTTTGGAGAGTGAGGAGGTTCCCCCGATCCTCCTTTTCTTCCAAGCTAAAGAACTCCAGCTCTCTCAGCCAGTCCAAACAACTGACACCAGTAAGGTTTTATTCTTTTGGTTCTCAAGTTATACCTTTGTGATAAAAACAAAATAAAATCAATCAGTGAAAAAGACCTGGAGAGGGAGGAGAGATTAAGAATATCCATATTTTTAAAGTACATTAAAAATGTGTACACCATTATACTACTCCCCTATCTCCCCAAATTCTATGTGCCATTTCTATTCTGAATAGCAGGAGCTGTTTCTTTCATATATTTCTGCAGCACCCAGCACGATGAAGCACCATTCTCCTACATTACCACAAATGTTGCTGAGTAGCAGCTGTAACACATGTGAACTTCCTAACACTGTGTTGGAACATCAGAATGTTTAATTTAGCTGCCTAACAAGAGGTAACATGAAGCTGGTACAATATCAAATGAATATATATTGTTCTTAATATTTTTAGACCAGGAAATAGAAGACAGTTTGTCACTGCCAGAAGTTCTGGAATGGCCTCACCAAAAGGATATAGTTTCAAAAGAAACTTTAATTAATTAATGAATGAGATTGTAAAACAGGATAATGGCAATCTTGAAACCACCGTTTCTGATCATGTCATCTGTTTTGGTTTGTTGATTCATTATTCACAAAAGAGTGGTGAAAAGAGATTTGAACAAGTTGTGTTTGTGTGATTTTTAACTAATTCCATTCTTTAGGGCTTCTATTTTCCTCTGAAGTGATAGGAACTGGCTAGATGTATGAGGCACTATGTAGTAGTCTGGCTGCAGGTAGAAGTGCATTATCTAAAGATGTTTTCCTGTTTCCCATGGTGCATCTTGGGCTGGTGCTGTCAAGAAAAGGGCAACAAAGCTGGTGAAGAGTTTGGAACATAAGACCTATGAGGAGTGGCTGAGGGAGCTGGGGGGGTTCAGCCCGGAAAAAACAGGAAGCTCAGGGAGGACCTTCTTGCTCTCTACAACTTCCTGACAGGAGGGGGCATCAGCAGGAGGGTTAGGCTCTGCTCCCAGGGAACAAGGAGCAGGGTAAGGGGAAATAGGCTCAAGTTGCGACAGAGGAGGTTTGGGTTGGATATTAGGAAAAATTTCTTCTCTGAAAGAATGGTTAAGTACTAGAACAGGCTCCTCATTGAAACCAGAGGAGTCACCATTCCTGGAAGTGTTCAAAAACTGAGTGAATGTGGCACTTCATGATATGGTTTGGTGGGCATGGTGGCACTTGGTCAAAAGTTGGACTTGATGACCTTAGAGTTGTTTCTCTAATATTAACGCTCCTATGATCCCATGATCTTAATTTCCTGGACGGACCGGTGGGTTTAGTTGTATGTGCTCAGCTTCTGGAATCTGGAGATTCTCCTGTTCCCAGTCATGGCTGATAGCTTTCCATTCTTCTACAGCAAAGAACCTGAACTTGCTTTTGGTTAGGATGAATTTTGTGTCACGTGAAATGGGCGACCTGCTGTCTGTTCTGCCTCCAGTGTCTGTGCTGGGGTTATCCACAGCTCTAAAGGCTCAGAAGCACTGAGGGATGAAGCCTTTCCCAGCAGGTCCTGTTGCCATCTCCTGCCTGTGTACAGAAGCACCCGGGCTGCTCCTGGCAGATGCTGCTCAGCCATTGGGATCCCTGCGCTGGCTGCTTGAACCTTCAGCAGGCAGTGACTGCTGTCAGCACCACCACACTGAGCTGTTATTTGTGATATATTTCGATAAGTAAAGATAGGAAATGTGTCAAAACTTAAATCATTTCACATTGTAAACTGTTGAACTGCTTTAATCCTACAATAGTTCTGCTTCTTTCAGTCTATTTAAGTTGAGTCATAGCTAGAAAATCAGTTCCTCGATATTTTTGCAACTGCAAGTAAACCTTGCCAGCAGCAAAAAGAGGGGAAAAGGTGAAGGGTTCAAACAGTAAAGCCTAGAAAATAATGAAATGTCAGCATTACTGTGCTGGTAGATCCCTAGAAAACCAGCAAAAAGTAAAATCAATAATGTTAAACAGCCAGGAACAGCAAATCTAAGAAGGCTTTTGGACTCTAGGACAGTCCTCCATCACAAGCAAATCCCAAGAGGATGAAGGAAGACTCGTTGGAAAGTCAGAGAAGCCAAGAACAAGTCTTTCTTCTAATTCTCTCCTTGGAGCACTTATTCAAGTTATCATTCTATATCTGATTCACCTTGTCTTGAGGAATTCTGAATTTTATCCAGAGACAAAACCTTATGGGGACCAAATTAAAAAAGGCATCCAACCAATTCTTCACTGCGCTTCCCTGCATAATATATACCTGTATATAAATAGAATTTCACTCCAGCATAGGTTATGTGTAGTAGAAAGCAGTCACATAGCAAGCTGTGGTTTCCCTCCTCCTGTTTACGAAAGCATCTGTTTCACATGGTTGGGGCATCCCATCTCATAGTGTGGACACTATCTAACTGAAAACATGTGAAACCAAATATCTCATCATCAACCTCTAAATGAAACAGATTTTCAGAAAACTTTTCAACAATTTCAAATAAACTAAGTGTGTTGACAGAAAAGTTCTGAGCGGGAAGAAGAAAGTCTAAATTAATGCATTTTAAGCTGTGAATTAATCATAGCTTCAGAAATGGCTTCTGTCATGCTACAGGTTTGATGTCTCCCTCCCTGAATTTTACTCATACCTTCTCTTCCTTTCATCCTGATGATTATAGCTTCCCTTGGGATGTCTGCTCCCAGACATGCATATCCAAAAAACCACATTTATTCCACTTTCTCCCACAGCCTCTCTTCCTTTCAGCCTAGAGCTCCAAAATGCTATTGCTGTAAAATATCTTCATAAAGTGTCTCTGTCCAGCTGTGTCCTGGACAATTCACCCTCTTCTTTTCTTGCTCATGTCTTTCCAACCCTTTACTTGATGATTTTTTTGTCCATCATTTTATTTAAAATTTCTGTCTTTCCTCATTATGTATTAGTGACTTCTATTGTGTTTATAGTCAGGTAATTTAAATTTTGCTCTTCTTTTCTCTCTTCTATGTTTTTAGGTAGATGATGGTTCATGAAAATATGCAGTGATGTAAAAAATAAAAAGTGAACTGAAACCATCAAATAAAGCTAAGAGTGAGGCTGAGACCTATTTGCAGATGTTCAATAAAGTCAAAAAGAAGCTGATTTGAGGGGATAAATTATTCATGGCTAATTATTTGCTCTTCTTTAATGCTAAATATCCTACATTTCAGCCTCCTGCAGGCAACTCAAGCAGTGATTCCTGAGTTTTTTAACAGCAAAAACCACATCGAGTTTTTGAAGTGCTTTTGGTCCCTCCGGGTTGACAGGTGCTACATAAAAAGCAGACAGGATATTGTTAATAAGAGTCTTGAGAGTTTGAAGCATGAAGTCCTGTAGAACAAGCTGAGATTGTATCTTCAAAACACACATCTTGCAGCTTCAACATGCTCATAGGCTCTGGGCAGTCCTTACAGTGCAGGCTGGGCCAAAGGGCAGTGAATGTCGCTCTGCTCCAGGGACTGGGTGACTCCGGGTCAGGGCTGAATTGTGGCTCATCCTCTGCATCTGTGGGGAAGAATGGAGCATTTGCCTGCACTGCACCAAGAGTTCCTGTGCACATGCTGACTGTGCTGTTTGCCCAAAGGGCTGTGAGTACAATCAGGTTTGTGGTCTTTCTCCTTGCTTTTGTCCTGCCCTACAGTAAATAAGTTTTGGACACAAAGTCCCACTTTCTCATCTAAAATGCAAGATTCAGATTCAAGATTTTTCTCTGAATACACAGTTCAAGTCTCAGGCTGGCCACACATGGTACTTTTGGTTATGGATACTCTGCACTCTGCTTTGTTTTATTCAAAGAACATGGAACCTCCTTGTAAGCCTGTAACTCAGATTATTGCAAGTCTGGAATATAGTTACTGATCACTGCACCAATCTGTACATATGTAATGTAATTACTCAGTCCATTATAGGTGTAAATCCAATGTAAATATAACAGTTGAAAAAGCCCTCTTTTCCATTGCTTTTTTTTTTCATTTTTGGTTTTTCCAGTTTTTTTTCTTTTCCCCAAACTGGAGAACCTTGTGTTATTTAAATGAGCTCCGACAGCCCAAGTGAGTCCTTTGACAACCCAAGCCCTTCGGTAGTCGGCTGTGACTGGCACACAGCCACTCACTGCTGCACTTGCCCATAATGAAATCCATTCAAACATACCAGCTCCTGGAAAATGATGTGCCTCCATCTAAGATTACCATGAAGGAACCTACAAAACAAGCAGCTACAAAGCAAGGACTATTTATATGCATCTTTTTATTTGCATTGTGAAAGGCTCTTCCAACACACGAGGAGTTCCAAGTTGTCTGCGATAAGTTTCAGGCTGCTGGAGTGCACTGTACATTTTGTGTATGTATTTATATGTAGATTTATTTATAAGTATTGTTAGGAGGATATTAGCTCAGCAACTACAGAGTCATATCAGGCTATGAGAGGAAGTCAGTGTGTTTATACAGACACTGAGTAGTATGTTAAGGGCTTGTTTTTGGGAAATAAAAGCTTAATTTCATTATCATAATGATGATAACATACAGCTTTGAATGGTATTAGTTCCTGTTTACACTACTTGTGGTGTTGGTCTAAGCTGCATTTGCCATCGAGACATAATTACTATTTTATTATTATTTTTTTCACAGTTAAGTGGAGCATTTTAGCACAGCTGAATTGCTGCAAGCCTTGGTGGAACAAATCTATTAGTGGTATGGCTTGAAACAATACACAAAAGAGCCCTGTGTGTGGTCTGCTCTACATGCCTTTCACTTCCTTATGTTAAACAATAAATCTCTGAGTCAGCTAGAACTCGGAGACTAACATCCAACGAGAGCCGCATTTTATCTTTTATTCATTGGCAGGAACATAGCTGTAGGAGGTATTCAAATCACACTTTTATTTAAACAAACACAGCTGGATCACAGCCTCTTAATATAGCAATTCTCTAATGAAAAATAACAACATAGTATTTATCTCTTTTCTTTTGTGCAGCTCTCAATTTGCTAAAATTAGGCAGACTTCAATCCCATACAAAATTGGCATGTTTTCATGACCAGAGCTCATAGCAACTAACTGCAAAATTATAATGGGAATGTAATTATAGTAGGGCATGTGAAATACACATCCTTTTGCTGCTGTAAGCTATACGGGGTTATACAATTATGCTGTAATAACATCATTTATCTTAAAGAAGTCAGACAGCTGATTTCATTTATTTAACTTGAGTTCTCCAGTTACGTTCTGTGTCAGGTTAACATCAATCTATTGCACAAGGTAACCTGGTGCAAGAAGTCAGGGCTTCCCCAAGATGCATTTTCCCTACTTTGCATGAGTTTGTTTTCTTCTTTATCCCTGTCACTGTTTGGAGACAGCAAACTTGAGTTTCCAGCTCTTTGGGAGCCTTGTAAAACATGATTTCCTACTCTTGTGGCTGCAGTGGTTGTTTCTTTCTGTGGTCGTGATTTGGGGCTAACAATTTGTAATTAACTGCAGAACGATGTAAGTAAATAAAGCAAATAGCTGAGTCACCTGGCCACATGCTGAGTGAGAGTTTGGAAATAATCACCTTACCACTTATGTGGTGTAATAATGAATAGTGGCCAAATCTTGCACTCACCCTAAGCAAAACAATCTCCTTGATATCAACAGGATTTTGATAAGTGAGTCCTATCTCTGAACCCAGGATTAAGTAGTGAGAAATGCAGTATTTCGTGATCATTTTAAAGATTATTACAGACAGTTGTAATACACTGGGAGTAGTGGATTAGCTTTTCAGGAACCGACAAGAATGTGTGACACTAGAAATATATTAAGAAATGATCAGGGAGGTTACAAGATACCTTGCTCCCAGTCAGACATCCTGGGAAGTCATGTGACTCAGCACAGAAAGGATGTCTGGGTCAGGGAGAATGTTATCTCAGAATTTCTCTTCTTTAGGAGACCCACTTTGGATATCAGATATCACTGTTAGATATGGTGTGGTTTATTATAATAAGTAACAGTAGTAATTATTATTGCTATTGAATGGGGCATTGTAGGCACAGGCCATCATGAAGTTCACATCTCTGAAATTACCAGACACTGGGGTATGTATAACTTTTAAGTCATGTAGCTTGGGATCACACCTCCATCCTAACTCTGTTTCCTTTTGCTTGTTGTTAATCAGGCATTTTTAATAGACAGATGCACAATTAAAACTTTTAATATCAATCCAGACTCTCTATACTCTCTATATTCTTCATGTATTAAATACACCTTTTGTGTCTTGACAACATTTGCTGTTACTGATGAAGGTGGAAGCTCCATGAATTCCCTACACACGTGTAAGTCCTGACGTAGACAGGGCTGAATAAATGCTCTGATCATTTCACAAAGCTGGTGTTTAGCACGCTCCCTATAATGGATTTTGAAAAGAGTTCAACCTGTTTAAATCAACAGCCATATGGTTCTCAGTACTGGAGGACTGGCCAGAATGCAAATGGATATGACACACACATTGAAAATAAAAAGCCATTTTGCCACTAAACATACATGCAGAATTTTAAGAACAGTTTTGGATTCAAGTCTACGTTTGCTCAAATATATGGGACATGGATATCTCAGGTGAGGCTGAATTTTGGCATTGTTGTTTTGGATTATGAACACCATATCCCAGCAAATATATATTTTTTTTTGTTAAACATGCATAAAATATCTTAGTTTTTTGAACAAGATCACTTGTATTTGTACCTATTTTACTGTGTTATCTATGTTTTGAGGGTTTTTTAGGTTTTCTTCTTCTGTCATTGTAGATGTAATGTCTGAACTGTGCTATCCTCCAGAAGTTACTGGTCAATCTTCATTAAACCCTTTAAGTCTGAGTCAGGACTGGAAAAAAATTCCCCCAAGCCCTGACTGGTCTCTAATTGCCAAACTGCAGCCCCAGAAAATTGAATTTTAATAAGAAAGACCTTTGCTTTTTTTCTTTTTACAGTGATATTCACAAGTGTGTTCAAAGTGCAGTTAGTGTTTCTACAATCCAACTTCCCTGAAATAAATGTGATTTTATAATATGTGTTTTTCTTCTCTGGTTTGGAAATAATCTGTTGGAGATGAGGATATTAACCCTAATGTTTACTGAGAGCCAAAAATGTCTGTGGATGTGGTTCTGTGAGAACACATCCAAAGGTACAGTTGGGGCTGTTTATTATATGCACATGGCCGTGTCTCTGAACCTGGGAAGCTAAAGCAAAAATATAGTGTAGAGTTCTGAAAATCTCAACAGGTTCCAAATTTCAATATAGGCCTCTAGATTTTATCGTGGAAGCTTAGACAGTCCCTAAAAGCTGAGGAGACCACAGGAAATTTCTATGCGGACAGTGAGATACCACTTCACGTAACAAAATAAAAGAAAGCCATGAAGAAAGGGTAGATATATTGCCTTTATAACAGAGAGCAGTTCTTGAAGGGAGAGAGGACTTTCTTCTTCCATCAATGTGATTCTACATTCTGAACAAAATGTGGCTTTTTTGGTTCTAGTACTTGATTTTCTTTTTTGTTTCCCACCTCTAAGGTTTGCATTTCTCTCTAATATTGTATCTATTATTTCTTGGTATCTTTCTCGTGTCACTGGTCACTATCATTTAGCTATCCCCATTTTCACTTTTACAAATCCTGGGAAATTCATCCAGGGACCACTTGGGTGGAGTGAAACCTTGGGAACAAACTCAGCTTATGGACACAGCCTACATGCCTGGAGACGTTTGAGAAGGTGTGGAATAGAAGAGTAGTTGTTGAGCAAATACTCCCAGAAATGCATTTGGCAAACACTGCTACTCTTCCAGGGACTGTCCACCCCCAACTCAAAGTGAAAAACAAATAAATTAACCTTGGCGTTGTCCTTGAGGAACGAAGCTCAGTCAAAATGATTTCTTTCTATGGATGCCTTGCAGATCATCATAATGACAAGTAACTTGTCTGGGCACAGTGACAATTTGTGGATTTTGTCTATGGATGTGAAGTTTCACTGAACACAGCACTCATGAATGCAGATAAATTCTTTTTGGATCTAATTCCATTATGGTCCACTCCACTATTAGAGATGGGTGTCAAATGTTAAGATGGGATGTTAAATGTTAAAGCACTCGGCTGTTCCAGATGTTTATTCGAAGCCATTTGAATAAACCAAGCTGAGGGAAAGCAGTCTCCAGAGAACAAGCTCTTTCACAGGACGTTTGTTCTTCTATTCCAGATTAAACCAAGAAATGTGACATTACACTGGGAAAGTAAATGAAATCAAGGGAGGGTCATCAAGCCACTTTTTAAGACTTCATTGGTGCATGTTGTGGGAAAAGTGACTGCTTCTCCCATTACCAATTTGCAGAGCTTAACTAAAAAAGCAGCACTACCAATTCAAGGTTCATCAGTGTAAGACAGTGTCATAACTGAAAGAATATTTATTCCCTAAATCCCTAAGGTGTGGTTACAGAATTGCACAGAGGCAGTACCTTACTGGTGCTTCTATTATTCTGCGTAAGGCACCAAAACAAGCAGGATTTTGAGCACAAATAAGAACAGCATTAACAGTGCTGGTTTCTTCTATGCAGCTGCTACATTTTCCATGATCATCAAAGATGCTGGCATGGGAGCCTGTTGGTGTATCACCTTTAAGTGCAAAGCTCTGGATACCCCCAGGAGAGACATTTTTGTACGAACCTATGTGAGAGTACACAGCGTTTGCACTAAATGCACACTGGAAAAGGCACAATTTTGGCCATTCAGAAGCCTGTCCTAACATACACCCCATGTGTCCTTGCTTGCAGGAAGCTATCCACTCCATTTTACGGTGAAATTTGGATAGGATGTCTTGCATGTTTTCGTTAATGACATGGTGCAGGAAGACGTTTTGCTTGGTCATGTGGATGAACATAAAGTTCATTTGCCAGTACATTATCAGCAAACACAACCTCACTCTGTCTGTGTTCCAGTTTGTCCATATTCCATGTGGCTGCGTCAACACAGCATCAAATCCAGGATAATATATTTAATCACTGGCAGGGCTTTCCCATTTGGTCTTGGCATGGTGTTATCCACAAGGCTTTGACCACTTTGGAAAGAGGACAGATAGAGCTTGTGCCTTTTCACCTTACATCACAAAAATCCCTGGAACCATTGGAGTACTGGGGTCGGTTACTCTTCAAAAACCTTTTTCATGTAGTTGCTTATTTCCTTAATGCGTGGTGTTCTGCTGTCCCCCCTCCTCCTTGCTTTCAGCAGCAGAAGCACAAGGCTAATTTTGATATAAAGCCTGGGGCAACTTGTCAAAAAGTTTAAAATCAGATTTTTGATGTACTATATCATCATGCAAAAGACATCTAATATATTTTATTAGATGCTTTTTGCTGTGTTTTCCCTCCAAAACTGGGTGGAATGGACTGCTTGTGTTAATGGCTTACATAAGTGCTAAGCAAGTGCCCTTTTAGAAGAAGCCACAGAGCTCATTCAAGGTGTAAGTAAAGCAATCAGCCCTTTCCCATGGTTGCAGAATGCCTAAGATGATTGTTCTGAAAAGAGGTAGGAAATTTTTTTCCAGACACTATTGATGATTTCTCCTCCACCTTTCCCTAGGAGCAATTAGAATATCTTGTCCTGTTTCCATCCTATTTGCCACCTGGCTTTGTTCCTAACTTCGCATTTAAAAGAGGAATGGAGAAGAAAGTATCTGAGCCTGAGAAGTTGTGAGGATGTAGGGTATGTTAGTTAGTTATAGCCACAGTAAAAATAAGAAAACTGAGCAAATACTGTTTCTAGATGCTTCTGGTTTAAATCACTTAAATCTCACTTTTGAGAACTTCTCTCTATAACCTTATTCATGTTTCACCAACAGCAAAATTCCACAAAGCCCCTTGTGGGGCAGAGAACTTTTCATTTTAATAAACCTTCTCAAATTGATTTCTCCTGTGGGGCACTAGGCCAAGAGTGTGTGCAAAGTAAGGACAGAAAAAGACAGCAAAGCAAGACGTGGGTCAGGCAGCTCACACGTGCTGCTGACTTCTGTCCCAGGCCACAAGCATGCAGTACCTGAAAACAGATGTTGAGTGCTACCTTAGCGATCCAAACAGGCTAGGGATCCATGGACATGGAAGGAGAAAGTGGGGAAGCAAGCCGTTTCTTTTCTTCCTTCCTGTTTATCCTAGACTTCATTTAGCAAAATAAAAATCAAACAGAACTACAGAGACAAAATATTTGCGTTGTTTTCCAAAGTCTGTTACTCTCAAAATTTTATCTTGGATAAAGGGAACTGTTTGTTCAGAATTCTGGCTTTTCACCCAACCACTTCACTGCCTCATCTGCTGACAATAAAGAAGATTAAGAATAGATATTGTTTGTACTTTCCAGTTAGATGTGCTGAACCACACACAGGAGGGCGGGGTTCAATTCCAGAAGGCACTTCATTAAAAAAAATGACATATAACCCCCACACACATTTGGCAGCAACCTGCAAAGGGTTAATGAAGGACCTATTTGCCTCCCCCATCTGTGAAAAAACGCCAATCAAAAAACAGCTGCTATAAAAGGCTGCAGCCCAGCAGGAATAGGAATAGTAGGTGGGGAGGTGTTGGAGAAGCAAGCTGTGGGAGGCAAGCCTGCCAAGGAAGGCTGGTGGAACTGGGAGGGGTGGAAAGGCTTGGTCCATTGCTTGTTCTATGCTGGCTTGGAAGCTGAAAGAGAAGGTGGATGTGGGGTTCCTGGTTTCCAGCAAGGAGACTGAACTTACAACTCCCATATGTTTGACCCTGATTCTGGGTGTATGACTTTTCAGGTTTTGGGGATAATTCGCTTAGAAAGCAGAGGTGTTCAAGGGGTGAAGTTTCAGGCTCAGTAGCTTCCCTTTTCTCTTCATCACCAGCTGTATCAGCACACCAGAATATAAACAGAGAGTCCGAACTTAATGGGTGCTCCTAGAGGGGAAGCAGGAACATGGTCTCCATATGAACTTAGGCTTCCTGTAAATCTTCTTTCCTCAGTTACATTCCTTAGTTCAGCTAGTACAATCTGTCTATAAGGAACTGAACCCCTGTGGGTGTTGGTAAGAACAGGTATAATTGTAGAATCTCATTAAATTTAAAAAGCAGATCTAGGGGGAGAAAAGGTCATTTAAATTAATATTAGCTCAAAAGTACGCATTGTAACTGGGAATGGAAAGGCTTAAGGGAGTTGGAAAATGCCTTCAGCAAAATAAGATGTGATAGAAACGATGTGTCAGCTATCAAAGACATTGACTAGGAGCTGAAAATGGCAGTAGGAATACATTAATAAAATGAAAACAACAGCTAAAGGTGTTTGGTAGCTTATTTCCTTTATATTTGTTGAAGAGCAGGAAAGATGATATGAGAGAATAGGGAATATTCCCTGCACTTGCTCATGTCACTCTTTAGTGAACCTGGTGTGGACTTTGTCAGTGATCTGTTTCTCAAGTGCTTAATTGTGTACTCATTAGCTTTACCTGTAAAATAGAAAGAGCATGAGCCAAATGGCAGATCCCCAGATACGTTCATCAGGAAACTTCACTTGTGTAATTACAATTAACCTTCCTGCATGTGACAGCAGTGGGCTGGGTATTGTAGCTGTCTGCTGATCCAGTAAAAACCAGACAGCTCCCCTGCTTGTATGAGGGATGAACCTGTTGAGATTGGAATGAGGAAAAGTCTCCCTGGTGCTTCTTGCTGTTATCCAAAGTAATTTCCTGCTGGGGCTTGTGCTTGCTATATTGAGGTGAGACTATTGGAGATGTTATTGTTGGTATAGATTCTTTAATTTCATTTATCCTACATTATTTGGGTGTATCCTTGGTATTGTGAGGTGAGTCTGCTGCCTTGGATGGAGTCCTTGCCTGTGGCAACCACCCCTCTGCCAGGTTTGTCTGAGGCATTTGGTGTCTGTAAGGTCTGTGCTCAGGATCATGGAGTATCTGCAGCCTCCCTTTGTTAGTTTGTCTCTGAGGAAAGAAAAACTTGCTGGAGGTTGTCATCCTGGAGGAAATGGGACACACTGGGCAAAGCAAGGATTTATTCTTGAAGAGCAGTGATTTCAAGTCACAGGATGGAGTCAGGTGCCTCAATTCCTACTGAAGCCATGTTTCTCTCTGGTATACACACAGAGACAGGTTTGGAGTTTGATGAAGATGTAATAGCAGCTCTTGCAGGAATATCAGCTGCTGGTATGCAAAGTCATCTCTGCTGTACTGAATTTCCTCTGAGCTCTGTTTGTGTGTGGAGGCTTTCTCTGGCTCCTCTCCTCCCTGTCAGCTCAGCACACTGGAGTAGCCTCTCTTGGGTCTATGATGTTTCACATTATTGAACACAGAGCATTAATGACATGTATTCTGTTAAAAATATGGCAAAGGCCACCAGCTGAGCTTCCTGTGAAGACTGCAAGATGTATTAACAGTGATGGGGACTGAGAAATTGCTTTCTCTGAACTCCTACTTTCTTTCACACCATATGATTTTGCCAGGTTAGTTCAGGGACGCCGAGTAAACCACATTTCCTCTGCTCTTTTCAGTATTCCATGCGTATTTGCCCTGTATTTGTCCATAACTTTGTTTAACACCTTTCCCTACTGAAGAGTTTGTTAGTAGTATAATAACCCATCCTGGATTTTGAAACCCATTCTTCATCAATTTCTGCTGTTCCATAATATATGGAATGATAGTTGAGTTAATCTGGTTAGTATTATTGAAGAAAACTACTTTGTCTGCACCATGCAGCACTTAAAATAGAGCACTGTGCGTCATGTTTAACAATACTGGTGGTCTTTTGTGGAGCTTGATGTGCTACTCAGACACTTATCTGTGTTCTGAAGTTGAGTCTTTTATGTCCTGTAGCATGAGACCTGAGTTGTTGATACATGTACTCCCATGAGTAGGCTGATTCCAGGATGCATGGGATGTTGGAGGTTTCCCTGATGGGATGTCACTTAATACCAGTTTGCTCTGCAGGTTTTTAGATCTTAGGTTGTGCCCCATTTACAGCAGCTTTACACACTACCTGTGTGGGGATTATTTTCTGGCATTCACAAGACCTGGAAGTATAAGTGAAAGCTAGGACAAGTGTGACTATGAAAACAGGGTGTGAATGTGTGATAGAAATAGTGCCTGTGACTTCAGAAATGCTGAGTTACTCCATCTGGGACCACCATGGTGTTGGCTTCCCATGAATGAGAGACCCAAGGGTTATCGCTTGCTGCTGCCCCAGCAATTCTAGGAAGCTGCTCTAGAAAGTATCTTCATTATTGTGTTTGTCATGTCTGCACCTCCATCCCTTCAGCTGCTTGGGAAATATTCTTGGACAACACATGCCTGACAGGTGGGGAAAAATTAAGCGAAGCCAAGTGCTGGTCTCTTCCAAAGTCGGAAGTGTTACCATGTTGGCTGAGATTCCAAGGTTGCCATGTTAGCCATATAGAAAAATGGCGTGGAAAGGAAAGCTTGAGTGTGCTTGGGAGTTCTCACAGTCCTGTTTTTGTGTTATTTGTGTTTGCGACAGTATCAGCTTTTTCCACATAAATACCCGGAAGGCAAAATTTCCTTTTTTTTTCTGCAAAAGCTCCAATAAACAATCACTTGGTGCCTGCTCTGCAAACTGACCCTCTTCCTGAGATAGAAATGTGAGGGCTTTGCTTGTTGTCAATGAGCCTGTCATGGTTTTCAACATGTTACTTTGCAAGAAATTCGTTTCCAGTGATCAGCTTATAAACCTGCCATAAGGAAGTGTGTTTTCACACTAGTCTAGTGTACTTCTTGTTTTCAAACTCTCAGGGACGTAGAAATACACCAGATTTTTGGCAGCACATGGTTTAAAAATCAGCACCAACGTATCTATTGAACATCTCAAATGGGTAAAGGAAAGGGCAGGTTTCATCAGAGGTCAGTAAACAACGAACATCTGCCTTGCCAATCTTTTCTTTTACTACAGTTTTGTGCAGTCCCAAAAATCCTTCAGACATATGTTGAACAGAGTTTCAAAGCACCCAAGCCTCCTGCTTCTGCTGATATTTTGGCCAGTGCTTAACCCTATGTAGTTCAGTCAGGATTTTTTTTTCTCACTGAAACTGAATCAGACTGGGTGGATTTGGAGTGAGTTTTGGGCTGGAAAATGGAAGTTTCTGATTATTTTTCAGCAGGTTAGATGTAGAATGGGCAGAAACTCTCTAATCCTCTTGTGCAGTTACCCAGGAAAAAGAGATGAGTGAAGTATGAACTGATGTTCTTCACCTCTCTTTGTCAGATCTTGGCATATGACACTTAGCATTAACGTGCTTATTATAGCACATTCCTGCCCAGTGCAATCTGCCCCAATTGGCCATAATAAATAGTTCCATAATGGTCTCCAGCCAAGTAAGTGTTTGACCTACTAATGCATCTTACACTGTGCCTTGGAGCTCCGCGGTGCCGCGCGGCGGAGGACACAGCAGTGCTCTCTGAAGGTCAAGTGAAGCTACAAGGAATGGCCATCTGGTGACCCCTTGCTTAAAGCATCACTCCCTGAACATGCAGCCAGTTGCATTGCCAGCAGATGCATTGAGTTCTGAGCCTGGCTGTTGTGATGGTGTGCAAGGAGAGCGGTGATCCCCACAAAGCCCTGCTCCAGCCCAAGGGAGGCTTTATTGGGAGAATGACAACCAGCAGCACACAGCAGGTCAGCTCATGGATCACTAGGAGGAGCTTGCTCATGCTCTGCTCTGTCAAAGCATGAACAAACTGAAACCTGTGAGTCATCTTTGGGAACAGTTGCAAAAGAATCAATTGCAACTGCCCAGCGTGGACACACTTTGCTTTTGCTTTCTAAAACCTGACACACTTCCAGCTCCTGGCTCAAGTTCATTGGCAGAAAATGAAAGAGGCCAAAAGCAGTATTGGAGCAATTGAGACTTAAGCACAGTCTCAAAAGCAGTTTCTGGTTGTGGGGAGGTGTGTTCAATCCTTGCTTAATCTGCCTATGTTAACAGTGCAAACAGTGATACTCATCTTGGAAAGAGCTTTCCACTAAGGACTGAGCAGAAATTCATTGCTTGTTATCCTGTTTAGTTTCATTAGATATTCTGTAACTCGGAATAGTAGTTTGACCATGTCTGAATAGGATTGCCATGTCTTAAAGACAGCTCTCTGGATTAAATGGTAGGAAAAAAGAAAATCACTAAAAAGCCCTCAAACCTGAAAAAAAATTCTTAATTTCTAGTTAAGATCTGATTTAGGTGGGAGAGATTGTGCTGATACATTGCCTTTCATCCTGTACTCAGTAATTTATCCAAAATACAGTAATTATATAACTACACTGTGCTGGTGATTTTTTTTCACCTACTCTGCATGTTTTTAGGCAAATACATGTTGTAGTAGGGTTGCAGGTTTATGCTTCTTAGACCTATGTGGTGCTCCAAATGCTGCTGGAAAAAACACTTCCAAAATATGGCTTTGAAATGGAAAAGGAATTAGAAATATTAGAGATGAAGTAATGTAGGATGGTTGATCAGATTTTTTTTGGGGGGGGGGGGGTGAGGGGGGAAAGCACTGTGTAGCTGAATTTTTGGATTATTTTTCTGTTTTGTTTTATTTAATCCCTCTTTGTTGCTCTACTGGCAATAAACCGTTGGTCAGATTTCTCCTTAAGACAGAACAAGTCTTAAAATTATTTAAGTCTGGTGAAAAAAACCTCAAAACTATATTTTCTTTATTGTCCAATTATTTCCTTACCTTTAACTTCTATCACACATACATTGAGCTTTCGTGAAGGAGCCTTTCTGATATGTGAAGTCTTAGCTCCACACCAGTTACACGTTTAAATCTGCAATAACTGACAATTGTCTAAGAGATTTTTGCTTCTGCTTGCTTGCTGGCAAAATTTTGTCACAAGCTAGAGAAAAAAATCACATACCCTTTAAGCAGGGAATCAGTGAATTTATTCAGCTAATGAGTCAATAAAAAATGCAAATAATTTGACTGATTTATAACCAGATTTTTGCTGACCTTATCAGAAAGTAAAATAGCATTTCTTACTCCTATATCCCAGTCCAAAGCAGTTCTCTCCCGACAATAGCTGGTCATATCTGAAATAGAGTGGAAAATATTGTCTTGCATGAAAGCAAGTGCAATGTGCTCAAAATCAGTCCAAGCTCCTTGAATCCTCTTAAGACTCAGTACTATATGAACATGGATTCAATATCTAAGACCCAAGATGGCAAAAAGTGGGATTTTCTTTCACAATAAAGGGTTCTCCTTCCCTTCTTTTTCCCCCTCATTCTTCTTTCACATGCCATCATGCAGCAGTGATACGCACAGCCACCGCAGGTCCCAAGTTCCCATCCTCTGCTATTGATTTCCCCGTGAAGTTTGCCTGTAGAATTAGAAAGTTTGTGATGCATTTTTATGAACTCTGGTACCCTGGGCTGTGACCAGAAGCGTGGGAGACCATTTTCTCATGCATATGAAGCAGGAAGCTCTTCTTCCTTAGCTGCTTGCAGTGCAGAGACAAGACAGGCTCACAGGTCAGTAGCACAATGTTTTTATCTGGTCTGTAATACTAAGATTCATCTGAATTTCATGTCAGAAGAAAGCCAGATATTCATTTTGGAATGAATGCCATTTACTCCTGGAGATGTTGTGGGGTACCACCCACTGCCCTTGAGTTGTGGAACATGACCAAAACCTCTTTATTGTGGATGACCCCACAGGGGTGTGATGGCCAAACGAGCCTGTCACAGCAGTCTTGCTCCATTCCAAGGCTCTGTTCCTACCGATTGCAAGGAACCAAATTGTACTGACAGAGCCCAACATTTCAGTATCTACTGTATAATTCTTGTGGTGCTGTAGTGAGACAGGCTTGTCTTAATACCACCTCATCTTGGAAGCCTTCAAAGCCTGTCAGTACGCCTGATAGTGTTTGGCACTTAGATATGACAGTGAATGGTAATTTGCAAGTGCCTCAAATGGACAGAAAATAGTTTTCATTATTTTTACATGATTAGAAGTAGTGTCAAGCACCCTGTAAGAGCTCAGCTCCTCCTCAGGCTGTGGTGCTCCCTAACAGGTGGCTGTGAGTGGTACAGCATGTCCCATCCTTGATGTGGGTCCTAAGAGGTTGGGGTCAGTTCCTGGGCTCAGCACTGACCTTCTGGTTGACCTTGGGTGGAGGAAGCAGCTTGTTTATTGCCTTTTGCAAAACACTCTGAGAGTTACAGATGGAAATGCTATATAGAGGGATGGCATGACTGTTGTGCTGATGGGTGTTGGGGAAACATGGGTTGCAAAAGAACAAGTGGGTGTAACGAAGGAGGAAGAAGAGCAGGAAAGTGGTGGAGAAGGTAGGAAGGGGTATTTGCTCTTCTTTCCTGCATTGGGACCTGGATGAGGATGTCTGGGTACCAAAAGTACTCATGACCTTGGCACCAGGACTTCTGAAATCAGTCAGTCCTCTCTCGTGTTGGCTTTCGCTGCTTCTCTCTGCAGACCAAATGATGTACTCTGCCTTTGAAGAAGCTGTAATTACAGAAGAGCCTGGCAGCACTTTCCTGTGCTGGTAATGGATATATCAGCACTTCCACAAACTCCCTTGTGAGGGATTTACAGCTCTGCCATTAATATTAGCCACACACTGGATGTATAAGCTGCTTGCCCAAAAGTATTAAAAAATAGCTTTAAAACAGCATATCAAATTTTAGTAGACCTTGTCTAGAAGCAAACTTGCACTGACTTGATAAAGAGTGATTTTTAACTTAACTGGGTTAGAGTATTTCTTATTTGTATGTAATTGCTCATATCTGGCTTGAGGATGACTTATTTCAGCCTATTCTGACAATAAGTCAGAGTTTCTGTGGAAATTCTGTCAGGATTCCCTCTTCTTCCCTTCTTCATGCAGAACATCCCCTCTGCTGAACAGGTCTGGTATATATTGGGCTAAATAAAACAAGCTTCTGATCATACAGGTGAGTGGCAGGACACAAAACCAGTAAGGATTTGGATAAACTGGTTCTGAAGATCATTTTGAGCAGCTAAAATGCTACAGACTATGTGCAGCCACAGACCCAAACTGAAGAGAGGAGAAATACTGAGGCTCCAGCTATGTCATTGCTATCATGGTGTTAAAATTGAGGGGAAATATCAGAATCTCATTTCCATTTAACACAGAACAGCACAAATATTCTTTTATCCTCTCCCATCTTCATTTCATTGGGTAGGCATCAGACAACATTTGTCTTCTATTTCTCTGAGTTAAAAAATTATATGCACGCTTAGTGGAATAAACAAAAGCTTTGAATGTCAGAGGTAAAGCTAAAGGCTTTTTCCGGCGGATGATCTTCACTATCAGGAATTCATGGTTCAAGAGGCACTTTCCTCTGGTAACACAGTCTGAGGCAGTGTTAATATGTATGGCTTTTCCCATTCTGAGAAAATACTTCTGGCAGGAGGAAGGGGGGCAGGAGGAAGGAGAAGGACACTCCTCTGGTGTGGACATTTTCTTACAAGTGAGGAATAAGAAATAATATAGGAGAATAAGAAATAATACAGGAGGCCTTGTACTGTCATCAAAACAAGACTCCTAAAAAATCAGGCCAGATCCTGGGATATCCATAGGATGGTGGAGCCTGGGCCCTTGGGTGCTTTCCCAGTCCTGTTTTTTAGTTCCTATGCTTTGTCGTCCCTTTGCCTAGTGATGGCTTTCACATGAAGTCCTTTTGCACAAGAACTGCCCCTTCTCTGCTCCTGTAGTGCACAGTGCAGTGGGTTCCAGTGGTGACTTTGCTCAGCACTAATATTAATATTTATTGCTACTGTTATTGCCATTACTTAAAAAATTGATTAGAAAATGGAGAAGCACATTCTGAGAGAGCCTAACAGAGCCTCTTGATCAACTCTTAATCAAGACTTAACCTGATTTGTGGCTTTTTTTTTTTTCCCCTTCTCTTTTTAGCATCTGAAGACAGTCTAAGTTGGGAGCTTAAGAAAGCATTCAGCTGTCTGTCTAGGAATAATTTTTTGTGGGATATGCATTTATATTGAAACCTGGAGTGCAGGAATTTAACAATATTTTAGCCTTTTAAGGTGTGCTTTTTCCCTTGAATGTAAGGACTTTTCTTCATTTAGGAGTAAAAAATACTGAATTCTTTTGTTAGTATGGTGAATGTCTTTAAGAATTCTTGTACCCTCCATGAGCTATAGCTGTAGCCTTTCCTCTCCCAAGAAGCTCCTCTTGGTGATAAGCAATGGTGCTGATGAACAGCTGGAGGAGTGCTCTGCTTTTCTCTTTAATGCAGCACAAACAGCATTGAAAAATGAAATGGCACTTAAATACAGATTTTGTGGAAGTGGCTCGATGCTGCAACTTCAGAATTTCACAGCACTGCTGCTCACACAACCATTACAATAAATATCAGTGAGTTTCTAAGCACTGTGAGATATAATAATGCTACATCTATGTTAGTCAGTACTGGTGAGCCAGTAACTTGCTGAAGAGTGTAACTAATTAGCAGAAATAATTGCATGTGTGACCCTGAACGTGGTCTGAAGGGCTAAAAAGGAGCAACTGAAAAGGTGGAGGATGTATTGAACCCTTGTGATGCTGTTCCAACAGTCTGATTACAGCAGCCTTCATGGGCAGATGTCAATTTGGCCAGCAGGAAGGAGCCAGTGCAGAGCAAGCATCCAGAATGAGAAGCTTCTATGAATTTTGTGTGGAGCTTGTGCTCTGTGTGTGGAAAACCTTTCCATGCCAATGAAAATAATCCTGGTGCTTCAGCTTCACCCTGTAAGACATGTGGAGGTCCCCATGGAGACTGGGAATGGAGGGGCTGCTTGGTTGAGTTCACACAACTTAATATACAGGAGGATGTTTCTCAAAATTCCATCAGTCTTAACAGTTTAGTTATAACTGAACAACATGGCAGACTTGTTAGACACTCAGCCCATTTAATATCTACTACTTTCAGAATTAATAACTGATTCAGCTTGGGACATGATGAATGTCCATGTCAAAGCCTAAGCATATCTGGCTTTTGTTCCAGCATATTCCAGAGACAAAACATTCTTTTATGACTCTCCTAGACTATGCATTTTTTAAAACAGAATAAAAAGTCTTGGCAGCAATCCAGTCACCAGAATGATATTCATTCCAGGAATATTCTGAAGACCACTGCTTGCTGTTCATCCTCCTGGTATTTGTCAGTTGCTTGTTCTTTTCACAATTGAGACATCCTTTCCTTATTTTTTTTTAATTTAAAAATTATGTGTGATTTCTATTTCCTCTAGTAAAAAGAAATTAAGTCTAATGAGAAAACCTATTTATTTACCTGTATTTATTCACAAGTCATCACAGACCTTTAAACCTTCACAAAGCAAGGAGATGTAAAGCCAGAGTGTAATAATATGTTTTAATTTTTGTCCCTTACCAAATACTCAAATGAGTTACCATTACTGTCATTTCTAGAGAAAAACTTAGTTTCCTGGAGAGCTCCAGAAATGATGAAGGACCACATCTTTCTGGTGTTATTCAAATCTACATCAGTGGTTGCTTACCTATCCTGCCTATGCTTGGAGGTGTAACACCAAGTATTAGAGCAGCTGCAGCATAGGGTACCCTGAAATGTCTCAGAAACAACTTCAAAGGTAGAATGTGCACTAAAGAATACTGGGTATATTTAGCAGAAATTGAAGAAACTGTCCTGTGGCAAAAGAGGAGTCAAAAACACTCAATCTGCTTTGAAGATATCATGATTTACAAAAATAAACCTGTAGTTACTTTGAGTCATTAAATTAATGATATTTGAATAACAATGCTTGAAAAAAGAGAATTGGGTTCTTAACAAAGTCAGCACTCCTTGAAGTTGGTTCAATTATTGATTTCTGGATTGTGGCATTTGCAATAACTCAGAAATATTGAGATGTTTTAAAGCAGCCTTTTCATTTTCATAGAGAAATTGCAGAGGTGCTTGTTCAGCAGAAGAAGAGAGAATGAACTCTGCATCTAAATATATACATAATGACTAGAATTTTCGTTTTTTCATCAAAACTGTTGCTTCAGTCCCCCTTCCTTTTACCAGAAAACCTATTTGGACTTATGATTTCATAAAGACAAAAATATCTTGATGATCATCAGTGCTTGGGACACCTTTTTATAAGAAAGAAACCTTATTAATTTTGTCATATGTAAACTGGCAGGAATCAAACACTAGAAAGACTTTGCTAAAGCAACCCCTCCAAGGTGTCAGCTTGTAAACTTGTTGCTTATTTTAGGGCAGAAAGGGTCAATATGACCATTTATGCCTGCTTTGCAGGTCATGGAAGTGTAGCCATTCTTTTAGGATGTAAGCCCAAAGACCATGTCTGTCTGACATTTCAGTGCTCTCATTCCCTTCAAGTGATTTTTCGTCTCATAAAAAATAATAGCTTTTTGCTTCAGGAATCCTGCATCAGCTTAAAATTATGTCCAGTCCAAAGACAACTCTGATTTTGTAATCAATGCATTAGAATAGGGAAAAATTTTGACAGTACAGTGACTAATTCTGACCTTTGAACAGTATATGTAGAAAAAGGATAATAGGTTTTTCCCATAATTTTAAGGCTTCAAGTCCTCAAAAGGATTTTCTTTCATTTTAGCTCACTAAGAAGGCAGAGTACAGATAGTGTATGAAGATAGAGAAATTTTGTGACACAGTTTATGGAGGAGGATCTGACTAGATGCACAAATGATCCCTCCTGGCCTTCAGACTGCTGAATTACTTCATGCATGCTAACCAGAGTTTACAGTAAATCCATGCAGTGGAAATTACCAACATAATGAAACAGGCTGGAACACTTTGCTGTATTGCTTTTTATTTTTCCACATGTAAAGAACAAAATGTCATCTTGAACTAAGTAAAAAGATAGCACATTAAAAATCATCTTACCTATGCTCTTCTAACTTTGAAGAAAAAAACATCAGATATTCCTGTAATAGCTGCTGTATTTCTAATAATTAAGAGTTAAGGTATGTGATTGGAGTGGTACTGGTGCACTTCTGTGCAAAAATGATGGGTTCCCATTCCAACTCCTGCCTATTGCTCACTGGCAAGCTAAAACAAATAACACTGCATGCTAAATATAAGTGGCTAGATCCTACTGTGGATCCATCTGCAAACATACCACGTGCCAGTTGCTCTAGGTAGGGTATCTTGGCATAGACATCTGTTTACAGGGAAAGCCTTTATTTATTTTTTTTTTCTGCCCTAATTGTTTCCATGTATTTCAGACTTGGGTTTCTCCCATTTCATGGACATGAGAGCAATTAGCCAAGAACTTACAAGCTCAGCAGAGTTAGGGGAGTAGTTTATAAACAAATCAAGGTTGCTCACAAGGCATGTTTTCTCAGATCCGGTGAAATGGTAAATACAGCCATCTCCCAATTAGTCTGACCAGCAAGGGGGAGATGGGATAAACCTGGATAAAGAAAACACAAATACTCCAAAACACATGGAAGCGAATCAATAAGATTGCATGATAAAAGCATAAAATGGAAAAGGTTCATGATGCTTTTGGCTTACATTCCTGGGTGCTAACGAGCTCCTGAGCTGGGAAGTCTGCACAATGTGCTGCTCTATACCTTGGCCCAAACCTACCACATGTGGTATAAACATTTCCCTGGCTCCTCAGCCCTAAGAAATCCCATTTCTTGGTGGGTATGCTGTGCTCATGCACAGGCCTGTGAGCAAGAGCAGTTCTGCTCCTGAGTCATGTCTGGCTTGGCCTCTGTACCAGCATCACCAGGAGCTCTGCTTGTGGGGCACGGTGGATCCAAGCCCCTCTGCTCACACCAAATCCTTCATCTGCTGCACAGGCACCCTGGCCCATGGGAGCACAGCTCACCCCAGGCAAGGCTTTCCTGGGATAGAATAGATATCCTTCTATCTGCCCTCTGTATTGCTCTTGCTCTTCCATACTTCTTCAGTAAAATAGCTTGTGTCTGCTGTTTCAATATTATCTACTTGCCCCTATACTTGAACTGACATTTTCATACAGTTCTCTAAATCCACTGCATCATAATTCAGCCTGGCTTATGCTGATGTGCTTTTCTGAGCTCTGAGAAAAATGTGGTGGAAAGAGTCTTACAAAAAGGTAACTTGTAAAGAGTAACATTATCCAGACATTATGTGGAGTCTTAAAAGCTGCTGACTTGTGTTGGTAAAATGAAGTACTAAAACCACAGTTTGTGCACATGTATATAGCAAAAAAACCCAAAAAAACAAAAAACAACAAAAAAAACCCAAACAAAAAAGTAACTTTAAGGAGCTGCTGCTTGATAGATTAATTACTCTGCAGCATTTCCTTTCAAAATAAGGATTTATTAGTACTGCAGATTTGGAACATGGAAATATTGTTAATTATTGCTCAACAGTTATATATCCACTCCAAGTTACTACACATTTTGTTCCTTTGGTACAATGTGTGTTCTCATCTAGAACTATATAAGATTTGTGCATTTAAATACATTTTGTTTTTTAGAATGGACCCTAAATAGTTAAAGCCATGTGTTTTGAATGGGCAATGATATCCCAAGGTATTTTTTTCAAACCCCAAGGTCTTATCTTGGATGGGATTTTCTCTTTCTGCTGCTAATGGATACCAGTTGGCCAAGTGCTGATAGGAGCAATAGTGGAGGTTTTTGTGTAGGTGTAGCACACAGCTGTAAACAACCTGTATCTTTGTGGTTCCCAGGTCCTTATGCATGAGTCCCTGTGGTTTAGTGGGCATGGTGGTATTTGGCCAAGGGTTGGACTTGGTGATTTTGGAGGTCTTTTTCCACCTGCTTACACCACAGGTCTCTTGTACAGCATGTGAGCAGCAGCAGTGGTGATGCAGGTAGCTCCACCTGGCTCCCAGGAAGTGCATCTTGTGAGAAAGGTTTGGAGAACAAGTCCTTGAATATGAAACAGGAAAATGTCCATGTTTACCTGCTCCCTTGGTAAAGTCAAGTTTTCTGCACTGATGCTGAAAGTTTTCAGAATCAAGCCTTTGTTGGTTCTGTCACTGCCAAACCTGGGGAGGATGGGGCTGATGCACATCCACTTTGTAAATGTCTGTGGAGTTGTTTTTTTAAGCAGATCCAGGTACACACAAAGTAGTCATCTCCTTAGCACCGAGCCTCTGCAGCACTCTAACCCTATACTTTAGTCACTTATGACAGGTAGAGGGCAAATTTGCATAATGAACTGTTTAAATATTCAGTTTTATCAAGGCTTCAAGGCACTATTTGTCCTCCGCATCTTCAATAGCTAGTGACCCTATCTAAATCAACATCATTTGTCAAATCAAATTAGGCTTGTTGTTAATTTCAGACAGTGATGTTCATCTTTTTGATGCTTTCAAACAACTCTGAGGTAAATCCCTGTGACATAATGCTGCTTAGATATGCTAAATGAGTCACTTGTTCAATGCTGCAATTGTCAGAAAAATATGAAACTTAGCTCTAAGGTAAATATTGTTGGGTCACTTGAAATGTATGCAAATTTGACATTTCTCTGCTGATTAGCATATCTACACATCAAAGTTTTCTATATATCACATCAGATATTTTTGATTCAGGAGAGTTAAGGTCAGTGGCACTTGGCATACTCTTTACTTTGCATCAGACAAGATGAGAAATGAAAATCTTCTCAGGGAAACTTTCCAGCTCAAACCTTACTTTGCTGAAATAAGAACATTGCAGAGGAGCAGGGGAAGATAGCACAGGTTCCTGGTTCTCAGTTTATAACTAATAAAGGAACATAAGGAGATTATTCACTTACCTAATGAATTCCAAAGGGGAAAAAAAGGAATCGATCAGAAATTTGGACACAGAGACAGTAAAAAGATTCTCTTAATCACTGCAGTGAATTTGCCTATATAAAGTATAGATCTAGCTATGTACGTGTTTGATTTTGAAATTAGTCCTTTATAAGTGAAAAAATGAGGAGGTATGTCCTGTTCTTTCAAAGCCGACTTTTGATTTGTGTCCAAGATGCATCAGTGGGAGTTTTGCACTGTCCTCCCACAAATCTACCTGCTCCTGATGGAGTGCTGCAGCTCCTAAGTTCATTAGCTCCGTGATTGCTTCCATAGATCTTAATATAACTGGTCACAAGAGTTAACTGTTCACTCATTTTTGCACATCAGGCCTTTGGAGATCATCAGTAAATTGTCAACAGACTCAGGTCACCAAAACTCTCTGTGAAAATCATTCTGTTCCATGAGAGATGGGTCTTGGTTTGAGCAGTGCTGGGCTTCTGTGTACCTCATCACAGGATAATTAATGTAACTCCTCTGGAGTCCTGATACCCAAAAGGATCTGTGTCCATGGGGGTAAGGAAGCACCCACAATGTAGGCACTGAAAATTCTCCAGCATCCTCTCAGAGAATAAGCTGAGTGCATGAGCACAAGCACTTTCTGTGTTGCTGCACTGGAGTAACTCGGTCATGGAGATGCTTTTTTATTCTTTCCAAAAAGAGTGAAACTGTCTCAACTGCATCATCCAGTGAATGTCAGTGAAATTTTGTTTTAAAAATAAAACAAATATTTTTAAAATTATTGGAGCAGAAAGATGTGTCAGACACCACTAACATATGTTTATTTTTCTTTTTCTCTCCTGGAACTGAAGCATGGCCAAACTCTGTTTCCTTCTCCTTTACATTGTGCAAGTATGTATAGACAGATATAAATTTTATACTTATTTTTCGTGGTTATTTTACATGCTAAATTCTAGAAATGAATCCAATGATTGACTTATTAGAATGGACTTACTAGACTCCAGAAAATAAGACACAGAAATGCCACTTGATCCATTATTCCTTCAGGGCATATAGCACCATTCAACCACATTAGTAGTTGATGTTTGATGATAAATCAATAATAGCTTTTATCTTCTAAGTAAAAGATGTTTTATTCTCTTCCGTCTCTTCCGTGATGGGTGAGATAAAACCAGGAGCTGCACTCACATTCTTAAGGCAAGATTTAAAAACTATTTTGGTGTAAGATTCGCATTTGCAAGCTGCCCATGCTTCCCATATTGGCAATGATTTTGACAAATGTAAAAAAGTCACTAATATTTTGACACTTTCACTGCCCAACTATGATACCAGCTGGCTGTGAATTCAGTTATTCATTGTTCTGCTGTATTTTAAAGACTGGTCCAGAGCCAATGTACTGGACCAGCTCCATTCATTCATTTTCAAGATTGAAGTTTCAGCTAACTGTAGTGGCCATTTTTCAAATAGATCTGGAAACCTCTTCCAATTTAACAGGATCATACAGAACAGAAAAAGTCAAGTGTGCTAGTAGATTTAAAGCTCTTCCCTTCAAGGGAAGGAATATATGCGTTTCAGCATGAATCAACCTAGTCCTCACAGGATTTCTGACTGCTCTCAATTTCTATTTTTTCTTAAGGCATGACCAGTGCTTCCTTCACAGTAAAGCAAGCAAAAAACTAAAATCTTTATGATGATTAAATTAATTTAAAATAAAACTGAACTAAAGCATAGCTGTTCTGAATTATAAAAATGAGAAATTGTCACACTGGTCTCATGCTGCCCAAGACTTACAGCAACTCAATCACTAATTCTAAAGAAACTAAAAAGGAACTTACAGATTTCTGGCTTCAGATAGGCAAATACAACCTTAAAATAGACAGGGATGGAGCTCTTGGAAGTCCTTAGTGCACTTGCAGTGCAGACCAGAAGTACAGGACTCTCTGTAAGTCCAGTATTTTCCAATCTGAGCATCGCAGAGAATAGATACACATCTAAGTGAGAAGGTCCTTTTGAAATGCCCTTCTTTAACAAACAGTAAAAATGTGGTCACTTCTTAAGTCTTCTTTATTGTGCCTGCTAACGTTTTACACTATTTTCCAAAGTCAGTAACAATATTCATCCCTCTGGCTTGTAACGCACTGATTAAAAAACAGATTGCCAGCAGTCATCTGCTATTGTCTGGCTTCCTAAATTCTGTTCCTGGTTTAATTTACTTGATGGTTCCATGCACTATTCATGAGTTCTATAATATTCCAAACTTTAATTTCAACAGATTAATTCTTACTAATTATTCAACATATGAACCTGCACATGAGAATTGTACTGTATGCACCATCCTGAGGCACAGAATGCAATGTCGAATCGTTTTCTGATTTCAAGTGGAAAACAAACTAATTATGTGGAAATATGATAATATATTGTGCTGCAGGGACCAGCCCTTTGTCTGTTTAGAAATGTTTACTTATGATCGGCTCCCTGTGTTATTTCTTCCAGGAGGAGCTGCCCTTTCTTAATGCATAAACATTATTGACTGGTCCATGATTCTTTACTTCAAGAAAGCTGATTTACATAATTTTATATTACTTCCGTCTGGTGGAAGCAAACAAGACATCCCAGGAAAGTAATAATTGAGCTAGCTGTAGCAATCTTCTGGAAAGATAAGACACGGAAGTCCTTGGAAATGAAGGATCACTTATTTCTCTTTTATTTCTCCTGAATTTTTTTTCTAAGCTGTCATGCAGCTTTACCTCTGTGCTGTTTGATTTGATGCATATCAGCATCCAGCACTTCATCACAGCATGAGGTCCAAATCAACTATCAAAAATCTGAAGTAGAACACGCTTTCTCCAGTCTTCTGTCAGCCTACCCCAGCCAAAGCTAATTGGGTGATACTGGTACCAGGAAATATTGGGATACTGGAACATTCATTGTTTGGGAGAAGTACTGTGCAGCCCTGCTGTGGTCATTAGAGCTGTCAGCCTGGTCTGTGGTGTCTAAACCTTACCAAGCTTAAAAACTGTGGCAACACACCAAAACCTTTCTGTAATTCTGCTCAGCTGAAAATGAAATTATTTAGTCAAATGTAGAGGGTGGGAGGGAGGGGAAATAAGACCCCCTTCAAAAAAAGCATGCTTTTTTGCTTCCCATGGCATGTGAAATGAGATATGTGCTAGAAATTGAAAGGTTGAAATATGTTTTCAGGAATTAATCAGCAGAGAAAACTATAAAAATAAAATAGAGGATTGGAGTTTCTCAAGGGATCCTACTCAGTAATGGCATTAAGGAGCAAGTCAAGACTCTATGAAACACCAGCAATGATAGGGGAAGATAAAATCTGGACCCTAGAATGACATTTTAATAGACCTTGGGTGATGCAACATGGCTTAGCATATACCATAATACTTAATTCCCTCAAGAAATCCAGCTCTTAAACAATGGGGAGGTTATCTGGCTTTCCATCCTTCCATTTTCCCCACACTTTTTTTATGAACTTCACAATTTCTAACACATTTCCCAATTGGTCCCATTTACTTTTTAACTTTATAATGACAGAAGAGTTGCAGATCATCTGCTCTCTGGCTCATTTATATTTTTGCCATTCTTTCTACTGTGTCTTGCCTAAGGCCTCAAGGAGACTCAGAACTATGAGTCACTAAGGTTAATAAAACCCCTGTTAACAACTTCCCATTCTAGGATCAAGACTTTGGATCCTAAAAGACATTCTTTTTGTAATTTTTCTTTAGTAACTTTAATGAAAGTTTACAATTGTATCTTAAAGTGTAAAAACTAAGTCAATGCTGTGACATGAAGTTATTTTACTTCTCTCTGAAATAATTTTTTTTTTGTTGCTGCCTTAGAACCTGAATGTTGGGTAGCAACAGGTCCTTGCTCTCTGCATTTACCTGTCCCATCCCTGCTGCACAGTTCTGGTTGAGATGAGGGATGGAAAACAGAATAGATCTTGAGATGAATCCCTTAATTTGATCCAGCCACTGATGTTCCAAAGATTTTCCTTGCCACCAAGAAAAAAAAAGTTACTGGTATTTAAATACTTGAAATGAAAATATCATTGTAAACCAGCAGGCTGTGTTTCTCTGTTTCACAGCATCTTAGAAAGGCACTGCAAGGAAGCAGGGGAGAAAGGAGGATGATTCCCTAATCCCAGGGCATACCATGGATCCTGCTACAGCCTGCAGCTGTACCACTGGCTCTAGGCTGTGATCTCGTCTGATCTCTACCTCAGCTGAGTCAGAACAGGGAGAGATGGCAGAGAGATGTTCCTGAAAAAACCACAAACCTGCAATGTTTCCAGAAGTAAGAGGTGGCTGAACGCAGTTGGCTGGGGTTAGGTGGGATTCCCCCAGCCAGGGAGGAGATCCTTCTGCCACCTCTGGCTCCACACCAAAACCAGCACCCAAACCAGCAATGCCTGCTGGCAGTCTGTGGTGTGGGCTATGCCAGCCACACAGAACTTTTTCTCTTCCTTTTCTCTTCCTTCTCTTCCTATATGCTTGTCTCTTCATGAAAGGATCGTTTCTCCCAGGTGATCTTCAGCATATTTACCTTCAATCTCCTTGGCCTGTGCTTCACTCCTTTCACTGTATCACCTCATCCCTGTCAGCAGGATGAGTCTTGAAGGACATTTTCTATAAAGGACAGGTTCCCACTGTGATTTGTCATCACCACCCCCCAAGAAACCTCAAGGAAGCCAAGAAGTGAAACAATCTCAGCCACCTGAATAGGGCCAAAACTCACAGCCATGCTGTTCCCAGTGCACACAACACCTCCCTTTACACAGAATTTATGGACATTGGTTAGCTTGACTGCTCTATCAGAAATTGCCATAAATAAAGTGCTAAGCATGCTCAGATTTACCATGTACATTTTTTGCAGTGGGTTATCTGGTGCCACTCGTGCTGCATTTCATTGGAAAGAAACATGCCATGGTTAATAACTTAAATGATCTATGCTGAGAGACTGGGAGTTGAGGGAGTGACTGATACAAAGCCCGTTGAAATAGATGTGAAGAATAGCCTTGTCTCCAGTGGGCTTTGGATCAAGCCCAGATTCATGTTCCTAATATACTGTCTCTTTTCATAATTTTGTGAGAATGGCTTTTTCTTTTGTGCAACAAGCCATAGTGGAGGGGAGTGGGGAAGAAAGGAAGGCAAAAAGAACCACAGAAACTGTGCTAAAGGAATTTAAAATGAAAACTGCATTAAAAATTTAGTATGTGAGCAGAAACAGACTACTTTGCTCTGGAAGGGTGAAAGGAAGGAAAAATTATTATTTTAATATGTACCAGGCAAGGACAAGCACAAATGTGACCACGTCTGAGAACAGCAGAGAGCCACAGCCTTGGCTTACATTGAAAAGTTCTGGCAAATATCTCAGTTTAAAAGAAGGTGTGAGAAGGGAAGAGCCAGATCTGGCACACCAGCCCCTTCATGTTTGTGTGAAGCTGTACCACACTTAGCTTTCGAGACTTTTTGCCTGATTTGAATGCATATGTTTGATAAAAGGAAATGACATATTTATGTTTACTCCTTACGTTACTCAGTCTCCAAAGGGTTCAGGGAGTTGGTACAAAGGGTTCTGTGAGCTTCTGGGTCATTCTCACCAAAGTGACCTGATAACTGAGGGTTGCACTAATTAAGATATGTAAATCTAAGAGCACCTGGAGCTCATGATGTGTGCAGGTATCTCTGAGATCGCTAGAGGGGAAGGAATATTTTCTCACGTGAGCACAGTGAGTTTGGGTTGGTTCCACTGCATGGACTTGTGGCCATGCAGAGACTCCCAGTGAGATCTGCTGTGTTTCACCTGCTCTTGTTAGTCCACCTGCATGCATCACCTTGCAAAGTGAGAGAGCAAAGAGCCGTGTTTCTGTAGGTTTTGTCTTTTTCTAATGGGCTCCACTCGAATTGTCTGATTTAAAAAATTTTGTCATGGAGAAAAGCCATCTTCTAGGGGCTAAAAGAAAAATCAGTAGAGAATCTGGTTGTGCCTCTCAGGATTCTCAATATTAGATGAGTTTCTTAATGAAACTGGCTGTGCCTGTCAACACTATCTACATGGAGACTTCTGGAAGGAGCATGACTGTGGAACCTCTTCTAGAAAAAGGTTCTTCTTTGGGTGATTATTCCTCCTTAAAGCCTCTGTGGAGTCAAGAAGGAGATCCGTCAAAGTGGGAAGATGCAGACATACAAGTCTAGGCCATCCACATTAAACACCCAAGAGGGGGAAACAAACCCCCTCATTTTCCTGCAGGAGTAGACATGAGTAAGAGATGTCAGTGCAGCTATGACATCTGTTTACATGGGGATTTTATGCACCTGTTCACTAGGCAATAACAAATGCTTACCATGGTGGTAGCTGTATCACACGGTACATATGCTGCTTCTGACATACATAACACCTCTTTAAGGAAACACATGGCCCCATATGTCATGAGAACTTGTTTACATTCTACAATACAGTAATGGAAAATATGTTTCATAATAAATGTTTTCATCATTTTTGTGTTTAAGGAAAGAATGGGAGTTTTACGCCCTAGCTGTCAAGCTGAGTGTCCTCCCTCATTGTTCTCATTGAGAGATGTGTGGCTTTGGAGCAAACTTCCTACAAGCTTTCCAAGTTCAGGGAAACTGGGATCTCAATTGGTCAGTTTTAATGGCTGATGCGCATGAAAAGGGTAAAGTTGAAAAAAAAGTAAGATTGGGACATATATTTAGGTGTAAACCAGTGCATTTATTTCTTTGGTTTGCTACCAAGCAACCAATTTCTGTTGACGTTGATAAGAGCAGATACCATATATTGCCTGGGTAGAGCTCTTGGGATACTGAAGCCTCCTCAGGAAGATTATCCCCATCTTTATCCCCATCATATTTGCAGCCCTATCTTTTAGTTCAGTCTCCTTAGAACCAGGAAAAGGAATCATTCTTCTTCACATCCATAAAATGAAGGAGTTTTCTGTTTGAAGCTTGTCTAGTTCAACCTTCCCAGAAATTAATTTGAATAGCTTCTCGCTTTGATATGGTTAGGTTGAGATTGTTCAGATGTATGCTTTTTCCTTCTAGTAGTTCTCCTGTTTTCAATCATCAGTGTTTCCAGTTCATACACAGGAATCTTTGTCCTTGCTTCACTCCTCACTGCTGAGGTAAGATTTTGTCCTACAATTAAACTAATAGAACAGTAAGAACTCAATAGAATAACCTTTTCCTGTGGAAGACAGATCCAAGAGTTAATAATTCTCATTAAGATGACTTTTTTCATTGATATGTACCCTAACTGTCACTTTCTGGGATTTACTTTTTGTGGAGTTAGCTAAGAAGAGTGAAAAGCAGACTCTTCCTTGTTAGATATTTACAGACAAACTGGAGTGTGAATGTTAGAGATAAGTGGACAATAAACTTCTACTATTTTGATGTAAAGAATAATACACTGGTATATTGTTTGAATACATATTTTCTCTGTTTAGTCCTGCAAAGCAGTATTCACACCGTTTCAGCAGTTCACTTGATAGTAAAGAATGGATGAATAGATCATTTATTTCAAAATATAATAGCCTAAGCTTGTCTCTTCGTGCTTAGATAACTTGTTTAGAGCCTTTAACTGCAGTTTTTGCAGCTTTTATTTTCTTTCTTCTTTTCTTTTCTTTTTTCTTTTTTTTTTTCTTTTCTTTTCTTTTCTTTTCTTTTCTTTTCTTTTCTTTTCTTTTCTTTTCTTTTCTTTTCTTTTCTTTTCTTTTCTTTTCTTTTCTTTTCTTTTCTTTCCTTTCCTTTCCTTTCCTTTCCTTTCCTTTTCTTTTCTTTTCTTTTCTTTTCTTTTCTTTTCTTTTCTTTTCTTTTCTTTTCTTTTCTTTTCTTTTCTTTTCTTTTCTTTTCTTTTCTTTTCTTTTCTTTTCTTTTCTTTTCTTTTCTTTTCTTTTCTTTTCTTTCCTTTTCTTTTCTTTTCCTTTCTTTTCTTTTCCATTGGTTTAGTTTTTATGCAGTGCAATACTTACTCCTTTCTCCCAGACTCCTTTCCAGACTGGAAAGTCCTTGTCTGTTTTGGCCAAGCTTGGACTAGTGACGTAATTCTCTGTGATCTGACAAACTGAGGCCACAGAACACTTCAAAACCTTCTGAAATGTGTCAATGCCAAAAGGATAATAAAACTATAAAAATAGATTGAACTGCATTTTTACTGACATTTTCTGACTTATCCATTTTCAGTGTTACTTTCTGAGCTCCTTGGAGCCTGTGCAATATGTGAGGGCACAAAGGTACTCTTGCCCATATGTACTCGAGGACAAAGATACTTATTTTGAGAGTTTCATTGCAAAAAAGTTAAAACAAAATACCTCCCAAACTGTCTGGTCCCTGCAGTTTGCTTAATGGAGAGAAATATGATATATTATTTAATATCTCAAGAAGCCTAGGGCCCGAATTTATCAAAGCAAACAAGTCTCTTTGATTTCAAGGATGCTTAAAGTTAACTGTGTGCTTCATTGCCTTGTGGAATTGGGGCTATATATTTAGTAGTAATGCACAACCTATTAAAAAATGACCTGGCAAAAGCATGGGATTACAAGGTTTTAATAGTGTTCAGTTTCATTTATAAATAATTCCACTTTCTTATAAACATATAAAAGTATATAAACATTAACACATAAAAGCTTAGGATGAATTTGCATCTGATGAAAAAATTCTGTTTCTCTCCTCATTGAAGCTTGGTTTTGATACCAGAGATATATATAAAAAATATGCATCTGTGTATATTTATATGTAATATATATAAATGCAGGTTATTCCTGCAGTTAGGTCAAGACTCCTTTTGAATTTTTAATAGTACATGTAATAGAGAGGACAGCAAATCTTGTTTGACTTAGAATTCTTGTTTCTTTCTTTTAAGTATTTCCCCCCTCTTTCTTCATTTTATTCATTACAACCACAGAAACAGAAGAACTCATTTAAATGTTACATCTTAATCCATCCATTTTTGTAGTATTCTTTAGAAGAGAATGTTTTCAGCTGTATCAGGGTACCTTTTAAAATAGTGATTGTAATTTTGCTTTCAGAGTTTTGTACATTAAATATGCCACTGAAATTTGCAGTGAATTCTTACCTATGACTTTCTCTGATAAACTTTATTGAGCTGGATTATTGCTCATGTACTTAGGTGTCTTGTTTACAGCAGAGTGCTGACAAGCTCTATGAATGGGAGAACAAAATCACTTTAAAAAGAAAATAACTTTAAATCCCTAAGGAAGAACAGTTTCCCTGCATTTTAAGGCAGCATACAATGTTCCATCACCCTGAAGCCAACCTTTTCTTTGATTTATTTTCAAGACAAGAAACAATATGATAACAACCTACAGAAACTTGGCAGAGTAATTAAATAATCATTTTTCTTCCAATGTCCAATCAAGCCATAAGGTGAAAAATCACAAAGATGAGACAAATTTTATTTTGCCTTCATATGCACTGAGTAGTTTCTGAGAAATATCATTTCCTCACTACAGGGAACCAGTGCTCACTAATAGCAGAGCCAAGCAAAATTTCTGAAAATTGTTATTGTAATGTTTACATAATGAGATCATATTTTTTCTCATATGAAGTACAGGCGCAAAATCTAAGCACTTTGCTCCCAGAAGTGCAACTTTCCAGCCATTTCTTTCTTAAGTGGTCCTTGCAAAGGTAACCAGCCAACTATTAATAGGCTACTGACAACCTTGGGAAATCTCTTTTGTTTTTTAAATTTTTTGTCCCTTGCAACCCTACCAATGCAAAAACCCAAACATATCACTCAAAATCTTTCTGCTCTTTCATTTCATTTCCTTTCTTTTTTTTTTTTTTTTAATTCCTCTTTATTTTTTGAGGACTAGTCAACCTACAGAAGAGCATCTGCTGGACCCTGAATGGAGAAGCAGACATGTGGAAGCCTTGCAAATGCAAAAGCCAGGAGTGGGTCGGGCCCCAGATGGTGAGTGTTTATTCTTAACAAGGACAGTCTTTCTCCTCCAAAAGAAGGGAGGTAGCACCCTCTAGCACTGAGCCTTTGCTACCACTCCAATGACAGGCAGTGCCAAACATAAATCAGAGTGATAACAGCCTCTACTGGGGATTCAGACCCACATTTTCCTGCATGGAAGATAAAATCTTTTCTGGTTCTTAATTCAATCACATACCCAACTGGCAATCTTGCATATCAAAATGGGAATCCTGGGAGGCTGCTGGAATATGCAGATCAACAGAAGCTAATTAGCATTTACTTGCAGCCATCCTTAACTGATTGGCAGCACAGCTGTGGGGACCAAGCAGAACATGCTGAGTTGCATATTTGTATGGCCACCTGCCATTTGGTGGGATCCAAAATAGTGTAAACTACCACTTCACAATAACTCAGTGACCTTAGTTTTGAAGTAATATTGAGCAGACATATTTGGCTAAGTGTATAATTAGTGCTTATTTCACCTGACACACAGTTCAACAATAGGCTGTGCAGCAGTACCTTCCTAATTCGACATGTTGATGTCTTAATTGAGATTGACAACTTGTTAGAGAGGTACTGCATTTCCAATGCAGGCTGAGATCTACCCATCATCACCAACTTCCCTGAGCATATGAAACAATGTGCTTTTATGCCTTAAAACATATTCCAGCTATTCAGATCTGAACAATCAAACATGAGGGGAGCTGATGAAAGCAGTGGGTCCAGTTCTTGCAGGGGCTTTATGTGAGTAATTTTATTTTTTTTTTGTTCCTGATACGTAGTGGAGTGCAGTATGACCCAGAAAATAAAAATGTCAGGAAGCATAGCAAAATTAAAAAAAAAAAAAAAAAAAAAAAAGTATCACACAATGGTGGTGAAGTGAAAATGAATGAAAGCTGTACCAAGTATTCACTGTAAAATATTGGGAAGAGAGTGGTGCCTCCCAAGGTTAAGCAAGCAAAGATCTGTAGCCTGATTATCTTATCATCCTAATCTGGAAATCTGGGTTACCTGGACATTGGGATACCTCTTTGTTTCCAGGCAAAAATAACTGAAAGAGATCAAATATATCCATTGCAAATGAAATATAAATTACCTCTGTCAATTGGCATGTTTTCACAGGGTGCTTGGACTGGCTTGTAGCAACAATAAATTTGATTCTGTTTTAGACTACATGCCAGAAAATTGAAAAGAAATAAATATATATATTATATGCATCTGATAAGTGATAAGAAAAGTATATCTAGGCTTGCTGATAGTGAAATGTAATTAAATATATAGGCAGCGTTAGAATTAGGAGTGTAACGATGTATCAGAATGGAGCTCCTGATTGTGTGTTTCTAAAAGGGGACCACAGCCTGTGGAAAAAGAAATCCCTTCAATCTAAACTATGTCCTCATTATTCCTGTGTCACATATGAAGAGGAGCAAGGCCTGGAGTTCATCTGCTGTTCTTTACCTGAGGAAATGCTATAAAATCCTGCTATGCCATTCTTGGTGTGCTAGGGACAAGTATATTCAGAGATGTTCTGGAGGCACGCAACCACAAGGCACTAGATGTTATTAAAGCCCACACATTTAAGCACATTCCTGATAAAGCAAAGAAGTGGCCAAGTTCAGAACCCTCCTCTCTGTACCCCCATAAGCCATGTGAGGTATGGATGGAGAGAACCCACCAGGCCAGTAGCTCCAGGTGAGCTGCCTCTGCAGAAGTCATTCCAACAATTGCTTGATGCTTGCTCTTTGCCACACTCTTCATCACTAAATGTTGCAGCAGCTCTGTTCTTGAGCCCTGATGTGAAGGCTTTGCACACACAGCCCCAGAATTGCCTTGGCTCTCTTTTGCAGCCACAATGAATCAAACCATCTGCCCCATTCAGCTACTGAAAGAGAAAAATCTCAACTTGACTACTGAAAAACCCTGCCAGATAACAAATACATCTGAGCTAAGGCTCTGTAGGCAATTTACCTCTACTGCAATGAATTTTGCAATATGTAGTAAATACTGCAAGGTGTTGTAGATGTAGCCTCTGGGCCCAAAGGCAACTGAAGGCAACAGAAATTCTCCTGTTGTCTTGGATGTGCTTTAATCACTGATAATCGTCATGAAATTTGATCGTTTTGTTTCTGGACATAAACAGGAAAGCTCTCAAGTTAGGGGAGTCATATTTGTCAAGGATCTTGCTCCTGCCCAGACAGATGTGGATTTTCCAGAAAGTAACTTGGACACTGTCTTGTGAGGATCTGAGGAGGATTTGTAGCTGGTTGAATGCAAAGTGGAAGAGGTGTTGGAGTTTTAGCTGATGGGCAACTTGACAGCCCATTGAGCAGATTGCTGCAGTTCTGGGCTCTGTGCATGCATGGAAAGCCAGGAGCATTGGATCCCGAGCACTGAGACTCCCATTCATTTGGGACTTCCAAGTTCCTGTCTCTGTATTATGCAACCAAGTGGAATTTTAATTGGAGACTTATCCAAACTGCCTGATAATTTTTCAAACCTTCTAGATTTCCTTCTTCTCCTTCCAAATCAGAAAGAAAACAAACTTCAGAATATTAAAGTAATTCCCGTGCCAGGATTCCATATCTTCATCCAAGTCTGCTTCTAAATTTGTGTCACAATAGGCTTTGGGACTGAGCTGTGTCATATTGCATCATGCTGTGGGAATAACAGCCTGTCATTGTTCTTTGTGTGCCTTTCACAGTGCCTTTTTTGTATAAAACGATTGTAGCTCATCTCCAGGTGCTCCTAGGGAATGCACTGACCCTGTGCTATGTACTCCAGCCGGTTGCTTCTCTCACATTTTCACCAGTGTGGCACTTCTACCATGAATGCTCCATCACCTTTCCAATGAAACTGGCACTCACTTGGGAAACTCAAGAGTTAGAAGCTTAAATATGACAAAAAGCTAATGTACTCTGCAGAAGACAGGCTGGGAAATACTTTGTGTCATCCCTGAAGTTGGAGAGGAGAACCCTGATAGAATTAAAAAAAATTATATGTATCTTGGCTTTCTGTTAGTGAAGAAAAGCACTCTCTCTGCTTAAGAGCACATTGTGGAATGTCACTTAGTGGAAATGTCCATCTCACATCCAGGTGAGATCTCATAAGCAGCAGGGCAGCTCATCCATCAGGCAGGCTCTGGGACACCCTTTCATTAGGATTTGTCCTGATCTGTGGTGATGATTTAATAGTTAATTGGAGCACTCCAGTTTGAAGCCTGTGCTGCAAGCAGCAGTGGGATACAGTCCTCACTGAAGACTTTTGCTTCTTTTCCACTGTGCAAAATAACAAAAAAGACTAATCTTAAAACTGCTCTTAATGAGTATAACCAAAATATTAACAGTAGTAAACAAGAATACATTTGCTCATAACTTGTCATATCAGTGTAATAAATTAAGCCAGAAACACATTAACATTTGACAGCTTAAACAATGCAGGAAAAAATACAAACCTCACAGGGACTATGTGAAGCATGTTGGCAGTTTAACAGACATTTTGAGATGTAGATACATATATCAACCTTTCTGAATTTAGTCTTGATAACTCCTTTTCCTCTGTGTGCCAAAACACTGCCGTGTGAAGACTAATGAGTTCCAGATTTGTTTATCTTTGGTGGCTGAGGCAGATTCATGAGCCCCCTGAACCTATTCTACAGCGGCCCTGTGATACCAGCGTGCAACACCAGAGGCAGAAATGTCTCTTTTATGCTGATGGATACATAAGATCTTCTAAAAAAGATGTGCTTGGCCATCTGACACAAGAGATCATGTCAGTTGTGTACTAGATGATCTATATGAGTGAATTGTCCTGCCTGTTATCTTTCATATGAGTTTTATGTTTATGTTCAGAGCTGTAATAACAAATGCTTGGAATAAATCTCGCATATTAAATAGGGATTATTATGTCTTACAGCATGTACTCATCAGATTTTCATATGAGTGATTGTGTTTCTCAAATTTTTTAATGTTTATATTGTGAGAGCTCTCAAATAAACATCATAGATCAGGAAGACCTGGGGCCACCTAAGTGAAGCTTCTTTTGCTTTTCCCCTATTTGAATTCTACTGACTTGTTTGGTTCTTTAGTGTTTGGGGTTTTTATTACCCAGGGATTTTTGGTGTTTCATTTTTTGCCTTTGTCTTAACATGTAACCATAATTGGTAAAAGAAAGGGTTGGGGTAATGATTGGACTTGATGATCTGGAGGTCTTTTCCAACCTTAATGTTTCCATGATCGTGCATCTTTATTGAAGTTAAAATAAAACATTTTGAGTAGCCTTCTGTGAAAACAGAGCAGAGCACTTTCCTGCTGAAGGTCCAAGCTGGTGATTTCTTTGTGGACTAATCTTTGCTCAGTTCTGAAGAAAGGGGATGGTTTTGACCTATTGCCCCCCAAACCCATGGTTTTCATCTCTTGACGGGACAAAGGTGTTGCAAAGGCAGCTGGAACAACTTGAAACAGAGAATGTCCCTGGAGAACACCAGTCACTGTGGTGGATCTGCCTCTGCTGGCCTCTGCCCAGGGACACAAGGGACAGCCAAGGCACGTGCCCAGGGATAGCTGTGGGTATCACACAGCTAGTTAAAACAACTCTGATGAACACTTCACTTTCTTCCTCCAGATTTCTTATTCTTTATTAGCAGTGTAGCAGAGGATCTAATGTACCCTTACCATAGTTACGGTCCAAAAATAACGATTTTTCCTCAAATTTGAATGTGGTGTACATGTTTAAGTAACTTTGCTGTTGATTTTTTTCCTGTTTTAACAGATGTATTTTGACTAACTACTTCTGCAGAGCAATTCCTTCTTTAGCAGAGACTGCTCTGTGTCCTCCTTTCTTGTAAGTTATATTTATTCAGAATTTTTAACTGGTGGGGACAGGTCATATGTATTAAATAAGCAGCAAGAAAAGTCAATAATCTTCTATCCCCTCTATTCTGATTTGAAAATTATAAAATCCCAATGCAACCAGAACCACAGCAGACTTTCTGTGCAAGTATCATGGTACATAACTGCGCCCCATGGAGGTGCAGTGCATGCTGCTGCTTGTACTGTGTGATTTTGGAAGGAAGATTGAAGCAAGGTTTGTTAAGAAAACTGCCTTCTGTATAGGGAATATTTTTGGGGTTATTTGTAAGAGATGCTTACTTGCTATTTGAATACTTAATAAGTGATACAATGCCTGGACTCCGCTTTTCTGAGAACTGGCCTTAAGCTCTTTTCAACAGCAATACTAAACCAAGGTCAGAATTTATTGCAGAGTAAAATGAGGTAACAAATGCTTTTGGGGTCTCACTGTCCGTGGATCTCTGTGCTGTTTACCGTGTGCAGCACAATCCTGTGACAGCCCAACAGCCTGGAGCCCCCCCGTGCTGTGCAAGGGATGAACACACGGTGAGAGACAGTTCCTGGCCTGGAACATTTGCAATCTAAATAGATGTGGCAGGTGAGAAGGGGATAACGGGGAATTTTGTTATAAATGGACATCTGATTTGGTGAGAGGGGGAACCCATTCAGCCGTGGGCAAGAATTTTGCCCACTCCAGGTGGCTGCTGAGCCTCCTCTCCCAGGTCATGCTGCTCTCACCAGCTCTATTTCATGCCTGTAAAAGCAACCATTTAAGTTTGATTTTCTGAACAGAAGAAAAATGTACAAAGAAAAAAAAGCCATCCCACATAAGAACAGTAGTCCATTTTTGTACCATGAGCTATGACTGTTCTTGCTCCAGTAAAAGCCAGACCTCCTCATAACATACCTTATAACCTGTTAATTATGATTTCCTTCTCTAACATTTGGATCACACTACTAAATATTTTTAAATATCTATATATGTGTTTTTTAAGCTGCTGGGTTTGGGTTACACCTTTTCCATATGCCCAACCCACACAATCCCATCAACGCTTTCACACACCAGTCAAACACTCTATATTTGTGTGAAACTCACTGAAGGAAAAAAATTCCTATTACTACTACTACTAATACAAATTCATTTCTCACAACTATTAGTGTTTTCCTGAATGCTGCTGAATGAATTCCCTGCAATTCAATGTCTAACTTTATATTGTGTTGATTCAGTGAAGATTTTTGATTTTTGTTCATAATTACTCCAGTCCCATCACCACATGCCGGGTTTTTTTGGTTTTTTTGTGCTTGACAAAGCTCCCTCTACAAAACTTAATCACTTTCTGTTTGAGCAATCCCTGAATACATTTTTACATTCTGTTGTTACCAGGAATGATGTTCTGAAAGTTGATATACATTGCAACAGCAGGTGTTAAGGCAGGCAAGTAGGGAACAAAAGCTCTTAGAGCATGAAAGAGTCTAATAATAGACAATTTGTTCACCTGGCACTGACTGCTTAAGCATTTGAGATGAGCTCATTGTTATTTGGCCATGAGCTTTCTTGGGTCGTAGGGATGAAAATATGGAAAATCCAGGTTGTGGAAACAAAGGTCTGCTAATATTAGAACGGCACTAAATGGGGCATGATCGAGCTGGGGAGGCTGCAGGGTGAGCTGTGGGGTTTAAAGAAGTGAAACATTTCCATAACTAGGAAAGCAATCAATAAAGTCACAGTTGTGTCTGTTCTGGCAATAAAATTACATGTGTAAATGTTTTCAATAGCTCTACAACTGGGCAAGCTGTTCAGAGCAGCCTTGCACTCAGAAGTGCAGTTCAAGCTTTCTCCAGGCTCGTTGGAAATGTGGCTGTTAGTTAGGGAAGCTCCCCGGGGCCAGTAAAGATAGGCAATCTGCTCAGAACAGAATCATCCACCCCCAAAGGCAATTCCCAGCAGTGATCCTACCAGAGCCATGGGGCAGTGCTGGGAGCACCACCATGCCCCACTGGAGTCCCAAGCAGGAGGAATGCAGATTGTGTACCCAGACCCAGAGCAGTGGGTGTGAGGATGAGGATGCTGGTTCCCGGGAGCACACTGAATGCCTCCCTGCCAGCTGTTGGTGTTGGGAGCATTTGGGAAGCTTTCTCTTCAAAAAGGGGAGTGCACCCACTCTGGGGGAACCTGGAGGAGGGCTGAGGTGACTCTGTGGTTAGCTGTGGTTCCTGTCCACTCCCCAGAAGATAAAGGGGAAGATATGCTTCAATTAAAGGGCAGCACTGTAGCTGAGTGTCCCTAAATCACCTTTCTTTGGCATGTTCCCTGTCCCTAGAAGAGGGTCACGCATGCTCCCCCAGAACAGACAGCAAAATAAGAATCCTTTACCCAGAGGTGTATTTTCACATTCTTCTTTTCATGTTCTTTTCACATGATTCTAAACTTTAGGAAATTGTGTTAATTATAGCATACCATTAATTGTTGATTTTACTTTCAGAGAGCAAAAATCCCTCAGATTTTAAAATTTTCTTTGATTCCCATAGGAAATGCCACTGGACTCTGTTCCAATTTACCCCTCTAAGCAATGAACACAGTTGCTTGCTTAGATCTCAAGGAGATTAAAAGATGAGGAGACTATAAATGCTACTGGATTTTTTTCCTTAGGCAGCCTGTGGAGATGGATCCTGCGTCAGCAGTCGCAACTGGTGAGCTGCCTCTTGGCTTCAGCTCTACTAAAACTTCACTTTATCTTCATGAAGTCAGGTTGACCTTCTAGTTTGGTTGTTAATCAAAAATCGCAATTCCTCAATATTATGGGTTCAGTTTCCAGGAAACACTAATCTTACAATCTTTACAATCACTGTATGTCAATGAGCCCCCACCACCATGCAATGCATTGGGCTCGTTTTCCAAACCATCACAGTTAGGGCACATTTTGGGCCAAAAGCCACCTTCCTAATAAGCTTAAACTGTAGTGGATTGACAGTTGTGTGGCTGTCAAGCAGGGCTTATTTCACACCAGTGGTATTCATCAGGTATTGCAAACATTTACAGCCCAGCTAAGCTCATGCAACAACAAGTCAACATAATCCTACCCCACCCCCCAAAAAAATCATAATTAGAATACTTGGATACTGATGATGCTCACAAATGTTTTACAAGTAGGCAATGGTTTAAAAAAAAATATAAGTGTCTAATACCTCATACTTTGAATAATGAATTTGCTGGAGAAATTTGTCAACATTTGACAATCAGTTCATACATTCCTTGACCAGAGCAGTTGTGCAGGCACAGCTTTAGTGCCAGTGTGCTGCTCTGCTTGCCCCATATGTGTATCATTGAAAAGTCAAGGACTAAGGAGTTATTTACTTCACATCAGTTGTTTTTGTTCTCCATTCATTTTATTTTTCCTTTGGAAATGTCAGCTGGAATTTGGCATGTAAGGGTTTAGGTATCTGAAGGGAGGCTGCAGCACTGAGCACAGATCAGATTGCTTTTCCTTGGTAAACTCCCCATTGCATTCCAGCCTGACAAAGTTTTGTTGCAGTTACTCAGTACATAGATAACTAAGTGCTTTAAATACTAATTAAAATATATGATGTTTAACTGTTGGCTTATGCCATTTCTTTATGATGGAAGACAGCAGGGAAGCAGGATCATCTATTATAATTATCAGCAGAGTATTTCTTTTCATCTCTTCCTATCCAAACAATAAGTATGTCCAGGCACTGACTTGGTGCTTGTAAACATCCTTGTTTCCAAGAGAATTTCTTTCTCCACCTTTCCATTGTCTTATCTTTCAATTCACCCTGAATCTACCTTCAAACAATAGATTCCAATTTCCCTCTTTTTTTATACTTGAAACTTTCTGTTGGAATTGTTTCAGGCCAGCAAGCTTGCTGCCCTGGTCTCAGTATGCAGAAGTATGTTCCCATTAATCAAAGGAAAAGTGGAGTAAAGTGGTACAATCCACATTCTCATTTTGGAAAATTAAAAGGCAGTATCATTATTAGAAGGCAGTTCTGCTAAATGTTTTCTGATGGAGGGAGAATTGGGACACACTATGCTGTCCAATGACTTTGCCAAAGATATGACACCAAGAGACACAATAAATGAATATATAAATAGTAATTGTTCTGAAAGGGGTAGTCATAAATCACACAGTGAGTTGCAGGAGGTTTCTTTCTTGGAGATACTTGAAATGTGATCTATGTTGAATTAAAAGAAAATCAGATTTTCTCTTTTGGTTGTGTTGAAATTATATAGAAACCTGAAACGCAATTTCCCTGAAGCAGAATCCTTTGCAAAATGTGAAGCTCTGCAGTAAACATTAGACCAAGGTTTGCAAAAGGAGGGGTTTATTGAAGAGTACAAACCAGCAATTTGTCGGAGTAAGAGGTTATTAATCATACTACACTTAGGGTTAGCAAAGCTCTGGCCTTGAATCAGCAATGCACTACAAAAAATTGAATCACTCCAGTAAGAACAAATAAGTTGCTCTGTGAAGTTCTGCAATGGATCTCAAAGACTTTTTCCCTTGCAAAACAGCCCCGGTTGCAATGAAAAATGATCCTTGTATTTGTTGTGATCATTTATCAGCAGAATTTGACCCGTGTCATGCTGTCTGTAGACATTTTCCCAGGGTTCATCCACAGTGCTCATGTGGACAGATTACCTGCAGATCACCACTTCCCTTTCCTCCCTGAACAGCATCTGTCTTAATATGTACACAGCCCAGGAAGCAGAACTACTGAAAACTTGGAACCCAAAGAGTTTGCAGGACAGCTGAATGATGGACCTTATCAAAAGGTGTTTCTTCCTAAGAGCTGGAGTTCTGCAGACATGCCCCTGCAGAACTGATCCAGCTCTGATTTAAGTATCAGACCAGATACAGCATTCATAGGGCACTTTGAAGCCTGGGTCCAGAAATCCTCTAGCCACCTCCCTGTCCTCTTCCAGGGGCCTCTCTATGATCAAGTTTCTGTTGTGCCTATAGCTGTGGTGTGTAGGTTGGCATCACTAGCTGCAATTCCCTGTAATAACATCAGGAAGTCGACCCTCGATAAGATTTGGAAACAGGGACTGGCTTAATTACGCAGCTATGTGACCTTATTTTATTTGCTTTGGTTTCACAGTCTGCCTCTTGTCCTGCTGCTTGTTTGTCACACTCCCTTGTGCTCTGGTTTAGATCAATGAGCTCTCTTTCTGTTTGTATAGCATAGGGTATACGGATACCCCAGGAAAACAGCCTGGGGCCTTGAAAAACACAAATTTGCTTGGGGAAGGACCGTTTTGGAAAGTCAGGGGAGAAGACAGAACCTTGTCAATACTATAAGGAGTGATGGTTTTAACCTAAAAGGGGGTCGATTTGGATTAGGTATAAGGAAGATGTTTTTTACAATGAGGGTGGTGAGGCACCGGAACTGGTTTTCCAGAGAAGCTGTGGCTGCCCCATCCCTGAAAGTCGGTCAGGTTGGATAGGTCTTGGAGCAACCTGGTTTAGTGGAAGATGTCCCTGCACATGGCAGGGGATTAGACTAGATGAACTCAAAACATGCCTTCCAACCCAAGCTATTCTATGATTCTATGAAGAAAGTTGGCAGTCACAAGGACACCAGGGTAAAAGTGGATGTAACCAGGACCTGATGCATTTCGCCAGTTCTTTCATCAGGTTGCAAGAATTCTAAATGTCTCTGAGCAGGACACTGGACATCAACTGCCAGCCCAAAGAGAGGCTCTTCCAAGATTACTGTATTTTTGGTATTCCCATAAATCTGTAGTCGTCAAGTGACAGCATCTTTGCTTGTTTTTTCTTGGATTATTCTAAAAGAGTAGTGTGTCTCTTTTGCTGGGTACCTTAACCTCAGTTATACAATGCAGGCACTCAAAATGCTCAGGCAGTCCATCATGTTCTATTGATGCACTTTCTGGTTTCATAACTCATTGTCATCAGACACAGTGATTTCTTCAGCAGCAGCCAAGAAGCTAACCTGACTCCCAGGCTGGCTGGTGCCAGGCAGAGATTTCTGAAGCTCAGTGGCAGGAGTAGAAGCCATTGGTAATTTAGGAGTTAGCTGAGGATGTTTCTTTAGTATAGCCTGCAGGTCAGACATTACCTGCTAGTAAATAGGTAATAAATAACCACTAACAGTGTCAACTTCCTCCTATTTATTCCCTTATTCTGTATTCCGAGTCTCTTTGTTCCACAGAACAAATGACCTGGTTGGAAAGGCACAAGCCACAGCCAGCTCTCCCTGCTGACTCCTGCTTCCTGTGCAAGTCTGTGGAATTGGTGCCTCAGGCCATCCTGATACCTGCAGGACTGCAGGTAAATCACTGCTGCCACCAGGGAACTCCCAGCCAACCTTGCTGTGTCTCGTCTCTTGCATATCTGTGTGGCTGACCTGGTCCCCAGCCAGGAATCATTCTCCAGCTGGGAATTTGGCTTTCTAGCAGCAGTCTGCTTTTTTTTTGTGAGAGCAAGTAGTAAGGTACATTTTCCTTCTTCTTCATTTTTTCTCCTGCATTTCGTTTGGTTTATCCACCTTGCTAAATCTGGTTAAAAGGTACCTGGCAGAAGATTGATGCAATAAATTTCATGCTCTACCTGCAGTAAGCAAAGTTTTTCTGCCTGTTATTCATCTAGCTCCTGGAGTTTGGACAGATAGTTTGTATTAATAAAATATACGCTAATATCAAAATATTTTTCAAGCCAAATCTATTAATTACTTTTTCCATTATCTGCCTGGCTCTACACATGAATAAATGAAAAGAAGCAGAGAAGACAGAGACATGACAAGATCTGTTATGTAAATCGCTCTGTACATCTCAAACTATCTTCTGGGGCAGTGCTAACTAATTTATGACAGGTCACCCAATAGCTATTAATAAGTTATTAAATTGACATAAAATACATCTGGTAATACTTCTTGAATTAACAATACCTGACTTACAACTTGAACCAGCCCGTTTGGCAAAAAGACCCAAAAATCATGGCAAGATTCAAGCTCTATGTTCAGAAAATTGCATTTTTCTCTGTGTGTGAACAGATGCTGAATCCCTTCATAGTAGCTGGGAAGTTTCATCACTGCATTGCTTCACTGCACAGTCCATTTCCTCACCTGAAGAGATGGAGGAGCTACTTTGTACCCTCCACTTGTGTATCCCACAAGATATTGCAGATCCCAGTTTGCTCTGGGACATCCCAGTGACATTTTCTAGCTTCAGGATCTGACTAACTGCTTGAGCCTGACTTTGGGTACACTGAGTTTTCCAGAGGCACGAGCACAGATCTGAAAATTTCACTATCAAGTGTCCATGCTAAAGATGTATGTAATTGAAATTAAATTGACAGAGAGTAGGGTTAGATAGGTAGGAAGAAATTCTTCCCTGTGAGGGTGGTGATGCCCTTCCACAGGCTGCCCAGAGAAGCTGTGAATGACCCATCTCTGGAAAAATTCAAAGCCAGGTTGGATGGGGCTTGCAGAAATTTGGGATAGTGGAAGGTGTCTCTATCCACAGCAGGGTGTTGGAACAAGATAAGCTTGGTCCCTTCCCATCCAAATAATTCCATAACTGTATGAAAATGCATTTCCCCTTTGCCAGTGAAGAACAGCTCCATAGATGTGTGCCCTCAATGTATCTTAGGTCCAGATTATTTCTCTCCATGTCCTCTGCAGCCTTCATGTTTCCTCTCATTATCTTAATGGGTGTCCATGTGCTGTGGACTCTGCTTGCCTTTGCTTGAATTTTGCATTGAGCTTTCAATTAGAGGGATTCAAACTGATTATTCTGGCAGCACTTCCCCCTCTAGAAATCCAACTCTTATTGCACATCAATTTTTAAAAAGGTGTTACTGATACTAAAGGAGCTGTCAGATATCTGCTCTGCTGTACCTAAGGACAAGGGAATAAACTCACCTGGAATTAGGATAAAACTGCTTCCCATAATCATGGAGTCACGGGTCCATGGCATGGCAGGGGATGGCACATCCCTGCTGGAAGACCTGTCTTTGCATTCCCTAATCTCAAAACTGGGAATCTGATGAGAGAGAGGAAGGTAGCATAAGACTCAATTCTAGCACAGGGAATATTTTGGTGAGAATTTTTTTAAAATGCATTGATATTGGGTGGCTTCTCACATCCCCAGCTATGAATCATTTGAAGTTTGCTAGCCCTCATGTCTTTCATTAGTCAAGGATATTTGCTTAATTTTCCACCCATTTTTCTTCCTTTTGTCACCTCAGCTTTGCTGCCTTCAAGAAAAGAATATATTCCAGAGGCTGCCTTGCCCATAGAAAGTCCAGGATTATTTAGCTCTGGTGCTGTTCATTTCCTGGCAATGCAGCCTGAAACTCAGCCCCTATCTATCTGTAATCCAACCTATTTTACCTAAGCAGGAGTTAACTCTTTATTTGTCAAGGGAATCATGCCTTATCTGTTGCAGTATCAGTCACACAGAAATTTCCTCCTCTGAGCCCCACCCTGCTGCCTCAGTGGTACAGGAAAGACATGCTGTCAGTTCAGCCCTACTTTCTCCTCAAAGGAATTATAGGATCCTGGAATGGTTTGAGTTGGAAGGACCTTAGAGATCATTTTTTCCAACTCCCTGCTTTGGACAGAGACACTTCCCCCTAGACCAGATTATTCAAAGCCCTATCCAATCTGGCTAAATTCAGTTTAGCTGAGTTCAGCTAAGCTTTCTAACCACAGCTGTCTAAAAATATTCGGAGTCTTTTAGTTCACCATACATCATTTTGATTAATGCCATTGTTATTCCAAGCTGTTAATGTACAGGTTTGTATTGGGTTTTGGTGTGGTTCAGCTGTTAGTGTTACTGATACAGCAATATTGCAAATGCTGGTGTTACTGAAGAAATGCAGTTGCCTTGTGTTGATGTTTTTGCAGATCAAATATCATCTGATAAGAATAATCTCGGGAAGAGAAGTGTTGCTGGTTTTGACACTCAGACAACTATTTGTATGCAATATTTTGAATTCTCCATTCCAAACCTACCTGAGAAATAATCAGGTAAAGTTAAACCAGCTTAGAGATGGCTAAAGAGGTGCTGAAGCTGGAGGATGGCTTGGGCTTATGTCTGTGTCCTTGTGATCCTCCAGCTTCCCTGAAATCACCCTCCCCCACTTTGAAGGAGTTGCAAGTGCTGCATCACAATGTGGTGATGCATGGCTGGGCTCAGTCCAGTTAAAAGACCCTGACTGTGGATGGTGAGAGCTGCCAACAGCACATTTTGCAGATGCCTGCTGGCTCTGGAGCCCATCCTCAGCCCCAATGGTGTGAAACAACCCAAACATTACCGACCCTTCCAGTCTGATGTAAAAAACCATCTGCATGCAACAGCTTTGGAGGAGGCCTGATGGCATGGGATTAGGAGCTGGGTGGAAGGGGCTTGATTCTGCCACTTGATTTATTGGCTGGTCATATTAATTAGCTTTGTTGTGAGGGAGGATCATTATGTTGCCAGGTGTTTATTCCAACTGGACAGTGAATTTAGCTAATTTCCACCGCAGGCACCCAGAGCTTGAGAATAACCTTTCGTGAAAACAAAACAAAAACTTAATGTACAAAACAACACAGAATGTCTTTTAAAGGAAACCTCTTCAGCTACTGAGTGGGGAGGAATGGGAAAGGAATTTAGGGCAGGCTGGGGGTGTGGACCCAGCAGCACAGACTGGAGCAGAGGTAGGACCTCAAAGTGCAGGTAGGACTTGTCTCAGGGCTGTGTCCAGAAAGGATGCTCATCTCTGCTTCCCAAGAGAGGAGTTCAGTAATTCTCTTGGCAGGGAGGGGAGTGAAGCACAGACAGAAGCATCTGGGTGGGATGGGATGGGATGGGATGGGATGGGATGGGATGGGATGGGATGGGATGGGATGGGATGGGATGGGATGGGATGGGGTCTCTACTCAGGTCCTGCTGCCTTGCTGGCCAGCACCAGCCCAAACCCTGTATGCCCCAGGACTGAGATGACAGAATCCCAGATTTTGTCATCAACTCTTTCAACCCCACTTCTGCCTGGCCTTGTTTAGCATCTCCTCTTGATCCACCTGTCTTCCTCAGGTGAGCAGAGCAGGATTGGGACAACTTCTGATGGCCAGCGTAAGAAGAATTTGCATTACCTGCATCACCTACCTTGGGACCTGCTCATTCCCTCATTTGGAGCCCTTAGTGGCAGGACTTAGAGTTCTATTTATTTTTACTGTTCTTCTCACAGGTTATAGGCAGTGCCTTTTTTCCTTCCCATGTTGCTAATGCAATTGTTAAAATTTTGAAGGCTGCTGGGCACATTGGAGGGATATGTCCTCAGTCTCTTAGGAAAAGATAACTTTCCTCCAGGTTTTTAGCAACAATGCCATAAATTATTACTCCGACATAGAATTTAATTGCACAGTTAAATACATCATTTACAAGGCTTTTAGCATGCCCGGCTAAATTCTTCACTTTTTCATCTAATCTCTGTAGGCCCTCATTACATTTGCAGAGACCTGTATGGGTTTCATTCCTGTTAAACATGTCTGTAAATCACAGCAGGAAAAAGCCCTGACACATTTCCCTAGGAATTTTCTCTGCAGCCTGAGCTCCCAACCCTGCGGCTTCCCGTTCAATAGGTCAGCCCAGACCCCATTTGTCATTGCTCTTTAATTACTGTGGAACCTCTAATCCAGGCCACAAATTCCTCCCTGCTCATACTTCTTTTTACTTCAGAATGCGTATCTAATAGCAACCAAGGACTTTTTCCTATTTTCTCACTTGGAATCTGTTTTGGGAGCTTGGAATTGCTATCTAACTGAATCAGTAACATCTGTGACTTCGGGGCAGCTTGAGTGGGAATAGTTAGAGGGTTAGACAGATTTCCTGCATTTTAGGGCTCCTCTCCTCTGAAGAGGCTGCTTTGGGACAACTCAGTTCAATTTAATGCCACTTCTTCCCTTTTTCTTCCCATTTATTTTTTGTTGTTTAACCCCATCTCTGCTTCCTCTTTCTTTCTCTCCCCCATCCCTCCAAGTTGTTTAGGTTTTTCAGAAGTAAAAATTATTTTAAAGAACCTGGCCAACATTTTGAAAAGTTTCAGTTTCAAATACATGAAAAGGAAAAGTCAGAAGGGGTTCCTAGAACTGTACTGCAGCTTGTAGGTATGGCTTTGATTTTCCTTTTGGCAGGCTTTTGCCATTCCCTCTTTCATTGCCCTTCCAAGAATCGCTGCTGGGTGCCTAAAGACCTGTATGCTTCCTACACTTGGCAGAAGCAGATAACAGGAATGCTACAGTTTGGGCTTTGAAAGATTAAAAGCAACATTATTCCTTACAGTACTTTCAAACTTACTCAAATTAATTTAAAATACATTTTTGAGAGAATATTTAACTACTAATACTGGATTTTTTAAACTTTTTTTTTTTTTTTAATTCTGCACATGCCATACCTGTTATTTAAACCACATAAGAGGTGGATTAAAGTCAGTGCAATTCTTTAAAGTGTATTAACTACTTTGAACAGTCCTTGGAACGGGTACCCCGTGCCTCTGTGACTGGTCTCTTTATGATATCTTTGTAAAAGTTCTGGCAAGGAATGACCACACTTTGTGAGTGAATTTCCATTTCTCAGAAACTTTTTGCTTCTGATAACCAACCTCATTGCTAGTCGAGTACACAACATGAGTGTCCCTTCCCTGCCTGGTGGAGCAGCTGATAAATTATTCATACAACTAATGAGGATTTTGAATTTCCAGGCAAACTGTGATGGCATTTTTAAAGGCTTGCATCACTTTAGCAACATTTTCCCCACACCTGAATGCTTCAGGCACTCAGGTGTTTTAATCACCAAGGCAGAACTTTGCCCCTTTCTCCTCCTCCAAGTGCTTTGCTCCACACAGGAATCCTGTGGCTATTTTGTCTGTTTGTCTGCATAAGGATTTTCTGTGCTAATAAATGTGAGGGGAAAGGGGAATCTGAGAGGGCTGAATTAATTACCAAAAGGGATCACATAACTTGCCTTATATTAATTTTGAAATGACAAGACACAGGTGCACTTTAAGTGATGTCTCAATGCATGTTAGCATTTAAGGTCCCTTTTATTTTTTCCTTCCCATGGATCTTACTTTAGCCGGAGCATATCAGAAAAAAAATATATCAGAGTAAGGAATCTGCTGAAGCAAAGAGCTCTATGATGTGAAAGGACTGATTATGTTTATATTATATGTTCCCCTGCGAAAGAACCAAGCCTCCCAGCTAATAGGGGAAGAAAGGTCACTGAAACTGAAGAAACAACTGACTCAGTGTCTTAATTCTGAAGGAAATGAGCCCTTTGGAGATGAGAGGGGCTTTCTGATCTACTTCAGGGCAAGGCATGCAACTATGAAAATAAGCTTTTCCTGTTATGTTGAAGAATAAAGCAGCAAATCAGAAAGACTGGGGATTGGAAGTAAAAAAATATTTACACTGATTTTTAATTATTTTTTTTTTACCTTTAAATGCTTCACATGTGATTGGCAAAGCTGTATCATTCTCCCGGATTATCATCCACAGCATCCTTAAGAAGAATTTGAGAAAGATTAACAATAAATTAATTCTTTCTTGCATGTGGCAGCCAGATTTCCATGTCTGGGCTGAAAAGAGCCTTCCCATCACTGGGCAGCCTGGTGGCACTGTGTCCTGAGATTCTCACATCTCCTTCTGTACCCACCATGCACGAGCATTTGAATATGGAGGAGGTGATAGAAGGACCACTGTCCACACAGCCCTGTACAGGGGTTTTGGTATGTGTGTATTGCACTTAAATTGAGAACCTGAGCCTGTATTGGAGCCCTAACCCACCTTCAGCACACACTTTGTGGAGCTGAACTGGCTGGGGCTTTCACTGAACGTGAGAATTAAAAACTTTCATCACTCCTGGTCCCTGTCCCAGGAAATATCCTGGATGGGATGGTCTAGGACACTTCTTCTGTCCTGTCACCAAAAGGGACAGAGTGACCTGTGGGCAGCAGGAAGGGAGGGATGCTTGCAGATTTCTACTGCTGAAGTACAGATGGCAAATTAAATTTGGCTCTAAACAGCTAAAAATGGTCTCAAACTTAGCTCGTTCCCTTCCTTGGCATCATAGTGGACACAGTCTTTGTGGTCATGGATAAGGACAAGGAGTGTATAGTCAGTTTTTACCACAGGACGTGTTGGTGAAAGCACCAATCACTCTCAGGGGCTGCCAAGGTTTTAGAAATGTGCTGAGAAATCGAAATCCTCTATTTAAACTGCAACAGCATCATGAAGTATAGCTCTATAAATCTTTACAGATTGTTGGTCACCTAAATAGATAGACTAGAGAGCTTTGGTGCTTCTGCTAGTCATCCAGTCACTCTTGGGGAAGAGTTTTGCTCTAAAAAAAAATCAAATGGAGCAACTACAGCTACTCCCACACCATAGCAGTGGGCACAGCACACACTGACTGCAACTCTTACAACAAAAGTGACCATTTTGGAAAAGCAAATCACCCTGGAAGTTGATCAGAAATGCAACAGAGGATGGTTTTTAATGGCTTTAGGGGGAAATTAAGATTTATTCCTGTAAAGACTTACTCAGCATGTTGCACAAACTCCTCTTAGTGCACTAATAAGTCAGTGTGTTACTGAATGCTTTGCCATTATAATTACAGCCACATGTTGTCCTTTTTACAAATAGGTCTGGCTTAATTGCATCATTTTTCAGCAGGATTTATGTGGTCCTGCTTAATCTAAAATTAGTACATGCACAAATGAAGTGCAAACTATTTTCCATCACTGAACTGTGAAATGTTTTCCAGACTAGAGATATACCAACATGTTCCTAAAAAGACGCAGTAAACAGTCAGGCAACTTTTTGATTTGTGTGTGAGTCTGCACCTATACAATTTTGTTAAAAGTCAGGGAAAATATACTAAAATATACATTAACTACAAAACGACAAAAAAAAGTCAGCTAAACGGTCTAAATGAAGTAGTCTTTTTTGATTATCACTAATAAAACAAGGGATGGGGAAATCATAAATCTATCTCGATATTGCAAGCTCTCTGCATTTATTAAATACAGTAAGAGCTAATGTATTTTATATACTACATCAATCTATCACATGTAAATATATCACATTTATAAGATGCTCTATAGGCCAAGATTGTGTTGGCCTAAATTCTAAGTTACTTTCACTAATAATCCATATTGCCTACATAGCTCTGAGGGCCTACAGATACATACAGGGCATAGTAGGGATAAGAGTTTGGAGTATCTGAACCTAGGCCAGATATCACAGTTGCCATCCCTACATACTGTTTGGAAGTTTGGAACATGCATGATTTCCAAGACTGTTCAACATTAAAATATAAATGCATGGCCAAATCCCAACTAGATGCAAAAGCCTAATGCTGGAAGCAGATTAAATCCTCTTTTGGTTTGTATCTCATAGGAAAAAGTTACTTTGACTTCAGCAGAGTGGAGATCTTGCCATCCAGAACGGAGATTTACTTCCTGCTGTGAGGAAGTCTGCTGAATTTTAGTGAGTAAATCAGAAAGCCAAGAGAGATTCTGGTATTGTTTAAGCACTAATGTAGAAGTCCTAAGCGTTGTTCTTCCTCTAAACATGGCAGCTTCTCTCTCAACTTCTTGATACATAAGTGCAGTTTTTGAGAGCTGCTCAATTTGTGTGAAACATGGTTTAGGTAGAAAGTAAGAGAAAAGCTCTATTACTAAAACTACTTGAGTATTATAACTAGCCCTTGGTTTAAATTTTATGTCCCTGATTTTTACTCCTATAAAGTATTTCTCCTTGTGTGTCTCAATGGGCCCAAATTCCAAAGACTTCCTTAAAGCAGGACACCTAATGACCTGTACAACGTGCTTTCAGCCATGAGAAATGCTCATGGCTATGTGTAGGAATGGGTTAACACACTTCCAAACAGTAGCTTGCAGGTCACTGCCACTTCTCTCCGCTTCATCATGTCACCGCAGTAATTCACACTCTGAAACCTTAAGGCTATAGCTGAAAACGTGCTGCAAACAGAAGATTCAGCTGAGCTGTCTCTGAAAAAAGGCTGATCCTGAAAGAGCAGAGTGATCCTTGGTGCTCCTTGCCATCTCTAAGACACCTGTCTGGTTCTGTGCTTGGCTTAAAGTGAGGATTCTGGTGTGCATTATCCCAAAGCTAAGATGTCTGATAAACTGGTAGTGGATATCTGCATCCATAATTCCTGCAGCCCTTTAATCCAGATCCTTGGAGATAACAACAGGGATGTGCCCAAAATAGGGCCCCTGATCTTTCCAGTGGTTCATGATTGTACTGGTGTTTGGACCAGGGCACCAACTCTGACATTCTCCCTGCTGCCTCCTGCATATTCACAACTTCTGCTTTTCCTAAGAATATCTATTTTGTAAATCAATGGCAACTTCTCAGGCTGAGGGATTTGCTACCCTTTGTAAATCAGGAGTTGAGAATTTGCCTGGTATTTCTCCCACAGACTTTTCCAAAAGCACTTTTATGAAAGCATTTAAGCACCAATAGTTTTGCTTCCTAAGAGCAAATTGTGATGCAGGAATAGGATGAAGGTGTTACATTTGGAAAAATCATACATGCAAAAGGAGGCACTGAGGAATTTTAGAGAACATTTTCCTAAGGAGACGTGACATCCTCCATAGATGTGGTATCACTGTAAACCGGGCTTGCCATAAAGCATTTCTGGTGCAAACATGATTTGTGTGGGCACTCATTTAAGAGAGCCAGCCAGAAAAATATTCCAGGCCAGAGCATCTGAGCTCTGTTCCCAGCCTGGTAAGCTGGTCCAGCTGAAGGCTAGGGAGAATTTCTCCCAGGATAATAACTTGGTCAAAATAGAGAGGAATTTAATAACAAAGATAGAACACCTGTTGTGGTGCATGACCAAGCCCTAGGAATGGAGTGTCTTCTCTCTGAACCAATCATCTTTTCTCTGCTCTTGGAGTTGCGAGTCATACTGTAAAAATAAGTATGTTTCTGAATAAATTTGTCTCTCTCTTTCCTATTATGAAAGAACACCATGTAGCTGTGTGTTTTATATCTGCCTCATCTGAAGGGTTAATGCCCCTTTCCAGGCCTACAGATTTGAACTACTTTGGCTTCTTGAGCAGGACACGAGTCTTGCATATAGCAGGAAACTGTCCTTGGAGTTGAGTCTTCCAAAATAAAGGTCCACTAAACAAAGGCAGAGGAAGAAGAGTACTCTGGCATCTACTGTGTAAGTAAAGAATTTACAAGATTGCAATTTTTGGTTACTCCCACAACTGAATAAGCATTTTGGTGCTGAGTGTATGGTACACCTTCAGGTAAACATCTTCTGCCTGCTCTGATGTTATTGTAGAGTATTTCTTTGGAGAGTGCTCCTCAGCCTGCCTGAATGCCAAAGGAGCCAGCTCCATCCTGAACACTCCTCAGGTGAGTGACTACTGACCTCCACTGATCCAACCCCTGTAACACCTGCAAGCTGCTCAGCCAGGGCCACTGGGCTGCTGAGTGACACGGAGCAAGATGTGCCTGCAACAGCTTGGAGGAAACTGGGTAGCTTTTTTATAGACTTTAAAATGAAATAGGAGTCAAAACTCCTTCTGATAGCGGTAAAGCTGGAAGCAATTCCAAGCCTTTCTTGAGCAGAAAAGGCTGCTCCTGACTTCCAGAAACGAGCACTGACATCCGCGGAACACTTCAACCACACTAAAGGAGGCACCTGGACTCAGGAGATCGAAGCTCTGCTCAGTTTTCTCAAGTTGGATATTCTGGGATTTCTGGTGCATCCTGCATATGTAGAAGCAGCAAAATTTGTCTTGGGGAACAGAGGCATCAGCACAGAGAGGGGACAGATGGTGAACGTTACAGAGACCAAACTACTGCTCGATCTTCCCAGAGGGAGCGGGTCCTGCAAGGTAGGAAAAGTGGTTTTAAATCAGACAGTGACACAGAAAGCTGGAATATGAATGGCTCGTGTAGAGGTCTTTTCTGATGTTGAGAGGGAAGAGGTGGTCTGAGGATAACACCTTGGGTATGGAAAATTAGTGAGGGGGAACTGCTGTCAGAGGAGCTGATGCAGAGATCATCACCTGCTTTGAAGACTTAATAAGTCACTTTAAACATAAGTGTGCTGTTGGTTTAGGTGAATTCCATGTTTTCCTCGGGGAAAGTTTTTTCCCAAATCACCCTGCTATCGATGTCATTCACTGAACTGGGAGTTCATAAACCTTTCAAAAAACTTCTATTTGATTTTCAGGCTTTATTATTGTACATTGTGATGGCTTTATTTGCCATGTTATTGTTCCTAGTTTAACATTTGTTGCAATTAGAAAAGAAAATAGATTAAATGATAGCTACAGTTTTGAGTTTATTGTGTTTCAGAAGATTTACATTTATATTTTTTCCTTAAAATTTTGCAATTACATTTTAAAAACCAACATAATCCAGGGGCATGTTTCTATACTACCAATTCCTGCAGGCTGTTTGTAGGATGTCTGGGCTAAGGATGAGCTTGAAAAAGATACTTATATGCTATTGGAATATAAATTAATCCCAAACTTCTCCATGTCAAATTCACTATATCCTTTTTTATCTTTTCAGAACAAGGGAAGATATCAGCCAAATTGTCACAAATAAGCCCCAAACTGTTGTGAAAGAGCATCTGATTTCCTAAATTAATCTGAAAGGTATGTTTTCAGATTTCAGAACCCTCTCCTTAACCTTGGTTCCACAAATAACTTTATGCTGAGATGAAGTGTAGACAAACACACAATAGAACTTTCTAACCAGAACTGCTGAGGGGTGTGTGCTATATCCTCTCATAGCAACCATGGGCCCCAGCTCAGCTTTGGAGGCTGAATGGATCCAATGCCATGGTTTCCATGGTTGCACAGGGTCTCATGTACTCAATAAGATTAATATTCCAGTCCTTAATAGAATAACTTGTGCAAAGGCAATTTTTTTCCTCTTTATTTCCGGTCCTAAATTATTGCTGTCTTAAAGACTGAATAAAGTTATAGCATGAAAGTTATTCTAATGAAGCTTAAAAGGTTGTTGAGATTGTCTTAGCATGAGCTCAAACCTGCAGTACTTATGTAAGCAAAATTTCAGGTGCCTCCTGAGACAACACTGTTGGATTTGGCTGGTAAAATAATGATGGTTTTTCCCTTTAGCAGTCTGTTAGTATTTACCTTAACAAAAAGTTTGATTGCCACTAAGAATTTAAGAATCTTGACAACAGCTGACCAGTTTTTGGAAGAAAATAGTGTGAGTCTGAGAGCTTAGAGGTAGGAACTCAGCTGTGATAATGTGATTTAAATTTTAAGGGAGTTCCCTCGTTTGTGTTTCAATACTGAGTTGGAGGTGATTATTTTCCTTGTCTTTTTTGCCACCTAGGTTTTCCAAAGCTCACCTCTGTTGGAAGTTGTCCATCACGTCATATTTTATGTCCTTCCGAAAAATCTCAGTTGTTAATTAAGAGCTGTGGTAACTCTTATGAGGAGATCACTTCAGAACTACACCTCAGCAAAGTGTCAAAGAAAACTTCTTGACAAATATTGATGTCCTTGGGTAGTTCCAGCTGACTGGGACTTCCCTACACCTTAAAACCCCAAGTGCTTGGCCTGTGTGAATGATTCCTTTCAAGGTGACAGTAACTTGCAGGTGCTGTCCCAGTTCTGGGACAGGCTATGGCTGAATGAAGGGTTGGGCCATGGGGAAAGCTTGCTGTGGGCATCATGGAGCTGTCTGTTTGATTTATAGGAGAAAGAAATGTTCTGGCAGTCCTTTTTTGATGTTTCAAGGCTCAGTGAGATGTGCAGCCCTACTTGAGTGTGGGGTGTAAGTATCTAAGTACCACAGAATAAAAGATGCAGAGGTCTAAAGAGAGCTCTTCAGAAACAGAACAGAAAGCTCCAAGAAATTGTCCAAATGAATGAAACTTTGATATTTATAATGGTTAGTTGCTGCTGAGGTGTAATCAATGCTGACTTCTGGCCTCTACTCTATAACCTCTGAGTAAAGAAAGTCTGAGGGAGCACGTAGAGCTCTCTAAACCTTCCAGTGATTTATCTGAAGTGTTTATTATCTGGCTCACAGATGTGTATCAAAGCATGGTTTACAAAGAAGAGCTCCATGTGCAAAAAGATTACATTTTTAGCTTGTGTAAACTGTTGTTTCCCCACCAAAGCCAACCAAGCTGCCGTGTGATGTCCCCCAGCAGAGGATCTGCTCTCCAACCAATGCTTGGTTATTGTTCTTGGCTGTGTCCATGAATATTTCAGAATGTGCTGGAGCTGGGCTCTGAATGCCTTCATTCACAGACCACTGTATAAATGATCAAAGGAGAGGCTTCTTGATCTTGTGTGCAATAAATCCTCTGCTTTCAGGTCTGCTGAACTGGATACTATCATAGAAATACTTGTTCCTCATGAACAGATCAGGAAGCTGGAGTCAAGTATTCCTCCTGTTGGACAAATGCCTCTGGAATTCCACGAATTGCTTGGCACATCTGAGAGAGCAGGCAGAAGAATTCCAGCCTTCGTTTCCTGTACAGTCTGCCTGCATGGAGCATGGCTTTGGAGACACTGCTCTCTGCTTCAGGTCAAACAGTGGCAGGGGAGAAGGGGCATCTACCTGAATATCTGAAAAAATGCAAGTAGAAGAAAAGATTTGAAAACAAACAGTGTTGGGTTAAGCTTATTTTTAGACTTCAAAGTGTTTGTTGTAGAAACGTTGCCTAGATTTTAAATAAGGATTTGTCTTAGCTTGCAACTCATCTAGCTTTGTTTTGCATCTTGAACGTGTCTTTACAAAATAGTGGTAAAACAAAAGAAAAACTGATGTGTAAGAGCTTAATGGATCTTGAAAGAAAACAAAGTTGTGGCTTTCTGGTACCTGGACATCTCATATCTTCCTGTGATCTTTGTCATGAATCTTGTCAGTGTCTTGTCAGTGCCTTGCCATGAATAAATTATATAGGAAGAAAATAGTGGTCTATCACAACCCCTGTTCATTTTTAGCTAAAAAGTACCTGTGATTACCTGTCTGAATTGAATTCATTTTATTTATAAAAAGTAGAGGAGGGGTAGCTTGCTAACAGAGATTTTTTTGTCTAGCTAGGACTTAATCAGAAGTCGCTATGGCCACAATTACACACAGATTCACTTTTGTGAATTTGAAAACTCCATGGGTTCTTTCCCCTGTGGAGAGTGTATACATCATTCCTATTCAGAATTCCAGTTGTCTGGATTAAAGAGCACAAAGTGGACTTCTGAAGTTTTCCAGGGCTTATCATCCATGACATGCCTTCCTACACATAACTGACATAACTAATAAAAAACAAGTGCCAAAATCTGGGAAATCTATGACTGGATTGCTCCATGCATCTATCCTAACCTATGTATCACCTTTCTTTGCACAGTTGTTCAAGAGTCTCATAGAGAATCCTGCCCTTTTGAACGGGAATTTTGCCAGCTGCATTAACTGGGACAAGATTATTGACTGTCTGAGGTAAAGATTAGAAGATAATTGTTGTGTTTAACTGTTAATTCTCTAGCATTATCCCAGTAACTTGTTGATGCATCCAAGAGTTGCTTGATGTCTATATATACACACACCCACGCATGTGCACTTGCCTGCCTTTGGGAATTCTCTCGCCCTGGCTACTATGAGTACAAAGATTCACTGGGCTTTCTTATTTGTAAAAAAAATGTTTGGACTTATGTCCTGATAAAGGGAGGTACTACAAACACAAATGTGAAGCTGCTTTTGTGTCTATGTTCATCTCAGAAGCTCAGCAGCTCGTCCTTGCACGCTGAAAGCCATGGCTCAAGATGCTGAAGATGCAGAAACAGCAAAGGGAAAAAGTAACATTGCACATTGCTAACCCCCTGCTGCAGGGATGGCTCACCCGTTTGGAGAGCTGTGCACAGCCCATGACATCCCTCACTCGGCAGGATCTCTGTGATCTGAGAATTGGTACCTGCCACCCGATGTGTCTCCTGCTGCGAGACAGGTCTATGAAGTAATGGAGCCTGGCTGTCTGCAGCCAGCACTGCTGTACTACATCCAAAGCAAGCTTGCCAGTCAGAAAATGCTGCATTAATCTTTCAGGGAGTGTTTGTTTTGCTTGTTTTGCTAGGCTGAGTTTCAAGCAACTGATAATGTGCTCACGAGCAGTTCTCCTCTTGCAGCCCATTTTTCAAAAGGAAGTGTGAAGGCCGAAGCTCCCAAGGTTGGGTGAAACACAGGTTGGAAGGGTTATATATGGTCTTGCTTCGCTGTGTGAGCTCACAGTGCTTTTGAGTGCATGTTAATACATCTGCAGGTACCTTTGGGATAGCAGAGTTGTGGTTCTTTGAAGTCTGATGAGTGTTTTAAAAATATAACCTTGGACTTGGTTCTTCTCTGTTAGTGCTAATTCTGCTTATGGAGTTATCTCACTGCAAATGAGAGGTACTTTTGTTTGCTGAGCAATAGTCAAACCTTCTGACTGCTAAAGGAGAAACTCTGAAGGCTTCTGAGGGTTAGATAAGACAAACATTTTACAGGCCACAGGGTTTTAAGTGCTGAAATGCCTGGAATTTCAGGAGGTAAATGACAATGTGTCTGGCTTGTTCCCACTTGTCCCTGCAGTGTTGCTGTTCCATCCAGCTGCTGCACTGAAGTTACAGCTCTCACTTAAAGGCCCATCCTTCCAAATCTTTTTACATTTAGCTCCTCTAAGCAAAAACGAATTAAGACACACAAATAACTTTAAGGATGTGGAAAATTCAAGTCTAGAGACTCTTGTATGTGAAGAACCTTTAAATACAAGGTACTTTTCTGGACTTCTTTTGGTGGTTTTTATTTTAAGACACTCTGTGTTCTCTGACGACTTGCAAAATAAAATCTCGCAACATTTCCACAAGTGAAGAGAATTCTAGCTCCCAGAGTGAGAACAGAAGGATGCACTGTGATCTTGAGGTCTTTTAGCCTGCTTACATAGTCTGAAAGAATGTGGCTGGGCAGTGAGTCCGTTATGAAATGACAATTTTTATGGTGTTGGGATAAGAAAAATCCTGTGGATATTTCATGTGCACATATTTCTACAAACTTTTGCTGAGAATCAATGTTTTACATAAAATTTATTCTGCCAAGAGTACTCCAAAGATTACACAACAGTATTTTTTAAAGTGCTTTTTTGCTCAAAATATATACCCTCTGCTTAAATTTTAAGTGGGAATGTACTTCAAAAATATTCTGGATGGAGAAAAAAGGGTAATAGTTAAGTGCTTTTCTCTTTTCTGCCCTTCAGGTTTTGGAATTTTTCCTCTCTTTTACTGTTACCCTAGTCTTGCACCTTTTCCAGGTCACAATAAGTGGGATAAAAAAGGCAGAAATGAAAAATTTTATATATATATGTGTGTGTGTGTTTTTAAATACACCAGTTGGAGAGCTGTTTGTACACATTTTTATGTTTCTTTCTAGTTTTGGATTAAGTTTCTACTCCAAAGTTCCAATTTCCTGGTTAACATATTGTTCTGGAAGGACCCAGGGCTCATGCAGACCTGGCACATGGCAGGCAGGCTGGCTCAGGGGGGAAAGCTGTTGCTTTTCCTTGCCTGCTGCAGACACAAGCGCTGTGAGAATTCCCTTGGTGCAGGAAAGTGTTGTGATATTACACTCAACATTTATTGGTGTGCTAACAGGATAGTTCCTCCAGGCTCAAATAAACATTATAAAACCTTCCTTACCCAAATGAATCGCTTAAACTGGATGCAAGAGAGGATTTGGCATCTTGGGTTTTGCTGTGTGGCTCTTTGTGAAGAGCAATGTAAATCCTTTTTATCAGCCTTCAGTTTTTATATGCATGTGTATCATAGGGCTGGGTCTGTGGAGTCATGCCCTGTTATGTAGGATGCACAGGACATGAGGAAATGGCCTCCAGTTGTGCTGGGAGAGAGTTTAGATTGGATACTACCAAACATTTCTTCACTGAAAGAGTGGTTAAACATTGGAACAGGCTTCCCAGGGAAGTGGTGGGGTCACCATCCAAAAGTGGAAGTGTTCAAAAAACAAGCAGACAATTCATGGCAGTTCATGATATGGTTTAGTTGGCAAGGTGGTACTTGGCTGGTGGTTGGACTTGATGACCATGGAGTCTTTTCCAGCCTTGGTGATTCTCGATTCTCTGATCCTCCTCCACAGACTGCTGCCCGTGATAACCTGAATGCTGTCCAGCTCCTGGTGATGGAAGGTCCCCAGTGAGGATGGATCATAATGTGATTGTGCCAGATCTGAGTTCAACTATGGGATGCAATGCAACACCTACAGCACAGTAGACAGTTTATCTTGTTAAACCTACCCCCATAATCTGCCTAGGCAAGGTTAGACTTTTTTGCATGTGTCCCAGAAAAATTAATGGAATTTCTTCTGAAAAAAACATAACATTTTCACATCTTTTGGAATTTCTCTAGTGAGAGTCTGCAGAGTTCAGGCTTGTTACTAAGAACAGCCCAATGTATATTTGATGGTGAAAAAATCATCATGTCACTTCTTTGGAACGTGATCTAAAGTTCACTGAAGTGAATGAAAAGGCTCCTGTTGGTTTTAAGTGGATCCAGCCTTTACACGGGGAACAGAAGACGTGTGTCTCATCTGCTTAAATTTGAAAATGTTATTGGTAATTTGTGTTGATAGAAAGAGCACATGGTAACTTTCTTTCTGAATTTATATAACAGGAGGCAAAAGCCTCGAGTTTGAAAACATTGAGGATGCAGTTCCTTATTTCCAGCACAATGAGAGAGACACAGCCAAGGATTGGGCTATTTTAAGAATATTTGATGGAAGGCAAAGCATTAGGCACTGGTTTACCCTCAGGCTATGGTGTCCCATTACTATTCCACCAGCAGATGACAACCTGGTGAGTAATGTCACCTTCAAGCTCGCAAAAGGGAAGATGGTTCTTCCTGAAACACCTGTACTGATGTTTTACTTGTGGGTTTATTTCAAGTGATTATTATACTCTCACTAACTGAGCCAACAAGTGCTGGAGGTTATCAAGGAATCCACTGCAGATGGGTCAAGCAGGTGCTGCAGCCTGGGGAGGTCCCCTGGTACTGCTCTGTGATGGAGTGAATAGTGCTGGGCTTGGCAGTGCTGGGCTCATGGTTGGACTTGATCTTAGAGACCTTTTCCAGCTGCAATGATCCTGTGTTTCAATGACGAATGCTTGGGAGTGCAGGACTGAGTTGTCCACGTGGCTGAAAATGCACAACTGCTATTGCTCCCCTGGTGTGATGGATGGGGCTATCTGGGGCTCAAATTGATTGAGGAATAAGAGGAGAAAAGCAAAACAGCAGATGAGTGCCTAAAAGGATCTGTGATGGATCTTGCATTTTTAGGATATCCCTGTGTCAATGTGCTTGTAAAGCAATCTCTTCTACAGTCTTCTCTACCAACACCATTTTGAAGAGGTCTTTTCATGACTCACTTAAATTCATTTTATCTGATAGACAAGAACTGCCTAATCTTTGATGTTCATGTAAGTATGGCTTTTTTTTTTTTTTAATGACATAGCATTCAAAATATTTGAAAGCCATGCAGAGAAATACTGAATAATAGGAAATTGTGCAGGAATGAGAAGGTTAAAGCTGTTCAACTATAATAACACAATGCTCCTGTTTTACACGAATGACTTGATTAAAATCAAGACCTGCTCCGGATTTTCACCAGTATTAAACCAGGTGAAAGCAAAAGCAAAAAGATCAATTGACTTTTATTTTTCTTCTTTTCTTTTCTTTAGGTATGCTGTTTCAATTCATTCCTTGCAACACTTAAACAAATATAGAAAATTAATAGAAATGTCAAGACACTGGAGAAAAACAACTCTTAAAAGAGAATCTTTATGAATTGATGAGCTGAGAGCTGAGTTGGTACACTAGAGTGGGATCAATCTGGATTTCCACATTTTTCAGCCATCTTTTAGACCACTTCCTTGTGTTAAATGAGCCAGAGGGAGCCTGGAAGTACACACAACTCGTCAAAGAAACTTGCACCATCACAAGGCGTCAGCTCTGCTCTCCAGAGACCATATCTCCAGACAATCAACTCGTGTGTGCTGTTAATGCTTTGTTTCTCTCACTTCTCCCCTGTATATGAAACTGTCAAGCTAAATTACACTTTATAAGGTGATAGGGAAAAGATCTAACATTTCTCTTTCCCTTTTACAAATTTTTACAGTGTGTGGAAGCTAATTTTTGCAGCCTAAAAGCCAACCAAACAAAACAAGTCCTGCTGCTTCAGACCTGACATCTTTCAGGTAAACAAGAAAAGCTTTTGACATAATTTGCAATTATTATTACTATAGTTTTTTTTAAGCTCTGCTTTCATAAATAGGTGCTGGGAGAGGCATGAGAACATATGATGCTTATTGGAATCTAAATTTTTAAGTTAAAATACAACAAATGAGCACAAAAGTAGAAAAAAGGCAGAAGCCTGGCATTGCCTTCTCAATCCTGTTTCTGACTGTTGAAGACAGTGCAGCCTCACTGCAGAAAACAGCATGCCACATCAGTGCAGAGATTTGAGAATTCCTCCATGATTCTTGCAAAAAGGGATCAAAATCAGTGATTTTCTTAGTGTTTCACTGAAATCTGACCAATGAGGACTCCAGTGCTTTCCAGCAACGAGTCACTTTCTTTTTGATAATGGACAAGCCTCATATTTCAAAGACCTGCACAAGCTCCTGAGTTCCCCCTGGCAAACAGCAGGACCTGTGCTCACTCTTGAATATCTGCAGAGTAAGAGCTTGGCAGTTTCTGTGCCAAACCAGTCAAACCCCACCTTTGGTTTCATTCAATAAAAAATGAAAATGGTGAGCTGTACCCACTTCTGGTGTTTCTGTTCCCTGCCAGCATTTGACACATCTGGCAAGAAAGTTCACTCAATGAAGTGTTTTCCACCTTTCTATCTTTTCAGGGCATTGCTAGCAAAATCCAGGTTAGGCAATTCCTTTGCTGTATAATAATCCCTGTCGATTGTTCCACACATTAACTGCCTGACTTCTGCCTATAGTTTTGGAATGTACCATTTAGGAAGCAAGCCCCTGCTAAAGTCAGAGCATAAAGCTTATTCAAGGTGCCTGCATTCCTTGAAAGGAGCCAGGCAAGCATTTTCTCCACAAATGCAAATTATTCATCAAATTTATTCCATTTGGGGTTTGCCTGTGTGCATGTATTCTTTCTTAAGTGTTCTAGCAAATACTAAAATCCCAGGTAGGTCAAGGGATCAGCAAAATTCCTGCCAGTATTAAATTAATATTTGTGGAGGGTGAATTTTGAGTGTGCTGTGTAAAGCTCATAATGCTCAAGGCTATATTCTTCAACTAAATGGTTAAACTCTGCCCTAAGACCAATTTGCCCAGAACAGTGGGAAAGCAGAACAGAAGGGAGAGTTATTTGTAGTGAAGAAAATACAACCATAGGAAAAGATTATTTGAGAAATTAAAGCAAGCAGTTGAAGTCTTGGAGTCATTCAAGAGGCTCCACTGTTTCCAACAGCAAATTGTTTATGAAGAGAAATAAAACAACCTATTCTTTTGTTTTCCAAGTACCTTTAGTAACTTGTAAGATTTGTGTCAGACTCCAAGTAGAAAATTATCACCAATTATATTCCAAAGAACAGCAACAAAAGCTTGGTAAGAGGAAAGCAATACTGAAGCTTCTTCAGTCAGCTCAGTAGTTTTAATTTCTCCGTTTTTTTCTGAAGGATATTTTTAAAACTCCAAGCCCGTTTTCTCTTCTGTAGAAATATCGTGTCGTCTTGTTCTTGTTTTTCTCAAAATTTTAGCTGTGTGCCTCTAGCTATTAACCCTGTGGATTTCTTTCAGATAGGAAAAAGACTGATTCCAGAAATCCATGAGCCTCAAAAACCACTACAGTGGGGTAATACCCTGCTTTATCCCCTGTTTCTGATGGCACAGGGGAAAGCATCTCTGTCCTCTCTTGCTGAGAAGGCACAGCAGCTTCACTTCTGACTCAACAGTCTTGGAAAAACAGGTACCCTTGTTTTTTCTTGTATTTTTTGTCCATCTCTCATGCCAAGTGACAAGATTGCTCCAATTCCAAAAGCATAGGCACACCTGCTGAGCACCAGAGAACCCCCTCCGGGCCCAAACTGCAGGCAGGCTCACTGGTGGAATGGTTGGTCCTGGTACAGTCCCCCCTGGATGCAGGAAAGGAAAACCCTGCTTCATGCTCCCAGGAGCATCTGAAAGTTTTTGTAATTAATAAACATCTATCCAGTTTCATTGAGCTGCATGGACTTGCCAAGGTGGAAGGAGTTTAGTTTGCAGGCTTCTAAAATAAGTTTGAGTTCTTGCTGTAAAATTCTCCATAGCTGGTTACCACCCAGAGTTTCAAAAATGGACCCTCTGCTGTGGGATGTGAGGGGAAGTGAAGCCTATATCTTATCCATAGTTGTGTAATGGTGTCTGAAAATTCATGGATTTTTTAATGGTTTAAAAAGACTTGTGGTTTTGTAAGGATAAATCCTAACAGGGCAGAGGGGAGGAAGTGGAGGGAAAGAGTTGAGGGAAGACTGTGGCATAAGCTTTGCCTTCTGTTACCTGCAGGCACATTTAAAACCAGCTGCTGCTGTATTAAATAGGGGGTTTCTTTAACATCTAAGATATATGCAGAAAAATATGATATATTTATTCTGACAATTTAAGTGAGTATTTAGAAATAGCACCCTCTGCTTTAGATCCTTCTCAAAGGTTGGAACAACCAGAACATTTCTCTTGCCATTTCAGCAAGTGATAACCCAGTGCTAAGGACACCTGGTCCAGCACAGCCATTTCTCCTCAGACAGGTGAGCAATTCCCAAGGTTTGACATCCTGCCCCACCAGAAGCTTTGACTGTGGGACACACCCTTAGGTCTGTGCTGTCTCCACACCCTGATGTGGATGCCAGACATGAAGCCACTTCTCTTGCCCACCTCCACCTGGCAGAATAAAGCTGAGGGACCAGGTCCCCATGAGAGATGTTAACAAAACATCAGTGAAACCAGTGGGACTGGTGGTGCTAAATCCAGAGCCCAGAGCAATACTTCAATGAGAGAAGCCAACATGATCAATTGAGATAGTGGGCAATGCTGGACCTCAGCTCTTCCCTTGCTCCCCTCCCCTCATATTTATAGGTTTCTAATTTCCGCCAGATAATGAATATCGCTCTTCATTATAATTATGTTAAAAGGTACCAGCGTGATGATTCAGAAACCCTTGAAGATATAGTCATATTTTCAGCAACAGATGGATTTAACACTGCAGATGGAGTGTTAAGAGTGCAGGTAATAACAAACTCAGCAATGTACTGTACTGAAATATAATTGGAAAGTATTAATCATATATTGGTTACTTCAGCTTCACTAAGTAGATGTTTAATTTTCATCAATCTTTTTACCAGATTCCCGGAAAGATTTCTGTGCAGACAGAGTGTGGCTTTAGGTGAAGCAATTGCCCAAGTTATTAATGACTGAGGCCTTGATCTTGCAGGCATGTGCCCATGGCTTACCCAGGCATGCAGAATAAAAATCATTTGTGTTAATAAGGCTGTCAGAGGGGCCCCCATTCATATGGCCCAAGCTTCAGCTGGTGACCAGTCAGTGGTAAAGCCCAGACCCTTCCCTTCATGGGAGCTGCTGGAAATCTGCCAGCAGGAATGGCTGCCTGCAGGATTTGGGGTAGAACGCAGCAATTTGAAAAGCTCTGCTTATAGAAGTGAACCATCAGTCTAAGCCTTTGCAGGAATGGGAGTTCGAATGTAGGCAAAACGGCGGGGGGATGTCATTCCTCATTATTTTCTTCAAGTACAGACTTTTTGGAATTATCTGCATGCAGAGAAATGTCTGCTGTTATTTCCATAAACCCTATCATCTTGCTGGGATTTTTTTTAATGCACTTCTTGCACCTCTTTGTAGAGATTGTATTTGAAGTCTGGATTATTCAGGGGAGTTTTTGCTCTGAGCAGACCATGAAGGACCAGAGTAATCAGTGATGCCTAGTTGCATGCCATGACTCTGATTCTTTAATTAATGCTATTTATAACTAGGATATAATTTGTAGGATCTCAAAGTGGTCCCTGCTCCAGTGTGCCACCTGGGGACTAGGGAATGGGGAGCGTGGTAGGGCACAATTCCAGCTCATGCAAAAATCTATTTTACACCAGGAATATAAAACAGGGGTTTGGTGACACAGAAACATTATTCTTTTGAATATGTTTTTTTGTGGATGGTTTATGTTCACGTTCTTTTCTGTGGGTTCAGGCATTTGGTGAGGCTGTATCTCCACTGACTTCCTAATGAGGTTTTCTTTCCCTGGTGGGAGTGCACAGCCATGGTGTTTCATGATGACCATGGACTGACCAGATGGACTGTTGTAAACAACAACATAAGCATTCAACACCTAAGTTTTAAGTCCCGTGAAATACTTTCCTCAAATGTTGCAGTCTTTTGCTGAACTATTTAGTTTTTTAGCTATCTGTGAACCCTGAAAATGTAATGGAAAACTGGAATTCTCTCTGGAAAACTGACTCTCACTTGACAATAGAGTATCTTTATCTTGCCTGATAAGAAAAAAAAGATTGGATAATAAAATTCAGCATGACTGGAAATAAAATTGAGCATGACTAGAAACCACAGGTGAGCGTGTTTAATAATGTGAAATGAGTGTGCTGTCTACTTCCTGACAGGCTTTTGTACTCCACAGAGATACAAACAGGTACTGATCGATTGACCGTGGTAATCAAATAAAGCTGTGAATATAAATGGCTCTAAAGATGGTGTCTCTTAGGGGTACCAGTCGAGATGACTTGTTCGTACCTCAGGTCCCACACTGCTCTTGGGGGGGAGAGGGGAGTTGGTGCTAGACTGTAAAGTAGTATTTCTGATTAATTTTCACTTACACCTTGAAATAAACTGTCCCTTATCTTCCCTTTCTGTGCTGTCCATATTCCATGGGCAAGCAGTGAGACCCAAAGGTGCAGCAGGGATTGCAGGCAGGGATTGCAGGCAGGGATTGCAGGCAGGGATTGCAGGCAGGGATGGGTGTGTGCAGGGAGGATCAGCCAGGATCACCCTGAGCATCTCCATGCAGTGGAAGCTGAAGGTGTCGCACGGAGCTGACAAATACAGCTCCACATGCACTGACTCGAGGGGTGACACAAAGGACATGAGTCATGGTGCATCACTTTTCCAATCTGGAGATATTTCTCCCATGTGCAAACTGGACTTTTCTTACTGGCAACGTTTGAACTCTCCTTCTCTGTTGTCTTTCCCCCCCCCCCCCTTACTTATGAGAATTAATTGAATCAAAAATTACTTAAATTGTCAGGTGTCTCAGTTTTGATTTAAAGAGTGTCTTTTAAAACTTGTTCTGCATTTGTAGCACAGAGTTATGTTGCTTGGGAAAGGTTCAGTCTCAGTTTTCACCAGCAGGACAGCACATTTGGTACCCGTTTGTGAGAAACAGGTGGGTAAAGCACTGTATTTACACATAATAATATAACTTAATACATATTAAGAAGCTGTCTAGGTCTGTAGAGAAGATACTGAGAGGCAAAAGATTCCCTTTAATAAATCATCTCATACTTAGCTCCAAAAGGCTCAAACTGCAGCTCAATCAAAGAGCATTGAGCAAAGGGGTGTAACTTAAATCACTGGTACCTGTGAAAGCTGGAGAGCCTCTTTTCCTTCCCCACTGTCATCAGGACCTCTTCATGTCCCTATCTGCCCTGCATCATATCAGGATTTGGTGCTTGCTCTTCCCAGTTAAAGTGATGTTTTTAATTTGTGATTCATGACGGAGTGCTTCAGGTGAAAATTGTAATTCAAGCAAAATCACGAACACATGCTTTATGAAGGCATTTTATTTTCTAGCTCAGACTGTGTGAAGTTTGCTGGATGTATCAGAAAATAAAGGTACATATCTTGTTTTTCAGAACTTAATAAATTATTGACAAAGGAAAAATACCCTGAGTTAATCAATCTGATGTTTCTTCCACCATTTGTCTCTGGAGGATTTAGATGTAACGGATTGTGCTTCAGTGCTGGTCTGCTCTTATCGTTTGCAAGAGAGAAAATAAACATTCCTGTGTCTCAACTCCTCATCAGTGTCTGAACTGGAATGAATCAGCTGTTGAGCTGAAGGAAATTAAATATAAATTGACGTGAAGAAAATGTTCTCCCTGCAGCTGCAGAAGCAGCTATGGCTGTCAAAAGCTGAGTTTTATTCCATCAAAGACCATTATTTTGGGTCACATCATCCTATTCAATAACTGATCTTTCCATAAAATTTTAGCCTAAAGTTACTGCTTTAATACTATTTTTAAAAGTTTATTAAAGTAAGTTCAATGAAAGATTGTCTTAATTTCAGTTGTGACTTTTGGCACCCATTTAGAACAAAAAATCAGAATACAAGCTGCTCTTTGTAAACGTTAATCCTGTTTCTGCCTTGATCATTACTACAAACACAGAATTTAGTAGTCTCACAGAGGAATTTAAAAACATAGTAAGTATTCTTTTAATCTGAGTCTTATAACTCAGAGTTGTGTTGCAGAAGCACTCCTGTCTGGGAGTCAGGTGGTTCCACTTTCTCACCTTGGTTTTGCTGGGCTTGCACACACAACTGTGCAATGACATAATGCCACCACTTATGGCACAAATGTTCTAAATAAATACTAAATAGTCTGTGTTGGGGAATGATTTCAAACCATTTAGATTTCTGGTGCTGCACTCTAGAGCCCTCTGCTGCACTGAATTACCTGGATTAAGTTCTTACAACTCAGGTTGCCCAATTATCCTTCCTAAGTGGCGCCACTATTTAAATATTATATTTTTCTGGGATATTTCTTTGCTCTGCAACTTTCCTAGCTTTACTTCATGCTAAAATACACAGGGGAACATGACACAGTTTCTCCCTGCTCCTCTTCTTACGCATGCTTGGAGAAATGAGAGATCGTTAAAAGAGAATCATCTTGTAAAATGCATTCATTATACGGGGGAGGAAAAAAAGGAACAACTTGTTTGTTGGTATTCTGGAGATGTCTTTGGAGATGTATTAGGAGATGTCTCCACACACAGATCTTTGATCATTCCGTTCTCTGTCACAGCAACTACTCAGCAACTACTCTGCTGTAGCACAGATATCAAATTTATTATCAAACTTGGATCATTGCTCAGTTCACTGGCATAAAGAGCTCTACTTCAACATATCAATCTTTTTTCAAATTCAACTCCTGCTTCTCTCCTTCTCCACCTATTTTTCCCTCACCTCCAGTGGCCGCATCTTCTGAGATAGGAAAACATTTTCCTTACTGGTTTGCTCTTTCTTCCAGCAGCAGTTTCTCATCTTGTAGGCAGAGTGAACTTTTTAATCACTGCCAGTGTTGTATTTCCCTCTGAATACTCCTCCTATTGCTAGGTCTTCTATAATTGGATGCCTCCTAATTGCTGTTAAATAAAATAAATCTACCTTGAGATCAGCTGCAGTGTGGATTTCTGGAAGTTGGGACTTTCCCCTTTGGATCCTCTAAAATCTATCCCATGAGATCCTTTGCTTTTCTGAGAGCTATTTTTATTATTATTTTCTTGGAGATGGAGTTGATTTGGGACATGAAAAAAGTCATTTTGGTACAGCACTGAGACCTGCTGAATTTATAGGATTGAATCCTACATGCAAACATCTTTCCTTATATAACTGGTATTTCTCATTTACTACAGTACATTTTTAAAGCTGAACTTTGAAGCTGATCCTTCTCTAATACTTGGTGGCCCTTCCTAACTAAACAAAAGATTTTTATGATTTTTAAAGGATTTGTACACTGTCAGATGAACAGATGTAACATGCACCTGTGGTCTGTCTCCACTGGGAATCATTTTTGCTGCTACTGTTTAGAGCTGTTCAGAAAATGTTGAACTAACTTTATGATGAGAGAATAGACTTTTATGTAAAAAAGCTTTAGAGAAAAGCATCTGCTTTGTATGTCTACTTTGGTGGTTTTTTGTTGGTTTTTTTTTTTGCTAGAACTAAAAATTGATGTATGTCTTTTGACTTGAGAATTTCTGTTCAAAATACCAACATACCGTGGAAAAGGGAGATGGAGAAGATTTATCTGAGGACTTGTCAAAATTCTGTCCAGACATGGTGATGACAACTTCTGTGTTTTAGCTACTTATCATAATTTGTTGATGTTTTAGATACTCTTGTTTGATATTTGTGTTCATATGGCTGAAGTAAATGGCTTATTTGGGATTTATTCCTGATTTTGCCACAGACTCATCTTCCAAGGCATTGGCCAGGTTTTTTCTTCTTTATTTTAGAGCTGGTGGATGAAGAATGGAGTAACAAAGCAACCTGGAGACCCTTTAGCCTTAACTCTGAGGTTCTTAGTGCTCATATCTCCAATCAATCATGAATTTCCAGTATGAATTAAGTCCTACCTGTTGCAGAGTACTGGGCAGAGATGTGGACATAGAGTTACAGAATAGTTTGGGTTGGAAGGGACCTTTAAAGGTCATCTAGTCCAACACCCCTGCAATGAGCAGGGATGCCTTCCATTAGCCCAGGTTGCCCAGAGCCCCATCTAACCTGGCCTTGAACGGTTCCAGAGATGGGGCAGCTTCTCTGGGGAACCTGTGCCAGGGTCTCACCACCCTCATTGTAAAAAACATGCAAGAATATCCAGTAAGACAAAGTCAAACCAGACCAAACACAGAGATAAAATAACAGCATCATCAGAAGAATGGAGGGTCTATCCTTAGAGATGATCATTTTGGCTTATTGAGCTCCGCAGTCCTGAGATGGAGATAAGTTACCCCCAAGTATCTTGAGGGAATAAACATAGGGGGTGAATAAAACCTGAATTATTTGCACTAATAGGGAATATTGGCAAAAAAACCAAAGAGACTGAAACTACCATGAGAAAATTTAGGCCAGCAATTAAAGGATGGTTTCAATCCAGTAGAGGAAAAGTATTCTGAGCTCTGGGTGCTACCTTCCCTTCACTGGGATTATCCCTCCCACAAGGCATTACTTTCTAACTCTGCTTCCAGCTCTCATATCAGTTTGTGTGTTCACCTGAGTGTGATTTCTGGGCTGGTGCCCTCTGCTCCTTCCTCGGGCATGTCCTCCTATGCAGACACCTCCACACTGTCTCTGACCAAGGGATAGGTGCAATGAGTGATTGCTGTTTTTATGGAAGTCTTCATCCACCTCTACGACCTCCTGCTGTTCTCCCAGTTTGTAACCTGAATGCTGCATCCCTGTCTGTTGATAACCAGAGGCTCAAGACTCATGAGGGCACCTTGTGTGACAAGATTTCACTATCTGCATGTAATTTTTTACGATGGTATTTAAGCCTGAATCGTGTCAGGCCAGACTGCAGTGACAAGATTTACCCTGGGTAGAACAAAAATCGTGCTGTTGGTCCTGTTGTAAGACCCATCCTTTAGCAGGCAGAGACTGTCACACTGTCACAAGCTGGGTTGCACGGAAGCCAGCAGCAACGCCCGGCTTTTCTGGAGATGAGTCATGCTATTTTCAAACTATCTGGTTAATCAGTAAACTGAGATCTGCTGCTTTACAGACAATAATATAATATTTGCTTTGCCTTTGTGCACTACTTTACATTTTGGATCCCTTGCCATTAGAATTCGAAGCATAAAGACTGCATCTAATCCAATTTATCCTGTTCATCTTGGCAGCGCTCGCAATGCTGACAGCTTAAAGAAAACACTTAATTTGACTAAGTGTTTTCAGTTTGCTTCTCAAAATATTTGAAATCATTAAAGCCAGAGTACCCCTGCACTGCAATACACACAGTCCTGACCTACTTCAGCAAGTTAATTACAATTTGTGTGATCCCATGGCCTCTGATTATGCTGCAGGGTGAAGTAGTTTACCTGGTTAAGAAAGGGCTTGATGTTAGAGAATAACTCTCCTTTCTCAATGCTTTTTAATCTGACTTTTAAAGAGGTTCTTGGAGCAAAAATGAGGCATACTGGGGACTTGGTGTGACATGTTGTGTCTCCTGCCTCACTGGGCAGGGCGCAGGGGGCTGAGTGCTGAGCTCCCCGTGCAGATGCTCTCCTGCTGTAAAGCTGCTCAGTCCGTGTATTCAGAGCTATTTGTATTCATTGCTACCTGCCAGAGGTGAGGCACAGCGCAGGGATGCAGAGCAGCCCTGGAAGTGCCCTGGTGAGCACAGGTGATTATGAATGGTGGCTCAGCGGCACTGGAGCGTGCCAGAGCTGATGGGGTCACGGGCTGCAGCCCCTTCCTCTGCTGGTGTGCTCACAACTGAGGACTTGTCACAAACCCCTCTGTGATGGCATCTCACCCTTCCCCTGCTGCAACCCAACGGGAAGAAATATCATCCAGGCTTGCTGTCAGTGCCAAACACAGATCCCAGACACCAAGCACGATGGAAGAGAAGGGAGAGGACATACAGGAGAACAGAAACGGACCAAAAGGATTTATCAGTGCATGCAGTAAGTGTTGTACAGGTGTGAGTCAGGTGAGGTTGCAATTGTCAACACAGATAATGTCGAGGCAGTGTAAGCATCAGTGCAGCCTAATGAGCAAAAAATACATCCTGAGCTCCTCAGTGCTCTCACACCTCAGTCAGTTCCTTCACTGTGTCTCTTCTGCCAGTACAGGTCACAACAGCTTCCTTAGATGCTGTGTCTGAGGTTTTGGGAGGTGTCAATAAACTCCCAATAGTCTGTGTGTCTTATGATCTGTCATTTGGATTTGTGTTTACTGTGGTTAATGATTCAAAAATTATGAAATAGTTAACTAATCCAAATTTCTTGAAAAGATGACATTTTAAAAATCCTATTATCAATTTATTGTTGGAGAGGACCAGGTGATTCAATATTGTGGTTTGGTAGCACTGGAGCATCTGTCTGCAATGACGAGACAGGTGAAATTACCAGTCATTGCAGGGCAGGTGATACAACCATGCTGCCACAACACAGAGATAGCTTGATTTGGCACATCAACATGCTACAATTTTCCTGTGTGATATGTTTTGTTTCCTTTTAAATGACTTGCTCAAGGCTTCCCTTTCAGAGATGAGTGCTGGCAAGTTGTAATACCACAGAGAAGGGAAGGTCCAGAGATGCAGTAGGAGTAAGGAACTTGGAAAAATGCAACTGGTGCGGAAGAGCGAACAAGGTCACTGGTGACAAGGCTCTGCTCCATCTGTTCCGGCACACTCCTGAGCAGGAGCATTCCAGCAATGTGGCATTTCGTCAGGTTATTCCTTTCCTTTCCAGTTTCAATAGCTGGTTATTTCCCTGCCTTCGGTGAGGAGACAAAGCCCCTCTTTGTGCAGCCACACAACGCAGTATCTTGTGTAACACAGAAATGAAATGCAAATTTCTCTGATAAGGCAGGAACGGGGCTTGTTTGGGGGAGAAGGAAGCACTGTCTGGCTGCAGGAGCAGAAGAAGGTGGTATTGACCACTGCCTCTGCCATTCAATCCCAAAGAGTGGAAGGAACTACAATTTGGGGAGTCTTCTGATAACATCAACATTAAACCTTCCACGACCCCTTTTCATCTTTCATAGAAGAGGGACAAAAATTACTTTCCTGTTCTGTGCAATTCAGCAAAGCATTTTAACCTGGACTTTTTTTTAAGGTACACAAGAAGTTGCCCAACTGTTTGCACAGAACAGTATACATGCTAAGGCATTATTTACACGGGGTCTGAGTGATTTGTAAAGGACTCGGAGAAATTTAACAACTAATATGAAAATTACTGATTGAGAAAATCTTTAAAACATCCTTTCTTTTAAAATTCATTTTTCAAGGAAGTAGAAATTTTTGCATTAAATGTTAGGTTTTCTGGAAGGTTTTGTGGAGGTGTGGTAAGGAGTTGATGACTAGTTAAAAAAATAGTAAAGTAAAATAAAACTAATGCTGGAACAAATGCAAACATTTGAAATATCACTCAGAAATTAATTTCTTCAGTATCAGCACCCTGATTATAGCAATACTAATGTGCATTGTGCATATGAAGAGCTATTCTGAGTCTAAATTGGTGACACAGGCAGGGGACAGTTTAACCTCTGGCATTAGCTAGAACTGGGCAGCGATAGGAGCCAGTGCAGCAGCGCTAATTAATGCACCCTGAGGGGACACAATGAGGCATTGGCCCTGTACACCTGAGACATACTTCTGTCAGCACTGAGGTGCCAATTACTCTTCTCTCATAAAAATGACCCATGTTAAAAAAATAAGAAAAAGGCAAAAATCCAAGTAATATAGATAAAACAAGATTTAGCCATAAAATTATCAAGTGAATTCAGTAATGCAGCTCCCCAGTTTGCTAATACAAGACAGGATGAGCTCTGCTGTAGCTGCTGTTATGGAAATGCAGAAGCTTTGCTCCTGGGCTGGGCAGCCCCATCTTTGCTAAGCTGATTTACCCCAGCTGCTCTGAGACCTGACAGCTCTCACATCCATCATCTTGGATCAAACTCCACTGGAGAGCAAGGATGAACCTCTCAGGGCCACCACTGCAGCAAGCATGGAGGTGTCTGGGAAAGCATCTTTGCCTACACTGATGGTGGACACAAAATAAACCTCTTTTGGACTGGACAGGAAACCAGAAATTGCTATTTTACTTCTAGTTATACATTAGCAGTGCACTGTCCTTTGTAGGTGCTCAGTTTCAAATAACTTAGTAATAAAAATCCCCAAACACTCAGCAGTCCTCCAGCTGAAAACCACTACATAGAAAACCAAGATGCTATGGGAGTATGGGCAAGCTCTTGACTGCGTCAGATGGCACATTCTTGATAACCAAGGCAAGGAGGAGGTTTGTCCACATATTAATGTGGGTTTGTCTCAGTAGGTGCTTTCAGGTGAACGAGAAACATTAAGCATGTATCTGAGTGAAATACCTGTGTTTTTGAAGAAGACCTTGAGGATCTTAACTTCATATCAAAGGCAAACCCTGAATACAGCTTGCTAGAAAATGCTCTTCCCCTAGCTGGCTCAAGAAGATCAGTGCTGGAATTGACAGGTATATACCCCACAATATGGTTCTATTCCTCTAAAAAATATTTTATTAGAGTTTAATATGGTAAGAGTGCCTGGTTGTATGGTGACACCACTTTACAGCTGGCTGGATGGTAGAAAAGAGGAACCATTTGGCAAATCAGTCCAGACCAAATAGCATTCATTTGGTTAATCACCAGCTATTAAAATAGCATCAAATCATAGCAACCTATTTGCTTATAATTCAGTGCACAATTTTCTGCACAGTATATTCATAACTGCCGTACCCAAGCTAATTTTAAATGAGCCAACAAAGCCATTTTCCACACTCTCCTGGGAAATGAATCTGTGGACTGATGGATCTTTCTGCTTCTGGGGCTAAGCCCCCACAAAATCTGAGCTGATGACATTGGTAGTTTAACTTTGAAACAAATTGATCTCAGATTTAGTCTATTTTTTAAAGCTTCGTGTGGTTTAAATCTCTTTCATTACTCCAAGATTCATCTAACTTCCAGTGCCTAGAAGATTATACCCACTATGTTCTCTTCAAACATACAAACCTTCAGGCATCATTGCAGATTGCTTTGTGAATTCTGTTAGAGACAACCTTCAAAAGTTCCCTGGTGGTTCCTCTCTTTGTCATCATGAATTCAGCAAACGATGAAATCCCTTTCCTTCTAACTCAGGAATATATCAGTAACTTTGAATTTGGTCTTTAAAGTGCTGACCCTTTATTTCTGAGAACTGATATCTCACTGCTGGAATAGGAGCCCTGTACAGTTGTGGGCAGCAGAACAGTAGAGCTGTGGCCTGTGAAATGATTAAACGTTTTTAGTAGTGAGGGAAAAAATTGATGAAAGTGTGTTAGTAACATGTATGCAGAGAAGTTCTGTTGTTTGTAAATACTGTGCACACTGTTGTTTTTCTGTATTGCAGTAAAGCTTGTAAACTTTACTTATTGATGAACCTCTGGGTTCGGCAAAAGCTGAGGAATGAGTGTTACCTGCTCCAAACACTTCTTTCATATAAACAAACAAATGGAGAGTTCAAAATTTCTCTTCTGGCACTGCTGGTGTCCTCTCAATCCAGCTTCCCCACCTTTAATTTAGCTGCAGAGAAATGAGGACAAACTGGCTCTGAGGACAGACCCAGCCTTGCACATATTCCCGTGGTGTCCACATTCATGTCAGTGAAACAGGTACAGCCTTACTTTTAGGGATGCAGTGGGATACGTGGGATATGATGAAACCTCAGAGCCATCTTAAGGGTATCTGAATCCTTGGCTTGGCATTTCATTCTGCACGTCAGTTGATTGGTCATTTTATCACCAGTTATGAAGTGAAATTAGATAATCTTGCTGCCATATGGTATAGAGTATTTATAGTTTAGTATGTTTTCCATATATGTGCACTAAAGCCTGCTTCAGGGATTTGTTACGGTCCTTGTGTTTACAGGATTTGGGTCTTGGGTGAAAGAAGAAATTGACAGTTGCTAATGTTTGATTTAAACTGATACTTCAGAGGCCACATGAGTGATCCCTAATTAAAATCAATTTACACTTCCTGTCCTTTGCCAGGGAATCTGGCAGGGCTTTCCAGACCAGAGCTTGTGTCCACCCAGCTCTGTTCCCTCTAGTAGCAATCAGGACGGGGTGATTGCTCAGGGGACAGGGGGAGAGGCCTGTGGAATGCTGGGGATGCTTAACCTCCACCTCAGCTCCCCTTCCAAATAACCAGGAGTACTCAGTACTCCTCCTGCTCTCTCAGATAACCTGAACCCTGAAGCATCTCTCCAAGGATTTCTCTCTGTATTAGGATGAACTGCTGATTTCTTGCTTTCCTTCAAAATGCTCCATTCCCCTTGAAATTTTGATAAATAAGGAGCTACAGGATTAATTATGTGGGACATTAGTCATTCAATATGTGTCATTATTGTCTCAAAATAAGCCTAAATGAGCACCACAGAAGGGTCTTAGAGATCTGCATTTGGAGCTTACCCAAATGTGGTAGAACCGGAGTGTATTCTCAAAACAAAACATTGCCTGTTACAGACACAAGCGCTGGGGAGTTGTATGGGTAAATACCCCTCATACAATTTTCTGACTGCAAAACTGTGCTAAGCCTTAGAGCACTTGTCTGGGTCTGCTTGAGACCGACCTCCTCCACTCCTCACCTGTCTCTGCTGCCATGGCTTGGTCATTTTAAGTTGCAATGTCAGACATTGACAGAAACTGGCTGAAGCTCGACCAACCATTTCTAAAAAGTGGTAAATAATAATAATAAACAAACTCTGAGAGAGAAGCAACATTCAATCACCCTATAAGAACCTTGTGAGCACTTGAACAAAGAGGAGTTAATAAATGTTACAGTCAGGATTTTTTGATAGGATTCTTGCAGAATATGATTTCATAATCCCCTGTCTCTAGTGAACAACAAGACCTCTGTAAACACTCAATATTCAAATAGAAAATTGTTTCTTCTAGGCTTCCATGGCACAAAATAAAAGCTCTGTAAATCTGGGCCTCCATATGTGGTTCTCAGCTGGTGTGAGTCCCTGAATGAATTACATGTGAACAGAGAAATTAATGCTATGCACATGGTGGCCAAACTTGAAAGCAAAAATTGCAACTGAGAATATACTGCAGCGGATTGTGAAATTTTTGAAGTTAAATGGAAGCCTGAGTCCTTGTTGATGTAATGCAACATCGATGTGTTTCAAGGGATAGACAGCTATCACAGTGAGATACTACAATACTGAGATCACAATTGGGAGAGTAAAGGGATTTGCTCTTTAAAATCAAAGACTGAAATTAAAAAGGCAAATATTCAATAATCCAATGTAACTTTGAACAAAAAATTGGGTAAAATACTTCCTTGGTTTTTAAATCTGTCAAATTACTGTGGCAGTAAATGTATATGCTATCCATGTTTTGAAATTATTATGCTCTAAAGCCACTTTTGTTAATCAGTCAACGTTCATGATGAATTACCCAAGAGTTTTGGTACTTTACAAACAGTTGCGATCTTTTTGTTGTTGTTTTCTTTCCCCCTTCTCCTCTCGACAGAGGAGGGAAGAATGTGCATGTTACAGTGAATTCTAAATGAGGCCTGTGCCTCCCCTGTTTGCAAAAAGCCAAGCAAAGCAGTAAAATAATAAATAAAACAAATGAAACCCTCTTTAATCCATTCATGAGCTCGAGTGTTTCAAGTAGGCCATAATATTAAGACTCAGAGCTCTGAAAGAGATGGATCAGAGGAAAGGGCTATTGCTTAAACAATGCCAGCCCATTTAATTGAATTACGTATTTGTCAGCACTGTATTTTCCCATGTCCAGGATTCTTACCGTTGATTCAAGGCTTAAGGCCTAAATGGAAAGGGCAACAACTGCCGAGTATTTTGGTCCTGAACAAGCCGTGTCCTTTGAAACGCCAGCGCCCAGTTGGGAAGAATGCTGGAGTGCTTTGCAGCAACAGAGGCCACCAGCAAAAGAGGTAATGAAAATATGTTACCCCCATGGGCTCGACCTTGCTGCAGCATACCGAGGAACTTGACTGAGAATTTTTAAGCCTGATGTTATTTCTGTAGCAGTTTATTTGTATTTATCACAAGGACAACTGGGGTTGTCCTTGAACAAGAGAACAGGAGCCAGAAATTCCCAGCCTTTTTCTTTAAATTGATTTGACAGAGGTTTTTTTAAGTATAAAATCTATAGTTTAGTCAAGGACATTACCAAATGTTCATTGTCTTATGATCAAAATTTCAACTGTTTTCCTTGATTTGTAGCACAAAAGAAGCACTTGTGTATCCATCCCTCCCTCTGGGGGCATTATATGCTTCATATAATGCAACAGGGCTGGAGTAAGTCACAGGGATCTGGAGAGCAACAGCTCAGGCTGGAGCAAGAGATAAGGAAAACTTGCAAGTGTTAGGCCAGAGTATCTGCTCTGTTCCTTTACAGAGCTTCCCACTCTGGCATTCCCCTCTGTCCCAGCCACCTTGCTACTACTGCTATCTACATAACAAAAAAAAAAGAAAATTTGGCTGTTCTTTCTCTGCTGTACCCATGCAAGTTTTGTTTCCAGATTATTTTGAGGACAAGTACTCTGTGATCACAAAAAGCATGATCATTCCTTTGTCTCACTCTTTTAGTCATCTATGACAAAATTTTGGGAGCTTATTCCAAAAAAACAATCTGTATTTGGAGTGGAAGTGTTGCCAGGGCATCCTGACTTCGACAGAGATGATTCTAGACAAAGGATGCTTGAAATTGGTCCCTCCATACAACTGTCCATATAAGAAAACCCTGCTGAGTCACTTCCTTCAAATGCTCTGTAACTCTGAGCCATATCTGCCCAGTTTACTGACCCTCAATTACATTTCTTTACAGCGAGATTACACAGCCTAGGTACCTCCTCTTCTGTTGTGTTGTACTCCAAATGAACACAAAGTTCCATTTTGTTTTGAACTTGGAACAACTCTTCCCAGATTAGTACATGAGTGACACAGAATTATGTAGGTTTTACTTGAAGAAATGCCATTGTGAAATACAAGTTAGCAGACTCAACAGAGCAATGACTGGAAGAAATTCTTTATTTATGACCCTGCATGGGTCTAGCTATCTTAGCTGATAGAGCCTAAAAATCTACAGTGATTCAAAGCACACTTGTCTCTGCTAACAAGCCCACCCATCTCTCTGCCACTCACATCTGCATTTTCCAATGAATTTTTCCATCACTAGAAGAAGTGTCTTTGTTTTACGTAAAGTTCAAGGTGAGATTATATTTCTTTCAGCTGGCTCCAGTTCTCCCAAGTTGTGTTGAGGCACAGCTTCCCTCCTGCTGAACATGCAATTTTAGCCGCATTAATTGTAGGCAATTTTTTAAGAAGTGCTAAAATAGGTTCCATAAATAGGAATGTTATGACCCAATGAAACAACTCACATGGGTGGAAGGGTCTGCTGCTTGTGCATCTATAACTTGGCTCTACAGAAAATGTCCAGCAAAACTCTGGAGTTCTAATCTGCCCATAATAGAGTGGTTTCATTTTGTACTTCCAGTTCCACAAGGCTGGGATCACAAAATAAAGGCACAAGGCTCGTGGTCCTGTCACCGCTGCACCAGAGTCTTCATTCGTCCCATAAAAGGTTGAAGGAAGTGTCAACACCTCCAGCCACAGAGAAAGAACTGGGATGCAAACAGGTTAAAGATTTGTGTGAACTGGCTCAGGGATGGTGCATTGAAATTGAAATTTCAAAGCACTGAACTAATCATTAACTTGCCCTTCTATAATACAGCAAATGGGCTGTGCCACAGCAGTGAAAATTTAAAGGACTTTTTGTAAAATCTGACTGAAAATCTTTTGCCAATCTCTTGCCAACCAAATTCAATGGAAAAAATGTTTCTGTGGAATCTAAAGATTTAATTTGCCATCTTGCCTAATTATTTATGGAGCTTTTGGTTTAAATATGATTTCAAATAGCACCTGAAGTACTCAATTTTAAACACTTCTAAAAAATTACTATTCTACCCACTACTTTTTTGTTCAAGTTTTGTGGGATTTGTATTTATTTTGATTGAAGCATTCTTTTTTTCTTTTTTCTCTTTTTTTTTTTTTTTTTTTTTGTGCATCATGCAGTTCAGATGCATTTCAAACAGTTTCTGCTCCTGTCTGAGCTCTGGTTCTGATGTGTGCAAAGAGCATGGCTGCTCTGAACCCGCCACATGTTAAAAGGATGAATATTAACTTTTGTTTTTTCAAAGTGACTCTTTAATTGAAAAATTAAATATTTAATGAGCTATTTCCATCCAGAACGGAGAGAGAAAAAAAAATCCTGTGGTTCATTCCCAAGAAAAACTCATGCTGGTGTCTGGTACATCGTCAGTGGTGAGCTGGCAGCAATTAGTGCTAACACAGCCTGAACACAGGACACCCTTGGGGGTGCTGGTCTGCACCCCCAGCCCTTAGTGCCTTACCTGCATCCCTTAACATACAGCCTGTGTCCAGTATTTCGGCTGGAAAACAGCTCTGGCTGTGGTTTTTTATTCAAGTCCTTATTCAATGTATTAGGGTAAAATTTGGTTCTACTCACAGAAAACCTCATAATCAAAACAAATGGCATTTCTAATTGAGCAAGGCCCTCTCGGTAATGAAGGGCAGCAGTTCTGCTGAGATCACTGGTTCGTGTTTCTCTCCCTGTTCAGAAGACTAAACTAATTTATTTATGAAATCAAAGCAGCCCACCAGATTAGCCATCTAACTAGCTCGCTGCACTGTTTAGATTCACTTGTTTGCTCTCTCATGACATCCAAGTGAACAAGCTATATGTCAATGAAAGCGTTGGCGCTCCATCGTACATTATAGACTACTTCGAAGTGCAAAAAAAAGATCCTGCAGTGGGGCTACCAGCAGTAATTTTTTTTAGTTTTTTTTTTTTTCCAGTGAGCATATGCTGTGAGTGGGAAAGGACCGAGCAATGTAAACGGAGGTTTCATTAGCGATGATATGAGGCAGTCCCCGGGTGAAGGGAGAGAAAGCAAATCTGGGAGCACCTGTAAACTTTGCAGCCTTGTACTCATGTGGCAGAGCACGTGCTGAGGGCCACGATGGGATCTGCTCTTCCCTCTTAGGATCCCCTCGAGCCTCCTGGTAAAGGCAGGGCAGGGTCAGCAGGTTTGGATGCAGAATGAGTCCCTCTCTGTACATTTGGCCTCCAGAAACTGATTTTTGAAAACAAAAGGCAAACACTTGCTTCCACTGGAAGTTAGAATATTTCTATCAAAAAGGCAGAGGGGTCTGCTGGGATATATTTTTGGCTGAATGTCTCCCATGTACATATCATTATGTTTTAAAAATTCTTGTTTAACTTTTTTCCATAAATCTTGATGATTGGCCTGGTTGTATTTCCGCTCCTCTAACATTTTCCTTCCAGCAGGTTGGAGAATGTGTCCAGAGTGTTACAGAACTAACCATGCTGAATGCTGAAGACTTTGCCATCCCTATGGGCATTCCGAGTATCCCATCATCAGCCTCCACCAGCTCATGGGCTCACTGGTGGGGACACTGGTGATATGCCTTACCAGGGTGTGGCACTGGAACACTGCACAGAGAAGCCGTGGATCACCCATCCCTGGAAGTGTTCAAGGCAAAGCTGGACAGGGCTTGGAGCAACTTGGTCTAGTGGAAGGTGTCCCTGCCCACCATTGAAGGTGGAATGTGATGGGCTTTAAAGCTCTTTCTGACCCAAACCATTCTAGGATTCTATGATTCAGCGCTTTTTCCCCAGCTGAGCTCCAGCAAGGTGCGAGTGATGGTACTTCAGTTTCCTTGTACCCTTTATTGTTTAGCTGCTTTTGGTGCACCTTTGGGCCGGAGCACAGGTGCAATGAGGAGTGGCTGAAGGAGCTGGAAAGGGGCTCAGCCTGGAGAAAAGGATGCTCTAGGGGTACCTTCTGGTTCTGCACAACTCCCTGACAGGAGGGGACAGCCAGGGGGGATTTGGGATTTGTTCTCAAATAACAAGCGACAGTACAAGAGGAAACAGCCTCAAGCTGTGCCAAGGAAAGTTTAGATTGAATATTCAGGCAAATTTCAGGTTGCCCTGCTGCCCCGGTCACTGGTGGAGCTCCCATCGCTGGAGGCACTTAAAAGCTGTGTGGACGTGGCATTTGGGGCCATGGTTTAGTAGTGGCCTTGGCAGTGCTGGGGGAACAGTGGGATTCGGTGATCTCGGAGGGTTTTTCCCAAGTACATGACCCTATTTTCAGGGCTGCGGGGTGGGAGGCGGCGGGCCCGGGCCTGCCCCCTCACGGCCCGGCGGCGCGGGGAGCGCGGGCTGCGCGGGCCGCGGGGGGCCCCTGCCGGGGGCGACCGCTCACTGCACCCGGCCCCACAGCGCACCCAGCTCCTTGTCCGGGCAATTATTTCACCGAATGTTTGTTTGGGTTTAATGTAGTCTTTTCAATTCAAAAAACATTCGATTATTTTTTTTTTTCCCCAGTGTATTCAAGCACACGCTGTATGTATTTACCTGCATGCACTGCTAGTTAAGTCTATTCCATTAACATTTGATCCCATGTTTTCCCATTTCCTTGCCCCAAAATGGGTTGAAAAGCCACACATGGATCGGAAGCGGCACCAGGTCTCCAGGAGCATTGTTTCCAATTTTCCTGCAGTCACTGACTTTCCAGGTTACTTGTTAAATTTGGCTTGTGCCCGCCTGTGTTTTCCTGCCGCAGTGAGGGCTTGGCAAGCCAGGGCCACTGACTGAGTGTGAAGCATTTGGATACCGTGGTGACAAGGACTGTGTTTGTGCCCAGGGAATAAGGAATTTAGGGAGAGCTCTAGCCCTGCAAAGCAGATGTGATGAAGAACACATCATGTATGAATCTCTTTTAAGTGCCCCCAAAATTTACTGAAGATAATGCCAGTATCTCACTACTAGCAATCGAGGCCTCCCGTGGGGACTGCTCCAAAGCGTGCCGAGCTTGGCTCACTCTCTGCTCCGTAAGTTAGCTGGGAACGACTTCCAGAGCCCTGCTGAGCTGCTTCTGCTCTTGCATTTGCAGGAATCACAGCAAGAATAAAGCCTCCACCCAGAGCTGCTAAACACAGTCTTAACCCCTTGGGAGGGGTCCGAGCTACGAGTCAAGGTGGGAGACCACAGATGAGAAATATGAAAGCCTTGGAAAGCTCAGCTGTGGGGAAGAGCAGCTGTGGGGGACACTGACAGAGGAGCAGCATCACGTTTGAGTGCTACCTTGGGCTGTGGGTTGTGTGGGCTTGCATGGGCATTGGCATCACAGCAGCAACAAGGATTTAGTTCAGCGGAAGCAGGATGGGCTTTCTGAATCTGTAGTTTTTAAAGATTGCAACTGATGTCTTAAATTATTGAGAATTGTGGAGCTTTTATTTTTTTTTTTGCTTTTTTTTTTTTTAATAACATGATATCTGTGTTCTAAGTTTTTAGAGGATTCAGGATTTCCATTTTAATTTTCCCCTTTTTCCTGTAGGACTGATGCTGCTGTACATGCATAATGACACAGAAAGCCTAGAGGATAGTTTTACCATGCAGCTGACAGATGGCAAGCGCACAGTCCAAGGGACACTTTACATCTACATCATGCCAGTCAACGATGAAATCCCTCATCTTTCCAGGTTATCTATCCAAGTGACATTCGGTGCATAAAGACTCACAAAGGAAAAAGAAAGAAAGAAATGAGAGGAACTCATCTCAACACTAGCATCTCCAAGCCCACCCACATTACAGAGGAGATCTGGCTTCCATTGCATGGGTTGTCCCTGAAAGCTGGTTCATAACAAGACTGTGCACTCTGCTGCCTGGTGCAGGACTGTGACAAGCCACACAATGCCATCCAGCAAAAACCATTCATGCAGTAAAAGCTGGTTTCTGGTCTCTGAGCAAAGGCTTGTTTACATTTAAGTTAGTGGCAAAATTCTGGTTGTCTTCAGTTAGGCCAGAATTGCTCTTTTTTCACACTCTGTGTCTCTCTCCCACTTTCTTTATTTCCTTCTATATGTTTTCTCCATTCTCTTTAATCTGTTTTAACAGTGAGCCTTCTTGGGAAGAACATGGCATGGTTTGGGTTTGGTTTTTTTTAATATTTAAGGTCTAAAGCCAGTTGAAGGCAGTGTTAATGCTCACACTCCTTTCAAGAGAGTCAGAGTGCCGTCTCTGGGAATAAAGCTTCAAAGAGACGGAAGCTACATGAAGAGTAATATTAATTAATTGTCTCTCTTTGCCAGCAGTGAAGTCCTTCTGACATCCTTTCACCATAAAATAGTTTATCATAAGGTTTTTGAGTGGCATGGCAAGTCTAAACCCTGTCATGAGCATTTTGTTTATTGGTCTGCAGAAGAAAGAGGAAGAAACCTGGTGTGTTGTAAGACTGGGATGCAGGTGATGTGGTTTCATTCACTTCATGGCAGTAACACATGTTTTGGCCTAATTTGGGTTTCTACTCCTCAGAATTCACAAGTTGAAAAATAAAACAAATTAGTGGGCTTGCTGAATCCTTCAAAGATGCCAGATCCACTGTAAAAAAAATGAATACTGGTTTTGCTTCTTGTGTTATGTAGACCCTTTAAAAACTTCCATGGGCTGTAGGGAAAGAAGCACCAGCAAGGCTAAAACTTTCACTGGATGGTGATGGTACAACATTTTCTTGACTCACAAAAATAGTTTGTAGAGCTAAAAATAATTTCTATTCTTATGGCAAAAGAATATTTAGGACTTGCCAAACAAATCTTTTGTCTCAAATTTCTATCCTGGTCCAACCCTTCCCACTAGCAAAGTTTGAATCCTCATTTTCAGGGCACAAGAAACCTGTTGGATCATAAAATACCTGGTGAACTCAAGTTGTGAAAAAAATACAAGCCTTTATTTTGAGGCAGAAATCAGTATACATGTGAAATCCCATGTTCCTCTGCCTGGGGCTCCTTTTCTGGGTCCTTTTTGCAGGGAAAAGCAGAAGAATCCACTGTGGTTGCCCCCCTCTGGAGGGGAGCCGCAGTCCATGGCATGCACAGAGGGGCATGGAAGCTTGAAACAGCTTTGGCTTCTTTCCCAGAGTGTCACGTGTGTATTTTGAAAAATTTGATAGAAGTAGCAAACAACATGAAGTTATAAAATGGACTTGTGTCCCTCTTTCCTACCAGCATCTTCTTAGCAGCTCCTTCAAGCCCCTTTGCTGGGGGGACTGCTGCCAGCCTCCTCCTTCCCTCTTCAGCCAGGTCCTCTGCTTGCAAAGTGTGATCTGCAGCTCTATCGTCTCATTAATCCTGCTCTTTTCCTACTCCATCAGTCTGATTTTCTTATGCTTCATGTCTTTACCTCCTTTCCCCCATTTCTTCCTATTTCTCTCTCTCTGAGGATGGTTCCTTGCTGCCATTTCTATTTTCACACACGTGAAGCGGCTTTCCTGGATCCGTATGTTCTCTCCTTCCTACTGTGAGCAACCCCATAGAGACATCCCTTATTTAGTCTTTTAATTTCCACATTGTTTTCTAATCCATCAGAGGCAAGCTTCATATCTCAGATCTTGTTCATATATTCCCAGTCTATGGATCAAATAGAGTCCTCTCATAAGGGAAGGAAATGTGCCCATATTATTATTTTCCATGAAGCCATAGAGCTGGAAGTGCACTCTTCTTCTGCACAAAGCCATGAATCCAATTCTTAGTTTCATCAAAACCTGTGAGGCTGAAGGGTAACATAAGAAAAAATCACATGTGCATACATGGCAAAGCTTTCTGTCCCAGTCCCACAGGAGCAGATTTGTTGAAATGTTTTTAAAAAATTCTATCTGCTCCATGCTAAGAGGAGCCTGTTCATGCTTAATAAATTGGAGAAATTGCTCACAAATACTTCATCCATATGAAAGTGCGAGCCCTGTACTGCTGCCAAGAGACGTGAGACCTGTGGTGTCGTGCCGAGTAAGTGATGGCCACACGAATTAGAAAAGCTTAGGTACAGATCCCTCGCTGCCACAGTTTTCCCCAAGATGTGAAAATGTAACAGGGAAAATACTAAGCAGCATTCAGTCTTTCCAGCCAAATCTGCCTTTTGGACACAGTCACGGGCCGCGTACCAAGCGGTGTAGGAGAGACCAAAATAACATCTTTAAACAATCTGAGCTGCTTCTTCCACCACTTTGAAATTAGAAGTAACTAAGAAATAAGGAGTCTCAGAAGGGGCTGCTGCCTGTCATCCTATGCTGGGTGTTGTACCAATACATCAGTGCTGTTCCTGCTGCAGGTCATACAGAGAAGCCAGTGGCCTTTCTTCCAGCACATGCATGTATTTTAATTATTTTTACCCAGATTTGTGATCTTAACCAATTTTTTCCCAGCCTGCCTCCTTAGTAAGCTGCTTTTCCCACAGTAACCTTGAGAAATCTCTTACTTCCCATCCTGAGGAGAAAGGATGGCATCGGAAATGTTACTTTGAGTTTCGACAAGAGAGTGTGTGAAGCGAGTAACTGCTGTGCAATATGTAGACACGCTGAGCTCAAGGAAGTCTGGCTCAAATCATTAAATCCCCCTCACTAAATGGACAGTGACTGCTGCTGGTTTGTTTTTTCCCCAGTGTCTCACTTCCTGTTTCTTTTTACTTCTTTTTTTCCTCCCCAGTAATATGGGTTTGGAAGCTGAAGCAACTGACAAAAAGCCATTTCCAGTACTGGGTGACAAGCAGACACCAAAGATGCTTCAGAGGATAAGCTCAACTAAACTGTCCCCATGTGCCCAGATCTGCAGCCGCAGGCAGCACTAGCTTGAGGGATTTTATTCCTCCTTTTTCCTGGGGATGAGTGAAATCCCCAGCCAGCTCCTGCAGCAGTAGGCTTGTTCTGGTAATGGTTTAGTTCATGACTTGGCTTGGTTAATAGGGTAAGCAGCGAGACCAAACACAGGCTTTTATCTGACACTTTCTCCCGTGTTGAGATGGCTCTGGAAGGTCTCCTGCAGGATTTCTTTCTTGTTTCCTCCTTGTCTTTACCTCAAGGTACCCGTAGCCTCTGTTCCTATCCCACTTAGAGTGAACACAACATATCTATGGAACAACAGGGCAAGCTGGAAGCCATCCTTAGCCTCACCTTGCATCATTCCAGCTGGGGAATAACTCAGAGAGAAAGCTTTACCTCTTGGGCTCAGACCCGAGAAACTGCTTCTTGCTGCACATCTCCCTCCACCATCCCTCTCTGTAATGACACATTTTAGCTGACTTTTATATTGGTTCACTAAGCCACTGTGCTGTCTTCTTCCTTTTATAATTAAGCAACTTGAGAAATCCTTTGAGGTCAATAAATTCTGAGGAGGCTTACATAAAACAGAATATAAAGTGGAGAGCCCTGCCATCAGAAACCAGTAAAAGTCAGTGACACCTCTGCAAATGGCATTATGTCATTGCCTAATATTAGTAAGAAACAGTAAGATTATGTTTTTTGTTCAGAGCTATAAAAAGTAATGAGTCTCACATAATCTACTAAAAGGAAGGGGTGGGGGAATGCATGAGAGCGGAGAAAGGTGACTGGAAAAGTGAACTTCCATTTTTTTGGGCATCCTGAGTGCATTAGTAAATCTAGCTCGTTACAGCCAAATAGACTTTAATGTGCTTTGTCCTGTGAATTTAATTTATTTTGTTTTGCTTTGCTTGCTGGGAACACACACAAACACAAAACCTTTCAGGAGTCAGGTGGTCTTGTTTCAGTAACTACAACATAATAATCAAAATCTGGAAAATATTACAAGGAAGCCAGAAAGGGACTCTTCATCAGGAACTTTTGGGATAGGAGTCATGGGTGAAAATTTAGATTAAATACATGGAAGAAATTCTTCCCTGTGAGTAGGTGAGGCACTGGGACACATTGCCCATAGAAGCTGTGGATGCCCCATCCCTGCAAGTGTCCAAGGCCAGCTTGAATGGGGCTTGAAACAACCTGATAGAGTGGAAAGTGTCCCTCCCAATGGCAGGGGAGTTGAAACTAGACAAATTTAATGTCCCATCTAAACCAAACTAATCTGTTATTCTGTGACTTTGGGGTGAATGAGGATGGTGTTATTCATCCTGGGTCATGATACAGTGCTGTGAGTGTCTTGGATGCTGCTGATCCCAGCTTGATGAAGCCCAGGGCATTATTCTCAGTCTTCACAAACAGGGTGAAATATTTACTTTCTCTCTGTAGGAATGTCTGTGCCCAACCAACAGATCTGTGGAGTCATTCATTTCAGAAGAGGAAGTGACCCTCTGAGGGAGGCTTTGTGCTCCCAACCTGAATATGCAGGTTGTGTGGGAGTTAAATACGAGCTGTGAGAGCTGGGGATGAAGCAGAGCATTGCCCTGCTGCAAGCCAACAATTTGTGAGCAATAATCTCTAATAAGGACCAGGCTTTACAGGGAGGGCCAAGCAAGGGCTGGCTTTTATCCTGCTTGGTCCTGATGAAGGTGGAAATCTTCAGAAGGGGCTGGGAAAGAGAGCACTGTGGACTGTGCTCAATAAAAACCAGTACTAAATCTCAGACTGGGCTGAGGGTGGGGAAATATTTTAGCACTGATATTCTGTAACCAAAGGATAGGAAGATTTTTTTTCACACACCATAGCTGTTCACTAATGCATGCATGAACTAACTGTCCTTTCTGTCAAGCGCCTTCATTAGTATTCTTTTTCTTTCTTTACTGGCGTTAGATTGAAAGAGAGATTATACCAAAAGTTGGCTGGCTATCAGTTGGTCCAATTTTGTGTGTTTTAAAATGTGTGCTTTTTATAGGGCTAAAAATTGGTCCGGAGCCTCTGTGTAAGCAGCAGCTACTAGGGCTGGTGGGTGTTAGCTCTCTCTTTGGATCCCAAATTCATTCTCATGTGCTGTGGGATTAATTTCCAATATGTGCAAGTTCCTCAAACACCACCAAGTGTTTTCTGGAGCTCAAGAGTGCTTATGAGTGGGGAATAGTGCAAGATTCATCAGTGACTGTTAGCAGCAGGATGCAAAATAATCCATATTAATGCATGGTAAACCAATAGATGGTGGCAGCCCTAGGAGGTAGTTCAGCCCAGGGATTTATAAATCACAGAATTATTTAGGTTGGAAAAGGACCTCTGAGATCCTCGAGTCCAAACCTTGACTTATCACCACCTTGTCAACTAAACCACAGCACTGACTGCCACATCCAATCTTTTATTCAATAGTTCTGGGTTGAAAAATGTGCAATTTTTAATGCACAAAGCAATGTCTTGTTCACTTCTGCTCCTCCATGCTCTAGTGACACCATGCCCATTCTCCTTGGGGTACTTCTGTCCGGCTCTTCCTGCACATGTCTCAAGTGATCCATCTCTGTGTATTTCTAAGAGATTGCTACTATTTCCTAACTTAACTTCCTGACATCTCGTTTTTCTTTTTTCTTGCTTTGCCATGGGTAGCAAATACAAATGGTCAATAAAGGGTGACCTCTTTAGGGCCATCAGAGCTGTTCTTGCCCTTTTCTCTTCTTCCTTTCTGAAATTTTATCCAAGAAGTGACAACCTCTGGATTTACCCTGAGCAGAAAGGTATGGGGTCACATAGCCAGTGCATGTCGGCCCAGCACCTCTAATTGTGTCAGCAAGGGCTGCCAACCCTCCAGAAACCCTGCCTGGGCCACAGCATACACATGGTACATGACTTTATAGCCCACACACCACTGATCCAAGGCTTTCTGGAGTGAGCCAGAGCTGCACAGTTGCTCTCCACATGTGTCGCAGGTTTGGCACGTCTCCGAAGAGTTGGACCCTGCTCGTACGTGCTGCTCCGAACGCACCCGCTGCAGACAGCTGGGGAGCCCCCGCCAGCCAGATGGTCGAAAAGCTCCCTGCACCTGAATCCTTAAAAGCATTTGTTTTCCAAAAAATTGTTTGTTCTGCAAAAAGGGCTTAGCTGAGACGTCGGTGCGGGGGGCTGGTGCATGAAACCACATTGCGTCCCTTTGCCCATCCGCTGCGAGCGTTACCGTGTCACCTGGGGTGTGAAGCTGCTGCTTGTGGTGTCTAGACTTGTGATTACTGAAAATTAATTAAACTGAAGGAAATTAGGCTGGAAGGGGAGTAGGCTCCTGGGAGGGGAAAATGGAAGAGAAAATAGGATACTGGTGTTAACCCTTTCCAGCTACTGCTATTAAATAGGAAGGGCACGTAAATACTCTCCAGGCCACTCAAATACATACAGACAGAGGGTGGGTGTGATTTCAGGAGCTCTGCTCCTCACACATTCAGATCCTGTGCAGGCAGTGTCCATAACCCAGGTGAGATGAGCACATCAGAAATGGACAGCCCATTCTCCCTCTGCCCACGTCTTTTAAATAAGTCACTTCATTGTTAGCCAGACCTGCAATAACTTGCAGATCAGCAGTAGGTTTGAAATGAGCTGGTGTGACAGTGGATAAGGTCAGGGGAACAGGGATACTTGGACAGAATCCAGTAATAAATCAGAGCTTTATGGGGATGGGAGGGGAAGGCTGGATGTGCAGCAGAGGGAGGTGTTTGCTGGTGGACAGGTCTCCCCTTGCTTCTGCTTAGCCTCTTACCTGCTCTTCTGTCTCTTAAAGTCTCTCTTATATAGCTTTTCAGCACGGTATCTGAGTGCTTTGTGCCTTCCCCTTGGCACACAGCCACCGTCTGGCTAGCGAGCAAGTACAAACTGTAACACCTGGGTGTCAGCTATGAACATTAGGGTGTGCTACAATGGACCCATCTGTAGTACTTGGCACATGCTGGAGATTTTTATGTGTGGTTGGCTGAAAAGCAGGATCAGAGAGAGAGAGGAGGGAGAGCAGGGGAAGAGGGCTCCACTGGGCACGCGGAGAACATCATTTTGGCAAAGGTGCCAGTAGGTTTCCATGGGCTTGTCTGCTTCTTCGCTCAGCTCATGTGTTCAATAAAAATGTCCAGGTTGTTTCAAAGAAAAGCACTAGATTTCCCCAAAGAGCAAGCCTAGAAGCCTCATTCTTTGTCTCTGGAGAATAAGTCTTATGCTATAACTAGATTTAATAAGAATACATTTAATAGTAATAGATATAATAAAACCCTGATTTAATAATACTTAGTTTTATTGTTCTTCCATGTGTATCAGGTACTGTTGACTGATTCCCTGAGCACCACAGTGTTCCTAGCTGGGTTTGGAGGGAGAAGTGCTCTGGTTTTCAGGCTGTGGCAGCTTTGACAATATTGTGCCCTGGAATAAATTTCATTTGGGAGAGTATGGACAAGGACTGCCTTTCGTATTTCCACACTGGTATCTTGAGCCTAAAGAGTCATGATAGTTTCCAGTTTTATTCAATGAATGGAAAAAACATGTCCCTATCTGAAAATGTTTGTGTATCCCTGAGAAATCCCAGGAAAGGTAGGAAATGAGTTTACAGCAGTAAAAGGAGCCATAGCTTATTGCATCAGGTTCAACTAAGTGAAAACTGCAGTGCACTGAAAGGAGAGGAAATATTTCTTTTTCCCCTTTATGTGGCACTGATGTGTTTTAAAATGCATAGGCAAAGTTTGTAGTTTATTTCCTCCAAAGGGGCCAAGTCCTCCTGGCATTCTTATGAACAAGCTCATTAGAATAAAATCCATTATGCGCATAACTAATGACACAAATTTACAAATCTGTTGACAATTATGACCACATCCCTCATTGCATTTGCTTGTAGCTCACTGAAGTGACCAGGTGAAGGAGTTCAATCCAGAAGTTTTACAGCTCGTGAGCTCCGGGTGCAGCCATGTGAGATTATTTCCCAACTGGATTACAAAGATGTCATTAGGCAGGGCAACTTGGGAGGACCAGGGCACGAGACCGTAAACTGTCCTCGGGAGACTCGAAGTCATTTTGAAGGCAGGGTGAGATATTCCTGGCTGCAGAGACCATTATATTTTATATTTTCTTTTTAGCTGGGGAGGGGGGAAACATATGCACATGCACACAAACCAGGGCTGTTCCAAGTAGTGCCTGGCGTCCTCTGGAAATGAATAGAAATTAAATTGAGACGCTGGTATCCTCCGAGTGTTAAATATTTCCAAGTTCTTGCCAGGCGAGTATAATTTATTGAATGTAGGTTTTGTGAAATAGTGCTCCTGTCAGGGGGAGATTGGCACCAGAGAAATGAAGGCGGCTAATTCTCAGGGGGTCCTCCCTGGCAAAAACCCTCTATTGAGTCCTCATGCTACTTGTGCTCATAACTGCCGAAAAACCAGGAGTGCCATCTGCAAACTGTGATTCATAAACACTCTGTCAGTCTGCCATCTACCCTGACATCATAAAATAACAAGAAGCAGCATTGTAATAAAGAGAGGAGGTTTGCAGTCGACCAATTAAATGCATCTAATTTATTTCTGTTACAGCTGAGGCTTTATTTATTAGTAAACAGCTGCATTTGTTACACTTCCCCCCCCCCCTTTTTTTTTCTCTTCAGCAGGAGTGTGCCAACTGGCACTTTTGATAATCCATTAATCCTAAATAATCATCTGGGTACTTCATGCCTGGTAGGGGAAAAAAAAAATAGAAAAAAAAAGGTTATTAAAAGTTAAAATGTAACCTTGCAAGGAGGCTGGAGAGCCCTCCTCTGCTGTGGGTTTGCATGAGTTACGGTGAGCTTAAGTTTGCAGGCCAAGTCCTACACTCAATTTACACCTGCGAGTAACTGGCGTGACAGCCAGCTGAAAGGGCTATAAATCCAGGAGAAGGATCTGGCCCTGGGCATATTTTTTTCTTTAGGACAGCCTGTTTGTGGTACAAGAGGAGCATTTTGCGTGTTTGGTTTACTTGCCTTCTCATTTCTTGGTGCTAACTTGATTCTCAGCAAAGCTAAAAATCTGCTAATTGGTTGTCAAAGTCTAATTAGATGATATTACAAAAAAAAAAAAAAAAAGATAAGTTTGCCTTTTATAATTGGAGCTGACCCCCACCCCCCTTCCCCTCCCCTTGAACCCCCTGGTGTGTGTTAATTGAGCTGCAGGACTTTTCAGTGTATTTTAATGCTCTCTCCTTTTCTGTGCTCTGGAAAGGTTTGCAGTTAATGAGACAATAATATGTATAATCAAGTAAAAATGCAGTAAAAAAATAGGTGAAACTGTATGGAATTAGGAGGGTGTGTGCATGTGTGGAGAGAGGAAGAGGTTCACCAGCCTCCCTAAAGCTTCATACAGTCAATAATGTCCCATAATTTTTAATTTTCCTTCCTGGGGATTCCTTCCCCTTACAAGGGGGACTTTTTTTTTTTTTTTTTTTTTTTTTTTTGCTTGAGGATGTGTTTAGTTAAGGGAAGAAGGCTGTACTGTGTGTAGTGGTCAAACGAACATGATGAGGATACTCAAGAGGCCAAACTAGGTGAAACATAGAGGGGAGACCTTACAGCTCTCTACAACTTCCTCATGAGGGGAAGCACAGGGGCAGGCACTGATCTCTTCTCTCTGGTGCCCAGTGACAGGATCCGAGGGCATAAGCTGGGTCAGGGGAGGTTTAGGCTGGATATAAGGAAAATGTTTTTCACTGAGAGGGTGGTTGGGACTGGGACAGGCTCCCCAGGACAGTGGTCACAGCATCAAGCCTTCCAGAGCTCAAGGAACATTTACACAATGCTCTCAGGCACATGGTGTGATTTTAGGGCTGTCCTGTGTGAGCCCAGGACTTGGATGATGATGATCCTGGTGAGTCCCTTCCAGCTCAGAATATTCTATGATTCTGTGATTGATCTCTACTACATTTTAGTCTCTCTGCATGTGTGTCTACAGACATAAATACAAGATGCCCCCTGTAGCCAGAAACCAAGCCCACCTTCAAGTCTATATGGGCTCTTATTCCCATAAGATCCCAGAACATTCCAGTGGGGTGTTAAACACCATGGAAAACACTTGCCCTGCACTCCTGCCACGACCACCTCTGTGGGAGCAGCGTGTGCCACGCTGTGCCTTGTTTTGGTCCCTCAATTTTCAAGCCTGTCTCTTGATTTATGTCAAAAAAACAATGTTCAAAAGAACTGAGCACAGGTGGGTGCTCTATATATGGGTGCTCTTTTTCAATATGTATAACATTGAATTTACTTACTCAGTCATGTTTTCCTCTTTCTCCTCCTCCCATCTTCCTCCTCCACACCTGCTTTCAATCAGTCCCCTCTGCCCCGCCTGTCATCCTATCCTCTCTGCTGCTTTTACCACAAACCCACTAATGTTATATTTCAAGTCAAACTTTCAAGCCTACGACATTTAAGCAAGTGAATCAAAAAAAAAAAAAAAAATCTGAGTGGCTTCACCAGCCTTGCAAGGCAGGGAGCTGGCGTGGCCCCGAGGAGCATGCGGGGGATGCTGCTGACCGCTCGAGCTGCTGAGGTCATGGGGTTTCACCCTTCCTAGCAGTTGGAGTCTGGATTTTTTTCCTTTATATATGAAAGTGCTTCTTGGGTTTTTTTCTAGAGTCTATAAAAAAATGAACATATTAAGGCCAAATGTTGCTGCTAGATGAACAACTTCAGATGTATGTGTCTTCTTCTCATGAGTCACATAGGCTTAGAGGGGTTTGACCTGAGCATGATGGGTATTGGGCTGAAAAAAGAATGAAAGAAAGAAGAAAGTCAGGAAGCCTAAAGATCAGATGAGCATTTATTTATTCTTATAATTATTGATATAAACTGGGAAACTTTTTTGTTAAGGTATTTATAGCAGCCTCCCAGTACCTAAAGGGGCTGCAGGAGAGCTGGAGAGGGAATTTTGACAAAGGCATGGAGTGACAGCTTAACGGGGAAATGGCTTCACACGGACAGAGGGCAAGATTAGATACTAGGAAGAAACTCTTCCCTGTGAGAATGGTGAGCACACGCTCAGGTTGCCCAGAGAAGCTGTGGATGACCCATCCCTGGAAGTGTCCAAGGCCAGGTTGGACAGGAGAGTGAAAGATGTCCCTGCCCACAGCAGGGGTTTGGAACAAGATGGTCTTTAAAGTCCCTTCCAACCCTAAAGTCCCTTCCAACCCAGAGCACTCTAGGACTCTGTGATTATTTTAAATAATACCTACTTCATGGTAGCCAGACTGTACTGGTTGATGGCTGACATCCCAGTTCGGATTTGTACTTGGATCACTGTGACTTAAGAAAGGGTTTGAAAGCTTCATCCTTGGGCTCATAATTAGGGACATAAGAAGCCTCATTCTTCCCACAATGTTAAGCAAGGGGAGTGTATAACTGGCTGGTCAAAGGGCTGATCAGGAGGGTCCTCTCTATATCAAGGGGCTTGGGGCAAAAAGACTTTCAAGCTGCTATGGGAAACCTGGCCCTTTTTCCCATGTGGGCAAAGATAATTTGTATCACCTGCACTTGCCTATTTCACTCTTGCCTCTTTATTTTATCTTATTTGTTTGGATTTCTTGTAAAGAAAATGAGTCAGCATGAGCACTGCATCTGCTTAATCAGTCTGGGCTTGACTGTGGACTTCTGTAACCCTTGAGCAGCTTGCACAGCAAGTCAATGTCCTGCATTTCTGGCTGCTTCCTACAGTGTTGTCCTGTCCTCTACCTTCTCAGGTCCTCTCTCTGCACTCCTTGATCTCAGATTACTTTCGGAAACAGTCTGAAAAGGAGTCACCATTCAGTGAGATTTCATACAAATTTAGGGTAGTTCAAAGGTGCAACCAAAAAGTAAAAAACACCCAGTCTCTTCTCCAACGCAGTATAAACCATTTGTCTAAATGCTCTAAGACTTGTGAGTTCTGATAATGTTGCTTGTGCTAGGGAAGAGGTTGGTTATTTTCCTTTTTGTTGCTTTTTCTCAAACAGAATTTCAATTTTTGTTATATGAGGGTAAGCTAGCTAATTGTATTTATATTTTGAATGACTAAGATGTCTTAGACTAATTTCCTCAGATAGCAGTCACTTCTTGAATGTGTCAAGTCTCAGCCACACTTTTCATTTTCCCTGCTATCTGCATGGGAGAAGTGGAGTTAAATGAGTTAATAGCAAAGATGAGCCATCAAATGGGGCCAAAAGCATGGAAATTGATGCACATTTTGTTGTGGAAATAAAATTTTAAATCCCCTCAAGCCCTGACAACCAGTATACTCAAATGTTGCTGGCAGCCTTCTGCACTTAATAAGGAACCTGTTGTTTTTAAAACTCAGTTGGCAACATAATAGACAAGAAACAGAAAAAAAACTCCTGTGGAGCCCAGGCTAGAAATGCCACTATTGTATATTGTCATCAGCAGGTTGACTGACAGCAATGGAAACTGATTGACATTATTCTCTTGCTCTTGCAACATCCTCTGATAAAAACTTGTCTCTGCTTCTGCCTTTGGCAGATCAACTGTTGTGCTGCCACGCTGATTTAGATATGTTTTTAAAAACAAGTAGGGCTATGATAGAAAAGGATGAAGTGGATATGACGAGGTAAATCATTGCTACTCCTCTTCTGAGAAGACCAGTTCATCTTTCCAGCAACCTCAATTTTCTAAGGCTACTCCTTTGTATAAGTGGAAATTGCCCTGGCCCTTGGCCGATGCAGTGGAGCTCCTCATAAATAAATCTAATGGAGCCAGAACCTCTGTTGCTGAGGTTACAGCACCACTATCAGCTTAAAACACAGCATTTGTGCTTAACGCTTAGTTCATTAACGTGCCCTGTCCATTGGCTCGTTTGGATCTATTAACATAATTGTTCTTTCTAAACAACTGGGTCATTCTCTCTGCCCAAATAGAAAATCAAAGCTGGCTTCAATATTTTGGACAAATTACACAGCCAGATAGAAACGTGGGCTCCTCTATAAACTCACCCAGGCTGAGGTTAGATTAAAATCTTGTGATTCCATTTAGCATCAGCCTTAAAGTGAGACTCTCTGTGGGGCATATTTGAAAACAAACAAGATGGCTCTGCAGCTTTTTCTGTTGTAAATGTCCTGCCTGCCTCTAAATCCTAAAGCAAATGTATTTTCCCAGACTATTTGTATAATGTTCTTGCCGTGAACAGACAGGCTTGCTTTTACCATATTCTCTCCTGGTCTTGGATGTAAAAAAGGAATATTCCCCTTTTCAATTTCTCTTGTGTTGGTTTCCCCTTTTACCCATTTCAATTTTTTAGGTGACATTGTTCTACTCGCCAAACCTGTAACTTTAACAGAGGGTGACAGGGTGACCTTGACGACAGATGTTCCTGTGGCAACAGATGGCACTAGCAAACCCGAGAAGCTGCTGTATGCCGTCTCCCTGCCACCTGTGCATGGTCAGATTGAGCACATCAATTATCCCAGCGTGCCCATTTCCAGTTACAGCCAGTTGGATGTGGTGGCCCAGAAGGTCTCCGACGTCCACGACAATAGCCATGGGGCCAGTAAGGAGGCACTCAGGTGAGAACACCTCCCCTTTGCACACCAGTGTGCTGAAATCCCTCATCCAGGGAAGGGTTAAGTCTGCCTCTCCTTCTCCCCGTACCAGTTGGTGCAATATTTAATGACTGATGTGGTTGTGGGGAAGAGGCTGCTGCAAACAGTAACACGATGTAATTTTATCATTACAGCAATTACATACTTTATTAACTGTAATGGTGAAGTTGTATGGCCAAAGGCAATAGAAGTCTCATAGGCTTAGGACTGGGGTGTAACCAGGTAGGCTTTCGTACCAATTAGCAAGTGAAATCAAACAATTTAAGTACATATAAAGAATTTACCATGTTTCTCAAAGATGCCAGCGGTGGAAAAGGAAAAGCAAAAATTCTCTATCTGCAACTGTTGTTGCTTTCTGGGCAGTTCGTTCTCCTGAAGGGGAAAAAAAATAATAATCGTAACATTGTCTGAAATGATCAGGAGAACTTAATCCAGATGGTGGTGTCATTTCTAAGAAAAAGCATATGTTGGCCATTATGATACTTAAATATAATGGTTTTACATTCCTCTAGTGGGCACAAAAGGCACACAACAGAGTTGGCGGGGTTTTTTAATCTTCTGAATGGTGGCAGTGGTGGTGGAGTGGTGGGAGATTTTATCTTCCAAATGGTGTGTTTCCCAGAAGACATGGCAAATTCAATTGAGGAGAGCCTGCTGTAAAAGCCGTGTTCCTGTGGAATGTAAATTTGTGCCTTCCTCCAACCAGTAACAGTGGAGAGGTTTAATTTACTGCCCCCTTCGGATGATCATCATTTTTTTATATTCTTCTGGCTTCTTCCTTTTAATTCTTCTTTTTTTTTCTTTAACATGTTTTTCTTTCTGATTTGCTTTAAAAGTTATTTACACTCCTTTTGCAGCAAAGTGGGCACTATAACTAATTTTATTCTTACCATGATTAACTATGAATAATTTCCTAAGAAATGAGTCAAATTAACAAGGGGAAGAAGGAATCAATAAATCATGAAAGCAGCCTATTTCTAAGTGGGGTTAAAACCACCATTAAATAAATCACAGGCTCTAAATGATGACCCGCTTGGATATGAGGGGGGAAAAACGTCCATTTAAATTGCAGTGAAAGGAAAAAGGAAAGTGAGGGCCAACATCTGTGGCCCCCACACACTGCATGAGGAGGGGGGCACAGGAGAGGGAAGGAGCTCCAGGGAAGGACCCTGGGACAAGGCAGAGATGTGGTTTCCCTGTGATGGTTGCCACAGACCAGCTATGGGGAAGCAGCCAAGCAGGGATCAGAAAAGCTCTGGTTTTTGGATGTTTAGGCAGAAATGTTGTTTAATAGCACCTTCTGCCTCCATCCCTGCTCTGTGCAGGGAGCTCAGGAATGCAGGGGCTGACCCAGCCTTGCTCAAAATATCTCAAATATTTCACTCCACTTTGATATTTTATTTTTTTCAGTTCTCTTCATAGTGTTAGTGACAATTTAAACTGCTTGGAGACCATTCCAGCACCAGGCCCATCGTGCTTCTTAGTTTATGTTACATCCTTTTAATCTTGTATTAAGGATCATAGTTTGACTGGTGTCATGTTGAGTGCAGTAATGTTACCTAGGGCTAGATTTCCATCTTTTTTGCTCATTGAGACTTAAAAATTTGAATTTTATACATGGAATGGCATCTCTTTTGCAGAAGAGTGGCTAATCCATCTTCACACCAATATGCTAGGACATTTTAAACTGTAGAAATTGGGCAGACTTTTCTCCTTGAGTTTTCTATGGGAAAGAAAGGGTCAAAAGGCTTATTCCTTAGTTAAAAGGAAAAAGTAAAAGAGGAAGGGAGAAGCAATTCTGCTTGTAACCTCCCATTTGCAATTCTTTTTATGATCTTCTCTCCTCCCTGAACACATTATGAAATGGCCCCAGCTCCCTGCTCACTGGGAAGGGGTTACCTATTGCCTTGTGTTATGGGCTGGCTTGTCAGCTGGTTTAAATCAGGATATCTCCATTTGCTGAAATGATGCTGTAGCCATTTAAACTGTGGCTTATAAAGTTAGTTCATAAAGTTGCTGAGAGAGTCTCTTTCCTAATGGACTTTGTGGTCATGGGAGTTCATCTCTTTTCTTTTTGGTGCACTGGGGAATATTCCATTGATTCAAGCTGATGTTGTGTCTCAGAACTTGTATGTCCTCTCTCTCTTTTTGACCACCTGGGCAGGATTTGGTTCAGGTCTTTTGGCAAAGCTGTTCATGGGACCACAGCGCCCCAAGGCATAGCAATCTTTCCCTATTCACAACATCCCAAATCGCAGGGCTTCCACCAAAAATCAACGTGAACCAGGGAAGCCTCATGCCCTCATCTCTCCTTCTGAGCTGGCACTGAACCAGGGGAAGCACACAAGCATCTTCATCCCAGTGTCCTCCGTGGTGGTCTCAGTGGGTGAATTGTGCTTATCCAGTGCTTCTGCACTGGTTTTAATCTTGGTCTTGTTCTTTAATAATAAATGCTGCTGAACAGAGCAGTTCTTACAGAGCAACCAAGAATGAAGTCTGTTTCTTCTGTATAAACACAGCCCAGCGTGTGTCCCCAGGGTAGAGGGACACGTGTGGGGAGGACTGGACCGTGCGATGGTCATGGAGTGTGTCTCCATTTCCTGCTGCTTGTGGGGGCAGAGAGCTGGGGGCATGGGGAATGGGCAGAGAGCAGAGGAGCAGCAGCAGGACCAAGGAACGGATTGTGAAGGGTAGAACTTGAGTGGATGGGCCAGTTGTCCCTGCAGGGTGCTATCTCTGCTTCTCTTCTCTTCACAATTCCTTTCAAAAAGTGGAATTTATGGGCATAGCCCAAGGGTGTCAGTGGCCAAGTTGTGTCTGAGGATCATGTAATCTTGGCCTCTCTCAGATATGAGGGAGATGCCTGTGAAAGGGAGGATGTAAGATGAAGCCAAAAGAGAGGGCACTCACTGGCTGCCTCCACCACAGGAGTGTACAGTGGGTCCAACAGCCCTGCAGGAAGACTGGGATTCAGGAAAAGAGATGGGAGACTTGCCTTTCAGACATGAAGGAGTTAAAACATAGGGATTAAAAAAAAAATCCTCACACACACTCACACACTCACACACTCTCACAAAACCCTGCACCCTAAATTAATTTCTGCTGGTAATCTATATCGGGTTAAATAACGCCTCATTATTCTGCAACACAGCTGAGGCTTCTCAAAATGTTTATCTTGTTTTGTAACTGGTACCTTCTGGCATATTCCAGTGCCAACTCTCCTAGCTCTTGCTATATTTCATTCTCACTATTTTTGGAATGGAGCTGCTGGTTCCAGGTGATTTAATAAATTGCTTTTTTTTGTGTTCCTTTTAACTTACCCATCTGCTCAACACATGCGTAACTTGCAATCTGTCGGCAGTTTGCAGAAAGACAAACTGTCAGAGCTGCATGCATTTGACAACTTTGTTCCCAATTAGATTAGTGGTAATTTTAACAGATTTCAGGGCAATCGAAAAAAGGGATGACATGTTATTAAAGCATCAATTTTGACAGACCCAAGCACATACAATTTCAGTGTAAATTATTTTAAATGCTTTAATTAAAGCTATGAAAGATTTACCCTTTTAAGTGGTAAGTGATTGCAAGACAAATATAAAGGGAAAGTGGATAACAGAGTTTCCTAAATGGTTTATGCTGCGCATGGCAGTCCACAAGTCACCACCACCATAATCTATGACTGTAATGTTGGAGGCTTAGTTAATTATTCATAGCCTCATCTCTGGAGCAGACGTGATTAAGAACATGAGGAGCATTCAGAGATCCAAGCAGTACCTATGAAACCAGAGTTCAAGCCCCTCTTGGATCAGATGCCATTAGGAAAGAGTTTAGGGGTATCTAAATTGTTGATATTGGTGAAGGTGGTTGATATTTTTGCAAATACATTTTCATTTTTGTCCCAGTTCTGCCCTGGTTTAGCTGGCCAAAGCCCAGTGGTCAGGGTGATTTGAGACTTAAAGCAATTGGGAGTTTTCTATACTTGAAGACACTTTACAGGCTGTACAAGTCCTGTAAAAAAAAAAAAAAAAGAAAAGAAAAAAAGAAAAGAAAAAAAGACATCATTTATTATTTAAACAGCATACAGCACTCTAAATTCGTCACTCCAGGAGCACTCTGCCACATGTGTAGTCCATTTAACCATTTACATGATTTTGTGAATTATGGCCCCCTTCCAGCATCCTTTGTTCAGTCAAGGCTGACCTTGGCTTCATGGCGAGAGGGATGGACTTGGCCCCTGTTTCCCAGCCCTTGGGTCCCAGCTGGAGGATCTTTGGCCTCCCTGCAGTCACACCTTCATTGTACACTGAAACGTTGGTCTGCCTTGGAGCTGAAACCTTCCAGGATGGTCGTTCCAAAGGTTTGGTTTATTTTCTGTGTGGTGTAAACCTGTCTCATTTTCAGACTGTTAAACATGAATATTGCCTTCGTGTGTAAACTGTTGGTCCCACAGACTGCACTGAAAGTTTATTTACTTTTTAAGTCAGAGTTTGTAGGGCTTCCTGTTGCTATTTAGAGTAAAAAGCAACAAGCACACTGTCCCCACCTTTCTCTGTTTCTTAAGACCAAGCTTGTATGCATCTGGTTTGGGTTTTTCTTGTTTTCTTTGGAGTTGGGTATGGCTTGGTATGACTTTCAGAAAACCTTAAAAACTTTTCTTTGGAAGTTGCTGACCCAAAATGTTATAGTACCAAAATGCAATGGAAGTGAGAGAAGTTTCTGTGGTGAGCACTGCAAGTAGCTGGTCAGAGCACAAAATTTCTTGCTCTTTCCAGTAGTTTGAATGCTGGAATATGGATTGGTCTAGCAAATTGAACAAAATCCTGGTGGAAGTGTCTCACCACCTTTGGGGCTGTTTTTAATCTTGATGCACATAGTGCCAGTCTGTTCTCTGCTTTGCAGGTCTGTGAACCAAACTTTGAAGCATTTTACAGTTAGGAGAGCTCCTAAATCCTCTCAAACCCCTCCTCTAGTCCTCTTCTCAGCTGGTGTGAATCAGTGAGGCTCTGTTTAATCCAATTAACCTACTCAAATGTGCACTGGTTTAAGATCCACCTCATGTGTCAGTCGATGAGTGCTGGCCTCTTGGGATGTTGGAGTTTGTCACAGAAAATCGCCTTCCTTCTCAAAAAGGGAATGAGACAATGCATCAGAGATCAGAGTGAAAAAACAAGATACTCCTTGTCATCCCCCAAATCTGTGATGTTTGAAGGCCACCAAGAGGATGGGGCCAAGTGATGGGTATGGAGCAGTGATGGCAATTGGAGCAGATTGTTTCAATGCTGATATCAGACCACTCATGCTCACACATATCCAAGTGCCTGCACTGAACAATGGCATGGGAATTCTGCCCAGAGGTCCTTCACCTGGCACAGCCTCTCAAAAAACCTTTTGTTTATATTTTCTCCTTGCCCTGGTATAGCCATTTGTATATGAAAGACACTGTTGTACACTGGGGCCAATTTAATAGGATGAAACACTGCATTGGCACAAGGGATGCGGTAGGAAAATTGGAAACTTTTATTCCATTGGTACAAAGTCAATTGAGGTTTTCTTTTCAGCAGACCAAAAAAGAAGCCAGTAGGACGTGTAATGCAGTGGGACTTGTATACAGTAGTTTTCTGTTGTAACAGTAAATAGTATTGAATGACAAGAATATGATGATGAGACTAAGACTGAGCATGCAGAAGATTGGATCCTGTGGTCTTCTCCTTGCTCATTACAACTTCCCCTTCTGAAGGAACTCTAATCATTCTGGGTCAAAGCAATGTATGCTGGAGATTGGAGACATCTCATCTTCCATATGGATTAGAGTTGTGATAGGGGCACAAAGAGCTAGAAGTCTGGAAAATCTTCTAATTTTTAATAAACTTACCTGAAGACTGTGGGCCAGTTAGAGTTTCTGAGATCAAGTCACTGCTGAAGATGTTTTCTGTAAACTAAGACGAGTCATAAAATTGTGTATTTAATCAAGTCACATACAAAGCAGAACAAAATTTCCTGCTTGCATACATATTGAGCTTTTCTGCCTAATCTATTTTATAATGTTTTGCAATTAACAGGCCAGTGCTCATCAGCTGATAAATAATTAACAGTTGTTGTTTCTTATAGGGCATGACGTAAAAAGCTTACATAGGACAAAAAGTAGCTGGAGTTGTTTGCCAAACTCTGACCAAACATACATTTCCCACTGGACAAAAGCAACTTTCTCAGAAAAATGGCACTTCCTCTTTAAAAATCTGCCAAACTTACTAGGAAAAAAGTATTCACCTCCTCTTTGTGTCAGCCAGATCTTGGAAATCTAAGGTGAAGGCTTCTCTTTTTTATTGGCATTATTCAGACAAATCAAGAACTCAAATGAAAACACAAGGGTGTTTTTTATGAGTCACCTACATCATGCTAATATCCATAGTTACATTACACACAGGATTATTTGATTTTGCTCAAACTCTTTAGATTTGGGAGGAGAGAGATCTGAATGTGATGAGATGTAACCACCCCTAATAGGTTTAAACAACTGTAGCAGTCTAGTTGTTATTCATCTCAAATAACTAAAAATTGACTTACTGTAGATTCTGGCTACAAATGAGAGATGCAGAAAAGAGATCATTTGGGAACTCCCTTTGAGAGCATCTTGCTGACTGTCTCAGCAGTGTGCAACTCATTTATTTGCTTACTTGTATCTGTTTTGAGTGAGAGGAAGGTCTGCCAGGAACACCAATAAGAGGAATACCTGAACCCATGCTGGAGGAGAGCTCGGTGCCTTCCTCCAGAGCTTTTCTGATTTATTTATTTTTATACTACATATTCATCAAGCAATTACAAGTGTTCTTGGCTCAGAGAGGGGAATGACTCCTGTTTACAGCACACACAATCATCTATGATTAAGCAAGTTCATACCATGCTCATGCAAAAGTTCAGCCTCCCACTTAGACAAGCTTTACACCCACTGTAAAGGTTTCCACTGCAACAAAGAAGTGTGTTTCTTGTTCATGGTTTTTATCCAATAGTTTCACATAGTTTTTCATATATCCTAACTTCAGGCCAAGGAGCATCAGAACAAAAAGGTTTAAAAACTTGAACATGTCTCCAAATTAAAATTGTGAAGCTATTGTAGACAGTTGAGGATAGCTGTGATGTATTTGCAGCAGAGAGTGTCACTGGAGAGGTTTTCTGTAACATTTTGTGCTGTTTGGAGTTTCCAAAGTGTTGCAGGCTTCATGCCCAGGTATATCGGTTTGCTGTAATACAGCCAAGTGACCACGGTGTGAAAAACTAAGGCCAGGTCAGTATCTGCCAGGATGGGATGCAGACTCCCAGCCAACTGGGGATGGTTGGAAGTGATAATTGCTGCTATGAGAGAGATGAATGTACTTGTGGATTCTTCTCCCTCTTTTTTGTTGTTTGTTTGTTTGGGGTTTTTTTTGTTGTTGTTTTAAATAGAAGCTCAAACGTGAGTGCGTGCTTTGGCCACCTACTTCAAATTCTCTCCTCTGCACACTGACATCTCATGTCTACTTGAATTCAACTTCTCCTACCTGTGGTGAACCTCTCAGTATGTCTCAACTCAGCATTGGAACCTCATCCTGGTACTGGCATGGTTGTGTATGGTGAAAAATAGAGATGTTTGTTTTCTGTGCCTTGACAGCACTGAGACCACTTACCTTCAGTTGTATATAAATATTGAAAGAGCTGGAGATACATCTTGGCTGATTTTATGCCCCAGGGTGAAGGCACAGGCTCAGACTTTGCTCTGGACCCATGTTGCTTCTTGCAGGTGAGATGGCAATGCCAATCTAAGTGACTTTGTATAAATACAGAGAGGATGGATGGATGGATGGATGGATGGATGGATGGATGGATGGATGGAATTAGATCATCTTCTTCTCTAAGGATGGGATGAAACCTCAAGTTGGTGGCAGCAGAACCATTTCAGCTGTGGGTCTGCTGTGGGTCCAGTTTATGCTAGGCTGGACCACACATCACAGCAAAACAGATATTCAGCTTCCCAGCTAGAGCAGTCCATCTACCCTGATCTGACACCAGAGGTTCATGCAGACATTTGTTTACTAATGTATAATAGAGGGAACTTCTTTAGAAGTGTTTGTTCAAAGGAGCAAAGAAAGACTCCTTTGCTGTATTCCACTGGGACTGTTTGGTTCAAGAGGAGCACAAGTTGTCTCTGATTCCTTCTCTAAACCATGGTGCTAAAACCAGGATTGTTGGTGGTTTCTGTTGACTACTTGTGTCTTATAAATTCTGGACTAAACACTGCAGTAATGTGATCACACCCTTTGTTACCAGTAGTTGCAGTTCCCTCAAAATTATCAGGAAGGCTGAACATGGTGTCAAGAGTGGCTTAGACCAGAAATTGCTTAAGATCCTTAGCTAGGGGTGGCCTACGTGTGAACAAAAAACCTGTAAGGGTTTTGCCTCTCATTTCTTTTTGGTAGCAGCTTGGTTTTTATTCTTTCTCATCCTTTATCTTTTGGGCTTCCCTGAAATCAGATTCTGCGTTATCCTGCAAGAGCACAGCTCTGTCTTTTAGAAAAGATGGATTTTAAAATTGGAGTAGCTCTCTCCACCACACTGGGATGGAGAAAGCCTATTGGTAATGGGGTCCCATCTCTCTCCCCACATATTCCTAAGCCTCCAGGTACATAAGCAAGGCCTCCACCCAGCAAAGGAAGCCCTGTGCCTTTAAATGCCCTCCTCATGGCGGGTGCACACTTTTCTGCTTATTCTGAACTGACAGGTTTAACATGTCGTTTGCCTGGTCACCAGAGAGAGGCACCTCTGGCAAAAGTTCAGAAGTCAGTGTTTTGGAAAGATTGGTTTGACCAGCTCTCAAGCGAGAGCAAATCCCAGACCAAAGGCAGTGAAATCTTCAACGACATTTAACCGCTGTGGTGCTGTAGCTTGCTGACATCCTTTTAACCTGGAGAGGAGTGTTCAGCGCACTTAAACCTTCAATTTTATTTATTGTTTCTTTTCTGCTTTGTTGGCAGGGGGAACTTGGGGTGAAGACAAGATGTTTTGACTTAATTCTAGTTAATTAATTAGCTTGCATCTTTTTCTGGCCCAAGACTACAGGACAGACAGCAATTTTTGATCTTGCTTTGATATCGAGACTTCTATAATATATAGTGTTGTGGTAAGTATATATATTCCCTTATTGCCTCTGCAGGGCTTGTTATTGAAAAAACCTTAAGATTCACGGCATCTTGTTTTATAAAATTGCCAGGTCGCAAACTTTTTCTCCTCCCTTGATATTTACATTAAAGAGTAACGATTTCTTAAAAACAAGCAGGCAAACAAGAGCATGCAAACAGTTAATAGCAAGTGGTGCCCAAATTACATATTTCTTAAACTCGTGGCCTACTTTACTAATCAGTTGTCATAAGATGTCAGATGGGGACCCATCACTGAAGAATTGTAGAATGCAGCCAGTGAAGCAACTAATTAGTTGGGCAGTGGCATGGAGGTGTGTGTCCCCAAGGAGCTGATACGATCAGAGCAGGTGAAGAAAGTTTGGACAGATCAGTATCTCTGTGGTACAAAACCCAACACTTGGCTGCATTCACAGGGCCGAGGGTGAGGCCACCACAGGTCCTCCTCGGGGATGTGCATGGTGGGGGACTGCAGCATTGCTGCTTCCAGAAAGAAAGGCAAGTCAGCTGAACACTGCTTGGAGGAGCATGACCTGAGATGTGCAGGGATTAGAATAGTTGAGCAGTATCTGGTTTCATTCAGGAGAGCTGTAGCTCTCTGGCTTATTAGCCAATGGCTTGTAGCTCATTCCCAAAGCCTTTGGCTCCCAGTCACTGCAGGAGTCAGTGTTGATCATTCTCTTTGGGCACCAGACAGGCCTCCCTTCACAGGCAGGTGATGGGGATTGAGCCAGCAGGGCACAGGAACCATTGCCTCCTGATGCAGCTGGGGACAAAAAGCCTCAGGAACAAACATAAGAACCTTTCTTGTGGACTAAAAGATATAAAAGACTTAACACTTATAAGTGTCCCATACACTCCTTTAACACTAATTGTTTTAGACGTGCTGTGTGACTTTTTTCCTTTTTCCCTTCATCCCACCCCAATACAGGTGTACCCCTATTGCATTCATGGAATTCTGTCTCCCTCTTCAAACTCCACAGGTGCAGCAGTGGAACAAAACCTCTCCAAAACTCCTCCAAAGGATGAGTCCCACCATCCAGCAGGACCTGGGTGTGGGACACCAGAAACCCCTCACATCAGCAAGTCACTCACTTTCTCAGCAAAAATGAGGATCTCAGTTCTGCCTCTTCTCATAGGGTAAGCTCAAACCCAGGTATTTGATTTGGGATCTTTAGTGCAACAAGTCCTCAGGACAAATCCTCTTTTTGGTGCTTTAATTTTCAAGATGTTATTGCACACTGCAAGAAGAGTCACACAAGATTGATGTAGTATTAGTAATATTTAGCTGTCTTGCTGTACAGATTAAGGATGACCATGTCACAGGAATTATCAGAAGATTCCCAGACCTGGAGGTCACTTTTCAGCCTTTCTCTTGCAAGGGCTTGATTCAGTGCAATAGACTACTACCAAATGTGACAATCTAGTGCTCAGCCTGGACCCACAGATTCAGGACTGACCAAACCCAGGGGAAAGGATGCTGCTGGAGGACAATATGATCATGCCACAAGGCTGGCAGACAGACCTGGAGGATGCCTTGCACAGGTAATGTGGACCACATGCCCTGGCAGAACCACACTCAGCAAGCCCATGCAAATGATGTCTGGAGCTGTAAAAGTAAAAAGACACCAGTTCCTTCCATCCTGTTGAATTCAGGCAAGGTACTTACTTGAGGGACAGATTCTTGGTTCCAAAAAAGCTGCTTTGACCTTTGAGCTGCCAAATTCCTTCCCCCATTACCTCCCATCTTTCTTTCTAGTGTTGCACAGCTACTCTGAGTCATTGTTTATCTAATTTAATTAACATTTGCTAGTGCCTGCAACCTAAAACACTGTCTTAAAACATTTGCTTGAAAAGCTTCCTTGTCCCAGAGCTGTCATTTTTAACATGATGGATAATGGATAGAAATAATTATCCTGAACAAGGTTAGACAGCTTAAATGATTTGAGTTTCAAGGAATTAGTAAGCTTAGCTAAACATCTTATTTTTCAAGACACATTAATAATAAAAACACAGCAACGTCCATAATGGACCGTAAAATCTGTACTCTGCTAAAATTTTTGTGATCTCTCACAAGTTCAACACCTTCATCCAGGAAGGTTTAAATCAGCACATCATCTCATACATGGAATCACAGAATATCCTGATTTGGAAGGTGCCCACAAGGATCATCAAGTCCAAGTCCTGGCCCTACACAGGACATTCCCAAGAATCACACCATCTGTCACCATGTACATCATCAATCCCTGCACTGAAAGGACTTTTGAGCCCCAGATAAGATTCTTCCAGAGCTGTTAGTGCTGGTATCCAGCTCAGCTGGTCCAAGTGGGAAGGCAATGCATGCATGGGTCCTGGAAGGGCCTGGATCCATAGAAAGTCAGTGCTGCATCTGCAGCCCCCAGAACAGCTCTGGAACAGGCCAGAAGAAATCAGAAGGCAGAGACTTGGTGCAAACAGAGTGAGCTATTTCAGCTTTATGAAAGTATAAAGGAGAGTGGAATTGGGCTCACTGCCTCTGTATTATTTCCCTAGTCCATAATTTTGAGGAAAATACAAGTTTTCAATTAATCATTGACCTTTAGCTTTGAAGAAAAACAGAACTTTGGCGTTAAAATTGCCAAAAAATAAGAGTAACAATTTGCAATTGCTCAATTTCCCTCCTAGAAAGCCAGGTGCAGCCAGGCCTCTGCGGCGCTTTGCACTGCGCAGAAGTGAGCTCTCCTCCAGGGACACTCAATCCAAGGCAGACAAAGAAAACACGGAGAAAAACAAGCACCTGGCAGAGAAGTGCCAAGCCACAGGCAACGGGACATGAGAATGTCCCCTCCCTGCCCTGCTCATTGCACTGTGACACTTTTCAAATAATGAACCACCTGCACCTGGCGAGATGCAGAGACCTGATGTTGTTCCCTTGGCTTGGAGCAGGGGGTCACATCCTGCTGCATATCAGCCACATCAATGCTCTCCAGAACTGCCCACACATCCCACATGGACCCAACTCCAGGAGCAGGGGCTGGGTTATAGGCTCCTGCAGTCTAAATTGCTAAATGCATCAATATAATGGAGATTTTCACATAAGGTAGATTTTATTTTCTTTAATTCTCATTCTACAGGTTTTATATTTCTGGAGACTTTTAAAACAAAAATTCTCGTTAAAAAAGGAAAAAAGGAAAGAAAAGGAAAGAAAAGAAAAGAAAAGAAAAGAAAAGAAAAGAAAAGAAAAGAAAAGAAAAGAAAAGAAAAGAAAAGAAAAGAAAAGAAAAGAAAAGAAAAGAAAAGGAAAAAAAGTCCCTTTTCACTTCTGAAAGCGAAGGAAATTTTTCTTGGAAAATTTACCCAGTTGGTAAAATCCAGAAGTTTTACTTTGACCCTCGCTTTTTACGTTTTTAGATTTCTTTTTTAAAGATTTCTGCATTGGTGTAGAACAATTTAATATTCTTCCAGCAAAGTGTAGTTTTATTGCTCCAGAGGCAGCATAAAGCTGAATGGGTGGCTGTATTTCAAGCAAGGAGCAGTGGGAGAATGCAGCTTGCAAGTGGCAATAGAGCCCAGAAATTGAACTCTAGCCTTTCTATTCAGTGCTCTTTTTATTATTAAGTCACGGAATAAGTAAAATGTTACAGGGACACTTTAAATCTACACTTGTTTGTACAGCATCCAATGAATATGTGATGGGGAAAGAAAATGAAAAATGTGGGGATGTTAAAAATGCTGAATAATCAAGTGTGGTAAATTATGATACAGTTAAATCTGTAATTTTAACCTGAAATGTAGGAACATAGTTTTGGTGCATTCTCATGGCTGTGGGGTGGTTTTGGGGTAGGTGCTCTCTGCTTGCTCAGAGGATGGGACATCTCTGTGACAGTAGACAGCAATGGCCAGAAGCTGCCTCAGCTGTAGCAAAACACCTGTTATTTTAATATGGAAGATCCCTTTTGCTTTGATTTTTTTTTTCATACTTGAAGCAAAACAGTCCAGAACTAATTTGCACAGAACTTTTGATCAAGCTCGTGAAAGTGTTATCACAGGTGGCAAAGACAGGTGAGAATGTGGAACCATCATTCACACCAAGGTAGGATACAAGAGGTTTGGGTGGAAGATGCCTGCAGGCTGCCATTTGCAACTCTTAATGATCTGAAGCCTAAGTGTCTGGTTGATGGCTCTAATTTAGACTAATGAGCCTTGCTTTGTTTTTAAGGGCCAAGAAGGTTCATCTGGAGCTGGTTAAGGTTTTCACCTGGAGGGCTATCGATGGTTGTTGTTCCTTCCGGGGAAGGATGACCCACCACCGGCATTTACCCATTGTTTCCCACTGGGATCCAGCCTTGCTGAGTTTTTAAGTATCGCCATCCTGAAAAGTGTTAAAACCTCCCAGTATGAGAAAAGCAGGAAGAGACAAGGGAGTGTGGCCACTTTTCCAGGTAAGGACAATGGACAAGCACTCTTAACGCTGGCACCATACAGGCTGCAATTTTAAGAAGCAGCCTGCAATTTTTAAGTCCTTAGTTGTGCTTTTGTAACCCAGGCTAGGCAATAAAATGCAAATATTGCTCCTAATCCTATGTCCCTGAGCAGGAAGAAAAACCTGAAAAGAAAAAACTTTTCCTTGTGATTTGGGCTGACACGGACAACAGATTTATTTCTGTTTCTCACCAGTCTAAGCCAGTTCCCAGGTGACACTACTGGCACTGGGACTCCTATACTCACCTGCCTCTTTGTGCTGGCCTCATGACTGGAAAGTCATGGTGATTTCCTCAGTGGGAGGACATGGGAATCCCTAGGCTGAACGTGCTGAGAAAGAATGAAATGGGAGATTCTCATGCTGATATTTCTTACCTTGTTTTAGATGTGGTTTAAATGTTGCAAATTTCTTGCAATTGTTTTTGTCTTTCTCCTATTCTGAAAAAAACTGCAGAGTGTTTAATATGGATTCCTGATAGTGTTTTTAACGTGCAGTAGTGGGACAGTTGTGAACACCAAGGAGCTTTTGCCTGTGTTTTCTGTGCCTCAAATGAGGAGCAAGCAGCCCATGATCTGCCCCATCATTTCTAGTGTTGTAAATAACCATGGTTTGTGTTTTCTGTGTGTCACTCAGAAATAGGTGGGTCAAACGGCAGAAAGCACTGAACACAGTCCTGTGGCAAGGAGATCTCCCTGTGTACTATGGGTTAAATCGTGTTGCCTAAAAAGCAATTCCAAAGTTATCAGTGGATTCTTGCTCCAGATTTTACGGTACCCAAGACTGCTTCAGAGCTGCAATCAGGCAGCCATAAGAAAACAAAATCTGAGAGATGAGAAAAGCAAGGTGTGCACAAAACCTATGGGTGGCAAAGGTACTTATCCACAAACCTTCCCTATGGAGAAAGAGGAGAGCCACCTCTGCCTTTTTATCAAAACCAGAAATCAGATGAAAGGAACCACAACCCACACTATCTGCTCCTGGGGTTTTCCTTCCTGTAGCAGAGTTGGGTTTCTGGTGCCATTTGTTCCCCTTGCTTGTGGATATGTAACATAAGGCAGAGCATTCATTATTGGGGAACCACAACTGAGAGATGGATAATATGGTTGGGTGCCAGTGTTAGCCTTGGCCCTGTGTAGTCATCGTGTTGGTAACCTGAGTTAAATTGCTCGTGGCAAAACCAAGAGATTGGTTTTCCTTAGCAATCAGTTTGTAACTGCAGAGCGAGTCCAACAAAAGCAGTAGTAAAGTATCATAATGTAGGTCCTCTTTTACAGTTACTAGGTCATTCTTGGAGATATAGATATATTTATAATTAATGTGTTGCCTCTGTGTGCTGGGTGGCTGCGAGAAGCTGGGCTTTGGAGCATGAAGTAGCTGCAGCCTCCTCCATAGCTGGAGTTCAGGGGATGTAACAGCCTCTGCTCACACTTTTTGGTTGGGAGGAAGAGCTGCTTTGCCCCCTACCTTTGGGTCATGTTGCCTGGCCAGTTCTTGACAGACCTCTCTCACTTCCTCCAATCTGATGGCACCTTTGCTTCTTTGACTGCCCCATGTGTGAGTGGAGCAGTCGTGGTTGTCCTGCTGGGATTTTGGCCAAACATCAAGGCAGAAAGTGCTCTTAGACACATTAGGCAGCACTAGGGAGAACAAGTATGAGCATAGAAAGCTGCTGCTAATACAGATGTGTTTTTATAGACAAAATGCATAATGGTTCTGATGGGTGTTCTTTGGTCATGCACTGACTCTTCTGCCGAGTTCATGATGTATAAAGCAGATTTCTGGGTGTTTTAGGTTTTATAATTGAATAAAAAGGAAGTTTCCACATTAAAATCTCAAGTTCACTGTGGAAAAAGCTGATGGGAGTAATCAAAATGCAGCACTGTGTTCTGGGATTACACCAATGTGCCAAAGTCCAGCAGCTTCAGCTGGATGTCCTGATCTGAGAACATCACAGTATCCCATTGTATGTCCCATCCAATATAAACAGTTGTGACTTGATTTTTCTTCTGTAAGAAAACCTCAGTGCTTCAACATTTGGCTGAAAACAAACACTAGTTAATGTTCTTTATGTTTATTAAATAGGAAATCAGTGAATAAGAAAGAGAGTGTGAAAAACGTTCTATAATAATTTCAGATTTTGTTGATAATGACACAGATCCTTGCCCCAAAATTTTAAATTCAAGCAACTAGCCAACTTATGCAATATTTAGAAAATGTGTGATCTTCTGATTATTCCAGTGGAAAATGTTTAGGAATTTACAGAGCAGTCTCTGTGGTGATTTAGATGTAGGGATTCATTCAAGCATCTGCTTAGGTCCTGTTGATGCTGTAAGACCTAAATCCCACTCCTAAAGAGCAGTGCTTTCCCAGGTGAGGATTCTGGCTGGAAAAGTGCTTCCCTGTTGGGTCTCTTTCAAGCTTTTCTCACCACCACTCCTGCACTAGGGTAGATGTCCAGAGGGAGGGAGTAATTTCTCCAAACATCTCCTGCTCCCTGCAGCTGGATCCAGTCTTGGCCGTGAGTTGGACACAGTCCTCATGGTTTAGGAAGTGGTTCCTGTAAACCCAGAACAAGGCTAATTTCAGGTTATTAGAGTTTTGGCTCTCAAAGCCTTAGTTCCTCACTCTGCTCTCTGCTCAAACCCTGGCAGGTGGGTTTGTGAGGTTATTCCTTGTGCAAATATGAAGAATCATTGAGTCCTGCAAAACTGCCCCCACTGTTTGACCAAGGGAAGTTGGTTAGGACATTTGCCACTGTCTCTCTGCAGAGTTTTCAGTGCTTTTCAAAGGACAGTTGACTTTTTCTAAATTTAAAATGTATTTCTATGGAAACTGCAAGGCTAGAAGAATGATTTAAGAAAGTTTCATGCCTAATGGCAGCCCAGATTTTGGCAATAGACAGCCACAAAATGATGTGTGAGATATAGAATCATAGGATCCTCATATGGTTGGGTTGGAGGGAACCTTAAACATCTTCTAGGGGGGAAACCTTCCATGAGACCAGGTTGCTCCAAGCCCAATCCTTTGACACTTTCAGGAATGTGTCATCCACAGCTTCTCTGGGCCACCTGTGCCAGGTAGGGCCTTACCACCCTCACAGGGAAGAATTTCTTCCTAATATCTCACCTAAACCTTTCCTCTTTCAGTTTGAAGCCATTCCCCTTTGTCCTGTTGCTATAGTTCCTGATGAAGGAATATCATCCAGATTATATCCCCATCATCCTAAACAGTTGAGCTGCAGGTGTGGACAGGTGGAAGAGAGGATGTATCCAGCATTCTCCAGTCAGCCTGCACATTCTGTGTGTGGGATCACGGGCAATCACAGCCCTTGGTGATGGGAAATAACTTGAGCAAGCTGGAACCAGGGAATGGAAATGGGATGTGATCAAAGCACCCAGAGGAGCAAAGCCTGCGCAGCACTCGGTGCAAAAACTGCAGCGTGCCCTTGTCTGGGCGCAGAGGTCGGTGGTGGTGCAGTGCTTCCACAGCAGTGCCTGCATGGAGGCTATTTCCGACTCCCATAAAAATTTTTATGTCTCTGTGATCAGGATTCGGCGATGCAAATTTGCTGTGTCAAAGGAAGATGCCGCTGTAAATGAATTAGTACAAGAAGAACTTCTTATTTAAGAAGTGCTGACTCTGCGCTCTCCCCTATGCCCTCGCTTTTAAAATTGAAGCCTGGGTTTGCTGCTTGCTATGATCTATATTTAGATACTTATAACTGAAGTTTTGCAGTCACATGGCTGCATTCTTGTACAGCTTCATGAAGCTGCTTTTTCACATTACAAAGATTTATACGTTTGCGTTTACATATTGCAGGTGTTTCCGTAAAAGCTCGGGGTAGGCATGTTCAGGATGGCCTGAAAGAAAACGGAGAAGTGCTTAAAATGTTACTGAGCACACTTACAAATATCGTCCTGGGGCAGAAGAGTGAAGAGTCTGCACAAACGAGGGAGCACAGACAGGTAGGATTAATGGATGTGGGCTTTTCAGGAGCACACTTCCCTACAGAGGGTTGAGCTGTGCAAGAGGACAGCATTCCTTTTGGGATGTATCTTGTGCAATGCTCCCAGTAAACTGCTGGGCCCCCAGCAGAATATTTCAAAATATCAGAGAGTACTGCAGTGCTGAGCTCATGCTGTGTAAGTGATAGCCTGATGAATTATGTGCTGTACACACTACACACAAATCCTGTCCCAACCAGCCCTGGAAGAGGAGATAGCACTCTTGCTGGGGTGTCCTCTGCTCCAGGAACCTTGCCAGGAGGACACACCATAATTCATGCTCTGCTGATGCTTTATAAAAGTTGCAGCCTGTACTTTGGCTGCTGTGATGCTGACCCCAGCATCCATGTCAGCCTCCAGCCCCTCCATGCTGGTGGATGACTGCAGTTCCCTGTGCCTGTCCTGGGAAGGCTAATGCATCAACTGGCCCTTCAGCTGGCACAAACAATGCAGGCAGGGCAGTCCTGCCTTGCCTGGCATCAGCACCACATCCCACCAAAGGTCAGGGCTCTCCCTGCTTTCAGGCAACCCCCAGCTTTGCCCTCATGGCTGCAGAAGCCAACAGCTCAACAAAGAAAACAAGGTGGGAGCTCATAGGGCTTCTCCTTAGCCTAGGAACTCCTTTAATCTCTGCTGAGTTACAGCTACCAAAAGCAAAGGATTAGCAGCACTTGATTTATCCTGGTTTGGGGTTCACCGTAAAGCTGTAGTGCAGCATCTTCCATGAGGAAGTCCCTGAGAAACAGGAAGTTTCCCACGAGGAAGGAGCAGACTAACAATATGGGATGATAGGGGAATTTCATGCAAAGCTAAAATACTCCTGAAATATTGAAGGGGAATGGCAGGAGTTTGTGCAAGAATGACGAGAAAGAGTTTGGCTGTGGGGAAGAGTGGTTTCTTCCACTCCTTATCCCCTTTTCCATGGCGGGCTGTGAGCCTGGCCTAAGGAAGATGCAGTTCAAACTGTGCTCTGTGGACAGGGCAAGGCAAAATACAATACAGGCAAAGAGGGCAGCCAGGTGGGCAAGCAGGGTGAGGAGCAGCCAGGCAGGTGACTGTCCAGGCCAGCACACCCAGAGATGCCAGTATGCCCTTTTTTGAGACTTTTTTTTGCCTCTTTGGAGACCCAGTTTCCTGGGGCCACAGACCAGGCCGGGTGCTGGCCCAAATGTGGGTCAAGAGTGACACCCTGTGGACAAGTTACTCTTTTTCGTAACCTTACAGGATTTCTCGCCTGATGCTTTTTGTCTGCCTCTTTATTCCCCCTCCCCAGAGTTTTCCTTTCCCAGCTCTCCTCCTTTCCCAACCCAGGTGTTGCCGCTGCGAGCCCCGCGATGCTCAGGGACCGGCGGATCTCATCCCCTTAAAAGTGCTGGCTAAGCGGATGAAACAGAAATCTCTCCCCTTCCCTTTTGTTCCTCTTTGCTTTCCCCTCTTTTTATAGTTGTTTTCCCTCCATTTATACTGCGGTCCTGCAACTCAGCGAGGGGCTGAGGTTCCTGCCCAGTCACGGTCCCCCGGCTCCGCGGCCGCGCAGCTCCGCAGCCGGAGCCGGGTGCGCTCCCGGGGCTCGTAAATCTCCTGCCTGCTCGCAAAATTTGGCAACTATGAACCCGGGCTGTCTGTTAAACCGGGAGAAAAACTGCGTGGGCTTCCCCTCGGCAACCCTCCGTGTCCTCCGTAGCTCCACAAGCAGCCCCCTCGGAGTGAGGATTCCTGCCTGAGCACTAAAACACCACCCAAAAAACAAAACAAAACAAGTATTTCAAGAACTGCTGCTCTTCTGGTCACTCTAGTGCTCCCTTCCCAATCCTGCACCTACTGGGGTTGCACTGTGCTGTCCTGATTTTCATGGTGTTACTCCTAAGAAGTGTCCCAGAACAGGCTGATTGACATCAGCTGACAACCTGGAGAGGGTACAGCTTTATTTTAAGCAACAAATAATTTAGTTTTATATTGGTGAGAAATTCCTCATCACTCGATGTGGATCTAAAAGACCCCATGATGCCTTGATACACCTGAATGCTGGGAGTGGGAAAGAGAGGGGTATTAAATCCTTCCAAGAGCTTATGTCCTTTCTTACCCCCAGCAGTTTAACCCTGCCAAGACTGCACAGATCAGAATATCCATATATCCAAAACAGAGCCTGGATAGAGATTCCTGAATGTCTGCAAAAGCAGCAAATAAAACAGCAGTAATTCTTTCCAATGACATTTATATGCTGCTATTAACTCTGTCTTAGCTGGTGTACTTTAGGGCTTTTAGAAAACATTACTTCAGCTGAAACAACTATCATAGGTTTCTGCTGAGAGGAGCTGCAAGTTTTGCCTGGACTCCTACACAGATTCTCTGCCATATTTCATTATATTCAAAATCTTGGAGAGAAAGAGGTATCCTAGAACAAAAAGTGGTATTTTTATGCCCTTATGCCATTCCCAGCATTTTGTAGGCCTGAGCATTTGCATCTTTTACAGGTGAGAAGAGAAAGGTCACATCTCTTGTTCAGCTCGGGCATGCTATAAGAAATAAAAAGTAGAAAAGCTTTTTTAAAAATCTGCATTGTTCTGGAAACTTCCTAGAGAACATCAGAAGTGGGAAGATCCACCAGGTAAAGAATGTGGGAAAAGAAGCAGAAGTGTAGGTTGGTTGGTTGGTTGGTTGACCAAGCAAACAATGAAGGTTGGGAAAAACAAAGCTTAGAGACCCCAAAGTGAGCACAGGAAGCCATGTGCCATCTCCAAGATGTGGTAAGGCTGAAAAATTCCCTTTTCTTTTTAACAATCCAAAGCCACACATTGGTGGGAAACATTCTATCACAAATTCTGCCTCCTTGGTTCAGGTTGGGCTGCTCTGCTTACAGAAATGTGTCTTCTTGTGTCCCTTTCAGTGTCGTGGGGGGACAATACAATTGTTGACATGGACAAGGTGATACAGTTCACCCCAGAGGTGACTGCAGTTCACAGGAAATTTATGGCTTCAAATCTCCATCATTGTATTGGATGGTCTTGCTAAAGATGTGCAGTCCAAAGTCTGCCTTGCACCAGGAACCTGAGGGGAACAGCCCAGCGACAACAGCTCTTGGCAGAGTTAGAAACAGGGTCAGGCCATGAAGGCCCAGCTTGGAATTTAAATTCAGTCTACTTGAGGTAAATAAAATAACTGCACTGCCTAGTTTGCAAAGGATCATTTACTTTTCTGGAAAGGAGAGTATGTTTTTGGAAAGCGTACAGGCATCTTTCAGGATGAAGGGCTCTGTGTGCAACAATCAAGTTTTTACCTTTTGATTAGCAAAGCTTTATAAAGAATTTCAATTCTGAATTACTAAACAAAGAAACTATACAAGCCCCAGATGAGATTTAAACAGTTTCCAAAAGACATTAAAAACAGAAAAAAATACTGGGCCACATGTTTTTTCTTATGTCTCTTGAGTCCATTTATTCCAGACATCTGACATGCAATTCAAATTTCCAATAGTTTTAGGTAACCATGTCCAATTTAGAAACCACAGCCCTCAGCTAAGCCTACCTACCTCCCAAATCAATCCACAAACCAGAGCACTTGCTGATATTCTGCACTTTCAGCCTTGCAGAGCTTTGTTATATGTGTGCTATCCATACTTGGGTTGAGTTTTCTGGCTCCATGCAATCCATTTAGATGCATTTCATAGACCTGCAGTCAGTGGTCACAGACAGATAAATTATAGCTCCTAATGGAGAGCCTGTTCATGCTTTCAAAGAGTAAAACCACTATAAAATTGATCTCCTCTTTTGAGATGTCTTTGACAGTGGTGCTTGTATGGCAGTTTGGATGAGATGGAAGCAAAGGGCTCCCTGTGGATGAAGAACTAATGAGTTTTATTTCTGGCTCTGAGACTCGGGCTCATTTCTTAACCTTTCTGTGCCTGAGAGTTTGTATCTCAAAAATGGAGATAAAGCAAGGTCTTTTTGATAGGCACAGCCAAACTGCAATGGAAATACCAAGTTCAGATATGGGCAAATAATGTCCTACTATGTGTCCTCTCCTAATTGCCTGCAGAAACCTCCTTTGTGAGCATTTAATCATATTTGGGAGGAGGTAAGTTTGGCAAAGGATGCATTAGGTGATGGTTTCCACACCACCCTTCTCACCTCAGTCCCTAAAACCTGGGTCATCCAACCATAGAGACCCCAGCACTCTGAGTGAGCTCATCAATCAGGATGTGCCCCTCCTGCAGAGGTTGACATCAAAAATCCTCCCTGCCAGGGGCCCAGAGAAATAGTAGATGGTCAGGTGGTACTTCCTGGAGAGTTTGGTCGAACAAAAAATATGGAGCAGATTCTCTACTGCTCTCAACATCAGAAGAGACTTATCAGCCTCCAGCAGTGAATCCTGTTTGGCTGTAAGTGGCCATCACTTTATCCTGTAATCCCTCATTCATCTTATTTATTTTTAGCTTTCCAGTTCTCTTTCCAGAGGGAGCACTTGTATGCACTCACAAACTCTGCTATTGGGGAAAAAATGAGATTTGAATCAGATTTATTGCTGTTAATTCCTTTCATAGACATCATGAATCAGAAGGGGCAGCTAGAGGTGATGAAATGCCTGTTCATCCACAGCCTTTGACACAACTGATCAGAGAAGGAGCCAGCCCTGGAGCTGGTCCCTGGTAGGATTTAGGGGCTGGGAACATGGGAAAGCAAAGAGGAGAGTTAGAAAAATCTCTGGACGATTTTGTTTATCCTTAAAGTTTTTCTGAGCATTCCCATTCTCCTTTCTGCAGATCTGAGCAGAATATCCCTCCTTAAAAATAAAAGGAATAAATGAGACAATGGAATTAAAAAGACATTCTCAGCTGACGCCTGGTTTGGGGTGATATTTATGTCCTTCAAAACCTGTGGTGCCAATTTCCACAGCCCCACTGACTTGGGAGTATAACCCTGATTTTAAGGACAATCTCTGCAGAATGCAATGTATTTTAAGCAGAAAACAAGTGGCCAGATTATGGTCCCCCAGTGCAAACACAACAACAGACTTTCTTCAGCCTCTTTTTCTATATATACCAGGGCTGTGAAGTAAAGAGAAAAACGCTGAGTCTGCTAAAAACTGTTCAGATTCTTGTGGGTGCTTTGGAGAAGCTGGTATACAATTTTGAGGCTGTTCTTTCTGCTGGCAAATTAACAGCTTAGAAAAATTACAGTGGGGGAGGGGAAAAAAAGAAAAAAAAGGAAATTCTATTAATGAAACAGAACAATGAAAATCAAAGCTAAAGATGGAAGGAACTGAGTGGGCCCCATCCAGTTCATTGCCTGCTAGGCTGGATTTCTGCCTATAGTAATTTATGCCATAGCCTTGGAAGTGAAAACAGATTTCATTTACTACTGAACAGTACTACTCTGTGTAGAGAGAGTTCGTGGCCTCACAGCGTTTCTGAGAAGGTATTGTGGGATTATTGCTCTCACTTTGCAGATGGGCCTGGTAATGCTGCTTGAATTCTTAAATTTAGGTTCTAGTGAGGGGGAATCTGAATTAGGACTCGAGTGTCCAAGGACTATCTTACATGGCCTGGCCATTGTAGGAAGTGCTGAGATCCTTGAGGTCTCAGTTAGCACTGCTGTTCATGTGTGCATCAGGATCATCTCTTGCTCCAGGGATTTATCCCTCAAGGGTTTGATGGAAGAGTTGGACTCTCCAAGATGCTTCTCCAACTTTAAATACACCTTAAAGGAGAAAAGTACTCTGAAGCTCCTGGCTTGCTTTCCTTTTTCACTAGTCTGGTACCAGGCAGAGCCCAAAAACACCTCCTGCCCTTCCAACAAGCATCAAGACAGAGGATGGTGAGTCCCTGCCTGCCCACATCGCCAACACCGCCACAGGCACAACCTTCCTCAGAGGAGTTTGGCAGTGAAAATGCACATGTTCTGTTGAGAAAAAAAAACAAAAAATGAAGAAAACAGGTAAAATTAGCATTTTCAGAAAAGTTCCTATGGAAAAAAGCTATATGTTTCCCTAGAGCCAAATGAAAAAAAAATCCCAACTCTCAAACCCAAGCTTGCAGAGTCTGCTGTAATTTATGATTTACCATATGAATCTAACTATAGAACTTCATTTAAAAATTTTATAAAGATTGTAAATCTAGAGTGAAATGTTCTAGGGACAATCTGCTGGCAGAAACCCACTCTCCAGACTGACCTATGGGGGAACCAGCTTGTCAAGGGCTTGATCCGGAGCCCACTGAAGACAATGGAAATGCTCTCATTGACGTCAGTGGCCTTTAGATCAAAAAGCCCCCAAAGCTCAGCATGGAAAAATGAGTCCTAAGGAGAAGCAAACTGCTCTAATCAATAGATGTTGCTGGATGAAGGTCTTTAACAATAGTTTAATGGGCCATGATGAGCTTCTCTGGACACTTTTATTTGGTATTGTATGTATCTTATAATCTTTCTCCTGAAACTTTTAATGGAATTTATCTCACTGGAGAATTTGGGAGAACATCTGCTGCAAATGATGGGTAAAGACATAAGCTGTTGTGGGTGGGGTGAGCCTCAGGAGGTTCACAGTTTGGGTTTGGCTTCTGCTTCAGATTCTTATCTGAACTGTACAGATCTCCTGTGGCTGCAAAAATTGGACTGGAAATCACAAGAGTACGAGCCTTCTTGTGAGATTTCCAGCACTTTTCTTATGGTTTTGACTGAACACCAGATGTGGAAAAAATATTTAACAAAACTGGATGCAGTTTTTTTCATGTCTGGTTCTAAAAAGAGATGAAGGTTCAGGAATCTAATTTTATCCTTTCCAGTTTCACTCCTTGGTAAGATTCTGTTCTAGTTTTTTAAAAAATAAATGCAATTTAAACCCAGAATATAGCTATTGCAACCAGTCCCCAAAGAATTGTTCAAGTACATGAAACTCCAAACATTACATAGACTATGAATTAAAACCTTATGCCTTTGGCAAGTGGAGTGCAAAGAACGACCAGGGTGAATGGTGACCATTAGGAAACATCCATTAATGTTCTTTCCTTTCAGTGATTATTTTTATTTGCTTTGCGTGCAAGCCTATTTGCATTTTTGACCCATTCCTGCCTGCTTCCACCATAACACCAAGATTTTAGGCTTTGCCTAGCACAGATATTTTTGAGAATACTTGAGCAATTCTGCTTGCCATGTGGAAATTTTAAATTTTAAACCAGAATTCAAAATATCTTGTAAATCTAATAGATTTTGCAGGCTGCTTGCACAAGCCCGCATTATTTTTTGGGTGTAACACGAGTACTGGGATGCTGAGTCACTAGTCAATGGCATGTTCCTCTAATCCAGATGTTCCATATGTTCATTGTGGACAATTCACAGCTGGAAAGGAGAGTCTTATTAGAAGGTTTGGAGGGTTTATTAGCTGGTTTGCTCTAGTTGTAATGCCTACTCACATTTGCATTTAAACTGTGGGTCTTTCATCAGAGAAGGGAACAAAAGGTTTGTTTGAAACCAAATAGTGAAGGTAGGTTAGGGGAGGCCTTAAGTCACAGGAAGATTTCACAGCATATGTAGGTAACTTTGGGAAATAGAAAATGGCCTGAAGTGAATAGCCTGTCTTGAAGGATTTTAATCACTAGCATTGGGAATAAAGCTGAGCAACAGAGGCAAACGAATCAAGTGAGGAAAACAAGTACAAAAGTGGCACCGACCTCGCTCAGATATTTTATCACTTATGATTGACTCTGAAATTTTTGGTCTCAGTTCAGAACAGCAAGTTTGTCCCTGTGCGGTTTATAAAGGCCAGGCCAAATGGAACTGAGCTGGCACTTCTTTCAAACTCCTCATTTGGTGTGTAATCTCACATCCAAATCAAACAGGACGGATGAAAAAGTGGAGTATTATGTCATTCAGAATTGTGGAACAGTGAGCTGTAGCTCCGGCGCCTGAGGAGACTGTCTAGAACTCACCATGTCTTGTCATTTCACTGCATTTTTGGCAATATTGGGAACTTTTCTCCAAAGATCTAGAGCCAAGCTTCCTGTGGAATTCCACTGTCATTTAACAAGCAGCAAATAAACCAATTAATAATGTGAAGAAGCAGCTCCAAAGCATAGATACCAACACTGGAAAAAGATGAGGAAGAAAAACCCCAGGGTTTATTCTTAATCCTATTAATTTGGGGGGAAGGAGGGGCTCTGGTGATGTCTCAGAGATTTTCTAGGTATCCCTTCGGGCCTGAGGAAGGAGTGGTTTGGGAAGTGAGATGTGCCAAGGCCTGTCAGTGCCTCTGCTTCTGATGGAGATGGGGCTCCCAGCGCTGTTGAACACAGGGAAGGTTTTGTGCTGGGAGAAGCAGCTTTCTCAGGAGCTGGTTTCTGTGTGTGCATGGGGAGGTAAAATCATTCAGCTTCTTCCTAGTGGTCTAGAAATGTCCACTAGGATGAGCCCTTCAAGAAAAATCATGGGTTTTGAAATGCAGCTTGGAAGAGTGCTAAAATCGGCTGCAGAAAAGGGTAAAGAGCTCTCCTAGTGCTCTCCCCAGGCTCTGCTCCCAGAGCTGTACCTCCAGCCCATGTGGAAATAGTTACCTCCAAATAACACATCCTGTGGGACTATTTCTGGTCATTTCACAGAAGCCTTATTAAAAAATAGAGAGTTTATTAACCTGAGATTCAGGGACTCTGCTTCATGAGGAAGGCTGTAAACTCTCAGCCTATGGTTCAGTTTTACAGGGATGATTTGAGGGTTGGAAAAGGAAATCTTGTGGAGAGAGGCTTAAGGCACTCCATTTGGTGAATTTAGTACAAAAAGCAGATCAGGCAGTGCCCTAACTTTGGGCAGTAAATGCTTTTGGAAGAAAAAGCACCACGTACAAAAGGGCTTTATAGTCTAACGGGGGAAAAACATAACGAGATGCAATGACTAGGAATTTAAGACAGGCAAAATTGAGAGATTGGGAAGGGAGAGGGGGCAGACTGTTGAAGGGGGCAGGGGATTTGTCATCCTTTTACATCTTGAAATCAGAACTGGAGGCCAGCCCAGATGACTGGTGAAACATATAGTAGTAGGCTCAATTAGCGAGTGAATGTGTGAAATTATTTTCTTGGGGATTTATATTGAGCATTAAACTAGATGATTTTAATTGTCCCTTTCAGCCTTAAAAATTGAGGAAAGATGCCAGAAGAGGAGCTAAATATCCAAATTCTACCAAATTGCAATAGCTGGAGCCTCTGGGCCCTTTTGGGAATGGCATAAGTGAAAGGAGAAGGGCTATTCTGGGGGCTGGGTGTGTGGAGGGACAGACAGAATGAGGGATGCCATCAAATGCCTCCGGCACAAACCCAATTGTAGCTGCTTTTCCTTCTTGGCCCCCCCCAGCACACTTTTCTTTTTTATATATTTTATTTTTGAAACTAAAAATACATCCTCAGAGGCATTAGTCACTCTGCCCACATATTAATAAATTGCATAATGATGCCACCAAGCATCCAAAAACCTTTCAAACTGTTATATATTATTTCTTTCAATAATATTCTAAAAGGCCAGTGAGGCTTAATGGAGCCACATGGTATTGTATTTAATCCAGAAATCTGGAACTGTCTAAAATCTCATATATAAATTAAGATAATATACAATATGTTTTTTCATTTAATTTGGTTCTCCCCATTTGGGTAAGTTATAACTCTGTAAGGCTGTGTCTTTTGCAAGAGATTTTTTGTCTACCAAATCGTAGATTTGTAATGTTGCTCTTGCTTTTAATTGCCTGGGGCTGTTCCCCATAATAACTCAGCCAGTCCTTTGCCAGCTAAAGGAAAGTTTAATGGAACCACAGTTTAATTGGGCAAAGTTTAGAAGTTATGCAAGTTACAAAGTTTCCTGGGACTTTTCCTTCCAGCCTCTCCCGCACAGCTCCATTGGCATTGCTGCAGGGAATGTCACTGCTGTGCCATGGAGATGGTGACCTCGGCAGAGCATTGGGCACTGATTTGCAGGTGGCTCCTTGACTCTCCTTGGACTCAGCTCAGTGTCTGGCACTTACACAGGGGAATTTTTAGGACATCAGGAGCCACTGAGTTAAAAAACCCAAATCCAAATATTTCCTATGCTGGAAAAACACAGGGGCTTTCTTTCAATCTGGGGTTTTGGTATGAGGCTTGCTTTCATTAGTGTCACCTCTGGACAGGTCCACTTCTCCTGTACAGTGTTTGCAGGAGGTTTTCACATATTCTGCCAAGCCATGGCAGATATCACAGGCTATGAGATAAGGGGTCGCTAAATGTTGCTTTTTCCTTCTTTCTTTTCAAGCTCCCTTCATGCCTTTGCAAGCTCTGGCTGTTACTGCACCATGGTGGAACAAGACTGTGGAACAGGAACTAAGTCAGGACCACAGTACAGGTATCTTCTTTTTCTTCTTATAATCTGTGAACCCAGTAACCTCAAAAATTGCTGGTTTTGAGCTAAAGTGCTCAAAAGATGGAGGGAGAAAAGTGAATGTTCTTGGGTGTGTTTTGCTCTGCAGTTTGACATCCTGGAGGAGAAGAAAGCCAGGTGTGGAAACAAAGTGAGTGAGATTATTTTTTGCGGGGTCAGTGGAGTAGATGCAACAGAGGTGCTGAAATGTGGGGCATACCTTTCATTTGAGGGAATGTGTAGGAGAATTAAACACGTTCTGGAAAGCAAGAGGCCTGTGCCTTATGAGGGAACAACTCTGAATCACACGGGCCAGGTTTTGGTTGATCATGTGAATAAAACCTCTTTCAGGATTTAATACCTCTGCTCATCATTTCTGGTGGTTTGAGTTTCTTCTGTTGGCTTTTAATTTTCCTTGGCTTTGTCAGGACTAGATCTGACCTTGAGCAGGGGATTTTCTCAAGGCTGTAATCTGGTTTTGACAAATTTTTGGTATGAGCAGTGTGTACGGAGGCCCCGTTCTTTCCCCATGTCTACAGAATTTGTCCAATTTTAGGAAGCTATGTGATAGATGCCTTTAAATTCCCAACCCTCCCTAGTTTCTTTCCCTCCCTTCCCAATGCTCTGCTCACCAGAAGTGCAATCCACATCTTTCTTGTCACTTAACTGATTATGTACAAAGCTGCTTGGCTCCTGTGTCCCAATTCCTCTCCAAACTGGGCTCTGCATTGCTGCTGCTGCTGCACAGATCAAACTGCACTTGTAATAAGCATGTCGAGGTGCTTTATTGAACACCAGATTTGTTAAACCAAGAGTTTCCCCCCCCTAGAAACATCTGGGTGATATAACCAGATGTGTGTTGGTCTCACAAACTCCATCATGGGGGGCTGGTTGGGTCACAGCTATATGCATTGCACGAGAGGGAGGAAGATTATCTATAAAACTTCATAAGCAGAAGCTGCGCAGAGAAAACAGGAGCAAGCCTGAGCCCCTGAGGCCACCACAACCCCATCACGTCTCCCCAGGAGGCACGGAGCTCTATTACACCTTCCCCACCACCTCTGTCCCCTCCTGGGTGCTTCAGGACCCACAGGAAAAGGTCAGGTTTGCTCCTGGGGCACTGGTCCAGCCCTTGTAAAACGTTATTGTAAGGGTCAAGTGAAAACTGACTCATTTTTGAGCAGGAGAACAAGGTCATTTTCTTGTAGCCCAGTAATTCCCTCATTTTTTATTGGTGTTGTTATAAACCAACTTCTCCAAAGTGCTGGGACTTCGCCTATATTGCATCCCTGTTCCCATCCGGCTCCAACAATAAAACCCTTGCCTTTTTTGATCTCTGGCTTTCATGCTTGCTGACACACTCTGGAAAATTTAAGAAGGGCGCAAGGAATGGGTTAGTCACACTTGTTAATATTTATCCCATTGCAGAAAGAGCAGGGCTGACCTCAGAGCTTGGGCTTTGGAGAATAGTTATGAGAATGATTCCACCCAGCTGAAACGAAATCTGCATGCAAAGCTCGTTTGGTGCCTGGAAAGAGCTAGAAGGAAATAAAGGTCTTAAATGATATATTTCCGCAGTTAACGTTTTGTCCTGTTTACAGAATCTCACCAGAATACTGGGGGTTTTGTTTTGTTCATATGTTTTTCATAAGGATAAATATCCATGCAGTTTAAACATTTTCATTAGATTCAGACAAGAAGGAGGATGTGGGATTGGTTTTTTTCTGTATTTGTTAATCTCTCCTTTTTTAAAAAATATTTTTTCTTAAAACACTCTTCAGAAATAAAATCTCAGGTAAATCAAAGAGACGGGGAAAGTAATTCTCTAATTATTCTTAGAGCAATTTTGAGTAATGTAGGTTAAATTAAAAAAATATACAAGCAAGATATTTTGGCTGGGAAGTATGTGTAATGTATGAACAGCAGGAAAAAAAAAAAAAAGCCTTCCTTTCTAAATAGAAAATCTTTGAAAGTAACAGGGGGAAACGGATGGGAAGGGCTGAAGTCCATATATTCCCACCTCCTCCGCCTTGTGCTCTCTTAAAGGTGAGCTGCAAAATGCAAAAGAGAAATGTGTTAAATTCAGATGACTCGTTCGGGTGTCAGGAAGTGGCTCGAACAACCACACGAAGTTAACTAACACATTCCCTTTTTTTTTTTGTTCATCCCCTCCCTCCCCTGCTCTTCTCGTGAAATCTGTTTTTTTGCTGCTGTGGTTTCTGCCTCCAGGCAGGAGCGCAGCCACTTGTCCACCCGAGCAGCACCCCGAGACCCCCCCATGGCTTGCAGCGAGCCAAGAATTTCTGGGAGGATCTTCCAGAAAGTAAGAAAGGAGGAGAATTTTAGAAAATGTATTCCTGATCTAAACAGCCTGGCTGCAGGAGAAATGAGATAAGCTCTGACGGATGACATGTTGAGCTTGTGTTGCTTTGCTGCTCATCTTTTGTCTGGTAAATCCATCGTATTATCATCCACCTGCTCTGTTCTAGGTCTTCAGCAACATGGTTCATGCCATCCATAGGGTTGAGTATCCTGGTCTCAGGAACCTGAAATGTGAGTAGTGCTGTGTCTGTCAAAGACTGCCTTCAGTCGAGGCATGGAGAGAAGCAGTTGGATGCAAGGAAAGGCTTTTGGAGCTGCAAGTGGCAGGATTTGGTTTGCAGCTGGATGTTTGTGGTAGGAATAAGTCTCATTTAGAAGACTTCGAAAGTGGTTCAGGTGACCAAAAGAAAGTTGCAAAGGCAAGATCCACCAGAAACAGTGTCCCAGCCCTTTGCAATGACTCCTATCCCATGGACCAAGAGCCCTGCAGAGCCTCACAAAAAGGCACAGACAAGTTGCTGTTTCTCATTAACTTACACTTTTCCCTCTGGAAATGCTTCCCGTGCCTTTTGCCCAGCTTGGCAGTAGGTGTGCTAAGGAGAAGGTTTAAATCTAAATGGAAGGGGGTTATCTGATTTACTGTAAGTAGATTTTTCATTTCAAATGGCAACACACAGAGCCCTGTGCATTATCTTGCATCAATATAATACACACACACATGCCATGCATTTATGACTAGAATATAAAAATAAGAAATTATTGCAATGCTATGTGTCTGCATAGAGCTAATTCAAGTAGTACAGCACGTTTATCAAAGGACACTCCTTAATTGCATGCTAGTGGTTTTTTAATTAGTCATTAAGTTGTAAGACTCTGTCTCTCTGATTTATGTTCTCCATATTTACAGTGTGAGTGATTTCTGCAACAATTCCTGATTTTAGTTTTCTATTCTTTAACAATACACAAAATTTCAAATTTGGGTTGTTTTTTGGGGTTTTGTTTTAAGAATAAACCCAATTATACGTCTGAGACTGTTTAACCAACAAAAACCAAAATAGTGTATGAAAACAATGGTTGTTCTCCCTCTCTTAGGGACACTTTTGTTCTGTTTTCCCCTCTAACAGATTTATCAGAACTGTTCATTCTCTGTTACAGATAGAGAAAAAAACTGTGGATTTGGAAACACCTCTACAGTTTAGTCTCTGGAAGAGAAGTAAGTAAATTGAAATAAAAAAAGAAAATGAATATTAATCTGCATTTCTCCTTTGGGAGAAAGATTAAATGAATTTGAGAAGGAGGTTCTGCTCCTACTTAGTGTTGAACTTCATGAAGTCACCCAGCTGATCACGGCTCAGTGGAGGAGGCGCAGCATTTGATAAAACCACAGCAAAGGGAATTCAAGCAGCAATCCCCTTGCAAGGAGAGGAGTTATTAATGCTGAGGATCACTGCTCCTTCGGGGGTTTAGCTTTAGTTTTTCTTTCTGGTGTAAGCAGTTGTCAGCAATGGAAAGAAGTTAATACAACAGTGTGGGGGCTCCAGGCCAAATGCACAGCACATCTGCTTGTGGAAATGTTTAGGATGTGTCTCCTGTATCCTCCTCCATCAGGAGCAGCAGTGGTCCATGGCTCACCGTGGATGCTCCCAGTTCACCCTCAGAGTCACTGATTGGTGACACCAGAATGCCCTGGCCACAGGACACGGTGACAAGCCCTGGGCTGATGAGCCCAAGGTTCTGCATGCTACGATGTCCATGGTACCTTCAGCTTCATAAACCTGCTACCCTGCATCATAAAGTAATAAAACCCCCAAGAACCCGCATTTTCCGCCTGCTCCTTTCTTTTTCAAAGTGAAATAATAATTCCCCTTTCACATCCTATTCTGGCAGCCCAGTGGAAAGACAATGTACCATATTACCCAAACCTGTGAGGTGATAGTTGGTTGTTGCAGATGAAAAAGGAAACTGGTTTAGTCAATTGTTTTTACAGCAAATGTTGATGCCAAAATATGCTCCTGCACATAGCAGCAGTAGCAGAGCTGGTGCAGTAAGGGTCAAAGAAGGTGTTTAAATTGCTGCATTATCCTGAATCCCTGCCAAAAACCTGCCTTCCTCTAAAAATCCTCCTCTGACATGGCCATGCCAATAGCAAGGTGTTGTGACCACTATGCTGCCAGTAGCCCTATTTTTCATTGCCACTTACCTTTTCTGTTCTGCAGGGTTGATTTCTCTGGGTTTATTTATTCACAGCCATGCCATGGCTTCCCTTTGGCAGGAGGCACTGCATGGCAGGACTCATGTCTGCAACTCATGACAGTGCAATGAGCACCTCCAAAATTCCTGTGACAGCCAGAGGCCTTCTCTTTGCAGCCTTCCCCTCCCATCACAATTAACCTCCCCAAGACTACCAGTTATGGGAAGTTTTAAAACTTTTCAAGAGGCAGTGGCTTCGTTTAGGCAGCAAAGCTGTGTATTGAAATATGAATTAGTAGCGTGTGTATCAGCAGGATAGACCATCTGCTGTGCTCAGCACCCGGGTTTGAAGCTGGTTGGCTGGCAGGACAGCATGTGTTTACAGAAAACCCTAACAGTTGTAAAGGAGCCATTTAGGTTTATCGTGTCAATTCCTGTACAACTCCACGCGGAGAGATTCCTTTCACAAACTCACATAAAAAAGACAGATAGACTAGTTTTGACCTCTCTCAAAACATTTGACGGTTGAGCTTGTTGCAAGGATAAAATATCTAAAAGAGGGGGAAAAAAAAATCTTGTCATTTCCCCCTCTTAAGCATTAGACTTCTTGAATGCAACATCCATTCATAGCTTAGTTCTTGCATTGTAATTTAACTGCCTTTTATTTTCCTTCTGAGATACAAATGCAGGAGCGGTACATGATTTTTATACCACATTATGCAAGACATTGTGAAAAAGCTGCCCAGAGTAATGGCTCCATTTCAACTTGATGCATATGCCAAGATACAGATCATTTATTTTTCTTAAAAAATTAAATGAGGATGGGATTAAAAATGTTATGTTTTGCCTATATGAGCAATATTCCTCTATCAGCCATTCCAAACATATTGCCTCTTTGTAGCTCCTCTGTAATACAAATTGTCCAAGGAAAGGCATGTGGTAGCACACCAAAGGGGTTTATGCTGCTGCACGAGCATCCCTCTTTCCAGGGACTTGCAAAGCACAAATATTCCAAGGACAGGACAGAACAAAACCCCATTGGCCCTGGGGATGCCTCTGAACCGAGCACTCGTTTGTTTTCCCATACTTGGAGGAATTATTAAGAAAACAATCTCTTTAGTGAATGTGCTGAATCCATTGCTTAGCAGGCACCGGTATTGTACATATGATTTGTGTGTACATGGATGGAGAGAGAAAAGGGAACATTCTCCTACATCCTTAACCAAGCCCTTGGTCACTGTGTCCTGTGTGTAACTCTGCCCACTTGGACTGAGAAGATAAAATAAGAAACAGCCACATTTGACGCATCTCTGAGATAACTCCTTCCAACGTGCAAAAGAAAAAAAAAGCATCTTAATACATAGGTCTTAAGACTTCAATCACTTTTTTTTTAAATGCTTGATTCTTTTAATGGAAAAATCCATGAAGCAAGATGAAAGATGGCAAGATGAGAGATGGCAGGATGGGGGAGAAAGCTTGCTCTTGCAAACATACCCACCTGTTTTTAAGGCCCCTCATATAGATGCTTTAGGATTGAGGATCAAAAGCTGCATAAAAACTGAGAGTAGCCAATATCCTAAATAGGAACACCGTATGTTGTTAGTTTGTGAACAGTCCTATGACTTATATGAAATAGTAAGGCTTGGGTAAGGACAGGAGAATGGTGGGATGAAAGGAAATTACCTGTTTATAGGCCAGTACTCTTAAGAATCTCTAAGTTATGCCTTGGATCATTAGAAATGAAATATCAATGTATTACAGTTACTGTGTATTACTATTAATAGAATCACAGAGGTTTAGGTAACTTTTGCTTACAGTCTTGTGCATCTGTGTCTATATAGTATATGTGTGTACATATATACATTTGTTATTTTTACATTTTTATATATGTACGTTCAAAGTTCCTTTAACCTGACCAACAGCTCATGCTCATGTGAGTCAGTATTTGGTGCTCAGTAGTGGAGGAACAGAACAGGGTGGATCAGGACTGTCCAATTCCTTCTCCAGGAAAGCAGCAGATTAATACAAAAACGTGAGCAGAGGCTCTCTCCTGGGGATTGCAAGAGGGAGGGGAGCATGTCTCCAGCTGGGCTGCACAAGGTCACTGCAGAAGAGTTAAGTGCCCAGGACCAGACTTGGGGATTGGTGCAGGGCCTGCCACCCCCCTCAGTGACCAGAGGGTGCTGTAGAAAAGTCCTGTCCCCTCTAAAAGCAGCATCTAATGCAAGTGGGAGAGCAGAGCCCTGGAAAGTCATCAGGAAAGAGTTTGGTGACCCAGGTGTTGGAGCCACCTCTCTGCTCTCAGGTGCCTACCTTGGCCGTTTGCATTAAGACACTTTCAGCCAGGCCACAACCACTTGCCTGGTCCTGGAAATCTACTAGAAAAGAACTGTTTTGGGGAGGTAAGTCACGGAATCAATCTGCCAAGCTGTCATGGTAGAGTCATCTGTAATGGAGCCTAAGGCTGAATCCTATTTTTACATTTGCAAATGTTTCAATCCAAAATTTCATTTTCGTATTTAAACCGTGTGCCTCCAGTTTCCTGTTCTGATTTTGTTTGTGATTCAGTTTTCAGTCCATGGACCTGTGGACTGAAAATGTAGTGACTTTGGGTGTTGTGTTTCTATGTGTCATTATTTTATTATTATCATCGTCGTCGTAATCGCTATTATTATTATCACCTATTTTGGGGTGATTCTTCTTATGTGCTCATTTCTCTTAGCTGGTGGAATGTAGTTCAAAGAAAAGCATGAGAATGCCTATGATAGCAGCATTTTTCAGACTTTTCCTGAGCATCCCTCCCGTTTGCCTGGGGATGGGATTGGGCGCTTCCCGCGTGGAGCAGAGTGGTGCAGCCACTCCACATCATCCCACTGCCTATTTTCAGGCTGTGTGCTGTGCCCTCCAGGGTCAAAGCGAAAATGGGAGAGGGTGGCAAGCCAAAGCGTGGGGAAGATGACTCACTGGATTATTTTCTGCATTTCAAATATAACCCTTGAATTCTTGCCAATGTATCGATACAGTCAGGCAGCGAGCCTCATGTATTTATATTTATTTATACTACGTAATGCCTCAGTCAATACACTTACCTATTTTTTTTATATTTTGTTTATTTGTTTTTTTCACGTATTTTCTTCAAAACAAGAACTGAAGGAGCAAAACTGCAACCCACCCAATGCAATTCCTGTAAACACCATGTGCCAAGGTTTCCAACAAGTACCATCCCTGGTAACCACAAGCATTCCCATCCCAGGCCTTACTGAAACTGGTCAGAATGGTTTTGGAGAACTGGACAGCCCCTGATCTTTCTGAGGAAGGAAATAGCAGCTCAGTTGAGGTATGTTTCTACACAGAGGGAGGTTATCTTTGCTCCTCTGTCTTGTATACAGATGCTGGTCTACAAAACCCAGCCCTGCTCTGGTCTGCATGTCCCACTCTCTATTTTGGGAGGGGAGAAGGGAAGGAGGTCAGGTGTGGGAAAGCTGAATTGAGGCCATGATTATTGGGGAAAATGTGAACATGGAGCTTGTAGAGAGAAACAAGCTTGATACCCCAACAGGAAACTTCACCATCGAGCACTTGGTCTCAGGGATCATTTTCTTTTCAGAAAGTGGGGAATAAATACAGAGTTAATTATGACCAGAACCCACAGCAATAACCTGTTTATGGGAGAACTCTAGTCTTAGTCTAGAGGAGCTGTAATCTTAGCCTGCCATCCGAAATTTGTTGCTTTATTAAGATTACATACTCGACTGAAAAAAAAAAAAAATAAGTGAGTTAGTTTGATAAGTTTATTGTCCTTTGTCAGGATGGTAGTATTTTTTTCTGCTTTGAAAATAGATGTTCCGGTTTCTATGGCTCTATATTTATCCTTTCTTTTAGCTTTTTCATTACTGTTCCCTTTAATCATTTAATGAGGAGTGTTCAGGTTCCTGATGATTTAAAATTATGACTCACAGAGACACTGGCAATATCTTTGCTGGAGAAATGTTGATCGTCTAACTTTAGGACTTTAAATTCAAACCACATGTTTTTGCCACTAACTCCAAAAACAACCCCTGGAGTTGTGTGACTGTCACTACAATATAAACCAAAGCCATTCTGCAAACAAAAGCTGCAGTATTTAAATTGCGATTACGGTCAGAAAAGTGACTATTTTAATCATTGCTCTGCTTTACCCGGGAGATCTGCTCCCTCTGCACATTCCAAATATCTCTGCAGATTTTTATAGACTGAAAGGAGATTTTACTGCCTTCCACCCCTCCTAGCCCTACAGGGGCCGGCCAAGGCAGGGGAGTGAGCCAGATTTGTTCCAGGCTCGCACATCCGCGGGAGTGCGAGCTGAATTCCCGCGGCAGGACCTGCCGAGCCGATGATGTGCCCGCCAGGACCCGTGGCCACGCTTTTGTGCTCCCCAGGAGCTCGCAGGGTGCAGGGCACTTAGAGGGGGAAGAACAAAACACAAAACCAAAACCACGGGGGTTTTCTTATAAACTGCTTTGGTTTGAAAAGGGAAAAAAAAAAAAAAATCCCTGAAGGGCCTCTTGGGTTTGAATGGCTTTTTTAAGTGCAGCTACCTGGATGGACCCTGCTCCAAGGGCAGGGGCTCTGAGTGAAGTAAAAAAATAAATTTCAAAAAGTATTAGATATAGAACTAGGAAACTGAAAATAAGAGGATGCAAATGTCTCAAGGGGGTTTTCTCTTCTTCCTAGCTTTGAGGAGCTAATTCAGTTCTTTTAATATTTTTCTTACGTGGACACTTTGTTACAGCTTTCTGGGTGCTGAGCTTCATCCTCTTTGGGCTCCTACAAACCCAATCACTGCCTTCCCCGACCCTCAAGCCCCATTTTGTGTGTTTGTTACTTTAAGAATCAAATCCCATTTAGAGGGTGGCTGCTTTAACTCCCTATCTTCGTTTATGAAATGCAATATATGTATTTTATATCTGTGAAAATCCCCTATTACAGTATTGGGCATGTTCCTCTGATATACATGAATTTGAAATAAATGTTGTTAGGAGATCATCTAATTCATTTTAGATGGTTTTATTAGGCGTCTCTTAACAAACCCCAGAGTATGTAAATGAAATATAACTATACGTACATATTCATCAGTCTGTTCTTGGAATTAAATATGAGCACTGTGACATTTGGTTTTAAGGAATGACTAATTAACATGTGTGCAGGATGTTCTCATCTTCCTGCTTTGGAGTCCCGGAGTCAGGGAAAAGCAGACAAAGCGTATTTCCACTCTTTCTATCATAGTTTGCAAAGCAGAAAGCTGCTCACGACAGCCAAGAACTTCTCAGGCGTTTCTGTACCTGTTGGGTGCTGACACGGGGCCCCTTCTTGAGCGTTTGGTGTTGTTAAATGTCATCTCGTCTGCTCTGGGGCCAGGAGTGCATTAAAAAAAATCAGCTTTGCAGCCGACCTGGCTTTTAATAATCACACCAACAAGTCACAGAGCACAATAAATAGCAGGACAACTTCTGGAGTACAGCCAATGTGCTGTTGATTTACCTCCACAACGGGATGCTGGAAAACTGGGCTGAGCCCTAGGATGCTCCCTATCCCCACCGTCCCAGGGATGCTCTGTAGGAAAACCTGGGCTGGATCCTGTAGGGATATTTGGGGGTTGGATGCCTCAGTGCCATGCTTGGGAATACCAGGCTTTACTGCACTGATGGTAAAAACCCAGAGAAGCACCCACATTAATTTTCGGCAGGGTTGGCTTGAGTCGCTTTTGTGCAAGAGCAATCTGTGTGCAGGGCATACACTTTTTGCAGCAGGAAAAAAAAAAAAAGTAAAAAAAAAAAAGAAAACCGACTGTAATTTCTTTCTAAGGGTGCTGGGGGAGGGCAAGCACACCACACCGCCCCGTCTGAGCGCCCTGGAGAAGTTGACCAGAACAAATCTCAGCAGGAACACACAAACCTCTATTATACCTTTTAAAAAGCTCCCCATTGAATGCAGCCGGGCAGATGGGAAGGGCCCTTTTATTTCCTTTTTTCTTTCTCCGCCTGAGTTCATTCTCTCCCTTTGGGGGAGCCAGGTTCAAAGACATGCCAAATGCATCAAAACCTTCCCAATAAAGTCCCTTTCACCTCCCGGCAGAGCAGGGATGGGACTGGAGTGTGTTGGGAGTGCTGGGAGCGCTGGGACTGACGGTGACTTTCAGGACTGTGTGTGGTAAATCGTGTGCACATTTCCCAAAACAATACCCTGATTTGGACGTCTAATTCCCTGGGAATTAAATCCCTCAGCTGGTCAGGGAAAACAGGAGCCAAAGAGATTAAACAGTGCAGTAGGGAGAATCTTTGGGGGTTGTTGGGGGTGTTTTTGTGGGTTTGTTGAGATTTTTTTTTTAATAGCAGAGGGATAGCAAAGTAGTAGTTTGTTGTTGCTTCCACTATTTTAATTTGAACCATGAATTCCCCTCTTCCTCTCCCAATAATCCCCATGAAAAACTACCTCTTTATGCTCATTACCCAACAGGTGAGCTCTGTCCCAGCCACCACAATCCTGCTTCAGGATACAGGATTAATTTCTGAATCCTTGGGGTGAGTGGAGGGGGATGCTGCAGATGCAGGGCCCGTTCCCATGGCCCCAGGCATCCCACATCCTACTCAGGGCCCTGCTAGAACCTGCAGCTCTCAGCATCTCCCTGATGCTGCACTGCCCACCACAGCTTTTGCTCTGTCTTGGGTTATTTATCCCAAATACAAACTCGTCTGGGACCGGAATTGTTTGGGTGTTAGAGAGGCCAGAAATGGGGCTGAGATGTTCCTGTTGATTTTTTGTTGCTGGTGTGTTAAATATGAGCAGGTCCAGCCACGGATGCTCCGGTGCGGCGCAGCGAGTGGCTGGATGCTGGATGAAAGCACAGTCCCTGCTCCTCAGGAAGCGATCTTTCCCCGCAGGGCTGCTTTTGAACTGCTACAAGTCAAAACTTAGTGGGCCTCACAGTGGCAAATTTTTTTTCCTTAAAAAAAAAAAAAAAAAGCAGTTTCCTATGTATTTTTACTGACAAAAGCTTGACGCTTCCTTTATATGCTTTATTTTCTTTCTCCTCTGAAACGATCGTTAGACAAAAGCAGTTTTGCTGCTGGTTAATCAAGAGAGTGATGTGGCCCTGCATTTTAATCCTAAACCAATTAGCAGGATTTGACATCATGCCATTAGACTGCTTGAAACAAAAATCAAGGACAGCGTAATGCAGCTAGAAAAGAACAATAACCATCAGTGCTGCCCTGTCAAAGGGGAAGGAAGAAATTTGGCTGCGTCTGTAATTTCCAAGCAATCCCCCTTCCCTCAAACCTGAGCATTCAAATGAGGGAGCTAAATAATAATGAGAGGGGGAAATGTTGAATCTCTAATCACATTACCCTAAAAACTGCATCGGTTTTGAAAGCAGAAATCACTGCTCTTGCTCCTGAGCTGGCACGAATTGGTTGCATTTTCAAGCCCTGAGTTGTGGTTGATGATTTCTGTCGCGGGCGCTCCGTGCTTTGCAGGTTGCGCAGCGCCTCGGATGCAGATGCACAGCGAGGGACCCCGCGGGGTGCGAACGCGCCAGCATCCCTCAGAAACAACTTTCTGGACATGGAAGTGTTTGCTTTGTCCAAACCACCCTAAGATAATTAATGAACAAAGCACCTTTTAGCAACTGTACTTTCTGCTGGCAGGAATGCACCTTGAGGCTGGTCCTGCAGTGGCGGCAGCACAGCCTGAGCTGGTGGCCAGGATTGGAGCCGGCCTGGCAGGCGTTGGCCAGGCCATGGCTGCTGCCCGTGGGCACAAACAAGCCTGGCAAAGATACAGGGTGAGAACAAAACTGTAGGCAGGCCCCAGGGTGCAGTATTGGAGGGATGAATGCCTAAAGCACATCGGGGACTCCGCGCCTTGCTGCGCGCTCGGGGCTGGCAGCGGAGAGCAGAGCAGGAGCAAAACACAGCGTCTCGGAAAGCAGCATATGGATAGAGCACAAATGGATGGGGTTTTATGTCCTGTGCAATATTTTCATTGATATTTATTTTGATTTAATTTGGCTAATGTGTAGGGAGAAATGAAAGCGTGCCATACTCTTCAACATCTGATGAGGAGCTGAATACTTTTTAAAATTAGTATTCCCTCAGAGGCATCTATCTTTAAGGTCTGCCCAGCAACTGTGCTGGAAAATCATGAATTACTTCATGTAAATCACAGGATGACCCTTGGAGCAGCAGATTGTTGTTTTAATGTTGAATATTTTCTATTAGTATTACAGTTTCTAGTCTTTCTGCTTCAGCCTTTTTGTCCATAACTTTAATTTTTCTTTTAATGAAAGTGGAGTTTTCCACGGTCTCAAACCACTTCAAAGAGAGGGTTTAAAAAAAAAAAAAAAATTATCATGAGATTTGTTATAAAAGGGTGAAAGATGGCAATTGTCCTTATCCCTGCTTTGAGAGAGGAAAGGCTGAAGCGGAGCCAGGAGCAATGGTCACAAATTGTAGCGTGAGGTTGGAGACCAGGGTGCAAATCTCTGCCAAAGACTTCCAGGGCGAAGTTGGGCAAGGGACATAAATCTTCCTCTCTCCTAGCTGCCATCTGCAATACGGGACAAAAAGAGCCCATTTCCTCCACAGGGATCTGTGTAAAAATGCCTTAAAACTGGCGAGGGGCAGCAGCGATGGCAGGGCCATATGCAGGCTGGAGAGAGACAAAAAATAACTCCCCAAAGAGGTTAGTAGCAAATAAATCCTCTGTCTTCCTGCCGAAGCAGCTCTCCCAGAGCTTTGTGGCTCTGAATTTTGAGGGAATAAATTTGTGAGAGGAGGTTAGGGAGGGTAAGGTGAGCAGGGGCCGGGGGGTACCCAAAGCATCACCCCAAACCCTCCCTTTACCCCAACAAGGCGTCCCCAGGGCTGCCTCCTGCTGCACCACCGGGATTTTAATGTCCCACTTCCCTTGCCTGTTAATAAAGGAACAAAAAGTGCTTTTGCCTCCTCAAGGGTGTTGTGAGACAAAGTTGGTAAGTGCTGAAAAGAAACCCAAACCCGAGGAGAAAGCTGGCTTTGTTGCCTTCGGACACAGACCACTGCAGACCTTGCTCGAATTTTTCTGTAACATCTCTTGAATGAAAACGTGTTCTTCCAAAAAACCCATCAAACACGTCCTGGCTGGAAACGGCTGCCAGGGGACTGAAAGGAACTGCAGATTATAGATCCTCGGGGCTCCTGTGGCAACAAAATGTTTGTCCCGTGGATTTGAGCTGGATCCAATGAATCCAAAAAGTGGTGGGAGTGACTGTTTAAAACGTCCTGTAGGAAAAAAGGAAAAAAAAACCCGACAGACTAAATAAACCAAAAAAGTAAAACAAGAAACAACAGTGAGAAAACACCTTTATATATTATTATTGTTGTTGTTGTTGTTGTTGTTATTATTGTTTTTGTTATTATTATTATTATTACTACTACTACTTTGGACAGGGAAAAGAAAATTCAGAAGGTCAAAGGCTAAACCTCCACATGAATTTTAAACTGAATTAGAAAGGAAAGAAAATTAAATTCAATTGGTTAGACCTTGTAAACTGGGCTTAAAAAAAGTTTCCAAGGACAGGAGCAGCACCAAACTCTGAATTTTCAGAGTCAGAGAGGGGACCTTGAGGTACCAGGCAAAGAGGAAAAGGATTGTAAAAAAGATTACCGATCTTGTGTTTCTTCTACCCTTTATCTCACTGAGCTCTACAAAAGTAAAAGCCGTATTTGCGTATTTCAAACTTGTGAATATCATGATAAATGTTTTGTGTTCACAGTTTTCACAGGAAAATAATTTTTAATGGGAATAATTTTTTTAAAAGTTGTTCTAAACTAGATAAAATCTAACACTTAAAAAAAAATCTCTAGAGCAAGACTAGGACAAAATTATCACAAAATGGAGCAGAATAAGGAGTGTACCGACAGTCTGGCATAACTGAAGCATTAATTACTGGAAAAGGCTACCAGAAATACTTAAAGAAATGACATCTTTTACAAAATGGTAGTTTTCTGCTGATTACAGGCAAGGAAATATATGAGTCAACATCTGAAATGTGATTACAGAGAAAACATTGCAACTGCTTGGCTGGTTTCAGGTGCATATTGTATTTATAAAAACAGAAGTTTTATCCTTAATTTTAAAAAAAATTGTCTCTTTGAGATACTTGGTTTCTCTTGCTAATTTCTAGATTCAGAAAGCAAATTCTATTTTAATTATTTTACTATCTTTTCTTTTCAGCTACAAGGACTCTTTGGACTTGAATTAATTTGCTGTGCATCCATCTTAATTGAAGCTGATCCATTTTAATCTTGGCAGCACATTGATAATAAACAGGAACCAAACAGCATTTGGCAAATTCTAATCTACCAGCAAAACCACAGAGAAAGCAGAAAACCTGGGGCCATCTCCTGAAATCAGTTCCTGGGCTGCAGCTCAGTCTTCGTATGTATATGATTTTATTTTATTTTTTATAGCCAAGCAGTTATCATCATAATTGTATCTGTAATTTCAAAGGTACATTATCATACTAATGGATGATGAGCACTCAACAAGCACAAGAAATATTAATTAAATAAGTTCTCCTGTCCTAGCAGGGACAGTGTTCCCTAACTCCCATTATGGAAATTGGTTAAACCAAGAGAATATTTCCTTTATAGTTTCAGATTTTCAGAAAGCCTTTGATATCCTAAGCCAAAGCAACTACCCATCAGAAACAGAAAGATGTACTTTGGTCCCCCATGCCAGCTTTTTACTTATGTCTGCCATTTCATTTCCCCTGTAATATGGGGGTAAGTCTTAGCCAACATCTTCATTTTCATTCATTAATGAAATCATGGTAATATCCCACTTTTCACTTAGCTGTCTCCCAGGCACTTTGGAGGTGTCTGTCACCATGGTATGTGTATATATATATATAGAGAGAGAGCACTCTGCCCAAAAATGACCAGTCAGTGAAGTTTCTCAATAAATAAAAAAGGTCAAAGTACTATAGAACTCTATTATTATCATTTTAAACTCCATGAAGCATTAAAATCACGAGTGTGGGAAAGCTTTCATGAAAACACAACTTGTTATCACTGTGGCTGTTGGTGGGTTCTGCTCTCCCTCTCTGCCCCACACTTAGCAGTTGTGCTTCTCACCCAAACTTCCTTTTTTTCCTGAAATAAAAAATCACTTTGTGCCATGCCAGAAGATGCTCTGCTGTCCTTCTCAGCTTTAATCAGCATAGGTAAATTGCATCCCTAAATAATTTGAAAGGCAATAAAAACAAATACACACAAAAATTACCACAGCTTCTACGTTCTTGAAGAGGGGGGGTGAAATGTCCTGAAAAGCTCTCTTTATTAATATGAGATGGCAAATATTTTTTGCTGTTTATTAAATCATATGAAAGGTTAATTATGGTTAGCGACTGTGGGTAGAAAACAATTCTTGGAAGATGCTTTTGTAACAACAGGTTGGCAGTATGCAGAAGCCATCTGCTTCCTGCAAATGTTAAGGTACAATCTCAAACTTGTGAGGTTAAAAATTACAGATTGCAGAGTAGTTTGGTAGAAGGAAAATCCATGTTGTGTTGATGTAAAGTTGCTCAGTCTCCTTGACACACAGCCTGGAAGGAATGCCAAGTTCCCTAAAGGACGGTGTTTGGCTGGAGAGGACCCTCGCTCGGGGTATTCTGTGCTCACACTGGCTGTCTACACAGCTAATTAAGTCATTTTTGTGCTGTGATTCATCTTTTTTAATACAAGAATTGGTTTCAAATCCTGACCCATTAATAGGACTGGATTGTGGCTATAATATTCTGCTTTCAAGTGAGGAATTCAGCTCCTTCCATGAAGGAGAATAAATAAAATCATTATCAAGGAGATGCACTACTGAAACTTGTCGCTTCAATCCACAATGTGTGGACTTCACCATGGCTGCAAACTCTTCATGGCCAGGACTATCTGTTAAGAAAAGAAGAGTTATCACCCTCATTTTGCATATAGTGATCTGGGCAAAAGATAGGAAGTGATTTGTCTGTGAGCACACAGGGAGGTTGTGGCTAATGGAATTAAACCCAGATTTTTCAGATTGCAGTGAAGTGCCTTAACCACAAAACCATTCTTCCTCTCTGTGGGTCAGCTACGGTGACTTCAGCATTTGGACTGGACATTTAAAGATGTTTATCTTTTTCCAACGATCAAATTTAATTCTGCTGGATTTTCCACTTCTGGAAAACATCACCCACTTTATCCTTCCCCTTTACAGATAACGTTGCCCAGCTTTACCTGCTCTCCACCAAGGAAAGACAAATTGAACCACCTGTAAGAGAAGGGAAGGGGACTTGCCCCCTTCACTTTTCAGCCAAATACAAACTATTTTGGGTTTTTTCAGACACTGACCTCAAGTGATGGCATGCAACCTTCAGCCCCCTTGCTGCTCCCCTAACTTACTTACAACCTCTCTCCACTCATCTCTAGGAGCTGACTGCCAGCTGGCTGCTTTGCAAAAGAGCTCATTTAGGAAAAAATTCTTCTCTCAAAGGGTGATCAGGCATTGGAACAGGCTGCTCAGGGAAGTGATGGAATCACTGTCCCTGGAAGTATTCAAAAGGTGTATAGATGTGGTACTTGGGGGCATGGTTTGGTGACACAGTTGGACTTGATGATCTCAAAGGTCATTACCAACCTATAGGACTCTGTGATTTCCAAGCACTGCCAGCAAAGAGACACTGAGTTGTTTGCTGAGCAATAAAATAAGCTGGGGCCTTGTTTCCTGTTACTCTCCCCTAAACAATTCTGTCAAGGCTATGAATGTCTGCAGGGCTTTCTTCTCCAACACTGCCCTATTTTTGAAAAGCTTTCCAGCTAGATGACTTTTTTAAAGCATCCTCTAAAATGGTTTTATCTCCTCCTTTTGGGCTGGAGCTGATGATCCACTCCATTATCAGCACCTCCTGCCAGGAAGGACAACTTGCCATTAAAATCCCTTTGGATGGAGGAGAGAGGAGCAGACCTGACCCCCTGGGCTCTGCTGCCGAACTCCCAGTCATTCATCACAGCCTTGCTCTCCAGCGCTGGCAGCATCCCTCACCAGGATCGTTAGCAGCAGGACCTGCCCTGCATTGTCCCCTTCTGCTGCCAGCCCTGCTGCTGCCTCATTGCCTGTGAAACACTGAGCTCGGGGCTGCTGGTGGGCTGCAGGAGATGAGATCTTCTATTTCTGGGCTGAAACCACTGATGAGGAAGAAGGAATCTGTGCTATTTATCTCCCTGACATTTCATCAACAGATCTGGACCTTTCCTTCTCTTCTATTTGGTCTGATCTCTTCAATGAAACTGAAGATCATTATAGGTAATACCAGCAACATTTTCATCAGGCTTCCTGGAGTGCCCTGTAGGAGTTGGCTGCATATGAGAGACTGAAACACAGAGAAATTAGGGATGAGATGTTTCAATGCCACCAAAGGGATTTGGATGCCCAGCATCCATTAAAATGAATAACAATTCCTGTCCTGCCCTAAATGGCCGGAGCCCAAATTGCTCCACGAGATGGAAACCATCTTGGTTAATGCATGGTCACTTAAGCCCTCAGCATCTGACTTCACTTATATTTTATTTCTAGCAAACTTGGTTGATGATGTCCAATGAAACACTTGCACACCCCTTACCCTCTCCCCAGCAGCTCATCACCCGTCACTTGCCAGCTCCACTATCAGGGGAAGGTGATGAAGGTACTTAATTTGTTTGCAAGTTGGAGAATGATGTAAAAGGTTCCTCGTCCATCATGATAAAGGCTTCCAAAAAACCCCAGACAAATGTTCCTCCCTCTTGTTTCGCCCGCGCTCCGAGAGGACATTTGAAACAGAGGGAAAGTTCAGCACAGCCATATGTACAGAGGGGATGCACACAAATCACAGCTGCTGCTAATTGGATCCAGAGATCTAATTGGTCCCTCCTGGTGGCACCCCAGGCTGCTCCTGCCTCCTCTGACCTGCCAAGGGGCTCAGCCACTCAGGGCATCGGGTCACTCGCTAAGCAGAGCAGGCATTCAGGGCCTTGCCCAACTTGAGGGGGAGATGAAGACATAAAATATCATATAATAATATGAAATAGCATAAAATAACATAAAATAATGTAAAATAACTCCAGGTGCTTGCTCGGAGGCTAATGCCTCATCCATTAAGTATCCCTACACCAAAGCATTGAGAAACACCACTAAAATTGCCAGAAATAAGATGTTTCCCACATCCCCTTCCTGCCCTAAGTGCAAAGCAACATGCCTGTCTGTGTTAGGGACTATTGGTTTTTTTTAGCCCTTTTTAGGACCACTGTCACACCATCCAAGTCTCCACATGAGCCCAACCATGAACTCTGGACTTGGCTGCTCCCAAGTTACATGGAGCAAAGTCCTGGGGAAGTGGGAAGGAAATATCCAAAGTTCGGTCTCAGGTCCATTTTAGTCCTGGAAAAGGCTCTGAGTCTTCTTTTATTATGCAAACCTCCTCAGCCAATCCTGATTTTAATAAAGTTGATTAATGATTGCACTGCGGACAAGGACAGTTATTCCCTGACTTATGCTACGCCATTTATGGAAGCTGTATCCTTAAATGAATTACTGCAGGGATCATTAAATTTTGACTTAAATTGAACATAGTAAGCTCATTTAAAAAAATAAAAAGCTTAGCAAGTTATATATAAACTAGAGGAAAAATGAATCTCCTCAAGCTGTCTCACATCTCCTTCTCAAGCAGGAACCTAAAGGGCAGATTTGCAAAGGGAAGTTTAAATTTTCAGGGCAAATCTTCATGAGGGCACTTTGAAGCTGCATTTGTGCAAGTCCTAATTGAATTATGGGCTGAAAATTTGGACCTTTATCCTCATTTCGTTTAACAGGTCCCCAGCTTTGGGTTGGCAGTAGAAATATTGTTACCCTGGAGAAAGAAGATGAAAACTGCCACCCTCTCCCTGTGTGGAGCCAAAGGGGTTGGTGGGAAGTGAGTGCTGCACCCACGCCCTGCACTGGGGCAGCTGGGGGGACAGAGACCCAGAGGCACACAGTTTTGTAATAGGATTACCTTAAAAAGTCATATTAAAAAAAAAAAAAAGTTTGATGGCTCTAGGATTTAAGTATTCATTCACTGAGTGTTTTTAGAGGGAGGATGGATATGCTGGACATGGATTTTTTTCTGCTTTGCAAGCATTTGAAAACAGTTCAATTTTTGTTGATTTGGTTTGCCTTGTATAAAACTGCCAACATTGCTCCTTGGTGCTGAGAATAATCACAAGAATGACCACGGGGCCTTGTGAGGGTGGTCACAGACTGGGAAACATTGCCCTGAAAAGCTGTGGTGGCCCCTGGATCCCTGGAAGTGTCCAAGGCCAGGTTGGACAGGGCTTGGAACAACCTGGGATGGTGGAAGTTGTCCCTGCCATGGCAGGGGTGGAACTGAACAAGTTTTAAGGTCCCCTCCCATCCAAATAATTCTATAAATATTCACTTATTAAATAAAAAGGACTACACCTTTGCCTATGGATATGTTTCCAGAAGGGGGGAAATACTATAAGCAAAAATAAAGTGATAAAGTAGGAGGGGTTTAAGTAGCAATATTCAGACCCTTTTTAACATCCAAAATGTAAACTCCAGTCACACTTATTCATCCCACCTTCCAAATCCCAGTCACATCATCCTGTGGGAAGGGGTGAGCTCAGAGTGTAAAGGGATTGCAACTACCTGCTCCCCATTTCCCATGCCTCTCTATGTTTTAATTAAAAATTTTAATTAATTAATTTTTCACTTTGCATCAAAATTCCCTTCAATGGAGTGATCAACGATGGACATATCTCTTGGGAAATGGAACTAGAGAAAGAAAAGATACCTTTATTAAAATATTCTTGTGCAGTAAACTCTGAAAGGCTGCAGTTTACTGCCTCTTCGTGCTGATTTGCTTAGTCACAGCAGGATTAAGTTTCTGCTCTAATCCAGGAGATTTAAAATCATATATTCATGTTAAAAAGAAAGAAAAAAAAAAAAAGCAAAACTGGGCTATGCATCAGATATTTGACCATCTATAAATACAGGACCAGTATACGCTCTGCCCAAAATAAAATAAAATAAAATAAAAAAGAAAAAAAAAAAGAAAATAAAAAAAAGAAAATAAAAAGACCGAAAATAATGTAAAATTTCAACGCCTCCCTGCTTTTTACTTTCTAGCAGAGGGCTCAGCATGCAGGGGCATCAGTCCTTTCTCCATAACCCAGAACTGCTTTTCCTCTGCATAGAAATTTCTATTCCATCGCCATCTCGTGGTTCCCTGCAAAAACTGCTGGCTCTGCAGGACGTCACCTCGCGTTGCTGGTGCTGAATTGCACGAAGGCATCTTTTAAAATGCAACATCCACTGCACACGAGACACACGGGGGACTAAAATTAATATCGTGTAGCTGGGCCTGCAACGGGGGAGTTGGGAGGGGAAAATGGGGAACTTCAATTCCAGGACTCAGGAACTCAGCTCTGCCTTTCACAGCCACTCACTGTCCTGTATTACACGGAGATCATTGCCCAGTGGATTTGGGGGTTTTTTGGTGGGTGTAGGATGGATCCATCGAAGGACCAGGAAGAATCTCTCCAACAAGCTGTGAAAGACACCAAAACTGTTCTTTAGCGTGGAATATCTGACTGGCTTATCACAGAAAGTTTGCTTTGGAGGGGACTTTTCAAAGATCATCTAGTCCAACCCCCCTGCAGTGAACAGGGACATTTTTAATTAGACCTGGCTGCTGGGGTATCTTATGTCCATGAAATCCTTCTTTGAATGAATCAATTTTTTTTTCATTTCATTGATTTTTACAGCATGTTACTTCTTTGACTAGTTTGAGCCGTACTGAAACAACGAAGGGCAAACCCCAGATTTCTGATGGCTTTTATATTATTATCGTGGCACTGGCACTGGATTGGGAATGTCACTTACTTAAACCTGTGCAAAAGCCCCCTGTGCAGATTGCAAATGGGGATTGCTGTGATCATGGGGCTGTGATTGCAGGGAGGGAAAATGGAGAAAGAGCTGCAGAAATTAACATCAGTCTGAAAAAATCTCAACTCCAAGCATGCCAGCAGCAGCTCTCCAGCCCAGCCCACTCTGTTGATCTTGTCAAAATTCCCTCACCTTGATTTCATCCTGCTGGAAAAGGAGTCTTTGCAGGAGGCTGCATGTGTGCCCCTGGTTTTCCTCAGCAAGGCAAGGCGAGAGGGAATGTTGAAACTCAGCCGGTGGTTGGGAAATTGTCCCCCTCTAATACAAGCCAGACCCGTGGAAACCCTCCAGGTCTCAAAATCCCTCCTCGGCCCAAGCAGGACTTTGATGAAGAAAAGCAGAATAGAAGTGAACAGGAAAAAAGCGAGTTTAAATAAGCCCAAACAAGTAACAGCAGATTTTGAGAAAGCAAAGTGAGCAGCTGTGGGCAGCCCCAGCTGTTTCACTGCCCCGGAAAAAGCCAAGAAACCATGGAAAATGCCCTGTTGTGGTGAAGGGCATGGGCATCCCCAGACCTCTCTGTAGCCATGTGCCTGTGGGCATGAACACCATGGTCAAAGGAGGATATCTGTGAGCAGTTTTGCCAGGGAAGAGTTCTAGTGAAGTCAGTGTTTTATTCAGTTTTGGGGCTTTTTGATGGCAGATTTCTCATTTTCCTGGGAAAAATCCCCCTGAAGACGTTGGCTGGTGGACTCCCACTTCACATCTCCAGAGCACAGCAGCTCTGCTGCCCCATCTTCATCCCTGCTGGGTCTCCTTCACACCCCCTGTCTGCAGCCAGTTGGAGCAAAACACACAGTCCTGTCCCCCCCCTGCCTCCCCTCACCGTGTTAAGACACAAACAGGGTTTTCCTTCTTCTCCAGCATGGTGCCATGGGCTTTGTGCTGCTTCCCTCCAGCCCAAGGAACATCAGGAACAAAGCACTGCAGAGCTCACTTGGGCAGTGTACTGAAGGGGACATTGCTGCCACATTTGGGACCTACTCTTAGGGCAGAGAAAAGGTAGTTTTAGGACCTGAAGGGGAAGGAGCAGAACCTCTGCTTCTCCACATAGAACCTCTGGAGGATACCTAATATCCATTATTATCAGGCATTTAAAAATATTGCAAGAGGTAGTTCCCAGCTTACTTTCCACTCCACCATGGAGCAAGCCTAGAATCAAATTAGGAGCTTGTTCATTTGGACCTTGCTGAAATGAATGGCTTCCTTTATACCAGCTGCCTCTCAAAAATGTTGAGATTTAATTAATCTCTGGCTGAAAATAATGTACAGTATTGCCTAATCTCTAATTCAGGATATCAGTGCTAATGCTCAGCATAAAGAATGAGGTTTGTTGAATGTACAGCTGGAAAATTGACCACAATCCCACTGATCTGGTGCCATTCACTGTGTGGCCTCAGTTCTGCTGCTGGAGGAAAGGAATCATTTGCTGATGGTTGAATTTGGGACTGCATTATTGTGCTGAAGCTTTGCTACAAGCCAAAAGAATGCTACAGTAGTTGAGTACCAGCTTCTCCACCCTCCACTTCACTTCTGGCAATCTAGCCAGTCCAGCTCTTGGTGCCACATTACCAAAGCCATCCAAAGAGGACAAGTCTCTACAGGCCTTGATGAGCAACTGATCCATATAATCTTCCTTTAATATAGCCTTGCTTGACAACCTGCAGAGAAAACTTCAGGCACTGGTTAATCCCTCCCAGCCCCTGCCTGGGTGTCAGGTGCCCATGTCAAGGTGCTGGAGCTTCTCAGAGGGGAGTGAGGCAGCTCCTGCTTGGGAATGTTGGAGCAGGATGGCCAGCACGTGTGTGCTCAGCCAGCTGTGCACTGCAAGAGGATCGCCTCCTTTTTGGAGCAATCCACTGGCCCGTGTCTCTTGGGTCACTCTGGTAGCATTGAGTATTCCTGAGCATCCCCAGCACCCCTGAGCTCCTGCTGCCAGCTCTCCCCTGGCTCTCACACACACAGAGGGATGCCAAGCTCTGCCCCAGCCCCATCCACTCTGCCCTTCGTCCACACCTCCTGGAAACCTCTCTTCTTCCTCACCCTTTGCCCTAGGCTATATATAAAGGGCTAATCCCAAAGCCAGACCCACAAAGATCTTAGCTGCTGGCTTCAGGGTGGATTTTTTTACAAATGATTAAATAACCAGAGGAGAACAGCACAGTGTCATCACTGAGCCGCTCCAAATTCTGTAAGTGATTTCTTCCCCCCAAGGAGGGTGCAAACTGTGAAAAGTTGGGACAGGTTGATGCTTGACAGTGTCCTTTGACAGGTTTTATCTTAATTTGCATTTTCATAGGTGAGATGAGAAAAACTGGTTGGGTTTTGAATGAAAACTGTGGCAGCTTCAGTACAGAATATCCAGATACGTGCTCTGGGTTGTCATGTGCAGACTCCAACTGGAGAGGATCAAAGGAAAAGGGTCTATTTTTGGTTTTGCATCTAGTAATTACTCTGAACAAATGAGCAATGCATCTGAGAAGTAATCAGCAATCTTTTTTCAGGTTTCCATCTGGTAAAATTCTTGTAGGTGCTGTAACTTCAGAATAATTTCAGGCCTGTGCTTCTCACTGAAGACTCTGAAGTTGGAGTCAGCCAGTGAGTGGAAGAACACAGATTTGCTGTTTTGTCACTCATGACCATTCAGAAAACTACTAAAACAACACTCCTCAGGGCTGTGAACACCTACACCCAGTAGTGCTGGATGCAGAGAGTTTTATAGAGTTCTAGAATATCCTGATTAGAAAGGACTCAGGATTCTAGGAGTCCAACTCCTGGGAAAGTAAAAAGGAAAGAAAGAATGAAGGATAACTGAAAGAGCAGAAGAAAGAAAGAATGAATGAAGAAATTAAGAAATAAAAAAAAAACAAGGAAAGAAGAAAAAAGTATTAAAGAAGTCCAACTCAGAGATATTTCCTTTTTAAAACTTGTGAAGTTATACCAGGGTGAGAGTTCCCTTTGCCTCTAAATCTTTTTCTGCAGTGACAATGAAACAGTGAAACAGCACAGTGGGGAATGAGGAGGGTTGTGAGGATGAAGGGAAGGATGCAGGAGTCAGAGTTACACTCTGGACTTAATACAGTTTGAGTCCTACATGAAGGCTGGAGTCTTGCCATATTAGAGTGTAACAGCACTTAAAGAGTGAAAATCCCACCACTTCTTCATGTAGGATGAATTAGCACAGATTTGCAGGCTAGTTCCTGGAACTGGGAGGCCAGTGGTGATTCTGGGGTGAATTTTCCAGCTTTCTGTAAAACTGAGGCTTCACATCATTCATGAGCAAGTTTCACCCACTGAACTGGGGTGTCACAGACCCGTGGAAAGGAGTGGGAGCACAACAGGACACGTTGGAGCTGTCGCTTTTTAGACACTGGTTATTGCAGAGTATTATTGTGTATCTGTATTCTCTGCATCAGTCTGAATTTAGGCTTGTTTTTGTATGAAAGCAATTGGCTGGCAAGATTGCTGTAAGTATTCCCAGTGGAGTTGTGTTGGGGGAAAAAAGATTCCTTTTCTTAATGGAAAATTTTGACTTTATAACTCAAAACTTGAAAATTTTAGCTAAAAAGTGTGAGAACCTTTCCCAGTGTGACTTCTTTGTTTTCCAACAAAAATAAAATAGCAGAGATGGAAGTGGAAAGTTTCTGTTTTCAATCAGAAGGAAATTTTCCTTTCCTACCAGTTCAAATAGCTGGTAGTCTCTAGTCTAACCTCTCTGCCAGCCTCCAGCTTCCCTGTTGCTCATGGATCAGTGTTTCCCAGGAGGCAGAGGAAGTTTTGCAGAGCTGAGAAAGTTCTGTGCTTGGCCACAGCTCTTTCTGAGCATGGACAATGTCACTGAAGCATTTGCAGCCACATTGCCAGGGATCTCCTGGACACTGATGGAGATGAGACACCTGCGGCTGTTGAAAAATAAAAATCTGTTTCCAGGCTGTGATCAGCAACAATCTGATTTTCCATGAGAAGGTGGCTTTCAGGTCGAGAAATATGAAAATATAAACAGTTTAACCCTGTGTTGTGGAGAGATTTGAGCAGCAGAAGGGGTGAGGTGCTGGCAGAACTGAGCTCACCACAGGCACCTCTTGGAGCTGGGTGCCTTTGCCTTAACGAGCCATTTGCATTTGGGGTTTGGGGCTGGAAATAGGGACTGTGCAGGGACTGACTGAGAAAAGCTCACCCTGACTTCAGAGCAGAACTGATGGATTTGGTGGGGAAGCTAAAGGAGCCCCCAGCAGTGGCCTCCCACCTCCTGGCAGTGCCACCACCACCTGTATGTGGTGTCACCATGGGCACGTCCAGTGACCTTCAAAGAAGTAACTGCATTAGTTGGGGATAAACTGTTCCCCACATATCCCATCTCTGGTGAAAGCCTGGCCTGTTAAATTAAACCCATTTTGTTAAGGGTTTTAAATGCTGCTTGCCCATATGCAGAATTATGTCTTTAAAGATTAAAAAAATCCAATATAAACAAAATAAATCCAGGGAGCTGAATGCATGAATCATTATTTTAGTACATATTGTCCATTCTAATCTGCAGTCCAATTGTGAAGTCATTCAAAATGCTGCTTCTCAGTAATTAGCAGGAATCTAACTCCAAGCCAATTTCTGATTAAATGTGCTTAAAATCAATAAAACATCATGAGTGATTAGAGTCACGTGTGATTAGCCCTGTCGAACAAAGCAGAATAAGTTATGGCCTCACTTTAACTTGTCAAAAAACAGAACTGGGGGTGGGAACGAGGAGGAACAGCTGATATTTCTATAAAGGGTTTTTCCAGTTCTCTGTCTCTGTCTTCGCTCCTTTAGAAAAGTGAAAGGATTGGTTTGTTGTCTGAAAATTACAGGCTGAAGGGGAAAGTTTGGGGTGGCTTTGGCTTCTCCCATGGGTTTGTTTAAGGATATGCTGGGAATGTTGTTTTAATCCTGCATCACAGCTATGAAGAGTTACCTGCTCCTGGCCTCACCTGTTCCCCAGCTCAGTCCTGACTATTTACAGAAGGAAATGGCTGTATGATTTTATTTATTCCTCTTTTCTAGAAGAGGCACAAAGATCTCTCTCCCTATAAAGGGAGCAGTGCAATGAGATATCCCCTGTCAGTAATGAAAATAAAGGGCAACAGCTCAAGCCCAGGTGTTGATTGAGGAGCATTAAGGGTGAAGCTGCTGGTGAGATGGTTTCTCTCCATCCTGCTGCCATGAATCTGGGGACCCACACCACTCCCACCCCAAGGCCTCCTGGATACAAACCACTATCTCCTCCATCAATTTGGGGTCCAGCATGAGGTGCTGCTGACAGAAAGTGGCTTTTTGGGCAAGCAGCTTTTGGCAGCACGTCCCCCCATGACTGGGGGTGGAGGCGGTGCCTGCACCCGGCTGAGATCTCACGTGGGGGCTGTGTGGGGTGCGAGAGCTTCTCTGGAGCTTGGAGCTTGGCAGGGCTCGCCAGCAAAGCTTCCCTTGACGTCAGGAGATGGAGAACAACACTCATTTATAGCTACAGCTTCTTCCCTGACAGCTGTGTGGCTGCATCCCCACCGGCTGGACCCTCGGAGGAAAATCCAGCTCTGTGCTGCCTCTGGATCCAGCTCCAAGAGTGATGCTGCTCTCTTCCTATCTCAGTCAGCACAGCAAAACCCACGTCCACAACGTGCTCGTGGTGATGGCTGCAGAGGAGAGGCTTGGGAAGCATTGTCCCAAGTGTATTTCTGCTGGCAGACTGTGTTTAATTGTCCTGTTCTGTGGCCTATTTGGGAGGACATTGTTTTTTTTCAAGAGTACATCCACACGCTTGTTCCCTGCTCTTGGCAAAGTTCTGGTCTTCCACCAGTGAAGCCAGGTTATTATTATTATTATTATTATTATTATTATTATTATTATTATTATTATTATTATTATTATTTCCCAGGAGACTCCCCGTTTGACTGTCCCATGGGACAAGGGCTTGTGACTCCGTGTCACACCTGGGAGATGCAATGAGCCATCAGGGAAGGCTTGGGGAAAGACCTACAGATAAAGGGAACCTTCTTCTAAGAGGAGTCTGCTGTGGGTAACCCCACCATCCCCAAACACCATGCCGAGTTTTGGGTTGGTGTGTCTTCCAAAGGAAATGGTCTTGGAAGCTTCCAGTTGAAATGAAAATGAAAAGAAAGTTTATTAAATGGTGACTTTAGTCAAAATTAGTGATACAGTCAGCAAGGGTAGGTTGTGCATCATGATGTGGTGGTGGTGGGTTAGCACTGCCAACAGAGACAATGGACCTGGTTTGCCATAAATTGCTACATAAATTTCCTCTCTCTTTTACAGGTTTTCTTGCTTCTTTTCTTGCAAGTTGCTGGTCTTTAATGGCAAAAACAGTGCTGAAACATAGGAGCAGATCCTCAGCAGATATCCATGGCAGTAGCAGAGCTGCCCCCAAATTACAGCAGCTGAGTCCCAGGGTCTGCTGTGCTCTGAGAGATAAATCACCCTGCACTGACCTCCTGGATGCAGCCTCAAGGTGGGACCATCTGTGCTCATCCCTGGTGCCACAGCGTGTGTGGGGAGATCTGCTGCTTGAGGTGATGGGAGTCAGGACCATCCAACACAGGGTGCTGAGTAAAACCCAGGGCTGGATGTGGGAATTACATAAATCAGCTAATTATTCCTCTCTCAGAGCCCCCTGTGCATAGTCTGTTGTCTGAGCTGGGGGTTTTTGCTTTTCTCCAAAGCAGCTGGAGATGGGATGTTAAACGTGGTGTGTTATTGCTCCTAATAGTATTAAAGAAAAACATCTCAAGTGCTGGTTGGCATGTTTTGATTGTATGTGAGGGTAAAATGAGTGCCAGATTTGGAGCAGGGAAGACTTTCCTCCAGAACAGATTAGCAGGAATTGTTGAGGGAGCAAAGCAGGGAAGCAGGGAGTTGGGGGAGCACTGGATAGAATCTCTCTCTTGGAGTTAATTTGAACAACTGAGCAACTCTCTGCTACAGAAGACCAGAGCCCTTGGTGGTTCCTTTTCTCTCTTCCTTTGGTGTTACTATTTGTGGCTTTATTTATTTGTACTAAAAGCTTTAAGCTCGTTATGGCATTTTTGCAAGTATTTCTGTGGCTTGTGTTGAGTGAGTGTGTGCAGAGCAGTTGTTCCCTGGACTTTTGGATTAATGTTTGTCATATGATTGCCTGTGATTTCATGACCTCTGTGGCTGAAGTGAGCCCTGTGGGGTTTTTTTATGTATGTGCAATTTAGCTTTTAATTAAGGCCTTGTTATCCAGGGAGTTGCAGCTTGGTTGGCTCACATGCCCCAAGGTTCTTCTGGCTTGACACTGAAGTAAGGTAGCCCATATTTGGAAATATTCACTTCATTTCTCTTGTTTCAGTTTTCCAAGCTGTTTGAATTAATCTTCAGTCTTCTCTTCCAATGTTTACTGAAGAACAGCAGTTTTTTTTAACACTCCCTTGTATCACACAGTGTGATCAGCCCAACTCAGACAATGTGCATTCATGCTGGGGTCTGTTGCTCATTTAGCAGTCTACAAACTCCTAACGAAGTGCAGATGCACTGGGGAAGATCCTCCCTTCACGGATGAACCCTGGATCGGGATGTGTGGAGGAGCCGTGGTGAACAATTCGCTGAAGCCACTTGCAGGCATTGTAGAGAGAGTAGTTTTAGTTTTATTTATCTTCCTATTGCCTCCCTTTTTTCTTTGCTAAATGGCTCATCAGGTCTCTGTGTATAAATCTTTAAATGTATATTATACCTGGGCATAACATCTGTCTTTCTATGAGAATATGAGTGGTTTCTGTTGGTGCAGGTTTTGGGTGCTCAGGCTGCCTCGTGTGCACAGAACTGATTTCCAGAGTGGACCTCCTTTGCATGCCCTATCTCCCTCAGCTGTCTCTAGGATACCCAAAGAATTGGAAGCTTTGACAGATGCCTGGCTCCAGATTAATTCCAGATGACTGGAGCAGATAGGTACCAGACCCTTTCCCTCTTGCTCCTGCTGCTCCCCAAAGCAGGAATTTACTTGACAGCAAGTTCCCAAGATGCCACCACACTCAGCTGTTTTACTGAAGTAACCTAAAGATTACTATTAGCATGTTTTCACACATTTGTGTTGGAGTCATTTAGCATAAGGGCAACTCAAGCTGGATTTTATGGCTGTGGTTCAGTATGTAATTCTGGATAATCATATGCCATCTCTATGAAGAAGTGGTAGAGGTGTCTCACACATCTGAATTTCCATCCCAGGCCAAATTTTGACAACCAGGAGGTGTTGAGATATTTGTTGCTGTAAACAGCCAATGTTTTTATTGACAAAATGCATGTTTGTAAAATCAGGATTGAGTTCTGAGCTCAGATTTGGTGCATATTTCAATTTCCTTGTATGTTAGATGGGCTCCAGCATCTCCATCCTGGCCCAGTTTTAATGGTTTAGTGTCTTGTTCTTGGAGAGTGCTTTTTACTGATGCCTGTGATTTTAAACTTGATTTCAGCCTCTCATTTTTCCACAAGCTCTGTGGTGAGATGTTGACCTGGGTGCTGCACTAATCTAATAATCTTTAGTAATCATTCTGGGGTGTTTAATATTCGCACAGTGGCCAAACTCCGAGTTCAGTCAGTCGTAATCATCATACTGGAGCACGGTCAAGATGCAAAGTTTGGCCTGGACCCTGTGGCCATCTGGTTGCAGGGAAACCAGCTGCCTCTTGAGCTAAAAATGCCCTTCATCCATCATGATAAATCCCCTTTTCTACTAAATAACCTTCATTCTGTAGCCTGCCTGTGTAAATGGCCATACTCTTCAAACAGGGTTGTTGATGGTATTTTAGGTTTCACGTGGCCTCTTGGGGAAAACTCACACCAGATACCCTGGCAATAAGTGGGGGTGGACCAGCCAGACCTTGCAGAAATCCGTGACCAGGTACATGAACCTTAGTGGTATCACCTGGGAAAGCAGGTGCCTGTGAATTGTTTGAGCCAAGGGGTGTAGAAAGGCACCTGTGAAGGGACAGGATTCTCCCAAAGAAAAGGCACATTCAGAGCATTTTCAAATTAACTTTTTTTTTGTGATACAGGATAGGAGTTATGCCTCCCAACATTGACTTCTCCATTAGTTGCTAACTCAGCAAAAGAGATGCTGGTGATGCAGGAATTTCCCCCCTCTAAGTTCAGATGTCTCAAGTAGCTCAGATAAATCATGGTTTAGTCATTCATTTCTCTCCATTGATGCTAAAGGGAATATAGAGCACCAGCTCCAATGTAGGCATCAACCCTGGAGACATCTAACATCCCTGGAGATGTGAATCTCAGCTGGGCTGCCTCTGCCTCTAAGCTTGAATATGAGAAAAGGGAAGCCAGGCTGAAATTAAAGATAGTATAGACATAAAACAGATGCAAAATGTCAAGAAAGATAAAAGCTATGAGATGGCCCATGGTCCTGGGAAGCCAAGGGCACCCATCTGAAAATGAAGCAGCAAAACAAGAAAGCAGCAGAAAAAAAAGGAAGACTTGGACCAGTGCAGGAGGAGAAAAATTTCCTTTCAACACTGAAAGTAACAGTTTCTAAAATCCACCTTCTCTGTCCCTCCCAAAATGTAAATGCTAGTAGTTACCCCTGTGAAAATCTGGAGCAGTTTTGTGGTAGTAAGTAGCAGATTCTTGGCTACTGAAGCCTCAGTGTGGCAGATGGGTTTTTTGGAAAATGACACTTGCGCAGCCCAGCTGGTAACCACAGCTGAGATCTCCCTATTGGAGATCTTAGAAGACAACGGCTGCATCGGCTTTGATTTCACTGGAAGCAGTGGCTGGGCTGCTGGAAATTGCACCCAGGTGTGAGGTGGAGAGGTCAGACTTGGCCAGCAGCTCCCAGGGTGAGAACTGACCCGTTTCAGGCAATGCAAGCAATTCTCTCTGCTCACCAGGAGAAATGTCTGTGTTAACTGTGATACTGCTGGAACCTCTGGCAAATATTTTTTGCCTTTTTAGGTGAGCTATTAAAAATGTTTCCTCCCCTGGGTCTGGGTGATATTTTTGGCTGATGGCTGAGCACGTCTCTCCAGCACTGCCCAAGGCTCCCTGCTTTGGGAAGGCCAATCTGCTGCCATCCTGCTGCTAAACCAAGCCAGGAGCAGGCATTTTCCACCCCCCAGCAGGAGAGGTTGGCACTAGCAGTTTCCTTCTGAATCACGCGAGAAACTTGGAATATTAAACAATTTTATTGAATAAAAGGATAGTGGATTGTTTTGTCTCGCATATGGCATAATGAAAAGCAGTCAACAATTTCCCTCAAAAGTAAGCAACACAGCATAGGCCAGCTCTGTTGAGGCTGCTGTGGAAATCTTCATGCTCCTGGAAAATTTGGAAGCAGTGTTATTTTCAGCTGGAGGGGGAGAAGTGTGTGGCACATCTGACCAGTTGCACTTTCCTCTGACTCAGAAACATCATTTGGGTTTTGACTTTATCTCTGCTGAGGGCTGTGTATTCTTTCCCCAGTACAAATGACTTTGTATTTCAAATATTTCTTGCACCAGGTCTCCCTGTACCCAACAATAAATGGAGGGACCTCCAAAGTGTTTTCAGTGTCACCTGCAAACAGGTTTTTTGTATTTTAACTTTCCTTGAGATGAAGAAAGCACAGCTTGCTTTGTACCATCTGATCTGACTGCTATTTAACCCTCCTTTTCCAATAGTTTCTGTGTTCTCAAACTTTGTCTCTAAAACTTACTTTTTGTGCCCATGCCATATGCACACCCACCTGGATGTGTTATGTGCTATGTTATGTTTTATGCTGTGCTAAGTGCTATGCACACACACCTAACCATGATGTGTTATAAGTAGAGATAGCTGTGGATTTTCCATCCTGTCATTTTCCAACTGAAAAAGTACATTCGAAAACATCATGTTTTGCTGTTGAAAAATAGAAATCCTTTCCCCATGAATGTACAGCCCCCAAATAAAACCATAGTTGGGAAAATTGAAATTAAATATTTCATTTGGGGATGGATTGATTGCAATTAGAGTATATATAATGTTTCAGCTAAATGTTTTCTTCTTCATCATTTCAACCAAGTGTTGAACTGCTCTTGCCAGTAGTGAAACCAGGGAAAGTGAGAGCTCTGGTTCAGTCCTGAACTTTCTCGAGGGTGATGAACTCTCCCTTCACATGGGCTGTAGTGGCCATTGCACCATTAGGAGTGATGGAAGTGGCATTTGGCTGAGGCCACAGACCTATGGGAAAGGAAAAAGTCCTGATTTTGAGACTGGGATTTGGTGTTTTACATCATTGCTGCCAGAGAAAGAGGCAGTGCTGGGCTGCTCCTGAGGGTTTGGGTCCATGAGATACTTCCCATTGCCTGTGGGAACACTGAAGGTGGTCTTTGGCTTGCCAAAAGAGCCTTTGTGTTTCTTTAGAGGGGATGTGTTGCAGGGGGAATTGTCACTTTCTCTTTTAGGAGGGACTAAAGAAGTGACTTTGGATGACTTCCACTGTCAGAGTCAAGCTGTTGATGAAGAAGTTGTTTGGTACATGTCTGGTCTCAGTTTATATTGATCTCTAAAAAAAAAGCAAGGGAAGTACTTGTTCTTTTAAAATGTAATTATAGAAATCATTGCTGCCCAGTCAGCAACTGCAGGACAGCACTGGTGATTCTGCTTTGCCTTCAGAGCCCTAAAGCACTTTGAAACAAGGAGTAATCCTGCTCCTACCTGCAGGAGTTCACAGTTATCCTCCAAGGAAGGAGTTATCTAGATTATTTAATTTTCACAAAGATTAGTTGATTGGTTTAGGGAAGGGTGTGTTTTGTTGATATTTTTTCCCTTATAAATAATTTTCTTTTTTCATCTAGACATGCTGGAAAATTATCTATTCCATAGCTACAGGCTTGCCTATGATCTAGTTATGTCGTCTGAAAATTGCCTCAGTTTTCAGAAATGTCTATTACAGAGAAAACATAACATTACAGATGTTTTGCAGTATTTAAAGGGCAGAAGCACCTAAGCTATTGCTCCCCTGACTTCTGTTTCCAATGAGTGAAAATTACCTTACAGACAGAATATTGCTGATCACCAAACAGTGCAGAATTGTTGTTTGATTCCTATTCTCTAACAGGGATGCACCAAAAATAGAAACAGCTGCATCTTTCAATTGAGTGAAATTTGAATAATGTTGCTGTGCTGGAAATAAAATGGAAAAGCCACATGGAGTGAGGGGTTTGATCTGGTAGGTGCAAATGAGACCAAATTTCAGTTTTCTATAGCAGATCTAGTTCTAGATTTTCTGTGACCCAAAACTCACAAACATTTCAATCTGAGTTCTAGTTTCATATACAGACTTCAACACTGGTACAAAGGTTTACCTTGCACTGCTCAAGGAATGTTCCCACCAGCAGATGCTGGCAGTGGACAGGTGTACAGACCAGTGATTGCCAGATTATCTCAGTGAGATGTTAGATAAAGAAATTAAGACAGCTGCTTTTCTTCCTTAATCTTGTTCATTTTTCAGCTACAAAAAAATTCACTAAAATCAGTAGAATTTTCCCTAAAGTTACAGTTTTAAAATGCCGGCCATTCAAGAACACCTGCAAGCTGTAATTTTGGGGGTTTGTACATCTCTCTTACATAGAAATAGAAGGAATGTATCCCCAAAACCCAGGCCCCTCCATGATGCTGTGCTGTGCTGTCCTTGCCTGTAAGGCTGAGCCTGCAGGTGTTACTTTGCATGGATGTTGGACCAGCTACAGGTCCCTGGCAAGCAGCAAAGCTGTTATTTGGTAAACAAATTCTTCTGAAACAGTCGAGCTGAAAGCAATTTCTGCACATGAAATGGATAAACTAAGTGGTTTGGGTCTAGCAGTACCTAAATATCTTCAAAGACCGGGTCCTGGTGTAGGACAGGTTGTGGTGATCTCCCAACACGTGGCTGTGACACCGCTGCTCCTTGCTGTGCTCCACAGGACACAGCACACAGGGAAGCAGCTTTCCATCCTGCTGCAGTGCTGCCAGAGCGAGTTTGTTCCTCCAAGTCTGCCTAGGACTCTTTGGAAGGCTTTAGAAGGCCCTTCTTACTTGGTTTGTTGTCAGCCCATGGGATCACACCTGTGTTGCTCCCACCCTCCTGTTCCTCTGAGTTTCTGCAAGTCCCTGGGACATCCCAAAGGTTGTCCCTCTGCAACATTTACATCTTTCACATACTTGGGCTCATTTGTCATGTCCCTCACTTTGCTCATTGCACGGTGATGCATATTTACTAATTCTAACATTTCCTCGTTAGTCATTCCCTCCAGGCCCATTAATCACTATAAATTCCCAAACGAGAGGCTGCAGTACATCGTTCCTTCCAACAGACAGCTGACACGTAGTAATTAGGCAGCTGAACATAAAAATAATGAGGCTGAGGCTCCCGCAGTTCTCCTTCCCCCTCTCAGCACCTCGGGGGCAGCCTCTCTGTAGCCACCACTGCACAAGCTGCTCCCCAGCACGGATGTGCCTGTTTCCCTCTCTTTACTCCCCAAACCTGCTCTCTGATCCATTGGAGAGGTACCCAGGCATTTAGCTTTGTGACTTCTGGCAGTATTTTTCCATGCATCACATCAACACACACTGAATTATTTAATCTCTCTGCCTCCCCTGTTTCCCCATCATGCAGAGACTGGTCCAGCTCCTGTTGTTCATCTCTACCTGCTGCTCCAGAAAATCCTCTTGCCAAGCTGCCCTGCCAGTTTGCCGCAGCCTCTCTAACTCTGAGCACACTCTTGGAAATAAATGCATCTTCTCACAATGGCTTTGCTCCCTGAAATAAAGAGCATGATTCAGGCAGGGGTTTGTCTGCCATGTGCAATGCAGAAATGGTCTGAGAGACCAAAAGGCTCTTTGTATCCAGACTAATTTCCCTGTTTTCTTGTATTCTCTCTCCTCTGCACAGTTAGGGAGCAGTTTTAAGGAGCAGTTCTGCAGTCTTTTTCCTTTTTTTTTTTTTTTCTGTGTGATCACTTTTGTTTGCCACAGAAATACCTTGTAAATGGAGTGCCCATGGAGAGGGACACAGCACCATCCACTCTAACTTACCCTGCAGTGTCCAGCATCACTGGCCAAACTGGAGTTAATGAGAATTAGGAAGAAACTTCCCCTGCAGCTCTTTTTTTCCTCTCCTGCTCCTTTCTGAAGCAATGTGTCTTGGCTGCATTTGGCTTAAAAAGACCCTTGATCTGCTTTGTTTATGGTAATTTCTTTATTCCTGAGAGAGAGAGAGGGAAGGCAGCACCGAACTGATATTGTTCTGGGACTGCAGATGGGCAGATGGTTTGAAAAAACGACTGCAAGATTTCACTTGCACTCTGGGCCTGTCTTTCACATTTGGGTGCAAAGACCAAGTTTTGTCTTCTGTCACGGGGAGCCTAATTTAGATTGCCTAAAACTTGAAATCAGTTTGAAGACAAATCCCCAAGGTCAACGACTCCACAGATTTGGAGGTTAAGGAATTGAGGTTAAGAACTGACAAACGAGGAAGCCGAGGCAAGATTATGGAAATGAGGATCTGTAGCAAATTCTCTCTTGTTTCCCCCTTGTAACCTCCTAATGACATTAGTGCCTGTCTTTGACAGTCCCTTCTCAAAGGGGAACTTACTTGAGCACTAAAGACGCTTTTATGAGTCCCAGAGACACACAGAGGAAAACATGTGGGCAAATCTGCTAAGACCCAGATATGGGACACAGTCCTTAAAAGCCCTGCACCGACTTAAAAGAAATGACCTGAAATAAGGGAGACAACAAAACACACTTGGCAACTGGGTCCCCACCACTGTATCCCTATCCCAGACCCTGTGCTGAAAGCCAACAGCGTTTTTTACCTCCACACTGCTGAATGCACTCAGTTAAAAATTCAATCTTTGCATCTCCCCAGTGAGCTGGAGCACTTCTACTGTCCCTTCTCGCAGCTGTGAAGCTGTGATTCAGAGGAATTGGAGCCAACAGCATAAACCAGCACCTATTAACACTGTCCATCCCAAAGCACCATATCCCCAGTGCTTGGAGCAACTTAGCCTTTTTTGTAATGCAGTTTTTGTTGCTTATCCCAGCACTGCTCAGAGGTCGCTGAACTCATTTACTCCAGGGAGAGTTTCTGGACACCTGGTCCATTTTCCATAGAAAATTTTTTTCTGTAAGTATCTCACCCTTCTTCACTGAAGAACATTGTGTGAAGCTTGGGCTGGATTTGTCCCTGCAGGTGATGGTTCTTTGACTAAAACACAAGACCCACGTTTTCCTGCAAGGCCTTCTCACCCCAAGCATTGCAGCTTGGTTACTGCAAGACAGGTTTCCCCTCGAGTCAGTGTAACATCAAGCCTTTCCTCCCACTTTTCTCTTGATCATCCCCTCTAAAACTACTCAGAGAGCTGCCCAAGAACAACTGGGTGAGTAGCAGGCATTACTGAAGATGCCTTTACTTCCCCATCAGGTTGGAGAACTGAGCCATGGTGCTCACTCCTCCTCCCGTTCTTGTCTGAAGAACTTTTCTAACAGTGCTGGTGAGTTCAGGCCCGTTTTTCCTCTGTGATTAGATGGCAGAAAGCAAGGTGATCTTGGTCCTTTTCTTTTAATATATTAGCCAGCTATGGTTAATGAAAAGCTGAAAGGTAATTTTTAACTGTAGAGTAAATAAGATATAGCTTGAAAGGGGAGTAAAGTATCCCTGAGGATGGTGGCATTAAGTATGGATAAATAATGTACATGGCTGTTTGGGAAGCACCTTACTTACCTGTCTAAAAGACCTGCCATCCTACTGATCTCAGATGGATGAATTTATGGCCTTGTTATAAATTTCCTGATGTCTCAGCTTCCTAACCTTGAAACGTTAATTCAAAGTAGCTATAGCTTTACAAATAGATTATTTTTTTTCAGAAATAGAGTTTTTCCATCTGTTTGTTCCATTTTCCCATCTGTTCCTCCAGCCTCATAGTCTTGTTCAACCAAACCTGTTTATGAAGATTGCCTTTAAGTGAATATGTGTGTATATATATATATATCTATTACTATTTTTTTCTATTCCAGGACAATTGTTTCTTTCACAGTGGTTTGTTTTGCTCTTAAACTGCCTCTCTGAACTTCTCTGGGCGCTTTTTTTCTAATCCATTTACCTTTCCAATATGCATTGCAATCCTTCAATGTCCTCGCTATGCTTTGAGGCCACCAGGAATTCTTGCCAGATGCAGATGTGATCACTGTGGCAAGGCCAGACCATGAGCTGCAGCTACATCCCAGTGAGAAAGCCAGCACATCCCATGGATGTGGCATTCTGGTGTCTAGCTGGGTACCACGAAGGTGAGTGACACCAGGGCAGTTCTGGCACACAGCCCAACTCTCGTGCCCTCCACCACAATGTCAGTACCTGCTCAGGAGAATTTTCTGCTCTCACGACCCAGGTGAAGATAGTCTTGTAGACGCTCCCAAGGCTCTGCTTTCACTGAAGAACCTCTAGTATCTCCTGAGTAGTGACTAGATAGAGATTAAGGTACCTAACACAGTCCCCAGCCTGACCAATCTGGAAAAAATTCCCTGGAAACAGCAGGTGATATTGTATTACAGTTAGATCAGAAGCTGGACTGGATTTCTCTCTGTATTTGTCTGAGAGGCACAAGTAAGCACCCTCTGAGAAGGGATCATTTATGCTACAGAGAGAGAGCAAATCTGAGTCTCTCCAGGCCACCCAAAAAGTGATTTTTGATTTGTCAAAATAATCCTTTAAGAAGAGGAATTGAGAGCTTGGAAGATATCCAAAAATGTGTTAATCTACACTTTTTTAATTTCTCTTTTTATGTAAGGAAGGGGGGAAACTAATAATAAGCTTGTAAATCATGTGGTTAAGTTTAAAGAAAAATGCTTTGGGAAAGTTTCTAGCCTCCTGCAAGACATTTTGTTTTTATTCCTTCTGTCTCCACAAGACTTTTGCCTTCTACCGTTTGCCAGCGGGATTGGAAAAATTCTACTGGTCCTGTCATCGCAAGGGATGCTTGTGGAATTGTTTTATTGTTATCCTTCTCCTTCTGGTAGGATGAGATCAGTCCCTTCATTTAGCTGAAGACAAGGCATCTTCTCTCTCGTTCCAGATGCGCTAAGCTGCTTGTAAACAACGAGGGCCTTTGTTAAATTGTCGGGTGTTCTCGAGCCTTTGAGGATTGCTGTGTTTCACCTTTCAGGTAAAAGGCTCACAGGAAGCCTTTGGGGCAGAGGACACCCCAGTTCCACTTTCCATGCAGGAAGATTTTCCCAAGAGGACTCACAGCACTGGCCTTCCAGACTAAAGACAATATTGATGTCTTTTAAAAGTTTATCAAGACCACCTTGCTAATGTTGGGCAGAAGGGAGCAGCCTTTTGCAGCAGCCCCTCCTCTTGGTCTTGGTGGTGACTTTATTTTAGGGTGGTCTTCTGGTCACTAAGCAGAAATGAGCTATAAATTTAGCTCCAAGGGCTGCTGTTTGGGCCACGGGATTTTAGGCATAAGAAGCCAGTCCTGCGTGTTTTATAGCAAGCTCAAGGCTTTACCTACCAGCTCAGAATAGAAAGTTTATCCATTACCAACCTGTGTCGGTTGGGTTCCCTTTGTTCCCGGAAAACAAAGGCTCTGTGTTCACAGCTAAATCCCCCCATCCAAGTGTTTCCTGTAACAAAACAAAAGCCTGCTAAATAGGAACGTTTCTCTCTCTGGGAAACGATGCATTCCCTCACGTTCACGGTATGCAATATTCTCTTAGTTCACTGATTTTGTTACTTTTTACAGTTCAGTTTCCATACGCTGCTGCTCATGTGTGGTGCCAATGCTGCTGGTGATGAATTTCTCGCAGAGCTGACTTGAGCTATGTCTCTCTGTAGTAATCATTTTCTGTCTCCCCAGCGTTTAGCTGAGTACATCGTCTCCAAGACCTTTCACCAAGCATCCATCAGCAAGGAGTTCAAGCTAAGCAAGGCATTACCCCGTTCCAGAGGCTGAGCAAATCACATGCCTACGCTGTAACTAATTATTTCTATTGGCTGATTGGTTTTTAATGCATCTGTTTTATAGGTAAACAGATTTATCTTAGGAAGGCATAGGTAATAATGATGCTGAGGGGTTTTTTATTCATTGCCTTCCATCAGAGACTGAAGGGCTGGATGCTGAAATAGATGTCATTCAGCCGTACAGTCCCTTGATTTTTGTAGCTGGGCAGAATGAGCATCTGGGATTGGTGGGCAAGATTGGGAAAGCCTGAAAAACTTGTGGAGACTTCTAACAAGACTCTATAAATGGATGACATTAACTGTGTTGTCTCCAACCCCAGCTCCTCATGAACCTCCCCTTTATAAAATATAACTTTTGGTAATTGTCAGATTCCCTGAAGAAGCCAGTTTCTGGTGCAAGGAACTCACAACATGAATCTCACATGTAGACACCACAAGAGCATCAGCCATTTGTGATGTTCCACTCACCCTCCTGATCCCAGGTGCAAATCTGATCATGGATATCCTGCAGACATTTCAGCAATTGCTCTGGCAAGCTGATGCTCATTGTACAGTGGCTGTGTTGCAGAAACAGTCAGAAATGTCCCAGAGCACACAACTCATGGATCAAGGAGACACAAAAATCAGTGCTTGACCCAAAGTGCTTAAGATTGAAACACCAGAAGGGTAGATGGAAGCACAAGAGACAGAAAATCTCTGCTCACTGGTATAATTTAGATACAATCAGGGGATTGCAAAAAGGGAATGGATCCTGAATAGCCATTTCAGCCTTACAAATTAGAGAAAGAGGAGAAATTCACCAGCTTAAAATTCTTGGAGGGAGATGTCATATATGCTCGTGGTAAGGTAAAGTCATGGGCAGAGAGCACCGTCCTCATCCACATCACTCCTGCATGTGTTTTCAACTTGTTTTCAAAGAAATGTGGGTCTTAAAACTAAAAATCTGTTGCCAGAGGTACTCAAGAGTGGCAGTAGCTGCCTTCAATCTATCATTTGGAGACCTGAGCCAGGGTGAACCCAGCAAACACTCACCAGTGTCCATAGGTAACAGATCTGCTCAGGTGAAAGTGTGGCTCCCCCAATCCTGGACTTCCCTGCTTTGGAAAGACCTCTCTTTTTCTTTCCACCATTGCCAAAAAAAAAAGGGCTTTCATTGTAAATTTTACCAGGGCCAGGTTTTCCTACCTGCCCTCCCAGGGCTGGGGGAAGGAGGAAGACTTTTACCTGCTGCTCACAGCCGGGTAGGGGGCACCACGAAGGAAACAAGACCCAGCCGTCTGGCGGCAGCTTTTTTGGGCTGGATTTCGGCTCGCCTGCCGGGCTGGGGTTGCAGCTGGCTGGCCTGATCTCCTTCCCTCCCACCGGCTCTCGCTGGGAGCAGAACATGCCTTCTCCTGCTGATTTCTGCTTGCCATATTGATTGCAGCAGGGTATAATGGAGACAAGTCAGGCAGAAAGCCAGCCACCCTTGGGAATGATTAAAGAGCAAGCAGAAAAGGATAGAAGTGAAGAAAAACAGGCTGACACTTAGGACGTGGTGGATTTGGAGCAAATTATGCCCTTTTCCCCACCTCACCCCCGCGAGGTGCCTGGGACGGTTCAGCGGCGCCTCTATTTCAGCTCTGCCCAAAAGAAGCATCATATCGACCCCTATGAATGCGGGGAACAAAATCCCCAGAACGTGTACAATATCCCTATTGTGCATGGATTTGCAGCCTGATTATTCAGAGCATAGCCAAGGAAAGGTAAGGCTATGACCCATTGTTTTCCTGCGATCAATTGAATACTGTCATTTGCATTTAAAACGCTCTAAATTCGCACTGTCAATATGCCAAACAGCTGCTCGAGCTTTTCAGCATTCCATGGTGACAATCACACTATCATACATCATTGGCACCAGGATTTGCAATACTCTCAGTGTCAAAATTTTGTGGGTTTTTTTTAAGAGGAAAAAAAAAAATCCTCCCCTCCCCCCAAAATACCCAAACCTGTGAAAAATCCACTTTTAAAATGATGGCGTTGGATGCTGCTAAGCAGGCCTTCACAGATGCCAACATATCAAAATTCATCTCTTTTCTTCCTCTCCTACAATTAAAAGGTAGTTAAGAAAGAGGCTGTTCCTGATAGACCCACCTTCTGTTTTCTCCTTTGTATGCGTATTATTCATTAGCAGTCTAATAAGAGTTTCAAAATGCTCTGTGCCTCTGCCAGCAGGGCATATGTATGTAGACATGTGCTTGTGACAGATAAGTACATAAACAGCATATTGGCACCAGAAAGACATCTGTGCCTAGAAAAACGCTTGTGATATGTACATAAATGACATTTTAGCTCTAGTCAAGTCCTTGTGGCTTTGAGAGGAATATGTGACTGTACTCTTCTCTGTGAATACTGAAAAGGTGCGCCTTAGACGGGAGAGTTTTCCGGAGGTTTACGGGAGGATGCGGAACAGCCGGGGTTGCAGCCCCGGCGCTGCCAGGTTGCAGCAGACGGTGGGAGAGCCGTGCCAAGGGAGGGTGGGCGCTGCCCCCGGGGGGAAGCACCCGGCACCCCCAAATCTGACTCGCTGCATCCGGACGGGATGTGCCTGCGGGGCGGCGCTGGCAGCGGCGGTGCAGCTCTGGAGTGCGAAGGGAATAAAATCTTGGACCAAAAAGCCAGGGGCGATCCAGGGTCGGGGGGCACGGGGAGCGCTCCCTGCAGCGCTTTCTGCTACCTGCATTTAATTATCTGGCTGAAGCCTGAATGTAATCCCTTCACAACTGGCTTCTGCAGCAGAAAAGGGACATTTTGGTCTGATACAGAAGGGGACTGAACATCCCATCTTCTGGGATCCTTCCCAGATGGCACAGCTGGTCACTGTAGGTCTGCTCACACCACTTGGTTTAGGCTCATAATGCCTCAGTTTGCCCATTCCTGGTGACAGCTCTCTGACTTAGAGCTCTAATGAGCACTGGGAATGTTGTGGCCAGGAGGTTACAGGTGAGAGGTCAGTGGTCCCAGGAAAACCTAGAGATTATTTGCACCTAGTGAAGGTGAAGGAGGAGAGAGAGAAGATGCAAAATTGGAGGCACTTTAGTATTCAACCACACACACAGAACAGTAAATATGGACTTGGCTTCCTGATTCTGGGCATTGGAGCCAAAGTCTGGGATATATGAGAGCTCTTATGTCCCAATGAAATCACCCTAAGTGGGGAACTTCAGCCTAAGAACTGAATTAAACCTTGTCTTTCCTGAGTTTATTCCAGGAAGTTTGGGTACCCCAGCACTGTCCATTCCTGACTTCCTGAAATTAAAAATCCCCAGCAGATTTCATTCGATCCAGTAAAGTAAATCCTGAAAGGAAATGAGTGTCCTAATCTGTCATTGACTCCAGGTTCATGAAGACTCACCTGGGCTGGACCATGAAACAGCAGCTGCACCTGCATGAAAACCTTCTGGGACGTGGCATTAAGACAGATATCAGGGTGGTCACTGCTGTTCAAGAGCTTGCCTGTGGTGAAAATGGTCTAACTTCCTTGGGTCTGATATAAAGAGGAGAGAAACAGCAAAATATTCCTTGCTGGAAATCAGGATGGGTCCTTGGACTCTGCTGGAGCCTGTTGTTGACGTGACCTGAGCACGCGGCTCCCCAGGTGGGTGGGAGTCTCACACCTCCAACGTGATGGATGGAACAACAGTGGTGGATGAGCTGTTACTTGCTTGAAAAAAAAGTGTTTTGGGGGAAAATTGTCTCCAGTCATTCTCATTTTGCATGTGATTTTTCCCACATATGTTTCTAATCATTAAGAAATTCTGTAGCTTAAATAATGCTCTGAAAGTACGGTAACTGTTGGACTACATTCTGTTGTAACCTTATTGAATTTCACTTCTCTGGAAAAAATAATGGGATACTATATCTTGAAAAACAAATGGTAATTGCATTTTTAACAGAATGTTTCTCTTTGTGTTTCAAAACCTTCTGCACACAGTTAGACATCTAGCCAGGGAAGAAGGTACAAAGCATATGGGCCAATTTCTGTCTCTTGGCTGTTCAAGATGCCTTAATATTCAGGCAGTGATGTGTATGTGTGTGTGTCCATGCAATATGGCACAATTTGTCTGCATGGTATCCTCGAGCTCAGGTGAGGTGGTCAGAAGCTGTGTACTGGGGTCAGAAGAGGTATTTGAGGAGAAATTGGGGGAAGGTGGACCTGCATCCTGTTCCCTACTAAATGAGTGGTTGCACATCTTATGAATTCAAATTTGTGTTACTTGATCTGCAGAAGACCAATGCTTCAGCATTCAGAGGAACAGGTTCATCCTGCAGGTGACCAGGATCTTACAGATAAGGATCTTGTCAACACTGCAGAGATGTTGTGTTGACATCTCTGGACAAAGGAGTTGTCCAACAACCTTTGCACTGCCCATGTGCCACGGCGACGTGACTTCCTCAGTGCTTGGGGGATTTGCACATCACCACGTGCTGAGAACTGGGTTGATTAAAGCCTGGGACCCGAAATAGCATCACCACAGTTTGGTAACACGCTGGTGGTGTTGTCTGCCGAGGTTAGGAAGCCCTGGTAATACTGGAAGGCTCTTCCCTAATTCCTTGTAAATCTGGAGTGTTAAGAACTTTGCAAGGGGATGCATTTGGACATGTGAAGCTTCAAGGCAAAGGAATAGACTTGAGGTTTCTGACTGACAAGACACATGTGAGTACATGCAAAATGTGCTCCTCCTGCTAAAAATAACATTTCTCCTGTCAACCACGATGCACCCACCCCCACAACACCACCCAGAAGAACACATTAACACCTTGGCTTTGCACGTAGCCCGATTCACAGCAGCCACAAGTGGTAGAGGGATCTGCACTCTGTGCATGCTGACAAATCATATGGCACAGCGAGGAACAGAGGAGTGAAACTGGGCTAGCAGAAGTTGACGCCTTATCATCACAGTCCCTCTGAGCATGCTGTAGGCTGACACCTCCACCAACCGAGTCATCTCCTCGGTGCCAGGATGAGGAGCACGAGCCTGCTATCCTGATTTAGCCTCTGGTAAGCCAAGCTTGGCTTGCCACACCAGGAAGGCTGGAAGAGGTGCGTGGATGCAAATGGTGCAGGAGCACCGTGGGTGCGCCGGCATGAGGAGAAGCAAAGCACATCCAACCACTGCTGCTCACAGCTGTGCTATGGGGACATGTAAAATGTGCTTTGTACACAAGGGATGGGAGATGTTTCTCCCACTGCTGTTCCCCGTTTGCTGCCTAATCCCATCTAGAAACCTGTAAATAATATTTCAAAGCAAGAAGGGTTGGGTTGCAGATAACTATTGCCTCTAAAAAAAGACTCCTGCCATAGCCAAGGTGCAGGTCTGTCAGATAGCCTGTGTGTGCTTCTATGATAATGAAAGACATGGACAGCAAGGCTTTTCAAAATGATGAAAAACTAGAGAATATCAGATTTTTTTCCCCAATTATTGTTTCCTATGAAAAGCTGCACTTTTTCCTTAAAAATTAAAGCTTTTTTTTAAAGCTGAAGACACAGCATCCCTGTCCATGGCAGGAGGTTGGAACTAGAGGATCTTTAAGTTCCCGTTCAACCCAAACCATCATAGGATTCTATGGCAGTAAAAATTGATCATCCTTAAGAATTTCTCACATTAAGTTCTAGGCAAATAATTTGAAAACGCATTATTTATAGTTTTGCCTTAGAATACATTTAAATTATTTTGTAAAAGTAAATTTCATAAAAGGGAAAAAAAAAAAAAGACAGAGCTGGAACCAAGTTGCAGCTAAATATCAGCAGGTGACACATGATTGATTCCAAGTCATAGAGGTCACTGTCAGTCCACTGCAGCCTTCCCCCAGGACAGCATGAAGCTTTATTCAAAGGAGATTTTCAGAAAACCCAGGAGATTTAAATGCATAAGTTCCAATCCCATGGCAAGCACATGAGCCTATGTTCTCACTCTCGAAATTAAGCTCCTTTAACTCCCATTTGTGTAGCTGGGAGAGCCCTGGGCCCCCGCAGCTCTTCCCTTGTCTGAACCTCCCCTGACGGCTCCAGTAAAGCCAGGAAGGCTTTGGTGGGCGCTGAAGGCACCCAGCCCTTTGCAGATGGTGCTTAGCACTTAACAGGATCAGCCCCTCAGCCACTTGTGTGGTGTCCATCACCCCAGATGCCTCACCATCCCTGGAACGACGCGACGCCCACCACATGTGATCAGCCCCATAAGCTGCTTTCACCTCACCTCAAATGTTTGCTAATAATCCCAGCGGGGTGTCTCTATAAAGGAGCCCCTTGTTCTGGGCAAAAGGGAGGAATGCTCTTCCATAAGAAAATCAGGGAGTTAACAGAGATGTAAAGATCAAGGTTTGCAATATTGCTTTTGTTTGGCCAAATGTTGTGAGGTTTTGGGGTTGTTTTTGGAGATCCTGGTGTTTAAAGTTAGTTATTCAGCAGGTGGTGTGGCAGCAGCTGTTTATGGAAAAGCAGCTCCTGTCCCCAGTCAGCTATCAGCACTTTAGTTTTTTGTTTCTTCTCCAGTCCTTGCTTACTCCTCTTTTAGCAAATATAACACCAAAATCAAGTCTGTTCCTGGGATGAAAACCTGCAAGTTCATCAGCCAAGATGGAGCTTCAGTTTTGGCCTGATTTGGTGTCTCTCTTGAAAAAGCTGAATGGTCGGATGCTCTTAGTGTTTCTGGTCATGTCTCTTTTGATTATTGACCTTGTGAAAAAGAGACGACCCAGGAATTTCCCTCCAGGGCCACAGCTCTTTCCTCTCGTGGGAACCTTTGTGGACTTTAAGCAGCCCCTCCATCTTGCACTGCAGAAGGTAAGAGCTCTGTGGACATTTTCCCTACTAACAATATCTTACCCTTCCATGACTTATCACCACACAGTGAAGCAGCAAAGGCAGTCTCTGCAGAACTGGGTATGTAATAACCACATGAGCTAGATGACCCTTCTTGATTTTATCTCTCACTATCACCTCCTCTTCCAGGGGAGTAGGATGGTCCAATGGGAAAGAAACCCATGATGGAGGAAGACCTACATATTCCTCCTTTTTCTTCCCATCTGACTGTGACCATTTCCTTCTGGACACCAGAAAGGGCTTGGAAGGACTGGGCCAGGCTGGGGGACAGGTGAAAAGTGCTATGTGACAGCTGAACTGTTTGGGGATCACCTCTGGAAATTGTCCTTGTCATTGTCTTTGCTCAGAGGCCAACAATTCACCCCAGCACATCTGAAAGAAATATTTAAAATCCTCAGTTATATATTGTGGCTTCTTCTGTGTTGCAGAAAGAGGCAGTGATCTCTCTGGAAAGGTTTCCACAGCTTTGGCTCCCACCAGAGACAAAAAGAGAGAGATTTTGTACATGCTGAGTATTCCTCTCTGAAAAGGTGGAAGAAGTTCTGACATGCTGGCTGCAAAAATCCTTTCTGGTGACTATCTGCCTCTTGCTTTTGCTTAGCAGGCTGACACCAGCCTGTCTGCACCAAGTGTTCTCTGGCCAGCAGCACAGGTAGTCCCTGAGGGAATCCTCAGGGAAGACTGAGGCAGCGAGTTCAGGATATTTTGTCAATACACACAGTTATTAAGAAAATTAATCCCATTTATTTACAAGCACACAATGACTGAGACACCCATTTGGTCCCAGGCTGGTTTCACAAGTCACCACAGCAGTTTGGGGTGACTTGTGTGTCCTTTCATGTGGATTCATTCTAAGAAGAGGATGAGCTCTTTGACAGAGAGAAGATATGATCCCCCCCTTTACTCTTATACATCTCAGAGGAGACACTAATGCCAGCAAAGTCCATGCATGGAAAATGGCTGCAATTTGGCCATAAATGCAGTCAGGCTTAAAATTAGAAGGACATTTCTAGCAATAAGCAGTTAAAGCTCCAGTCTAAATGGGAGAGCTGGAGAAGAAACCACACTACTCTAGACACAAAGTTGATGAAAGGGATAATTTGTCATGCTTTGCCCTCAGCAGGAAGACCCTGAGTGTGGTGACCCAGATGATGGGACAGAAAGGGACAGAGCAGATGTCCATCAGTTACAAAGCAAGTTACATCCTTGCTACAAGCCAAACTGATGTAAACACCTGGCACAGGTCACACCAGATAACAAACATAAGCAAACCATCTCTCCCACACTAAAGCTCTCCAGCCCTTTTTATGCCTTCTCCAGCCTTCATGGAGTAGCTTAGATTGGATGTAACCTGCACACTTGGGTTTGGGTTTCTCTAAAGTCCCTTTGCTTCAAGCAGGGTTAAATTCAAAGCCAGATTTCCCTGTTCAAGATCTTGGCCTGATGAGTTTTGGAAATCCCCATCTTCTTGTTCTCAGAGGACAATGGACTCTCTTTCAGCTCACGGGTCGGTACGGGAACATCTTCAGCGTGCAGTTTGGAAGTCTGACATTCGTGGTGGTCAATGGGTACCAGATGGTGAGAGAAGCTCTTGTCCACCAGGCTGAAATATTTGCTGATCGGCCAAACATTCCACTCCTCCAAGAAATATTTAGAGGCTTTGGTAAGCACAGCTACCAGGATTTTGGGACAAAACTTTCATCTCTTTGGAATGATAACTGTTAGAGGGAAAGAAACAGGTTGAATTCAGCCCTTGTGAACTGCACCTGTAAAAGCTTGCACAGGGGAAGGCAGGAATTGAGTTCAGACTAATAATCTCACAGGGGTATGTTTCAATCTCTGTGAGACAGGAATGAGGATGGGCTCAAAACCAGATTTTAATGAAAGAGAAGAAATAAATGCAAGCTGCCCGAAGATCGATACACTTGCAGCACTTCCCCTTGGTTTTCATTCCTCCTTTACTTTTCCTGCCTGGGTTGCACACAGCTCCAGAGACGGGGTGCTCCTGCCTGCAGCTCTGCCAACAGTGTGATAGTACTCAGAGTATTTTGGCTTACACCTTTTTTTCCCACGCAAAGTGACAAAGTAGCAGATTAAAGGAAATCCATAAAGCTAGATCTTTAGCATAAGCCAATTACTCTTGAATTTTAATTCCCAGGCAAAGCCATAGCCCTTTCCACATCCACGAGCTTTGCTTGCCTTGGTTTGGGGTTTCTGTCCATGATGAATGGCTGTTTTGGAAGCCTAACAGTCACCAATGACCCAGAGAGAAGATTGCTCACCTGTTTTTTCCACCTACAGGACTCATATCATCCAACGGGCACATATGGAGGCAGCAGAGAAAGTTTGCTTTAGCAACACTGAAAAGCCTTGCTGTAAATTTTGAGGAAAAAGTGCAAGAGGAGAGTCGGTACCTCGTGGAGACGATTGAGGAGGAGAAAGGTGGGGGTTAATGCACGGCACTGTGCTCAGAGCTTCCAGCTAAATGAAAGATGAGAAGTAAAACTCTTATCCCAGCACAGCTCCAAATGTGCAAAACATTTCTTCAATAGCTCAAATCTCTATCTTATACTTCCAGACTGTGCCTTTTAGCACTTATTTTAGACCTCAGGCCTCCTATTTTAGTTGTTCCTTATTAATATTAAGCAAATATATTCTAGGTGGTTATTAAAACGTGAGTGTTTATATGGCTCAGGAAGTGTCTCGTGCATTCTGCGAAGGAATAAACGCAGCTCTCCTGCTATCAGGCACTTCCACTCAGAGGCTTTGTTAACCTCTGCTTGTCCTTGGTTTTGCAAAGTATTTTAAAACTTGTTTAGTCAGGCTTTCCTTTTGTATCACACACAGATGAAGTGTGTGCATTGCTCTTTTATGGTCCAGCTTTTAAAAACTGCCAGAGGGATATTAGTAAGAATAATTTGTATGTTGGTACATGGGTGATGTTGCACTTCAGCTTTAAATAGAAGCAGATGGGGTTGAGCTAATTCTATGGAGCTATATATAGTAAACAAGAAAGATCTAAAAAGGAATTGTGAAATTATATACTAAACTTGCTCCATTTTAATTGCTGTTGCACTGAACAGGCCAAATACTCCATGTTGCCAATTGATTATAGTCTTCTATAGTCCTAATCAATAAACTAATTAAGCTGCTGGTTTGGGCCTTTCTTCCCATTAGTAATGACAAATAGTGATCATGTCCATCACTCTAATATCTGAGCACCAGCCTGGTTTAATTACTTTCTTGAAGAGTGGAGAGATCAGCAGTGCTGCATTGCATTTCAAAGTGATGCTCAACAGTAGCTAAGGGCTGGACTGGGTTTGTCACTGAGATCAGTCTCTTGTCACAGCAAGTGGCTCTCCAGGCTGCTGAAATGTGCCTGAGGAGATGAAGGTCTCTGCTCAGTACCTCTCTCAGGGAGTACAGTTGTGATAAGCATCACATCACACTTCACTTTATAAATGTGCTCTATGGGCCACATGAGCTTATTGGTGGGATTTACAGATGGGCACAGAGATCTGCGACCCTCTCCCCTCTCTCTCTCATCCAGCTCCCTTGATTTCTTCATGGTGGACAACTAAAGCCCAAGGCAATGGTATTTTTGCAGTGTGGTTGTCCAGGGCTCCCTGCCCTGGGCAAAGTTTTGAGGGACCCTCTCCTGGCATATAAAATTGGCACCAAACACATGTTGGAGTGGGCAAAGTTGACAGCCATAGCATGGCATGCTGCTGGTTATTTCCCTGGAAAATGCTTCAGACCCTGATTGGGCAGCTCAGTGAGTGCTAATGTCACTGCCTGCCAGCAGCCTGGACTGGACACAGGATGGGATGTCCTGGCCCATAGTGCCCAGACTCCAGCAGGGCACTGGAGGTGATGGGGGTGGTGGGTACCCCAGGACATGGGGTGAAACCTGTGCACCACCACGGGTGAGAAGCAGGTGAGGTCTCCTCTCCCCTTGATTCACAGCTGTGGATCTGGTAGAGAACATGATTTTGACTGAGACTGAACAGGAAAAAAGAATGAAAGCTGTCTTTAGAATCATAGAATCATGGAGAGATTAATGTTGGAAAAGATCCTTTGATCTTTGATCCATTGAATCCAAACATTAACCCATCATTGCCATGTTCACCCCTAAACCACGGCCCCAAGTACCACATCCACACGCCTTTCAAACACTTCTAGGAATGGTGACTTCACCACTGCCCTGGGCAGCCCCTTCCAAAGCCTGCCATCCTTTCAAATGAAGACATTTTCCCATTTCCAATCAAAATCTCCTCTGGCACAACTTGTGGCTGTTTCTTCTTGTCCTGTCTCTTGCTCCTTGGGAGAAAAGACCAACCCCGACCCAGCCACAACCTCCCCTCAGGCAGTTTCCTTTGCTTTTCTCTCCTCCAGGACAACCCTTTGACCCCCATTACAAAATTAACAGTGCTGTTTCAAACATCATCTGTTCCATAACTTTTGGGAACCGCTTTGACTACCATGACAACCGTTTCCAGGAACTGCTGCACTCCCTGGCTGAAACACTGCTGCTCATCGGAAGTTTCTGGGGCCAGGTAAAGCCACTTGGATGCTTTTCCAACTTCAGCTGCATGTAACAGTTCAGAAACTGAGGTTTCTAAGGCACTGATATACTCTGGCTTTTCCTGTAGAAAAAAGAGCCATGTTTAAAGGAAAATGACCATGAGAATTTTCACATTAGATTTGATTTATACTCAAAGTCTATCAGGAAAGCAAGGAAATAAGTTAAAATTATTGGGACACATGGGGAAAAAAAGCCACTATAGGATTGTGAAACCAGTCTTATGCCTGACATAACCAAAGAACAATTAAATTAAAAGAATCTGTTTCTACAAAAAGAAGAATTAGTAACACTGAAAATTCCTATCTTTTTCCACACCCATATCCCAACCAGTTTCCTTAATAAGTTCTATTTAGGAAAATAATTGAGATTCCAGGTTTAAAAACAAAATAGGTGGATTTGGTGATGTATCTTCTGCTTGGCCACACACCATGGGTCTGATCTCTGTCCCCTCCATGGGGACACACATATCTACATCCACCCCACCTGTGGGGGCAGCTTTGGCCATTTGAGAACTTTATCAGCAGAAAATATCTGTCCAATTCTTATCTTGTTTGCACTTGTTTACACCTGTGTAAGTAAATTTGTACCAACTGGACCGTTATAGCAAGGATGATTTTTTTCATGGTAGCAAGCAGAGTTAATCAATTAATTGAGAGTCCCATCCTCTCAACTATGATACCTACTCTTTTCTAACTCGAGAAATGCTCTTTGCTCTGTTTGATTTCTTACCAGCTTTATAATGCTTTTCCTTTGATCATGAGATGGTTGCCAGGACCTTTCAGGAAAATCTTCAGGCACTGGGAGAAACTTCAATATTTTGTGAAAGGTGTGATTGCAAAGCACAAGGAGGATTTGGACCAGTCCGAGGCAGGAGATTATATTGACTGTTACCTGAAGGAAATAGAAAAGGTAGGAGGGAAATAACTAAAACCACCTAAAGATTAACTCATAGAATGAGCAGAGAAGATTCAGGGCTGTTTTGTCAGGGGAGCTCCTGCCTCACACGTTGCCTTCCCCTCCCTACCTCTGCCACATCAAACTTTAGCAGCAGCAGCAGCCTGATCACTTTGAAAACAGACAGTTTTTCTTTTTTTCCCCATTTGAAAGGATTTACACTTTGTCTTCTTCCCTTTTTCGTACTGTCACACGGCGTAGGAGGACTCTCAGGGAACATGTTCATGTTTCTATGAGCACTCGCAGGCCCGCGTTTGCTATTGTGAAACTTGACATTTAAAAATACTACCTGCTTTCAAGAGACTCTCTACAGCAACCAGGGTGTCTTTCAAAACAGTCTGTAGGGCTTGAAATCCAGTGAAAGTAAAGGCTGGAAATTTCCAAGTCCAGGAGTAGATAATAAAGGAGTGGCAGGACTTCAGTTACACACAGGTGATTTTGGATTGGGTTTTAAAAGCATCCTCTCCAGAGTAAGAGTTTTCACTGCCATGTTTTTCCTCCAAGTTTAAGGGTGACACCACCTCCTATTTCCATGAGGAAAACCTGCTGTGCTCCACCTTGGACTTGTTCTTAACTGGGACTGAGACAACGGCGACCGCCATCCGCTGGGCTCTGCTCTACATGGCTGCATACCCCCACATTCAGGGTAGGGCCACTGAGGGGTCCTTTGCTTAGCCCAAAATTAGGTAAGGGCAACCCAAGGAACAGAGTTATCCCAGCTCTGCCACATCTTGGATATGCCTGTGCACCAGGTATCCTCTTGGGAATCTTCTGAAGACAAGTCTTAGGAGAAGCTGTTGAGGGAACTGGCAGTGTTTAGCCCATGAAAAAGGAGGCTCAGGGGGGAGGGACCTTCTCATGCTCTACAACTCCCTGAAAGGAGGGTGCAACCAGGTGGGGATTGGTCTCCTCCCAAGGAACAAGTGGTAGGACAAGGGGAAATGGCCTCAGGTTGTGCCACGAAAGGTTTAGGTTGGATATTAGGGAAAATGTCTTCACTGAAAAGGTTGTCCAGCCCTGGAACAGGCTGCCCAGGGGAGTGGTGCAATCACCCTGAAGCGTTCAAAAGGAGTGTGAATGTGGCACTTGGGGACATGGCTTGGTGGTGGCCTGGCGGTGCAGGTTTAATGGTTGGACTTATTCATTTTAGAAGGCTTCTCCAAACCTAAGAACTCTATGAAGAGGGACATTTTGAATTTTGTTTTACTCCCCCACAGAGAAAGTGCAGCAGGAGATCGACGCCGTGGTCGGGCAGTGCCGGCAGCCCTCGATGGCCGACAAGGAGAAGATGCCGTACACGAGCGCCGTGCTGAGCGAGGTGCTGCGCATGGGCAACGTGGTGCCCCTGGGCGTGCCCCGCATGGCCACCAGCGACACCACCCTGGCCGGCTTCCACCTGCCCAAAGTGTGTGGCACCACTGGCTTTCATCCCACCATCCTTCATCCTACCAGCCTTCATCCCACTGGCCTTCATCCCACCATCCTTCATCCCACCATCCTTCATCCCCCATCCTTCATTCTACCAGCCTTCATCCCACCATCCTTCATCCCACCATCCTTCATCCCACCATCCTTCTTCCCACTATTCTTCATCCCACCATCCTTCATCCCCCATCCTTCATCCTACCAGCCTTCATCCCACCATCCTTCATCCCACCATCCTTCTTCCCACTATTCTTCATCCCACCATCCTTCATCCCACCATCCTTCATCCCACCATCCTTCTTCCCACTATTCTTCATCCCACCACAGCAGAGTCTTCATGGCCCAAGCCCTGAATCTCACCTGGAGGGCAGCCAACCAACAGGATCTCATAGAAATATCACTATTATATACAATATACAAGCCCTCTTGATGGATTCTGTGGGGCTGTGTTCTCCTCCTTACAGAGGAGAATTGTGAGAGCCTTAGGGTGTTCTGTAATTTCCAATTTTAAAAGGTTTATGCTTTACATTTTGTAAAAGACTCCCTCAACACATTACAGAAATAGAGGGCTGGGAAACAGGAAAGCAAACAGTTTTGGCTTGTTAATTCCACACAATAATAATAATCATCTATTAAAAGTAGCACTTGATGAAAGGCAGGTAATGAATATTGTTTCACAGACACTGTTCTGCAATTACAAAAGCAAATATGGGATTTATATATAACTGGTCTCTTCCCTCTACATGACTGGTTGCAATGAGGCAAATTTTAAAAATCCAGGCATTTTCCTCCACATTGATTAGAATATTTATTTTGCTGATGGAGAATGTGGAGATAAACCAGATCAGTTTTATTATTTTCTAAAAAAGCACATCTAAACAAATCGATTGAAAAATACTTGATTAAATTGCTTCAAGTTCCTATGGGAATGCAATGCAACCAATTTAAAGTTGGTTTGCATTAACATCACCTGCTACTGCAGCTCAGGGTGCAGATCAACACTCGGTGATATGTAAAGGCACACACAAGTGAACAATCCTGCAGGCTTTCACCTTCATTTAATTACGAAGTTTGGGGGGGAAAAAAAACTGGTTTGCCCTTAAAACGGTGTAGTTCACGGAGCGAACAATAGCCCAGTCTGAGAACACGCCGCGTACTCGCCCCTTTTCTCCACCTCTCGCAGGGCACCACCCTGATGACCAGCCTGACCTCTATCATGTTCGACAAAAACGTGTGGGAGACTCCAGACATCTTTAATCCCGAACATTTCCTGGAAAACGGCCAGTACAGGAGGCGGGAGGCTTTTCTGCCCTTCTCTGCAGGTAGGATGATGGATGGGGAGGTGGCTTTTCTTTTTGCAAAGCTTTTATTTCTTCCCCAAGACACTGCTTACAGAGTAGGGGGTACCGCTCCTGTCCAGCTTCCAGCCCATCCCCGCAGTGAAATCCCAGTCACGGTTAATAGAGGCTGCTCGGAGCGGGAAGGAAATCAATTTGTTACTGCAGGATTTAAAAAAAACAAACAAAAAAAAACCAAAAAAAAAAAGGCTTTTTCTTTTTGCACATGTTGCATAACTGGGTTGTTCAGACTGTTTCCGTCCTTGCCTCTCGGAACAGGCGCAGTTTGCTCGGCTGGAAGCTTGTGGGGAAGGTTTGAGCAGATTGTGTGGGTGAACATTGCCACCTAACCTTTCCAGGAAGAAAAGCTGCCTGTGCACGGCGGCGCGGGCCGCAGGAGCCGCGGAGGTGCTGGAGCACTCCCGGCGCTCCTTCGGGTTATTTGTGCTCCTTTTCCAGGCAAGAGGGCTTGTCCCGGGGAGCAGCTCGCCAGGACCGAGCTCTTCATTTTCTTCGTAGCCCTGCTGCAGAAGTTCACCTTCCAGGCCCCGGCGGCAGCCGCGCTGTCCTTCTCCTTCACGCTGAGCCTGACGCGCTGCCCCAAACCCTTCCGGCTCTGCGCCGTGGGCCGCGCCTGAGCGGGCCTGGGGCTGCCCAGAGCCGCTGCAGCCTCACAAACCGGGACATCCCCTTCCCCCGACCCCACTGCAGCCTCACAAACCGGGACATCCCCTTCCCCCGACCCCACTGCAGCCTCACAAACCGGGACATCCCCTTCGCCCGACCCCACTGCAGCCTCACAAACCGGGACATCCCCTTCCCCCGACCCCACTGCAGCCTCACAAACCGGGACATCCCCTTCCCCCGACCCCGCTGCAGCCTCACAAACCGGGACATCCCCTTCCCCCGCTGCAGCTTCACAAACCGGGACATCCCTTTCTGACCACACTGACCCCGCTGCAGCCTTACAAACCGGGACATCCTCTTCTCCCGAGATTTTGGGCTGAAATGATTTTGGGCTGAAATGATTTTGGGCTGAAAGGATTTTGGGCCCTGGAGCTCCAGCACCCGCCAGCATCTGGGTGGCCTGGGAAGGGCACAAGGGCCACATCCTGCACACGACAAACACAACACTCGTGGCTCTTCCCTTCACCTCATTGCTGCTCCCTGCTACGAGCCTGACAAAATGCATGGATTTAAAAGCCTTATTGCCTCATTTCCACTGTCAGCAATTCCCAGGAAGGTGTCTGCCAGCTGCAAAAGTATGGTTTGACTTTCCCTTAGCAGCCCCTAATGCTGCAGCACCCAAATATCCAAGGACTCCTGAGGTGTCCCTGCTCAGAGGGAGCAGCTGGCCTTGGACACAAGCTCTGGACTCATTACTCTGCATCAATTTGGACTTTCAGGTGGCCACAGCCAATCCTGAGCCTCAGGTGGGCTTGGGCTGAGGGTGGTGGACACTCCCTGCATCACCACATTGCTGCTGTGTGATGGAAATCACAGAATAAAGGGCAAACTATTGTTTGACTTGAAAGGGACCTTAAAGATCAACCCCTCTGCCATGGCAGGGATACCTTCCATGAAATCAGGTTGCTCCAAGCCCCATCCAGCCTGGCCTTGGATACTTCCAGGGATAAAAAATATCTAATCAGAGATTTCTGCAGCAGCAGTAAGCTTTTTTTTTTTTATCTCAAAGAGTATATGGAAATTTTAATATAGGAGGCTACAGGGGAGTAGAAGCAGCTTCTACCAAAGCCCAACCCAAGTGAGATGGCACAAGGAGGTGTGCTTCCGGCAGGTTTGGAAGTGCTATAAAAATATGATACAGCAATTTCATATTAGAAAAGCAAAAGGTTTGTGCTAGTAAAATACAAATCAGAAAAGCTGCAATAAAATAATCCTCTGGGGTTGCTGGGGAGGAGTTCACCTGAAGCACAGCAGAAAGGGAACAGCAGAGTGTTGGAAGAGTTGTGCCCACGGTGGCTCAGCGCTGGCCCGCAGGAAGGAAGTGGCTTGGAACAGTGGCTTTGTGGTGGGAAGTCACGAGTTCAGCACTTCCCCTCTGTTTCTGGCGAAGATTTGTGTCTGTATGTGACGAGCATGGACACAGCGTGGGGCTGAGGAAGCGCCTGGGAACAGGGGACCCTGCACCATGGACACGGCTTCTTCCTGTGCCAGGTCACTTTGGATAAGAGTTAATTAAATATGCAACTTGTAGAGAATTTTTCCATTTATGTGACCAAGCATTTATGCTTAGAAATGTTGTCTACTGTGTTCTTCAGTTTGGACTATAGTCACAGCAAATATTATTCTTTTTCCTCTTGTTTCTATTTTTTGTTTGGTTTTTTGTTTGTTTTTGCTTCTTACCTTTTGTAAGTGACTTTTCTGTGGGTACCCACGTAGGATAAGGAATAGTTAACAGGAAACGAGGATTACATCGAGTTTCATTTCCACTGGCTTTCTCCTCTGTCCCCGGCAGTCACGGCTTTGCTGCGGTACAAAGCAATCCCCGTGCAGTGGCAGATTTATGCCACAGGGGAGAGTCCTCTGCACATCACATCCGTGCCGCGCCGGGTGCACGGGGATTCTGTCACTGAGCTGTCCTTCCGACCGATCACTTTAATCCTATTGCCTTTTTAATTATTGGTTCACAGTCACAGGCTCCCATGTTGTGTTTTTGTCTTTGTAAAAGAGAAAACATAAAAGATCCAGGGACTTTTTTTTCACCTATGCAGTCTTCAACACCACTCGGGACTAGGCACTGGTTTCTCTCCATTTTTGTATTCATTCTGCTGTAGGTCTGACCTCTGGTACGTGGCTACAGCTTGTATTATTTGCACAGGCTTAGCAAATAGATATTGATCTCTTCTCTCCTTCATTTCCAATCTGTGTTTCTTCCTTACTTTGGGGTTTCCTCCCCTACTTCCGGAGAGAATAAATGATTGAAGTCATCTTCTTTTTCTTTTTTTTTTTTTTTCAATTAAATGCAATGATGCTATACCTTAAAGGCAGGAGACACGAACTTGTTTGATTTTCAAGTGGATCCTCTCATGTCACTGCTGACAAACACGTACATCTCCAGGGGCTCATGCCTAAGTGTGCTTAAAAACCAGAGGTGAAAAGAGATATTCTCAAGAACAGGTCTCTCCCCTTTAAATTCCACAATAGAACAGAGATTTGATTTCTCCAGCTTCCCAAGTGTAAGAGTTGTGGAGAACATTTGTATGGCATCACTCCAGTGGCTCTGCTGCACCTCTGTGCCTTGTCGTCAGCACTGGACAGTCCTAACAGCCACAACTGATGTCACCAAAAGAGAGAAAAGGAACCCAAAACGTCCCCCAGAGCAGGAGGAGGCAGCTGATAACTGCAAAGGGCCATGACGGCCATGTGGTGCAAGGGCAAAGTGCTGCTCCCTGCTGCTTTCACAGTAAAACACAACATACACGTCAAAATTCCGTGTGGTCTCCATGTGCATGAACACCTCCCTGACCCAGAGCTGCTCCTGGGTGGGAAAATGCAGCACCTCCTGCTGCCAGCTACACCCAAAGGGCCCCAGCCTGCAGAGCTGAGCACCTGCATTGGCTTCTCAGTACCTTCGTGAGCAGCTATGACCCAAAGGACAAGGCAGGTGGGAAGGCATGGCTGGAGAGCTCGAGGCATGGCTGGTGCCAGCTGCTCTGCCTGCACTCGTCTGGTGCAGATCAGAAAGGATGGTGCTTGGGAAGTGCTGAGTTCCGGGACAGCTGTTTACTTTCAGCCCACGTCACCCAGAAAACACCCACGGAAACACGAAACTGAGTCAGATGGTTTGTGAAAGGTTTGTGCAACCTTATCTCAGATGCCCCTGAGACCTGGGGCTTGGCCTGGGGCTCCTCGTACCAGGGAGCGAGCTGCTGTAAACAAGGAAAGCTTGCTCTTGGAGCAGCTGGAGACTCCCTGGCGCTGAGAAACAAACTGGGACGCAGCACGGTGAGGACACTTGGGAAGGAGGGAGCAGGGTCATCCTGAGAGATGGGCTTGTGGGAACAGCATGCTGAAACTGCCAGGTTTCAATCTCGACCCACAGAGCTCACTTCTGTCCTTTAGACAAGGTCATGGAGCACGGGGCTTTAGTAAAGTACTGAGGGGAGGCTGGATGGGAAAAGGGAAGCTGGGGGTGTTCTGGCTCATGGTGTGTTATTTTAAATCAGATAAGAGGGAATGTTTCAGTTTAATCCAGAAGGGGTTTAATCCTTTCTGAAAGCTGGGAAAGCAGGTGTCTGAATATAGCCTGGAGAGCAGGCAGCAAAAAACTCCTTGTTCTCCTGTTTACACCCACAGCTGTGCCAGCACATCACCCATCTCCCCCTAGCCCTGGGGGCTTCAGTGGTGTCCTCTGAGCTCAACCTGCCTGACGTGCTGTGGGACACATCCCTGCACAGCCTCACCATCCAGCCATGCTGCACTTCCTCTGGGACAGCATCTCCCTCCAGACATTCTTCATCTTTCTCTTCGTCTTCCTGCTCATCGCAGACTACATGAAGAACAGAAATCCAAAGAATTTCCCTCCCTCCCCCTTCCGCCTTCCCTTTTTGGGGCACCTCTACCTCGTAGACTTCAAAGATCCTACGGTCGCAGTGGAGAAGGTGTGTGGATGGTGAGCAGTATGGGGAAGGGATGGAGGCATTGCAGTTATACAACCCTGGCCAGGCAGGGAAAGGGATAACCCAAACCCCACAGGTGGTGAAGGCAGTCAGGAGGTTTGCCCTAACCAGACATTTACCTGAGTACAAGCAGGGTGACAGGTGTGGAGTGATTCCATGGGCAAAGGTCACAGCACCATTCCACAGGTGCAGTCACAGATGTACAAACCCTGCAAGTCTTAGTGGGAACTGGAATGGGGTGAAACAAAAACTGGAAAAACATAGGACTGAAAAATCAAACCTGATGAGGTTTACTTGATTTATGGCCAGTTAACACCATCTCCCAATCACTGATTCAGGAAAAGAGGACAAAAAAAAGCCTCAGTGTCTCCCCTCCCATTCTTCCCTTATTTTTATCCACGTTCCCTGACAGGGCTGTGCTGGTCTCACCAGGAACATTCATTGCAAATTAAAACCCCTTTTATTTATGTCCCCTCCCAGCTAAATAAAAAATATGGTGACATCTTTGGCATGAACATGGGCAGCATGAAGGTTGTGATAGTAAGTGGGATGCGGCTGGTGAAGGAAGTGCTCATAAACCAAGGGGACAAGTTCTTGGACCGCCCTGACTTACCCCTCGATGAGGAGATCTTCAGCAAGATTGGTGAGTTACCCTCAAACATGCCTCAGCTGTAAGGTCCAAGCCTTGACCCTGCAGAGGTCTGAGACAGCTGGAGACAAGGCAGAGCCCTGGAGCTTTGCTCCCTCAGTGGTGGATTGGCCCTGGCTGACGGGGGGTGTTCCTGCCAGGACTGATCTCCTCCAATGGGCACCTGTGGAAGGCACAGAGGAGGTTCACCCTGACCACGCTCCGGAACTTCGGCTTGGGGAAGAGGAGCGTGGAGGAGCGCATCCAGGAGGAGTGCCAGTACCTCGGGGATGTGTTTAAGGATGAACAGGGTGAGTGTTGTGCCCTCAGCAGCTGTGAAGGCAGGAACTCCTAGGGCCTGTTATAATTTCACTGCATGCTGAAAAGTATCACACCTTGCAAGGGGTGCTACAACCCTGCTAGCATCCCTGCTCCTTCCTACAGGTGCTTTGCCTTCCAGCTGGCTGGGAAACCTCACCTACAGCATTATTCACAGCCCACCTTGAGCCTGCTCCTCTTTGGGAAATACCGTGTGTGCATAAACACTGATGTTTCCAATGAATTCAAATGACATCCTGCAGGCCTTGCTTTCCAAAGTAAACAAACATCCATAAGCTGACTGAACTGGGACCATTGGGGTTGCCCTGCTAAGCTTAGCCAGCTCATGGGGTCAGCCAGGCACCCCAAGAAAGCACTGACATAGGACAGTGCCCATTAGGGGCCACTCATTTCATTCATATTTCTTGACTATTTTACCTCTGACATGTATTTTCTTCTTTTCTGAGAAGAGTGGAAGAGAACTGATCTTTTTCTTCTCCAGGGAATCCTTTCAACCCGCAGCTTAAAGTGACTAATGCTGTTTCAAATGTCATCTGCTCCCTCATCTTTGGCAATCGGTTTGAATACCACGATGAGAATTTCCAAAGACTGCTGAAGCTGATGTATGAAACAGCTGCCCTTCATGGAGCCATCACAAGCCAGGTACAGCCCTCCTGCCAACAAGCCAGGGCCAGAGTTTCTTCACTGGGGTCAACCTCAAAATTCACAGTGTTGTCATCACCAAACCTGTCATTCCCTATTCCTTTGCACAGGGTAGAGCTCCCCATCATTTCTTTCTTCTTCTGTTTAGGTTGTGCCATGCTCATGCTGCTCTCTCACCCAAATCACTTTTCCTGCCCACTGATTGCCAACCTGCCTGCTGAAATAGCGGGTAACACACAAGTTACCCCATAATGAGAATTCTGGAGCTGAGCTGTTTCCACCAGCTCCAGAAATTCAGCAAGTGCAATGGCAGGCTAAAGTCTTGATGTCAGAAGAGTATTTAAAGTCCTTTATTCAAATTGTATTTCTTTTTTTGTGTTCAAAGCTGTACAACAATTTCCCATCTGTAATGAAGTACTTACCTGGAGCCCACCAAACCATTTTTAAAAACTGGAGGTTATTGAAAAATTTTATGCAAGAGCAGATCAACAAACACAAGGAGGACTGGAACCCGTCAGAGAGCCGGGACTACATCGACAGCTACCTGCTGGAGATCTCCAAGGTCAGCAATGGGGAGAAAACCCTCCTGGAGTGGGGCTTAGAAATCAGGAGGGATGAAAAACGAGCCCAGATTCTCCATCTGAGCTGCCTGTGTGGCCTTTTATGAGCTTAGGACATTCAGGAGGTATATCCCCATCAGCAGGATGGGGATGCAGGGGGTCAGCAGTTTCTGCAAAATCCTTGGGGTGGTCTGGACCAAACTTGGTGCCAGGACACCCTCACTGTTCCTGTGACACTAACACACCTTCTCATGAAGGACCATGACAGTGACACCTTCCGGGAGGAACACCTCATGGCTTGCACACTCGACCTGATGTTTGCTGGGACTGAGACCACGTCCTCAACCCTCCGCTGGGCTTTGCTGTTTATGGCCACATATCCAGAAATTCAAGGTACAGTTCACAAGAAGTCCGTGTTATCCCTTGCTTTTATCCCTCACAGCTTTGTGAGAGGCCAGTTGGGAATGTCCCCACACTCACATAAGAGGTGTAAACAGTGGCCCAGGGTGCCTTGGGCCATTTTTGCCTGAGCTCATTCCTGCTCTTCCCCCCAGCCCGAGTGCAAGCTGAGATCGATGCAGTCATTGGCCAGGCACGGCCTCCAGCCCTGGAGGACAGGAACAAGCTGCACTACACCAATGCTGTCATCCATGAAGTGCAGAGGAAAGGCAACGTTACCCCTTTCAACGCGCCAAGAATGGCAGCAGAGGATGCCTACGTGGATGGCTACTACATCCCAAAGGTAAATTCTGGCATGCTGGGACTCCAGGAACACTCCCAGCTCCCCAGCCATGGTGCCAGGCCAGGTCCCTCCTGTGCAGACAGTGATCCTGCCTGTCCAGAGTTCACTCCTGCTGAACATGGATTTTTGCCATCCAATGTTCTCCAGCGCCCTGAGTGGTGCCACACCCCCACACATGCCTTTGAGGCACAGATCCCAGCTGTCAGCTTTTTCAGGGACTTTGGCCCAAGATTGCAACAGATAAAAATGATGCTGATGAGGGAAAAATGCAGTTATGTAATTGCACCTCCGAACAGACAAGAAGTAGAAAATCTGGACCTGCAGGGGGGTGTTGCACAAATAATTTCAGTAGAATTTGACTAAGGATGTTCTTCATCCTTCTTCTTCCAGTCTCCTCTCCATGAAGAACATGGAGAGGAGACTGGAAGATAAAACTGCCTCTACTGCTGTCAGTGCCTGAGAATGTGTGATTTGTTTTTCTTTTTCCTCTTAGGGCACTGTTGTAATGGCAAATTTAACCTCTCTGCTGTTTGACAAGAATGAATGGAAAACCCCTGAGACTTTTAACCCTGAGCATTTTCTGAAGGATGGGAAGTTCTGGAAAAATGAGACTTTTACACCATTTTCTATGGGTAAGATTTGCTGAATTATGGTGCACATGTGGGCTTGGGTTTCCAACTGTGGGGCGGAGACAGAGAGGAAAATAGCAATGGAGAGGGCAGGTGCACCCTGGGAGGTGTTGCTCAAAATGCTCCCATGGCCTCCCCAAAGCACCACTACCACACTTGGAGCCCTTTTCTGTCTCTTTTCACATGCTCAGAAGAGAAATGAGGATGAATTTTAAAAAAATATGTAAATTCCAGGGCCCTTAGAAGCATCTTCACTGAGGCCATCACTCTGAGCTCCTGCTCCCATACGGCTGAGCTCACCAGGGGCCTCACTGTTACCACAGGGTTCCCCAGCCAGCAGCTTCCCTGGAGAAGTTGCTTTTAGCACCTGCTTCCCACACCAGCATCAGACATCTCCTGGTAACTCTCTTTGGTGAGCTCTCCCAGCATGTGCACATCCAGGTCATGTGTATGTGAATTGTCCTCACGATGTCCATGCTATAGTGCCAAAACCATTATTGGGAAACTTGGTTTGGGTTGAAAAACCCATCCAGGAATGGGGTAACACAGCTAGACCATCGTCCTAAGGGCAGGCAGAAGCATTTTCAGCAGCACAAGCAGAGTCTGAGGAGGCTGTGGGTTACTGTCTCCACAGGGAAGCGTAGCTGCCTGGGTGAGATGCTGGCCCGTGCCGAGCTCTTCCTCTTCTTCACCTCCCTGCTCCAGAAATTCACCTTCCAGGCACCCCCGGGCACCACGCTCAGCCTCCGGTCCACGCCAGGCATCGCAATGGCCCCACTGCCCTTCAAGATCTGTGCTGTGCTTCGGTAGGGAAGCCTTGGCCACTGTCCTCATGGAAAATCCTTTGTCAGGGGTGCTGAAAACAAGCCCTTGACACCTCCAGGGGGAGGCTGGGTGGTTTATTTCTTTCAAAGCAATTGCAAAAACATTTATTTTACAAGTAGACCTTGCACTCTGTATTCCATGGTGATTTGATCAAGGGATCAGCCTGGGAGCTACCAGGGCATTATTAGGCTTGCCCTATGGCACTGTAAATTAATGAGGGGATTGGGCCTTTCCTAATTCTTTAACGGATGGCCATGGTTCATTTTGGCAAATTGAGGGACACTAGAGACTGCACTACTGTTGAAGCTGCAGCTGGGTACAGTGGGAGAGCAATACCAGCCTTTGTTTTATAACATTACAAGTATTAATTTGACATTTCCTTAATATGCCTTTCTCTAAAAAAAAGTCACTCTTTAACACCTGTCTCACATATCAATAAATCTTTATCAAAGCATTTTTGTTCTGAAGTGTTCTGCAAAGTGAAAACCAACCAAGGCCATGTCCAAAACAAGCTGTGGCTTTGGCCATGTCCTGTGTCTCTGCCCCTCCAATGCAGGAGGTTGGCAATGTAAAACCAAAGGCAATTCCTACAGAAGTGATGGAAAAAAATATCCCGACAGCACAGTTGGAATTAAAATATGCAAAATCTTCCCTGTTTACCTGCCTAGCATCACAGAGTGTCCAAGCTGTGTCCAGGGGCAGTGGGGTGAGCTCCAGCAGCACACGAAGTTGTTAAGCTGCACTCAACAGTCTAACCAGGAAAAGGGTGCCTTGGAAACTAACAGCAACAAATTACTATTTTGAACCATCATCTACACAATGAAACACTCCCAAGATTGGCAACTAATGTTTAACACCAGTAAATGCACTGAAGTGGGAAACAGCTGCACCACAAGGAGCCTTTGAGACCTCCAGGCAGAAGGTGCAGCTCCCAGGGCAGGAGGGGGACTGCTGCAGGAAATCGGCACAGCACAAGGAACACACAGCTCCAGCTCCTGCTCTCCTGCTGAGGAAATGGGCAGAGAGCAATCTTCTCCTCGCTTCAATTTTCCCTGGAGTACAGCTCACCTCTTCCTAGAGGAAGCAAATTTCTCCCAGGTGAACACAGCTTCTGGCCCAGCTCCTTCAGGACCAGCTGGGTGGGGGGTTCTGCCACCTCCTCTGATTTTCTGTGCCACTGGAAACAAGAGTTTGGATTCAGATACTGTTCCGGGTACTTGAGGCTGTTTCACAGACCCCTAAGGAGGTGGAGAAATGAGGACCCGTGGTGGGACACAAACCAGTCCATTTATTAAATGCAGACTTGTCTCATTTAGGGAGAACCTGGTCAGCCCCAGCCCTCCTCATGCCAGCTGCCCTCCTACTTGCTGCTGGCACAGGCTCCCACACCTCCCCTTTCCAGCAGAAACAAAGTCATTTGACTTTCTAGACCTGATATCCTTTCTTCTCCTTCCCTGAGAGAAGCTGAAGGGGAAGGCTGCATGTGGGCTGCATGCCTGGAATTGACTGGAAAGAGGGGAGGGGAACAGGGCTAAGTTTCTGCTGTGTGAGCATTACTCCCAAACAATTTCAGTTCACAGGTGTCATCTGACTGTTTTGTGGTACTTTTCCCCCCAGTGCTTTGCTCAGATTCCCATTTCCCTTCCCAAGCTCTATCCAAAAACTTCCTCCAGGCCTCTGCTGGGTTAGTTAAATTCCAAAAGAAGACTGCATTTCACAGGCTTCTTTAAAATTTTGCCCCCTCCACCTAAACCATCTCCCACACATGACTGACCTCAGCTCCTCCGTTCCTTTGCACTCAGAGCTTTAATCCTGCACTCCTCTTCCAGGGACACCCCTCACTGAACCCACAGAATTCCTGCTGCAGTGCTTGGCTCTTCAGGAGCTGCCAGAAAGCTGCAAGCAAACAGGCTCAGGCCTGAACACATCCTGCAGCTTGTCTCAGGCTTCCTGCTCAGCTGAGCACCTCTTCCATTCCCTTCTCCCTCACACACCTGCACGTTTTGGTGTTCATTGTCTGAAACTGCTTTTATGTCCAGCCTCAGAAAGCAGGAAAAGCAGTTCTTCCATAATGGCTTCACACTCTCTGGGCCAGGCCCTTCCACGCTGGGGAATCAAGGCAGCTCCTCATCCTCAGATCTTCACTCTGGAGGGCTTCAGGCTGCCAGCTCTTCACCAACAGCACTTCTGGGCTGGGGTAGTGCTCAGGGAATGAGAGCTGACAATGGCACTAAGAATGGAGCACATAAATCACCTGCAGAGCAGGCTGGACATGGCAGAAAGTTTTCTTTTCCGAATAAAAGCAAGAACAATGATTTTGAGGTGGGGCTGAGAACAGGCAGAGACTCTGACACCTACCTGAGCAGCAATAATGACTGAGGTCACTTCACAGTTCACCTGCAGAGGGGTTGAATCTTTTCACTGCACAAGGCCCCTTGCTCAGCTCTGAGACAACTGTCTGTGGGCTGAGCAGAGGGAGCCAGCTTTGGGTGGGAGGAATGAACTGGGAACAGCAGAGGAGAGCAGCACAACTCCTTACATCCATACCCTCTTTATAATCCATGTCTATCGTGAAACAGGATATTTTAGATGGTGTAAATGTACCAACATGTAGAACCAGGTCATGCCTTGCCCAGAAACACCACCTAGAGACCATTAAATAGATGGCTTGGAATAAAGACACCAAAGAATCAATTTTAAAAATCTTTATGTGAATATAAAAGAATTTTTCTCAAAGAAAAAAATAAAACCAAAAGTTTAAAAATTAGTGCAATTTTTCAAGTCCTATGCAACACAGTGTTTACATTTGTTTTAAACAGAAGATGTAGACACTGATACACTGAAAACCTTAACTCCAGCTTTAGGGCAAGGGGAAAAAGAAACAAGTAAGAAAATTATTGTACTAGACATTACCAACTCCTAAACAATTCTTTTCATTTTCTAATTTCTAAACTATTTATGGCTACCTAAATAGAACATCAGTATTGCTTATATTACTTATTTCCAAGTAAGTGTATATCATAGAAAATAGAATACCCATATATATATATTTTTTAATGAACAAAAAAAATCAGGTGAAAATTTATTTTCAGTGAATGTTTCTTAATCCACTATATAATAAGATCGTTGCAAAAGAATCTTCTCAAAACTGCTGCCTGACCCATCTTGAGTAAAAGAACCTACTAGTCCATATTTTGTATTATTGCTATAAAACACTTCTCTTCCATAGTAATTAATATTTTATAAAAAATAATTAACAAATGATATGTCAATCAGAACATATTTTTTGTTTCTTTGGATCTACATTACCCGTTTTACTGGAAACTGGCTAAATTCCTAAAAATGCTGTTTAACTTCAGCAGTAATCAGTGATTTCACCCCATATTTGAGTCTGCTCTGAACTGTGCTGATGGGATGGTACAAATTCACTTTTCAGGAGAGCCAAGGGGCCTCTCTGTTCCTCCTGCCTCAGCAGTGGTGCATCAAAGGACATGGATTTAGAGAGCATGTGTTGGACACAACTCAGCTGTAACACAGCAATGCTTTTAGCAGCTTTTTTGTTTGAAATGAGTGAAGCAAACATTAAAATGATCCTGCTCTAATGGTCCTTCCTGCACGGGCAGATGAGCTGAAGGGAATACAACACCATGGCTTACAATCCAGTATTTATTTCCACACATCAGTTCCTCGTTCACAGGACAGAACCCAGGTTTAACCAGTTGTGGAACAGCTGCTTTTAAACAGGTTCTCAGTCCCAAAGAAACCCTTGAGTGATATTCACAGGCTTCACTCTTAACAGTTTGGAAAAATCCCAAATAAGCAACATTTCTTTTCCAATACCTGAAAACCAGATTCATTTTGGCAACCCCAACATGATTACTGGGGACAACTGTGCCCTGAAAAAGGGCTGATCCCTGCCTGTAGTTCAGGACTTAAATTCTTCCATCACTAGTCAGAAGACAAACTTCCAATTAAATGATAAGGAGGTTCTTGGCTATTTTTGGTCCCAGGGTCTGCAGTTTTGAGAAGTGTAAGCCAAAGACATTTGCTCCAAGTTTGCCACTATTCAGCACCTGACAGACTACTGACACAGCTCCACTACTGGGAGAAGTACAACAAATCAAGCCTACCAACTACATGAGTATTTGAAGGACATCCATGAAAGTTTCCATGCTGCAAAGAACAAGGGTTAAGAGACCCACTCAACACCATCAGAGACAGCTCCACGTTTCACTAGAACACACTAAATATCAGACTTTAGGAATGGAAGCATCTTGCTAAGACAATCTCCTGCTCCACTGCTCACCACCACCTCCCTCCCACCCTCAGCACTGGCAGATTAAATATGCAACTGTACCTTAAAAACACCAACTCCACTAACACCAGTGCAGCAATAAAAGACCTCAAAACCCACGAGGTAGTCCAAAGAAGCATAGAGTCCTGAAGAACACCACCACAGACAACTCTCCAACAGCCACGTGTCTGCCTCGTGCCACACTTAGCACGAGAGTGGCTTTTAAACAACGCCTTTTGAAGGAGGAAATCTGTTGAATGCCTATTCATACATACAGCACTGGAAAACAACCACCACAACTAAGAAGCAACCCTAAGTATCAAAAGTGAGTGCTTGCCTTTTCTCTGGCATTACATGCAATGCCCAATTAAAAATTTAAGATGCTGGGGAAGGAAGAAATCAAAGGACAAGTTATAGTGAGGGGCGGGCAAAATGACACACTATCCAAATGTCACAATTCAAAACCTGAACATTCTGTAAAGCTGAACTCTGTTCTCAAATCAAAGATGGCCTTCATGGTGAGACAGGTGTATTCTCATTCTCACAGGCAGTTGAATTTTATATTAGATGGTGGTCTGGTACAGCACCCTCAAATACTAATTTAAGTGCATTCATTTCATTTTAAGGGCTGCTACAATTTTATTTAACTACGGGTATAACTGACTTTTTCTAGACCATTTCTAAAGAACAGACATTAACAGGTTTCCTAAAAATAAAATTCAAAACAAGAGTTAGACATTTGGGAAGTAAAGTCACAAGTTTTATGAAAGACAGTAACTTCCTGCACACAGATTTCATATATCAACCCCCAATTAATCTTCTATCAAACTATTACAGTTTATGCACTTTTCTCCCTGCCAACAATCTCTGCTGCCAGTAACTGCCAAAGCCATCTCTCATTCCTCTGCCTAGCACAGTTAGTTCAGAATAATAGAGTGAAACTACATTTTAAAAAGAGGAAATGCAATTTCCATCACAGGGTTGTATAAACAGGTTGAAATAAACGGGGCTCCTTCCCACCTAAATCCCCTTTCTGCAAATAAAAGCAGTATACCGATATGTCAGACTTTTAAAATATAGCCCAGACTTCTGACTTAGTATAACAGCTTTTTTCTTACCCAGGAAAAGACAAGCTTTTTTGGCTTAAGTGAATTCAACATCTTAAAGACAGGTTTTCCTCAGTGTATATATGCACCAACTTAAGCTTTGCTTTTTTTTTTTTTTTTTAATAAACTGAGAAATTCTGCTTCTCACAAAACAAGTCCTGTCTTCTGTTATATAACAACTGGTACCACACCCTTATTTTCTTCTTCTATAAATGCAAGTACTTTCCTGCCTTTAAAATTGTACATTTATTCTAAAAAAGTCTTTTTTAAAAAGATGTTACCAATCTTTTAGATCTGTTTTCAGAAGAGCCCAGCAAAAATGTCCAATATTGCCAGTTTCCTGAAGTACACCTTTGCATAATATCTTCCCATTATAAAAGTCAACTTTCTAGCCCAAACCCACTTAAATAAAGTTTTAAATATAGAGTGCCAAATTTCATATTTACAATATAATCTGAAGGCAAATAGAAATCTTTTAAGTTGTGCTTGTACATGCTGCATTTATTAAATCTACTTGGAAAAACTACGTGCTACCTCCTGGCTGATCACCTTTAATCCCTTCCTGGCAGGTTCTGATGTTGTAATTTGCAGCTGCTCACCATTCTAAACTCCTCCTTCATCAAGTAGGTGAAGTGGAAGGGTATAAAACATTTAAGGACACTTTTAGCAGGTGAGTTTTCCTCATGTCCTCGTGTTTAATCTGATGTTGCACCTGGTACTTTAACAGTGAGGTTCCTCCTGGTGTTGGTGACGTGACGCTGCTGTGCCAGGAAGGAGCGGCCAGGCCCGGCCCCGCAGCTGCCACTGCTGCCCACCAGCCTGGCCTCCATGCCCAGCTTCTGCAGACTCAGGCTCTGCAGGAGTTAAAACAACAACTTCAACACCAGCAAAAACAGAAGGAAAAGAATTACCCATTCTGCTCATGCTTTTTAGGATGCGTGCAGAATTTTTCCCCGCTGTATTTCTTAGGATAACTTAAGATTTAACTGGCACATGTAGCAAAAGATGTTTCAATAAGTGAATTTTTGACCCACCTTGTTGTACCATGCAGTTACAATTAGCTTTTCCTCATAATCACGTAGTTTGGCCATCTTGTATTCATTCTGTAAGGAGATAAACCTCAGTTAAAAAACAAATTTCATCTGCATAAACTTGCTGCAGTCCACTAAGCGAAACTCAGGCAGCAGAAGTGCTTCAGTACACAAGGTAACTACAAAGCCTAGAAGTATAAACAAAGATACTTTCATAAAAAACTGAGAGATAAATATCAGCCTGCTTTAAGAGGCTAAACTACACAAGTTGTGGTTAGAAACACAAATGGAACTTGGAAATGTACTCTGAGGATTTGTGTGGGGAAATGCACAAGAGATCTGCTGTGTATCAGAAAATCTATAAATAATTAAGTTTTCACCTGAAAAGAATGTACCTCCAGTGACTGACTAATTGCTATTATATAATATACTTCCCTAGTACTCATTACATAAATGTGAGGCCACAGCATTTATACAGTCAAACCTATCAGCCTACTGAATCATGCTGAGGAGTTCTGTATTTGCTCAGGCAACTATTCCAGCTAGTCCCGTCAATATTGCTGTGGAGCTCAATGCATTTCCCCGATTTTTTTTTATATTTGGATTACGGTCAACAATCCTTTTAGATTTTCAGCCAAGCAGATTTTACTGCATTGCTAGGAAACAATATCATGAATGCCTAATATCAGAAACAGGGCATATTAGGAGTTACTATGAAATATATGTAAAATTTTTACCTCTAGTGCTTCAATTCTTTTTTCTTTTTCCAATATCTGCTTTCTAAGCAACATAATTTCTGCTGATGCTGGATTTAGCTTAGGGTCTAAGGTTTTTATCACCTGGACAAAGCAAAACAAGAGCATTACAAGTCAGTTTGATTCTCAACAGCTCTGCATCTCATCTGCTCAAAGAAGGAATGTAAGAACAGACTGGGCACTGGTCAGGCTGTTACATTGTACAACAGAGAGTAAAGTATATAAAGGAACCCTTAGTGCACCTCATGCTCAGCCTAAATCCTATTTATTCTCTCAGACTTAAATGACTGCACTTGAACAATCTGACTAAAAATGCAACTTGTAGCTACTGCTTTTAATTGAGAGGTGGGGATACACACACTCAATCTGTTTAACAATTTATGAGGGAGGAATGCATATGTTCAGAAACATGCCACTCACATTTCTTGCTTTTTCAAGGTACATTTTATATCTTTCTTCCATTGCTTTCATATCCTCATCTTTTTTTCGTAAAGCTGCTTCCAGTTCTCCAATCTTCTGGGCTGTTTACAGAAATTATCAATGAAGACATGCAAAATAAAAACAGACATTGTGATTTCAGGGCTTCTGTGTTCTCTTGATTTCACCATCCCTCAAACAGAGAACGATGTAGAAGCCAGAAGTTAAGTTTAGGTTTAAGTTCTTATTTTTGTTTCAGCTGTCCCACCTGACCCTGAAATCCCATTTTGCAGAGCACTGTTCAACAAACCTCACTGCCCCCAGAAACACATACAAAACCTCTCCACACCCCCCAGTTCAGATTTAAATCTAAGCTGCAGCAGAAGCCTCATCCAGACAAATATCCCATAGTGGATCTGGGAATCATTTCAGAAGAAGCTTAACATAGTCATATCCAAAAAATACCAAAAAAATCCCCACAAAACAACTCACGGTTCTGACTGTCATCAGGCTGGAGCTCTGCAAGATCAGCCTCTTTCTTCTGTAACTCATCATGAACCTCGTTCAACTTTTCCCTGTGAATGAAAAGCTGGGCTAAGGATTAAGCTCACAAATAATTCAGGTTTAACAGCAGTTTAAACTTCATGACAGAAGTATTTAAATAACTATTTTAAGTTCTAGCAACTCTTCAGGCTTTGAATAAAAATATTAATATCATAAAAGTTGTGACTGTTGAATTGTTCCTCCTTTAGTTAAAACCAGGAAAATGAATAATTAAGCCCCTCCAGCATCATCTTAGCAAGAACTACACCTGCTGAAATGACTGGAAATATTTCAGAAGAGTGGCATACACTTTGAGTGATGGTTTTAGCAGTGTGTTGTAGAATCAGAACAGTTAAAATGCTGGTGGTGATGAAGAGACAGTGAAGTGGTACTGGTACTACAAGATCATCATGGTCAGAGTAAACAAAACTACACCACCAATATTTAACTCACTTTATGCATAATTCTCAAATCAGTGGCTTAGAAAAACAAGCCACTACCAAGATTGAAGCAGCTCCTGTTCTCTTATTTATTTAAATAAGCTACTGTGGATGCATGTGCCTTACTTACATGTGTGCTGCCAGCTTCTGCTTCAGGTTGCTGGACTGTGAAAGGAGACAGTTAAAATTCAGTTCTATTTCAGTATTTCATACCATGCAGCATTCAAGTGCCCTTACAAATCAGCTAAGAATACTTAGCACAGCTAAATAAGCCAAAGCAAATAAATCCATTGAATGATAAAATCAGGGACTTTTAAAGTAAAGTAGAAGGGTTACAGTTCCATAGAAGGAATCACATAAAACATGAGCTTTTCAATTGAAATGCAGTTGATATGGAAGTATTTCTCAGATAAACTGAAAAATAGGATGCACATCCAAATAAAGGACTTGATGCTACACTGGAAGACTTTGAACAAATCTGGCAAAATGTTTCACTTACTCCTTCATTTTTGGATCCCTGCTCCTGTAAAGTCTTTTGCAGATCTTCAATCTGCTGCTGTAATCCTCCAATACGCTCTTCATTGAGCCTTTTAGGAAGAAAACACAGTTATTGCCCATCTAAAATAGTTCACAGACAGAATTTTCTGTTTCATTCGTTTTTCAGAGGGTCTACCCAGCATGACTTAAGCTACAAATAAACTGATTTCAAATGCTTTTAGTTTGACTGGAACTTCTACTGAAACAAACACATGGAGCTTTACTGAACATTTTATAATGAAATTCCTATAGTCATTTCAAGTTTTGAAAAAGTGTAACTATCAAGAACTTTCCTATTCTAGTAAAATGTTTTAGCATTCACTGATAGAAAATTCATGGTCTAACAGTCTGAAGTTCTAGAAATAGAGTTCACATCCATTCTTGGTCAACCAAGAATCACTCAGAGTGAAGAAGAGTGTCCTGTAAGCAACACTTCCTTCAGGGTATGGTACACATTTAAATCACTTTCCTTCTTCCTTTGTTCATAATCCTTCATTTATGATTACACTGGTGAAAGAAAAGGCTCCTGCACTACAGGTGCAAGACACAGGTCACCCTGAAACTCCAGAGATCACCTTTTGCTGTATTTTAAGATGTAGTTTGATCCATCACCTTTTCTCAGTTTCCAGCTCATTCACTGTCCGGTGCTTCTGCTCCAGCTGCTCCTGGAGCTCTGCAATCCGTTCATTTTCTGATCCTTCCTGTTTCAGCAGCAGCATCTTATTTTCATGCTGCAGCCGAATAAACATTTCTCTGAATCAAAAGCAACAAAAAAAGTCACTGTTAATTAAGAAGGTGACTAAGAGGAGGAAGTTAGTCCTGTTCACTCCCCCAACCTTAAAGTGAGCCAAGCAGGTTCTACTTAATGATATAGTTGTGGTAACAATGCAATTTGTTATTAAAAGGTAACTTAAAATGTTTGAAAACTTTGAGATATAAGCAGAGTTTTAAATTGTCACTCCAAACACAGATTTATGTATAGCAACCTGATATGGGTTTAAGAAAAAAAAAGAAAATTAATTTTAGTATGGGGAAATAATTATTAACACCCATATGGGGGCAAAGCAAGGAGTAGGAAACGGAATCACATTGATGAAAATACTGAACTTTCACAGAGGCATTGTTGTGCCCCACCTATGAACATCCCAAACAACCTCAGCTTTTGGGTCTCACCTGTATTCCACTGGCAGAATTTCAGCAGCAAGGTTCTCATGGCTTTTAAAGCGAGATTCACCTAAAATCACATGAGTGGTTTAATTTAGCACACTTAAAGAAACCTCTAATCCAAATAAAAGAATCTCTGAAGGTAAAGCAGTACCTGTTTGACTCAGGTGGTCCTGCTGCATCTGTGCACACCGGAGCTCCTCATTTGTCTCTCTTAATGTATCACACTGCACTATCAATCTCTAACAAAACACATTTGAGGTGGAATTACATCATGCTGCACCACTTTTAAGACCAAATAACATTTATCAGAAGTAATAATGACACATGCACATTTGAGGTTGGTCTTGATGATCTTGGAAATATTTTCCAACCTTCATGATTCGATTATTCTATATTATATTTTACATGTGAATGCACACACACAGGGCACTAAACTTCATTTTTATGGTGGCACTACTTCCAGGAAGGTTCTCCTCAAGCAGACAATCAGAGAGATTTAGGTGCTCAAATAAACTCGTGAAAGGACTTACCTCTTTTTCTTTCATTAAAGCTTCATATTTTTCTTCGAGCCTCTTCATTTCAAATGCCAGCTTATCAGCTCTTTTGGATTCTTCAGACAGTTTGTTATGAAGCTCCTGGACCTTTTAATAAAAGTGTTATTTAGCACAGGAATCTTGCAAGATGCTACTTTAAAACAGTCCCTCCTGCACAATTCAGCCAAAATACAATAGTTGGTTCCTCAAGATTAGGGAAGTGGAGATGGGATGGGTGCCCACGTGTTTTGGGGGTTTATACTGATTTTTTGGTTTGTTGATTTTTTTTTTTTTTTTATTTATTTAACTCTTTCCTAATCCACAGAAATTAAAATAAAACTTCAAATTTTCATGAAGAATGGTATGAATATGAGAATATAAGAATGTAGTGACAGGACAGGGGAAATGGGTTCAAACTGAAAGAGATTGGGTATACATCAGGTATTAGGAAAAAATTCTTTACTGTGAGGGTGGTGAGGCCCTGGCACAGATTGCCAAAGGAAGTTGTGGGTGTCCCATTCCTGGAAGTGTTCAAGCTCAGGTTGGATGGAACTTAGAGCAATCTGGGATAGTGGAAGGTGTCCCTGTCCATGGCAGTGGAATGAGATCATCTTCAAGGTCCCCTTCCAAGCCAAACCATTCTATGATTCCATACAAATGATCTCAGTAACAACCTCTCCCAGGCACCCAAATTACCTCAGTCACAGTAAAGAAGAAAAGCCTGCAGACTATGGACACTCACATCAGTTGAGAGGGGAACTACAGTTAAACTTGCAAGTTTAACAAACAGGGAAAAACCCACAAGGGAACAGCAGGGAATGAAGGAGTTTTCACAACTGAGAAATTCTAAAAGGACAACGCAGGGTTAAGGTATTCCCAGCTACCTGGGGGAAAATGCACCTTTCAAACACAAGTGCAGCACTACCTGTCTTTTGTAGGTTTCCAGCTGGGCTCGTGCTGCATTGGCTTTCTTGAGCTCTTCCTCCAGACTGACGGTGTTGTGCATGTACATCATGTTGGTCTCCTGCAGGGACTTGACCTGCCTGCGGAAATCGTTCAGGTCCTGCAGCTTCTTCCGATACACTTCCACCGTGGACTCCAGCTTGCTTGCCTTGTCTGCAGTAGCCCTTGAGGCATAAACAGCAATCAGAAGGAAAGATTACAAAACTCAAGCTCTGCTGACACACATTATTTTCAAAGAGAGATGCCACACGCTTAGCAGCAGTTACATTTCACGCCTTATTTTTAAATGTATAATCGACACAAACTTGTTTATAAAAACTGAAATCAGCCAGCCTTCAAGTGAGACTGACAGCCACATGCCAGAAATATGAGCAAGGGTTAGCGGGTCAAATATCCCTGAGGAATTCTGGGGCACCACAACATCCTGTGCTAGACAGTCACCTCAAAATACTGGTACCTGATATGTTCTCATTGGGAGATTAGACAGAATTAGAACATAACTGCTCTATGAAAATGATCACTGGCAGATATGACTGAAAACTGTCAGCTGATCATTTAAAAAAATCTACAAGGTAGGAAAACATTGGGACCATAATTTTAAAATTAATTTTAATATCCGTGTTTATTATCTGCATTCATATCTCACCAGAAGCTGGTACAAGAAAATAATGGAAAAAATCTATAGCTAGGATTTGTTTCAGATGTTATTTAAGAACCGCTAAGTTAAACACCTGAAACCACTTTTCTTTCCATGTTTTATTCATATTATTTTATGAATAGCAGATCTGCTTTTACAGTACAATTTATTTTGGATATTTCTTGGGTGGTCTGGTATTTAAAGCAGTTTACACAAGCTGGAATGTTACATTAAATTCTCACAAAGGTTACCGTGTGTTTCATCTTCATTTTGTTAATGATCTCACTAACCTAAATCTGGCCTAGAATGCTGACACCAAAAATTAGGTTAAAATTCTAGCTGTATATATGCTTTTCTACATGAGAACTTCCACTTTCTGTCCCACATGAAGAAGCTTAAGTTCTGTAGTCATTAATTCTGCTTCACAGACAAATTCCATGTGTTATTCTTGTCAAACAATGGAACCTTTCCCTGAAAGCCTACACTTCACCTCTGCTTTGCCAAAGAGCTCATTCAGGTAAGAACTGCAGAAGTAGCACCTCAAAAAAATATTTTTAAATACAAATCCTTGGATTTAGCCATTAAATTCTAATGTGTGTGTGTAGCTCTCCCTGCTACATACCTAAGAATGTCATTTTCATCTTTCAAGGCTCTTGATTCTTCTGCCAGAGACGTCAGTTCATTGTTTCTATGTTGCAGCTCAATCAATTGCTTTTCTAGATCTTCACAATGGACACGATAATCATCTTTTGCAGCTTCAAGCCTACCAGATCAAAACCAGTACCTTTGTTAGGAACTCATCATTGTTGCATAGTTTCAATTAGTACTGGAATTACTAAAAACAAATAAGATAAAACAAAACTACTGATTGAAGTAGGTGGGAAAATGTTACAATGAACATGGAACATGTTTTTGTTGACCTGTTAAATCATAATGCATTGCACACTGCAAATTAATCACATCAGTATCAAGGAATCACATGAAAAGTGATTTTATTTCTCAGTGTGGATCAGAGAGAGACTAATATGTGAAAGCAATCAGTTCAGTAGAGAGACATGGTGGTGTTGGGGGTTTTAGGATTTGATTTGCTGACACACAAATCAGCACTCTTTTTTCTGACTTCCATCACCTTTTTGGAAGTATTAGAGGGCTATGCCAATTACAAACAGATACTTTTTACAACAAGTAACAGATTCTTCTTCTTTTTACATACAAGGACTGTCTAAAATATGCTTATACAGCACTAGACAGCTTTTAATGCAAAAGAAATTGAGCTGGATAAGCCCCAAAGAGCACCAGACATTTTCAGAGTACATTAGACAAGTGAGAGATTTTTGGGGGAATAATTTCATACCTGAAGTTTTCTTCTTGCAATTGTTCCAGCTGCAACTGTGCACTAAAATACTTTTTTGCAACCACAGTATTTGGATCGTCAAAAGACTCGTCTAATTGCTCTAGTCTGTCATTCATAATCTCATTTTCTGACATCAAGCTGTTTTTCTCATCCTGGAGGGCAGCCACCTAGCACAGATAAAACAGCATGAACACTGTAAGACCTGTCCAAAGAACTGAAGCTAGACGGCAATACATCATCAAATTAGTTTATGAAAAAGGCTGAGCATTTAGAAGTTTTAGAATGTAGTTTACAGAGCACACTTGAGCATACAGATGCTTTAGTGTATGACAGTTATGAAGCACTAAAGGAAAAGTTCCTCTAAATAAAAAGACAAATTTCTGTAACTGAAACCACGGTAAAAAGGCAGACAAAGTGATATGGAGAGAAACTGCTACTTCCATTAAAAACACCATGGACGCCGTACAAAAAAAACTCTGAGTGCTGCTGCAAGAAGTGTCCATCTTGCCTGTACTGACAACCAGAAGCAGCAGGGCACGGGCAGCGGCGCGGGCCGCCGTGCTCAGCGGGGCACGGCTGCGGGAAGCGGGGTCGGCCCAAGCGCACACGCACGCACAGCCCGGGCAGCCTCAGCGGGAGCATGCAACCCTGGCAGCACACACACGGCTACCCGGTGTCACAGCTAAGCACAGGGGCTACAGCACTTCACTGACAGGAGACAGCTTCACAGCCAGAAGGATTCAGAGGATAGAACCTTTAAAAGTTTGTCTAGTGAAAGCTGTGTTAATTTTAACGTCCTGTCGAACATAAGAGCACGCAGCGTGTGTTAGTCGACTGCATTGAAACAGGGACAATATGCTTTTTGGGTTATGTTTTCCTGAATTATAAAGTAAACCTACCTTTCTTACACTCTTGGAAAATATCAAGGAAGACTGAGACCTTACAAGTGAATTTATTAAGAATTAGTTTAAACGAGAAGTGTCAAGTAAATATTATGGCTTCAAATAAAGTAAAATACAACACATCATGATGACATTATTAAACAGATAGAATCTACAGTATGCAACACTAAGGAACAATTTTTTGTGATCATAATTTAAAGATCTATCAGTCAAACAGATGAAGTAAAAAAGTAATTAATCTGCCAGTTCATTTGGTGCTGGCTTTCTTGGTTCACTTCTTTTTATGTACCAAATGTCATTTACTATGTACACGCACACAAACACGTGTGAGTAGAGAGCACACCTGAGCCTTGCTCAGCCTCCTGTTCAAGGGTCAGCCACTCCTTAAGAATGCACAACATTCAGACTTTGAGAATAATCCTGAAACATTACTCATCTCAGACTTTCAAAACCCTAAAAATCAAACTATGACACAACTAACAGCAAGTTTTACATCATTTCTCAGTTGCTTTCTGGTAGCCTTCTTTTTTTAATTATTTCAAATCAGTGTAGCAGAAGTGGTGTCACAATCAACAGAAATTATGAAGAAAGGTTTTAAAGACACATCACAGCATTACAGAGCTGTAGTGTCATTAACTCATCTGTTTATATTCAGCAGTACCTTTCCCTTGAACACCTTTCACCTGTCCCATGCCATGTTATGAGTAACTGGCTCTGAATCACCTATGATTAATTAATAGAGAATTCTGGAAGAAAAGCCAGGGAAAACAGGAGAACACCTGGCACATCTCCTGCAGATTCTTCTCACAAGCATTTTTAGATCTCTGCTTTCACTAGGAAGCCTTACTACTGCCTCAAGAAAAAAAGGGAAATTAAATATCAATTCAATTACAGCAGTAGCTTCCTGGGCATGGCAAGTAGCTCTGAGCTGCTTTAGACACAAGTATTCTGCTTTTTCAGTTGTCATTGTCAGTAAGAAATATAAAACTGGCCTCTGCTTTTGTGGGTGTTCATTTCCAGAGGCTCACACAGCCAGTACAACCCTCTGGCTCCTACAAGAAGATGCCACCCAAATGATCTCTTTGTGCAGAGCCAAATCTGATATGAATTGCCTTCCCAGATGAAACTCTTTCTATTCTCAGATTATAGTGCCATAAGAGAGGGGCTAGTAAGTGATTTTTTTATTCTTTAAAGTGTTGATTGAAATGTAAATTTCTCTTTATTGTCATTAAATCCTCTCTCCTTTCTCTCAAGAGTGACTTGATTAACTGCTATAACCATTAAGAACGAAAATAGGCCTATTATTAGTGTTGTTTGAAAATGCCAGCAAGGATCTATTAGTTTTCATTATTTTTATCCTGAAATCTCCTCCATGTTGCAATTGTGTATGAGGAAAAGTTAGCAAGTTTTAGATAAATTACAAATTTTCGTCATTCATCAACTCCTATTGAAACAGCATAATTTTCCTATGATTAAATCTAATTACTGTTTATGACATGAACTGGATTTTTTTGGACACAGTACAAAAGACTAGAAGACTAAGAACGAAAAGGGCAATTTAAAAAACCACGATAACGTTGTTTTAACACTACCTGCTAAGGGTAAACATAAAGCTAAGACAAAGAACCTTTGAGATAAGCTGGCACAGGACCTCAGCTTACACTTCCATCAGAAAACTCTTTCCAGTAATTGCATTTTGGAGCACAGAATAATTGCTTTTCTCCTGCAAGCAGCTACAAATTCTCACAAAAATTTAAACAATCCATAATGCACTCTGCCCTTCTAAATTTCTGCATCTTCATAGCAGCACCACTACATATTAAAAAAATAAACAATTGACTGTTTCTTACCTGCAAATCCAGCTCTTGACATCTTTGTGCCAGCTCCTCTTTTTCTGCTAGTGCTTCCTGAAGGTCTTCCAAGGCTTTTTTAAGCTTTCAAAAAATAAGGCAGTCAATCACTATGGCCCATATCCAAAATACTCAGTTACAGCTTCTACAACGCCTCAATTGCTTACACCCATTGTTTAAGTTGGCTGCTGGGTGCACACATTGACACACAAACCTATCCATACTCTGCTAGATCAGGATCCCTGCTCATTTCACTTGCCTTCTAAACAATTAGCACACTTAAAAAGCAAATTATTGAAACACAACAACTTAGGCTAAAGGCATAACAAAACACAGGAATGTGCTGCCACCATTTCCAAATCCCTTTGAAATCAAGTTCATTTTATGTGCAACACCTTGTAGTGTTCAGGTTATCAGGAATTTCCACAATCTCTTAAAAGTAACCTACAGTATTCAACCTGACAAGGAGGAGCCTTGATGCACCCCTACCCCTCCCTGCGATGTAGGTTTGCACTGACAGGTTTCACTCCATGCAGGAAGATGACACAGCAGTCACTGTGGGGTTTTTAAAGAAGCTATAGAATAACACTTAAGTTTTCAGTTAATTAGCACTGAAAATCAGCATTACTTCATTTAAGGGATGGCCAGATACTAACTTATTGTCCAGGCTTGATCTACAACAGCAACACAGGCAGTTACCTGCTGTTCCACTTCACTTGATGCATCACAAGGCGAAGGACTCGTTACTTCCTTGCTCATGAGCTACAGAAAGAGACCACAGGAAAAAAGGTTAAATGAGAGGTTATAGATCTGTAAATTCACTGTCTACTGAGCACCAACTGTATTTTCCATTGTGTTACTGCATCCCTTCAATACACCAAAACAGATTAAAAATGCTTCTCCTCATCTCATGTCTGGTAAACAGATCTACAGTAAGATGATTTTTTTACCTCCCTCCTCTCAAAATTAATCAGGTTTGCAGTAATATTGTATTAGATGAATGTGTGATGCGTTGAAGGTATTGCCACCCCCTAGTCAGTCAAACTGGAATGAACCAGAAGACAGGATTTCACTCCATTAATGTAACAGTTATCACACTTCTTTGTGTCCCATTAATTGCACTAAACAAACAATGAGAACATTGATTCTCTGATACAAAGATGTACAGTGTGTATTTACCAACAATTAAAGGGCTTTACTCCTCACTCAGAAATTACTGAATTATTACTAGACCTTCTTCTAGACATTTTAATTAGTCAGAAGACAACAAACACAAGCTTTATAGATTTATTTCTACCAACAGGACACATAGAGCTTTAAAGACTATACAGTCAATTTAAATCTAAGTTATAAGGCTTATTACCAACTCCACTGTTACCTTGATGAAGGTGCAGTTACACACCACCTTCTCTTCAGTCAGTATTTAGTTTTTGCCTCTCTCCACACTCTGCTTCACAGTCCTGAAGCTCTCAAAAACCAGTGACTACAGAGCTATGCTGAGCTGGATCACTAAGATGATCCAACCAAGAACAAAGTAAGACAGGAGGAGGAGCACACCATGACAAAAATAGAAGAGATGCTGCTGCAAGCTTGTAAGTCAGAGGCTGGAATGGTCTGTCAGAACAATGCAACCTCAAACACAATCACCTTAACTCTGGGACCAAGGCTGGGTCAGAATTTCAGAATTTAATTGCAGTATAATCAGTGGTTGGAAACTGCATACATTTCTTGTGTGGAACAAAAAAATCTTACGCATTTGTTGAAAATTTGGGCACCACAAGTCTAAAACCAAAAGCCTTTGATTGGGGTTTAAGATCTCTCGGTCCCAAACCTCCCAAATAACTTAGGAAAGTACTTATACTCCTCCCTGACCTTTGCTTGGATGAAAGAATTCACAAAGGTCAACAAAAAGGTATTTGGACTTCTCAGCTGACAGCATCAGGCTATGAACTGCTACCTACCTCTTGAATGGCTGTCATGACAACGTGTTGAACAGACTCTTCAAGGGTCATGATATTCTGTATGTGTTCTGTGAAAAAGGATTTGTAGTGACTCATGACAATGTTCATTTAATGCTTTGAGTAATATGATGAATTGTTTGCTAGAAGATCCAGAAGACACTATTATCCATAAAGCTCGCTCAGAACAAGTAGTCTCTTTATACAGAGGAGTACCATTAACCAGCATCATTATTATCCAGCAATATGGCAGATAAGCACAAAACATTATAAACTCAACTGGACAAATTTCTACTCTGCCTAAGGAGAGATGCCATCAGAGCATGGAGGATTAGTTCTGGTAAAGGGAGAAAAAACAACCAATTCAGTCTTGAGCCTCGGCAGGCAGAGAAGTAGCTTCTAATTTAAGGACGTAATTTAATTTTGCTATATTTGCATTTGAATAGTAAGTTCTGGGTCTTGGTACATATTTTAACAATATGAAAAAACAATACACTATTCAGACTATATTTTTAAACCTACTCTGAACGAAGTTTCGAGTTTTACTCACAGACATTTCCCAGGGAATTTCTGCTTTTAAGCAAACTCCAGTTTCAGAACAGGCATTCAGCAAATTAACAATGTTGATGGATAAGAAAGAGAAGTTTCTACATCTTTTCCACCTTAACTATCACCTGAGGCAGTCTTCTGTTTGCTGAGAAGGTTAAGGCAGTGCCTACCTTGTTTCCTCTCACAGTTGACTGCACAACCTAAAATAAGCTGCAGGAGCCTGCCCAGTTCAGTGGGATCTGAGTTCTCAGATATCAGGGTCAAGTCTGGAATAAGCTCTTCTGCAATCTGCTGACCCAGGAACTGAAAAAAAAAATTATGAGAAAAAGTAGACTGCCACCTTTGTACAACAAGAAAATCTGGTATCACACAGGAAATCTGGACTCGGTGAGCAAGCCAGAGAAAATGCCCTAGAAGTTTGTTACCAGGTTTAGTTAACTGAGCACTTCTACAAGAAAAAGTGACAACACTAAAAGTTACGGGGCAGTTCTCAAATATGAGAGAATTCATTTATTTTATCAACATAATAAAAGAGGCAATTAATAACACTTCCAGATGGAGTTGCTTCCAAATACTTCAAAAAGCTCCTCATAAGCTTAAAGAAGTTCTGCTTCTGTGGCAGCCAGAGATCCTCACACCTGGCAGCACATCAGGGCCTGGCTCTTGGTGTCATAGCTCAGCCCAGGCAAGATCAGGAAGCCACAACAAGATCTGGCAAGTTTTTCTAGACCATACCCATTATTTAACTGTAATTACATCAATACAAAATTCAGCTTTTTTTTTTTTTTTAAACCCAAAACACAGTAGCCTTTTATGGTTACTGTACTCATCCCTGCATGAGAGAGAACAAACTAATACTTTCTGTATTCCTACCTTGGCTCCCAGCTCCCAACAGAATATTATAAAACGTACACTGGGGTTGCTGAGTCTGTTCTGTAGTGTACAACAGAACAAGACAAAAGCAAACATGTCTCTAGACAAGAGCAAACATGAACACACACACAAAGTCAACAGGATTCTGCAGCTCAGTCCTTTCAACATTCACCTGGGCAGAGACAGGGTTTCCAGTTCATACTCCAAGAGCCTTATCTAAAACACACCTGCTCAAATTCATTTCATATTCACTCAGAGCTCCCACTTAACAGATAATTATCATACACCTTCTGCCTAAAAGGTCCTCAAAACAAATTACAGCTTTTTTTTCTACTTCGCAAAGTCAAGGGGAGCAATAATCATCATGTTCAATAATGAGAACAATAAATTTTTCTCCATACCTCATGATAGTAGTCCATAATTCCTTGCAGTATCTTCTTCAAATTACTGGACTAGTTGTTGTATATGAAAGACAAAGTTACAATTTTATTAAATTTTTTGCTTTTTATTAAATCAAATAATTTCTAATAAAATGGTTACAAGGCAGCTCTATAAGAGGACATAGGGAGAGAAATATCACAGAAGAAAATCCCCATCCAACAATGCTGGAAGGCACTTCAACTATCAACAGACAGTTCAAGCTCATTTAAAATATCCTTGAAAAGCTTGAGCTTAATTCTGTAGGTTTTGGACTGCCACATCTCAGGACAGACACAATATCCAACCCCACAAACTTCACTCTCTTCAATTTTAAATACCTTTATTCTCCAGTTGTCACCAACATCTTCTTTGATGCGATTGAGCCAAGATGCATCAAACCAGGCAACATCTCTGAAACAAAATTAAACGATTAATCAATGAGCACAGACTTAAATAAATAAGACAAAAAATTCCCAGCATTAAATCATCAGCTGCTGAACTCCAGTGTCTAATGAGGCATGAATTCCTGGAGATTGCAAGGTAAACTTATGTCACAGGAAATTTCCATCCTGCTGGCTGCATTAAGGCACATTCCAGGGCTGGGAGAATTTCCCTGTGTGCCTGAGCCAGCTATGGATGGAGCACAAGGACGTGGAGACCTCTGTCATGCTGAATTTTTATACCTAATAAAGTAACCATTATGAGGTAAAGAAACATCTTTTTTTGACCAGTGCTGACGTTATATTTGGTACCTCTTCTTGTAGGCTGTGCTAACATTTACTCCAATTTGTCAAAGGCATGTATTAAGAAAACACTTTAAACTAGTGGCATTTTGTGTATTTTGTATGTCTCTGGTTCCCCTGGGCAGAAGGGGATTCAATTTGCCAGCATAAACAAGGATGAATTGCTGAGGGAGGTGTTTACACACACTCAGCTGCCAAACAGTACAATCACAGCATATTTAACAATATATAACTTTGACAGTGCACTGTTTATTCACTGGTCTCAAAGCACCCAATAAAGGACAATCATTATCCCCACTTGCACATGAACCAACTTGGTATTAAGAAGTTTGCCCAAAGCACGTGGCTGCCTAATACCCAAAATACATGGGAAACAACCTCAGCAAAACCTAAATCCATTTTTGTCATGTCCAGAAAAAGGGTGAGCTCTGTCTTTAAAAAGTACATTTAAAATCTTTACAAACAGACAGGAGGGTTTCTGAGCTCTTTTTTTTTTTTTGGTGGAGGGGGGTGGGTGGTGAATTGTGATGGTGTTGAAATAATTTCTTAGTAATTACAAAATGATACTTTGAACCTGATGCGGTAATGCAGATCTCAACTATCTGGGCTAACAATAACAAAATTGCAGTGATGATTTGTAGCATGATACTCTTTAAAAAAAAAAAAGACTTGCATTGCAACCCTCTATGCAAACTTCAAAACTAGTATATCACTCAGACTACCCATCTTCATCACACCAATAGAACAGCTAATCAAAAGTAAAATAATTCTGAACTATTAATTGCATTTGAAGTTTTACAAGTCTTGTCTTCCACGTGAATAGTAAGCTGTCATTTAAAACCCAGAACATAAATCTAAATTAATTGAGCAACCTCAGGAAGAAAATAACACAAAACCATGCCTTTGGAATCTTTAGTTTCTCATTCCAAAGAGGAACGTATTGCCTGAAGCGTGGAAAGAGTGCTGATGGGAAAGGTGAAAAAGAATGTCATCCTTGCCCAATTATCCCCAGGTATGAACTTAATCCTGCAGTATTTGTATATCTTATCACCTTTTCCACCATGTATCATTGTATCATCCCCAAAACAGCAACTGTTCTCTTCTGTCATAAACTGTCCACTCGGAATTTTTGCCTACTTTAAAAGCAACTACATCTGTCAAACACAAAAACCTCAGGCAATTGAACCCTCATCTTCCAGCTGAAGAATTAACTTACATTTGGTGAAGCACCTGAGCCATGGCAACCCCGTTAGTCAAGTCCTGGACATCTCTGCAGGGTGCAGCTGTATTGAATGTCTGTAGCTACAACACAGAAAAACACTGAGTTTAGTTCAGCAGACAATAAATTAGCTGCCATCTTCCTTCTCCTCTTTCAGGCACAAGCATTTAGCAAGATGTCTTTCTACTTGAAATCCTTTTTGAACCACACAGACTTTAAGCCAACCCAATTATCTCAACACTTGTGACTGTTATGACTGGTAACTTAAAATGTTGGTATGAACACCCACGCTCTGTTTTTTCATGCTAGACCTTCTATTGTAAAGCAGATTATGGAAAGATAACTTGGGAGACTAAAGTCGTATTTATCTAGCCTTTGAATAATGTTGCAGTGGTTAATTCGGGACATAACTACTTAAACAAAAATAGCATCAGACTAAGGTGTGAAAGTTGAGGGGGGAAAAAATAAAATTCCAGTCTTTTACTACAAGCACTTAGTAATAAAAATAGGATGGGATTACCTCAATGTTAAAATGCTTTGGTTTTAAATATCATGGGATTTTTTCAACTTATAGCTAACACTTAGACAGAATTAGCTGTATATTTAGAATTGCAATATTTTATTCCTCCAAAGACAATCAATTCAGAACTAGTTACTCTAGATGAGAGAGCCATTTCCATACACATATTAGTTCATCACAGTTAGTCAGGAAAATAAGTCTTTTTTACCACAATAAACAGAACAGAAAGCTTATTAGTAGTACTACTAGAAAACAGAATAGAATGGGAGCAAGTACAAATCCTTATAAACCCTGTTCACTGCAGAAACTGACTTCTTAAACTCACAGCATTTACAGTGTCCTAAATTACCTGTCCCTCTGCAAGAAGGCTTTCCCAAACATCCTGTGCAACATAAGCTTCTTCAGAACTCCTGGAAATGACCTTATGTTTGGGAAATCCAGCTGCTGGGACCAGTGATGGAAAAGCAGTTTCCAGCTGTGAGAATCTGAGGCAGTTTTTGTCCACTCTGTCTTTATAAAGAGTGACCATAATTCTGAATAATTGTTTGCTTCTTTCAAAAAGAGTCCAATCAAGCCAAGACAAAAATATGCAGAGCAAGCGGGTTTTTCTCATTTGTTTTTTAATTTAAAAAGTGGGTTTAAATCTTGTCTTACAGGAAGTGAGAAGTCAGTAATCCCTCGTAGGTTACATAAAAGATTAAGTGGAACACCACAGCCCAAAGCTGCTATGCCTGACAGCATTGGCTTCTCCTACTCCAGCAGCCTCAGCACAAGCATGGGCATGCAGGTTTACATTCCATTATGGCTCAATATTGTGATGCTGCCATCTGGATATGCCCCTGATAAAGCAAGGAAATTGCTATGCACAGGTGCAACCCTTTCACCTGAGCCTGTTAGAGCAGATAAACAAAGCCTCAGAAAATCCTGACATGCAACACTGCTTTATGCATGATCTCCCAGAATAGAAACTGCTAATTAAAATTAAGTAAAAAGCAGGACTGACAGTCTAGGTTTCTCTATGTATTTAAAAGACACATAAGGACCCAGAAATAATGAGAGAGCAGAAGTATTAATTATGGGTTCTCCAAACCTCATGTCAGCCCAATCGTTTCATCAAAACAGATTTCAACTGTTCTTGCAAAACCAATAAAAGTGGCAGGCGAGGGAAGGAGGTTGGAAAAAGAAGACACAGACTTCAAGACTGTAGCAGCGCTCCTTTTCTCCTCGTTTTTTCAGTTTTACAAAATGTAGCTCCAAGGACATGCTGCTACTCACGCTGAAAACCATTTTGTGAATTCATCTCCAAATGCACTCTGCCACTTGCTGCTACAGCAGTAGTTCTGCTCTCAGACACAGAGCTATTATATTCCCAATATACAGCTGAAAAGTTAATTTTGTAGCTCTACCACCAAACATTTGCACATGAAACACAAGTGTTGAGAGTGCCCAGCAGAAATAAGCCCACCCACATGGGGAAGGTGTGCCCTCAGTTTCACCTGATAATGAGGGGTTGAGTTTTTCCATTTCACACAAATATTATACACAGAAAGGACAGAGATTTTGCAGAATAACCAAAGAGATTTTAAAATAAAAATAAACATTCCCATACTGAAAACTAAGTATATTAATAAAATAAGTCAGCCACTGGACAGAATGAACATTACCAGTGGTGCCAGTACCAAGCAGTGCATTTATAGTGGAAAACGCTTCCACTTTAAGATGGTGCCATATATCCAGTCCCTGGTTTGGAGGCTAAGGCAGTACAGCACTGAAAAACATCCAATTAACTTTCCCTCTACAGAGAAGAAAAATAACTAACTTAGAAAATTATTTCTGCTGTAGCTTGTGAGTTCCACCTTAGCAGGTATTACCTAAATCAATTTTTCATGGATACTCATAAACATTACCCCTATAATTCAGTTTAGCTGCTTTATGTTTTTCCTGTAAAATCCCCAGCACTTTAAATTCAATGACACCGGGGCTGCAGAAACAATAGAAAACATTTTTAATTGAATCTTCTGTTTCTTCTCTGGATGCAGCATGTTTTCTAATATTTGATAAAATAAAAATAGAAAAATGCCAGATCTGGCAGCAGAATACAGAAAATCATAAGCATCTGTTTGCTGTATTAATGAGTAAACAAACTGAGAAACTATTAGAAGCAGAGAGTTACAGAACCCTTTTCTCTCCAAACACAGAGCACTTCATCCCCCTCTCCCCACATCACTTTCTTCCCTATTATTCACACTGAAGTTCAAATTGTGAAAGGATGTTTCAAACACATCTAAGTGTTTGTTAAGTGTTAACAATCAGTTTCTAAGTTGCAAACTAGGCCTGAGAAACAGGGTGCTAGATCTAAAAACGTGCATCTTCTGAGTGCTGCATAGAAAACCCAGGGTTGGGTGTTCCTTTACACTGACACAATTGCTCAGTTTAAGGCCAGTTAAGGTTCCATTAAGATTCATGGTATGATTACAGCTATTGCACTGTTAGGATACCATAAATGACAATTAGGATAGAAATATTTAAAGCAGGAATTATGAAAAATAAAAGAGTTCAGCACTGCTGACAAGATTTTGTGAATGAGTACAGGAATGTAGTGGTTTGTCTTTTGCCATTGAATCATGATGGAGTTATTCCCACCTGACTATTGAGGGGAAAACACAAAATTAAAGAGCTCAAAAAAAGAAAAAGATTAGATAATAAAAGATACTCAGCATAAGGCCACCAAAATTCTAGAGAGCAACAAAACCTTGGGAGAATGCAATGCCACTAAAAGGAAAATGGAGGGAGGAGAAGAAAGGAAGGAGAATTGTTTATCAGTGATTTATTACAGACTTTAACTGATCAACACTTCTGTAGTGCCATGCAGAAATTAAGAACACCTACTGAGGCTGCTGTTCCTGTTACTTTTACCAGCTTCATTCGTGAATTTCTACAATGCCTCTACAACACTTCCTTCTCTCCATGATTTACACTTCACAGAGGCGAAACAGCTGCTATTTCTAGAGAAACCCTTCACACAGGTAATCGTGACTTTCCCTGCCAAGATTTCATACACAAGTTCTATTTCACAGAGCTCCCTGTCACCAAAATCACTGCACCTGCAAGACCAAAATTACAAGGTCACAGAAGAAGCTTGGAGAGAAGGAGGAAGCAAGAGTGATTGATGAATTTAATAAACATGTTTGTACTCGATGACCTTAAAAATCTTTTTCAACCTCAATGATCCAAACAGGTGCCTCTGGCACAGGGAACGTCACACACCCAGGTGTGGCGTGCCCGACTAATAAACGCTTTAACCAGCCAGTATGAAATGCACTGAGGTTTCTGCGCCTGTTAATTCAAATTAATTGCATTTATTTATTAATACTGTTAATTGCCAAGTAGTTTCCGCTGGAGAGCCGCACTTGGGCCCACGGGATATTCCAACCACCACACGCACACCTCGAGGGTGCCGCGGGACCCTTTTTCTGGCCGTGAGCAGCGTGTCCCAGGCAGCCCCCACAGCCGCGACCGTGCCCGACCCACCCGCAGCTCCTGCTCCCGTGGGCGGGGACAGAGGGAGGGGTGGACGGAGGGATGGAGGCAGGGAAAAGACCCCCGCCGTTGGCGCCTCCTCGCTGCCCTCGAGGGTCCCCAGAGGCGGCACAACCCTCGCGCCACTCACCCAGAGGATGAGGCTGTCGCAGAGCAGCGGGTCCGCCGGCTTCGCCTCCATGGCGGTGGCGACAGCAGCGACCGCGTCCCCCCCGCCCTTAAGCCGCCCCCGCTCCGGCAGCTCCGGCCGAGGCTCCGCTCCGCCCGCGCGTCCCCGCGGGGGCGGGGCCGCCGCCAGCGCCGACCACTCAGCGCCCGCCCCTGCCCTCAGTGGCCGGGAGTGACAGCTCGTCTGACCAATCACAGCGGAGGAGGGGCGCGCTCGCACCAATCACGGTGAGACCCGTTGGAGGCGGGGGCTGCCCTCACGGCCGCACCGCCTCCGTGAGGGGGCGAGTCGGGATCGTGTCACCCGCCCCGGGCTGTTCCACCCGCTCCCGGCTGATGCCAGGGCCGAACGCCATCGTGTCACCCACCCGGAGTGAGCTCCTGGGCCGAGAGCGGCCCCGCGTTCCCCCGGCACGGCCCGGGAGGCGCCGCTCTGTCCCAACATGGCGGGTGCTGATTCTTCATAGCCCGCCCCGGCTGTCAGCGCTGCCACGGACGGGCCGTGGAGGTCACGGATGAAGAGTTGCCGGCGTCGTGCAGAATTGCCTGTTCTTACGATGTAGGTACGTCAGTGTACCTGTACCCGCCAGGAACATTGCTCTCAGAGCAGGGTAAAAAATAGCTTAAAAAATATTTAAGTTTTAAAAAAAATGTTATATGAGGCGAAAATACCAATTCAGTTATCTGTGGAGGTGAAGGATTGAAAGCTCTAAAGCACGAGGGTGAGGAGCAACTGCTTTAACTCTTACAGAGGTTGGAAGATAGGCCCCTTTCCAAAAGGATGGCTTGAGAAAGGTTGCAGCAGTTTCACCTATTCTCAATTCATATTGTCATTTCTTCTTTTCAGGCTGCCCAAAGCCCAGCAGACTGCAGTGCCTTCACCTGCCAGCGAGGTGTGAGCTGTTCCTGCCCCTGGCAGAGACCAGGGCTCGCAGCCAAGGCTCTGCATCCAGCCCTCAGAGCACATCAAACCCACCACAAGCGTTCTTTCATCTTGCTTAGTGCACTACATGATAGCTAAAACGTACGAGTACTTTTCTTTGTTTGATCTTTTTTCTGTTCCAGAAAATACTGTATTTGTTTCATAGGAAGAGGTTAGCCTTATTTGATCAGAACTTGTGGATGCCTGAGCCAGGATCCTGTCTGCTGTAGCACCTTGCCTCAGACGCTCCAGAGAAAAGTCTCAGTACCTTACACTAAGGAGATGTGTTCATTTTGTCTCTTTCCTGTTCCAGCACAAGAACTCACTTAAATTTTCCCTCCACCAACCCCTTTTACTAATTTGAACCATTATTTTTTTTCTTAGCTGATTCAATTTTCATATTGCCTGTTGTTACTGAAGTATATGGGATGGCATTAAACACACTAGTATTTAGGTCAGCCTAAGAGTGAACTGAATAACTTGAATAATAACTGCTGCAGGCAGCATCTGCTGTTTCTTGGCTGTTCTTCAAGATACATCCTTTAATTTTCTGTTACTGATTCTACTCTGCCTAACAGAGGTTAAAACTGTGGTGATGACATGGATGGTATTTACATAACTATTTCCCCTCCCAGTGTTCTCCAGAACTGATAAACACTCGAGAGTGGACTTGGATTTCTGAAAACCTTATTACTGTTTCCTTCACCAAAGGTTCTTAAAGAGATTTGGTTGCCATGGAAGATTAACATAAAATCCTTATTTAAAATAAAATAAGGAATAAAAGGTTTTTACAGTAAAATCCTCCAGAGTTCTGTGCTAGGATTTGTACTGTTTAGCATGCTCATTTTAGTTTTTTAGTATTTTTGCTCATTTTTAAATTTCTAGTAGCTTTTGTTTATTTTATCCCTCTTTACTTTGTAGTTTCCATAATTTTACATCCTTTCCTGAGGGTTGATCCTCATTCAGAAGCATCCAGAAACGATTATTCCTAAGGGATGGCAGTGCTGGAAGGGTGATCCAGGCTGGCTAGGGCAAGGAGTGAGGCTGAGATCTGTGTAAAAACAAGGCAGGCTGTGCAGGTCGGGTAATCTGGGATTATGTCAGGAGAGATCAGCCTCACCCGTGTGCTCCTGGCTGCTGCATCCAGGTCAGACGGGCTCTGGGTGGCTGAGTGTTCACCCAGACAGAGCAGAGTCAGCACTGCAAGGGTTTGGTTGCATCTGCCATGAAATAAAATCAACTCCATACAGGAATCTGCCCAGTTTTTACATCCTTCAAGTCACAGCTAAGCGGGGGCACATCAGAAACTCCCCAGCACTGGGCAGCTGTGCCTGGAGCTCAGCCATGGGGCAGAAGGGGAACAAAGGGATCTCTGTGCCTTATGGAGAATAAGGTGGCTTGGGTTTATTTTTTAAGCCTGGTTGGAGATTTCTTCATGAGCTGCAGTTTATATGAATGTCTGTCAGTACATTCTGGGTTTGTGCCAATCAAGGATTATGACCTATATTAACATCCCAGAAACAGGGGAGGCCAGCCAGGCCTGCACCTCATGCCAGGACTGCAGCTCCATCTCCTGATGTCTGATATCCACTGTTACTACATTTTAAAGTCAGGTTCAATTACTTCTCTCAACAGGAACTTATTTAAAATGTGTTCACTCCTCTTGATAGTGCATCCCTTGCCATCTTGACAAAGCACCTGACAATCTCTCAGTGAGGGCTGTCTTTCTTAACAAAACAGAAGAATGGCATTTGCTGCAATATTTAATTGCTATTCATAAAAATAAAATGCAGTTCCTAGGGTGGTTTTTTATTATTTTCAATGGGATTTACATCATTATATCCAGGAATATGAACAGTTCAGACATAACTTGGTAGCTGGCTGACAAAAGCCCCATATCCAGACACTTGAATTTTCCCACACTTTGTATGGCATAATGCATCTCACTGATAGTTAAAAAATACTGTTGAAAAATCCTAATTACAGGACTGCATCTGAAAGGGATTTTCCAAGCACCTGGGAACAAAGATGTCAGAATGTAAAGACACCAAACACTGACCCTTGGTGGTTAGTCATGTACTTGCACATTTCTCGCCTTTAGAAAACAAGATAGAAAAATCTTTCTCCACTTTCCAATCAAATTTAGTAGCTCAGTTGATTTGATTTCTGGAAGTCTGCAGTTTCTGAGCATCTTTCAAAAGCTTTAGAAGCATCCAGTAATCCCCATGGTGTTCTGTAATGCTGAGGCACATCTGAATTTTTAGATGCAGAAACCAGAATCAAACCAATTCCCAATACACGTGCAATGAATTACACAATACAAACTGCTCTGACACCTGCTGGGCCACACATCCCTTCACACCTTGTCACAATCGCTGGCACCTTCCTGCCACTTTGGAATCAAGCTGTGTGTTGGAAGTTACTCTGTTTTCATGAAAGCATTGACTGCTTAGTCTCCAAATGTGGCCAGTTTAGAAGTTATTAAATTGAGTTTATTCAGCATAACTGAACATCTAAAAATCATAAAATAGGAATTAAAAGCCACTGCTGTAAACCGGAGTTGTTTGATTGGCCAAAGGCTCTCAGTATCTTGCTGGTCTCTACAGGTTTTGTTTCCCTATTGCTTTTTCCCTGCAGATGCTCAGTGGTACTTTCCAGGTCAGTCAAGCCCTGAGGGAAAAGGGAGCAATGTCAGGATGATGAATGTAAAATTTTTCACTCTTTTACTGAAATATCTGTTTTGTAAAATATTTTCCCTGGCTGCTATAGAAGATGAAAGTCATTAAAATCTATTCATTATCAAATTAGTAGGAATTCTGGCTATTTTGTATGTTCTGAAAATTAATACCTTTCCTGAGAGTATCTTCATTAAAGGAGTCTCATAGTCAGGCTTTTCTGAAAGGTGGCAATATTTTCACATGGAATAAGCATCTTTCAAGTATTTTCACATTGATGGAAATACTTTCATCACTTGAGGCCCTTCTTTGGAAGTCATTCAACTATGAGAACATTTGCTTTAAATAAGAGACTGTTTAAGCCAGTGGGATTCCTGAAATTCCTGAGCCATTTATGCTCTTTTTTACACTTTTCTTAGCACATCTTAACTCAGTGAACATTTCCTTATCCCTACAGATTTAATGCTGGTAAGAAACAGTCATCTCATTAAAACTCTGAAGGCTTGGGGCAGCACTTCCAGTCTTTTATAATTAATTTTGTTTTGACGAGTCATTTCTGGGCTCCTTGGTTGCAGACTTCCAGACAGTTATCTTAGCCCATGTGATACAGTGACTGTGTACATAAAGTACAGATGCATGCACACCTTTCACACAGAATAATAATATTGTTTACTATAGGAGCTTCAGAAAAAAATAACAGCTACTTTTCCAAATAATACTTAAGGTTTATCATATGCCAGTGAGGTAGGCATTGATAAACTCAAAGAGAAAAGATGGAAATAGAGCCACAGAACCAAAATCTGTAATATCTCATTAAATTCCATAAAAAGCTGTACTGGAGACAAAGCAGGCCCGAGGTGGAAAATTACCAACCTATATTTATAAGAGATACTGTGACCATATTTTGTAATTGCATCTTTTGGCTTCATCCAGCAAGAGAGAAACGGTAACATCCTTAAGGAATGATCTGTCTCAGCTATTTCAGGGAAACATCTCAGAACTGGCAACTTTTAAGGACAGTGACTTGAACAGAATAAAATATTTACAGAATAAAATATTTACCTCTACAGCATCATTTCTGTTCAGCAAAACCCCACTCTGGCACTGTACCCTTCCCTCCCCCACTCTCGCTGCCTTGGTTGTTTCCCTAACATTTGTTCATCTCCAATCTATGCTTTTTTATTTCTGCCTTTTCATTTACTTTCTCACTGATACCTGCACTTCTATTTTAGTACCCTTATCTTTTTTTACTGAACAAGGTCACAAGTGAGAGTGGGCTTTGGCAATGCCAGCATTATCCAGCTGACGTTAATTGACATCATGGAACTATTGGCAGTGTCATGGCAGCAGCCCCTCTGCAAATTCACATGTATTAAATGTCTCAGATACAATTTCAGTTTGTGCCCAGGACAAAAATGCAGCACTGGGATATGAACTATGGCAGAGATGTGCTGGTCATGAAGACAGTGACACACTGAGATCCTGTTCCAACAGGTGTGCTGGAAAGGTGACTCCTAAGACAGTTCGGCAGGTGGGTTTGTGTGCCAGTTTTGTGCCATACAGATTCTGATCCTGAGAATATTCTCACACTTAATATTGTGCACCAAATACCTCTAGTACTCGCCACAGTCAGGGATTAATCCACAGGTAAGATCAGAAATACGGGTTTTTTTCCAAGATCGGGGAAATCATAAACTCAGTTTCCAAGAAGAAGTAACTCCTTTGATTCTGTACCAGAGTACTGGTATGTACTGCTAGGGAAACTAATTCTGGTAATATCTCTAATCTCTCTGAACAAAATAATTCTCAGAAGTCTATGCTCCATTATACCAATTATATACCATTATCTTATTATTCAGAAACATTATTACCAGCATAGGAGATTCACCAAATGAAATGTGAGTAACTTGTTCATTATTTTAAAATGGAAAATTAACAGCCAAGTTATAAAAGAATCTTCCTTTCTCAAAACCGAGTCCAGATTTCCCATCATTTCTATATCATTGTCATTTTTCTTGGTTTTATTTGAAAATAGATTTCAGTTTGCCTCAGAATTTTGCACACATTTTCTTTCATGTTTGAATGTTCTCTTGCTATGGCTATTCCAAAGATGGAAAGCCAACTCCCATAGCAGGGGTCGAGCCTCTCTTGGACAGACTGCCAGGGAGGTTGCAATTACATTTTTTGTGGCTGCATTTTGCTCTTGGATCGTTTTTTAAGATAAAGGCTAATCTTGTCTGACCCTTCTGTTTGCATTTGGAGATTTCTCCTTGTCTTTCATGCTGCTCTCCAACAGCTGCTCTGTTTCACTCGTGCACAGGAACCAGGGGCACAGTGGTTCTGACCTGAGCTCTGTGAAGCCTCCTACGAGTCTAGCAACCCCCACTCCAACCCCCACTCTCACATTCCAGGATAGAATTCAGTCACAGATGGGATTCACCGGGGGTGCATCATGCAAAAGCCCATCTCAGTCAAAACCCCCTCAGTCTGTGTCAAAGGCCATCATGTAGGCCCTGCTCCAGAACAGTGCCAGAAGCGTTCCACACCTTTACACCTCTCAGCCCCATCCCTGTACCTCTGTTTTTGGTTAGGCAGGCTTTTGTGGAGTACATCAAGAGACTGGATGTGTAAAATTGAGAATTAATAATGCAGCAATGCCAGTGGTTGGCATGTCCCGACCTGTTGGCTTTGATGGGACTATTCAACTGTGCAAACTAAAATAGGCATGGCAGTGTTTGCCAGCTCCAACTCCAGAGCCAAAACAAGGAGCTCATTAAGAGCAAACACTGGTACTGGCACTGCACTTGTGCTTTACAGACCCAACCAAAGAGCAAGCACCAAAAAATCCCAACCTACAATTTAGACAAAACAGATCCAAGATTCCAACTTTCAGGCATGTACTGGAACCAAAATGTCAGCAAGGCAAGAGGCATGGCTGGCCTGGGGCAATCATGGATTGACTGATTTAATGTACAGAGTCACAGAAGTCTGGATTTTCCTGTGTTCATTATCTTCAACAAAATATTCTGGAGCTATGTAAAAGGAACCTTCCTGTTATTTAACAGTCTTTCTCTGGTCATATTCAGTGAGTTAGGCCAAATAAAATCTCAGTTTCCCTACTGAAGGAAATCCTTCCTTTCAGGAAAGGAAATGAAATCTTACGATTTCAATGAGCATGAATTGGACAAGGTTTGGGCCATTTCTGTGCAGTTTAGGCCATCTCCTTCACTTTTCTCTTTATCACTTCTTTTCAGATTTTTGTCTCATCAATGTGCACCAGTTCATTTCCTCAGTTCCTACTGCTGTCTTTTTGTTTACCTTTCTTGCCTGATTTCAGGATGTCAGTGGAAACAATTTTGGCACGTTTCAGTCCTTTTCACTGCCCCTCAATGCAGTTCAGCCTATTTGGTTGAAGTCACTCCATGGTCAGATTTTTTGGTTTTTTTTACCAATTGCATTTGATTTGATCATATCTCCTTTTCTGAGTGCTTGTTCTACTTTCTTCTCTGTTTCCTGGATTTCATTTCCTTTCCTGAAAGGAAATCCTTCCTTGCGATTGAAAATCTTGTGATTTCAATGAAGATCAACTGGACAATGTTTGGGTCATTCCTGAAAGGAAATGAAAGCAGGAGGCAATCTTTTGGACTCATTCTACCTTTATAAATAATATCTTTTGCTATTATTTAGTTAGAAGTTGTTCCTCCCCTGTTAGTACTGTCTCAGTGCTTGAGTGGTCTAGGTGAAACAGACTGACCTAATGTACTGAAACCATTTTCCAGATTATCAACATTCCTGTCTAAAAACTACAGGACTGACATCTGTGTTAGTAGCCTTTATGAACTTAACATGTTGAGTAGAGAACCTGGGAAAAGGTTGGAGATTTGGGAAGTCCATTGGGGTGGAGCATTGAACATCCTGGCGAGAATGTCACTGCCTATACCACGTTCTCTGGAAAAGCAAACTGCTCCAGCTTCTGCCTCTGCCAGTCTGGCACCTTTAATAAGTCATTAAATCACACTGTGGACGTGAATACGTCCTTGGATAAATAATAAATGACAGCTCTCACACTGGCACGCGAGCACACAGGCACACGTAGGGCAGGAAATCACACACAGCATTTCATTCGTTGCTAATTTATCTGTAACAAAGTGAGGAAGATGCCCTGGGGACTGGTGAATAACAAGAAGCATTGTTTATGCTACAAATCCCATCCGGTTATTAGGCTTTGAAAAGTGCTTTGTTTAGCTTATCAGTGCTTCAGCAGGAATGCCAGGGGCAGTATTTCTGTTCTAAGTGTATTTCTATTCCAATATTACTGACACATAAGAGGTTATGTGTTACCTGAGGGCTGAATATTCGGCTTGTGCTTCAGTGCCTTGTTGAATCAGGATCAGGATGGTGAACACTGCACAAAACCAACCCCTGAAGAGGTTTCCTTATCAATTTTACAGCATTAAATTGAAGAACACCTTTACATAATTCAAACCTTTCTCAAGGACCATAGAACATGACAAAGAATAAATACCCTACGGCATATAAATGCCCATCATTAAAAATTTTTTCAACATGTTAGACCTTCTGCTTTAATTCTGCACTTCACTTAGGATGTGGACAAATGTATATTACACAACCTAAGTCTGCAGTTATGCAATTCCGAAGTATCACAAGTGTCTGGCAGGTTTTAAAGATGTTTCACAACATCATTGATAAGCTGCTACTCTTTCTATTTAAAAATAGGAATGCAAGTTTTTTATTGGGCTCAGATACCTTTTCAATTATGTTAAATGTCTTTTAGGGCAGAAAATTTAGAAAGGGCGGGCATTATTTTCAGATGGAAAAATACTACATTTCATTTCATAATTTAGAAAACCTGAGAGTCCCTTTCCAAGTAAATTAATAACTGGCAAATAAAGGCAACTAAATTGCACAATTAAATTATTAATTGGCAAATAAGGCATAATTTGCCTTGTTGAATGATTCCACACCGACAGTGTCACTGACTCAGCTCCTCTCAAACACTTCTGCAAAGAGGAATGGCAAGGTCAATCTCATGTAGGTCTCCTGGACCACTGTAAGAAGTGCTCAATAGACTGATTATGAATAAATAATCAAGTGTTTCTTTAGACTTTTTAGACTTTTTTAGATTACTTTTGGAAAATCCACATGAATCAATTATTCCTTCCAAAATGTCCTCGTTTTAATTTGCTTATGATTAGGTTAGATCTGGATTGCCAAACCATGAGCTGTTCAGTGTACCCTCCCTTGTCATCTGAACTGGCCTTGCAGCTGAGCAAAGTGACATTGTCACCCCTCCCTGACAACCTCAAACCTCAAAGTAGGGGCTGCTTTACTGAACAATGCCACGTGCTCCTGGAAAAACCAATAAATGTGAATGCTCCATCTGCTGAGAGCTTTTTAAACTTTCATACCCCTCCTCAAAGATGCTGATGAGAACAGACTCACCACTGATGCTTTAGAGCTAAATTTTCTTGTGGTAAAACTGGAAGATGTTGTGAGCTGAGCTGTGTCACAGAGATAAAGGTTTATACCCAGGAGCTTCTGGCTCCATAGCCAGCAAACAGATCAGTGCTTCACGCCTTCCTTTTGTGGGCAAGAATTAAAAATGTATCAAATCTGGTGGCTGGGGTTTAGTACAATGGGCTAGGTTTTGCAGAGTTCTACTAGAATTATCTTCTGAAATGCTCAGCTTTCATTTTAAGCCAGAAGATGTGTCCAGATCTGAAAAGCTCCTTCTTCTCAAAAATCTGACTGTCACAGTTTCAAAGCCTAGCCCCTGGTGAGGTACCTACATGAAGAATTTCTTTGCAAATCTGACCCGTGGAAATGTGACCTCAGTGAACACCTGTACTGTGCACTGAGAAAAGAATAAAAACACAAGGGCTTGATTCCTGAAAAATTTTAGGGCTTTCTCTGGATCTTTGAATTCTGTTTTTCAGAATAATTTGCTTCTGAATTTGGGGTTTGGTTTTGGTTGGGCTTTTTTCTTTCATTTCCTCAAAATGAATTAAATTGACTTTTACTGGACTAAACATTTTATCACTCAGTTCTGGCTGAAGATTCCCAACAACATATGGGTTAGAACCACCAAAGGCATCCAGATCCAAATATGAGACTGTGAAATCTTTCCTAAGGGCACTTGCAAAGTTTCCAGCCTAAAATGGTAGGAGAAATGACAATTTTAATAGTGCTGTTTGAAATAACACACAGAATTACTGCACAAGAGGAAGCTCCCTAAAAATCAGTCATTTCAGGGAAAGTCACGTTAAATATTTTATTTTGTTAGGACTGTTTAGTGCCATCAAAACCTCAAAACCTCATGACACAAACACTAATTGCCATAATCAATCTCTAATTCAATCACAGTTCAAACGTTCAAAGGCCAGCTCAGGATTTTGGAAGGGGTAAATTAGTTGTGGCAGCCTTACAGAGATCTCAGATATCATCTGTCTTCTCCTTCTATCAGATCCAGCTGGGCGGGCCCCTCAGAACCAGGACAGAGCCAACTCCAGCATCATTGGGAGTGCTTGGACTCAATAAATCAGAAATTTGATTATGTGCAGATAATCTATTAAAAATAAGTGGCAGACCTGGTATGTTTTTCCCAGCTGATCGACTCAGGACAAGACTAAGCCACTGATGTCTTTGCTGAAGGTGACCTCAAGTCCCTTTTTCCTCCCAAATGCTCTATTAATGCAATTGGAGGAAAGAATGTCCTTATCAGGTGAAACCAGGACTACCTGGCTTTGGACTCAGAAATTCTTAGCATCTATGAGAATGTCCATGGCTTTACTGTGTATGTGAAGAACTGCCTGGTTTTGTTCCCTCTGGATCTGCCACCACTGGTCGTCCTGCAAGACCTCATTGAGTTTCCCACCTTCACTCAATCAGTGAGACGTCACAAGGAAATTAAAAATGCGGTGTCATAATTCTGGATTTGAATGATGTTTGAATGATTTTTATTCTTCCTATACACATACATATTCACACAGTGCAGGATCACTGCCTGGACCTTTGCTGTAATTCCTAGTCCTAATCAAACACTCTGGGAGCAGAGCTTGAGCATTTGCAGGGTCTCAACACACCCTTGCTCTCAAGCTGATGAGTTTCCAGTCCCTTTGCCTGGTGCCTGAGCTTAGCAGCCAGAACTGGTATCATCAGCAACACTAATATTCCATTTTCCTGTTTTCTGAGCAGCACAAACTCTTTTTCTGCAGACTTGCTCATGAGTCATCTGGAAATAAACCATAATCACTTGTCCCTTAGGAGTCATATATAAGTTAATTACTGTACAAGACAAGCTAATACAAAATACACAAGAGGTTTCAACTTGTTGAGGTTGCACAGGGCAAGGGAGCCCTTAAGAATTTCCACTGGTTTCGGTCTGGGAATGCTGGGCTTCCCTTGACTCTGTATCTATTGCACGTTTTGTTCTCTTTGTTGTATAAGACAAAGCTAAAGAAATGTGGGTGTTATTCTTGTGCACAAATAGAGTAGATACCTAATGGGCTTGTGTGTGTGCAGTGTTTGTAAACACAACTGCTTTGGGCTGCAGCTGACAGAAATCATCACTGCTTGTTAGGCTGAGAGATGTTCTGGATCTGCAAATGCCCCCCAGCCCTGCACAGGAAGTCAGAGTGGAATGAGATGTGCCAGATGAATTTTAGGTGCCACTTTGTTAAATAAAATCTGCTTGCCTGGAGTTCCGTGTCCTGGACTTGGATCTGATCATCACTGTGGTGTCTTACTCCTACCCAGCCATCCTTTGCTGGGCTACTGTGTGGTTGTTATCTCTGCAGGAGAGAATCTTACCAGTGCAGGGAAAGGAAAATCTGAAAACAATGGAAAGGGTTTTGGCATATGACATTTTTCTGTTGAGGATGGAAACAAATCCAATTATAACTTCACAGTAAAGGAGCAGGATTTCCAGTAGTTATAGAAACACTAATGTTAAGGCTGGAAAAGCCCTCAAAGATCATAGAATCAAAGTTATGGTACATTATTTTAAAACCTCCAGTTGCTCTTATTTACAGATCCTCATAACAGGAGGAAAAAATGGTATGAATGCTGCTGATTTAAAATTACTCATTCGGTGAACTCATAGTTTTATACGTGACTCTGGCAAGAGACCTGGTTTCCTGAACGCTCACCTGGATTCTTTTTGCCATTCAGCCTGTGGTACAGAGAGAATCCCATTCTGGCACCCCAGGAAGGCAGAGAACACACCAGACTTTATTTCAGTACATTTAAGTGACAGACACAACTGCAGAGGAGGAGAACAGTGACAATTAGTTATGTGTGATATCTACGCTGAGTTTCTGTGACTCTGCTAATCACAGTAAATTATTATTAATTAATTGAATATGTCAATCAAATTACTAATTTAGGGAAGACTTTGCACTACATCTCTCCCAGGAACCACAAGAACTCCAGCTGCCTCACCTGCCTCTAGTGAGCCCCTCTCCCAGCAGAAACCAGCTGTGGACATTTATTTTGTGGGAAGTGTCTGGACTGACAGTGCAGGCAGTGCTTACACAGGCTACTAGACAAGGCATTCTTCTGGCAGCAATCTCAAGGCATATAAGAACCAGGACCAAGCCCTTCTCTCTGGAATTGATGTAGGTTCCCTCACAAAAAGCAGGAGAAATCCCATTTTTATATTCCCTGAAAAATCAGTAACTGTGTTTTTATTTGCTCATTGCTTTCACATCTACAGGGTGCCACTTTTGAAATGCCCATGAAGTCTTAGCTGCCAAAAAGTAGCAGATGACCTCAGAGGATACTATTAAATTCCAATACAAACTTGTGGAATGGGTAAAAGGCAGCAGAAAATCACACAATTTGTATTCAGCTATGCAAAACCCCCCCAACCTACTACAAAAATCAACAGTCCAATAGTCATGTTTGTAAGTGTGAAAGCTCGAGATGTAACAAACATGAAGTCTCATCTTCAAGCATGAACTCACTTCTGAGAAGACAGCTTGTCTTTTTAATCATCAGCATAAAAATCTAGCTATCCTAGAAAATTAATTTCTATGGGTAAAACTCGGGAGTAGGACACACCAGGCTTAGGTCTGGTTCTGTTCCACATTCCTGCCTCCCAAGGGAAACATTGCCTAAAATGAAACCATGAGCTAGGCATAATTACATTGGTTTGCAGTCCTGTAAAAGCTTTTTACACAAAAAAAAAAGTAGTGGAAGATCCATTTTTAACAATTCAGTAAGTTGGTTTCTAGTCATGCATAAAGGGTTTTTTTAATCTGTTTACTGTTTTTTAAGTGGTCTTACAGAGGAAAATTGTTCAAAGAAGTCTCATCCCAATGTAAACTCACTAACTGTTTATTCCAGCCCAGGATCTGTTTAACAAGAAAGGGACAGAGCAGATTTATAGGGTCCTTCTGTCGAGGCAGCCCCTAGTGTGGGCTCCTGTCCTCCCCCAGAGCATCTCCAGGCACTGGATAATCTGTGTAAAACCCTAATTCTCCAGACAAATGTGTCTGCTAAATGCCTTCTTTGAGGCTCTGAGCCATATGGTTGGGATTACAGCATTTAAATAGTTTTTCCAAGTGAATACAAGGATGAAGCACAGAATAGTGGAGGGACGTAAGTCCATAATTGCATTTAGAAAGGAATTTCAGATTTTTAAGGCACACATTCTTTATCACTGGAGCCAGTGTGAGCTTGGCACCTTGAAGCAAGTGTAAGTTATATTTACAAGCCATTCACACTTTTTTCACCATGCTATAAAAAGATCTACGTACAAAGGAGAACAAGGGGCTGTGTTGTTAATACAGGTGTAATAAAAGCACATTTTTATCTTTAGGATAAAGATAGCAGAGGACAGCCCCACATCACCACTGCCACTATCCCCATCCTCTGGGAGCACTACAAATCACTGGATCCTCATCAGCCAGGGACACCTCAGGAGAGACACCATGTAATACTTCAGCTTCTTTCATGTTTTTCTAACACTGTTTTATAACATACAGGAAAAGGAGGCTTTGCATAGAACCCATCCAGGACAAACAGCAATCACATGGCCTCAAAACCTGTTTCAAATAATGCCCCAGTAGTTACAGTTTCAAATACAAAGATAGACATAACAACAAAGAGCATCAACTTTCCTCTTTCCCTGGCCTGGTTAATTTTCCCTTTTCCATCTGTGAGTATGACCTAATGATACAGACTTTATTTGTATTTAATTTTGAGATCTGCAGAAGAGAAGTACCATATACAAGCTGGGTCTGTGTTGTTTTTCTTAGCTGTACATACTTGGCCAGGCTTTCCTTTCCTCCACACCATAATTTACACTCTGGAGCACGGACCCCAGTGCAATGCATTATCCATGTTATGGCTGTTTATAGAGTAGAAGTGGTCTCTGTAACATGTCTGTTTTTCATGTCTTAAACCAATAAAACTTTTACATTGGGCTTATCAAAACCATTCTGTGTAGATCTAAGTCTGTTGTGACTGAAATCAGTAATAAAACTTCTCTTGATGCCCAATGGAACAGAGCTAAGGCAACACTGAGCTCTCTTAATAAATTCCGCTCCGGTAAAAGTTTTATTTAAAAAATGTGGTTAACCCAAAGCTTTTAAAGAAGATTAATGTGGACTTATAAAAAACTGTCTGATTTTATTATTAGTAGTAATTCATACAGTTTGTCCTGAAGTTTTCCTTTTCAGCTTCAGTTTGAACCATATGTTCAGGAAGTTCAACTGAAAAGCGATCCTTCAGCAATATTATTTCTTTCTAATTAACAATAACCACAGAGGTATTTTAGAGAAACCTACAGAGTCCCTCAGAAGGTTGTGGAGTGGGATAGATTAAAACAGGGTTTTGTCTATTTTATGAAAAATTCACTGAAGCACAAATGGGTCAACTTCAGAGGAGTCCTTCCTTTCCTGTTCTACCAAACAAAGGATTTTGAGTGCAGCAAATCTTAATCTCCATTGGATTTTTTTGTGAAAGGCCTTGAAGGACTCTGGGATCCATCAGTGCCCTGTTGGCCTCGCAGGGACTGAGCACAGGCACAGCAGTGCAGCCGTGGGGATCCCCAGGTGTTGATCCACCACCCCAGTGGGCAAAGCCAGTCAGAGGTGATGGGTGCCAAACACAAAGCTAAAGGAGAAGCTGGATGCCAGACTGGGTTTATACAGACTAGATGGGGATTTAGGAATAAACACAGCTAGGGGCTCAGCCAAGTGCTCTTTGTGTGCAAACAGAACAGAAGAGGCACAAAGCCTGCACTCCAATGAAAATGAGTAAAAAGCACAAGTTGGAGCGAGGTTCATAAAAATACCTTTGGGCCAAATTTCACATCCCCAGTCCTTGTACACATGATGTAAGGGATGGCATCAGGAACATTTTTTTTCTGGATTTCAAACATGGTTTCTCTCAAATTCCCTTTCTCAGTGACAGCAGATGAGGTGATGCTGGGTGCAGAGCCCCTGCACTGAGGGCTCCTGGAGACTTCTCATTACAGCACAGCTCACACAAACTTCTCCCTGTTTTTAAGAACAAAGATCATTGTTCAGCTCAACAGAACAATGCCATCGAAATGGCAGCACAATGTTGTGCTGCTGTTTTCACTGGAGTCCCTGTCAAGTTGCATCAGTTGAAATGCTGAGATTTTATTTTCCTGACCTGTCACACAGCTCACTGTGCCCCGGAGCTGCCAGTCAAGCTGTGCTGCTTCTGCTGAGATGCTGTTTGTGCTTTGCTGCATTTGTTGGTGGTTTGTTGTCAGCCCTGACATTCCATTTTCATGTTTTCTTAACAGCACGAACTCATTGCTGTCACTGCATGTACAGCCTAATCTTACTGTCCTCACACTCTGCCCCCTTTCGCTCCTGAGACCTCTCTATGCTGTATTTAGAAATCCGCAGCAGTCTGGGTAAAAAAGGATGTGGCAATTGGTTTTTCCTGAGGTACCAGCTGCTCCTTGGCTGTGCCTGCTGGTTTATCTGGGATAACTGGCCCTGGAAGTCACTCTGGAAAACTCCACCTTGATGCAACTGCAATGCTTCCATCCACCTGCACCCATCCATATTCCTGAGGGCTTCAACCATGACCCAGGGAGCTTTCAGAGTAAGATCCACAGGGAAAGAAACTGTGGAAATAAACCCTCCCCCAGCTGATCTGTGAATATCTACACATACCAATGTAGAAAAGCAAAGGCTCTATTTTTGCACAGTCACTTTGCAGAGGAAAACCATGAATTAAAAATAAATAATTATATTTATTTTCACAGTCCATTGTAGAAAGAGGGTTTATTAATCCTGCTAACTTCCCTTTAAACATTAAGTAACCTCCAATATGTTTAACATATCTTCATTTTTTAATTTGGTAGGTTGCTGCCTGACCCCCTACAGGAGGAACAGTCCCTGGTTAGCAGCACTAACCTGCCCTCCCTGCAGGCAAAGGTAATATTTACCTCTGTCTGCATTCTGACACATGCCAAACAGTAAGCTTGAGCTCTTGGGATCAGATTTATTTATCCTCTAATTTTCTCACAGCATTTCAAAACCCACTTGGGCTTGAATGATCCTGCAGCCATTCGCATTTATCATTTGACACATGTCAGATCAAACAACTCTGTGAAATATCAAACAGGCCTCCAGCATTTTGCTTTTGTGTAGTTTATTGAATCTCTGGGATAACATTCCACAAAAAGCAGCATGGAAGTTCCTAATCTCACCAGGCTCCAGTCAGAGGTTGCTTGTTGTTCTGGGAGACTGGATACAGGGGAAAAAAGGAAAATGTTCTTTATTGTGGAACTGTGTTGCTTTTCACACCTCTTGTGAGACGCAACACAATAAACCAAGGAAACAACCTTGACCCCTACGTGTTTATAAATCGGCATTTACTGAGCGAGCACTACATAACAAATGGACTGAAACAGGCACAGCAAGGAAAACCAGTCTGTACCATGATGTGATTACCTTCTGATGCAGTTACTGACAATACTCTGGTGGATGTGTCACCATCCACTGCTGCATCCAGAACCTTTTAGTGAAGGTGCTTCCAGAATTCTTACCTGGAGAAATCCTGCAGTCACCCTGGCAAGGAGGAGAACACAGCGTGTGATGAAAATTCTGGTTAATTAAAAGACACACCTAGAGAGGGTCAGGTTGGACCTTTCATATATCACTCAGATTTGAACTACAGGATTTTAACTTGCCTCTAAAATTTCAAATCAGATTCCAGTGTAGAAAGCAGTTGGATTTTTCCCTAGGTATTGCCAAATCCAAACAGCTCACACTGGCTCTGCCCTTTCCTAAGGCTGGAATCCCAGGTCCCAGAAGGATTCCATGTCAAGCAGAATACTTTATTTTCCAAGGGGTGGTGCAGCAGGGATCCCTTGTAGAAGGGTTCCTCTGGATACTGTACCATGACTGAACAGTGTAGGGGCATTTGGCCAGCACAGAAACGTTCTGCATTCAAGAGATTTTAACTTTCAAAGTGCTTAAGAGAGCTATGGAACTGAAAGGCATCAGAATAACCAATATATACAACATATAACATATATATAACAATAACCAATCCTATGTGAACATTCAGTTTGCAGATTAGCTGTAGAACAGGCTGTCATTCCTGACTCTTGCCTTGCTAGAAATCTTCACCTCTGTGGGTCTCATGAAGTTTGTTCTTTGGAACCATCATACTCTTGTCTTCTCTGTGTGAGTGAAGCCTGGGCCTTTGTGCAGGACTTTTGGAGCAGCTGATGACATGGTAGTTGCTTCCCTTCTTTTAATTTGCATGATAAACATCTGTCAGCAAATTGCACCTGAAGGGGTGAGGATGGCAGGGTCTGCAGCTCAGGGGCCTGACTGATCCCAGCTGGGGCCCTTGGTCCCTGACCCATGACTGAGGTGTCTCTTGGGCTGGGGCAGTGGGATGTGTTTGTCACTGTGCTGCTGCCACAGGCTGAAGGGCTCGGCAGTGCTTGGCATGGCCAAGGCACTCGATGTGGAGCCCTCAGAGGGCAGTTTTACAAGAATGCCTCAAGCCACAATCAGAGTTTAACATTACAGTGCCCATCAACCTGCAGCTGAAGAGCATTAGAACTCTTGAGCTTTAACATTTTGCTTCTTGGCTCAATTAAATTTTAATTTGAGAACTTGGCAAACTGAATAAGTAAGTCTTGTATAACACAAGGATGGTCAGGCAGTCTCACTGCAAAATCCTGCAGCAGTGTTTGTGTTATCACAGCTGATTATTTAGCCACTGGGATACAGGGTTCTTATAGCTCTGGTTTTAAAATGGATCATATGAAACTGGTAGCAACACTGGCTTGGAACAAAAATGCAACTATAAAGTACAAGTATCACAAGGGAACAAAAGCATTAAAAGATCATGCAGAAAATATGAACAGATCTCTGTAATGGTGTCGTGCAAGCCCATGCAAGGCACAGAGAGTCCTTGAGCCCTGTGCATCTACATTTTACACCAAGTCGGTGTAATTGTTTGTTCCCTTTCCAGACTCCCTTGTCTTGGTATGAGTTCAGCCAGAGAAATCGAGGCCACTTTGAGGATAATGATATAAATAGCAGGAAGTTTATGGAAACTTCACTGAAATTGTGTTGAGCTGCAAAGAGGTAAAAGTGCTGGTGCAGTGCCATTCAACCCTGCACATGTGTCCCCGTATAACCTGTACTTTTGTTATCCATTTGGAGTATCTGGGCTTCGTTTTTACACGCTAATTGCATATTAAATAGAGATATTAAAATTTATGAATACTTATTGGTTACAACACACTGGTCTCCAATTGCTTTTTCCCACTCTGTCTTTTCAGCTGACAGATTTTATCGTGCCCCTGAGTTGGGAGCTCTGACACTTCACTATGTCAGAGTCGCTTCTTGCTTGTTTTACTCTTTTTGTTATGATGTTTCTTCATTTTATTCCCATCAATTCCCTTTCATTGTCTTTAATTATGTCCCTGAACTTGTAAAGCTGTTTCTCCTAACAATGGGTACTTTGGAAATGGCAACAATTGCTTTTCGATGAACTACAAGGCAGGAAGTACATTGTTTCTTTTAAAAAATTACCAGATGTTTTTCAGGGCTGACTACTAAGATTTAAAAAAACGCCAGAAACTATTATTTTCCAAATAACCGAAGTGTAATTTTGTTATTGTGTTACTCCTGTTTGCATTTAACTGGGAATTGCAGCCTAGGCCAATACTAAAGAAGGAATTTCTCTCCAGCTAAGTGTGTAAAGTCCATCTGTGTGAACATTGACTCCATGGACTCAAGCCCATCTGAGGGAATCATGTTATTCCTTGTGCAGTCCAAATACCGGCACTGGGTGTGATGGGTTGACTTGGTACCTGCAACTGGTTGTCATGTGTTCTCTGACTGGAACAACTGAATATTCCTTGTCCCTGCACGCAGGGATTATTGACAGAAAATACCCAGTGCTTCACAGTAAAGTGACTGCATTTTATTTCTCATTAAAAATTAAAATGTATACTTTAAATGACGAAAGTATATTTTTAACGTGGACAGTACAGTAAGAAGGAATTACCCGCATCACACATGAAATTGTTATCCCTGCTGTTCCCAGATCCCATGCCTCTGGATCACAAGCTGCTCATGATGGAGCGATACTCTCTCTGGTGCTCCACAAGCTTCAAAAATACTTCGTATTTCTTGTCATAAAATCTGTGTAAGAAAGTTAATGTCAGCAAAGCCTGAGATTTGAAGATTTAAATCCCCTGCAATATGTATGTTTACTCGCTTCTCTTATCATTAAAAACACTTTTACTCTTTCCTAGGTACAGCTGCTGCCAGGGTCAGAGCCCTCCCTGAGCACTGCCAGGGCAGTTTCCACTCAAACTGTAATTTCCAGTTGCAATTCCACCTTTCATTTCCCTACAGCCAGCTGGGGTTCTCAGACAGTTTTCCCCAAAATTCTCTGTGTGACAGTGAGGAGACGCTGGAGCTTCACAGAATTCACTGAGGTGGGAAAAACCCTCAAAATCACTGAGTCCAGCTGTTCCTCCAGCACTGCCCCGTGTCCCCAAGTGTCACATCCACAGGGCTTTTAAATCTCTCCAGGGATGGGAGTTCCACCAGGAGTGCCAGAGCTGGACAACCCTGTCCATGAAGAAATTTTCCCAAATATCCAATCTAAACGTTTCTTGTCACAGCTTGAGGCCGTTTCCTCTTGTCCTGTCGCTTGTAGCTTGGGAGCAGAGCCCGGCCCCCCCCGGCTGTCCCCTCCTGTCAGGGAGCTGTGCAGAGCCACAGGGTCTCCCCTGAGCCGCCTCTTCTCCAGGCTGAGCCCCTTCCCCAGCTCCCTCAGCCTCTCCTGGGGCTCCAGCCCCTTCTCCCGGACAGGCTCCGGCCCCTCAATGTGTGAAGCGGGCACAGGCCCCGGGTCCCCCCCCGCCATGTCCCCCCCGTCCGCTCAGCCCGGAGCCGCCGCCAGGGGGAGCCCGCGCGCCGCCGCCCGGGGGACCCGGAGCGCTTAGAAACGAACCGTGAATTACCCTTAAATATAACGTGACAGAATATAACCCTGAGAAATGACCAGAGGTAATCCTTAAAAAATAATAATAGTAAATAATAGTAAAAAAGTATAATAGCAATAATCATTAAAATATAATATAAATAATCAAGCTTTAAAAATTAATAGAAATAATCCTTGGAAATACAATATCAACAATTCTTAAAAATATAATATACTGTGATTCTTAAAGTATCCGTATGTTAAACACTGCTGCAGTCGAGCAGGGTGTAAAGAGACACACCCCAAACTCATCTCCAGACCCCAACTTTATCTCCCTTGAACTGTCCCAGTGGAACACACCAGGACCAGCATTACCTTTTATGCTCGTGGTTGGGCTGCACGACTCTCCCAATTTTCCCCATTTTCGCCATGGCCTCCTAGGAAAAGACAAACACCAACTGGAAAAGCCTGCTTTGATTTAAAATACTTTTTGACAAGAACAAGATGTTTCAAAACCAATCGGAACATTAGTGATGTATTTTGTTTCGGCTGAACAGGCCAGATGGCAGCAAATATGTTCAATCCCATTATAAAGCAGTCAAGAGAACAAAGCTCTGCAGACCCTCAGTAACCAAAATCTGTTCCTCTCTCTCACTGGGAGTCCCAGGCGGAACAGACTTATCTTTTATTATTTACTCTAACCAAAGGAAATGTTAAACACTGCATCCCCGGAGGGGAGGGTTCTCAAATAAAATGATACTGTACTTGAGATCCTGTAATCATATTCTGAAAATACCCCTGCAGCAAGGGAGGACTCGAGGGTGCTCCACAAGCTAAAGGTAACCTGGGAAGGTCTGTTCTGCAGCTCACAGCTGCCCTCACATTCCAGCACAAAGGTGTAAGAGGCAAACTCTGATCCTGTTCTGCTTTTGGCCAAAATGAAGTCAGAGCTCGCAGAATCCCCTGCAGAAGGAGTCACTGGGACAGTCATGTGTGGAAGGAGAGGGATGAGTAATTTTATTCCTTTCCTGATCTCTGTGAGATTCTGATTTTCCGTGGATTTTCCCAAGCGATCCCACTGGAATGAGAATCACCAAAGAGGCCTGAGCTCTCAGGATGCAGTGGAAGCAGCAGACACTCAATGGTTTCACAAGGGGAATCAAAGCAACAGCTTTTAGATGGGAGCATGCTAAAAACATTAAAGGTTAGGACTCAAGAATCAGTGTGTGACTAAATTAGGATTCAGAGTTTCTAAGCAAGACCCTGAACCTGTTTTCATGCAGTGCCTAAGGAGGAGGACCCTGGAGAACAGGCAGCCTATGCTGCTGTTGGAACCTTCCAGCTGGCTGCTACAGCTGGATTTTTAAAAGGTTTGGATGATTTTACAGGCTGGAATACCTGCTCTAGTGAAGTCTGCGCTTTCCACTAATCCAGCACTTGACAGCAGAGGATTTCACAGAACTGCACAATGTGGATGAGCAATGTCAGTGCAGTGTCAGCAGCTCAGGGCAAGCCCTACTGAAGGCAAAAGCATTGCCAGGTGTGCAGTCAGGACTCGACTCTGCTAAGGGTGCTGATACACCAGCAGAGAATACTTCTGTGCTCTCATATGCTCATTCTCTTTCATACAGAGGTGCAGAGGTTGATTGTACTTCGATTCTCCAAGAAACACCCTTGAAATAACACTTGCAGGGAGATAGTGTGTTCTTTCCCTGGGACATGTGAGCCTGCTGGCACTGAGACTCTGCACAGCAGCCAGATTAAAATACTGCCACGGAAAGGCTGATACTCTTCCAAGTAAGAGAAATGGGCATTTTATTCCCTTTCCTTCAACAGGTGACACTGACAATGCTCAAGCATTGTCCCTGTTTACAATAGTCAGTCTCTTACAACTCCCTTACATGGCCAGCTGGATTTACAGACTATCCAAAAAATAAATGAAACTCAGAAAAAAAAAAAAAAAAACAAACATAAAGTAAAAGCCAATTCCCTCTGGTACAATGGCTACTGCTTTCCATTGTGCCTTAGGGAAAACAAAGCCCCCTGAAACCATCTCTCACTAATGGAAGTCACCCTCCTTTCTGCTCCCTGCTTTACACCTCCTTTTGAACTGCCCTGGAGACACTGCACGAAAATAAACCCATAACACCTAAAGTGTCTAAAGAGGCAAATCTATTTTTTATCCCAGGTGCAACAGAAATGAAAAGGAGGGCCAGACTTTGCATTGCCCTCTCTGTGCACACTCAGGACCAGGACACAGCACCATTACAGGGTATGTTCTGCCTCTGATATGGGGCACTCCTGTTCTGTTTTACTCTTACAGCTTCCAGAAGCTACTGCTTCTGTTCTGCTGGACCCCCATCATCCACCCTGAGCCAAGGAGGAAGATTCCCAAGTTTATCAGTCTTCCAGTTTATCAGCTAAAATACTTTGGTGTTTTTAAATCTACTGGAAATACACAGACCTTTGAGAATCCACAGCATTAAAGTATCACAGCAACTACCACGGTTCTGTAGAATAACATGGCAAAAAAATACACAGCCAGCAATTTTCAACAACTCACCCATTCTATGCTGCTCAAAATATCCTAAATTAATTCCTTCTCTCAATTCACATTTTAGTTGTGTGTTTTTCTGTGTTTTAAAGTCAGTTTGGTCATTGTTAGCTTGAACAAAAAAACTTTACTCCCAGAGGAGAGTCTTTTCAACAATCTTCTGGGGACAAAGAGGAACAGAACATTGAAAATATGAATTTATAATGAAATGGGAAACAAAGGAACATTAGAATTGCACTACTGAATCGGATCAACCTTGTGCACTGCTCTGTCTCCAACAAAGCCTTAAATATAGCAAAGTGATAATACTGCCGTTCAGAAATAGTTTGTTTGAGGGTTGACATCCAAATCCATAATTCCAGTCACCAAGGATTTCACAATCTTAATTTGAATGACGCTCTATCTTCTTTGTTTGCCAGTCTAGACAGTACAATGAATACAGTGATTTAAAACACAATGAATTCTCTCTTAAAACAAAATATTTTGTAAAATTGCTTTTTAATCACTTCTTTTCTCTCTTTCCATAAAGGCTATGCTATAAATAAACCCTGAAAGTTCGCATTTGATCATCGTTTCTAAAGGCTGGGCAAGAGGCAAGTGAAGGGTTTACACAGAAAAAAAGAGAGGCACTGTGGAGCAGAAATAAAGGGATGCATTCATGATTTCTAACCTTTTGTTGGAGTGTCAACGCTGAGACAGATACAAGCCAGTAAACACTCTGCTCTCCATGGAGAGACCCAGCCCAGCAGGGTTATCCCTGCCTGGGAAGGGACAGGGAACCAAACTCCCCAAGGCCCACCAAGATCTCAGAACAAGCTCCCATTTTGCTGCTGGGAACCCAAATCCACTTGGTGCTGGTGCACACAGGGAATAGCTTCAGGCTGGAACACCCATCTTCCCTGATCCCCTGCCCTTGGGATCCTCTAAGAGCTGCCTCACAAAACCCAGCACAATCCTGCTCATCCCACAAGGGGAGCCCACATCCCTTGGGACTGCACAGGGAGGCCAGGGAAGCCCACCTGTGGATAGAATCACAGAATGACAGAATCAGCTAGGCTGGAAGAGACCTTGGAGATCATCAAGTTCAACCTAGAATAGTCCCCAAGTCTGATTTTCAGCAGTGACTCAAGTACTGGTGAGGTTGAGTATTACTGAAAATTAATGGGATGTGAACACTCAAAGTTCATGGCAGATGAGAAATCAGATTTAGGGGCATCAGACTTAGTTTAGAAAGTCGAGAAACGGAATCCCAATTGGGCTTTTTCTTTATTTTAAGACTTTAAAAATTGTATCCAAAGTTAAATGGATAAGGCATCCGAACACAAATTCCCAGCCGTGTTCTCACCACTCAGTCATTTTGGTAATGGCAAGAAATGCTGGGACTTTAGCCTAAGGTAGTTATTAACAACGAATCAACCACAGATCATTTCAAGTTCTCCTGTACCATTTCAGTGGCTGAAAGCACGTGGCTGCACATGGAGCAGCAAAGCACCAAACTGAGGGGATCTGATGCTCACACTCAGGTCAGTCTCACCTCTCCAGTGTTTCTGTTCAGTTTTCCTGTCACAGATCCAGCAGCAGGAGGAAAGTAATGTAAAAGCTGCCCCATTCACAACAGGCTGAAATGTAGGAACGTTCTTCCTACCACATCTGTCCTGATTTCAGGATTCAGCAGGTGTTAATCTTCAAGCTATCAGAGTGACTTTCCTTACACTTCTAGTCCTCATGACAAATAAAACAAATACTGTTCTGTGTAATAATTCTAACTGTTCTGCAGCAGTGAAGAACCTCTCTCTCACTCATCTCTATTCCACACACACAGACTCAGCTAACAGATGTCCTTAGCATAATTTTAAGAAGTCCAGTGACAGTTATATTTGGATTTGAGGAGCATAAATAGATTTCTTGAAATGCTGATGTTGAAGAAATACTTTTAAACTTTTATAAGAATTTTAAGCAAGGCTGCTATTTCCTTCTAGGCTTTTATTTAATTGCTTGTTTCACAGCTTAGAGATGCAAAATTCATCTCATCTGTGTTTACAGGAGTTACATGAGTGTATTTCTGTAATGCAGACCTAGCAGAACATTACTTTTTAGTGGTATATGACTGCATGAAGAAAGCATGTGATGGACCATATACAATATTTTTCTAGTGGCTTACCTCCCCCCCTCTAAATTTGTTTGAGTTATAGGGGCAGATCTTGGCAGCATGCACAAAGCCCAGAATCTGTAACTCAATTCTCTGTGGGTTTCTGGATGGAGTGAGCCAAGTTTTAAAACACATTATGGATAAATATTAGAGCTGAGCAAAAACTTCACACCTAAGACCAAAGTGTGAAAATTTGGCTTTGATTCATTTAGTGAAAAGGTGGAAAATTTCACACAAGTTTGTATTTTCCTTTTGCTCTGATCCAACATCGATTTCTATGTCTGTGACAAACCTAAGAAAGAGAGAGAGAGACAGAAGAAGAGTTTCTGTCTGTGCACATGAGATACAGAGGAGGAGGGAGAAGAGGATTCAAGAATAGAGAGCTGGCAAGCAGGACACCAGCTCAGGACTTAAGTCTGTCTTCCAGGAAAAGTCACTGGCCTTTGGAGTCTCTCTGTCCATATGTTCAGTAGCAGCACTGGGCCTTCCTAGAGGAATATTCTATACATTTGTTTGTTACACTGAGGCAGCTCAAAAAAAGCCCAGCATTATTCTACCCTTCAACCATCCAGCTTGAGTTGACAGAGGCCAACTGGATGGATCCTGAGCACTGAGACAAGGTGAATTTCTGGTTCAAGCACTGAATCTGATTCCAGAAAGTTTCAAGAGATTTCGGAGTTATCTGAGACATGTAATTTACTCTTTTAATTTTCAGTTGCCTCTCTCTGCAGTGGGCTGTGCCATTTCCCCAGTTTGGTTTGGCTGGGGTACAGAGTTTGCACACTCGAGGTGTGTCCCCAGTTTTGCACTGTGAGTGCCACACGGAGCTCCCAGCCCCAGTGCACCTTCCACATGCCACTGAAGGATGGATCACCCAACCTGTCCTGCACCACCTTAGTACCAGAACAAATGGAAAAGAGAGAAAGTTCTCACAGCAGCAGAGACAAGCACAGGTAAGGCCACAGGATCACTTCTGCCTCCAGAGCACTGACCTTTCCCTCACTGGCCAGGCTGTGGCCATCCAGTTTGGTGTCCCAGAGTCCAGCCAGGCTGGCCAGCCACAGGCACAGCCGTAAGAGGAGCAGCAGTTGCAGGGCAGCTGCTGGAAGGGTGCTTTGCCATGCCAGCCATGATATTAATTACTTATTCCATAGCCCAGATTTAGAATGGGATGAGGGTCAGCTCTGATTGCCACATCATCTATCAGATGGAAACTATGTTTGGGTCTAAGCTCCAGCCACTCTACTACTAAATATAGGTTGGTTAGTTGTTGCTTTGAGTCTGCACTCCCCCAAATTGCCTCTGACTAGCAAATAATTAAGCAGTTTGCTTTGTGAGGGCTCTGCTGCTGGCACCTCTTTGTGCCCTAAGATGCTTGGACACAAACCTGACGGCTTAGCAAGGGTTTCAGCTTCCCTGGGCAATGGAAAGAGCCCAAGTGCTCAGCTCCTGTTTCAGCTTCACAGACTGCTGGCACTGGGTGCCATGAATCAGGTCTGTGGGCACCACCCAAGCAGTCTGGGGCAGGGTTTAGCTGCTCTTCCCCTGACATGAGCCCGAGCAGTTTCTCCATGAAGGGACTGCTCCCTTCAGTGGCTGTGTGTGAAGGTCCCAGCCCATGTGGTGCTGATGCCACAGCTGGAATGTGCTCCTGACTCCAGCACCAACTGGCACTGGCAGCACATCTCCCTCACCATTCTGAGGTGGAATAAATTTAACCACACACAGCATCACTATTAAAATAGACCAAGGTCTGTCCATTGAAACCACATGAAAAATATATTGATTTAACACAGTTTTTAGGCCTGGAAATGTCATGCTGACAGGCAGCTGCATTTAACATAACACAAACTCAAGTGGGAGTCAGGAGAGCAAATTCCTCCACCAGCTCCCGATGCAGGGCACTGCCCAGTCAACCCTCTCCCTATTCATCCTACCTGGGGATGGAGTAAACTAATCCAGGGAATGCTCCTCTGCATAACCTGCAACACATTGCTTTGCTTCTCTGGCTTCCTCCTCACCCTCTGCTTGCACCATCTGTCTCAATGCTTATACTCTCAATTTTAGGTGGCAAAGCCTTTGGGGCAGGCAGGGAAGGTGTCCACATGGACATAGACACCAAAAACTGAGCGGGACACAAAGCAGTCCCTCCCTCTCCTGTGAGGTGGGGAGGCCCTGGCACAGGGTGCCCAGAGAAGCTGTGGCTGTCCCTGGATCCCTAGAAGTGTCCAAGGCCAGGTGGAACAGGGCTTGGAGCAACCTGGGAGACTGGAAGGTGTCCCTGCCCAAACCATTCCATGATTCTGGTTTAAACCAGGGAGGTTTAAAACAGAGACACTGAAGACCCAGCCCAGGGGATCCTGACACTCGCTGGGCACTCCACACAACATTTATCTGAACTGCACCACTTCCTCCAAGGTGCAAAATTCAGATTTATTCAGCTGATTTCTTTCCACATCCATGATGAACATTCAGCTTTCCTCACATTTAGTCACCAAGTTCAAACTTTTATTTGCCATCTGGCAACAGACTGGGCTTCACTGGGGGGAGGGGATAGGAAAGGGGTTTTTTTCCTTTTTTTTTTTTTTGCATCTGTATTTGCTTTATGAGCTATGGCTAAGGCATCATTTACACATGGGGAACTGGATCAGGTTCTCTCAATTCATTCCATATGTTCACTTATGCTGTCAAAACATTTTTTCGATCTAATTAATCCATACACGTCTCTCTGTTCATTTCCCCACTTTGGGCAGTTTCAGCATTTTTGGGGTACCTAGCTGGGATTGTCATAAAACCAACTTCTGCCTATACTATGCTTTAGGGTTACTCCATCAAGAAAGAAAAACTATTTGAAATATTTTACTATTCTTCATGTGTTTATTCTTTACTGTTTCCAACACTGGCTGAGACTCCTTTTCTTTTTTCTTTTTTCTTTTTCCTTTCCTTTCCTTTCCTTTCCTTTCCTTTCCTTTCCTTTCCTTTCCTTTCCTTTCCTTTCCTTTCCTTTCCTTTCCTTTCCTTTCCTTTCCTTTCCTTTCCTTTCCTTTCCTTTCCTTTCCTTTCCTTTCCTTTCCTTTCCTTTCCTTTCCTTTCCTTTCCTTTCCTTTCCTTTCCTTTCCTTTCCTTTCCTTTCCTTTCCTTTCCTTTTCCTTTCTTTCCCCCTCATCTTTCAAATATATGCCTTGCCACGCTCCAGTGTCTACCTGAGGTTAATGAGGAAAATCCCTGCTGTGAGTTTTGATTTAGGAATATTTTTTATCTGGTTAATCTGATGTGTGGTTTACTATTAAAAGAAAAAAAAAAAAACTGTACCTCAGAAATGTGCTTACATTTTACCCAATCTGGACTGCATTTGGGAAATTACCCTGGACAGGGGCTCATAAAAAACAAGAGACCTTTAGAAAAAGTCTTTCACTACTGTAAGGCAGTAGAAGGTTGAGATGTTAAAACAGAGACTAAAACTGCATTAAAATATAGAGAGAGCCTTTTAGTAACCTTACATATATCCTATGTCCAACAGAAAATAAAATATCATTTAAGAGATGCAGAGTTATCCAACTAGCAGTGAATAGAGAATAAATCCTAGAAGAAATGAGAAATCTGTTGGGAGCTTAGCCTGGACTGCACAGCACAGAAAAGGCAGCTTCCATGGCACAAGGCATTTGGTTTCCTTGCCATGATTGCTACAGACAAGGGGTCAGCAACCTTTTCCAGCACGCTGCTCCAGAAACTATTTTTCTTTCCCAAATTAAAGGCTAGCAGTGACTGAACTGAGTGAAGCTGAAGCAAAGCACACTCATCATTGCAGGGGGGTGGACCAGATGACCTTTAAAGGTCTCTTCCAACCCAAACTATTCTATGATTCTGTGATCAGCTGATGATACTGTCCTGTTTTGTTAAAAACTGAGCAACTTTTCTTCTTCAGATCTGAAAATCAGCCAGGGCTGAGAAGCTACTGCTCTCATTTGTCTTCTGCCACTAGAACTGTCCTCCAAGAGTGTTCTTTCTAAAAAAATAAAGCACTTTAAATTCTGGATACATATTGGTAAACAATTTTATTTTGGGAAGGATTCCTTAAAAACCTGGGAAGCCTTGTCTGAGGATGAGATGTCCAGTCAGCTGCCAAATGTGCTCTAATAGCAGCAAGGGAGAAGCTCAACCTGAGCTGTGGAATTCCCATGGACACAGAATGGGGAGAGTTTCATAGGAGGAAACTGCAAAAGTCACACCAGAATAGGTGTTCTGCTCCCCTTGCTCCTAAAACCTTTGGCTTGTATCTCTTCTGGAGACCACTGGGAAATGGTAAATACAGTTCCCTTTGGCACTGAAACTTCTCTGTCAGCAGGAATCTCTTTATGTGCACAATGTCAGTGTACTGCAATCACATTTATTGTGCAGAAGATCTGTAGGCACCAACTTGAACAAAGTAATTTGGAATAAACTATTGGCAAATGTCAGGTTACCCTTATCACCACTCTGGCTGACATTTTTCTATATAAAACCAAACTCAAGGGCTATTTATTCCCACCTGCCCCAGAGCCAGAAAGATTACAGTAATATTTTGATTACAGTAATATTCCATAACCTCTGTTACTGAGCGAACCCAAACCTGTCACCCAGCACTGCCAGCAGGAGTTTTTAGGTATCTCAGGCATCTTTTCCCTTAGTAGATGTTCTAAGAAAGCATTTGTATTCATTTGGCAAATAGAAAAAGTGCACATTTTGTAACTGCCCGTGCCCTAAACAAAGGTTGGTTCTGTCTGCAAGCACCTCAGTTGGAATTAGAAGTGCATTTGCCGTGGGACTGAGACACCAGTGGCACCAGTGGCACCAGAGCTGAGCTGGTCACAGCCTGAGATCCAACACAGCACCATCCTGAAAGCTGAGATCCTGCAGAGAAGAGCACCCAGGACAGTCTCCACCTTCCCACCTCCAAGTTTTGGCCAGGTGGGAAGCCTGGGGAGCTGGTTTATAAGCTCTACTTTTTATCTCCAGGAAAGGCAAACAGCACCAAATCCTTCCAGAGGGGTGTTCTCACAACATCCAGCCAGTCACCATTCCAAGTTTGACTTTGCTATCCTATCCTATCCTATTTTCCCAGCTTTTTAAGAAGCCCCCAGTGAGCTGCACCTTGTGGCTCCTGCTTCCAAGCAAGCCTTGCCCCTTCAGCCACTTCAGTGAGAAATTCCTAACCCACTGCTCCTGAAGTGCTTGAGGGAAAAGCTCTTCCCAGCACACCTCCCATGACTGTAGTCACTGGATTCATTGGCTTCTGAATTTTAACCTTGGACAAGCCCCATAGGCCCCGAGATCAGCTCAATTGGTCAGAACATGGTGCTGACAATGCAAGGGTGTGAATTTGATCTGCATTTGGGGGCCTTTCACTTAAGAGATGGACTTGATCATCCCTGTGGGTCCATCCAACTCAGAATATTCTGTAATCCTGTGAAACCTCCTGCACTTCAGTTCCTCATATATTCCATGAGAATCACTAACACCATGAGATTAATACCAAACACTCAGGAGGAAAATCTGGAAAATCTGGCCAATGTGAGACACAACTGAAGAAAAAACACTTTGTGCTTCACGATTCAGCCAATCCTAAGAAGTGAGCCAATTCCTGCTGCTGAAGATCAGTTCTTTTATTTAAAGACAATAAGCTGGGAAAAGAGATGAATAGCAGAGGCCCAAATGGTTCATGGAGCTTTCCACTTGTAGGTCACTGAGCAAAAGCTCAGAGAGGCCAGTGAGTGTTGGGAGCTATGGTGGGATGCCAGCATTTAATCCTGTCCTCTGCAAAAGGGATTTACCGGTTTCAAATTAATTTCTATTGTGTGCAGTTTTCCCAACATGAAATACTCCATTGTCACAGCTCAGTCACTGATAAACCTTTGCAAAGCCCACAGGAGAAACTGCTGCCACCACCTGAACACTTCCTTCTAAAATCACCATTGGAGAAGTGTCCTGACTGTGAACTGAGGCTGGAGGAGTTCAAAGAGCTTTCCCCAGCCGTGGGTGGGGGCACAGCCCTGCAAGGAGAGTGGCAGTGCAGCTGCACATTCTGTTCCTGACTGGAGCAGAAGTGGGGAGAGGCAGAGCCCAGCCCTGGGGTTCTCTTTGCTCCCCACTGTGGCTGCTCCAGGAGGGAGGTGAGTGTGTGCTGGCAGCACCACAGGCCTGTTATCTGCAGAAAGTACTTTCTGAAAGGAAAAAAAACCTCAAAACAGAGGAAGCAAAAATGAACAACTCTATCATTATCTGATGTGCTGAGATCTCTGCAGAGATCAGCTCAAAGATCCATATTGTTTACAGCAGCTGATGAGTCTCACAAGTGCTGAAGCTGTGCTCTCGCTTAAAGTGCTAACATATTTACAGTTTTCAGTCCTGTCCTTAGCACTTATCTGTCATTTCAAGATGAATGCTCCTTTTGTACAGCCTAATCACTTGCACTAACACTCCACTAGCACAAAATCCCAGATTTGTTTCACTTTTCCATTAGCAGCAATTCTGTAGTTTAGAAATTGCTTAATGCAGCAAATCTGAAAAAAAAAAAAAAAAAAAAAAGAAAAACAACAACTAGTTTTTGTTCAAAGGTATTTCTTTGGCTGTGACAAGCCTAGAATGGAGAGAAAGATATTAAATTACTTTTATCTGATGCAAGTCTGAATTTTACTGCACACCTTTCTAAACACACTTATCCATTGTTCTGCTCTGGCTTGGTTATTGACATTGGAATAATTAGTGAAGATCTATATAAGATCAGACAGGACCAGCAACATATCTAACTAAACCCTTGATAAGAAGCCATTTTTTTCATGCTCAACAATCTTTTCTCTATTCATAATATTTCAAACATTTGGTAGGATCCCATCCTGCCCCCTCCTCTCTCAACAAACAGTAGGAGCATGTGCAATTAAAAGCTGTCAGTCATTCTGGTTTTACAGGAATAAAGGAATGTGGGTCATTCTACAACTCAGTAACTTAATTTTAAAAAATGCAACCCAGGCATGCAAGAAAAAGGATACAGTTCTATGGAGGAGGTCTTACCCTGCTGGATGTTTTACATTACTCTCATTGGGTTACTGGCCTGTCACAAATCAGTTTCAGATGCACCTCAGAAAATGCTCAGCAACACAAGATGCATCTGTTGTTTCTGCTAATCCTGGTCCCACTGCAGTCAAAAAAGGGCAACATGTGATTTTCAGAAGTCTCCAGAAATGCCTACAACTGCAGTTTAGAAGGGCCCATACCTGAGCAAAAGGAGCACCTCAGTTTTGTGTTGGGCACAGCATTAGATACCTAAAGCTTCAGGCTGGGAATGAAAATGGTGATCTGGAATTGGCCTTTGCTGCTCCTAAGAAATTGCCAATCCAAACCCTGAGTGAATTTGTGCTTTAAAGGATGTGGTCTCCCATTCCTGCCCAAATATTCTCTAAAAACAGAATTCTGCACATCAAGTGCATTTTTGTGCAGATGTACAACACAATCTTTAAATGTTCTGAATGCTGTAAATACTAAAACTTGATATAAACATTGGAGCTGTAACCATGCCATAGTATTTAAGCCATCTTCCATATTATATACATAGCAATGAAAATTAAGACAATAATAAACTGCAGTTCTAAGGTAAGATTTTTAAGTCAAAAGATGTTTCAATTATGTGCAACTGTGTTGTCAATCTACAGCCTTTCCATTCTGACTTATTTTAACCCACCAGAGCAACACCTTTAGCATCATCATAGATTTCTTTGCACTTTTTGTTCTATCACTTTAATACAGCAATAAACCCCAGCTCTGAGGTATGTAAACATCACTCAATCTGCTTCACAAGTCAGGAGGATGAATAACAAAGTTACACAACTTGGCCAAAGTCACAGACAAAGTCAGTGGCTGAGGTGGGAATAAAGTCTATGTACTCTGCCTCTCAAGTTAGATTCCACAGATTGTTCTCTCATTGCAAAATTCTGCTTTTATTTATACCCAAAAGAACTTGGTGCTGCAGTAGTTTGTGACAATTTGAACTAGCACAGAGTACCTTCCATTACCAGGCTGTTAATAAAGAACTACTTTGGCAAACACTGAATTTTTCCTGTGTCCTTAGGAAATACTACACTTCATTTTACAGGGTATTTGTTTGATCTGGAAAGCCAGGCAAGTCACTCCTTATCTCCAGGACATGAAGCAAGCCTGGGATTTGAGGTGTCCAACAGTTCTGGACATCCATATCTGTTCATACTTAAGGAATTACAATAGGAGCAGGGATGCTGATAAACCAAGAAAAGCCCTTTTTCCTTAACCCTTCCTGGTAATGCTGCAGAAAAAATCCACCATGAGTGGAATATGAGCAAAAACCTCTCCAGTCCTAAATCCTACTGCTGTGCTGCATCGATCTAAGAGAGAGTTTCCAGCTTTCTTAAGGCACAATCCAAGGAATGGCAAATACCATAATCTGGAGAAATTTAAGACAGTTGCAAAACATATTAAAAAAGGTGCATGGGAGGAAAATTGGGGAAGCAGGAAGGCAGTGGAATGACACTGGTGTGAGATGCTGTGTAATTAGCCACTAGAGGGAACAAGAGTCATGCTCTTAATTAAGGTACAGCCTCTTTTAGCAGAGGGGCCTGAGGGTTATCCTTGCCCAGGGAAGCTGGATGGGGAGGGCTTGAAGCCTTTCCTGTGAACTTTAGAGTGGGACAAAGCTTTCCTGCCCTTTGTCTGTGTTTCATTTTCCCCTTTCAGGTCTCTATAGGCCTTGGCATAAGAAGAGAACAAGACTTGAAGAATTCATACACATCTCCTACCTGCAATTAACTATTTTTTGCACCTGGTAAAAATGTTTAAATAAAAACCTGGGATCAGAAAGGATAGACAAAGAAGAGAATGAAAAAATAAGAAAAATAAGAAATAAGAAAAATGGTAAAAGACACAAAGCTGTATTTTGCAGACAGGGTACTTTGATGTTGGTTCTTTTGAAGGAGAAGGGAAGAAAAATCACATTCACATCATTGCAAATGGTGTGAAAAATGTGGAGGGATGCTCTGCTGGCATCAATAGACTGAGACAGTGGTTGGGAGGATGGGAAGGACCTGCACCTCGTCTTGCCTGCTGACCTGACTGGAGCTGCATGAGAAAAATGAATGAGGTGAAAAGCAGAAGCCCCTCTTTTCCTCTGCTGCTGCTGAAGGACACAGAGCTACTCAACAGCATGGCAAGGACAGAATCACAGACAAACAATCTTTTTATTACCATAAAAATGACAAATAAGTAACAGTTACAGCCTGTAAACACAAGACTCAAATTAAATAGAGTTCTAAGTGGTACAGTGTAAGTGGAAGCAGGATCCCATTCCTATTAGAGCCGGCTCAGCCTAAAGAGTATCAGATGTTACCCGGGCCTTAGAAGGCCTGGGACATAAACTATGTGTGTAAGAGAAAAAGAAGTCAAATGACTCATGACAGAGTTTGTTTTAATATAAATGACTTCTTCTGGCTCTCTGCTTTTAAAGCATTGCCATGTTCAGATCCTGAGCAGCTAACCTGGGCATCTGGCTCCCTCAGCTCTGTCCTTCAGTTTGTGTATAAAATGCTGGCATTTACAAACTCCTATTCCTCTGGCTGAGGGAGGACAGTTTATTTTAGCACTGTGATCAGTGCCATCATAAATCTCCCCTCTTCCAGTCCAAGAACACTGGCACAGCCCAGTCAGTGCTCTGTTCATATGCTGTGCCCATTAAACAGAGGACATGCCACAAAGCATTTCTGAAGTCCTGAAAGCCTTGAGAGGGGACCTGAGGGGAGGGATCAGCACTGACTGAGGCACAAACCATCCCTGACTCTTTGATTTTCATTACGTGAGGACACAGGTAAAGAAATGAGATGTGGAGAGAAGAGGAAGAGAAGAGAAGAGAAGAGAAGAGAAGAGAAGAGAAGAGAAGAGAAGAGAAGAGAAGAGAAGAGAAGAGAAGAGAAGAGAAGAGAAGAGAAGAGAAGAGAAGAGAAGAGAAGAGGTTACTAAACAAAAGAGAGGCACAAATGAGAGGCAAAAACACAAGAGGAAAGAATAAACAATATCAGAGTGGGAGCAGGGAGAGGGAGATGGTGGCTATTGGGGATTTAGTGCTGAAAGAGAAAAGTTCCATTCCTATCTTTATTCTTTTTCCATGCCTGATTCTCCTGTGGGATGAGTGGAATGTCCATGTCCAGAATGTCCATGTCCAGAAAGCCACACATTTGGCACTTTGTGTCTTATGGCAAATATGCTGAATATCTACAGGGACAAAGTTACACAAAGCAAATTTAAAAAAGTGAATCTTGCTTAGTCTCCCTTTCATGCAATGCAAGAATCATCCCTTAGATGGGACTATTGCAAAATTAAACAACCTTGCAACCACAACCAGTAAATAATGAGTAATGTGCTTGTATGCTCAAAGCTTTTATGCCAACCAGTCCAGGAGCTCATCACAAAAAGGCCCCATTTATCAGAAGGGCTTCACACAGCTTAGCATCTTTAGGGCCATTATTCACCTCCCACACCTAAGCTAAGTGCCAGCTCCCAGCCTAGAGCCTAACACACATCCCATTTATCTGCTGCAAGACACACGAGCTGCTTCCCTTAGCCTGGTCTAAAGATACAGCATTCAATACCTAAACTACTTAAAGTTATCAGAAATGGGTGACTTCACAACAACATATAGAAAAACCACCAATCTGGGAAAATTAGGTGAAAATTAAGCCTTACCAGATATTTTGAAAGCAAAAGGAGTCTGAAGGCTATAAGGCTCAGCAGTATTTTGTGAATACATCTGAGGTGTTTGTGCTACAGGGCTGGGCAATGAAGGCACCTTTCAAAGGTGATGTGTTATCATCCACCCCATGGTTTTGAGAAGGAGAGGCTGGGATGGACGATGGTACAGCCTTCTCATATATGCCTCTCATGCAGAGACTCTTCAAAGGAAAAACTATTGAGTAGAAGTTGGTTAATTTTCCAGAGCATTCTCCCTCGAGGGGTCCCCTGTGCTTCCCAAGCTCCCAAAGAAGTGACATGGTCAGATCCAACCATCCCTCATTAGCGAGGAGTCCATTGCCACATCACTTTTCTCTGTTTCTTGCCCAAAAATTGTACTCCCCTCAGAGCTCCCACACCCACATTCCTCCCTAAAACCTCTACCTGGCAAAGGACTCTTTGGAGGCTGTGTGGCAAACAGCAGCTGACAGCAGGTGCTCACACAAACAGGCCTTGCATGGGTCACGAGGTATTTCTGTACTGAGGGTTAGTGATGCTCAGAGGAATGCAGCTCCCAGGAATGCTACACATTGAGAACATGCCCCATAAATCATTCCTAACACAACAACCCAACTCGCTTCTGCTGTGCACTTATAAGGCACAGCAAGAAATGGGCACAGCAGTTCCCCCTGTTTGTACTCTTCCAATGTTTTTCAAGCCTCATCTGGAGGAATATCTTTGTGCAAAAATCTGCAAGTCAGGCTTTTCCATGCCCACTTGGTGGTCAGCCTTTCTGCCTTTATTTGCCTCAAGAGTGACAATTATGGTCTTGCTACTCATTATGTGGACACGTGTCCCAGTAAAAACAAAACAGAGCCACAAAGGGATTTCATATGGATTCTCTAGATCTCACTGCCCAACTTCAAACTGTGCCTCAGAAATTTTAAACACAGGACATGTGAAAAGTTGTTTCAAAACAAGAAGGAATGGGTTGGGAATAGTTGTTATACGTCTGTATCTAAGAAACCAAGGAAACAAGAACATATGATTGAACAAAGAAAAGAGAATGAGCATTGGATTCCAATTCTGAGGAAAGATAACATGTTAAAAAAGCCTTTTAATGTTATGAGCTGCCTAATAAATGTTATGAGATCTCTCCTTCACCATTTCAGATCCATGATTATATGAAAGGGAATAAAGAAAACACAATAAAAAACACAATAAATCACAATAAAATGTATTGGACACTCTGAGATAGTAAACAGTCTTGTTAAACTATACAGAGAGAGAAAATGTTAAGAAACAAACCCCTCTAGACATCTTTAGGAGCAAGGATAATGTAGCATATGTTAATCATAAAACTTCTTCAAATATAGGGTAGCAAAAGTATATCCTAGTGGTCTGAACTAGTGGTACCAAATCCCACAAGTAAGTGGTCATAATGTCCTTCACAAACTTCAGTGTGAAGCATTTCAGACAGTGCTGTGACTCCACATGCTCGTGCTTTGCCACGGAACAGTCTGATCCCTGTGCTGACATAGCAAGAGTGCAAATCCCAGATGGAAAATTAATCTCACAATGTAGCCAGATTGAGTTTCCAATTCTCCAGTGCATAACTTGAAGGTTGTTCTGCTCAGCTACTGAAGAGACGAGGGCAGAGAGACTTTAACTTGTTTGACATCCCAAACATCATTTAAGCAAGACATGCTCTAAAAGGACCTTCTTGGGTACTGACAGTTACAAAAGATCCACGGTACCCTCCTTTGTCCTCATCCTTCCTATAAAATATTGCCATCACACTTTTCCCTGCTTAATTGGCCTGGACAGAAGGGGAGTCCAAGGTCCAAATGACTTCAGCTGTGTCTCTGAGTACATGGGTAAAATTGATCCTTAAAATAGAAAGGAGAAGGATCACAGTACACTCTTAAGAAAGTATCTATCTACTAAAAAGACACATTTATGGTTTCCTCATATTTATGGTTTTCCTCAAGAAAAGACAGGGTCAGCAAGCTGGAAAAACTGTAAGGTTGTGATATTATTAAACTTCTACAAGCTGATCTTAATCTTATTCTTCTTGGAAAAAAAATCAACTAATTGTACATCTCCTTAGACAAACTCCACTGTGGTCATTTCATGGTTTGTTACAAAAATATGCAGCAGCAGAAGCTGAACTATTCCAGGCAGCATTTTTTCTCCAGCTTGCCAGGTCCTGGGCTTAATGACAGATGAGAAAAACACCATTGGTTTAATAAGAGTCTCAACTTGTGCAGATTAACAAAACACTACATCTTATTCTTTGCCAGCATCAGCTGATGTGAGTTTTTAAAAAGCTGAAAGACATGACAATGTAAGTGTTAACCCTACAGACAGAGGAGGTTATATTCACGTACTTGTGGTTGCTTCTAACACAGTAATTCAGGGTGTGAAAGATCCAGAACTCGAGAGAAATCAGTGGAGCTGTGCCACTGGGCAAAGCCAGCTACACTTTCAGCATAAAGACAGATTAAATAGATTTCTTCTGTCATGCTTCCTTCCAAGAGGTCTTCATTACCTTTTCAGTCCATCCTCGTAAATGTGAAAAAAGGGTAATAAAATCTTTATCACCAGTCTCAGCCAGAATTAATAAACAGGGAAGTCACAATGATATCCCAACACATGGTGCCCCATCTCCTTCCACCCATGCCCAAATGAAAGGCCATGTTTTATTTCATGCTCATTTCAGAGCAACAAGGCCACATCCCTAAGTACTGGATTGCTGAGGTTGCTGCCTCCAGTGTTAGAAGAGCTGTGCCAAACACTCAGCGCCTGTAAATGGGCAGTTCTGTAAGAGCTGATCTATCACACAGACTCGCTGCAGCTGCCTTTCCCTGTCATTAAAGAGTTACTGAGAAATTCCAAATCTGAACATTTGTTTACTGTGTGACATTTCAAATGCAGCACGCTGAGCTTCCACAAAAAGGACAGCACTTAACAAAAGACACAGCCTTTGTGTCCCATTACCTATAGCATCCACAACTTGTTCTTGAAGGAGCAATAACACAAACCAACTGCAAGAGCTCTAATCACCTTTATCGTCTCAGGATGTGTCATCTCCCAGTGAGCTGTGTGAGATTCCTGTTTGGGCTCTGATCCAGTAAAGCACTTCAGCACATGGGCAGTCCTGCCTGTCTCCAGCTGAGCTTCTTGCCTACTTTAGATGATGCACCCCAGTGCTTGACTGGACTGGGGCACTGGAGTAAGCTGGCGTCACTCCTCTGAAATCCTGGAGCAACACTGATTCACATTAACAGAAATGCTGCATTAGGATTGTGGACTAAGATCATCTGTCACTGCAGCAGCTATATGACCTGCTATGACAAACTTTGACATTTACTTAGACAAGTTTTTACCTGTAATAATTTCAAGTGATATAAACCAACCACATATCATCTGCTGTGACAATGGACTAAACACTACTGCACAGCATGTACTGATCTGATAATACATCAAATGTATGACAACATATAGCACCAGACATTGCACTCCCCCAAGAACATTTCACAGCAACAGAATTATTTCTCTCCACTCCAGTATAAAAGGCAGCCAGCAGGATGATATCAAATGATGGCAGCTCTGCTTCTCATAAAAGGACCTCGGGGACTGCAAGGAGATTTGTGTATCTGCACTTCAGCAGCACAGCAATGTGGAAATGTTAAAGTTAGTAAAGCAAACAGACCTCAAATGAGAAGGGCAACAGATGTCAACCAGTATCACATGTCAGTAAACAGCAACAAGGCAGAGGGTACTTTTCTAAGCACTTTTGTGAAAGCATCGTGCGAACAGCTACAGGCACATCTCAGCTGTGTGATCCCTACATGGTGGTGTTTGTGTGTGTGATTCAACTCCCACCAAGAGAGGAACTCCAGCCATATGCAACTGCTGTCCACTGGAGTCAGCTGAAACAAAGTAGAAAGGTTTCTATATGTTTATTGTGGCTTGGAAAGTGAAAAGAAGTCACACTCTCAAACTGATTGAAAGCTCATTCTGTGCTTGGCAGAGACAAACCAGCATTTATATTCCTCAGCTTTAATACAGAAGGATCATCCTTAGGGCAAAAGAGTAGTAGTGATTCATCTGCTTTTTACCCTCACTGCAAAGACTTCTGACAGTAAGGCCAAAACATGCTAACTAAAAAGGCACTCTTTGTACCATAAACACTAGGCCACAAGGAACTGGACAGTGGCCATCAAATCACTGCCTTTTCATTTCTCTTTCTCATCTATCTTTCTCTCAAGATTTCTGGTAAAGAAGCAGCTGACTATACAAAAGCCAGAGGCATTGCCAGTATCTTGGTGGTTTCATGCATGTCATATTGAATCTAACTTTATTGCACAGGGAAAAAAACCCCAAAACACTCTCAACCAGGGAAAGCCATATTTCAGTGTCAAAACACCAAGGAAAGAGGTAAAGGGATGGAGTTCTACTGCCAAGTCATTGCCCTGAGCCCAGGCTCGGGTAGATGCAAATATTCTTCACAGACATTGAACATCTTATATGAAATAGTTTGGTTCTCAGTCTCTCAGAAGAAGAGGCCACACCAACCAATGCCTACCTAGGAGAGCAAGAGCTTTTTATTTTTTGCCTGAGGATGGTCTCCACTAAACCTTGAGCTCAAACTCTTCATGCCCAAATTTGGAGTTCTTGAAGAAAAGGAAGGCAAGGTCACAGCACCTTAACACACTCCTTGTGTACATCATGGTGCCTAAGAAAAATCACCTCCTTCCTCTGCCTTTCCAAAATCCTCTGATTAAGGGAATGGGAGAGAAAAAACCAACATGGCAGGAAGGCCTTTGCTAAAAGGTGCATTAATTAGGTAAGGCAAGCCAACAAAATGATTAATTTGCTGTTCTCCTTCAATATTATGTTTACACAAGTTGATTATAGCACTTAATTACTAATTCACCCTGCCGAAAAACAAGAGTGCTTTAAATTTTTAATGAGATGAAGGAAGGCAGCATTCCTGAACTCAATAGGGAGAAGTCATTTTATTTCCTCTTTTGATTTCCCAAGTTATTACCATTTCTAAGGAAAACTTATCCCTTCCCTGATCTTCCAGTCACTCCTTGCTTTTGAAAACATGGAAATCACGGGACGCTTGCATGAATTGCAATCCAGGTGATGCTTTGGAAGAGGAACAGAGGATCAGATCATCAACTGCAGCGTGTCCACTGAAATAAGTGGAACAAAATTACACCAGAAACAGTCTGATCCAGAAATGGGAATGGCCTAACCCCCTCCAGTTCTGTCAGCACAGAAGTTGAATATATCCCAGTACTATTTATGGGTGTTCTTATGGAAATTGTCTCTTCCCCATTGCCAGTTGGTCCATTACCAAGGTTGTGGACTAATTGTACTCAGGAATTTTTTGCATTCATGAATGACTGTAGCACTTTAATTGTTACAAGGCAAGCACTCCGTGTATCCAATGTTCTTCATGGCTGCTCTTTAGAAAACTTGTGCTATCTGTGGGGTTTGTTATTTGATTTTTCCCTCTGTGTTCCACCACCCAATGTCATCCTGAGACAACTGAGAGGAGATGTCCATTAAATGGAGCAAAACCCAGCAGTGCACAAACAAAAATCTTCCAGGCTCTGTTACAGAGTTGTCAGTGAAGTATTTCTCTGCACCACCTTCACTTCAACTCCCACCTGCAATACAGTCCACAGACTCTGAGCCAGGGGACCACGATCCCCACAGCTCCTGGAGCTGCTTCCAGAGCTGCAGACTGGACCCAGGGATTCCTTCACCTGCTCAGCTGCTACTGCTGCTAAATAATTCAGATAACCCACATGAGATAACTGCCTAACACTTCTTACTATAGAATCCAGCTCATTTTTACACACCTATGACCTGCTTCATAGAAAAAATGAAAAAGCTTTTCCATGTCTTTTTGCAGGATATAGCATCAACCTGCTTAACAACCAAAACCAACAAAGGAAAGACTAAACCTCCTTTAAAAGTCGATTTGATACCTTAAAAATCTTGTAGTCATGTAGATTCTAAATTCTAGCTCAGTGTTTCACACCAAAAATGTTCACAGAAAGCTGGTTACAGAGAGTTACCAACAAAATGCATTCTAGAAAATCAGAGTTTCTTCTCTCCCATGCTGGCCAGTAACAATGCCCCATGCGAACAGAGCATATCCAAAATAAATCTGGTAATCTGGTTCCATACAGGTAATTTTATTAATTGCTTTAATATGCAATTAAGGAATAGTCAGTGGGCTGCAGGGTTTTATAAGGCAATAATCCTGCTCCCTGGTGTACAGCTTTGTCCCAAAGAGTGGGCTATCCAAAAAAAAAATTAGCTGGATGACTGCCAAATCAAACAGCACCTTCTTCCCATTTTCAATTATGTACGAGTGAGGCAGAGTAACGAGGATATACTGGAAACTTTGACATTTATTTATTGAACATTTTTACTGAGAAGGAATTGCTGGCTGGCTAAACCGGAAACTATATTTTTACTATAGAAACAATCCCATAGAAAAGCAGGATCCTGCTGCTCAGCATGAAAGGAATGGCTAGAACCAATAAATTGACCCATCTAAGCCAGCAATGTTAAGGTCATTTCATTCAATACAGCATGTATTTCAAAAATCCAAACCCCAAAAATACAGTCTATATTTCAAAAATCTTTATGCCATGCTGTTTTACACAGCACTGTCTGCTGGGGCCCAGCCAGGATGTGCTAGAGCTCCCACAAAACCACTCAGAGAAAAATTGGGCTGCATTTGTAGGGGCAAATTCAAAGATTAACCAAGAAGAAACTCAGAGGATTTTCTCCCCTTTCCAGAGTTTCTAGAGACTAAATACCCAAGAGATGAAATGGGGAAGAACTCACCACACTGTGTGGTTTCTTTTTCTTTTTGGATAGACCAATTGTTTTACCACAGAGGAGAAAAATGCACGGAGAGTAAATGAAGAGGAAAATAGGGAAGTCAACATTCTTTGAAGCAACAACATATGGTGACCAGGCCTGAGAGATGGAGGTTATAAATCTTCCCTTGATAGAATTACCTAAAGACGAAATCGCAGCTTCAAGGGGCTTGAACTTTCCAATCCACACTAGGAGCTTGCAAATTAACCTGTTTGCTCACAGCTTTTGCATTAACCTTCATTTCCAAGGCTTCTCTGTAAAGGCTCAGCATATTGAGAATTTTGGTGCTAATACAGATGTGGTCAGTAGAAAGCATGAAAAACTTTGCACAAATCACTTGAAATATGAAGAAAAATACGTGGAAAATTAGGAATTAAAACAAAATGCTGAATTGTTCAAAGAGCTGTGGTATGGGAAGGGAGAAGAGACAGGAGGCACGTTGCTGCTTGTTTCTTTGTGAGAATAAACTTATTTAGGGATACCAAAGATAAAGGAGAAGCTCTTTAGTGTTCCAGCCACCATGACCACTGCCCAAGACAGGTGAGGGTGAGGCTGCTGCTGTCCCAAGTGGGGTGGATGCACCAACAGCCACGTGTGGTGAGTGACTGCCTGTCCTTGGAAAAAACATCCTCTGAAGCAGCTGCTTCCCCATCTGCAAACCCCAGTGATGGGGCAGCACAGGACCAAGCACCAGGACCGTGCAGGAGGGTGAGAGTGCAGCAACCAGCCACAGACCTACCCCAGGAAATACCCCCCAATTCCAACACATTTCCTACCTGCTCAGTTAAACAAAGCCTAACTCTGACTGCTCCATAAGGCCACCACAGAGTTGGTTCTTCCCTAGGTGACCCACCTTGTCTTCCCTCTGCTGAAAAGGATGTCCTGGGAGATTTTGAGGATCTTGCCTTTGTGTCCAGATTCTGAGCGAGGCAGCTGCTCTGTCCTGGCTGCCTCATGCCCCAAATACCTACAGGATGCACATTCCATCAAATTCTGCATCCCTCGTGGGCAGCAGGCAGAGCTCTTGTCAGCAGAGCATGGTAAAGCTGGACTAAAATTAGCAGAAGTGATTTGGAGGGATGCAGATTTGGGTGCTACTTCCAAGCTGTCCTAAAACTGGTTGAGTTTTAGAAAGTGGAGAACAGCCAATCCATAAAAGCCAGGGAGCTTTTAAACATTTTGATTCTGACATTGAGTGGAAATGTCCAAAAATCGTTCTGAGAAATGTGACCAGTGACTGGGAAAAATACAGTAAAAAATCCCCTTCAAAAAACCATAAGGAGAGACATTATTGTAAAAAACCCACAGTTCTCTCCTTTACTATTACACTGAGCAAACAAAGAGCTTTGGAAAGCACAGTAATTAAGCACAAACCATCTATTAGAGGAGAGGTAATAACCTGTATTTGCAAAGTCTACAAAGATGCTGAATGCTTGCAGCAGCACCTCTAAGAAAGGGCTGTTTTGGAAGATGCGATACAAAAATAAATGTCAGGGAGGTTATTGACCTGCAATGGTAGATACACATTTACACTTCCCTGACCCTAAAATAAATATATTCAGTTTCTCCTTTGTGATCACAAGTAGCGAAATTATTTTAAAAATATTCATATCTGTTCTGACATTACTGGATATTCTTCTGAAATATTTTTATTTTATTTATCTTTTTTTATATAAGGGCTAAAAACGAAAAGTGTATACACAAAAATTGTATAAAACACAACACAGAAAATTTCACAGCATTAGATTTTTCCAATGCTGATAAAAACAGACTTAATAAAATCAGTTTTGCAATGTTCAGTTATTGTACAGTACAGGAAAACATGGAATGAAATATGTTTTATGAAGGCAGAAGATTAACAGAAGAGTAAGAATTAAATATGAAGTCCTGTCACCAAAAGTTGCTCCTGAAATTACATTTATCAAAATAAGGCCCCCTTACAAGCACCAGAATTATTACACACAGATATATAAGTTGAACTGTGTATTTGCTGCAATGGGATTCATTTTAATGGAAACATTCTTATGAAAGGAAACTGCTCTTCCTGCTAACCTACACAGCACTGGAGAATATTCCCATTTGGAGAAGTGCCAAGCACAGCCCAGCTCCTCAGCTTATGTTGAGCTGTTTATTGATTTCAGTGGAACTGCACCAATTTAACCAGGTCGAGGAGTTGACCTCCCTATTCACAAAGTATCTCCAGATAAGCTTTTGTGCAAAATTTCATCTACAAATACCTGTGCCTGATGTTAAAAAGAAAAATGCAACAAATGTATCAGGGACCATCCTGATAAATCATTTTGTCCAACTGCATTGTGCTGTTCAGTGTCCTTGTGCAGCATGAGGAGAGGACATGGTTTATGGGAAAACAGGCATGGTTTGGGGCAGTCAGACCCTTCTTTGGGTTTCTGACGCCACTGCTGTTTGTATAAACGCAGCTAAGCCATGCTTTGACTGATCCACTAAAAATAAAAGCCTCACTGCAACTTTTTCAGCTGTTAATGGACTGAAATAACATGAATGAACATGAAATTCCATCCTCATTATTAACTCCGCATTCACTGGGGGCAAGACAAAAACTAAGATGTGTTATTTTTTTACTGCATAAATAATGCTATGTTGCTTCTTATGTTTAACATTCCTCAATATAAAGGAAAGAAAGTAGGACAAATGTAACTGAGATGAAAGTGTGACCTTCCTGCAGGATCAGAGCCTTGCCAAACTCCCTATTTTGTCTGTAAAATTACATGGGCTAACTTCATACACAGCAGCTTTCTATGCATGTCCCCACAGTCTAAAGACAAATGAATCCTCAACACACCCAAATAATATCTGGAGTTAAACAGAGGGTGGAGAGAAGCAATGCTGGATCTTGTCTGGCTGTGCAGAAGGGACAAACTTTTCCACTTGGATTAAGGTGTGTGCATGGTGCCAGAAGTCAAGGTGTAAAACACATTAAGACTGAACAAAAGATGACATAAAATCAGGGGCTGCATACCTGGATAGATGCAAAATCCCCAGAAGCACAAGCTCCAAGAATAGCAGCACCCACCAAAACAGACTCCACTTCTTTGGACAGCACAACAGGTTTGCCTGCAGAGGGAAGAGCCAGTCCTCTGTTAGGGAACACAGCAGCACCAGCAGCTCCACAAATAATTAAAACCCAAAAAGACAAACAAAAAAAAGAATCAAAAAGGGCTTGAAAACCATTCTTGAAAACCCCATTCACAGCTACATCCTGCTGTAAGTTAATGCAAATGTCTCTGCTCTGTGGTTCCAGGCTCCAAGAAAAGTGCAGCATTTAAAAAAAATCATTTTAGTGAAATATTAATGCAGAACATAAAGCACACAAAAAACAATCCCCCAGATCTTTGACACTGGCTACTTATCTGACTCAAAGGGCTTGGTATAAACCTGTTACCCACACCCTCCAAACCCACGTGCCTATTAAAAGCTGACCTGGAGGGGAAAACAAGGCAGTCTCCTTTTTGTTTCTTTTGCAACAAACAAAAAAAAGATTGTTTGTGTTTGGTTTTGAACATACAGCCAACAAAGCCAGTCTGGTTTTGCTGGAAGACATGAAAATATGAGTAGTAAATTTTCTCAAGCTATGTATGAAATTATAAGAGAAATGTCTTCCAAATTGTGCAAGAAACTTGAAAACAAAATTAAAACAACGGAAAAACAAGTCAACAATATATATTCTAAATTAGAATTAAATATTAGTGTTTCATCATCCATGGGTACTATCAAGAACATACTTTCCCTTGGTTTATGCAGAATTTTCTGAGACCTGTTTCACTAGTGTAAAGAAAAGCAGGAAAAGGCTGAAAAAAACAAACAAAAATTAGCTTGCTGTCTTAACTCCCCTGAAAAATTTAAACCAAGAGCATAGATCTAAATACTTTTCTAGCTGCACTTCAGATGCTTATCCTCACTAAGCCGAAAAATTTAATAATCCTGCAGTATTTGGCATGTGTCTGCATTTCCAGTACTGAGATAATGTCATTCAGTGAACAATGATGCAAACACAGGGGTGGGAGCAGGGATTCCTGCTCAGAACAGTCTCCATGATATTATGCCCCAAAAAATGCTGCTCCTGAGAGCCAGCTGTAAGATTAGAAGCAGCTGAAATTTTGGTGAAGTCCTAAAATCAGCCACGAACAACTTCTACAGAGGAAAAAGGCAAATCGCCCACTTTGCAAAATGAGAAATAAAATTATGAATATAAAAAGCAATTGCTGGCACAAAGCAAATTCACCTCGCACCAGGCATTCAGTTGCTTGATGCGAAGCTTGCCCTGTCACCTGAGCATTGCTCCAGTTCAGCTGAAGCACAGCTCAGGACTTGGGTCAGCTTGGAACAGCAAATCTAAAGCTCAAGCTCAGAGCTCCGTGGCTCTTTGCCAGGCGTCAGCGAGCAATTTTCAGCGTGCTCTAAAATTTACTGCCCATTTCCCGCATCGTCAGAATGAATACGGAATTCTCACCAGGCAAACAAAAAGATCAAGATACTTTTTAAGTGGCCTGTGGAATTATCTATTGGATGTCTGCATGGCTGAGTCATGGGCATTTGTCGGTAACAATAATATATTCAGATTTTTTTCTTTTCAGGAAAGAATGGGGGATTGATCCTGGAATGTTAGTTATTTTATCTGATAGGCTTTAATGAGTTCAACATAACCAAGAGCATTTCAGTCAGATGAACTCTGACATCCCTTGTCAGTCACTGATTTTACAAATCGGGGAGAACTCCAGACTGCAAAAAGGCCTTTTTGTACTGAATTGTACTTGGCCATTAGTTACAGTCAAAGAACTTGTGATTACATTTTAATCAGAATACCTCTTCACAGATCTTTTCTTTTACACATCAGGACCCAGCAGCCAAACTCTACATGTAGCTGAAAATCACCTAATATGTGAGTTTTTGAAGGAAGGCATGGACTTTACATGATTTTTTGCAAAGCATCACTTTGACTACAATCTAATCAGTGAATTTTAAGGTCAACAGGCATCATGTTTTTTGCTTGTCCATACCGGTTATAAAGTGTGGTTTGATGTTAGGGCAAGTCAGATCTCCAGCCCAAACACCCCAAATTTGGGCCTTACACTTCATTTGTGACAGCTTAACTGATCTTAATTTTAAATAAACCCAAAACACACATCACTCAATGTTTCTCTGAAGTCCTTTACACTAAATTTTGTTATTTTTTCCACTTTTTTAGAAGTACATTCAACTAACTCACAGGTGTGCAGAGATGTCCAACATATACAGGCTGAAGGGAGACCTAAAATACCATGGAGACCTGAGAGCTCCTCTTGCAGTGAAACACAAACCCAAGGCTTTCCACCCACCAGGAATTGTACAAAACCAAGGGCAACACCTTGCAGGAGCAAGAATCCAGACGTTGTCCCCTAAACCACATCAGTGACACAGGCATGGAAACAATTCAGGAAAGAATTGTTCTATAGAACGGATACAATGTCCAGCATGAGCAGGAAGTGTCACAAGTCAAATAGGATGGAGCCAACAGAAGGAACATTTCATTGCACACTTTTTTGGCCATGCAGCAAAATAGAGCTCTATGTAAAATCTTTATTTTTCCAAAGACAAAGTACTTAGATACCTTAAAAAAAAAGTATTTTCACTCCTTTCCATGCACTTCCCCAAGCTTACCAGTAATGTCAGCGTGCATCTGCACAAAGAGAGGGTTCTTGCTCAGCCCACCACACAGGAACAGCGTGGTGATGTCATGTCCTGCAGCCTGCATTGCCTCCAAAATATGTCTTGTTCCCAGCTTCAAAACGAGGGGAAAAAACAGAACCAGATGAGCAGAGGAGAGAAGCCACAGCAACAGAACTACACCTGCATGGCAAAGACACCCCTGCCAAAACTTCTCTTTGCTTTGTACAACAGCATCTGAAAATCCAGCTCAGTAAAGAGGTTTCAATTCTGAAGCCAAATAGCAAAACAAACAGAACAAAAAAAAAAAAAAAAAAAAAAGAAAGGAACAAAAAGAGAACAGCAAATAAAAAACTGTTTTCTGTCTTTTCAGCAAAAAGGAAAACCTGAAGAATTTTGTATTGGCTTAACTATTTCTCTTGGCCTTTGCCCTACGCAAAATAAAATGTTCCACTTCATGGCTGGATTAATTGAAACATCTCGAATGCAGGCATATTTTAAACTTTTCATTTACAGTCTCCATTCTGAGAAACTCAAATCAGAATGGCAGAAGCAAATGCTTTGCCATTTAAAAAAACCCACCTTTTTGTTTGCTTTGCTTCCCTCCTCATTGAAGTCAACTTTCTCCCTATTTCCTCTTGCAACAATATATTCCATTTCTTTGACAAACTATTTGACCAAAAGTAATTCCCAGCTCCTTATAACACCTTGAAAGTTAAGTTTGAAGCTCAGATTTGACAAAATGTCAAATCCAAGGCAAAATGTTGCCCAGGCTGACTCTTGGTAGGCAGAGTCTGCACAAAACACAATCTGGTCAGAATTTTTATAAACTGTTATTTAAGTTTTAGGCCATGCTGCGGTTAACTAAGAGGGCTGCAGCTGCAACAAACCCCTCTTCAAATAAAAGCTACTGAAAACTGAACTTGCAGGTTTGCACCAGGCTGGAGACATCCACAGTGAATGCTCAGCAATATTCTGGACAGGCCTTCAAATGTATTTTGATTTTTAGACAAGCAGTTCAGAGGAACCTAAGCAGCCCCAGCCCCAGCTGACTAAATCCATGGCTTCCCTATTGACACAGAGGGTTGATTTCCAAATTGCACAGCCACGATTTTAATTATGGAAAAAGAAACTCCTCCAAAAGGATCTGCCTGCTCAGAACAGGCTGCATGGCCACAATTACATCTCTGATCATGTTCTCATCTGGCCAACTGTTGCATTGCATTTTGCAGTGAATAGTTAAAAGGAGATTCTCTTTCACTGCTTCTGAAATTCAAATTTATTAACAACTTCTCTCACAACATACACACGTCAAAGACCCTGAGAAAGAACATGCTGTGAAAATTATTTTGTGTTTACCTGCCTGGAAAATTGTATTCACACAGCAATTTAAATTAAAGCCAGACTTATTTCACTGTGGGTGGGGGGGAACTAATTTAATCCTGGGTTGGAGAAAATGCAAATTGAGGGGCTTCAAATGCAAATTTTATATAAAAAGGAAAAAGCATCTCCTGCTGAAAAGAAAACTAGAGATTAACATTCTGTGGGCAGGCCTACACTTTGTACAAGGTTTTTATATAGGTTTAAAGTTTATCTTGCACCCATTGAAGACAGCTAATGGTACAGGATTACTACAACTGTTTCCTTCAATAAAACTGAAGCTAAATTTGGGAGTGAAAATTTAATTTCTTAGGTATCCCATTAGCAATTAGTACATATATCAAGTCAAAACCAATGGTCTCTGTCTACGTTTTAGTTACTGTTTCAATAATGTTTTAGGGAAAAAAATTTCCCTTAACTTACAGTGGAAAAAAAACTACAATATGACCTTTTTATATTAAATCAGCCCAATCAGCTCTCCAAAAGATATGCAGCTGCTGAATTTACTGCTCAAGACAGTGTTTGTGTTTTACAATAAAGTTTGAGCTGTATCATATAATGAGATAATAGGTGACTTTCCCAGGATTTCCAGCAGAGAAGGTTTCCACTTCGTTAGCACGAGATAATCACAGGGCACCTGTTCCAGACTGGGAAGTTCCTTTCAGGGGCAGGATCAGTCCCTGGCATTGTTTAGCCTCTCCTCCACATTCTTCTTTCAATGGTGGGATTATACTGAAGCATCAGGTATAACCCGGCTACATTCATCTGCAAAAGCCTCCAAACTCACAACAATGAATCCCAGGCTGGGGTTAAGTTCTCCTTATTTGCTGAAGAGGGAGGGTTAACACATAAGATGAACAATTCCCAGTAAATTTACAGCAGCCGCCCACCCTCTCCATCCCAGATGGCTGACCCAGCCTAGAGAAGTTGTTGTTTAACCAGGAGAGGAGTTTGGAAGTTTTCCAACTGAGCAGAATTTTGTCAGGAAAACTCCCCAATTCATCAAACTGTTCATGTTTTGCAAAAACACCTCAAGTTCAACAAACTTGAAAAAAAATAAAAATAAAAAATTGTTAATAGAAAGGATGTTAAAGGAATGTGGATTTCAGTCACCAGAGGGCTGGGGACAGCACGTCCCACTGGAAACACCCTGAGCCAGGCTTTCCAAAGCACTTCTGTGAGCCAGGGTTTCACCTCGAAACACAACTTCTCGTGAACTGGAAATCCTGGGTTCAAGAGAAAACCAGGGCAGAAAGAAAAATATTCTGATAAAATTCCCCATCCCTGCGTGCTGGAAGCTCGAGGGACATTTCCCAGCCTCCCTGCCCTGCCCTGCTTGCCCAGCCACGGCCACAGGCTGGGACTGCTCCCCTGGGGTAAGATGTGCCCTGGTGGGTCTGAAGCACAGCCCTGCTCAGCCTGGCACAGAGCTCTGCCTCACCCACCGGGCAGGGAGGGCAAATCCATGGATATGGGAACAATCTGAAGCTGAGGCTTTTCAGGGCAGCACAGAGCCCTTTGTACAACTGCCAGAGCTTTTCTCCCCCTCTCTCAGCCTCCCTCTAGACAGCTGGGATGTTAACACTGCTCCTTGTGCTGTCAGCCTCCTCCCTCACATCTGCACCAGAGGCAAAAGCTCCACTTACAGAACTGCCATAAGGACAGGAGTTTTTAGGGGAACATCTTCCCCCCACAGTCTGTGGATTCCCCTCCAGTTGGGAGTGGTCACCAATGTGGGTGAACAGTATCTTGCTCCTTTAAGAAGCCCATTAAGTGATTTCATGTATTATTAGAAATCTGGTTAGCAGAAGGGAATGATCAGTCTGCACAGAACACGAGACAATTCATTTCTTCTTTTATGCACTAAAAATGTCTTACAGCAATGGCTTGGATCGTGGCCAGGTAGATAAGGGCAAGTTCATCCAGACCCCGAGACAATGTTAGTCCAACAACCTGTGCAAAGATCAAAAAGAAGATGTAAAAATCCAGCCAAAGTAAAAGTCTATTATTCTCTATGACTTCTTGTTGTAACAAGTTTTAAGTGCTAATTCCAAGACTTACTCCTGTGAGCTGTACACATAATGTTATGTTAAACATGTTATTCCTGATCTGGGGAAGAACCACATAAATTATCCTTGCCCTTGTGAAGAAATAAAGAACAAACAGCATATTGTATGGGATTAGAGATAGATTAACTGTGACAGTTTTATGTTATGACTCAGATATTGCTCGTGAATGTATTTAATGTAATAATATGAAAATGCTATTACATAAAAATAACTTTTTAAAAGCATTTCTCCCCCTCCCTCCTAAGCACCCTAACACTGAAACACAATTAATAATTAAATACTATATCTTAACCTCCTTTACTCTGACATAAATCAATACTGCACTATAGTTAGTCTGGATTAATATCAGGCAAGGCCTGAAAGCAGACAGAATTGTGACAGAAAAAAAATGGGTTGCTATTACCAGTATTTGCACACAGCCATCATACCCAAGAAATTCTGATTTTGCTGCAGCATGTAATTCTTTCATAAAATAATGGAGGTATTATTAGGACCCAAAAATATGTAGGTCCTTTTTTTTTTTAATGTTTCCCTCATTTGTGGCTCAAAACACACAGCAATGCTTATGTCTTTCCTATCTCAGCCTTAAATACAGTAGATTCTGGTGCTGCTGAGTAGCTTGAGAGGCTCACTTCAAGGACAATTTGCCATTTTGAAGGAGATTTTTGCATTAATTACCAGGTATTTTGATATCACCAAACGTTACTCTCATGATACTTTCTGTTACAGTTCTGCACAGCCCTGGCTTGTGAGTGAGCTGACCTACCACTGTAAATTCAAGGAAGAGGAATGCTCAAACCCTGAAAGATGGGCAGAAAAGCTGTTTAAATCAACCACCTATCATCAGAATATTTCATACTTTTCCCAGACAAGTTTACCCAAATTTCTCCTGAAATTCATTGCAACAAATTGTAAGATTTGGTGCACAGGTGAGATAACAACAGCAAGTTGTGAAATGTGATTCCTAGGAAAGGTACCTGGACACGTACAACATTCCTCAAGTTTTTAGAAAATTAATATGGCTGTAGTGATATCTCAAGTACAATGATCTCTGGTTTTCTACTGAAACATCAGCAATGCAGCAAGAAACTCAAACCCTTTGGGATAGTGTAAATAGCTAAGGAGGAGCACACTCAAAACTGAAGAAAAGCTCCTTCCAAACGTCTTTTTTTTTTTTTTTTACCCTGTATTGACCTTTTTGCAAAGACAGGCTGTTTCTTACCATGCCCTTTAGTGTCAGATCTGTTAAGGGAGATCTGTTACCATGGAAATCTGGCCAAACATGTAAATCAACAGTGAGGAAACCCACAGGCAAAGATTTCTTAATCAGATCCAGGTGACTGTTCAAGTATGTATATATACTGTGAGCACTGCAAGAAAAACAAGTTGGAAAAAGAGGGGGGAGGTTATTCCTCAAACATAAAACATTTGTACTACCACCAAATGCAGGAACCCCATCAAAGCATGGCAAAATCCCACTGGCTGCCAAGGCCATGGCACTGCAGGGATATCCCTGTTCCCAGGAATCCATGTGAACAGACCATCAGAATTCCTTAATTTCCCAGGATGAGGGGAGATAATGTGACCTTGAGTTTGTCCACTAAGTCCTAAGAGTCCCCAAAACTGTTTGAGATTTGGGGGCTGCTGCTGCTCCTCTCTCACAACTGAGAGGGAGGAATAAGGAGGATTCCAGACAGAAATGAAAACCAAATTCCGTAGCAAATGTTTGAAAACTTCTCTGATTGATCAATAGTGTTGGATGTACAGCTTTCCTTTTTTAAACCATAATTATTTCAGTGTGTGTTATGATTAAAATGCAGCACTATGGGTGGAGGAGAGAAAGTGAGTGGCTGCTATTTCAGGGAGGAGCCCAACATGGGCCTAAATATGATTGTATCTAAGTTCAGATGCTACACCCAACTCCACAATATCCAACAGACTTTTTTCCTGGACTTAGGACTAATGGTGAATTCTTCAGTGCCTTGGCTTGCAATGACTCCAGTGACATTCCATTTTAAAAATGTTGCAATTATGCTCAGAATATTTTTTTCAAACCTTCATCCTATCACAAACAAATCCATAGATATTTTCCAACCCCTTGGAAATCTCCAAGTGGAGCGTTTAATTCTAGACATGTGGGTCAATAACAGCATCTAACCCTAATTACAATTGATTAGTCATTGTCTCATCCACTGCAGACCCAAACAGTGATATTCATTTAGCCTCTACATGTATATTCAATCATGCACTAATGAGATCCCTAAGGGAATTTGGCATATGCTTTACTAGTTTGACTTCTGACCCACTAGCAGCTGTATATTTATACTTTGCATTCAACCATTCAGCTGCATGTTTTTTCAATTATACCTTACCATGTGTACACTATCAGAGGATATCATTCAAAATGAAGTACACTTGGAAGACATTAAAATAACTAATTTACATCATTATTCACGTCCTTTAAAATGTACTTTATGTGTCTTCCTGGACTCAAATTATGATAATTTGGAGGTCACCATCACTTCTTTCTCTTTCTTGTAAAAGTGACCCTGTTTTCTCCATCCCTAAAGACTCCACTACAAGCAGGATACACTAAGGATAAAGTCGTTTTAATTCCAGTCTCAATCATGGCTTGATGGTTGGGAAGGATAAAAAAGAAAAGCTTCACTCAACCACAGACCCACCAGACATCTCAGCCTCTCTCTCCTCTCCATCCTGGCTGACTGCTCTCACAAGGATTAGCCATTTGTGCAGCTCTGTCAGAACACAAGGACTGAACAAAAGGAGGCTGAAGTTGAGCCAAACATGCTTAAGATCCACATAACCTTGGAATTATACTTTTTCCCCCACCTTTTCACATTTTAAATTTTTTCCTAAATATAGATAAAAGTTAAAGGCACTACATTTGGATTGAGTGACCAGCAAAATCCTTCAAACACTTGCCAGATCCTGTTTTACCACCTTTGTGTTTAACAGAGTATAACACCATCACCTCCTGGAGCTTTTTCTACTCAGTTCTCTGTGAAAGTATCAGTGGCAGCTGCCTCTGACCTGCAGAGCTGAGCTCGAGCTGTTGCCATGAGAAAGGAACTGTGCTGAAAGCGGAGAATAAGAAATCAATGCAAGTCTGCCCATAGTTATGTTCATACAGGGGACACAACTTCAGAAAGCAACCAGGGGTTGGTATTTAACCTGTTGGAATCACAGAAGATGCCAGCAGGTATCTTTCAGGGGGAAAAAAAATCCAAAAATTTTAGATTTCTAAATTTAAATTAAAAGGTTCTAAACCAACTAGAGATACAGAGAACTCCAAATATGATTCTTATATTCTGCTAGAAAAATCCTAGAATTGCTGGTAGATGCCGTGTGTGTAACTTCAATGCTTTATTTTCAGGAAACATCTTTTTAGATGGGGAAATGGCATTGAGATCTACAGGAAAGGGAATTCTGCCCTAAAACACCACTTCACCAAGTGCCAAAGGACTTACTAACTTTGCTGTCAGTTAGAGACACTTTTCTTCTCTAGCAGATTAGAAATGGTCATTCTAGAAAAAGAATTATTTAAACTTTAAAGCAAAAAAGAATAATATTATTTAATTTTCTACTCTAATCTACCTGTACAGGATTTACCACAGCAGTGATGACTAAATGTCAGATCTACACAATATGAAGCGTGAAGAGCAGAAGTGATCCATCACAGCAATTTCTACAACTCGCTGAATTGCCTGAAAAACCCCAAGTTTTGGTGCTCACAGATTGTGCCCATCAGATAGACCAAATGCTAAATTTAAATTGTCCAGAAAATCCTTGTGTAATTCAACCCTCCCCACTTCCAGTAAAAGAAGGGTAAAAAAGAACCCAGGAATGGGACTGGGAGGGTTGCACAAGCCTGGCCTTCAGCAGCAGTGGTCAGAGCTGGTTGTCTGAGCCTCTCACACCCTCACAAGTCACCACAAATCCCTGCACCAGTGCTGAAACAGCTGGAAATCTGCTCTGCTGGGAGCAAAGGAGAGTTTGCACAGGGAAACTCCCGAGATCAGCTGGGACCTGCCATTCCAAACCTGCTTCTTAGCAGCATCAGGAGAAAGGGAGGACAGGTTTGGGGATGCAGAAGGAGGTGATAGGTAGCAGCAAGCAAGAGGCAAGGATTTGTGACCTCTGATCTACTTTTTTTAGTGATCCAGATATGCATGTGCTTAACTCTTCACTGCACTGCACCCAGCATGGGAAGTAAATGCAATATGGAACTGCACACCAAAGGATGGAATTCTCATTTGGTTTCCCCTCCATGACTATTTACAACGGCTGAACAGACTCAAATTCCTATACAGAGAATATCCTTAAACATAATAAACCAAATTCTCGGAACTGTTCTGCTGAGCATTCCAGTGAAATAATTCATCATCAATAATCCTCCAAAACAAGATACCATGTTTGAAGGGAGCCTACAATAAAGATGGAGAGAGACAATTACAAGGGCCAGGAGTGACAAGGAGGAATGGTTTCACAGTGACAGAGGGCAGGGTTAGATGGGATATTGGGAAGGAATTCTTCCCTGTGAGGGTGCCCAGAGAAGCTGTTGCTGCCCCTGGATCCCTGGAAGTGTCCAAAGTCAGGCTGGACAGGGCTTGGAGCAGCCTGGAATAGTGGAAGGTGTCCCTGCCCATGGCAGGGGTGGGACTGCATGGGCTGTAAGGTCCTTCCCAACTCACACCATTCTGTGATTCTGGGATTATTTTTATTCTGTGTATATGACTTAATGTAGGCAAACACATAATCTAGAATTTTGGCTAACAGCAGCTGCTACTTGTACCCGTGATAAGGCTGAAGTTTGGGGAATCATGGAAAAACAGAAAGGAAAAAATAAGGGGAAAAAAGTTCCAATTTCAACTTTCCTGATTTTATTTCATTCAAGTAAAATTCTCTAAATTTAACAAATATTTGAGAAGGACAGGGAGACTGCAGATGAGAGAATTAACATGAGACTTGTTTAGTATATTTATAGCAATACCAGTGTTTCATTAGGAGAGTGATACCTGGAAAGCATTACAAAAATACCATTGAGCAAATTAACTTCATAAAATATTATCACCCTTTTTATAAAATATTACAACTTTCACTATCACTGCTATTCTCCACTATGCTACTAACTACAGGAGACTCAAATGCAAAGTTATGACACCATACCCTTGGATAATATGGAGTTCTACTGCCAATATTCTGTGTTTAGTGTCCTGTTCACATCACAATCTCAGTTTTTGCACTGTGGCATTGTTTGTGGTCAGTCAGTTCAGTATGAGACCCAGCAGACAAGTAGGCTACTCCACAGGCATTTTTCCAACACAAAAAAAAATTGGTTTATCCTGGCATTACAGACTAAACTGTTTGTCTTATGCTTGTGCTTCAAATGGGGGCACTGGAAAAATGGCCTGGAAGCCAGAATTTTGAAAAAGACCCAGTTCAATCTTTATTCCAAACATACACAGATGCATTTATTTCCTGATTTCCTTTTCCAGAGAACAACAAAGAGAATTCTAGGAAGCATGAATCTGTTTCATATTGAATGAAGTCCAATACATTTCTGGGAATCCTGGTCAAGTTCTTAACAAACAAGTAAGGCAGTGGGCCCTGCAAAGCAAGGAAGGGTCATCCAGAGAAACCAGGTAGAGCTTTATCTCCCCAGGGAGGACTGAAAATAACTTTGTAACAGCACGTGCTTAATCCATCTGTCAAGACTGACCCTGCCTCTCAGACCAAAGGGAGAAACTGAAGGGAAAATGCCAAGTTTGCTGGGTTTTTTCTTTAATCTAAGGAGGAAAAAGACATTAAAAGAGAATCACATTTTCATCCAAGATGCCCAACAGTTCAGCTAAAACCTCTCTGGGAGTGATGTGAACCATCTTAGAATGAATCCAAGCCAAAAAAGCTTGAGGAAGTCCAGGCCTGACAGAAGTGTCTGAACTGTCTTCATCCACTTCTAAAGCAGAACAAGCTCAAATTCCACATCACACACAGCCTCTTGTTCAAGGAATCCTGGCGTTACCTCCAAGTCACCCCTCTATTTAAAGTTTTGTCTGAAAATTCATCCTGGGTTTCTCTGTTCTATTTGTGCTGCCAAGCAGGAGTTTTTCATATGGTGGCTACATCTTTCTTTAGATGACCATTTCAAAAATACCGAATAATATATTCCTAATTAAATTACATCCCATCCCTGGAGCTTAATCATTTCATCTACAAATTAAGACTTTTTTTAGCCCAAGGCATGGAGGTGTGCTGAACAGGGCTGGTGCTATGGAATCAAGAAATACCTTGGGCTGGATAGAAAAGCAAAAAGTTAATATGATTACTTAGATATGCCAAAGGTATCTGAAGGGAGTTTAAACCTTACATTTATGAGCAATCACCTGGCAAGTCTTTGTAAACATTCCAGCCCACTATCAGACTGTTAATTCCCCTGATTGAGAATAGGACACTGCTGGGAATAGTGTGCATCAGTCTGTAAGGCAGGTATGTGATAAAGGAATAAAGCAGTGACCTGGCTGCAGCTTTTGCCTCTAATTCTGGGAAGGCGACGTGGCCTCGCACCACATGATCGATCTGAAAAAGAGAAAAGCAACATTTTGGAGATGATTACATCTTGAAAATTCAATCCTGGAAAAGAGAAAGGCAGTGTCATAGCTCTAAAAAAGACAAGAGAGCTTCTAAATCACTCATGAAGTGTTAAATCCTAGTCCTAGCAAAGCCAGTGGCAGAACTCCCACTGAAATTCAGGACTTGGCATATAAACAGTAAGAGAAACAACCAACCTTGCACCAAACCCCAAATGCTAAGCATGCAGCTCCTCAGTCAGGAGAGTAAGGTCAAAGGATGACTTTTTTCCTGTCCAACACCCCCTGCATGTCCTCTAGTCTCTCCCATTCTGCATGGATATCCTCATTGGAATTCTACCAGAAGCATCTTCTTGGCCCAAATCCCTACATCATCTTTCTCTATCACACTGTTATGATAAAACACGAGGTGTGTTGTCATCCTGATGGATGCTTCATGCATTCATTGCAGGAAACAAAATGTATGCCCTGAGAAGCAATTATTGCTATAAAAGAAGATCAATATAAGCTCTGTCTTACGCTGAATTTATAAATCAGCTTGTCCTTTCACTCCAGAGTGGTTACCATTACTCACAAAACAAAGTATCAGGTAGAATAATATGGGCTTTTAAGACAATAATTCAGCAGGTTTTGTGGCCTCTTGGTAATATCCCATCAGAGGTGACAGTAAAAGCTAAGGAGGTAAAACTATAGCTACTCAAGAGCACTGAGTATATTTGGCAGTACTTATTGACAGCAAAACACATTAGTATTTAATCTTCACAGCATCAGTCTAGTCCTGAACCCCTTAATGAAGCATACACATGTGAACACAGTAAAGAAAACAATGCATGTCTTTTCTCCCTGAGATCAGCATCAAAGACAGAGGTCAAATGTGTGCATGCACCAGAAACACAGCTCAGGCCCGAATTCTGCAATTCAGAATCTCTTCAGAGCACAGGGGCAGCTCATAAATTCAGAAATAAATCTATAAATAAACATCATATATAGGTGTGTGCTATGAAAACACTGTTACACAGAACTGTTACAGGAGTTATGAAGTTTGCCCTTAATTCAAGCCATGGCCACATGAGGGATGCATCTAGAAACCCTTTCCTGCTACTTTTTATTTCACAGTTTGCAATGATGTCATGCCATCCTTTGTTGTACAATACCTTTCTTCTTATAAATTTTGAAAATACAGTGTAAAACCCCATTAAATATACAGCTAAACAAGAATTTGCAGAACAAGGGACTTCTTAATTTTTCATTTGGACTCTATCTAAAACAGTTTTCAAAATCCAACTGATTTCTTCTGCAGCTGTATCCCAAAAAATTTAGAGCTTTTTAAAGGAATCAGTTTTACTTTTAAGAAGTTGATCAGACTGTTCAAATTTTATGGAAATAATTTACCATGGGGTGTTGATCAAGCAATGGAAAAAATCCCTAAATATGCCCCTTTTTTTTTTTTTTTTGGTTTATTTTCAGAAAACTTAAGGTGTAAGAAAGTAGGAGCTTTGAAAAGACAGAGACAATAAATGCAATATACCCTGCACAGTGCACTGTCTCCTCCCACAGCTCCCTATGTGCTTTCTGTTCATACCACCTCAAGAAAACCACATGGGATATTCCAAGAGCGTTTTAATGAGACACTTTCCCTAATATTCCTAACAGTACTTCAAGCTGACTTTTGCTATGGGTCCTAACAAGACCGTTCATTCTTTCCAGTAATTTCTTTAATGATTCGGGAACGCCTTGTCCTCTGGTACAAGAAAGGAAAGGATTTTTAAAATCATCTTTTTGAAATGCCTTAACTCTCATTGTACATTTTAAGTGTGGAACTACTGTGAGCCAGCCAAGAAAAACTACTGCCTGCCTGTATCCTGTCTGGAGCTTAGATAAGTGTATTTACCTGCTTGGAATTAAGCACACAAAAACTTTCAAAAGTGTTCTTGCAAAGCAACACAGAAGGTTTGCTATTTTCCTTGAAAAATGGTGGTGCTATGACCACGTATTTATTATTTTATATGGACATCATTTATTTTTTCCTGGTTGTAGCAGTTATTTGTAAAATGGGACACTTTTGGTCCTAGCCCAATCTTGACCTGAAAAATTTAAAGCACACACATCCCACCTGCTGCAAAAGCAGTTTTTGGCCACAAGGCTAAGGATGGGCTGGAGGTGGGGTGGGAAGCCAGGCTGCAGGAGGAGGAATGACTGTGCCCCTGAAGCTGTGACACCGAGCAATGTCAGGCTGGCATGGCCAAGGAGAGAGCACAGGAGGGATCCCCAGCCACAGCTCAGCTTGGGGTGTGTCCGGACTTCCCGAGGCAGGAGGATTTCTGCTTCTCATTCAGTGACTGTTCCATAAGGAATTTAAATGCAGTGATGCCCCAATGCATTTCCTGGCCATGTACTCCCATCTCCAGGCTTTTAAAGAGATGGGTGGTGCTGAGTCAGGGAGTGACTACAGCTGCAGTTTGTGACAGACCAAACCCACCTGCACTTGGGGCTTTCCAGGGGACACCCACAGGCCTGGGGCTGTCTCCTGCAGCTCAGCCCTGAGGGCAGCCAGGCTTTCCACAGGCTGGGCAAGGTGACACAAGGAGACACAGAAGCTCCAGGGTTAAGCAGTCACCAAGGTCTTGCTGGCACTTTTGGACTCAAGCCTAAATACTGTTGTGTACATGTAGCTTTTCTTTAAATTTGATATCAGTGTTTTAGTTCTGACTGTAAATAAAAAATTCATTTTTTAGTGAACCCCTACTTGGCTTTAATTTTTATTGATAAATTAAATTAACCTAATTCTGTTAGATAATTTGTATTCAGGGAAAGAACTGAGGTGATGGAAAAAATGTTACTAGATTACTATTCTGTCCACATATCTTTCATTTACACCCATCAATGAACACAACTGATCTATACAATACAACATGTATCATTTTCTTCACATCAGTCTGTTTCAGCCTCCTGCTAAAGCAAAGAATGAAGCCTATTTGCCTGTAAGATAATTACAATAATCATCACCACCATCATAAAAGGAAGACATGCCCTGTATATAATCCCCTATCTCTGTGCAAATTAGTATTATGTAACAGACATAACACTCGTCTAATTGTTAATTGTTTTCAGCAGCCTGGTACATCCCAGGATCTTATGGAGGTGTTTCAGGTCTGAATTGCCAGTTGAAGGCATCCCAAATAGCAGCAGTCTCGGAGCCTGTCTGTGTCTCCAAACACTCACCAGTTTTCCTGTAGCACTCTGGCCTCCCTCATTCAACCACAATCCAGGTACCATTGCAGAGAAATACGGTCCCCAAACACCAGGCACAAAAATAGGGGTTTCACTCACCTGGAAAAGCAACAGAAAGCTCTAGTGAATCAAAGTGCTTGTCAAAGTGGCAGCTATCAGAGTCCAATACTGAGACAATTCCTGCTTCTCCACTGGAATTATAACAGAAGTGGAGTTGTACCAGTAGAAATTTACTAAAAAAAAAAAAGTGGAAAAATGTTTTGCCCCATTTACATAATTTTTAGATGACAAGACACATCCCACAACCCACTCATCCCCACAGACAAAACAGCTGGGCCTGGTCAAACAGAAAGTAAGAAATTTCAGGAATAGGAGCTGTATTTCACAGAGGTAAGGAAAATGCCTCATTTCTCCAGAAAAAGGACTTATTTAGAGTGACCAGTGGGATAGAATACCCTGCTGGAGAAGGAGCACACACAGGCACTGTAATCGGCCACAGGAGCTCCCAGAGCCCCCATCCTGTACATTTGAGGAGTTTAGAATCAGGAATCCTGCTGACAGAGGACAGTGATGTCCCCCACGATCTGCCAGGCACACAGCAGGGCTGTGCTCCACCACCTGCACACAAATATCCCCAGCACAGTGACAGCCTGGCCCCTGCACCTCTGACTTTGTGGTTAGACCACTCAGGATGTGGGAGACACTGGTTCATTTCCTTTCTCTCTTCAGAAGATGCAAATTACCAGTTTATAAGGGTGGAGGGCATTTTTCTTCCTCTTACAAACTGGTTTCACTTTCAATAGACCAGACAGACTTTCTAGACTTTCCTTCTGGTTCAGCAGAACCCTGTTTCCAGCTTAGCAAGTAAGGCTCAGCACACACCAGAAATGGTGAGATTTGGGTCCCAGTACTTGCTCCAAAGTATAATTGTGATTTCCCCACTGGTTGAACATGGAATTCTTGCAGCAGGGGCTGGAGGACACAGGCCATCCATGTTCTGTCAGGCTTCTCTTGGAAGCAGGATCTGTGTTTTCTCTTCCAGGACCACATATATACACTCAAGTTAGACACAGCTGTGATTTCATTGGGAAAAGAGAACAGCAGTGCAGTCCTACACCATCCCATGATTTACGCTGCAATTCCCACTGATGATGGCTAAATCTGCAACTGTTGTTTTCTAGAAGGTGGGAACTACTAGTAGAGATGGATAGAAGAGAATTAATTCCCTGACAAAATCAGTCTGTGTGTTTCCAATGCTGAAGAGCAAAAAGAGAGCTCTTAGTCAATGGGACAACGGGGTTTTTTGTATTCAGACCTCGCTCCTCAATAGCAAAATTCTAGACTCATTGAAGGATGCTCAAGGTGCTGTTGAATTCAATAAAGCCTGGACTTCACATCAAAACAGTTTTGAGAATAATTAAAGATTCAGGCCTGTTCCTGTTAAACTTGATGCACATTCTCTCTATATTTAAACAGGCTGAACTTTAAAGGCAGTTTTTACTAGCCACTAGGGAATATGCTCCAAGATGCAGTTTACTGGCATTTGTGCATCACACATGTTTAGTAAATACAGCAGCAGGGAGGTTTCTGCACAAACAATAGTCTGCTCAAGCCATAAACTTACAGTACAGCTGATTCTTGTCAGGAAGTTAAGTAGGAAAACAAAACAGCAAAAATTTGTTTTTCAAAATACATCACCACAGTGTCAAGAAATGTTGATTTTTCTCAGGAGCACGTCCACCAAATCTGGGAATCCTGCTTGGTTCTCCCTTATCAGCTCTGATGCCCTGATTTACTCTCCCTGCAGATGTATGTGTACACATGTGTCTGTGTGTCTGTGCAAGATTTTGGCTGACTAAAGCCATTAAAGAGCAAGAATAGCTGCACTGAATTTACAAAGGCATTTATGACTCCAAGTGGACGAAGCTACGTCAAAAACATTGCAAAGACATTTGGTTTTGTTTTGTTTTCTCTTAAAACTACAAATTAATACAGCTTTGAGTTTTCATCACCTCAATGGGGCAAGGCTTCTTTTACGATTTCAATAACAAAATGAAGTGCAACAAAAAGCAAATCCTCAACCAAGCTGATTTTTAAACCAATTCCACTTCACTGACCTTACTGAGAACACAGCATGTGGCCAAAGTTACCAGTCAGTATCTGCTCTGAACTGGTGATGGAAGCATGGGGAGAACCCAAACATCTCAGCTCAGTCCCACCCTATAGCCACAGCCACAGCACAATGTCCCAGGAGGGGACAAGGAACATTTTAGGGCACAAGGGGCCTGGGGTGTTGAAGGCTTATGTCAAAATATTTGTGATGCAGAAAACTTTGCAGAGTTCCGCGTCTGTTGTAGGAAAAATCTGGTTATGGCAAAGGGATCAAACTTAAAATCCAACTGTTGTGTCACCTGAAAAAAACAAGTGGCCAAAGGACATTAAAGGCATCAAGATGCTTTATGAAATCAGGGGACAGTCTAAACATCAAGAAGGACGATAGAGTTTATAAAATAAGAAACAAAACCCACACCTTTTCTTCTGTCATTAGTCCACAATTTACCAAATTGTCCTGCAAGTCTGACAACACCAAAATGCTTAGATTCGTTAAAAGACCAAATTCTCCCTGTAGTACTTCTGGCCTAGTGTTTTGGACACTGACAGGAATTTAGGACAGGATATTTCCATGCTGGCTCTTCTCACATTACACTGAGACCTTCCTGTCCTCTTACTACCAAAGTACCATTTGTACACATTCCAGCAAACTTTCAACACATGAACAGAGCAAATGAGGGCATTGGGAATTGCCACACTGATGAATAAAGCCAGCAAGGCACTTGGTTATCAGTTTTGTTGCTGTGGGAACTTCTAACTGGAATAAAGAACACTGGCTGTCATGCTGGGCTTTACTGATGATAGGGCATAATCAGATTTCCCACTTCCCCCTTTCACTTAAGGAGTTTAATTCACATTTTGCAGACTCTTGGCTTTGATTCACATGGAAAGGAGGAAATTTGGGAATAACAAACTCCCCAAAACAGATACACAATCTTTGAGAAGCAACAGGGTGAGCATCCTCCTGTAGCTATATGCATCAGAAACAGCAAATGGTTTCCATTTCCCCTCCTTGAAATATTTGGACGGTGATTAAATCTTTCAAGCCACGCAGCAGCTGGCATTTGTATTTTCATAATAAAAGGTCCTAATTCTGTTTGAGTATACATCCCACTCAATCCCACTAAAACACATGACTAGACAGAGGCATAAGGTTGGAGAAACAGTGCAAAGTCTGCTGCAGAACCCAGAAGAAAGGAAAAGCACAATTTGCCAGATTCAGGGCTATTTTGGTTACAATAACACCATGTCTCTTTTACAGCTTTCAATTGCCTTCAGACATTCTTATGGTGATATAGGAGGATCAATGTCAATTTTTTTTTTCCTTTAATGAGCTTAAGAAAATCCTTAATCTTTTTAGTAGAAAAACAACATGTGTTTCAGATTTATGGGCAATTGATTTTTATTTTTAAAGCAAATAAGAGATGTCATCCTTCTCTGGAAGTTAAAAAACTAATTCAAAGGGAGCCTAAGATTTTCTGCCTTCCATTTAACTGAAATTCCTCCTGTGACACACTCCTACTGTGAGACATAGTAACAGTTATTATCTTTTATATAGAGCGAAACTGAAACACAGAGAGGATATCCTCTGCTAGAGGTGAGAGTGATCTCTGCACAATTAATGCAGCAGGAATTTGAAGACAGAAGACAAGAGGAATCTGAACCTGTTCAGACTTTGAGTCATAAGCTGCATCTATAAATATTTCAGCTGAACGTGTTCACACAGGGACTGCTGCCCTCATGGGTGATGATGCCAGCTTAGACAAGGATTATACCCAGACATGCAATTCCACCTCCCAGTTACTCTGTCTGGGGATGGGGGAGAATCCTTTTGTGCATGGAAATGTCACCTTTCCCTGCCTCCCCAACACACACATTCCTGCTTGCTCAGCCCCATCGTTTTGGATGAAACGAGCACTAAACAGTTTCAAGCTCATTTGACAGGAAAAAAAGAGTTCCACACCTTCTGAAAGGGAGAAGAAGGGAAATAAAGTTCTCTCTGGGCGGGTTTAACCTCAGCTTGTGCTTTATGAAAGATCATACTAATACGTAAGATATGTAAACATTATAGAGCAATCAGAAACAAATGAAAGGATGAATTCGGTTTAACAATATTCAGCTGTGGTGCAACTGCCAGAAGGCACTTTTTGTTATGAATAGATCATTTGGATGAGTTACAGGCTAAACTTGAACCCTGGCATGTGCTGGGAAAATCAGTGTCAAACTACCTAAGATCAGAAGGTATCAGCAGCACATCTGGCAGCCCACAGAAATGAAAAATGCTTTCAAAATATAAAAGGCTATATAGAACTAAGGTAAATTAAGAAAGGACCTGCTTAAATTGCATTAATAGGAGATCTGTAATGTATTTAATTTAGATTATTCCTTCCCACTTGCCTCTCTCTTTAAAACAAAGGCAGGTAAAAAAATCCACTTCTGTTATAAAAATCTACCTGGAAAAAAAAGCAGGAGAGGCTAATTCACAGCTCACGTGAGTGAATCAGAGGAGTCAGTACCTTTAACCCAAGTTCAGCTCTCAGGACTGTCCCTGGATTCAGGGACAGCACAGCACACAGACCTTCACAGACAAGCATCTCCCGGGCACCCAGCCATGCCATCAAAGGAGCAAGTGGCACTGGGAGATTTGTTTCACTTAGCTTTGTTTTCCTGGACCAGCCATAATGACCAGGCACATGCTTGTGTTTCCTGCTCAGCTTTATGTAAATGTTACGGCAATCAGAGACAAGATAAAATAAAACACACCATGCTGGAGAGAGCAGTTTTGTGAATTTCAGCAGAATTTTCTTCCCTAGTTGACACCATCTGTTGCTAGTGTAGGCTTACACAAACTCCTTCAATAAAACTGACAGAGAATTTGGAGAATTTGGCTATTACCTGAAAAGCAAATCTTTATATTAAAAAAGTATACTGTTATATCCATCTCCTGCCATTTTAATTTCAGCTTTCTAATATCGAGCTTCTGATATGTGGCACCATTTCTGCTATTACTATCAGATTCTCTATTTACTTGCAATATGTCACGGAGATAGGAAATAATTTCTGTGGGACTTTTCTTGACTTACACTCACTTCCATGAAAGCAAGTTTAATCCTTTATTCTACTTTTAGAGTAGAGTCACATTAAAGTCAAAACTTTTTAAGGTAATTATTTGCTAAGGAGAAGCTAGGTCAGAGAATTTGTTTGAAAATCACCTCACTTATCAGCTTCTTTAGCCAGAAATTTAGAATAACAGCTGCTTTTGTTAGGCTAAGACAGGTATGAAGAAAAGATCTAAGATATTAATGGAAAGAGCAGAGAAAGAAACAAGGAAAAGTACCATATCAGTCACCAACTAATAAATGCTCTTTACAGTTCTGGACTTTGATCACTGGCAAGTCAAATACTTTCATTAACTTTTCTGCTGACTTTTAACTTCCAAAGTTTCTGACTGACTGTGGATTGAGAATACTGACAGTCATTCAATTCAAGGGCTTTACATCGATGCATAAAATCCTGCATTAAGAAAACTGTATCATTTTGCTTCTGCTGACAGATGGGTCTTATGGAGCTACTCAACCCCAACTCTCTGACAAAGAATGAAAGAGATTCATAAAAAAAGGGAAAGAACTCAAAGGGAAACTCAAGAATGTTTCATTTCTAGGTTTCTGGTTCAAACTTAGGTCACAGTAATAGCTACTGAATGTGTGATTTAATAACAGCACTTGCTGGTGGCACATAGATATATATACACATATATAAACTAGGCAGAGCTGGGGCATGAAATTGTGTTTGCAGGGAACTGATGCCTACTCTAAAATTGCCATCCCGGCATTATTTCTCAGCACTAAATGGGTTTAAAAGTAAGCTTTCCCTTAACTCTGGAGGCTATTTTCTAAGTTAAATGTATGGTACACCAAGTCAACTTCTTAAAATATGTCTATTAGTAGTAATAACTACATACTAAACCCAAAACAGTTTTCTAGCTTCAGCCTGATGTAAGATATATTTAAGAAAATAAGGTCTTGGAACACAAGGAATGTACTTCAGGACACAAAGGAAATTAAACTTTATTAATATTCCAATTCCTACAGGTCAAACACTGCCAGCAATTTATTTGCTTGTATTTTAAGCTCAGGTTCCCTGGCCATCATGGGTCTGCTATGCAGCTGCACAGCTTGTGGTGGGCAAGTCACCAGCTCTGCTCCACGTGACAGGCTGGCATCCCTGAGCCATCCTCGGTGACAGATTTACTCTGCCATGATATTAAGACCAGACCACAAAAATTTTTGCACCAAGCTCACTTTATCCCACTGGAAGAAGGATGGAAGTCATACAAGTGACAACAACAACAGAGAGGGAAGGAGGACTTTGGGGCTCTGCCTGAGCTCACCCACCCACGGATGACTTTGGTAACCCGTTTCCAGGCAGCACAAGAATTCTGGCTTAGGGGATACAAAACACTTCCATGAATGCCTCACTGAGTGTGCACCTCATCACTATTGCCAAGGCTATGCCACAGAGACCTGGGAAATTCATTCCCTGTATTAATTACCTCCCAGACAAAACTCTCAGTGCAATCTAAAAGTAGGAGACACAAATGAATTCTTGGGGGCTACTATTACCTCTTACTCCAAGTAGTAACCTGTGTGAGAAGGGCAGCAAAATGTGAATGACACACACGCTGAACTATTTCTAATTTTCTGAATTTTCCATAAAACGTTAACTGGTCTACAAACTAGAGGCCAAACCAGGGATGTGATTAATGTGCAATAAAGAACCACACTCCTGGGGCAACTTGATTGCTTAATCTCTGAAAGTATTTCAGGTGAGTTCTACATTGGGACTATATACTGCACAACCCAGCTCTATATCTAACAAGAATTGATTTGAGTAAAACTTCACAGTTAGATTTTTTTTTTTCAAGGCTAAATAGGGAAATGTATTTGAAAAAAAATTAAAACTTGTGATTTTCAATAAAAGAATAGGTTGAGTCACAATAATATTGCTCAACTTGTACTGAGTTTATATTTATTGGTATAAAGAGGAATTAGTCTAGACCAGCAGAAGTAGTTTATATTTACTGGTATAAAGAGAAATTCATGTAGAGAAGACGAGGAAGATACTGGCTCTTAAAGGAGTTAAAACACATGTACTAAAATGGTGTTTAAAACTGACAAAAAATAATATTTAGCAAAAAAAACCAAAAAAACCTACTCTTGTTTCATTCCACTGTATTTTAAAACTGCAACAGATCAGAGAATAAAGAGGTCAAAGACTGCACTTGTATGAGCAGCTTTTCTGGAGATCTGCCATTAAAACCAGTTTGAAGCTGCATTTCTGAAAAAGGCTTCTGACAGTGGATGCTCTGGGGCTGAACTAACTCACTGCTGTGACCCCTGCATTTCCATTTTTCCCCTGCTGACCCATTTTCAGGCAGCAGCCAGGTCCAGCCTCTTCATCTGAGCTGGCTGTGGGTATTTTTTCCAATAGGCTGCATCAATTTTCAGCCCAAGGTATGCTTGGTATTAGAATGTCTTAGGGTACAGCCACATGAATAAATTATTATGGGCAGAACTTGGAGGTCAGTTGCCCAGCAAAACCACCTCTACTCATCATGTCTCTGTGGTGTATGGTGTGACAGATCCCAGGGACCTGGCACATTCCACAGGAAACCAGGGCCAGGAGTGCTGCTGGGGAGTTGCTGACATGGTACAAACACACACTATAGATTACTCAGTTCATTTCTTCATCTGCCCCTACTCTTATTTCACAATCACACAAAAGGATTTTTAAAATCTTATTTTTGCTTTTTTTTTTTTTTTTTTTTTTTTTTTAATACCAGTCTTATGAAAGAAGCTGGCAATGATATCAGCTTTAAACATTAACCAGCCAAGCTGGACAATTGATATTTGTTTTAAGTAAAACAATATTTTTCACATTATAAAATCCTGCCATTTTCCCAAGGGCAAAATAGAGAGCAAGACTGGTGCCTACCTCTCCTACTGTAAACTTTTGACTTTTCTCTCTTTGCACTCAAACCTCTAAATTCAAAAGCAGAATAGAAAACCAGGAAAAAAAGAAGAAAAATATACTAGAAGCAAAAAATACTCTTCATTTTGTTTGCCTCGATATTACCTAAGTAAAAATGGTGAGATGTTTAATAAAAGAGAAGCTGAGAGGGCCATGTCTGAATGTGCTCCTCAAGTCCTGCTCCAGTTCTTTGCTGAATTTTACCTGCTGTTTGCAGAAGATGGGAGCTGTAATGGGACATGAGCATTTGGAAGTTGGCCACTTAAAGCACAAGAAGAGCAGCATGGCTTACTTAGAGCTGTATCAGGAACACAAATTAACCACCACACCAGACTACCTGTAGCCACTTTGAGAGAAACAATCAGAGAGGGAAAATATAAAAATCAATTCTGTGGAATAGGCACAAAGTTCTCAACCTTCTACAAGATGATCTGCCAGCAATCTCCTGACCATGACTTCCCCCAGCCATTGTGAGCAGCACACTCCCAGCTTTCCATTCATATGGGTTCAGTTCACCCAGGAAGCATCAAAAAACTCAAAAAACTCTGAGTCATATCTATGAATCAGGGTCACAAAGCCCACACGTGATGGAAGAGAACAGCAGCTTGGGGATAGGGAGCTCTGCCATCTTGGGAGGCTGGATCCTGTCAGAAAGTCCTGGATCAGATGCTCTAAAAAATGTCATAACCCAAAGGGCTTAGGGCTTAGGTGTGAATGTTTTCTTTCTAGAGTAATAGTGCTGTTTGCTTTGTAGAATGAAGGGTTTCATCAGGCACTGTCAGATGGTTGAGAGACTGGATTCAGGAATAGGGAACCATTCCCAGAGAGGGGCTGGAGCAGGGGGATCCAACAAGGAGAGTCCAGGAGGGTCTAGGGAGTGGTGTCAGATCATCAGGTCACTCAGAGCCATTGTGAGAGGGGTCTCCAGGAGAACAGACAAGTCTCAGTACAGAATCTGCCTCTGGAACTGTCCCTGGACACAGAAAAAACAGTCCTGGTGTCCTGCACAGAAAGTCTGCCTCCCTGTGAAGTTTGTGTTCCTTGTGTGTGAGGTTAACCTCCTGTTTATTCCAGGAAGCAAACCTGGAATTAAGCCTGGGACAACTTGAAAGTTTCAGCTCTGGAAGAAGTTAAATGGGATTGAATGCAGGGGTAATCATTCCAGACTCAGACAACCGCCACCATTTCCTTCTGCCTAAATTAGAGATGCAAGAACTTCAAAAATCTTGTCAGGGACCCTGCTTGAATGCACAGCTTTGCAGCAAATCCTTTAAATTAGATGAATTTTGACTGTTCCAAGCTCAAATGTTCACATCCATTTACTTCTGCTTTTTATCAGTATCCATTAACACTAAGCTTATTTATGTTTCAGCTTGGGAAAGTACACGATGGACACACAGAAGCCTATGATCCTTTTCTTTGTATTCCCAAAGGTCAAGGTTTCTTTCAGAAATTGGTAAAAAAAAAGACCTTTAATCTGCTAAATTGTTTTCAAAATCCAAAACAGAAAAAAAAAGCCCACATTTGTGATGGATTCAGATGCTTTTTGCTAAGCACTTAAGCACTAACAGTTCTGCATTGATTTATTTTATTGTTTTATTTAGTGAAATGTCTGGATACAGATATACACATTAACCTTTTTTTTTGCTCATATTTACTGTGTCGCCTTCCTTGAAATGGGAACTACAAGTGCTTTGACAAATGGACTGAAAGGTTGTCTGGTTACCCCATGGCTTGTACTTGTGTCCTGGTTGAAATGCTGTTCTGGACCCTTCTGCAGCAGTGCTGCTCTGTGACTCACTGCAGTTACTTCTGTGCCTCTCAAAACAATAGTTCACTGGGGATCCAGGGCCTCAAATGAGCTACAACCATTTATTCCACCCACTTATTTTTACTTCTCCTCTAGTGATAGATATTCACTGTCATAAAATGCCAGTTTGTGTGTGAAGGTTATAAATCTTCCAGCACTGCCATTTTAACTTTGCACTTGATAACACCACAGTTTGCTGCTATGGAAAGTTAAACCCCTTAAGGCTCATCATAGTATGAACTAACTCTTCTCATGTTTAAAAAATTAAAATCAAACCCCAAAAGCCATATAGTCCCTTCTAACCTGTTGTTAACAGTGGGCAGTAACAGGTGGCTTAGGGAAGATCACAGAAATACAGGAAACATACAATAATTTACACAAAAATGTCTTCCCAGCCTCTAGTGAGATGAAGTTCAAGCAAATTTCTGTTCTTACTTTCAACCAACACAAGAAACCAAGTCTTCAGAAGTGACTGATACTGCAAACAACCCCCAGTTTTAATGAACAAAAGCTCCATTTGTGCAGTAGAAAATAAATTTACTATAATGACAAGTTAGAGATCAGTGCAAGTCTCTTACAGCAACACTGGAGTTTTTTAAGTCTCGGAATTATTCCTTTAGCTCATAGCCCTTCAATCTTCTGTTCTGGTTTCTAAACAAACATGTCTCAGATATTACTTGAGCAGAATCTTATTTTAGGTGACTACTGAGACCTCATCATCCCAAACTGAAAGGTTGGGAATTGTGCACATGGAACAGCTATGCCACAAATAGCAAAACAAACTCTACTCCTACTTGGAATTTGAGAAAAGCCCTTCAGGACACCCAGCCAAGCTCTGAGGATTCCCAGGCAGAACCAGTCCTTGTCACTGTGGCCTTCCCACACACCTTTAGGACTTTCTTATTTATTTATTGCATAATACAGTTCATTTTAGAGATTTTCCCTTTTCCCCATTATCTAAGTGTTCCTTCTACTTCCAACAACAGTATCATGCCTGCAGTTCAATAAATCCCCTGCAATACCCCTGGAGTTGGAAGCAGATTCACATTATATGGGATATGCATTCACACACTATTTAAAACATATTTTTAAACATTTGAATAACTAAATGGGTAAATCCTGAGGACCTTACCCAGTGTTTATTCAGCCCTTACTTACTGAGACAAACTCCCAAGGACAGAGTAAACAGTGAGAGAGGACCTCAGGCCTTCACCCACAGCTATAAACAATGAACTCAGCATAAACTGTGATTCCCAGCTGGCACTGGGAGAAAAGCAGCAGCTAATGCTTCTCCTCACTTTGCTTCCAGAGGGATTAGATGAGAAGAGATTTACTTTCTCCCTATAAGAACTTGCCCCATCCAAGATATTGCCCCATTCACAGCTGGAACAGCAACAAGGAACTTGGGTGAAGAACTACTGATTCATGAGATGATGAACAGAACTGGAAATGGAGGGGAAAAGCCATAACAAGAGGTCTAATGCCCAAGGACTGAGTGAGAGAACTGTTGCTGTTAAGAGGAATAAACAGCACTGCATCTGTACCCCCCTGACCATGAGCCCTTGATACTCTCATATCACACCTTGCATTGCAAAGATGTTTGTCAGCACAGCTTCAGCTTCCTGCTCATAATGCAAGTGAGGGAACTAAGGAAAGGCAATAATCTGAGAGAATCACAGAGTAAACCAACTCAGTAAACAAAATATGGGATTCTGACCCCAGCTTTCACATTCCTCACTGCAAATAATCCTAATTCCAAAATTTTAAAACTTTAAAAAATGTTAAAAATTAAAACTTATAAAACTTTTAAAATTTTAAATTTTTTTAACAGAAAACACTTAAATTGTTTTTCATACAATTATTGTATTTCCTTGAAAATTCAATTTAATTCTTCTGGGGCCCAGAAACAATCTAAGAGATGACCAAGAATATCCCTTATCATATCTCATTTAATTTGTATTTTAGTTATTCTTTTACAGTTATTGTAAGAAAAAGAGCAGAAAATTGAGTCCTTTTTCTTCTCCCTGAGATCCAGACACAAAGAGCAAACAGGCTGTTCAATAAATTCATGCCTACTCACAAAAGCAAGAGAGACAAGGGATCTGGAAAGGTCATTTATTATACATTTGTATGCTTGTGATCTGAGAAAAATCCCCTATGCAGCTCTCCTTGGAGCAGAACACTCCAGGAAGACACTTGGGGCTGCTCAAGACTTTGGGCTTCAGGCCAATCCATCCTTCTGGGTCTAGAGAGGAGTGATCAGGTTTGGTTACCCTGTAGCCTTGATGGGAGTGTTGCACCTGTCAGATCTGATAGCATCACTTTGAAGAATACAGGAAAAGAAAACCAAAAATCTTCTGTTACAATGAAAAGCTGCTGCTGCTGAGGGATTTTCGTGAACAAAAATTCAAATATTGCTACTTAATCAACAAATCAAAAGTAAGTTGCTTTGTCCTGTCCCCTACAATGGAGCAAAGCTGTCCTGTGAGCATCAGTGAAGAAAGACAAACATTTAACTTTCCCAGAATCACATAATACAGAATACAACCTCCTGCCTACAGCAAAAGCCAGACCACCTAAATCTTTGCAGTGTCAACATAAAAATGTATGAAGCTCAGACTCTCCTGCTCACTCTTCCTAAGGCAAAACATGGGGAAAGAAGTGGAGAACAGGAGAGGAGCCCTATTAGCAGTCAGACCTGGAAAGCCCAACATACAGATACTGCAGAAAGAATCATGGAGTCATGGAATGGTTTGGATTGGAAAGGACTTTAAAGATCATCCAGTTCCATCCCTGCCATGGGCAGGGACACCTTCCATTATCCCAGGCTGCTCCAAGCCCCATCCAACTGGATCTTGAACACTTCCAGGGATGGGGCAGCCACAGCTTCTCTGGGTAAGTATTCTGAAGGCTCAGTGCCCTAAATCCTACACCATGATCCTCTCTGTCACACAGGGTAGCTTGCAGTGAACCACAGGATGGAAAGCACTGTGTGTGTGTTGGAATTTTCAAAGTTTCCACTGATTCCAGTGAGTTGCCTCTCAAGTATCAGCCTTCATGGTTCTCCAAGCAGAGCATTTTTCAAAGCCTTCTCTCTGTCCACATCTATTATTCGAGTCTTTGAACTCAACTGATCTGTTCACAAAAGGCAAGGAGAGTTGAATGTACAGTTTTGTGGGAATGTTACTGAGAATTATCTAGTTTATGTACAATAGAGATTAAATTGCTTTCAGATATGTTCCCCTGCACAGGTTGATAACCAGCAAAGCACTGGGTTCAAAACTTTGATGTCTCTGCACTGACATATGCTAAATAGGAACGTCCCATTCTCCCCGTCACCAAGGCATACCTGAGCTTTGAATTATGCCAGGCCAGGAACAAAGGAATCTTGCTCATAACAAAAACGTTTAATAACTCACTGAGAAAGCCTCCCTTTCATCTCTGCCAAGCTTTAGGAAAGGCTGGGAGGCAAGCAGAAATAAACATTGTACAGACTAACCACTGCTGGCTCTAAAGTAAACTCTCCAACTTCCTATTTACATTTCAAGATCTTAAGCTTTGTGGTTTACTAGTTCTGCAAGTAAGTGCTTTGGGTTTTGGAGGCTGCCTGCACATGATCTCCCACCACTACTGAAGTCTTCCTAGCTTTTATTAATATAATAGGGAGGTCAGAAAAGCAACAATCTTTTATATGCCCTGCTAGCAGAAATATTTTACTTCTTGCTTTTTAAAACCAAAACAAAGCAAGCAAAGCATACAATGGCAAATTAATGCCAGCAAAGGGGATACTACAGTTGTGTTTGTTTCTTTTTGAAACTGAGGATGCTGGAACATGGAACAAGAGAGTTTCATTAAAAAGGGTGTGGAGGAGTTCTTTGAGGGACAAGTAAAAGGAGGTGGCAATTTTATGGATTTATAACCCTTCTAAGGCCACTGGCTGAAAAGGGACCTAAAGAGGCTCTGTGACCTTTCCTACACAAACCTAAATCTGTGTACATTAAGGACAGGCAACCTGCAACAACAGTTGTGAAGTAAATGTGGTTTTCATTTCATGCAGCCTTCCCTAAATGTAAAACATCTTCATTAGCTGGGAAGTCAGCGCTGTGACTGCTGCCAAATGCAATATAGAAGGCAGCAGAACTGTGCCGAATGAGGACAGAGTGAGCGAGAGGCTCCTGTGACACTCAGCCTTTCTCCCAGTCCAGACTCTACGGTTCATGTGCAGAACAGGCTTTTCAGGGGAGAGGAACATTTTAAAAGCAAGAGAGCAGGCGCTTATCAATTCCATAAAGCTCACACACATCATTTCCCAAACTTGCCCAGGCTGCCCCAGCCTCACTAGGTGTATATTTCTGGTTTTATTTTTTCCCTCCTGCATTCCTCCGCCTTCTGCCGCTCGCCTCCCACAGGCAGCGCCTTTCCCCTGGTTAGAAGGACAAAGTGCCGTCTCTGCTGAGCTGGGTCGCAGCCAGCTGGCAGGGCTGTCCCTGTCGTTGTTCCTGTCGCTGTCCCTGTCGCTGTCCCTGTCGCTGTCCCTGTCGCTGTCGCTGTCCCTGCTGTCCCGTCCCCCCGGACCGCACGTTCCGAGTCGGGGCTGCCGGAGCGAGCGGGGCCCCAGCGCTGCCGTCCCTGCATCGCACCGAGCTGCCAAAGCAGCACCAGCCTGCCCAGCCCTGCGAGCTTTCCCCTCGTCACACACGGCCTGGAGCAGCTCAGCAGTCCCGGAGCAGTGCTCACTCCAAAGGCTGCTGCTTTAACAACGTGGCATGTTCTGAAGAGGAGACTCTGGTATCAGAGCCAAAATATACTGAATCCACTTGCTGGTCTGGCTCCCACTGAGATTAGAGATCAGGCTCTGAGAACACTTTGAGCCAGCATGTCTCTGCTGTCTCCTCTCCAGGATGTACTGCAAAGGACACGTACTGTGCATGCTCTGGGGGTGGAAACGTGCTTAACACTCTATTTGTGTGAACAAAGCTGGCAGCTCGGGCGGATATTGTGGAGCAAAGAAACTCTATTGTGTTTGCCAGTCATCACGAGAATCAAATGAACAAATTTAGAATAAGCAAATTGGGCTGGAGCTCCTTTAGCAGAAAACACTCAAAGGCTAGTCAGGCTTAGTGAGAGAAAGTATGGGATACTCTTCCTGAAATAATCCATAGTAAACATTGGGACACAAAATGAGAGGATCATTTTTGCTGCTCATGTAGGTGCTCTGTCTTTTAGATCATGTATTAAATCAGAAAAGGTAGAAGATATATTACTTATGTCTCTCCAATTGAAAAAAATTACTAAATTATACAGTTCAAACCACATGCACACTATCACCCAGGGAAAAAAGAATGGTGCACCAAGCCCGGTGAATTCGTTCCCAATGCCAAAAGTCACGCGAGTAACAAAAACAGATGCAAAAGAAGAGATTGCATCTAAACTTGAAGAGTTTCTTTGACAATCCTCAAAAAGAGGTGTTAAGTACAGAGAACTGATAAAGAAGGAATGACCGAAGAAGAATACAGACCATATCAACAAAGATGCGAAGACAAAAAAAATATAAGAGACTGGAGAGAACAAAACACAAACCTTGTGCATTTGGGACTCAAAATACCAGCAAATTCAGACTCCATTAATAAGCTAAAATTAGGCCAGACCATGTTCCCGTTGGAAGCTGCCCTGCCTACTTTCTTCAGCTGGGAATCACAAGAGGTGTTGGAGCAAGAACAACAAATATTGTCATGATAACTTTGCCCTGCAAAAGCACGCTTGTGTCCAGGACTGGAATGGGAATACCGAAATCTGTGCCTGAAAACGTCCTGATCACATAAAGGTTTCAGAAGAAAAAGGATTTTTGAAGCCTTTAAAATACCCCATAAAACCCTAAGACACTGGCAGGAAGATAGGCTTTTAGGGAAACCAACTACCTTATTCCCAGAAGTTGAGGCATGTCTGTTAGACCCATGCAAACTACAAGTTAGGAATAACAGGCAAGCTCCTGTTTCAGTGCCTGAAACGTGCTGTGATTTTGCTGGGAAAAAACTACTCACACATTTTGTGTAGTCGCCATGGCTACACAGGGAAAGGCTCCTAAAAGTTCCAAAGCCAAGTGTGGGTGCTGGAGCTCAGAGCCCCTGCCTGCAAAGCACGATGGCAATGGCAGCCCACCCAGGAATGTCAGGGAATACCTTGGGCACAGAGATCAAACCTGCAGGGATGAATCCCAGCCCCAAAACAAGGGACAGTCCTTTACAAGTGAAAGAGCAGCTTATTTGCCATTCCAAATGCAAATTCTACCCATGTCTTTTGCTAGGGCAAAGGAGGCAGCAGAGAATCATGTAAAATGCATAACTGTCCAAAAATATTCCGAAAACCATCTTTTCTTTTTCCTCATGGATAATGGATGAGCCCTGAGGTGGCAGTGACTTTCAGCAACCAACAGCTCAGACCTGGGCTGGGCTCAATAACCTAATTAAAACATGCATTTTGCTGCTTTCATGAGCTATTCAACAGAAACACAAAATTCTTTGTGTGCGTCTGATTACCCCAAACAATCCGTGGTTAATTCCAAAAGCATATCCTCACTTAAAAATGGCAGTTCCACCACAAATTAAACTATTATAGCCATGAGTAAAATTAGGTTCCACATTTGTACTTTCTAAAATATCAAAGGCATGATTAGCAAAGTCTTTTGTTTAAGATCTCTAGAGTCCTGGAGGTAATGAAAACTGGGTCGAGGAGCAGTTTCTCTGAAAGTTTAAAGTAAATGCTGTGCTCAAGCATTACCTGCTCCTGTGACTCATGGAATACTCGGTCTAGAGAATGAACTACTGTACCAACACACAGATACCAAGAGCAGTCCCCCTGCCCTGACCAGAGGAGGAGGAAGGGGTGGAAAAGAAAGGCATTGCAGATGATTTTGAACAGTTTCCTGTTACGGCCCCTTGAAAGAAACCCAGCCGTACTTTCCCCCTGCTTTCTGTTTGCTGAATTTCTCCTGACAGTTGGCTCCTTCGTTTGCCAGAACCACAACAAAGGACGGCCTTGAGTTTCCACACAGGCCATTTTCTCCCTCTCTCGTCTCTGATCATCTCACAAAGGTATTATTGTTGCTGGCTCACTGGGGCTCAGTGCACCTGAGGCACATCAAAGGCACTTTTTAATGCCCGCCTGACCACACAGGTCTCTCTCCCACTGCATTAAATTAAACTCGATGATTAATCTCTGTAGCCCTCAGGGTCCCTTGGTGCACAGAGAGAGAGAAAATATATATTTCTATCAAAACACAAGTATAATATACTTTCATTTTATAGCCCTAATTAAAAAAAGGAACAGCTAATTTTGGCCAAATGCAGCTGCATATAGGTCTCATTAAAACACAAATACAACTGCTCTGTGTGCTCCACGTTCACTTCATGCAGCCTGTGCAGGTAATAGATAAAAGAACAGAAAACTAAAATCCTTTCCTAGATTAGATCCAGAGAAGTTCAGAATTTTCTTTTTGTCTGCTGGCTAGAGATTGTTATACCCCTCCCTGTGCAGATGAGTGAAGGCAGGCAGTTAAGGAAATGATTATAAAATGCTGAGTAGGTAGATTTAAGTAAAAATCTACTTAAATCTAGCAAAAACTGTACCAGCACCTATTCCTGAGTTTGAACTGAAGTGATTAAAAGCCTTAAAAGCTTCTGCCTCGTGCAGCCTGTGTTCAGCTTTGGGGTTGCTTTGATGACAGAACTTCAACATGGATTTTATCACATCCCTTTTGCTACATTAGCATATTTAATGGAACCACAACTCTCATGGTTGTGCAGAGTGCACACAAAACGTGTTTCTATTGATGTGCTGTGCTCTAGTTTGGGAAGTCAAACAATCTGCTGTTGTGAACTGGGTGTATGTTAGAACTTACCAATGAACAAATATCAAAAATTAATAAATAACCACACACATGTCCTCCTCCAGGGCTGGTTGTACTAAAGGAATGAGCCAGAGCCAGCTGGCCCACTGCCAGCTACCCAACACTGCCCTTAGACCTTTGGGGGAAGCTGCCTGTGAGCTCCTCAGCTCACTGCAGTCCAGAACTATGTCTCTATGAACTCGTTTTAACAATTTAAACTAACTCAGCTAAATGAAACAGGTTAGGAAGAGTTCACTCAAACAGCTTCTACTGAAAGGGCAGAAACCTCCATCAAGAAACCTGGAAATAATGAAAGCAGTGGCAGGGCTTGAAGGGTGACTTCTTCCCCGAGGGTGCCCCGCCTGCCCTATGACAGACAGACAAGTACTAGTGGAATTTTTCAAAGACAAAGCAAGCCAAGAGTGATGGAGTTTGAAGCTTGAAACTTTTGTTTAGGAAGGAACCAAAATATATTCCAGTTGGTCTACGGGATTTAAGCTGAATGCTCTGCTTCACAGTAGTGGGATTATTCACGTCTTTAAATTCAATCATGTGCTGAAATGCTTTGCTGAACAACAACCCATGTGACAAGATCACCATTTATTCATGCTCAAGATCACCATGGATTCATGCTGTTACTACAGAGACAACTTAACTTATTGTTAAGCCTGATGTTTTATTATCAGTCTCCTTTCTTTTTCTCTCCTAGAGCTTTCTCCATGAGGCATGTTAGTCCTCTCTAACACCTCCAGCACTCCCAGTGCCATTTGCACCTTTTGGAAAAATCCAAGTTCTAATCATTCTAAATTTAAGACCAAAATGAGTTTTAAATAAAAAATGTGGCAGAAAAGGGTACTTATCTAAATGGAATGCTCTCAGACTCATACATTTTAAAACAGTATAAATTTCCAAAGCAGACACTAAATTTTAATTGCAATCACAGAGAAAGCTTTTGTATTAATTCACTGAGAAAAATTAGCAAAGTGAAAACTGCTTATTGGGGGGTTTTCTTTCTTTTTAGTCATGATATGTCTCATAATTCTACACACCATGGCAATTTTCAGAGGGAGAAGGATTTATATTGATTAAGGGAAGAGCTGGGGGAGCAGAGCTGTGACTGAAGACGGGCACTCCTTCTCCAAAGACACTCTTCTGTAACACATTAGTGACAGGCTTGTCACAGATAACTCAGGCTCAGGCTTTGGCTCAGATTTCAGGCTGCTCTTTAAGCCACTCTGGCATCGTGGTTTTTACTTTCCATGTCATTTTTCAGTATTGATTTCTACTACTATTAAAGTTCTTGCTTAAGAGCAAATGCACAGTAATTTATAATTAATATCCAAAGGTAAAAGATAGAGTTACCAGAAAAAAATTCAAGGAAAAAACAACGGGGTGAGAAGGACAAAGGTCAATTTTCCCTTCAAAAACATAAGTTAGTAAATTCTGCACAAATTAGGATGACACATACAACCTACCCCCATGTGGCATGAAGATGTTCCACAGATCATAGCAACTCGGGATGTAATGGGCTGGTTCTCACATGGAAGGTTATGTCCTTTCACATCTGCTCCAATTACTCCTATTAAAGTAAAATTAAAATTCTCTGTTAAAGAAGAACAAGGCACCCTGCACCAACACAGACCTTTTCTGCACTCAAATAATTGCTGAGTATCTCACACCACTGCCACAAATCAAGGAAGGCTCCTTAGCCAAGAAAGGAAATAATTTTATCCATCAGATTAAAGTATTTATTCCAGATACAAGGACCCAAGATGATTTCTTCTAAATGTACGCCTATCATCATGATTTCTAAGTGTTGTTTTACCTAGAAAGTGTTATTTTACCTGACATTTATTCTCTTAGGTAGCTCACTGGCATGCAGAATAAAAGTGCCCTGCTGTACTGGCAGGCTGCAGATGTGTTTATTTGTTCACAGTTTATCATGAACATCCTGGATGATGTGTTTTGTCAGGGGATGAGTTGGAGAAAGGGGTAACTTGGCAGGAGACTGGAAGGCTGCCAGCTTTGTTGTCTTCACTGCTGCTGCTGTTCTGTCCATGTCAGAACCATCTAAAGGCAGATTATTCCTGCCCTTGGAGGAACCGAGCTTGGCTCTGAGGAGCCTCTGCGTGCAGGAGAGCACAGGATGGAGCACAAAGTCAGCAGCACTCAGCCTGCCGCAGAAAATACACCCAGGAGATGCTAGGGAGGAGCCAGGCAATGAGCCTCAGAACACATCCCATCCTGCTTGATTCACTTCAGGGGAGGCTTCAGAGGGAATCTGCCCTCTCCTCCTCCTCCTCCTCCTCCTCCTCCTCCTCTCCCAGGCTGCATCCTGGCACCACGGTGTGCTGCACCCAGCAAAATGCAGCAGCCAACAAGTAACATTTTCACATTGGACTTTTTTTTTTTCCTTTTTTTCTTTAAACATCGCTTTTCAGCTGGCAAACTGGTCACCAGACTGTGCATTTGCATCTGCAAAGCTCAATTTGGAGACCAGCATGTCAATACTGATACAAAAAATCCCCTTCCCCTCCCTGTAGAAGGATCAGGAAAACATTTGCTGGACATTGTGAAAGGTACCAAGTGTTGGGGCTGGTTCATACCCTACATTTCAGTAACACCCTCTCGTTTAGATCACCACTGCAATGCTCTGTAATCAAATCAGTCTGGTGGGGTTTGTCTTACTGGGATCACCATGGTTATCTCGGTATTACCATGGTTGGAAGTCACCAAAATAATGAGAAATTTAAGGGCTAAAATTTTAAAGTCTTAAAAAAATCCAGCCTCGTGTCCCTTTAACTAAACTGACTTGTAACTATGAAGTGGCACAGCTGTCATAAAGAGAGCTAGGAACAACAAAAAGCTGAAAGTAAGTCTTCTACTTTAAGCTTTGTTTTTTCACTGCTCCAACATGATGAAGGCATATGAGGAATTTTGGATAGGGTTGTCTACAAGGCAAATTCCTGTACTAAGCAAGACTGTATTAGAATTTCTTGAGTTAAAAATACTGTTCACACTTGAGAGGGAAGAAATCTATTAAACTAAATAGTCAGCATGTGCTGCAAATGTATTTTCATAAACAATATAAAACTGAAAACATCTTTTTAATTGCTAAGAAAATACACATTCTGCAAAACAGGAATTATGGCCCTTTTTGGAATTTTAGTCAGTGGCTTCACCAGTGTTTAGAATTGTTAGAGTCTTCCTAATTGTGATTAATTAAAGTCAGGCAGCAAGTAAGTCTGGAATATTGGCTAAAAGTTATATAATTGCTGTTACAAGTCACTTTCACCTTTAGCTTAGGTGGAATTTTTCATAGTCTGAGGCAGACTCAAAAGCAGAGGCTGAGAACAAGAAGTCTGTGCACCAAACAGAAAGAGGAGAGGTTTTTAGGAAGGCAAGCAGTGCTTAGCAACGTGTACTTCTGGATCTCTTCCACAGTGACAGGGTATTTTAGACACTGCACCATAAATCATCTACTTTTGTTGAAACAATGCTGATGCCTTTTGAAAAGGTGCAATGTAAACAGTGTTTTTATGAGGCCAGTCCCACGAGCCTGGCCTCCTATCCTCGTAGTTTTATCTGTACACTCTCTGAAATTAGTACAGTAGGTCAAAATGCAAGATATAACTTCTTGGCTCTTAGATCCTCCCTTTTCCATAAGAGGTATCAGATGGACTGATTCAGGAGTCACACACGACCTCCTCAAACACACACACTAAACAATTCTTTACCTTATTGTACTCAAAGCTTTGAAGCCTTCAGGAACTCCAGGAACCTGCTCAGCCAAAGCACACTTCACATCCAGCCAAAAGCAGATCTGAACTGCATCAAAAGTTACTGACATTGCAAACAAGATGTCCACCACTCTGCTTTAGCCTGCAGGATATTTTCTTTACATCGGCACTCTTCGACTCTCCTTTTGCTCCTGCTGTCACTTTTGCTATCAAAATCTTTTCATTTTTGCTGTCCTTTCTACTAAGTTTCCACGCCATTTCCAACACATTTATTACCCTTCCCAGATTCAAGGATGAGTTCCACTGTAAATCCTCCTCTGGTCCCAGGCTGCACTGAGCTATGGTGTGATTATCATGCAGGTTCTCCCACTATCCTCCCAACTCTTCCTTATCTAATGCCCCCCTCTCTCTAACAACAACCTGTGTGTTGTTTTTCTCCTCCTGGAAATCATTTCAGGAGTCTGCTGGTGTTTGTGGTGCCATCTGGGAAAACATATTCAGATTAGCAGACTGTCTCTATCCACTGAAGCCCTTTCCTGAGGGATGCCAGTAGCCAAGTGTTTCTAATGTCAGAGTTTCTTTACAGAAGTCTGTATCAAGGAATAAACAGTTGCTCTCTATTCTTTTTAAAATTCAACTGATTGATTTTAGCACATGAAAAAATGGGCAAACTTTTTGTGCTCTGGATCCATAATGATGCCAATTAAACAAGGACCTTCCACTGCCACTTTCACATGCCCTGTGACAACCCAGTTTTGCAGCAAGTTCATTCTTTCAGGTCAGATTATTACTACATTCTTTTCCAAGAACACAGAATTGCCAGGGCACACAATTTTAAACACGTTTTTATGCAATTAGGATACTGACAGGTATTTTTAAGTCTGTCACAACACACCTACAAATATGACTGAAGCTCAGTCTTCCTCTTTGCAGACAGATCTACGTCTAATCCTTTCCAGGTAGAAAGAAAAGCAATCTCCATGATTACTTAACGTCACCAAAAGCAAAAGTAAAGGGATTTAAACACTAAAAAAGTTCCAGGCCACAGTTTCTAGAAGGACAAATGAGATTTAAAACAGCACAAAACATTTGCAACAAAACTGGTAGTTTAACACCTAATCATGTTTCAGAGAGCTCTAGAAAAAAAATCCTCTGATGAGAAATAGATTTCTATTAAAGAGTACTGTTTCAATAACACTGAAACTTCCTGAGGTAAGACTGTTTTCTAAACCAGCAAACTAAAAAAACCTCAATTTCCTGCTGAAAATGTTACACTGAATATCTTTTTTATTGACTGTATTTGGATAAGACCAAACAGCATAGTGAGAAAATGAACTTGTTGTGCCTCATCAAATGTATTTCAGAAAAGATGAACCGGGCTGAACATCAGAATATTGTGCTGGAAAAGGAAAAAAGTCAAAGCATCAAACCTTAAAGCTTTCAACCATTAATCACTTCAAAAGCTAGTAAGAATCCTAACTATGAACAAGCCTCAAACATGAGGCTTCTCCCTCAGAATGGTTGTTGTTTCGTTTTTTCTTGCCTATCCCCAAAGTTTTGAGCAACAGAAGATGCAAACTCTCAGCATGTTGGCATTCCAACACCATGGTGTTTTGGTAAAAAGTGGAACTAGCAGAAATTAACAAACGATTTGCAAATCCAGCTGAAAAGACATGTAACAGTGAGATATGCCCTTTCTAGAAACAGATTTGCAGTACTAGTAGTTATTGCGATGATTTGGGACATTGTTTTAAGAATAGCATCAGAGCAAATGGCAGGATAAAAACAATCTGTGACAAAAATGGCTTTCTGAAATGAATTCAAACAATTCCTGTCTCCAAGAACAGTAAATCCACGAGTGAGTACCTAGTCCTCCAGCATGTGCATCAATGAGAGATGCTGCCACTGCAATCCCTTCGGGGAGACCGAGATCTTTTGCAGCATCTGGTGTCAGACCTTTCCCAACAGCCTCTCCAGGAGACAAGACGTGGTTTCCTGGGCAGACACAAGACAAACCAAACACCTGTCAATTTACCAAACAGAAAAACAAATGTGTGTGTTATTGCAAGAGCTCCCTTCCTCTCCCTCCAGTTAAGCCTCGTATCTATAAAACAAAGAAGTGCATCAAAGAACTCTGTGTGATGAAGTATCTTTCATTATCTGTCTGCAGATTAAACACAACCGTGCCAGATCAGGCCGTCCCATGGCAATTTAGAAGTTCAAAAGCATTCAATATCCTATCTAGCCACAGAGAAAGATTTCACCACAAGCAATTAAATTCTGCTTGGCATCTCTCCAGGAGATAGGAAATGCAGAAATCCCAGGTTCTCGTGGAAGGTGCTGCCTGCAGGCATTCTCTGGGCATGGAAGGAGATTCAGCTCACTCCGTGCTCACAAATGAACACTGCACCTGTTGCACAAGGAATGCACAAGGAACTGGCCAATTTTTTTTCCCATTTCCATCCTTTCCAGCAGTTCTACTAGGAACAAGGTGGCTATAGCAACAGAAACTCTGAAAAAGAAACTGGCTTAAACAGCAAATTCCTCCAGTTGCAGCTGTATTTCCTCACAGACTTAAATAATCCCTTTCTGAGCTTTCTCTGGCCTGTGCAGTATGAAGAAAACAAGAATACAACCCTGCCCTCCCTGCCTTGTCACAGGCAGCCCAGGGCAGGTCCTGCCATAACACACACCCAATTTTGCCCGAGCTTAGAAGAACAAGTTAGATTCTTTCAAGTACCAGAATTTAGGGACATCCTCCAGAGCCTCCTCTCAGCCTCCCACAGCTGGAGCAGTGAGACTGAGCTCTGGGACTGCACACACTTCCAGATTTATCCAAAGGTTTGGGTGGGAGAGGCAGAAAGCTCAGTGGGAATTCCCACAGACCTCTCTGTAATGCCAGGGCTTTTAGTACCTACCTGGAGTGTTTACTAAATTCAACAAATCTGGGCAGAGTTGGCAAAACTCTTTAAAATAAAAAAATACTATTTTCACAGTCAATTTTATTGAGAATGTTATACCTGAAGCATCTTCTGATATGTAGAAAGGACATAAAATATCCTCCACAATAGACATTAATTAAGAGGAATAGCATATCATAAAATATCAGGAATACACTAATTCCCATGAGCATAAATTTCTAAAAATGCAGTTATACGACCTCACTGTTTGATGAAAAGGTTATGATATTAAATTCACAGGTCTTCAGTTTTGATATCACTTAGATCTTTGCTGTAAATTATGTTGGCTCTTAATTTTTAGAAGTTACATTCTCCTTCTGTCCACTTCCTGATGGATGCAGTGTATGGAGTATTTTGAGATCAGCACACACAACTTCACAGTTGCTCATTTCTCCAAGAGTTTCTATTGACAGCCACACATCACCGCCCCTGAAATTCCAGGCTGAACCTCACGCTGGAAATTTAAAACAAATCTGTGCAGTCCAAACTGTTGCACTTGACATTGGGTTTATATTCAATATTGGGGGCAGTAAGCAAACCTCATCATTAAGCTTTATAGAGAAGGACATGAGGACATTAAGTCATCTCCCTACAGGAAAAAAAAATTCTGTATTTTATTATTTCTGCATTTTATTACTAACTTATTGTAAAGTCAAAACACTGTCCTGGCTTTTTCTAGAGATGTATCTTTTGTAGTTTTCCCCAGTAAGCTGAAGTGCAGGATATTTTTCTTTTTAAGAGATTTTTGTATTAACATTTCTAGTTTTTTAAGACATTGGAGAAAAATACCAAAGCTGTCTACTTCTGACATTCAAAGACCCTGCAGGTAGAAGGAAGTTCAAAAGAGTTCATGCAGATAAACCCACATCTTTTTCTTCAGAATCAGTTACTGATCTGAAAGCACAACCACGCTGTATATACAGCATGAGATGAAATTAATCTGAAATAAAACCTCTTTCCAGGCATGCCATTCCATGGTTGGCTAGTTTATATCAGTCATACCAGTCAAACACTTTAGAGTGTAATTATTATGTAGTTATATTCCATTTTAGAGATCAGGGCTGCTATCAGACCAAATCTTTTCCCACCAGCTTCTCAATTACTTTCTGTATTACTTTACTTTCAATTACTTTTTGTATTTCTAGTTAATAAGCAGTAAGGGAACAATTTCAGAGATAAAGATAATCCTCTCCTCTACAGCACCACAAGAAAATGACCCTATAATTCCTTTGCTACTGGCTATTTATCAGAATGACCAGCAGCACTATCACCCCCATGGGCATAAAGTGTGTGAGGACATGCATGGATGGGCTTCTCGTCATTTGTAGAAGCAGCATAATCAGCTTGTATTTTAAATAAAATAATTAACAGTAGTCTGCCCCATATGTTTTAGAAGTCAAAGAATGCCTGGACAAATATTCCTTGACTGAAAACACTTGCCAGCACCTGGGAAGGCAGAGCAGTCAGAAGTCACCCACGGCAGGGACTGCAAAGGGGAGCTCCCAGCAGCCAGGGAGTGCAGGACACAGAGACTGAGTGCTCAAGGAGAGGATTCTCACTCTGCCCCTCTCCTTCACCCTCCCAGCTCTACAGATCAGGGAAAGCTCTGCCAGGCCCATAGGAGATGTTCCCAGGGAGCTCTGTGGAAGGGAAGCAGCAGGCTCTGCATGGGCACTCTTTCTGTCATCAAGAATTTGCCTTCCCACTTACACAAGTGTGGAATAGACAGAGACTTCACTCAACCACATGGGCACAGACCTGGGAAGGGAATTATCATTCTCATAGTTCAATCTTCACCAAAAAGCTCGAAAACTCAGCTAAGCATCAGCATGCTTAGAATCTGTAAGTGTAAAGCTATTAAATGATAAGAAAACACAAAAAGCAACCAATAAGGAGACACAATTAAAAGTGAAGTTTTTGACACAGATTGTATTCCAGTACTAGACTGGGAGGGAGCAGATTCTTACCTGAGCAAAACAGAGCAGCTTTAGAAACCCAGGGGCAGTTACTCTGAACATAAAGGTATTCTACAGCTACACACCAGCAATTCAGCAGCAGGTGCTGCCACCCTTAAATCCGACCTGCCAGGGGGAAAGAAGCTGTCAGAGGGCAGGGAGGGAAGGAGGGAAGGAGGGAAGGAGAGCTGCCTGCACACAGGCTCGCAGTGAGAGCAGGACAGGAGCTGCATAAAGGAGGCACTGAAAGGCCCGAGACTCCTCAAGGCTCCTGCCAAAGTAAATGTATCGAGTCTTTTGTTTACAGTGGTCTCCTGTGCAAGTCATTTACCTTTGCTATAATGACTTCCAAAATTAGAGCTAACCAAACAAACCCATAATGGCTGAAGCTGGAGGACTTTCTGTTTCACATTGGTGCAGCTGTTTCACTAATGCAGTGCCTTAATCCACAACCTTTCATTTGGGACTAGACAGGCTATTTCCAGCTATTTTTTCCCCTATAAAGCAGCGAGTTTACAAAAGGAAAAAGCTGTCTGAATCTCTTCCTTCTCTTTTATCCTTCTTCGAAGACTGATGTTAGAGTTTGGTGTGATCGAGCTTTGTTTAAAGAATTTATGTGCTACCAAAGACCCTCTACCTTTTTAGGTGCTTCCCACAGGAACCAGCTATTTACCAGACTCAGCACACGAGGCAGATAATGTATCTTCAGTCAACTTTAGTGATCCAAATTCACTGTATTGGCTCACTAATATTCAACAGAACGAGGTACTTCAGGATGTAACCCCTTTTCAAACAACAAAGCTGAGAGCAGCCGGGGCACAGCTGACTCCAGCACAGCTTTTCATCTATCTCACAGAACAGGGTTGCACTTCGTGTATTTGGCTGTGCATAAAAATATGAAAGGAAAAAAATCCAAAGGAGATTTCCCTTCACTGAGATCCAAGCAAACCTGAATTTGGATATAACAATCCCTTGCCGAAATCCGAGCAGCCTCAGAAAGAAACACAACCCAAGGGTACATCCCGTCCCCATTTCACAGCCCCACCCAAACTGAACAATTAAACTGCTTTCTGATTTAAAAGACAACACAGAAAACAGATACCCTGTTAAATAAGTGATAGAGAACGTGCACTGAAGAAGTTATCTCATTAAACGAAACAATGCTGAATAGGCATCAAAGGAAACAGGACCTTAGCAAAAAAAAGCACAGCCTATCCAAATGTAATGAGAAATGTAAGGGATTTTCCCCGTTCATGTTTATTACAAAGCATGCAGATAATCTCCATTTTTTTTGTGTGTTTCATAATAATTCTCACAATGCCAAAAGTCTGGGATATGCAAGGAATGTCAATAAATAATATACATTGTCCCAGCCCTATCTCACACATTATACATTATCAAATATCCCTCTCAATTACAGATAATACTCACATTTAACTGAGATGTGTATGGCTGATTTTACTACCATTTTTACCCCAGCTGAGTAGCCAAAATAACATTAAGATCAGAAAGAAGCAGAATAATGACGCTGACTGTAAAACTATAATACGTATTTTTTCTTAGGACTGAATGCATGGTGGTTAAAAGACATTAGGAACAGTGAGATTTGGGGCTTTTTTAACCTCCAAATAACCTTCCATAAAACTTCCTGCTCAGCACTTAAGGACTTCAGAATTTTCATTGAGGAAAACCAAAACAAATTGTGATATTATATGCCAGCTTATTTAAAAGTGAGGAAAATGGTTAAACAAAATCACTTTGGCTTTCTTCAATTCAAAATTCATCTCTGTCTACACGAGCTGCCACAGTAGCTTGAGGCAAATTTAATTTGGGGCCTTTCCATCCCACTCTCCCAGAGAGCCTTTGGCTGAACTACATCTCGACTACCTAATGTGTAAATATTTCAGGCAGACGTATTAGGCTGCTAAACACTGGCAAAATCAAATCAGGCAGATCCTGGTTCATTAAGCTGAGCAGCAAATTGGTCAGCAAACCAAGTCAACAAAGACTGCTTGGCCTTTTTGGCCCAAGGAATGACAGCTACTCCATGTATAAATTACAAGTTTTCCTGGTGAAAGGTCAAAAGGAAAAAGAAATTCTGCATCATTGGATCAACAGGCACGTTATGGTGGCTGGGACTGAGTTTTCTTTGCTAGACTGCAGTGAAGCAGTGCAGAATGAATGTGTCCTGCCATGTGTGGTTCACTGCTCACTGCTGAGCTGCATCTGGGTATAAAACACAGATATTTGATGTCTTATAAAGGTATAGAATGCAGTATCTTGATGTCTTACTAAGTAATTAGAGGGAATGCATTTACACCTAAATTCAGCTACCTGAGCTCAAGTTTTTGCTTGCAAACAATAATTTCACTCAGCTTGTAATTGACATTTCTGTCTGTCTTTACAGCACAATATTCCTCAGAGTCTCTCTAGATAGAAAAATCAGTGCAGATGGCAGGACTATTGCTCTACTTTCAGAGTTGCTCTGCTCTGGTACAGTCCATTGCTAAGTGGACAGCCTGTAAAGGCAATTTAGCTTGTATTAATAATGGATTATTACTTCACAGATTTTTTTTTTACTGGATGTTTTTTAATAACTCAAATGACAACAACTCCTCTTAGAATAAATAATTACCCCTTTTTCAGAACTGAAATAAATGCCAGACCAAAAATAATCTCATCAGTTACTGAAAGGACACTTTTAAATCTTTCAGCCAAGCTTATTCCCCACCATGTTCACACAGTATCCAGTTTTAATATCCATACTGAGAAGATACTGATGCACTGTAAACTACAAAAGTTCAGAAACGAGCCAGGAAAACAATTACAAGGATTGAGAAGTATGACAGTTCACCCAAGAGTTTTGGGGGGAAACCTCAATGGTTTTCCTTGATCATAGGAAATTTGAGTCTGTGCAGGTCAAGCGTGTCCCTACGGTCTGCCAGGCAGGAGTAGGAAGTTAAATCAGATGAAAAATCAAGTGTGTTCTTTAATTAATTCATTAATTTTGAGACATGACAGCAACTAACAATCAACAACCTTTCAGTCTGAAGTGGGCTCTCCATCACAGGAAATTATAAAATCAAGATTGGTTCTAAGATACAATTTAGACTACTTAAACATTAATTTTAAGGAGTCCAACAGCCTCTGACTTTTGAGGCAGTCAGCAAATTGTTTGAAATAGTCTTTCTGATTTAGTGAATCCAGAAAGCAGACAGCACTGTTTTAAAAGTTATCTCAGCAGGAGGCTGAAGCCAAAAAAAAGAAGATGAATAACAAACTGAAACCAGGGAGAGGAAGAGTCAGGTAAAAAGAAGGAATGACCCAGAACTATTCTGAGAAATGTCTCTATTTTCTTTTCTTTTTTTTTTAGAACAGCATGAAAAATAAGGAAGGAAGATAATATCTCAGAAATTTAAATATTGAACAATTACAGGAGGCCCAAGTCTACTCAAAGATTCTATGAAATTTAAAACCAGAAATTCAAGGAAAAAGCTCCTAGCTTTCATACTAGAAAGTTCCCTAGTCCCCAGTGTTGCCAGAGTAGAAGCAAATATGATTCCTCAGGCAGGCAGAGTCTGAGACCAGAACTCTATGAGTGGACAGTGGAATATTTCTTTATTACTATTTTTTAGAAGGTGTAAACATTCACAAGAGTTTTCTAAGCTATGAAGGATGGAGGGACAGCACACAGTACTCCTCACTTCTTAGAGCAGAGAGAAGTGGAAAGGAACCACCTGGCAGCAGGACTCAGGCTGATGATAGCAGGGTGAAGGATGGTTCCTTTCCTGGTGGAAGAGGAATGGAAAATGTCACCCAGGAAACATCCTGGAGAAACCTGAGCCAGCTGAGTTCAGCTCAGCCTGGTCTAGAACAGTTATTGGAGAGGGGAGGAGTACCTGCCTGGAGATGGAGGGGGCAGATTTTATCCATGAGTTTATCAATATCTGATGGGAGAGGGGGAGTAAAGGTCAGGGAGAAATACTCTTCTCAGTGGCCCCCAGTGACACCACAAGTGTGACAAGAATAAACTGAAATACATGGAATAACATTTAAAACAAATTTTTTAAATGTTTTTACTGGGGAGAAGTGGTGAGAACACTGAAACAGGTTGCCCAGGCAGATTTTGAAATCTCCACCTTTGGAAATACTCAAAACTTAACAGGACACAGCCCTGAACAACCTTCTGTAGGTGACCCTGGTCTGATCATTTCAAGATGTCTCTTCTAATCCCAATGATTCCTGTGATTCAGTGATCTCAAGATGGAAAAAGCATAAAATAAAACAGAAATCACAAGAGTGTGGAGCTTTTCTGAGGAAAAGCCCAACTGCTTCCTGCTGAATCATGTATTACGAAATAATGCCTCGAGTTCTCAGGAAGGAGACACCCGATAATCTTTTTGCACTGTGCCAGTTTCAGCTCCTTTGCAGTTGCTACAGCTCTTGGACAGAGTGAAATGACAGGAAGCCAGAAAAATGTTAGCATATTTGGAACACTATTCACTTGTAAATTCCATGGATTTTGACAGCATGTAAGTGTAAATATCCTCTGATTCATCCTTTTAATTTTGTTTGAAATTGCAGTGTGTTTGTAATTTATTTGGGAGAGCAAAAGATCAGGGAAAGACAGATAAAGGCATCTCACACCAGAGGATCCCTTTACTTATTATTCTCTACCATTTGCAAAGTACAGTGTTTAAAGCTTGTTGCTGCAATCCAGCTTTATGAAGAACTGGCAGCTACAAGCTGACCTGAAAAAAAATAAAAATCATCATCCCTGTCTCTCAGCCTTCAAGGAAACCCCTCATATGCTCCAGAGCATCTGGCATCAAAGGGATGGAAGAGACAGGGAAAACTGGCAGAATGAATGGATTGACCATTCCCTCCACATCTGCTGTGGAGGGAATTCTGACCATAATCTCCCACCCTGCACTGAATCTCCCATTTTCAGCCTAAATGTAAATAAATTAAGAGAACATCCAAGCCTTAGAGCTAACTACTGACCAAACAGAGAACCTAAGCAAACTCTATTTAAAGTGCAAAAAGGGAGATATTCAATGCCATTGTTAGCTTTGTATGTGGAAGGATTCAGTGGCACATGCAGGAATGTAACTATTGATATAAAAACAGGTTTTCTCTACTATCAATTTATTAATAAGTACTTCAAATGAAAGAGCATTAGAAAAGAACATCCAGTCTTCCAATTATACAGATCCATCTTTTCAGGACTTTGAAAAATGGCATATGCAAGTGCCCAGACCCATAAAAACATCAAACCTGCAGTCCCCAAAGTCCTGGAATTAAGGAGAAAGTTAAAAATGGGGTTGCAAAGTATTGGGGCTGTACATTAAAGCACAGGCAGAGGGTGGAACAGGGAGAGTGATGAACTGGAGTAAAGGCCACTAGCCAGAAATGCACTTTAGAGTCAGGTCAAACCCTTCTTAATTGAAAACATTGTGCCAAAATTAAAATAAAATAAACAAACAAACAAACAAACAAGCAGAACTCCTACTGAAGGAAGATAGGGACAATTTGTGGAAAATGGAAAGCATTCTTCTAGAAAGTCATTAGAAAGTTATTAAGGGGGATGAGGGGGGGAAAAAGACCCAGAATGGGATTTAAGTAAAGAGATGTATAAGGAGCATAGGCTGTTCTTTATGCCACCATCACCCCCAAAATCAAAAATGAAAGAATTCCTCCAGTTGTACACTAAAGCAAATTAAGCAAAACTACAGCTATTTCATTAATATCAGTTTGCTGCTGCTCCAGCACAGCAGAAAGGTGACAAACTGCCCTTTACAAAAGCTGCAAAACCTGTAAGATCAGTAGAACCTATTCTGCAGCACCCACAATGCTCTCTCACACAAAGCCACCATCTTCAACCCAAAAAAGACCTGGTGTGAAATATTGCTATTCAATAAAAAAAATCATTATTTGGTCCCTTAAGTAGGCTCTGAAGTAGAAGGCTGTGGTGAAAATTTATCAGGCATTTTTCTCCAAATGGAATGTACACTCCCGTACCCTAGGAGCTGTATAGTACATGAAATTTTAACGGAATTGTTAATGTCTTTCTAGGTTTTATAATACCACAAAGAGATACTCATCATGTGCTTTTACCACAGCAGATAAATGCTAATGCCTCTAGTACACAACACTTTCACAGAGGTTTGAACACCAGTCATCTTCCACTCTCTTGGTGAGCAAATTCGTGGGATCAATAAATTTTTCATTATCTCCAGATAAGACTCTTTACCTTCACAAGCCTGATCAGTAAATTCATGATGTACAGAAGGGACCACAAACAACTTGTTATGTGGATTTCCTGAAAGGTTCGTCTGCTCTGAGAAACAGAAAATGTCAAAGGCCTGGGAGTTTTCAGATGTGAACCCACGCCCTGCCATGGGAAAGGTTTGTGGAAGATCCTAAAGGTCAGATGTGAGGGTCTCCCTTATCAACAAGGTCATATGTTAAGTTAAACTGAAACCAAGAGGAGTGTACTCCCTGGAACCACAGCACTCTGATTACAGTAAATGTATTTTTAAAGGGCAAGAAGTTTTAAAAGTGATGCTTTAAAGCATATTTACCAGAATAAAGAAATATGTACGTTAAAGAAGTTGTTCTCAGGTAATTCCCTGAAGTATTGCCATTGGCAAGAAAGTTAAAGCTACTTCCAAATGAAAAAAATATAAAAATATATTTGTAGCTATTTATCTTTGGTTCCCTCTGATTGGAAACAATAATGATTTCAGTAGAGACTGAAAAAAAAAACAAAACAACAAAACAAACATAGCTTTTCTGCATATTTTAAACTGGCAAACTTTGTATTTATTTTTGTTACAGTCATAAAATTTTGCTAATTTTATCTTGTGACATTTTGCTTTGGTTAAAAGAAATGATGATTCAGAGCCTTGTTATCTTTTAGGAGAGATACATGAGAAAAGGCCATTATCTCTCTTTACAAGGGGAACGTGCAGGCACTAAAATACACCCTTGCCTTTGAGCTAAGCAAACCTTGAGCAGACAGACACGGGCTTAGAGTAGCTTGAGAACATAAGAGGAAATTCCACCAGAATTAGTTCAGCCCTGTCAGGTTTTTCGTTTTGTTTTCATTTCGGGAAGAGGTTTTGAGCATGTACAACCTCCCTTCAGCCTCCTCCTGCCTGGGTTATCTGACAAGTTTGAGCTCCTTTATCTGCAGGGCAGCTCGGTGCCCTGCTTCCCATCCTTCCCTGTCAGCCCGGGCAGGCTCGGATGTTCCCCCTGGAAGCACACGCTGTCCAGGGAGTGGATATTCCCTTGGGATAATGGGATGTGCTTCCAGCAGCTGAGGCTGTTCTCTTGTGGGCAGCACCCTGGAGCACTGCTGGAAATGCAGCTTGAGCTGAGCTGGTGCAAGGTGAGGTCCTGGGGTGGTTTTGGGGCTCCTGGCAGGGATGGTGCCTCCCCACCAATGGTGACACCACGGGATGTGTGGGAAGGAATCTCCCTCCACCCAGGACCATCCCAGCTGCAGTTTGCTCAGTGGCTGAGCATCACCTTCCTGGTTAATTTGAGGAAAGCTGAGCTGATTCAGAGCGCTCCTCTCAAGTCCAACACCACTGAACACATTAAAACAAGCAAAGCCCCAGCTCTCATTGGAGCACTGCTCCCATTTCCATTCCCCCACATGCAGGGACACCGATAAGATTTCAGGGTGGCAGAAAGCAAAGCACTTCCCCGGGACACACCAGCATGGAGCAGCTCCTGGGCAGGGTGAAGTGTTTTGTCTTGACTCCTTTTGAAGCTGCACCCTTCCAAGAGACTCCAAGCAGTACAGGGTAGGAGAGAAACTCCAAGGAATGGAGTGGTGGCTATCTGAGTTCCACACTGGTGCAGTGAGCTCCTCGCTCCCTCTGCACAGAAACAGGAATAAAGGACACTCTCCTGCTTTTTGTGATGTTATCATGCTGCTAAATATAACAAAAACAACACCTTCCTTTTTTAAAAAGGCAAGGTTAAACAAATGGTCAGGGAAATAAGTTCATATTCTCCCTAGGGCCAAGTTTCAGCATTATTATGCAAATAGAAATTGTCTTATGCTGTGGATTCACCTGAGGGAATCGGCCCCAGAATCTGAAAACTGAAGGATTTCTCAAGGTGAGCACAAGCTTACAAGTTCTGGCCTAAGGTTTGGTGCAGTTTTGGAGGTCAGACTGTGTTCTCCAACTCCAGCCAAGACCCTCTCAGGGATTCTGTGGTCCATTAATTTAAAAAAATCCCACAGTTGTCCATGGAACTAGACACTTTCACCAGTAACTCAAAAGAAACACTTTTGCCTTGTAAGAAACATCAACAGAAGATAACTTACTGATTTATTTTGTAAGTGTTGTGTTTTAACAAACATGGAAGCCTGATACTGGGAATTGATGATTTCTCTCTTAATGAATATTGAGCCATATATAGGCCAGTGTTATGAGGCTCCCATCACAACAAAAGGCCCCTTTTATTAATGGCTACTTCATCATTTAAAACATGCATGTTGTTACTTAAAATGGCAAATTGCTTTGCACTGTCCTTGAAGTGCATTGCATAAATATTGTATTCAAGCCTTAGCTTACACTTCATAAATAATTTATTTTTAAAATACCCTTCCATGAGACCACCAGCTGGCAAGATGTTCAATTTTCTGATAAAAACATGTATTTATTGCAAGTCTTATTTTAACTTGTTGAAGATTTGCTAAAAGCCACATGTGACAGATGTTATAAGAACTGTATTCAACCCAAAACCTCAGGAAGCTGAAAGCCTTATTCTCCTGGTAGGATTTGTACCTCTGCATAAGTAGTTTCCTTTGCAGGGGAAAAGCTGAAATCTATTCAAGGAAGCTTTCAAGTACCATTTTCTGATAACCTAAAAATGACTGATAGCAGATTATGTGATGATCAGCAAAGTTTATAGATTTCATTACATTTCTTTTCACTACAATCCTTCCTCCACCATTTCCATTTCATGTTGCTGCATTTAAACTGCTGTACAAACTTGTTCAAAGTGCCCAACATTAAAAAAAAAATCAAAGGAAATTTCAGATAATTAACTTTGATGAATGAGCATATTTTAATTCATGTCTGGTAATATTCTTGTTAATGACATGTCTGCTTAGGACATCCATTAAAAGTCCATTAACTTAACAGGGAAAGTCTAATAAAGTTATCCTGGAAATTTTCTGGTATATTAACGTTATGGACTTTTAATGAATATCTGCTGTAGGAACTGCTATTAGCAAAGCTACTATTCTAATTAAACTTGGGCTCTGAGAGTGAAAAAAAATGTATAAAGATAACAACAAGCAGAAGTAGCACTTTTTTGAAAATGACTATAAAGGAGATGGGTACAGGTCACAAATCATGCTATCAGTAACAGCTATAAATTACTATATTGTAGCTTTTTTTTAGCCTGCCATCCAATATACCCATATCGAGTGTGTCCTTCATGTCATCAGTTGCTGAGGCTCCTTTTTACTCCTCTATTGTTGAGACTGAGCAGTACAGAAAGGCCTTCCAGGGTAGGAGATAAAAAATTTAAACACAGTTTCTCACAACAATGCAAAGTAGAAAATGCACTTAGGAAGTCTGTTCCCTATGGATATCCCAGCAACCCATCTGAAGCTGCTGACATTCACAATAGTACAGCAAAATATCTTTTTATATGTATATATATTTTATTCATAGAATCAGAGTGGGTTGGGAGGGACCTTAAAGCCCATCTCATTCCACCCCCTTGCCATGGGCAGTGACACCTTCCACTAGACCAAGCTGCTCAAAGCCCCATCTCTATAAATTTATATCTTTTACATATATACACATAACGCTTTTTATTAATCTGAATATATAAGTATATTTATTAATATGAATATATGTGAATATTAAAACCCAGCCCTGATATACCTATTTTTTCATACTTATCCTTCACCAAATCTTCCAAACCAATCATTTTCCAGAAACTGTCATCCCAACCTCTATCTGATGTGTATGTCCACTTGCACACTACTGTACAGAGAGACCTAGAAAAGAGACAATATAGGCACAGAGTCAGGCAAATGAGGACATTTGGGTTTAAACTTTTGACTACAAACAAGTTCCTGCAAAAGGATCTCTTATCCACTGGTCAAAAACTCCAACAGAATGCTCACATTAAAAAAAAAAAAAACTGGTTACTGTTTGGAGTGCACGTCTTGAGGACCTTAAAAGGACCTTGTGTTTAAGATTCTTCTCTGCTGAAACAACTCCTGGTCTGGCCACTTCACTGCATAAATCAGTCGAATAACAGGCTGTGCATGTGCCTGGGGGAGAGCAGGGCAGGATCACAACAGCTCTGGAGCAGGCAGCTCAGAGTGCTGCTCTTCCAGGCTAAATGGCTGCTTTGCACACGGTCTGTCCTTAGGAAAACTTTGTCTCACTTCCCTTACAACTGAATTACCAACAGGAGATCTGGATGATGGGGTCAGAGGCACAAGTGTCATTCCTGAGAAGCTGATGTTAAACTCTGCTGTGCTAGGACAGCACCATGGGGCACAGGCAGGGCCAGAATATACACAGAGGACAAGAACGTTCACAGGAAAGTCTGTCCTAACACACAGGATGGTTTTTATCAATATCCCTGACCTTATTCCTCCCCAAAATATGGACAATATTCCTGATGATTTAGTATTGCACAGGCTGTTTTCTGTCTGAACACTAAGAACCATCTCAAAAGATCAGTATTAAACTGTGCTTGAAAAGTCAGTCAACTAAAAAGCACTAAAAATGCTAAATACCACTGTGTAGTCCTGGGAATACCACAGTCCCAGCAAGTGCAAGACAGCTCAGATGCATCTCGGGGAAACATCATCATAATTGTTCTCAAAGAGAAATCCTGCTCAGAGGTGGATTTTCTTTGATGTTTTACAAGGCAGCTTATTTGTGACTCATGTTTAGCCAAGGTGAGCTTACACAGACGTATTCTCTTTATTAGGATGGTACAATTTGGACGTGTATCTTCAAAGCAAACTCAGTTTTACTGAAGCATTTGACTTTTTCTTGCAGTTTTGCATAAGCAAAAACCAAATAAAATTTCTCCCTTCATAATCATTTTTGGAGTAAAAGGAAATCTTCCCTTTAGTCCAAGAAAACTACCCAGGGATTGAAATATGAATCACAGAATGGGTTGGGCTGGAAGAGACCTTAAAGCTCATCTTGCTCCAACCCCTGCCATGGGCAGGGACACCTTCCACTAGCCCAGGTTGCCCCAAGCCCCATCTGACCTGGCCTTGAGCAAAAGAAGAGAAGCTATTTTTATTTCCTATCTGCCAATCAAAGTTAGAGCTTATAGCCACTGATACTGCAGACAGAGTAAAGCCAAATAAGAACAGGAAGAGCCTTTCCACACAGCTGGGAAACTATCTGGGACTTGTGTTCCATATTTTGGGGGGTTACAACAAGCAGCAACATCCTCTTATGTGACACTGAGCAGAAGATGGGATGGTTACATGGACTCTCTAAACTCCCACTTTCCCAACTGGTACAGAAATGTGTATTTTAAATGCCTTATGTTTCTTTCCATCCTGTTCTACTGGAGTAATCATGTTTTTAGACCAGAGGACAAGTGATGGTCATTCACATCCCACTGATTGTAAAGGTGTGTTGGTTGCTCTTTGCTGCAAGAGAATAATTAACATTACATATTTTTTGGGGAAAAAAATACATTAGTTAACTATTTATATCCCTATAAATAAATGCAGTCAATAAATGCAGAGATTATTTCAGGGCCACTCTTAAAAACACTTCTGACACCCCCATTCCCTTTTTTTTTTTCTTAATAATTTAAGAATAGACCACACAATCACAATTCAGTGTCTGGTTTGAAAACAGAAAAAGCATATGACCTGTAACTACAGCAATGACAATGTTGATATAAGGAATTCCAATTTCCAAGGATTTAAAAGCCAGACACAGAAATCTAATTAGGATCTTTGACAAAAACTGGGTGAATAAATAAATTCTAGGCTGAAGAAAATACTGGGAAAAAATAAACATTTTCCCCAAATTAGTTCAAACCTCTCGTTAAAAGGAAAAATAAAGACAGGGTATTTGAAATAAAAAGCACTTCATCACTTTAGGAAAAATTTAGACATAAAGAGTGAAAAAACAATGCATCAAGTTTTCCCAAATATGGGAAATACCAAATCATAACAAATTATCATCAAAACCAAATATGTCTTTTTCTAATTAGACTGAAGCTCTAAACTAATGCCACACCCTGAAAAAGGCTCCAAAGAACATGTTTTAAACAGGGGCCTGCTGTCCCACACAGCTCCCTCTGTGGAACACCACACCACACACACAGGCCCATGGAATCACTGGGGATGGGGAGACATCAGCCCTTGCCAATCCACAGAATTCCAGCAGATCTGAACTCTCTGGCAGGATATGGCTGGACTGAACACATGCTGTAGATTTATAAATGCAAAGTGCTCACAGAGCAAGGACAAACAAAGGAGTTTTGGTTGAATTTTTAACACAGGATGGAAAATGAACTAGGAAAGATAACTCTTCCCAAATGAATTGACTGGCAGATCTCTAAGTGGAAGGTTCTGGTATGAAAACCAATCTCAGATCTGAGCTACAACACTAATACATTATGTTGGCAGGTTTTTATTTTCATGGCCCCAGCAAGAAACTCAGAATGCTTGTTTTAAACACAATCTGAGTGTTTACACTTCTCTGGGATTTAATCAAAAAGTAGGTGTTTAATGGAATAATATGGCTTCATACAAATCCCTAATATCAAAGAAAAAGTGTCATACTGCAGAAAGGCATTCTGCCTCTCTTAAATAACAGTTCAAATGAAAGGATTTCTTTGTGATGGCCACATTGATTAACATCACCACCACATGCTTCAAAAACACCTGGACAGGTTGAACTCAAACCTCTGCCCCTCACCTGATGCTCAGTCTGTATGTCCTGCAGAGCTCTATGCAGAGAGAACAGTTCATTCATGGCTTGTCATTGCTGAAGTCAATGATATAGATGCATATTATATATATAATATTTATTTATATTTTTATATATATTAACTTTATAGGAAAGCACTCAGAAATTCTCCTCCAGAGAATCACCCTGAAAAGAGGATAGCACAGCTCCTAACTTGGGAAAACTCTATCCAGAAAGACACTATGGGAAAGAACCATCTAAGGAACCAAATCAGTCCACCTACAATGAAAGCCTCAGCTACGAGAGAACTTTATATTTCACAGAACTCCTAAGTTTGATGAGCTGAAGGGCAGACATTAAACAGGAACAGTACTGATATCTGCTGTGGTATATTCCATTTTTCCTATTTGGCAGCGTTGCCTCAATTATTTGGTCATAAACACCAGACTTGTGCTGGCTGAAGCTGGATGAACCAGATGGGTTGAAGCAAATGCTTCTCTTACTTTACTCCCAGGATCAGCTGGGTTCAAACATGCAGAGAAGAGGCAATCCCAGAGGGAAGAGTCCTCTCCTGACTGTCTAATCCAACACTGGAGTTGAGGAGCCATACATGGAACCCCTCAATAGCACAAGTCATATGTAGCCAGTCTGAAATACCATGAATTTGGAGACTCTTCTCCTCAAGCATATTCCCAGCACAATGAAATGAAAGATTTCCTTTCTCTGTTCAGAACAAAAAGTTTTGCTTAGAATATTCCTACTGAAAAAAAAACCCCAAAAAAACCAACCCAACCGTCGTGCATGGAAAATTTTTACTTTATTTAAACCAGATTTTCAACAGGAGAATGATTATGTTTAGAATTTCCTACAAGTCACTTGCTGAGGACTGACTGAATGTGCTGAAGTCCTGCATGACCAGAATCTCAGCATTAAAAACACCTAGAGTCTGTGAATACACACTTGTAATTCCCAAAATGCTGTCTGGAAGCAAATAACCTGCAAAAGGATCTGGGGCAACTGAACTTGTAATCACTCAGGTGATCAAAATTTGTTTCTGTGTGGCTCTTTCCACATTATCTGCCCATTCTGAGGATTTTCTCTCACTCTGCTGTACCTCTTGGAGAGAAGGAAATCTGATACATTCACTGAAAACAGGATTTACTGTGTGTTCTAAGTTACTGGCATAAAAATATATCAAAAAGTCACAAAAAACTTCTCCACAACTACTTAGGAGTCACCAGAGCTTCACACTTTGATGACACATCTCCCACACTCCAAAAAGGGATAAAGCCAGCACAGACATGATTCCCAAATCTGCAGAGATCCTGCCCTGCCTGGGTCAACACCTGCTATGACAATAATCCTGGAGGCTACTCCTTAACTGCAGTTGTCTTGTCGAAGTCATCCCTATTTTGAGTATAGGTTAGTCCTATCAATTAAAATTTACTAAAAGAAACAGGTTTTTTTTTCCTGAATAAGGCATTTCTACATGACCTTCCATTGCAGAGGGCTGGTACAAGATTAGTTAGCCTGGAAAATGAGTCAGTCACCAGCCTGAGAGGCAGAGAACCCATGGCTGGGGCATCCTGAGGTGAATGGCAGCTTTGTTCTCAATTCCAAAGCAAAAGGATCTGCTCCATTCATCCTAACTGCTCAGAAATGAACCTAAACTCATGAACTGGATTAATTTTGTAGGCATCATTAACAGTGCAGCAGTTCAATCACTGGATCACTGAACTAAAGCCAGCTGCACCTGCTGAGGGCTGTGCCAAAGCTAAATCCTACACAAGCAAGGACAGGGTACAGTTGGATCCCAAAAGCAATAGCGTGCAGTAGGATAAAGTAACACTCTGCTGGGCAGATTTATTTAAAGCTACAAAGAATCAAAAGCTAAGAAAGCTTTATGACGTTGTGAATGCAAGGAGGAGACCTGAAACAATGGAGTGTGACTGTCACAACATCAAATGGTTTTTCTTTTGTTCTACAAAGTTTAAATTTAAAACAGATTTTGAATTCAAATTGTAAACCAGGGCATAGATTCTGCTCAAATTAACATCTCCACATATTGACATCTGGGCCAGGCTGCCAATATCCTCCCAAATTATGCACCCCCACAGTGTCAAGGTTTTTCACAAAAGAAGGCAATTTTCAGCTCTAACACAGTCACAGATCTGGCTGTGGTTTGTGCAAAAAATCCCAGGCAAAAAAATTTAATAGCCAGCAAACATATTCCCAGCATCCAAGAACAGAACTGGGTGCTGGTGCTGCAAGAGCCTAAAATACAGTGAAGGTTATCACAGAGCAATAGGAAACCTGTAATTATTCTCTGCTCTGTTATGGTAATGCCATATCCATTAATCCATAGCCTTTGAAACAGAACCATTCTGTTGGATCCACATCCACCACTGCCATTTAGAAAAAGTATCTCTGTCTGCTTGGTGTATTTGACTGCTTGGGGAAAATAGGGAAAATCTGTCCTAAGGAAATACTTCTCAAGAAAAAAGAGAAGGAAAGTGACATCTGATCATTGAGTCTTGAAATGTATGAAGAGTACGAGATGCTGCCTCTGTTGAGTGTTTGCTAAAAGGGGTCAGGGCAGGGGTTTGAGCTCAGGGTGGTGCAGAGGAGCTGCCCCTGATGTCTCTGAGCCCCTCAGCCCATCCCTGGGGCAGGTGGGCTGCAAAGCTCAGGGTGAGAGAGTCTGGGTGTGCCCTGACTGCCCTTCCCTCCTTTCCTCTCTTCAACAGCTCTCTAATTGCAGGTACACACAGCAAAACCTGTCAGGGGCTGCTCCAGCCACCCAGCCATGCAAACCCCAAGTTCCTAACACTTACAACACATTACTTTTTATGATTATTGCCTTTGACCCAAAGCCTATGAAATTCCTGCCTGCCCAAACCCATTGTCTTAGCTAGCCCTGCAATTTGACTCTTGCCTGAAAAGGGTTTTCATCTTCCAACAAAACATTAAACAGGCCAAACAAAGAAGACAGGTGGGGAAGCCTGTTTGGGACAAGTAGCAGGCACATTCCCAGTTGTACTCAAGAGCCTCGACTTTCAGTCTTTGCATGTCTGAGAATTTAAGTCTATTCAATCAAGGTAGCAAGGAAATCACTGTAATCAGCGTTAGCAATTCCACCAACTTCAGTCTTCCTATGCTCTGGGTAACACTTCTATTTATCATAAATAATTAAAAGTAGTCAGGCTGCCATTTAGGTTTTTTGAAGGAAGTTAAATACCACAGCAAAAGCAGAGCTTTCTCTCCACTTTGAAATCTTCAATAAAGCAGCAGAGAAAAAAATATTAATACAAATAAGAATGATCCAATATCATGACGAAAGCCTAATATTTGTTCACACTAAGGCTAGTGGTAATTTTGTCATATTTCATAGGTGAAATAGGATTAAACTCCAGATCTCAAACCTTAAAAGTTAATGTTCAAAAAGTTACTTGGATGTTTTCTTTTTCCTGACCATGAGGAAAATTGAGCGTCAGAAAATAGCTCTTCAGTTTCCAACAAAAAGGATTTAGTAGAAAAGGTTTTTCTTTCCAGTAAGTGTGCAAGTTTGGTAGAAGACACCAATTCACAAAGCCACCAGCCAAAAAGACAGTGAACAGCTCAGGACCTACAAGGTGCATACTTGAAGGAAATGCAGACACTGATATTTGGCTATATAATACCCTTCTAAACCCTTACAAGTTTTTTGGGTTTTTTTGTTGCTGCAAAAAAAATTATGTTGAGTACTACATATGGTGTGAAGATTTCACAGCTTTTCCTTCAAAGCTGTGGTTAGAACATTGGTTTATGATATACTATTCCCCCCATTTTTCCTGAACACTACTGACTCGGGGAACTCTTGGGGTCCTACCAGACTCCTTCCCAACCAACAAGACTAAAATTTGGGTTAAAAATCTGTGAACTTGTATTCAGAAGCTCCGTTGGCCTCACATCTGGAAAAGTCAGAATTCTCACTGGACTGGTGGCACAGCTTTTATTTTAAAATATAAACCAGGTCCCCCTTTCCCTGCCATAAATCTCGCTGCCAAAGCAGAGCCCATGAAAGAGCAACGCTCTCTTTTAGGTGAGAGAGCCCTTAGGGAATGGCAGCTACACCAGAGCCCCTGGGGGACTGGGATCCATCAACACTCTCACCAGCAGGCACAGGCATTACACCAGGACTTCCACATTCATCCAGCCAGGGCTTTCAGGTCTTTTTTGGGGATACAGGGTGTAGGAGCTGTGATTCTCCTGAGCTCACACTACCCTGTGTGCATGTGGAAGGCACTCAGCCCTCAGCAACAAGCACTGAGCAAGAAACAAGGTCTTTCAATCAGCAAATCAAAAAGTTCAAACTATTTTTGTAAAGGGGGAAAAAGTATTAATTAACTCAAACATCACTCTAATATTTGGTGTTCACGCTGTAACACTCAGAGGGTTTTGGCTGGCTTTTTAAATCATAGGATTTTCTAAGCAAGTCTGTTGCTTACTTAAAGGGACAGACTTTATTGTATGAAAAATACAATTCACATTTGCAATTTTCTACACCCACATCTATAATTAATCTCCTCTGAATACAGCCACTCCCTGACGAGATTCCATGTTATATTTAAACTCTGGGTGCCACTTTGAAAGGAAAAAAAGAAGAACAATAGGATCATTTTCAAAGCCTACATAGCAGCACAAGGTTTCAAAGCAATGAAGTGCTTTAAACTCCAGCATCAACCTTCTGACCACCCAACCACAGCAAAGAACTGACCTCCAATTACCACCACAATAAGCACAGAAGTCTCTTGACAAATGTAGAGTGAAGATGTTTCCTGTGTTCCAAAGAAGGTACAAGACTGATGCTATATTACATAGATAAATCTCAAATTTATTGAGAGGTTGTTGGGAAAGCCCCATTTGTGACACTGAGACTCCAAGCATTAATCCACTTCAAGAAAATTCTGTGTTGGATGAGGTACCTTAAAATTTAAAATTTGCACGTGTTGTTAGAGATGTGGAAATGTGCATTTGATACATAAGTACTGTAAGGGAACTGGCTTGTTTTCTTTTTTTAAATACACAGACATGTCTTTGCAATGTATACACATGCAGATATTTACTTTGGATTGGGAGAATGTGTCTGTTTGTATTTGCTGTAATCTATTTAAACCTGTCCTTTAAAAATACAAATAAATGCATCAAAGACTGCAAATGTCAAAAAAGTCATCCAACAGAAGGTGAATCACACTGACCACAACGAGATGATGTTTCTTGTACGATTTGTAACAGAGTTAATTCTTTTTGTAAGTGTGTTTCTAAAGAGAAGAAAAGGGAAGACTTAGGAACTTCGAATTCAGTTTTCCTAGAAGTTATGTCACCAAACCTGTAGGGAACCACTCATTTGAAGTGCAATTTATCCAGTCAGATTAATCCCTTGTGTGCATCTAATAATTTCAGTGGATGCACTTAGCTAAACATACTGAGTTGGATCAGAAAGTACAAAATAAAACCATTTTACCCACCCACATACGCCTCACCATGTCATGAGGCAAGGGCAAGCCAACAGTCAGCAGATTGCTGAGTTTTTTATTAATTTCATTCTGTATTATGTTACAGACACCCAACCAAGATTCAAGCCCATTGTCTTCGACATTGTTGGAGAACTCATAATGAGACACAGTCCTAGACAAAAAAATGTATTGTCTAGACAAATCAGACATAGCATGTGGGGCTGGAAATCTTAGTCCGTTCCCTTGAATGATGGCAAACAGAGGCAAAGAAAATTGAGGGATTTGGCCAAGGGTCAAAGAGTAAAATTTATTCAGACCCCTGAACCGAATCCTGAACTCCAGAGGCTCAGTCCAAAGACACCATTCAGACACTGATGCTGAGCATGTTTTAAAAAAATCTTTCTATGGACAACTGTAGTTTAAATCTTTAAATATAAGAGAAACAAAAAAAGTGTGCACATATATAAAATTGAATCACTGTTTTAAGTAATCACTGTTTTAAATTTTATAAGCTTAATAAGCAGAAGAGAGGTTATAAAGAAAACATCATCCAAAAATGGAAGGGAAATGAAAAGCCAAACTGGAAGTAGAGCCCACGTCTCCAGCCACTGCAGTCCAGCAGCCTTGGGACATTCCTCCTGCCTTCTGCAACATCAGCAGTGTTTTTCAGTTCAATTTAATTACAAAAATATATTCTTTCAAGCTCAGTATTTCAAGCAAACCACTCTGCAATAGGAAGTCAAATATTTATTTCAATTAAGAGCTTGTATTTAAAAACACATTTTCTCCTGTTACCTTCTGGCAGTTAAAAATATGACACAATTAAAACTGGAAGTATTGGTACACAGAGCCAGTGAACAGCTTCCTCTGGAAGCCTGAGCTTGAGCAAATTTACCACAGCTCAAGGCTTCACCAAACACTCAAGGAAGCTGGTAAAGAGATTAAGCAAAGGCTACAAGTCACTGAGAAAAAGGAAGTTGGGTCTCAGCTCCCTCCCCACTGTGTGGCTTTGCAGAGAGTGAGATTATTCTGTCAGCAACATCGGCTTCTCCCAGTACAACAACAGCAGCACATCCCCATGTGCATCACCCAGCACATCTGGCCAGCCACGGCCACACGGCCACTGCATGATTCCAGACATCCTTATCCCACAGGGAATAACAGGAATCCCACAGGAATGGGCAGGCTGCAGGGAGACCACAGTTACTGCTCCATGACCCTGTGTCGTTCCTGTGGGTGAAAAGCAAACACAGGACATGCACACCCACCATCCATGTTTAGGGAGCAGAAGATTTAGGGAGCCCTTGACCCTTCCAGCAGTTTGGGAAGTGTGGCAGATGCTGAGGGCGCTGCCTGGCCAGCACCATGTGCACCCTGACACTCCAGACACCAACCAGCAACACAAATCTTCACACGATCAGGGCTACACTTCATTATGTGGTTTCTGCTGTCTTCATACAATTGAGCAGAATTCAGAGTGGTGTGAAAAAACCCCACCCTTACAGCCCTACCAGCGGTGTTGAGAGAGAGAGAACTGTGAGTCCGGAAATCTCTTCACACACTGCAAAGACACATTTCACTGATTCATGAGTAAATAATGTATATACTCCTAACATCAAACTGATGATAGTCTAATTTAGCACACTACTTAAACACGTGTGAGTGTAAAGTCCTGAAGAGCTGTCAGTGGGGTTAATGGGAGTTTTTACCAGCTTAGTCAGACCGTGCTGAACTGGAGCCTCGGCTGTCATGCACTTGTGGCCAGACAAAGCCTAAGTGAAACCAGAACAGAAGCAGGGAAATTGCCAAGAGTACTGCAATAAAAGAAAGTCTTAATAACTGCATTCTGATGGAGGCTGATCCCATTTCACATGCTAAACTCGAATATTGAGCCCTCCTTCATTCAGGGAAACCACCTTCAAGTCTTACTCAAGTCTGGATGACAGGATACAGCTGCCAGGGGCACCTGAATCAAAGATGCACATTAGATATTCCTGCTCAGGGAATGAGCTGTTTTGTTACCTCTCACCACAAAAATCAGTTCAGTCAGTGTAAACTTTTAAAATCATAAAGTAATTCCTAAATGCTAGATATATTTGATCAAAATTTAGTCATTAGTATCAATTTTTGAAAACAGGTTTTGTTAGATTTTAAGGTAAGTGATTTAAATTAAAGGAAAAGCAAGATGGCTCATTTTACATACATGTACTGTATGCTTGTATTTTAATATTTTAAATGACAGCAGCAGTCCATCTATTTCTAGAGTATCTTTAATTAATAATAATAATAATGGTATGCATTTACAGCCCTTCGTAACTGTATTCATATTTTAAAAAGGGCACATTTCTGAGCAAATCTCAAAAAGCAGACACCAACAGTATTATTTGGACAGCTGTGGGATTTCAAAAACCAAACAAAGAAAACTCCACCATGGAGTTCTGAAAAAGGTAACAGAAATGAGTAAAAGAACACATAAATTTCCATAAAGTAAGAATGAAAAATATTTCAGTTTATTTACATCAGCAGAGAGACAAATGGAGATCAATGCAGAAAATAAGGAAGGCTACAGAGTGGACAAATCAGGTGTCTTTATTCCTCAGAAGGCAGCAATAAAGACATTCAAAGAAAACTAGCAATCATTCTGCAGTTGAAAGAGGCTATTGCTGGGACCAAGAGAAAATAAAAGAAAAATTAAAAGGAGGCTTCATTACATGGATACCTAGAGTGCTTCCAGTCACAATAATAGAGAGAAAAAACATAAGGGAATATAAATGTTCATTAACTGAGCATGATTTCAAAGCACTGGCCCCAGAAGGATGCTAACGTGTTATCAGTTCTAGGATCCTCTCTCCTTTCCTTTCCTCTGAAAACATCTCTGCTGCCACTGCCAAAGAGAAAGGACTGCACCAAATAAACTAAACTCCACTCTGACTTGTTCTGACAACCAACCAGATCAACCCTTGGCTCTTGGGAGACTGGCTAAAAGAAAGGAGTTGCTCCTCTAATTTCAGAGTTACACAAGGAGGATGGACGGGATTGGTTTTTGCCTACATTTAAACTCATTTTTACATTCATTTAAACAGCTTCACCTGGGAATGCACATCCCCAGCTCTCTCAGAGCCAGAGCTCAGCCTCCCAGGCACTGCCTGAGCTTGTCTCACACCCAGCACTGGGAAAGGTGAGGCTGAACCAGCAGGGTGGAGTTTACCACTGCTCTAAACGCTAATGAACCCTTTCATGCAGCCCTAACAACACTGAAATATCTGTCTTTCCCTTTCTTGGAACTTGAATTACACTGCAATACTTGCAGAAAATACACTCACAAATACTGCAAGCACAGAGAAGAATGGACTAAAAGTCAATTCAAAATCCCTGTGTTAGATGCCTAAAAAAAGGAACGTTTTATTCCCTCTTTAATGGTGTATATGTTTCTAATGAAAAAAAAAACCAAAAGTAATTTCCACATTTGTGTGTTTTTCCAAATTAAATGATGGAATTAAAAAGAGCACTGTTCATAGAGAGCCTGTACATTTTTATTTGAGAGAAATTAAGAATGACATTTCTAAAGGCAATTTTGTAAACTATTCATTTATGAACTTGGTCCCATAGAGACATGGGTGTGAGTAACTTGACCTGAACAAAAAGTGTCTCTGACGTCAGCTGGGGCATTTCTCTAAGTCACATGTCTGCAGAAGCAACTGCAGGACTGTGCTTGACTTATCCCATATGGATTTTCCTTGCTACCTCCATAGTTAGGTCAGCAATATCAGGCTGCACATTCTGCCATTTTCATTGCTGCAAAGTGGTTTGCACCCTCACAAAAAAATCACAAAGAAAATCAACTCCTTGGTGTATGGCTCTAGAGGTGAAAGGTGAACTTGCACTGCTGCAAGACCTGGAGAGAAATCCCAAGGCCTGAATTTAACTGAGTTCTCCTGCCCTGACTTGCCATGGATGGCACAGGAATGATGAGGAGGGACAGCACAAGACTTGCTGGCCTGCAGGAATCAGAGATTGGCAACTCTGGAATACAGCAGTGAAAACCAGAAATAAATAAACAAGCAAATCTGCATAGAGATCAAAAAATAACAAGTGACTAAAAGATAGCAGTTACTTAAGGAGAATTTTCTGGATACTAAATCCATAGTACTTGAACAGTCTGAAGAAGCCTTTGTCATATGACAAATGCTGCCAGCAAGACATCAGAGGAAAACTCCTCTGGCTGGACTGCCCTTGACTTTTCCAAATACACTGTTTCTTTACAATCACTACCAACTAATCAATAACCTGATACAGGTTTCCAAATACCATTTTCAAATTGTTCTCTGTGTCATATTGAAAGGATAAATTAATCTTCTGGGTCGTAGGTGGCCAAAAGGTTCAGAGAAGGAGAATGAGCAGTGTGAGAAGAACAGTTCCCCAAACATTCCTAGAGCCAACAGCCTGTTCATACCAACATGCTTGGACAGCAAATAAAGGACCCAGACCAGCAGAGCACTTAAGCACAGGCTTTAACTTTAAGCACGTGCCTAAGTGCTTTGCTGGAAAAGGGCCCAAAGAAAAGAATGAGCACAGTTAACTGAAAAGCCCTTCAGAACTGGCCTGACTGCTTTGTTTGTCCATTCCAGTTGCTACTAAACACAAGTTTGGAATTAACCCATCTCACAAGAATAGTGACCTGGTACAACCAATCTCTGCACTCAGGGAAGTTCCAGGAACTGGAAAGGCACTGCAAGACACACTTGGCTACTTAAAAGGCACAAAAGAAGTAGCATCTTCACATCTCTCTTGCAGGAAAATCCATATGAGGGCCCAAACCATTAAATATGCTTTTACCACACAAGCCTGCCTTGCTCTGACTCTTCCACCAGCTTCACAGAACATATTTTGGAGACCTCATAAAGAGGGCACAAAATGCTGCCACAGGGTCAGTAGCTCTTCTTCCTGTCTCCTAATTATGAAGGAAAGCCAAACTTGAGCAGATAATTTCTGACTCTGGGCCTTGGGAATGTGGCAGTCTTTTTTCTACCTCCACCTTGGTCCATTAATAACATTTTTATATGTATCAAATTTACCCCCAAAACCAAAATCCAAACAAAGTTCCCTAGAATATCTTAAGCAATGTGCTTAAGTTAAAAAAAGAACTGGAGTCCAAAAATGGAAGGATGATTAGGGAGGTAGGTGAAGTTTGAATGAAACAATAATAAAAAGCCCTAAGAACACATCATATATTCATAGTTCTTGAATCATTAAGGCTCTGCATGACAGCTCTCACAAGCACCAGTATGGCAAATTCACTGACTTTTAAGCAGGAGTGAAAGTGGTTAAGCCCTAGGACAAATAATTTGAAAATCTCAGCACAAGTCTGATCTCAGAGAGTTTAAAGGAATGCAGACTGCCCAAAAACACAGCAGCTGTTTGTTTTTTCTGCCACCTTTCCAAGGTTCATGTCTGGAGTGAGGATAAACATTTCTGAAAAAAAGTTATGTGGAGTTCAGACTTTAAGAAAATAAAACATCAGACTAGTATTTCTTGCAGAAAGAATGAAAAAAAAAAACCCCAAACCTTAAATTATTCAGCCCTGAAAGTTTTCAGGTAGAGCTCTCAGGAGCATAGGTAGATGGCTTCAGGCTTCAATATATTAAAATGCATTCTCTAAACAAGTCTGCATTTTCAAAACCTTGGCCTGATGTGGTTTTCTTGAGCAATATTCCTCCAAGCAGAGTTTCACATTTAATGAGGTAAAACTGTAGTCCCTACTTTATGCACATAGACACAAATAGAGGCCCTTTCACATAAACCAACAAGCAAATGAGATAGTGGATGAAGCCTTAATCAGCCTGAAGTGATTTCCATCAGCACAACAGGTATCACATCACAAGGTTAATTTGTGCTAGTTTGGACATCATTCTTTATATTCTACCTCCTCCATTCTCTGTTTGTGCCAAAGCAAATGAGCACCTACTTTAATTAATTAGTATGTCTCTTGATAGGTTGGGCAATCAGAAATCTCCTAACATTTAAGTAGGTATGAGTTTCCTTTGATCCACATTTAAAGAGACAGCCTAAAAAAGAAAGAGGTATCAGGAAATGTTCTTGGGGAGATTACCAGTGGAGCTAACTGGTGTGAATAAGGACTGTCTGTGTTCCAGGCAGGACAGAAATAGCAGGAAATAGCAGGCACCATGTTGAGATTCAACATCTGTTTATGAACTGTCCTTATACACAAAATGAAGAGCTGCTACAGGACAAAATATACAAACCCAGAAAGTCTTAAACAAACTGGGATCCCTCTGGAGAGCCCCCCTGTTAGATTTACACCTGGTGCTACTGGGGCAACAGCATGAGGAATGGTGAGCACTGAAGAACTGAACTTTATCTTTGTGATACACATTCAAATGTTATATATATATATTTATTTATATTTATATCTGTCTCATGGGCAGCATGGCCCAAGATGGCACATGAAAGATGCCATCTGTGAAGGAGACTAAATCCAGACTGCACATGTGCCCACAGAGCTTTGGAGTGGAATTGAGGGCAAGAATGGGATGGATATAAAGAACAGGTGCCAGCAGTGTATCATGCTCTTACTCCCTGTTTTCCCTTCTTTGAAGGGTGATGAAAGCACTCTGGGGCTCAACCTCCTGTACAGATGCTGTGCACAAGGAATTAAGGACAACACCACACCTACTTTTTCCATGAAGACAGAAAAAACACTCAATTTCTTTCCTGAAAGTAAAGTCACATCATGGTATTTCTTTTTCTCCAAGGAGTCTGTTTGAGGTATTTTATATACAATGACAAACCAGCATCAGAAACTCCCAAATAGTTTCATGGAGGGAAGCTCAGAAGATGGAAACCACAGAAAAAATAGTTTTCTTTGTATTTTGTGGCATGTTCTCCCCCTCTTATCAGTTTTAATTACATATGAAAACACCTTATTGTGCAGATCCAGCTTCATTCCTCAGATGAATGAGCTCACCTTGGAAAATGAGATTGGAAGGCGAGTAGAGTATCTAAATTGTTTCAAACTACAGTGGGTGAAAGTTGAAGTTATTTCCATCATCCTAACTCCGTGTACTATGTATGGATAAATGCAGGTGAGCTTTGGGGGTGGGGAGAGTTTTGGATATAACAGGCATATCTCTCTGCACATCCTCATATTTTTCCCAAACACCTACAGCATGAAGGGCTTTCCTACTTTCTTTCTCACTTTGACAGAAAGTCCTTGTGCATGGGTACTAAAGGCAATAGCTGGGTCACCTTCCATAAATTCTCTTCTACTCCAACACTGGCACATGGATCCTGAGAGTGACTCTGGGACAGCCCCAGCCTGCCAGGGAACACAGGGACAGCTCTCTGAGGAACACCTGTGCTCTCCAATCCCCTCCCTGGAGAGTCCCAGGGTACATCCACACTGCAGAACAGCAGCAAGCTCAGAACTCAGGCTGAGAAGTCTGAGAGAGAGCGTTTGAAATAAAATAAAGTGGACAAACACGGGTTTTAACTGAGATTCCCAGCTCCAGTTTCAAGCTGAGTGTCAGCAAGCTGAACCAAATAGATATATAACTCAAATATTATCTGAAGTTACATAATAGTAAAATACAAAACAGAACTTCCAGAACTTCCCCTTCACGTTAAAATTAAACCAACAGCCATGGTGAAATCTGAAATTCCAACTCTCCTATCCACAGGAGAATTGAGTTTCCTATGCATGCAGTGTCCAACTACCAAGAAGCATAACTCCAGTCCTCCCTGCTGGATCACACCACAAGCATTATTGCTTCATCTGTTTCTCTGAAGTCAGACAGTCAGAATCCTACCATCGACATTTAATTAAAGAAGGTAGTAAGAAAATAAACAACCTTTCTTGGAATGTCTTTGATTCCATAAGTACATATACATTTCATCCACTGAAGACTGAATTACAACCTTTCATCTAAAGAACAGCTTAATGGAATGGCACTGGAATAAAGAATGGGGAAAGGCAAAAACAAACCCTTGGTGATTTCATATAACACATTATATATTTATATAATATCGGGCTGGCTATCTGGCAGCATCAATTTGCAAGCTGCACTAGAAGTGTTCATCACCTCAGAGCAAGGAAAAGGCAGAGCCAGGCACTTACACCGAATCAATAACCAGATTCTATCGAGAGTTAAAGCAGCAGATGGTCCATCACAATGAAGAAATGACAGAACACATACATAGAAGTGCCTGCTTTCTTCAGACACATTCTTGAAAGCACTGTATCATTGATCTAAGATTATTTTTATAGGCAGATGACAGGTCAAGCATAAAAGTGCTCTGTTTTAAAGGTTATGGAGTTGGCAAGCTTGGTATCACTGCCACGGACAAAGACTCATTTTCTTTTGAAGTCTTCCTTGTCAGGTTATTTACATTTCATAGTTAAAAGGCTCCTCTCTGGAGAACACGAATTCTAAAACAAATAAGAGAAAAAGTCCGAGGCAAGCTAATGCTACTTTAAAGAGATAATGTAAATCAACCCTGACACCATCAGTGTCATCCTAACGCACGCAGAGAATTTCCAGTGAAAGTTACTAACATTAAGCAGATTTAGAGAGTCAGCCAAAAAAAATAAAGCAAAGCTGTAGGTAAACTGCCCTCCAGGCCAAGACTGTTGTTACAGCCATGTATTACAGTGAGAGGCAGAGGAGGAACAGTCCAGTGGTGAAAAGTATTTGTTTGGGAAGTCTGGAGGAAGAATTGGTCCAGAATAAATAATTTGTAGCGTGATCTGTGAAAATGCCTATGGAATATGACACTTAATTCTCACTGCAAGTTAGACAGAAAGCTGGATGCCCAGCTAAACACTTAAAGAATGTTACCCTTCAAATTATACAGCTCTTTTCCCAGCTATAAAATAACAATGCCACTTTCTTGCTTAAGAACACATTTAAGGGCTGAATTTATGAAGGTTCTTTCATATGCAAGGTATTACAGAGGAGTAAAGGTTTGGGGCTTTAAAAAAAAAAAAGAAGAAAAGACAAAAGAGGCCCTTATGGGATAATAAATTTCTGTCAGTTTTAATACTTCTAAGCAGCGTATGTACACATACAATGCACAGACTTCATGCTACATAGCTTTTCTTCCCCTCTCTGGATGAGAACGCTCCTGGAATGTTATTGTTTTCAGGGGGTGGTTTTTAAGAATTTACTGTGAATACATGCATTATATATGTGCACACCAAAACACTGCCGGGGCTGTAAATGACCCAGGAGTTCATAAACATGGTTATTTTCTTATCTGGTTCAAATTTATGCAAGGAAGCAATTGTTACACAGCTCTGGCTGAACAGAGACCCAATCTCACAGGGGACAAGGGAGCTTTCCATAGGGTTTCACATAAGGAAGAGTTCAAAGGAGATGACAGATTGTTTATTACATCCCTTGTACCATGAGAGTCTGATCCCTGATGGTGTTCACAGGAGCTAATGCAAAAAAAAACCACTCTGAACACCCACCCTGGCTCTGAAGAGAACTGAAATGACTGTAAAAGAAATGAGATTAAGAGAACTGAAAGACAACAAATTCCTCTGTGGTTTATATCTCATTTTTCCTCAGAATTTAAGGCTGTAACACCACAACCTCCTTCATTACTCCCCCCCAGCCCCAGTGAAGAACAGTTATCCAGTCTCACCATTAGTGAGGATGTCAGCAAGAGGAATCTCAGACTGCCAGCCATCTCTTCATGAATATTATTAAGGGGTGATTGTCATCTCAACCTCACAGAAGTTAATAATTACAGTGCTTATATATCTCCATTGCTTCTGCACAGGACCAACAATGAAATGGTTGTTTAAACAGTTTCTTTGCTTCGATGAGAAACTGTGTGTGCACCACTCATCAGCTCAAGTAAATGTTAATGACTATTATGGAAAAATAAATGGCATTTTCTGATGTGCACAGTACAGTTATTTAGGAGTCTTCTTAGGATGCTGGATGTTGCATTTTGAGACTGAAGAAATAAGCCTTTTAACAACAATGACTATATGAACTCTGATTTGTTTTTATTATTATGTTTTTCAAGTGCTGGAGTACACTTTAACCATTGCACACACACTCACATACACACACACTCTCAAACTACCACACTAGGCAAGATCAGAGCTTAACAGCCAACAAAACACACATTCAATCCCTGAGATCATTTTCCTGAAATAGAAAACTACATATGTTTCTCAAATTTCACATCAAGCCACTGCACAGCCCAAGCTGCAGGGGAGAAGGGAGCCAAGCCTGCCTTTGGGTTTGGGGGAGGAAGGACCTGAAACCAAGATGATTCCTTTCATATCACCACATTTCTCGTGCACAATCTCCACTTAACAAACACCCCCATTTCACAGCATTTCTAGCTGGGCTTGCTTATCAAGCAGCCTTTGCTTTGTCAAATTAAGACACATTGCCTTGGATTAGTGAGACTCCCTGAGTTCACGATGACTTCATGGTTGGCTCAGTTCAGTGTCTCTGTGGCAAACTGCCAGGAATACATCCACTGCCCCCAATCCTTTCTATACTGACCTAGCTGGCTTTTTTTTTCTTTTTTTTTTTTTTTAGAAGCAAACGAACACAATAGAAAAAGAAGGGCTAGATACTGTCACAGCTAATTAACAATCTTAACAACTTCAAAAAATAAAGTAGTAAATATTTGAAGATCTGAATGCAAGCCTCTGCAGCACAACCTCTCAATGTATGTCTGAAGCTGTTGGAAGGGGACAGTGCAGTTTTTCTTCACAGGGCAGATACAGTGAGACACTCTGAAGGGCTCCCGTTCTTGTGGAAAACACATTAAGCTTCTTTTGCTAATATTTTGTAAAGGGCACTTGTACAATAACAATAGCTAAAGCTTCCTGTTTGCCTGTGTGCTTCCTGGCTAACACTAACGAGACCTGCTGACAATTTTCTTCTTCAGCACACAGAACTCTTTCAGATTACTCGGTAGATTCAAGGACATACCGGCTTTAAATTTAAAAAGAAATATCTAACAGTAATGGCCCATATTGCACCTGCCCTTCACAGTCCTGATATCTTTTCCAGCGACATATTTCCTATTTTCTGGATCAGTCTGCGTGTCACCAGTCTCCAAAGAACATGTTTTGAATTTATTAAAAGCCTGATAGCAGTAGAATTCTCTCATTTGGCAAACATACCATCACAGGGACACTTGCTTTTGGCTTCACGACAAGAAATTCGTGGTACTTTGTCCAATCCACAAAAACACCATCCCTCCCCTCCCAACCAGCCTTTCAAGATAATTCTCTCTCCTCCAGAGACTTCTCTAAACAAGTCTGCATGTCTGAACTCTTGGGTTTCATTTCATAAACAGGACACAACACCCGAGTGCAATTCAGGATACTGTCACTGCCCCATGGGCTCAGCACTAATCACAACAGCTTTCTGCAATATTCCCTAGGCCCCTTCTTTCCAGAAACAAGGCCTGATTTTTAGACTAGGCATCTTTTGAAGTAGGCACAAAATATCAACAAGAATCCAAGTGCCAGATCCCAGCCAAAGGGTATCCATTAGTCATGGCAGGGCTAGGAAGGAAGGGAAGGGCAGCTGGCCCCAAAAAGTGGTGTCTGTGCTGCTGCAGTTACCACATCCCTCTGAAAGGATTGCCCAATCCTTGAAAAGGACACAGACATCCTTCAGATAATCGTTTAACTCACACTGGTTTGTTTTTTCAACAGTGCCTCTAAACATAAGCTCCTCTTCCAAAAGCGCTCTCCCTCCTCAAAGTTTCCAGCCTATTCTGGATAAAATATTTGGTGAGGGCTCCACTGACACAGCCACGAGAGACCTCACAGCAGTAAAAGTGAGCAACCTTCCAAGAGTGTGTGGATGCATCAGTTTAACAGATGAAGAACAAACACAGGGATGAACAAACATCAAATCCTCACATGTATTCAGCTGCCTGAATACCTCCAAAGACACAGATTTAATTCACTTCTCCACATCACAGAGCAGAGACCAGAATCCAGATTCCTGGATTCTAAAGCACCTCCCTGGCTTTATTGTTTCATTACAAGTTTCCCTCATTACAATTCAACAAGGGACCAGATTCTACTCCTGTTCATCTCTGACAGTGTCCAGGGAGTTCTCTGGAAGTCAATCAGTGACACGGAGCCATCTCGAGCCCCAATCATCAGCTACTCAAAACAGGTTACAAATAAACTTTAAGGACTCAATGACTGCTTAACATAAAGAGCCAGCTACTTAAACGTGCACAAGCCAAGAAACTCATAAATGAAAGAAAACAATTTGTCAAGTATCTTCCTGTTGAAAATAGACTACACTAAAGAGAGATTCCCCCTCTCTCACAGAGATACAGACAAATATTAGTCATGTGCTTCCCAGAAATGCTTTTTATCAACTACAAGCATTTGCTTTTCCCTTTGCAGTCCATCACTACCATAAACAGTATGAATTTCTTTCTTATAAAACTGAAAAACTCATGATCTTGAGATCTGTTGGAAGGAGATCATTTAGAAAAGTGAAGTATATGAAACATCTGTTCCACCCTTTCCCATGTCATGATGGCAAGCAGCTGAAGACTGACTGGACAAGTATTTTCATAAGAAAATTATTTGGGTCAAATTCATAGAGGAGACGAAGTCTCTGCTAGATAGCACATTACTTTCTTCAGATATTAATATATCGAGGTTATAATAATATGAAAAAACATAATCTGCATAAATATTCAATTTGTTCCAACTTTTTTTGGTCATTTTGGGAGGTGGCTTGTAGCACAATGCTGGACACCCTCTATCTCAATAATGTCAGCCTGACATTATTCCCTACATTTCCAAATCCTCCTTCACAGGTCTAATCTCTCTTTTTTAGAATTCATCTTAAATTCCAGTACACACTAGCTCATTTTGGAGTGAGTGAGTTGCCTATGATTGGAAATGGCCCTGAAGCAGAATTCTGGGTCTAAACACACGTGACCTTTGAGAAATTGGTGTGTGGATTCCACTCAGTTTAACAGCTCAGCCCTATTCTTATCTGCAATGTAATCCCTCACAAGGCTCCAGAAACACACTACGATTGCAGATGTGCATCTCTGCTAATAATTCCCCATCCATAACACAGTAGCCTGCACCTAAAGCAGAGAGGAGTTTAGATTTTATGAAGACAGCTGTACCCAAAGTACCATATAAAGGAAAGGTTACCAGAGGTTCTGGATGGGGGAGGGAGAGCAGTGACTCACACTCAGCACGAGCAGAAGTGCTGAGCCTCTGGAAAGCACAGCTAAGTGTCTGTCACAGCTCTTTCTCTCCACCACAGCATTTCTGAGAGAAGACAACTGAGTGTTCAAGTGGCAAAACCAACACTCGTTGTTGCAGCTTTGGGGGGGCAAAGCTGAGAAGTTCTAGGTTTAAATTTTTTAACTAAAGAGCTGTCAGTAATTTTTTTTTATTGCAGAAGAGTCAGCTGCCTGGATTGTTCAGGACAAGTCAATGGTCATTCATCAGCTCAGAGCAGAAATAATAAAACATAACTATATTAAATATGGAGCATTACAGGCAACAGCTTTCCAAGAACAATGGGAACCAAAAATTTGGAACTCATCCTTTGCAACCGTGGATGTTGAGTAGATGTTGTTCAGTGAGATACAGAGCAATTTCAAGGTCAGGAGGTAAAACCTAGGAGATGTCTGAGCCTCCATCTCAGAGGTAAAAAACACTTATTGTTTATTGTAGGTCCACTGGAAAAAAAACTTGGCAACAAGGCAGTTCAAGCCAGCAGAATGAAAGGTGAAAGACAAAGCATTACATATTTAGAAATACACATAAAGAGTTACTTTGCAAATACGTCAAACTCTGATCTCACACACTACTTAACTTTGTGCACAGTGACCTCACTGAAGGCAAAACGACTTCACAAAATTTCTAAATGTCAAAAACATACAAAATGTTTTAGAGAGCCCCTTAAAAATTTAAAGAAGCAAGGTCTTTGCTATAAAAGTGCATTCAGATTAGCATTTATTTTGGTAAAAGCCCCATCACCAAAACAAATTTTAAAAAAATAAATCCTTCTTTTATCAGGGCCAAGTTCTGTATGATTCACAGTGACTAACACCGTGCCTTGCCCTGTGAATAGACTCCTTTGTGCTCAAAGGCAGAAAGGGTGGTAAGAGGTAGTAATTCCATAGTTGATAAATTCATACTTCTCCTGTATTATGAGCATATGCAAGACAAATTACTTGACTTCACCACGTACAAGAAAATTCTCAGCAAACAGGTGTACATGGGGTAAAGCAAAGAAAGAAAAAAAATATAAAGTTGGATTCCACCAAAATGTTTCTTGTCCTTATTTTCCTGTCTTTTTCTTCCTTCTTTGTTACCCTACAAGACAATCCACTGGAGTCAAAACAATGGGCTTGATTTTGGGGAGCACATTAAAGACAACAACGAAGGATGTACAAGGAGCTATTTTATTTAAAATAGAAGACTTTACCCAGAGAGTCTTTGCCCAACACTCCTTTCTCCCTTAGAACATTCATCAATACAATTAAAAGATTTTGAGTAACGACATTATCCTTGCTAAGGAAATGAACTTGCCAGTCTAAATTCAGGCATCTCAACTTTTGAGTATAATCCTCCGCAACTCTTTTTTTTTTTTTTTTTTTTTTTTCAGAGAGATTCTGTGCTTCACCTCCAGGAAACTGCAGCCAAGGACACAAAGCCAAAGCCAGGCAGGACCATGGAGCTGTCAGGATCACTGTGCCCTCCCTTTTCAGAGCCTCCCCCACCTCATGCCCTGACCCAAGGGTGCTAATGCTAAATCAAAGTCTCAAGTACTTTCACAAGATGCAGACCCTGGAATATCATCTGAGAGCCTGGGATTTATCTTCTTGAAGGTAGGGTTGGGACAGGTGACAGGACTGTTTAGATTGCAAGATCTGTGGGGTGGGAGTTGTTCTGTTATATAATACAGAGTTAGCAAAATCTGACTGAAAATCCAAAGGAAGGTTTAAGACCATTTATCAATTATCATCTGGCAAGTCCTTGCACAACTCCCCTTTCTGCCTTTTTTAAGTCAATCATAGCACTTCCTTCTGCATAATGCAAGGAATATATAATATATAATGCTGTAACAATACCTGTCAATCAGAAAAACTAACTAGGGAGAAATAGGGCACTCAAATAAAAAGAACTGTATCTGATGGGAAGGTATCATATCTTCATTTCCAGAGAAACTAAAATTCTGCTGTGGCCAGTTTTCCTCTGAGACTACATTTTGCACAGATTCCATTCCACAAACTGCAATGGAAAGAACTGTGAGCTGCATTGAACTGGGCATGATTTTAAATAAATAATACTGGCCCTCACTTCTCAAAAGGATCTGCAAACGCCCTTCACCTGTGTTGGTCACTTTAATCCAGATTTTTAATGGGTTCTCTCAGAGGGTTTTGTTCAACTACTCAGCAAGGATTCCAGGGTGCTTCTGGGGAGCAGCACAGCTGCCCTGTTCTACAGTGAAGTGACCATTTTAAGTTAGATTTTACCAGACCCTTCCCACGTGGTAAAGAAGTGCATATTTCCAATTCTCAAAAAAGTCAATCAATTTGTCAACAAAAATAGATTTCAAAGAATTATTGGAAGTGTATTTCACGGGAACTTCAAACTCCAGAAATCGTATTTATGCTCCAAAATGACATTTTGCACTGTATCTGTGAATTCCACTGCTCCCAGGAACTTCTGTGCTCAGGAATGCACAATGGAGGCAGGAGATAGGTTCAAGATGTTTTGAGCTGGCTGAATTACAGACAGATGTACATAACAGCAGGTCCAGTCAGAACGAATTAAAGCAGAAATGTACATAAGAAAATAGACAAAATCATACTGTTATAATTAACATACCTTGCAGTGACACCTGTGGCTTTCCAAGATAAGAAATCTGGAAGATCAAAGAAGTAGCCGACCTTCTCCCACGATTCTGGCAAGTTCTAAAAAGATATGTTTAGAAAGCCAGATATTAGAGGTCAGGCATGGTCATGTCCTTATTTTAATGCAGTTAAAACCCTGATATTTAGGTAAAAATGGCAATTTTTTCAAACTCATTGTTCTGATCTTCCAGTCAGCTCTTGTATCTGATTTACTGCTTGGAGAGCTGAGCCTTTCCCCCAGCACAGCAGACAAAATAAATCAAATGTCCTTATTTGATCATAAGCAAATTTCCCCACAAAGAGTTCATGAAGGCACAAGTTTCAGATCAATAACCTGGGGTGTCTCTGTTCCCCATCAGCTGCTCGTTGGCAGAACAGTTTCAAAGTCAACAACTTTATCAAAAAAACATTTGCCAGAAAAATATTCCATTTTCTAAAATAAGCTATTTAAGATTTTAAAATGTTAAAAATATAATATTTACAATTTCATATTTGTTAATTATAAGTATAGGAAGAGCACGAAGAGCTCTGTGAGTGCACAAACAAAGCTTGCAGATCATGTGGCTTTCTGAAAAGCCATATAACATTCCCAAACGCTTAAAAAACTCTTCTAGCAAGAGAGATCATTTACAAGGAGTTTCCACCTGCAGAGAGACGATGGTTTAGAAAGCAAGAAGACTCTCAGAAAAGGCTGGCCACGTCTTTGTTTCCATCTCCAGAGCTCAGTCTGATTTCAGATTATGTTAACACTGCATATTCTCAGAACTACTTTTCCACAAGTACAATCTCCACACCACCCACAGGTATCACACCAGGATGAATGGGGAGAAAGTTTTCCCAGGAGTAATGTTTAATTCCAGTGTGACAGACAGTGAGCATTGCTGTCCTGCAAAGCAATCCCAATGGTCACCTCTGACCTTAGTACTTAAAATAAGTAGAGAATATCAAAACTAAACAAAAGCCCACAAGGGTCACAAATCAAACTTCCATGGGAAGATAAGATTGCTTAAAAAGCCTCCACCAGCTTCTTAAATAACCGAAAAATGCTAAGTTTTCTCACTTGAGATCAGCTCCTGCACTAGAAACACAAATCCCTTCTGGGGTCTTTCTGGAACAGAAATTAATTCCCTGCAGTGTCAACAATGCGCAGGCTGAACTAAAAGAGAGTATGATTCCATTTTAGAGAAATAATATTTGGCTCTTGAAATTCTTCCCTGTGAGGGTGGGGAGGCCCTGGCACGGGTTGCCCAGAGCAGCTGTGGCTGCCCCTGGATGCCTGGAAGTGTCCAAGGCCAGGCTGGACAGGGATTGGAGGAGCCTGGGACAGTGCAAGGTGTCCCTGACTGTGGCAGGGAGTTGGAATGAGATGGTCTTTAAGGTCTCTTCCAACCCAAATCATTCTGTGATTCTACAATTCTGTAATTTAGATACTCTGTGATACCAAACCAAAATCTTGCAAGTCCAGGAAGTTGCTGAAATGGAATTTATAAATTTGAAAAACTAAAGTGCAACTGGGTAAGTACCAAAAAGCAAAATTTTGCTTCATTCTGAGTCATGCCAATAATCTGTCTTAAAACTTTTTGAGTTTAGACCTTGAAAAGGTTCTAGAACTTACTGGGTTTCTATTGAATTCAAAAAAGAAATGCTCTGATTACAATCTTGTAACATGAAACACACAACCTTTGGAAGTCTCTCCTGACCTCTCAGGTTTAGCTCACCTCTGTGATTTGATGTGGTTGCTACTCACATCAAATTTAGCTTCCTATATGAATGCCAAGGTGCTCCACAGTTTAGCCCAAAGATCATTCAGCCTGATTATTTTGATAATAAAAGTCATTACATGTTGTTAACATACCTGAGAGCCTTCAAGAAACAACAGGAGTCTGACTGTTACTTTAATCAGAAAAGAAACTGGATTAAGAGTAACTGTCCTCTTCAAACAAATCTGTTTCATCAAGTATACTCCTTGGATCCTTATTCTATTACTTCAAGAATTCCCAAAAGCCACAAGTTAGTGACACTCAAAATACTTTGTTTCATGAACATCCAAATGATTCATTTTTTGCCATCTTGATGCTGTGTCATCACTAATTAGTACAGACAAAAAAAAATCATAGCACGCCTTTATGCTTTTTCCAAACAAATTTAAAGTCTCCATGTTTTCGACACTCACTGAAGTTAATTCAAATTTATTTTCACCCAGTCAGGAGTCTGTGACCACATTAAAAGGATTGTGGAAAAGATCCAGGAACGTTCCCAATGCTGTGTTCACATCCTGCGACTCACCCTCCACACTCACTTGCAAAGGAACTCACAATCTTTCTGCTTTCCAGAGGTACTCATGGGGTGCCCTTTTTTCATCTCTCTCTCTCTGATTGCTTTGGATTGCTTTAACAGCTACACCTGCACAGAATAATGTTTTGAGATTGTTACAGGTAATCCCAAATACCTGGGGCTGAAGAGTTTAAGAATTATGTAGTGCAATGTATTTTAATCTTCCTAGGCAAGAAGGGAAAATGAGGGATTTCTTCACTGGACTGAAAATAAACACATAGGGTGTCTTTTTCTAAATTACAGAAAACAAATGCACATTGTGTGAAAGAAAGAAAGGGAACAATGGAATACTTAATGCACACACTCACAGGGATCTAAAAACTCATGTCCCATGCCCTGCTCCAAGTCAAAGCAAGGATTTACAGCTTGGATCTCCCACACTTCACACTGGATGCCAAGCCATGTGATAGAGATATTCTCAGACACCCAGGATAGGCCACGAGCAGAAATTCCATCCTTGCCAGAGCCATGGCTGCAAACTGATTAATTTTGACACAACTTGCACTCTAACTGGTTAAAGACTAACTGACTGAATTATCAGAGACAGAAATTAGGGCAGGGGGAGAGGAGGGGCTTGGAAAGTAAACTTACTTTCAGGCTGCTGCTGAAGGGAGAGAAAACTGCCTGCACCACCCAGACACTGGTGCAGGCATCCTTAAATCCCTGAGGCATTCCAGGCATGGCACCACAGGCAGGCAAGCACCAGAGCCCAGGCCAGAAAGGGCTGCAGAGGGACAGAGCAGGCCCATGGAATCAGAGCTGGAGAAGCTAGAACAAGGCTGGGAGGACAGTGTGTGCCTGCTGGGAGCCTTGTCCCACTGCAGAGGAGAGGAGACACAGAGGGGACAGCCCAAGCAGGACATGCTCAGAGGTGCAGGTGTTTCAAATCTCCCAGCTGTGAGTGCTGTTCCTAAATGGCCCCTCTGCCTGAGCAGCAACTGCAGCTAAAAACCAGACTCAGTGTGAAGTACAGCTTATGCATGTGTGTCTGCACTGTGTATGGACTGTGATAACAGAGAGTGTTGAAACATTTATAAACAATTCTAAACAAGAGTTCAGTTCCAAACTCAACAGCCTGGAGTCATTCTCATTTAACACAGAATTTATTATTCATTTTAATGGAAAAATATTCAGTCACATTCAACAAGACAAAAAGCCAGCTGCAAGGGCAGAAGCAGTGAAGAAGACAAGCACCAGCAAAGGAGCTGCTGCCAAGCTAATGCCACTACATCCACTATCCTTCCCCCCACTGCCAGGGAATGAGAGGTTTCAATTGTTTCTGCAAATGAGCCCCCTGATAGCTGCAAGTCAGGGGTGTAGAGAAGGAAGAAGGATGATGGATCAAACAGCAGCTCTGAGGATGGGAACTGTAACCTATAGGAAGATCACTGACTGCCAGAAAAAAAAAAATCTACTCACTGACTATTGATTTTAGTTATTAATGGCAGAAGAATGAGATGCTAAACAGTCACTCCATGGTTTGGGTTTTTTTTCCTAAAGGGAGGCTCTTCTTCACTCTTAAACATGAAATTAAGAGCAGAGTTGTGAAAACAGAATACAGAAGACTGCACTTCATTTGGAGGCAGTTACCAAGCAAATACCTACCCCTAGTCCAACATCCCCCACCCACTTAAAATAAACAGTAAAGTTCAGCATCTCTGATTTAATGGGACTATTTTTTAGAAATAGTTGGTTTGTAACGTCATTAGTATGAGGAAAACATAACATGCATCCTTTCGTTTTGGCACAAACTACAATAACATTTTCAGCTGAAATTAGTAAACATTTTTTTCTTCTGCTATCTCTAGGAAAAAAAAATACTAACAGGCTAATTTTGGAACTGGACAATTCTTCCCTGCAGTTCTTGCATTGCTGTGTTTGAGCTGTCTTCTCACTGCTCTAACACTGGTTTGCCACAGCATCGATATCTGTACATTTGGGTTGTACTGACAAATTCCTGCAGCAAAATTCCCAAGTGAAGGAGTTATGTACTCACATTCTCAGCTCACATGCAGGCATCTATCCCCCAGAAATACCTACACACTCAGTCAGGCAGTGAACATCCAACTTTTTTAGCCAAAGTCACCAAAATGACAGAACCTGCTCAGTAAACTGCACAAAAATGTACCTGCAACTATAGAAGTAAAAAACTGTTGCATTAACGTTTTGTAGGAAAAGTTGTAAATAACAAAATATAAGGAAATAACAGCAAAAGGATTAAACTTAATTGGCTATTTTAAAAGAACCAGTAACCAGGAATTACTTTCCTTTTTAGTGAAGGTTATATTCAAATTTACCTTACTGGCTTCAGAAAGACTTTGTCAGAATCATCTTTCAGGTAGTTTCTAAATATGTGTCAAAGGATTCTCTGTTTCAACTTCATTTATAGTTGATATTCCTGATTCATGTGACCACATTCAAAAGTCAAATGTGGCCACACGCATAGAAGCAAGCTTTATTAAAAAGTCATATATTTGTTTGGTTTTGCATTTAACACTGGACTCTATCACCACACATGATCTACACAGGCAAAAAAATACAATGCTGCTCCTAAGTGAGCCACAGATGTGCACACTTTAACCAGAGTGCCCCACAGGCCTCACAGTAGCTGCATTCAGCTGATCATTTACTGCCAACAGCAGTCCCCAACACATAAACTTGCAGGGATGGCTTTGCCACAGGAACACCTACGTGCAATCACAAGCATCAAGTCCAATCAATTAATTTCATGGATGCTAAGAGATGCCAGAGGGTAAAATGATTCAGCCTCAATCTAACTGAACTGAATGTAAGCAAATACAAATCAAATAGAAGACCTCAAAAAGCCCATTATGGCCTTAAAAATTTAGAATTTTAATTCAAGCTCAAAATGGAATAGAGATGATGAGCTAGAAGAAGAGAATACACACTGAAGCCTCCAGCATCTCTATGCTGTGTAGGGAGATGAAATGTTAAGGAGAAAACATTATATGGAAAAGAAAGTCAAAAGGAGAAAGTCAAAAGGGGAGAGGAAGAAGAAAGCCACAAGAGATAAGGACCAGTATCTACTTCTTGTACAGTGGTGTCAGCTCATTCCTCTCACTGAGTGAGGTCACCTGCAGCTTCAATTCCAGGAACAACATGATGGAAGTGGAAAAGCACAGTTAGGTCATAATTGAATCCCAGGCTGGTTGGGTTGGAAGGGATATTAAAGCTCACCCAGTTCCAGCCCCTGCCATGGGCAGGGACACTTTCCACTGTCCCAGGCTGCTCCAAGCCCCTCCTGGCCTTGGACATTGCCAGGGATGGGGCAGCCACAGCTCCTATGGGCAACCTGTGCCACAGCCTCAGCACCCTCACAGGGAAGAATTTCTTCCCATCTAACCCTGCCCTCTGTCAGTGTGAAACCATTCCCCCTTGTCCTGTCACCCCAAGCCCTTGTCCAAAGTCCCTCTCCAACTGTCTTGTAAGCCACCTTCATCCTCTCCCCCTTCTCCTTCCTCTTCCAACCAATTCACAGTAAATTTGCAAAGTCATATTCTTTAGAAATACTTTTAATTGCTTAGACGAAAATTCTTCAAGCCACAGAAATTCCACTTCTTTCTTCGAGAGACACCCTAATCAATCACTCACAACTTATCAGCACTGTTGATTAGACCCATGTCAGACCCTTCCTCACAGGATCAGGTCTGCAAATACTAAAGTTAGGAGAACCCAGGGCAAAACAGGAGACGAGAATCTCCAAATGTGGCCTTCCAGACCCAGGGTAGCACCAGGGAAAGGAAGAGGGAGGCTTTGGTAACAATGTACATACAAATAACAGTGTAACAGTGTAACAACAGACCAACCATCATTTAGTATCAGTACTTCAAATAACTTCCTTCCGAAAGTACATCTAGTAATCTCCTGAATTTATCTTTTATTTATTTTATCTTTATTATTTAACTACTATTTTATTATTTCACTTCAGACATAAAGCAGTACTTTTCCCCACTGCATTCTCTCTGCAAAACCCCTATGAATGCAAGCAGCTGTGGAATGTGCACAGCACCAATCCCAGGCAGATGTACAGAGGGAAAACAGCAAAAACATTTAATAGCAGAAACATTAAATTCCTGGGGAGTTCAAAATAAGGTCCAGAGAACTCAAAGCAAAAGTCAACAGTGATTCTTCATATATTAGGGTGTACATGCTGACCTGGAGCATGACTGTGCAAAGTGTCTGGCTGTGGTTTTGTTCTGCTTTGCTTTCTTTACAAACATCCCTGTGTTGAATGTGTTGCAGCCATGTCAAGCCTTCTGACCAAAAACATTCAAGAAACATGATGCCAACCAAAGGAACAAAGGTTCAAAGTAGCTTCTGGATACACCTTGCTTTATTCAGTTTTGATTAGGGTCAGACATAGGAGGATGTGCCCAATCCACTGGTTTTGTCTTAACTTCCTAGGATGCTGTCAGATATATGACAGCATTAGGGAGGTATACTCAGAAAGGAAAAAGGAAGGAAAGGAAAAAAAAAAAACCCATCTACACTACACTGAACAGTCAGGAAAGCTGGAGAGGCCAAAGCCACAATCACAGCCAGGCACAGTGTGGGGAGCACTGTGTAAAACTTTCCCAGGCAGTAACCAGGTCAAACCAGGTACAGTGCACTCATTTTCTGAACACCAGTCATCACAATTAAGTAGGAGCACAATGAAAATTTCAGTTTCAACTTTGCAAACCCCTCAGATAGTTGAAAATAAAACTAAAATGTGTCTTTCTACCTGCTAATCTTGCAATTCTCCCATGGAATTTGAAAACTAAAATTCCTTTTTGCCAGTTTCTGCATTATCACTAGCTTAAGAAATAATCCTGTAGTCAGAATATAAAGTATATTTTCTCTGTGGTGTGTTGAACTAGATCAAAATCTCACTCTGCCATTGGGAAATACAGTAAACACAGAAAATAAAGATGATACAACTCAAAAAACAGGAAGAATACATTAAATACCATTCTATAAGTCCTTTTCCTGGCCATACTTTTAATATCTGTATCACAGTTTATTGATATGTAAAATAGTGATAACAAAAAATCTGAAGAGACTTAAATAACTTATATGTACAGCCCAGTTCAAGACAGTCCACTGAGAAACGATGTGCAAATTGCTGTTGTAGGTTTCATCTGAACAACTTGACACTCAAAGTTATTGTAAGATTTGCCTCTCTTGGCAAAAAGTGAGGACACTTACATTACATGAGGCTGAGTTTGAGCTGTCAGAGGCCAACGTGACCCTTTGCTGACAGCCCTGATGTCAGGTAAGCCATGGACACAAAATAAACCCTCCCTCTTCATTTAATTCCTTTCCCCCTCCTACTTTGCAAGGAGTACAGAAGCAGTAAAACCACTCAATCCCACACCTCTCCAGAGCTGAAAGGTTTAACCAAATCTCAGCAGATTACAGCCCACTCCAGGATAATATTACTGCTCCTGAGCAGCTGAGGTGCTGCTGTGGGTGTTGAGGTGCCTGAGTTAAGCAGGGCAAGCTTAAGCAGTTTAATGGTGAGTCATGCCCAGAGCAGTCAGGACACAGGAATTGTCGAGTGGGCAGCTCAGCAGGCAGACACTGAGGTAAAAAATCCTCTCTTAAGGACAATAATCTCCTTATCTGGTATGTCAGGAGCTGAAAAGGGACATGTGAACAAGCCTCGTTCTCTGCCACTCTTCTGCCAGGAAATCCCTGCTGCTGGCTGGCACCTGGGGTCAGGAGAGTCCTGTGTCCCATCCACTGGCTCGTGGAGGGAACAAGCCCTGCAGTGCTCTCCCCTTTACAACACAGCAATCATGTCCGGGGCCTTGAGGTCACAGCAGACTCACACCTCCACATGAGCACATCTGGACACCCCATAACCTGGATTTCCTGAGCAGCTAGGCACTGATATCCCAGACCCTGCAATATAAAAATGCTTTAAATGCAAAGGATTCATTTAATGTTTTTACAGTCTACATTTTACTATTTATAAAATGACTGATGTATGATACTCATAGCCTGAGAAGGGAAAAAGTAGTAGATGGATATTCATATTTCACTATCAACATTCATTACCCTCTATTATCATTAATCTATCAGTACCTGCTTCTACCAGATAATTCCTTTGACTTTCCCCAGTCTGCACCTTGTTACAATATAATGTCTCATGTCTTTAAGAACAGGAGAATATGGCTGTTTGAAACTGGCAGCAAGTAATTTATATTTGGGCTTCGTTAAAATGACAGTGAGCATCATTGAGGCCAAATGTAAAAACCAGGCTGGAGGAGGTTATAAAAATTTGAAGTGGCAAGTGTCTCTCCTTTTATCTGACAGCTGTTATTAAGAGGCCATACTTCATTGTAACACATCAAATTTAAACACAGCAGACAGAGGTAGAGCTCCACATTACACACAGGGCACCTTCCCTCTATACATGGCTTATTCCTGCTGATGGGACAGAACTAAACTGAAGCTGGAAGTGGAGAGTTCCTCTACCAGCAGCCAAGGCCATCACACTCTGCACTGCTGGATGCCTCAAAGGCACTCCTCTGGCACTCCAGGCTCCAGGTGGAGTAGGAAATACACTTCCATAACTAAATCCTAGGATACTTCATTTATTATCTGTACCTCTATTTGTATGTATGTCTAATCTTAGATAAGGAAGGCATATGGAATGCTCCTCTCAAGGAACACTCTATTTCAATAAAATCAAACATATTTCTACAAAATTGAGAGGAAGAAAGAACCTCAAAAGGTGTGAATCACAACTTTAGCCTGACCTTACTCTGCACACCTTGGCATTCAACACTAAGACTGAAGACTTTTGCTTTAGAAATCTCATTTGCAGGAATTAAAAAGGGCACTAATCACCAGTAAAAATGCACCAGTTTTAAATGTACTCACTTCCTTTATCCAGAGCAATTTGGGTGGCTGCATTTCCACAGACATGGCTCCCCCTACGTAGTTCAGAACCCTGTGCTGGGTTGAATTGATGCGCTCGACTTGGCTCGCTGCACGATGGTCCATCCACATGATCACATTCCTACGGTTCTGTCCTTGGGGGAAAACAGAAAAAAGAGTTATTTTAGCTCTGGGTTAACCCCAGCTCAGCACTTTAACTTACTAGGCTCTAAACTGCTTCACACTTTCACTTCTACACTGAAAACTCAAATTCTGTTTGTGTTAATAATTCACAGTGGATATCTAAAACTAAAATTTTAGCTCTCTCACCAACTTTAGGACATGCTGAGCACTGAGAATGCTGACTGAAACCAATCAGGCTTGTGAGCATCCAGGAACTGTGAAACACCATGTTCTCTTGTATTTCACTCAAAGAACCCTGGAAAAGTTCACATGCTTAGTTAAATAATATAAAGGAACATTTTGGTGACCAAAACCTAAAAATGTGACAAAATCTGAACAATTATGTTGTGAACTGAAATTAACTCAATCAGCTACATGGATTCTCTTTCCTCTTCTATGGTTATGAGAAGAACCACCCTAATTCCTTTCTGAAATACTGTTTCAAGGGAGATAATTTGCTGAAATGATTTGATTTTGGATGTGCAAGGAAAAAGCATTTGGCAAGTCCTGCATCACACACAAATGAGAACAAGAAGCAAAGAGCATTTTATCCAAATTAACCTCCAGAGGACCTGCCAGACAGAGGGAACAGTAATCCAGGTGACACTGCAGATTCCTCCCTGGCTAAGTACACTGCACACTCCACAGCACAGCCACTCAAGCATCATCTTGAAAACAGAGTCCAAAACAAGGCAGGAGTGTAAGGCACATCAATATTTCTAAAATGGATTGAAATACAACTCAGAACTGTAAAACTGTCTGAAACACCACCACTGCAAGACTCTTCACAGCATTACAGTATTGAGTGAATTCTTGTCTTGTTGTTTAGCACCACCACTGTGTAAACTCAAAGTTCTCAGGAATATCAGACCACAAAAAATGAGAACTGAATTTGACTCATTAGACCCAAAATAGCCCCAAACATCATTAGGCATTGAACAGATTGTAAGAGACTCTCAAACTGAAAAAAAAATTAATCTGATCTAAATTTGGAGAAGGGCATTTTGAGGGCAAAGCTGTTTTTTGAGAAGGATAGGAGGAGATGACAAATACATCTGAGAAAAGAAAGGGAACATACACAGAATTAAGATTATGTCTCTGTAACGACTGCCATAGCACACACCTAATCTTGAGTGGGATTCACTGGGTAAAAGAAGTACAGAAGTACAGACTTTTTGTGAGTCTCCTGAATCATCTACCAAAAAACTAATTAAAACCCCCAGATTTTTAGAAAAAGGTCACAGACTGTTTCTGAAGTTTAGCACTGGCCTAGACAAAGACAGAAAACCAGTGTAATAAAATGCACAAACTGAACTTCTTGCCTGCAGCTCCATGACAGAGCAAGCAAGCAAGTTAGACTACACTAACACTAACATTTTTAACATTCCTTTAGCCAGTGTGGATGGGCACTTATACACACTATAAAAGCCATGATCAGTGCAGTCTGAAGGAGAAGAAAACATGCCGAAAAGAAAAATGAGCATAGATTTCCCTAAGAAGCAATTTCTCAGAGCCAAGATGAATGAATGTGATCTTAGGATGCCAAATATTTAACCAAACAGTAAGTAATTCACATCTCAGATTTAATTTTGCAGTAAAACTAAAACAGTAAAACCAGGGAAAAAATCCTCTTATAGAAAAGTGTTTGTGTCATCTCCATCTCTAAGAGCCAGCCCCACCACTTGGCATTTGGAGGACATGGAAAGTTCCCTCCCCTCAGTGGTAAAAGTCACACAGTAACATCAGGTTTTGTGTGGAGCCCTACCCTCAGAGTTGACTGCCAAAGGCTGGAACTGTTTATCCACCACAACAAGGGAACAGGTAGCATCAAACCCAAGCCCTCGGATCCGGCTGGCGTCCACTCCACGGACAACTTCCTGAAAATACACAAAACACACAGGAACACAAATATATCCATGCCTGTGCAAGTGCCATGTGAACTAGTGAGTACACAAAATGAATTACAAGTTAGCTCAAACTCTGAAATTTCCTAAATTCAGTGTTCTTTAAAACTTCGAATCATAAACATGTCAAATCTGAATTCAGAGGTCTTTATCCACAGACATGGATAAAATCAGGAAGCACAAAAGTATCAGTAAATAAAGGTAAATAAAACCTGCAATGTTCATTTTGTCTCCTTTCTAAAGCTTGGAGCTGAGCTGGATATGAAACATGGACAAGGATTAGGACCAAGTGTTTCCTTCAGTTACTTCACTGACTTCCTGCCTGTGGAAGCAACAATCTTCCAGAATTGCTTTGGTAATATTGTTTTTGTCTTGCAATACTGAAGGGTTCTACAACTAAAGTTGGTCAAAACCTGTAGCCATGATAATACCTCTGCAATGCACACCTTTACTCAGCTACCAAGAGTGTGAATAGCACACTTTTTGGAAGGTTTTCAAAAAAAAAAAAAACAGCAAACCATTGCCCCAAAATGCCTCAACTTCATGGCTTCCAGCAGCACTGGAAAAAAAAACACAACACCCACAAGGATTAAGTGCCAAATGAGGTTGCAAGACACCTAAAATATAGCACAGTAATAAATTGCCACTTCTCAGCAACAATAAAAATATCATTATTTTAATTAGTACTATAAGGAAAGACTTTCAGTAGACTTGCACAGTGCCAGTCTCTTACTGGCTCTGTAAAACTGCAGTTTCTGAGACCATTTTATTGCTTAAATATAAGAGATTGCATTTAAAGAGGTCCAGAACAAGAAAAAAGCCACTCAGGCAGAGAAAAATCAAATAAGCAGAGGAAGACTTGCTCTGCTTTAAGCTGTTTTTCCCTATCACTCCTGTACTCCCTTCTTCTCCTTCCATCCACTCACCTCCTCTTCTCCATGTCAGGGCATTTCTGCAAAGCCAAGCTCATTAATGTTTGAAAAGGCTGATCAATAACAAGACAATGGGCGAACAGTCCATCTGCAAATTACCAAGCTTATCATTAATATTTAAAAACCCAACCTTAGAACATGCAGCAGGCAGGGGCTGTAGTGAGGAAGATGAAATGGCCTCTGTGTGCACTGCAAGCAAGGTCTCTAATTTACCTTTATCTACAGCATGTACAGGCAGAGCCCTGGATCAGAGGGTACAAATTTTCCCCTGTAGTAAAGTCCATTTCAATCTGGTTTCATGCTTGATACAATCCACAGACATTTATTATTTATTTTGGTCTTATAATACTGGATCTTCTTATAATGAGGATAACAAGTGTTACTTTAGGGGCCATCCACAAACCAGATTACAATTTACCTATGATAAATTCTCCTTTATGACTCCAGAGCAGCCCAATGCACTGCACAATATCTCTAGATATAGGCACTGCCAGGTTCTCAGCAACCTTGACTCCTCCAAGAACTGTCTCGTGGATAGAGCATCAGTGGGTAAATCCTCCCTCTGCAGTAACAGCACAAAGAATGGTCTTTCATTCTATTTGCAATTGTGGCATGAGTTTTTTTCACTCTGGCCTTCAGCTCCTCACCAGTAAAACAGACATCTGTGAAGCTGCATCAGCCTCAAGGTGCCTTTAATGCACAAGGGTGGTCACAAGTTACACAGCATGAACAGACCTGAGTGGAAGTGACAGGCACAGGGACTGCAGGACTGTGACCATTCAAAACTTGCAACACAAATCCTTCCTTTTGTCCTTGCCCACCTTTGTGACAGAGCAGCAGGCAGCCCAGATATCTGCAGAGGATTGCTCATAGTGGTCGGGCTGGGGCTCCCAGATCTGGATGGGTCGTTCTGCATGTGCCACCACCGTCCCAAACGTGTCCACCAGAGCCGCGCGAACGCTGGCCGAGCCCACATCAACCCCAACGTAGTATTTCACTGCACTCTGCTTCTCACCAGGCATCCTTATAAAACCTGTGCAAGGAAAAGGGAAAAAAGGGGTTAAATGCAGATAAAATGACTGATGGAAAAAGTGCCAAGAGCTGCTGCCTCCCATCAAGCCAAACATCCCACCCGTGGTGTGATGCCGGTCATTATAAAGTAACTACATGACAATCAGGTACATGTTACCCAGAGGAAAACAAGAATAAATAAAGGCAAGTTTTCAAGAGCTCTCCACCATCAATTCACACCACTTTAAAGACTCAGAAAATAATTTTCTGAAAATGTGTTGAGCCATGAGAGCATGGTGTGAAATCTCTGCCTACTCTGACATCCTACAAGAACAAAGTGAGGTTAAGTTAATTGATTTAATTATTCACAATGAGTTGCTTGTTTCACTATTATTAAGTTTAACTATTTGACATTTAATACAGTGACAAATTCACTGCTCTTAATTTCTCACAGTTTGTTCTTAATTAATAGTTAACATTTACATTTTAATCAAGCTGTGAGAATGCTAAGTAAGAGCTGATACAATTATTTGAAACGTCAGACAAGTACCACGTTTAGTGCTTGTATGAACCTTTTACATCTCTGAAACACATGAAACTCAGCTGACACACAGCTTCTGATATTCAGAGAATGAATAGATAAATTGGCATTTAAAACACATGGTATTTACAAAGCATCAAAATGTCTCTACTTAAAAACAGCCCACTTCTCCTAGAGAAGTGACCTGGATAATTTCTGGATATGGCAGATGGGGTGGTTAGAGGGAGGAGTATAGGCAAAGGGAGAAAGATTTGAAAGTCCCGATTAACAGAATATGATTATTCACGTTTCAAAATAATTGTTTTTTAATAATAAAATTGAGTACAGCTCAAGATCTAATGTAGGTCTCGCTCACATCCACGGCTGGCTTGTAACCACTGCTGCTGATGGACATCACAAATCTACAATCACTGAGGGCTAGAGGCAGCAGGTGAAATAGAGAAGAAAAAAAGAAAATCTCAGAAAACTCCAATTTTGGATAATAATTAATTAGGAAAAAGTTTCATTTGCATTGAAAATGACATAAAACAGCACCTTGGCTGAAGAAACCAACTGAGGTTTCCCTTCTTCCCAGCCCTCAAACAGCTCATGGAAATGTGGTCAGTCTGTGGAGATCTGTTATCACAGAATCATTTTTTCCTGCTTCAATCTGGCACTTCATGCCCAGAGCCCACTGTTGGGTCCAGGGCCCATGGGTTTGTTCTCTGCTTGGCCAGCAAAAGGGACAGACCAAAGCAGTCACCACACCACATTCTGCTCACACCATACAGGGTCACTGGGATAGCTGCACAGACCATCAGCTTCTAATAATGTCAGAAAGTAGAAAAAAACTCCAAGTTACAGAGCATCTTGTGGTCCTGCTGGAAATCCTGGCTGTGCCTCCAGCATGCTGGTTCTGCCCAGCAGATAAGGTGAAACACACACTAATCTCATTAAGCAAGGTCATGTGTCCAAGCGATGAGCAATCAGCTAAAAATAATGGTGTGCCATGAGTCTAACACCTAGGAATATTGGCAAGAAAACCTGCTTTATTTTCTTGGCCCTGGCTCTGTGACCTGGTCAGAGGAACAAAAGCCAGTCCTTCTGCCAGAGAGGACAACTCTGCTGCTATGGGTGATTAATACTGCATCTGTCACCTGGGGGGTGACAGCACTCAGCTTTTCCCTTTTAGCCCTCAGCTGCAAAAGCAGTTTTAAGACACTCTTTTCAACATAGTATTTACTTCTTAATTTTGCACTCCACCTCCCCAAAGCTCCAAAGGCTGGCTGCAGGTGCTGCAAGTTCCTTGTGAGAAATTTTACTACAAAGACATTACATAATACTGTTCCTGATATTATCTCATGAATTTCCCTGTTTTTCCCCTATTTCTGCTCTGCCTTTAGCTGCTGACTCATAAAAAGTTGAGAATAAACCACAAGCTGCAAAACAGATTCTTTTTTTTTTTTAAACATAGGCAAATCCTTCTTACTTGCTTTTCACAAAATACAAATAGCAAAAGGAGTATTTTCTATCCTGCCTCCTGCTCACACACACAATATTACTCCAAATTTCTCTTCCTTGTATGGCAGCCTTGATTTTAGCTCATTAATGTGTTTTTGCTACTTAGAGAACAAGCTTAGCAGATGTTAGAGAATTAAGTTCACAGTACCTCCTACTCAGCACTTGAAATTATGGCTTTGCCTTGGATTCTTCCCACAAACATTTGAAACCTGGAACCTAATCTGCCCATGTAATGTTTACTTTCCTTTTTTTTTTTCCTTACTAAGCAACCAGGATGTGCCTGAGTGAGCGACTGGGCAGGAAGCAGAGTTTGTTTATTGCTCGAGCAGTGTGTATCAGCCTTTGCACATCCACCAGTTTACTGCTGCCAATCAGTGGGAACAGGAAAGAGTTAAGTGACAGTACAAACCCAAGAACTCCAAACTTATTTCAGTTGGGCTCTTTCTGAATAAAGCTCACCTAGATTCACAAAGCAGCACTCAATATCTCATGAAAAAAAAAAGGCTAAAAGTAAATATTAATCCTTTTTCAGTAACAGCAAGCACTAAGTTATAGAGGCTGTTCAAAGTAAAGTGTCTCAGCAACAGGATCTGATCGGCTTGCAAAAACATAATTTGATGCCAAGGGTTTTTTTGGAATACCAAACACTTGGTATGCCACCTACTTATCAACCCCATCCACAAAAAGCACCGTCATCTCTAGGTCAGAAATGTCAGCAATTATGGACTCTGCCCAAGGGTATTTCTTGAGAACCTAAGAACTCAGCAGAGAAGTTGGTGGAAAATATTTAGCCAAAGTACAGTGATAAGAATTTTAAAAAGGAATGTTGTCATTCTGTTTTGTTTCCAGAAGACTCCTTTGGTACAAGAGCAAGCTCCAAATCAGAGCTGAAGGAGCTCTTTAATGGAGTTCAGAGGTAGCAGAAGGTCCTTGCTCAAGCTTCTTGCTTTGGAATTTGGACACCAACATGCATTGCCATGTGAACAGAAAACTGTTGTGCAAATAAAACATTAGTTTGGATTTTTTATCTGCTAGATTCTCAGTTTCTGCAGACAATACAATCATGAGGAAAACCGAACCAGAAAAATAACTGAAATAAAATGTCCTAAAAGTCCAGTCAGACAGTTCAGTTCATCAAGCATAATACTCCCAATATGACACTAAAATATTTTATGCATGGATGATGCATGTTTCATGGACTTCCAAGGGGTGGAAGGCAGTGGAGATAGTACCTTCTAAAACCCTGAAGTATCTAAACTCAGGAAACCTGGCTCCTTGCAGCCAAGAAAAAAGGCCTCCAGAACTTCAGTACAGCCTTGTCTGTCCACTGCAGAATTCAAGCCTCATATTTTCAACTTATTATTTGAATTTGCAAAGAGAAGGAGAGAGGTAGAGGAAAAAAGTAAAATTAAAAGACATGTCCAGCTTGACCATGTTAATCCATGACTGTAACTGCTAAGTCAGAACAAGAAGCCAAAATTCTCTCCAAGCACTAAACCAGCAATGGCCTCTTTCTCTGCAAATCACAGCAGGGACAGAATGGCTTTTCAAACAAGCATTTATGATCAAAAGGCTACAGCATATTATAAATATTTATATGGCCCATTAAATAATAGTCTGTATAAATATTATTCAAAATGTGCATGCTGGAAACCACAGACTTCCCAGTTTATCCTTATACAAATGTGTTAGTTTTCCCACATAGGCAATGAAGAAAGAAAAAGGAGGGGTGAAACTCAGTTGCAAAAATGGGGTTTTTTTTTAAAAAAAGAAAATCCTTAACATTATTTACTTTAATTTAAAAGGAATGAGTAAGTAACCAGAGGAGTTTTTCATGAGCACTGTTGGACTCGTCTGTCCCACTTTACCTCATGCTTATGGAGCTGCCAGGACGTACCTCTCTGTTAAAGCCACGGTGCAGGAGGAGCTGCCCTCTCACATCAACACAGGCCCAAGCTCAGCACAAGCTTTCAGCAGCAGCAATTCAGACTTTGTGGTGCTGTGTGCTTAAACACAAGGAATTAGGAAGGACTGGCATGTCTGTTTTAAACTTTGATCTTTGGAACGCTGCGGGCTGCCCAGACCCGGTGATTGTGGATAAACAGTGTGTTTTCAGTAGTGCAGCTGTGCTTTTCTATGGGTTACCAAGAAAAAGATTAACAGGCTCAAATTAGGCTTCATAAGCTTCATGTGAAAAGATCTAAACATGCTAAAGAAAAGCTGATTTTCAATTGTAGAAAGGACATAAACCAAAACAAGCCCTTTTGACATGATACTGGAAATTCAGCACTGTGTTGCTTGCTAGAATTAAGTAACCAGTACAAGTGGTGGTGGTAGAGTGGCAGTATCTCCTTGAAGACAGTGAACTCCCTTTCCTCTTCCAGCTTCTGTAATTCCTGTTTGAATGTGGAAAGAGAAAGAAGGCACATGTCTGTGTGGGAGAGATGGAGCAGATGGGGAATTCTAACGCTGAGGTGAAGGGCAGTACTAATATAGAAAATATCCTTAAATGCCCAAGGGACTGTGCTATAACTATCAACAAGCATTTATTTGTCAGCTACCCCACAGCAAACAAAACAAGCACAAGGAACAAAAGCACACCTCACCTCCCCTCTTCCCCAAACAGAAACACATACATGCAGGATCTCTGTCTTACGAATGTGAGGACAAAGTTAACAGTAAGAAAACTGGAATAAATAAAAATGGAGCTGGGGAAAATCTGCTTCTTCACTGAAAACCAAACACCTCTAGATTCTTTCATCAGTTCTCTGGGACATTCTGTGATGCCTTCTCACCTCTTACAGCTTCAAATAAGGGAAGATTTCAGTAGTATGATCCAACGCTGACTCCAGTCCTGTAATATTTAGACTGTTCTATCAAAACCTTCCTAACTGTCTCCCTAACATTGTAATGCAATGTCAATAAATCCCAGCATAGACAGGACTGATAATATTCTACTATTTTCTAGTATCTCCTTTTCTCTCTATAAATAATTCACTATGTACTAATTTGCTGTAATGTCTCTCCAGATCTTTTTTCTTCCCCTTGCTTTCAGTGTCCAAGACAAAGTCATTACTTCATTGCTGCCCTCTGCCCTCTAATTCTATCTTTTGGATTTTAAATACTTTCAGGCCAAACTACTTCCACCTGCTCTGACATAAAGCAAGGCATATTCGGGTTTATCCCAGTGTAACCAGTAAGTGGAGAAGTGAAAATGACTAAATCATTCTAAGACATTAAATCCAAAAATTATTTATTTTCAGCTTCTACTGCCTACATAGTTATCTCAGGAACAGCAGAAGGATGTTAGCATGACCAGTGTCAGTAAATATCAAGCTCTTACATGTATAACAGAACTTGGTTTTCTCTATATTCTGCTTGAGAAGAATTTGTACTAAACAGAAGAATTATCTGCTCCTCTTCCAGTTCCTGTCTTCAGCTCACATAGGCAGACACAGCCTGTGGTACTGATGATCAAATAGGAGCAATGGCATTCTGGCCCCTGATTAAAGAGCAGAGCATGGCTGTGCTAGGTCAGATGAAAGGTCCAATTAGCCCAGGATCCTCCACAAACAGCAGAAGCCGTAAGAAAAGCATATGCCTGCCCTTTTCATCCAGCAGTACTTCCCCAGGACACCTTTCCTCCTGCTATCTATAGTAAAGGCACTTCCTGAGCCAGAAATTTTATCTTCAGGATTAGCAGACCTTGAAGGCTTTTCCCTCTCTAAATTTGTTTGTGCTCTTCCTGAATCCAGGGAAACTTTTCTAACTGCAAACTACTGTGGTAACGAGTTATAAAGTTCTGTGTAAACAATGCAAGAAAAAGCCCTTTGGTTTGTTCTGAGTGTGCCACCTGCTAGTTTTGTTTGATGTGTCTGAGTTCCTGAGATAGAAGAGACATTAAGCAATTGCTGTGTATTTACTTTCTCCATGCAGTCATGATTCCATCGCATTCTGAATCACCCCCAAAGGCCTCACTGCAGCTATCCACAGACCACGGGTACTGAGCTGAATTCACAATCTCTACATGGTCAGGTAAGACAAAAAACATTCTCCTGCTCTGAGCACTCACGGATGTGGCAGTAACACAAGTACCATAACACACTGCAGTAGTTAGTAGTAATAAACAGCAAGAAATCATGCCAAGGCCACTTTGGGCAAGTGGAGATACTGCTCAGAGATGCTGCAGTAAGAAAACAAAGTGTTGGTGTCAGCTGAGAGGCGCTGCTGATGAGCATGGAAATGGCCAGGGATTTCCATCTTCGGGAAGGTCCCAAAACACCGGCCCCACAACAGAGGGATACAGGAGCTCCTTCCAACCACATGCCTGGAGAAGACCTGGGGCTACTGCTGAAGGTTTTCCCTGGCCCGCTGAGGTTGCTGCACACCCTGACGGGCTCTGCAAAGCAGCAGCAGCACAAGGCCCACGCCGAGCACACCCGGCTGGCTGCCCCGGTGCTCCTGGGCTGGAACTCTGCCACACAAAGGAAACAAGTGCAGCTCCCCCTGCTCCAGAGCCCACCTAACCCCGGGAACAGCAGGAAACAGCTGCGGACAGGAGCTCTCAGGAAAAAGGAAGGCTGAGGAAAGGGCTGTGAGAACACACAACATCAGATGAGAAGACACAGCCCTGCGGGGAAAACCAACAGCTCTGATTCCCTCCGGAGCTCTCCGGGCCCTGCTGAGACTGGGCCATGATTTCAAAAGCCGGGTCTGATCCCGAACCCATCAGTGGCAACGTCCCAGGCATTATCAGGAGTTCAGGACTAAACCCCTGGCTCATGAACACCACAGGTGCACTCATACAACGGCAGGATTTTGAACACTTGCCACAACCTCCAATCTGTCCAGCAGAGGAAATGTTCAGCAGTTAATGCCAGGACACAATTCCCAGGAAGGAAAGCCTAAGGAATAAGGGGAGTGTATAGCAGCACCCTCTCTGTTCTCCAGCCTGGCAGTGGCAGTGGATATAACCCAAGCACACCACGCTCCTGAGATCCATTCCCTGCTCTGACGCTGCAGCTGCACACATCCCCAAAGGCTGTGCTAACGACCTGGCAGACAGACGTGTCCCAAATGACACTGCAGAATGCCTGAAGCCCTGAAAGAAGACACTATCTTGTTTACGTTGACTGAGGGAGGAAAAAATGCCATCTAATTATTACATAAATTCTGGCTGTAGCAGCTTCATGACTAGTTGAAAAGAGGTAACAGGCTCCAAAATGACTGATGGACCCAAGTGTTTGGATCCACCAGCTTATCAATCTAATGTTAAGGAAGATCTTTCATATCCCTGTGTCTCTATCACTTTAACCTACCCATGATGGACAGAAAGAATAGTCTCTGCTCTTCGCCTGTAAAATTGATTCATGTACTATGACTTTTTTTATTTTTTTCACTCTATGCTATGATGAAAATGGAGAAGCAAATAAAAAACCCTGAACATCCAACAAAACACATGCCACAAAAAAAGAACAGTATACTGTAAACATAGCACAATAATGTGAATTTGCAAAATATCTGTTTAAGTTATAAAATGTCATTTGGAGGAGAATGCCATTCAAAAGGCACAATTACAATTCACAAAACAGCTTTAAACTGCATTCCTGCAGCAAACCAGCGTTGGCACCAGACACTCCTGTGCAGGGTACGTGAGTAAATACAGCCATAATGCCACTGTGGATACCAAATTAGCCAATTTGCTGGGGAATGCTGATATTCTAACTTTAATCCCATCTTCAGATTCTGGTGCTACATCACGGCTGAATCTGGCACTAACCCTGTGATTACGTATCAGCAGATCAGTATAAAAATAATTTGTTCTGAGTTCACAGTTTTATGAAATGATAAAACATCAAAATTAGCATTCTGGCTGAAATCCACTACATTTCCCATCAAGGCTTACACATTTAAGCAACATCTGAACCAACTGCCTATAATTACTCCTGGCAGATACTGGAGCACTTAGGCCAGCAGTAGATGCAACAGTGAAATAAATTTTTAAAGACATGCTGCAAACCACTTCAAGATGCTCAGCCCAGAAGCAAACATGTGTCCATAAGACCAATCCACAGTTTATTTTACAGAATTTGTTCACTCTTGCATAGTAAAAGCCTGAGAAGAATGACAGCCCCAAGTAATCTGTCAGTTTAAAATTAAACATTTATTTGGGCTGCAATTCCAAAAACACTCACCCCGAAGTTCCTGTCACAACTACTTAAGAGGAAGTGGGGTTGCACATTAGCTTAGGTTAAAAGAAACATTAATTCTGCACAAAAACAGTTATTTATTTATTCAAAAGAACCAACATTTTAAAATGATAATTTAACTGAAAGACACAGAATGGAGTAACAGAAGTGGCTAAGAATACACATAAAAACTTCCTAGCACAGAACTAGTTTATTTAGTCTCTTCTGACCCTATAAATTTATTTCTGCCATGATTCTTATAGCTGGGAGCAGCTGTCCCTACAAGCAACCAATTCTCTCTGCATTTATCCTCCTATCCCAGATGCCCTTTCCAGGAAAAAAGAAGTGCCTCTTTTTTTTTTTCCCATATGATCATATACATTCCTGAAGGGAAGGGACCATTAACATTACAGAGCCTTTAAAATTTCATTGTTTTGTACTATATTTAAGTACACTTAGAAAAAAGTTAACCTCAACTACTTAAGCAAATGGTCTTCCAGGATAAGAAAATACATGAGAATGAAATGAACACCTTCCCAGCAACGCGTCTGCTTATTACTTTGTAAAAACCTCTGAGATGAGATGACCGAGCCCTCTCCTCTACTTCCCTGGAATTTGTTTTGTAAGTGCTCTCCAGAGAAGCGCACTGGTGCTAAGTTTATTAAACTTCCTAACAAATCCCAGGCACCTCAGCAGGGAAGGAATCTGTCAAGTTACCAGCTCCTCACCAGTGCAGAGCCCGGCACCAGCCAGGAACACGGCCGTGCTGGAAGGTCCAGGGCCAAGCACGAGTGAATTCCAGCAGGTTCCTGGGGTGTGCTCTGTGCCAGCCCAGGAGCTGCTTGGGGTCACAGGGGCATGACAAGGACACAAGGCTGGGAAGGAGCCAGAAAGGGGAGCTGCACAGGGACGAGGGAGGCACCGGTGGCAGCAGGACAGCAGGGCCAGAGAGATAAGACTGGAGACTACATTTATGGAAATCTCCTGGGGATGATATAGAGGATTAGACCAGTGTGTGAGTGATGTGCATGTCCCACCTGCCCCGGGCAGGTCACCTGAGCGTTGCCCTTTCATAGAATAAACTGAGGTGGGAAAGGATCCTCAGGGATCATCGAGTCCAGCTGATCTGCACAGAACCCCAAGAGTCACATCATGTGCCCGACATCATTGTCGAAATGCTCCCTTGAGCTCCGGCAGGTTTGGTTCTGTGACCCTTCCAGAGGAGCCTGTTCCAGCACCCAAACACCCGCCGGGGGAAAACTTTTTTCTACTATACAAACTCAGCTTCCCCTGACACAAGTTCAGGCCATTCCCTCGCGTCCTGTCACTCCGCACCACGAAGAAATCAGTGTGTGCCTCTCATTTTTGCCTCACCAGGAAGCTGTATTTGAATCCCATGGGAAGGCGGCTGGGACCGAGGTGATCCAAGAGCACAGGAGGCACCGGGAGGATCCGTGTGCCCACCCCAGCCCTGGGCACCTCCGGGCTGCCCGAGGGCTGTGAAGGGCAGAACCGCTCCCACTGAATCACAGGGCGAGTTACACATGGCCGTGCTGTAGAGAAACGACAGGAGGAGGCAACTTGGAGCAGCCAGAAGGACGTAAATCCCACCGGCTACACGAAAAGCAGGCTCCGAGCTGACGCGGAGCGCTGTGACCGCTGAGCCCACGCACGGCCGGGGCGCGCAGCACGGGGCCCGCGGCTGCGGCGAGGGGCTCCCTGGGGAAGGAGGCGGCGCTGGTGATTAAACAACAACAACACGAACGCGAGATCTCCTTTCAGCGGCGGGATCCGAGCCCTAACGCAGGAGGACGGAATCCTCCGGGCGTCACGGCGGAGAGAAGGGGCAGGGACAGGGACAGGAACAAGGACAGCAGCGGGGGCGGGAGCCGCCGCCGCGCTGCGCTCCCATCACGGGCGGCCGCGCTAAGGGGCCGGGCCCGCCGTGCCCCGGCGAGCGCCCTCCCTTACTCGTGCAGCCATCACTTACTTGTGCCCCCTGGCACTGCCGGGCCGAGCACACCGCGGCGGGGACGTCCCCTGAGCCCGCCGCTGCCGGGAAAGCCGCCCGGTTCCCCCTTGCCGGGCCGGCCGCGCCTGCGCCGGGAAGGGGCGGGCGGGGGAAGCGGCGGCGGCTCCGGGACGGAGTCGCCTTTCGCCTTTCGCCTTTCGGCCGGGTCTGAACCGGCAGCAAGGCGGGGGCTTGGCGCGGTTTGGTAACGGCTGATAAATGCTATTTGCCAGCCCCGCTGCCGGCTGCGAAATATCGGCGGTCGCAGAAGCACTGGAGCGGTGCGAGAAGCCACAATGTATACAGTATAGAAGAATAAATGTATAAAAACATACAGGGAAATAAATGTGTAGAAACATGTAGAAGAGTAAATAAACAGGAGGGAATATTCGGTCAGGGCTCAGGATATCTCTCACCCTGGGCTTCCTTAAATGTGATGTGAATGCTCCTTAAATGAGTAAAACAGGGTTGCAAGCCAAGAGTTTGGTTTTCTGCATGGGGTCGCTCTGAGAGTTTTACCTGAAAAGCTGCAGAATTGCTGATGTGACAATGAAAACCCTGGGTTTAGTTAAGGTTTGCTTAAAATGGAGAGAGGATGCGGTGGGATGCCCTCAAACGCATCCCTGGAAAACGGAGAAATCACAGAATGAGTGAGGTTGTAAAGACCTCTCAGATCATTGAGTCCAAGCCATGGGCCAGCCATGGCTGAGCACTCCACGGTTTGGGAGCAGATCCCAGCACACCCCTGCATGACCCTCCTCAACCCACGCAGGGAGGAGCTGATGGCAGCTCTCACATTCCCATTATGTCCAAACACTTCTGGCCCCAGGGACCCACCAGGGATTTTTCCCGTTACCCCCCAAATATTCTACAACAGGAAATCTTGCAGCAAAAAAGTCCTCTTGCAACATTTCCAGAGTATTCCCACTTCGGCCCAAGCAGAAATGCTGCAGGAACAACCTTGCTCAGGGAAAGATGAGTGTTTGTCTCGTGGTTAGTGCACAGGGTTCGTGGTCAGGAGCTGTGGGTTCTCATTCCAGCCTTGCCACTGAATCATTTTGAGAGCTTTGCTAGTCACTTTGTACTAGAACCAGTTAGTAATTTTCCGTTGGGATGATTTTCTGATGGAAAACACTGCTTATACCAAACTGAAATCTGGGTGAAAATCGATTTTTCCATTGGGAATACCTTATGTCTGGTCTGGCTTAGAACGGACATTTGACCCAAACTGCTGTGTTTGGGGGTTTCTTGCATTAGTCCAAGTGGTTTGCTTTGAATAGATAGATTAAAAAATAAAATACCCCCTCCTGACTGTAATTGCAAGTCATCTTACAGTGTGGTGTGAATGTGTGCCCTCATGCTCTGCTTTGCTCCCCAGGAGGTCTGCGGTGTAGTGAGATTTAAATTTCTCTTTTCTGAGATGTGCACATCCCAGTCTGAGTCAGACCTGGCCCATGGGGACTAATCCCAGCTTAGGGCCACCACTCTGGCCAGGGAAGCGCTCCATGCAGAGAAAGTGTAAAGTTCAGAGACACAAACGAGCTGTTTCACATTAGCTCCGTGGCCGAAAACAAGGCACCGTGGCTGGGGAGATACCCAAATATTTTGTTCGACTCCAAAGCAGTAAAATGAAGCCCCGAGAAATGGACCTGATTCTGTTCCAGAATTCCAATCCTCTGTTCATTAAAAACAAATTTATTTCTGCCCTCCGTATAGTCATACACTGATAGTTTATTTTAGTATAAGACTTGTTCTCCTCCCACAATGTATTTGTAGACACCATTGAAGTCCCTTATTTGTTTTGCCAAGTTAAATATTAATCATTTATTTTCTGTCATAACAGCAAGCTGTGGATTATCTAATCGTTTTTCCTGCACTTCTGTCACTCAGAATTCATCTTTTCTGAGCAGGAGTGATCAGTCTGACATACTATGTAATGTTTAAATTATGGCTTGCAAGAGACTTGTACAGTGGCAACAATAATTTCCCCTGCACTCTCTTAGTTATAGACAGGCATCCGATTTGCCTTTTCTACACCTGTATCACATTAGCATCTCAATTTACCCAGGTCTTTTTGCTCCAATAAATAAGATAAATAAGTACAGACAAATGTATTAACTTTTGCTTAATACATTTTTCCATTTCATTTCTTGTACTTACGTGGTTTCTTTCCAAGCGAGTGACAAAGGAAGATATTTTCAAGAACAATTATAAGTTTCCAACTTCCAGAATCAAAGTCCTGAAAATGCTTTTTATTAAAGAATCCAAGTTTAGATTATCAGATATTCTCAAGTTCACATAAGGCTTAATTCATTGCTCCTTTGAAATATTCTGAAAGCTGAAGGTTAAGAGGTGTTATATTAGTGCAGAATGATGATGATTAATTTGTGCTTTGTATCAAATGCAGGAGGAGCAGATACATGTGCAATGAATCCTTTATAATTCCAAAATCTTTCTATAAACTTGAAAATATTCTGTGGATGTACACGCCTTAAATGGAACTCAAGACCAATTTTTCCTGTTTAGCAGTTGTGGCTGTTGTAGTTTTCCTTCAAATAACCCCTCCCTCCCCCCCACCCTTCTTCCAAGATTCTGGACAGATTCACTTAAAATACACCCTTTTGCCTTTTCATTACAGAGTAACTAATGAAAATTCCATTTTAAATGTGCTTTCTGGGAGACAAGGATGTTCTTTTTTTCGTGATTAACCAGAGCCCATATTTCAGGCAGTAGAGATACAGCTCCAGGTAGTGTAAATCAGCATTGCCCAAGATGGCCCTCAGTCCTCTCAACCCCACAGAACAATTTAGTGCGTTTAGATGACAGTTGGCATCTTTGAAATATTCTCTTTTGTAGAACTAGACTAGATGTGACACTTGCTGGAGAAGAAATCTTGCATAAATCTGTCGAAAAAGACTCAATCATATTACTTCACTAGCCGTGGTAACCTTTGGAGGCCAAAGTCCAGACAGGTTGAGAAATGGAGCATGAGTCCATAAAGGTGACAATTCCATTAACTGCAATCAGAGAGAGAGGTGAATGGTGAGATAAAGACAAATGACTCCTCTGTAAAGAAAAGAAAATATGTGTGTGGAGGGGAAAAAGGCAGAGTGAACGTTTTCCAGCTTTGTCCAGGAAATAAAGACCCAGCTCCACTCTGCTGAGATCAACACAAAAACATCTCTTGAGCTCAGTGGATGCAAGTTTTTCCCCAACATCCCATTCCTGGTGAATGTCAAGCAGCAATGGACCTCTGAACACCCAAAAAATTTCATTTAGATGTTTATTAGCATAAAAATGGAAGGGGAAAAGATATTTATTAAAGTTCCTGTTCATACAAGCACCTGAGTGTGGGTTTTAATCTCATTTGAAGAAGTATAGCACTTCTTCAAGTGTTATAGGAAGTAGAAGCTGGGGAATACTCTGGATGAAGTGCTCACTGGGCCATTAGACCAGGACTGTTCATCTAAACAGGGAAATAGGGAAGTAAAAACCAACTGAATTCTCTGCAATGAGAAGGGATTTTTGAGTGTACAATAGGAAAAAAAGGAAATTTCCTTTGGGGGATTTTTTTCTGGTTTTAACAGAAATATTAAGTTACTCTTGGACACTGGAGTGGCCAAAAAGGGAAATCCCTGTTTTAAGTGCCTCTAAATATAGCTAGAAAAATAATTCAGATTTTATCAATTTGTGGCCCATTTCCTCACGTTTTGGGCAGCTCACCTTTCAATACCAAAGTCAGAAGCTGATACAAACAAGCAGACGATATTTCAGGCTCCACCAAAATTCCAGTGTCTTGCCCAGGGCCTGTTCCTGCCTGCCCACTTGGCTGGACACCAATATCCTTTATGCTCAGGGGAGTCAGCCTTCCAAAAAACCACTTGGCACTCGAGTCAGGGCTGCTCTGTTTTCCTAACGTTCGTGGCAGGCAGGATGTTTTCCGACTCTGGTACCCAACAGTTGAGCATTCCAGACAGCACGGGGATTTTTCTTTTGAAACCACACTTCCAATGCCATAAGAATAAGTGAGGTTCTGTGACACCGTGTGATCCTGGTGGGAAAATAGGATGACTTTGCTGTCACACAGCGATAGACAAAGGGAAAATGCACATGGCTCTTGCCACCTTTGTAAAATCTCCTTCTATGGTGTGAATGCTGAAAAAATCCTGGCTTAAAGTCCTGTTTTCATCAACTGGTTCCCCTCTAGGAAGATTGCCAGAAGGAGAAGACCCCCTCCCAAAATGCCTGACCAGAAAAGCAGTGTGGCAGAGGGAGTGCTCAGTAGTCTGTGCACACAGTGTTTTCAGCAAGTGAAAATGTTGTTTGCCCCCCAGAACACACAGTACAGATACCTCAACAACTTTTTTTGCCTATCTCTTACACTCTTTGAATTTTAGAAACATGACTTTATCATTAACATTTTTATTCAAGTGATTCCTGAGCTCACTGATGTCAGGGCCAGCTCCAGCTGTGCAGCCTTTCCCTTGTGGAGCAGACACTGCCCAGGGCAGGGCAGGGCAGGCAGGTGACAGCTCAGCCAGGACTGGACTCTTCACTGCCCAGGAGCAAACAGACTGTCCTGGGAGGCAGACTGCCAGGGACATCTCCCACCACAGCCCAGTGCCAAAATCCAGATGTGCAAAATCATGAAATCACAATCTGTCGAGCTGGAAATGAATTTCACAAGCCAAGCTGTGACAATCTCCTCAGATTTCACAATACCTTAAACCTCCAGGAAAACGGTGAACAGAGGTTAAATATTTGTTTCTACGACATCAAGACTTTTTCCATAGGATATGACCAGCTTGCATGGAGTACTTTGTTACAGTGGTGATATATCACACAGTGGTGCCAAATCCAGTCAGTCTGGGGAGGATTGAAAATGCTCAGCCACCCTCCAGGCAGCTGATGTCCCGATGCCATTCCTGGCACCTTCTACAAAAGGCAGATCCTATTTTGCCCTTTGAATTCCAAAACTGGTGAACGCACTCATGGGAGGCAATCAGTCAGGATCTGTTAATTTGTAAAAAATATAACTGTCTGTTCTCTGAGGATAAGATTAACTGGGATCTGTACTTCCCAGATTATAAACAACACGCAGCCTTTCTCCTTAACTCACTGCAAAATGTACAAATGTTCCAACGCCAGCTCTGTAATCTTTTAAAATCTTAAACGGAACAGGGGCTCATTCCATTACATAAAAAGAAGTTTGTAGGATCATGTAGCTACCTGCAAATCACACGCAGATAAACTGAACAGCACGAGAAATGGGGATAAAGTCACCTTTTATGTAGCTGATTCTTATAGCAGTGAGATTGTCACGCTCTGTATGCAACCCAAAACAAATTGTCTGTTTAGAATTAAAATATGATACTGTTTCCAAAAGTCCTGCCTCCAGGGAGATCATTTTATACCACAGGGCAGATTCAGCTCTGGTGTAGGATTTCTGATTTTCATGGAATTGCACCATTAAGGAATTTGGCCCAACCTCTTGCCCACACTGATGCAATTCAACTTTTAAGGGACAGCTATGGGGTTTCCTCCTAAGTCAGGCCAAGTTTCTGGAACAAGGGAAGTCTGTAAAAGAAACCGTTGGAGGGATGTTTTAGTCTGGCATTTAGGAACATTCCCATATTAGAAAACGCCACAGCATTTATTTTGTACGTCGTGCACGTTAGAATTTCGTGCTTTTCTTCTTTCCTTTCAGAGATGTTGTCAGTAGGTGGTCCCAGCAAAACTGGATAAAGCCCAAAGAAATGTAATGAAATGATTACAGATAGAGTGAGTAGAAAGACATTTATGGATCCAGCTCATTCTGCCTCATCTTTGTTATATAAACCTATTTTCCATACTTAATGTATTGCCTGAGTTTGCAATATATGATTAACAGAACGTCTGCACCACTCAGGACTCTGGAGGAAAATGTGAGATGTTAATTCACCAACATTTGAGGTAACTTTAAATATTCTGGGCGTGACTGATCTCAGAGAGTGCTTTGGATTTATGCTTTGCATGACAGATGGAAATCTGAATACTCACACTGATGCTCCCACTGATGTTGAAAACTTCTGTGCAGGAACAAAGAGCTGTAACACTTCCCTGCTCCTGGAGCTAACCTGGTATTTCCTAAAATCATGCAGCTCCACAGGTCATGGCCCAGCAAACAGGAGTTTCCCCAGCTCTTCCTGCCAGCGCTGCACGTACCGGGCACCGTGACGGGCTGGAAATGTGATGCTGTCAAGGGTCTGGGGGAGATTATTCCCTTCCCTCTGCAGTTGTTTGAGCTGCCCAGACAGCATGAAGCAGATGCTCAGGTTCTTAAGGCTTCCTGGGAAAATCAACACTGTTTGAAAACCATACCAGAACCAAAACTATAGAAAGATTAATCGAGCTTGGGTCAAGAGGGAAGAAGGATGCAATAGCTTGTGACAGCAGTGAGCTGGTAAATGATGTGCCCAATGCTGAGCTCTCTTATGAATAAGGTAGAATATTTAGTGCATCACATCAAAAACTCCTTTGGGCTATTGACATAATATCTGAAAGAACATGGGAAAAACGATAGGACAATCAAAGGTACATTCTAATTTTCCTACTTGCATTCTTACACTTATCTGATAATCATAAAGCCTTAATATAATAAAATGGAGCAAATGTTTTCAGTAAATTAAAATATATAGAGAAATAGGTGTAGAATATATTTTAATGTGTGTACAAGAGTTACAAAAAACTTTGGTATAGCTGCAGTTTGCACCAGCAGCAAAATGAACCTACTTCAGGCATTCTTTAAAATCCCTTTCTGCTTTGGTCACCTCTGCATTTTGCAGCTTGCCTTTCCAAATCCATGATAAAACCGTCATAGCTTTAATCAACTTTTTGAGTCATTGGCCAGTCAGAAAAGCTAGAGGTGAAATAAAAAGCGAGACATGACAAAAATCAGAAATACTGGACATATTTGCCTTTTCTGTCAGCCACAGCTACGAATGTTGTGATAAAGCAAGATAAGAAATTGAGGAAGGAAATAAGTGGTAACTGCATTCTTGTTTTAGAGTATTTTATGTCTGATTGTTTCAAAATGAGGAGGAATATATGACTGGATATGTAACTCCACCCTCGCCAAGAATTGCTAGGATCATTGTTTAGGAGTGTATCCAAACACCATAAACCAGAAGAGTTTCCTTACCTCCAGTCTGCTGCAGTCATGGAAATGCCATGGGATGTTCTGGTGGACACCTCGTCCCCATGGTCACAGTGTACACTGGGAAGTCATCCTCTTGGGACATATGGGATGGGAAAATTAGAATGGCTGATCATTATCCTATATTTCCTTTCATGGAATCCTGGCCACTGAGGGTCAGCAGCTAAGAAGCAAATCCATGTGCAGGGCACGGCTCTGCCATAGTGGGCACAGGACCTGACGTGTGAGCACAACCTCATCCTTCTTGACCACTATCACAGTCACCTTGAATGCTCAGTGCCCTGCTTCAAGTTAACTTTGTTTTTTTTCCTCCTTACTTTATTGCTTTTAAACTAACTGGCAGCTCAAAGTTTCATCTAAAGCTGTTTCATATGCTTTTCTGCTTTAAAAAAAGCCCACCTGAGGATTATCTACTCAACACGAAGCTTTAAATCACATTGATCTGGAATTTAAAAAAATATTTGTTTGAGTTGTTTTGTTTAAATGTTAGTGAAGGAAATAAATCCCAGATAGAGCCATGAATGTGATGTGAATGTTTGCCATCCTTTGAGAAAATAAATGTTCTAAGTCAGCTCTAAGTCAGTGGTACTTGTGCAACTGAATTTCCAGTGTTGAAAATTGACACCAATACCATGACATGAATAACTTAAAATTTTGAACCAAGACTAATGTCCTCCTGTAAAAGAAAGACCTCCCAAATTAAAACTCCAACTGCTCCATTTTGAACTATAAAACTATTTTTCCAAGCTGCTGCCTGGATGGGGCTTCAAACCAAAACTGAGTGAATGCGGAGGAGGAAGCCTGATGTACAGCAGTTAAAATATATAGAGGATTTGGGGGGTTTTGGTACATCAAACCCTTCAAAGTACAACATATTTGCAGTTTGGTATTGCAGGCATTTCCCTACCCACTGAAAGGTTAATCTGTCATGGAGGAATACGTGGAGGAATATGTTGCCTTCAGATGATATCACAGGCTGGTCATGTCCTTGCTACATTAACTTATTCTCAAGCAGAAGAAAATTAGTGCCAGCTGTAGAGGGGGGTGTCCTGGTTAGCTTGTTCTCTTTCATTTTACATACTCCTATTGGAGGGAATCAATTCAGAGGTTGAGAGTGGTATTTTTAGCTGTTTCATCACAGCCCGTTCAAGTTAATCCATATTTGGCAGTGGTCCACAATGGTATCTCCATTTCTTACCTATTGCCAGATTTATTCCATGGAATTTTGCACAGATCCCAGGACCAGGGAGGCTTCTGGCTGAAATTCCTCCCAGCCCAGCTCCCAGCAGTCCATCCCAGCCCTTTGCAGTGTGTTTAGCCTGCAAAACCCCACATTGGGACTCTGGGCTGAGCAGCAATGTCTGGGACACCCACTCAGTGTCCTTAATACTGGGTGACAGGAAATCAGGGGATGGAAGGAGCCACTGATTTTGGTTTGCAAGGTCCTGAAGCCTTGAGCTGTGGTTCTAGGGGATCTCTGCTCTTTGACAACACTTCCCAGCATGTGTTCCAGCCAGGAAGATGGATGTACCTTAGTTAAAGTGAGTCATTCACTGAACGTGGGCCAAACTTTGAAGCAAATGTGGGCCAGTTTACAGCCTCAGGAGGAAACCTGGTTTTTGCATGAATTAGATGTGAAAATAAGCAGAGCCTGACTGACATCTCCTCCAAATTCCAACTGTAAGGGTAAAACCCAGAGGGCATGAGCCTCAGGCATGACAAAAATGAGGAGGGAAAAATGAGGCTTCCTGTTTCTCCTGCAAGAGCCAGAAAGACACATGTTACTCAGGACTTAGGGTAAATTGTTAATGATTTATATACTAATTAAGTAATGTTTATAGAATGGCTTACATATGCAAATGGTAAAGATGCTTACGTTTTTTCCTGCACTCTCCAATTAAACCAACTTTCATTACAGGGCAAAACAATTCCATCCCAACTTGTTACACCAGTTCTTTAGCCAGGCAGCTTTGCAGCCACTACTCCCAGCTCAAACTGGGCTATTGTGTTTCTCTGAGGAAACTTCTGTGCTGGTTTGTAGTTGTTGCAATTCCATCACAGATCACATTCTGTTTAATGATAATTTGATTTTGCATTGCAAGACCCAGATGTACATTAGGAGGTCACAACCTTTCCATTTATCTCGTAAAGTAACTATTTTTTCCCCGAGTTCCATCAGGTTAAAACAGTTAGCAATTTTTCTCCTTGAAGTGTCCCTTCAGCTTGGCCAAGATATATAATAGATCAGTGTAGCTACAAATGCATTACAACATTAGTCATCAATTAGTTTTAAACCATCGCTGTAATATATCATTTATCCAGCTTGCTGTAGCACTATTGTGAACATTTAATTTTTTAAAGGCATCTTGATTTTTTAACCTGACTGCTGCATCCCCCTTTTGTCTCCTGTACAGACATCTCCTTAAGGAACAATAAAAATTAGATTTGTTTGACCTGCACTCAGGGTTCGTTTAAGCGAGATGGATTTTAATTGCTCTGCCCAGTCTACCAGACAGCTTTTATGTAATATTCCAGACATTTACGCACTGTCTTTTCCCTTGCTGTAAGCAGGTGTGTGTGCCCACAAATGCCTGTAAAGAAGCTCTTACAATTCATTTCACATCTCTGACAATCCTCTGGGAAATTGCTTTCTCTGAGATACTGGTTGGCATCAAATTAAGGCCTCTGGTCATTGTCACTTCCTCCCTCCTCATATCATTTCTTTTTGTCTTTAAGATTCACCTTCTTGTGTGGCTAATTCTAAAAGGATCTCACTGAGGACTGTGTTCCTTGGGCTTGTGTTGTCATTATATGGCACAGGTGACTCACCCCTGCATCTCCCAGTAGTGAGAATGGCTACAGGACCTTATGTGTCTCTCCCCAAATCCATGATGTCCTTGCAATAAGATGTATAATTTGAAGAGGTTTGGAGTATAAGACAGCTCAGACTGGGAGCAGCAGCTCTGTGCCACAATCACTTGGTATCTTTTAGGATCTCTAACTTCAATTAGGAAGTCACACGAGAAGTTATCACAGCACTGACTCAGAGCCTGGAACACCCCGGCTGCTCTGCCAGCTCGGAGTGGAGGCACCATGAGCTCACATTTGCCCACGATGAACCTTATTTGCTCCAGCTGCTCCATCAGGGAGAGGAGAACCTCATGTGGAGAGTTCTCTCCCTGCTATCTCTCCCCTTCCACGGGTGATACAATCTGAAGATGAGGTCCTCTGTTTTTCCTCTTCTCCCCATTCCTAAAAAGGAAGATTTGGCTGTCCCATGAGTTACCAAATCAGCACAAAAAAATGGGCCTCCTAAGCAGTTCTTTGTGCCTACAGCTGGTTCTGGTCTTCTCTCTGTTGGACACACACATGTACTTAATTCCCACTTGTACTGGATGCCTATTAAAAGAAGAGATCTGCAAGTGAGGAGGGTCTCTTCTGCTGTGTCAATGGAAGTGAAATACGTAAATCTCCTGCACACTGAGGCAAATGAATGCTCAAAGTGCTTGGGAGAACAGCTGGGAAAGAGAGTAAGCAGTTTTTATTCTGCTGCAAAGTGTCACTGATCCAACTCGCTAAGCTGATCCTCATGTGGCACATTGTGCCTGCTCCACGATTCTGCCTACTGCTTCCAGGGGGGTAATTCAGAGTGCTCAGCACTTCAGGCAGCACATAAAAAGGCACGGACCTGCTTCTCCCACAGCCAGCATGGTGCAGAGCAGCAAGGGAGCATTGGAAGGGAAAGGACAATTCCAGTCAGGGGCCCTGTGGGGGAGTGGAGGTGCAGATCATGGTGAGCCATGGAGAAAGCAGTGGAGGAGCAGGGAGATCTGCCTCTCTTGCCAGCCGAGGAAGCCAGAAGAGGGTTTGGAATAATCTTCCTCCATTCCAGTGTGTTTCTCTCTTTTTATCTGCCAGTAAATCCCAGTTGCTCAGGAGATGTCTTGGAGTGAGACTGGTACATGATGATGGGGGGAATCACAAAGCAGTTAAAGAATATGAAGGGTTCTGTAGGACACTGTGGAAGGAAATCCTGTTTTCTCTTCTTGAAACTGAGCAGAATTGCACACTTGACAAAACAACTGCACAGCTCAAGGAATTCACTTTCCACCTGACCTTCCTGGGCCAGCACCCGAGTGCCACCATAAACACATGGATGGTTTCCCTCTGGACAAGAGAGAGGAGCAGCAGAACATGGTCAGTATTAATTGTGGCATCAGTGGAAGAAATTCAGATAAAGCATTCACTGAGAAGAGCCTTAGAAGACACTAACTTGATGCAGAATTTGTGAACACGGCAGTGACATCAGGAGTGGGATGGAAGATCCAGCACACTTACTTTGCATGTGGATACATAATTCTTAATTTCATATTCTGTGTTTTTTTCCTTGGGGCTTTTGTATCCATCAGTAAGCCACGCCAATATTTTTTACCTCCCTGACAGAAGCACTGAAAATCAGAACCCATTTATTTAGTACCAAACAAATGCAGAAATAAGAGCAGGCTGTAGCACTAGAACACACATTTGTAACCCTCTGAGGACCAGATACAGCAGAGCTGGAACACTCAGCAGCTGTAATGTGCACTGAGAAGTCACATTTGTTCAAGAAAAGCCACATTACTTATATTAATTGGATGTGTCCAGCTCATCCTGAGTCCACTTAAGCCTTGGCAAACCTCTACCTCTGAGTATAACAAAGGTATTAATACTGATATTTCTTTATATTATCCCATTTACATAACAACTCCCACCTTTGCAGCCTAATACTTATTCTTTGGAACACAGAGAACTATTGACTCATATCTGGACAGGGTTGCCAAAACCTCCTAAATTTAGAGATGTTTGGAACAAGAACAGGAGTTTGGTTCAGGCCCATCCACCACAGCAAATTAAACACAAGTCATCATCTGTGCGAGCGACATTTTCGGCATGTCCAGAGCCTGGCGGGAGCTGACATTCCTTCTCCCAGAAAGATTTACAGAATTTGTGCATTGAAAAGCATTGAGGTAAACCTTGGTCTGAGGGCCAAGTGCATAAATTAGACCTGTCCCCTCCCTTCAGTATATTACAGACATAGGTTGGCTCGCTGTGCTCTTGGCAACTCCAGCAACTCTGTGAGTGTGTGTTCACAGAAAGGGAGTTTGTGTCATGCTCACACATTTACATTTTATTTTCTGATATTTTGGTGCAAGGAATATTTTGTACATCGTTTCTTCCTTCCATTCACACTGGGTTAACTAGACTGAGAAAAAAAGAGTAATATTAAAATGTTGGCACGTGCTGCACTTTCTCAGCAGAAACTGTGTTGCCTGCACATCACTTTGCTTTAAATGATGTGGGTCAATGTTGGGTCAGCAAGAAGTGCTGGATTAGCATCTTCAGAGACTGAGGTCCTCTCCTCATTGGCAGAACAAGTCCAGATCAAGAAATGGCATTAAAGCTTCATGCACAAAGCTGCCTTAGAGGACAGGATATTTCCTCAGGCCAACCAAGTGCTCACCTGTTCCTCCAGCCCATGGTTTATATGGAAACCAAACTGGCCAGTTGGCAGAGTGACGAGGGTCTGACACTACCAAAATGCTTCTTCAAACACTGTCAAGGTTTTTTATGAGCTGCATATTTGCAGAAGTCCATGTACCTGTGAAATAACTGAATCACTGTCTTCCATGTGTCAAAATGATGCCATTTCTGGGCTGTTCCATCTTCCTCCCACAGACCTACCACGTTTTAGCTGGAATGCATGGCCTGAAAACCCAAATACATGTGGCAGCTCAGACTGGCTCAGAGAAGGGACACAGTGAATGGCAGTGAGAACCCCACACAACATCCCAAAGGGATGCAGCTCACTCCAGGCTTTCAGTCTCCCAAACTGGATTATCTGTGTGAAGATTTTCTCAATGACCTGAAGATTTCATTGAAGGCTGAAAGCCTCATGTAATCAGACAACATGAAAATTCAGGTTTCCAGAAAAAAAACAAAACAATATTTTGAGCATACTGCAGGAACTGCTGCTACAAAGTTATGCAAATTCCCTATCTTCTGTTTCTGTAAATAAGAATTTTCCACGGGAGAACATACAGAAGAGACAGACATGCTCTAGTCTGAGCAGGGATCGGGAAATTCAGGCTCTAGTTCAGCTCCACTCAGACACTTCTGCTCACTGGCTTCCATTTTCCATGGTGAGACCAAAACAATGGCAATAAAAATCACAATGAAAGCAATTGAAAAATATTTGCATAATTATTTAGAGTGTGTTTGCATGCTTTGCATGTTAAACAAGGGATTGTTCCTCATCCCACATTCTCAGGACAGATAAGGAAGTAGAAAGTGTGGAGCTGAGTGGGAACAAAACCAGATGTGTGTAGAAGTAAACTGTTCTGTGGGAAAACAAGCTGAAATGTGTATTTAAGAGAGACTAAATATTAAAAGATTCGCATCCTGGTGGGAAAAAATCAGGGACTTCACACAGAGTGACACATATGGAAGGATGGAAATAATTGTGGAAGAAGCTGATGAATGGTGGGCCAGGCTGGAAATACTGGTAGAGCTGGAGGTGGTATCATGATAAGTGAACAAAGGATGATGATGATGATGATGATGATGATGATGATGATGATGATGATGATGATGATGATGATGATGATGATGATGAATCCCTTTTCAGTTTGCACAGTGATGGAACACGACTGACTCAGGGTGAAACCCAGACTGGGAGATTCTGCTGCTGCAGGGCAAGGGCCGCCTCGGAAACCTGGGTTATCTGGGATCTCAGCCACTTCCAAAGCACTGCTGAAGCCAAGCACCTGCCTGGGGAAGATATTGCTCCACAAGCCTTTGATGTGACACATTTAGCAGCAGGTTCAACCAGTAATTAATTGAACAAAGCATTCAAGGCAATGGGACAAACCCTTGTGGGAATGAGCCTGAGTCACATTGTGCTGGGGTGGCACCCCTGAGCCGAGCCCATCCCAGAGCTGCTCCCTCTTCATCCATTCAAGGTTTGCCACAGATGGAGTTCTCTATCTGAAATATCAAGCTCTCCCTCATCTGGGACAAATTTATTGCCTTTATTTTCAGACACCACTTTATGTGGACATGCCAGACGAGATTCCCTGAACACTCGCCCAGGGAGATGGAAATATCAGCAGGAATTAACAGAGACATCACCTTGGCACATTTAACTTGTGTCCCCTCGGTGCTTTGCCAGCTTTCAGCTGAGGTTGGTTGTATGATTTGGTGAACAAACTGGGGAAAGGCTGATTTGAGAACAAAAAATGGAGCTGAAGAAGAGTTGGGGGTTCCTTACTCAAGGAAATAAAATTATAATCCCTTATCAAAAGACAAATATGTGATAGTCTGGCAGTAGAATTCATAAGAGCATCATGAGCTATAAATTAAAAGAAGAAAGGACAAAGACATAAAGAAAAACAGTAATCCAACCATGGGAGAACAGCAAGAAAAGCAGCTGGTTCAGATATTCATATTGACAAAACTCTGGCTGGATATCAAATATATCCCTTCCCACCCCGAAATCCTGTGGCTTTCAAGGGAGCACAAACTCCCCTTATCATTCTACATCATTAATTGCCAGTCCTACTCTGTCCAAGGACCAGAGCACTGAACTCTGAATGCACATACAAGTGGTCCTTATCACCCTCTGCCCCCCAGTACACCCTCAGTCCTGTGGGTTCACGTGGGGAGAAGCAGGAGTTGCCATATGGAACATATCAGTCAAAGGAAAGTATTTTTATTTTACATAGAAGGCCATTCACAATCACCCACTGGTGTTTGCCATAAAATCAAGACAAAGTGAGGTTTTTTCAGCACTGTCTGGTCTCAGGGAATGTGGATGGATGTCCGTCCAGTTTTACTGCAGTCTGGAACAGAATTTCTTCATGCAAGGAGCACATTTAGCTGTCTGCAAATTCCAGAGGTGTTTTCAGTAGAAGTGCAAGGTTGTGCTACCAAAGGAGAACATGAGCCAAAGATGTTCTATTATCCATATCCTATTAAAGGTCAGCCAGAGCTCTTACCTCAGCGCTATAATGTGACCAGAAACTTAATTGAAAATATACAAAAAGGTTATTAACAAAGAGATGAAACCGTAGTAAATTTCATATAGCCCACAGAAGGACTCTTGCTAGAAAGAGAAGGTTACATAGATAGATAGATAGGCCTTTAATTAAGGTGTATTGCTGGGTTAAGTGTAAATTTTCCAAGCAAAAATGAAGATAGAAAACTGGTAATTGCTTCCAATTTATATTATAAAAATCAGTCATATTCATTTAACTTCCTATGACAGCCTTACTTAATTCTAAGCTTCATTCACTTAATTGGAAGGGAGAATTCTTTGAGTAAAAACATAAGGAATTGAGGAAAGAGACAGGCAGATTGCAAAAACTGAATGAACAGCACTTTAAATGAAATCATTAAAACCCCTCGTCTACGATTCTCAGTAGATTCATGTTTGCTGTCCTCAAGGGATATTTATTATCAAAGCTGAGTAGGAAAAGATTGGGAATTATAACAGAAAAAAAATCTCTAATGGTTTCGTGAAAATTGAATCTGAAGAACTCCGTTTCTATTACTATCATAATTTCTCCATGTCTCAAAGTTAGTGTAGAGTAGAAACTCAAATATTTCTCTCACTGACACCTCTTTGCAATTCTGATGTCACCTATAACACAAAGGTTCACGTGCACAGGTACATTTATCTCAACCAAATTCTCACTTTCTTCACAACAGACTCACAGGAGGGAAGGAAGGGAGTACGTTCAAGGAGGCTTTTTTGTGAATATTCACACAACTCTCTTTGCATAAATCAGTCTCAGAGAAAAAAAAAAAAAGAAAAAAAATCCTTCCTGAAGCGGTGAGTGAGTGTTTGTGGGTTTGGGAGTTAACCGGTGGTGATTAGGAAACAATCCGTGGTGGCTGAGGTGGCAGATAAGAAGCAGGGATGTGAAGAGCTGACATTTAAAAGTAATAGTCCTGGAGAATACCAGTGATTCACAGGAGCAGATATCAGAATCACTTGATGACTACTGTTGGATAATAAGTCTACAACCCTTTCAAAGATTTTTAAAAAAATCGTTGCCCTAACGAAAATTGACTTCTGAAGGGGTTTTAGATCTTCAGGGCGAATATTCACAGAGCTTCATGATGTGAAACTGCCCACTCTCTTTCCCCTGACAAAGCATGGGATGGCTTCTTTACTGTTCCTGGACAGGAGATAGAGTTCTGTAATTCGAATCAGCCAAGGTGCACGGAATTTTAGTCCCTCCATGCAAAAATGAAAACCAGTGCATCACGAATGCATTCCTGCTGTGGGCAGTGGGTTCTGCCACAGGCAAATGCATCAGCAGCACCATTCCCGAATCTTTCTGGGATCCATTTAAGCAACCACTACAAAAGGATCCATAGCAGAACGTGGGGAAAGCTGAGGCAAAGAAGATACTAAATCTCTCCCTGTCAGAAGTCAAAGGATGTTAGAGAAGTTACTCAATGGATGATTTTGGTCTACACCGCTGGTTTCTGGAGGGAAGTGACAAGGGACACTGCTCCATCAATTGAAATAAGAGGAGGTTAAAACGTCCAGATACCAATTGTTCAGAAATATAAAAATAATCATGCTGCAAAAGTAATTAACACTTTCAGTTTTCTAAGGGCTGAGGAAACTTTAACTAATTAAAAGTAAGGTTAGAGTAATTAAAACTCAGATGTTAGGTTGCTAAGGGGAACAGAATAATAGACTGAATTAATTATCTTAAAGAATTCAAGACTAAAACACCAAAACATTCCTGTGTTTACGTGAAAGGAATGTGCTCTCAGTATGTCAAGAACATTGCAGGTAGAAACAATAAATTTTTATCTGTTAGCGGGAAGGGAAGATAGAGCTCCAGAAAACCCAGGGAGGATTAGGGAGAACAGTAGACAATTGACAGTGAAACACAGACAAAGCTGGGAACATAACTATAAAGTGCTTGAGGAAATCCCTAAATCCACTGGTATTAAAGCATTTACAGTGACTTTTCAATTTCATGGCAGCCTCACTATCAGAGAGTTCTGTCGTTTCTGACAGTGGAAGCAGGCTCAGGTCTTCAAGTCAAAAAAGCTTTAGTTCACTTTGAAGTTATTCTATGAAACAATTTCAGATGATTTCCCAAGACACAGCCAGTGAGCCTTAGCTGGGAATACAGAAAGAAGTTTTAAAAAGGTAAGATAGAGGATGAAATAGAAGCATTTCAGCTGCTGGGTAGGGAGCACACACTGTCAGAGTTCAGTGATACCTTATCACAACAGCAAGGCTTTCCCCAACCTTTGCTTCTGTCTCTGAGCTACTTTTGCCAAAATTTATAATTACACCTAGAACTGGATCATTGAAATAACCCAAGTAAAAAAAAAAATTTGAATAAAAACCAGGGGGTTGTCTATTTTCCTTAGCCCAGATTATGTCCATGATCTAATTGAAAGCACAGCTCCACACACAACTGGAGGGGCACCAAGAGGAGCCCGGAACCTGCAGCACGGGGGCAGAAATGAACTTTCAAGAGTCAAGAGTAGAATAATTTTGTTATAATGGCTTCAGTGCTTTGCTTTTTTTCCAGTAGACATACAATAATCTGCCTTCAGGAAAAGAGAAGTGAGATAACTCCCATTTTCCAAGGGGAAAATGAGCATCCAGGCAGTCACCATGAACCTGGCTGAAATGTTGGGAGTTCACAGCCCACCTTCCCCTTCCCATGGAGAGGCACGGAGCAAGCACATTACTTTGGCACTAAAAGTCAGTTCTGATAAACATTTGTTAAGAAAATAAGTCCTAAAAAGAACTTCTCTGGTACCTGAACAGAGTAAGATGTGAAAACCCATCAAAAACTGAAGAAATTTAATGTAAACTCCCTTTGCTGTCAGTAAAAACAGGTTCTAGATAAGCATAAGAAGAAGGAAAAGGGCTTATTTCAGGGAACAAATATCCATGGTTCTTGGCAGACCCAGGCACTCTTAACTGGAAGTACCCCAGTCCCACCCTGTACAGTTCCTCCAACAAACTCAGAGTTGTTCCACCACAGCTCTGTCGTGCAGTGGCTGTGACAGGGAAATGCAGCTGTTAAGATAACTCCTCACTGCATTTCCTGCACATGAGACCTCTCTTACTTGCTCCTTTTGCCTGCTTGTCTGCTCTGACACAGCCATGAAGCTCTGGATCCCAAAGCTCAGCCAGGCCCAGCAGTTACTGCCCACCCAGCTGGTCCAGCACCATTTCTCAGCATCCCTCTCTCATCCCCTCTCCTGCCACATCTGCATCTTTGTGCCTTTTCATTTGGATCTTTTTCTTTCATTTTTAAACCTTCTACTTCTTCCCACGTGCAGTGTCTTTACCAGCATGGTGACACCTTCCCTGTCAGTGTTATAAGAAGCTGGAAGGCAGGAGTGATTTATACAATCACCCCTGTGCTAAGAGATAACACCATGTAAGTGGTGTGAGCTCTCATGGACTGCACAGAGCAGGAGAGCAGAAGCCTGAGCTCATCCTGCCCCTGACGCCCAGCTCAGCCATTCCAGAGCCTAAACCCAGCCCTGCTGGAGTCACCACAAAGGGCTGCTGGATGTAACAGCACAGCACGAGCTCCTGCATCTCTCCTCTGCTGTTGTCTCAAGGTGTCTCTAGAGTGAAAGCGTGTGAAGTGTTTCAAAGATTTAACGTACTACAGTTGTCATCCCACAATTCTTATTCATCCCTGATAATTTCTGCCTGTGGGAGTAGGCCCGTTGGCTCCATAGTCGTCATTATTTGTAACATTTCTTGTATTATTCACAACACATCTCCTTCTCTGACATACTTTTATTAATTTTAGAAGTGGAACATTTTTAGCAGCAAGCTTTACATATTGAACAGATGCATGATATAATTAACCAAGAAATGTCGTAAGAAACACAAAGAAAATATTCTTCTCATTATATTCAATATTTAATTGCTCACAGTTATTCTCAAGTCAAATTTCTGCTGCTCAGAGTTGTCACAGATCACTTACATTGTTTCAAGAGGTTTTTTTTTAGTGAGCCTAAGAGCTCATTTTCTTAGCTTTAGACTTTTTAATCTATCAAAATGAAAAAGGAAAATCACACCTTAGGTAAGGATGTGGCAAGGCTGAGGCATTAGTACTTTACCTCCAGTTTGGCAAACACTCTGTAGGGATGTTTTTTACTGCATCAAAAAAAGGTTTGCAAGTCTTGTCCCGTACTGAATATACCTGATGGAAATTTCAGCAGCCCCATAATGATGTCAGAGTTTGCATCCTCAAAGAAAAGTAAAGTAGGTCTAGAACAGCTAAGGGTTTATCCAAGTTTGCCAAAGTTTAACTTTATGACTGAGTGGCCCAATTTTTTTCCCTTTATTATCCTAAAAGTTGGAATTACTTGTTCACTCCTCTGCCATCCACACTGTGCTGTTGTTACTACAGAATGAAGCCAGTATTTTTTCCTCTAGGGAAGAGATTTACAGGACAGAGATTCCCAAATTGGTCTGTAGAGTAGTTGTCTCCCCTTTTTCTATTCCAAAAGGAGTGGTAATGAGCCAAAAATCTGCCACAAATGCCACCTATAAAGAGACAAAAAAGTTGCTAAGACACTCCTGAGTATATGGGCAGACTGGAACAAGGTTAAGTGAACCATTGCTGGCATCCAGGCAGTCATGGAATCTGTGATCCTGTGGACCTGTGGTCCTTGGCACATGGCATTGTATCAGTGTTAGATTTATCTTACCTAACTTCAGCTGTCTAACATCAGTGAACTGCCCTCTCCAGATTCTCTACATGTTTTGCTGAGTATTAGGAAGTGGTATTAGGAAGCAACTTCAAAGGACAACTCATTTCAGCCCAGCAGAACAAAGTGAGGGGGGATGAGTCAGCTCTCAGTGCTTGTCCCCTCTGCCAACAGCTCAGGACCTGGGTGGATTGTTTAGGCTGAATGTTTAACTTCAGATGGCTCAAGCTGGGTGAAGTGAACCACACTCAGATTTGTATTCAACATCAAATCCTGCTGCTTCCCACAACCTGAATTATTTTAGTCATCAGGTGCCTTACTCACTGCCTTTTGCTGTTTTCTTCAAGGAGCATTTACGGAGTAAAAAGCCTTTCCTAGAAATGAAAAGGAGAATGCTCCTTACATTTCTAGCTTTGCTTCTGGTAGCCCAGTGCTTCCTGCAGGAGGGGGAGGTGTGGATGTGGTGGGCTCTGTGTGTGTAAGAGATACCAGTGATGCTGCAGCCAGGGAGGAGGAGATGTTTCCAAGAGCTTCCTGGCAAGCAGTTGGTCATCCAGGCATCAGGAGAGCACAGAAATGGGACGACTTGGCAGCCAGAGCTGTGCTGGTTGGTGCACCAGGAATCAGCACTTTCTACAATGGAAGCAGATTTCCCAATCCTAGGGAATCTCAGTAGCTGCTGGGGGTGTCCGATTCTCTCACAGACCACTGAAAATCTCCATGCTGGATTTTAAAGATGCAGCTAATGGATATCCTGGTGACTCAACGTGAGTCAGTCCAATTAAGAACTGAATCAGGCTCTCCAAATATTCCCATGAAGCTCTTCCTCTGAAGACTTCAAAGTGCATTACAGAGATTCAAAGTGCTAATGAGGGTAATCCAATGATGATATCAATGCTGGCATGACACACTGCCTGTGTGACCAGGGACAAGTCCATTTAGAGACACACTTATTGCACATATTTAGGAACCACACAGAGATTTGGACTGGAATAATAAAGATTGCATCTTGACAATCTTCTCTGTAAGCTGATTGTAAAATTTTATAGAAAAAGCATTCCACTAACTGTGGCACTCTGGGGGCTTTCCTACAATAAATACCTGTCCTGCTCCATTCTGGAACATAAACTGAGCTGCACAGCCAGATCTGTTGTCTGAACCATAAAGCCCCTGTTCACAGCTTTCACAGAGCTTGTATCTATACTGCAAATCCAGAAGGAGAAGGACACAGTTTAATCCATGATCTCTCAGGCTGTGTCACTGTTAGAACCCTCCCTGACATGGCACTGGCCTGTCCCAGCTCTCCCAGATAATGCCTTGGAATACATCAAAGTCCAGGTATGAGACCCTGGATGTCTGGATGAGACCACGTGCTTGGGATACAGGAATGGGGGGAAAGAGTTGAATCATGTCAATGTGAGCCATGATACACGACTGTGTGTTTGGGTTATTTTATTTTCTGGCCATAACCAGAGAGAGCAGGGAATAAATGATCACCCTTCCTGAGGCACTGAACTACTCTTCCTGAAAAAGCTGCTCCCTGAAAAAAGTCCTTTGGTGAGAGTGTGCAAAGAGAAAGCTCCTGGCTTTGGCCAGGGTTTGTCCCTTGCCATGGCTGAGCTGGGGACGGCCGTCGCCTGGGCTGCTGTCCAGCTGGATCCAGCACCCACTCATTCACTGCAAAAAGCAGAAAAAGAAACAGGAAAAACCGGGATGTTTCCATGGTAACTGGACTGTTTACTTTCTTCTGACTGTTATCACAAATCTTGCCATCCAAACAAGCAACAGATGTCGGAAATAACATTTGTGTTTGGTGAGCGTTCATTTTGGATACACCATGGGGAAAGGTACTGACCTGGAGCCCAAGGAAGTGGCACAAGCTCATCAGTGGGCAAAACATCAGGTACAAACATCCAGCTTCTAAATACTGGGCTTGGAGCTCTTCCTCTGTAATGTTTCCCAATTGCATTGAATTTCTAGATTTCATCTATTTTTGTGATGGTTGTTGAAAGTAAAAAAAAGGTCAGAAGTAACCTCACACCAGGTTTTCTGGAGAAATGGCAAAAACTTAGATTTTAATATTCTAGAACAATGAAGAAAGAACAGAAATCAAAGCCATGTAATCAGTTCCTGTTATCACTGATGCTGGAGTGCAGAACAGGTTATCCTATATTCATTTATGATGCATTCCAGAGCAACAGGTGGAAGTACAAGCAATGCTTCTTCTGTGTGTCTGGTCAGCTTATCATTATCATTCAGATAACAAAACACAGCATAAGTGGAAAAAAATCTCAACAATTTTCAGTAACCACTAACCAACCTTTTCCTTGCTTTCCTGTGATTCTATCATCCTATTTCCCTATTTCAACTCCCCACTCTGGTCTACTTTTTGGAGCAACACCTGGATCACACCTTTGCTACAGAGCTTTTGTCCTTCTCTCCCCTCTTTCAGACGAGTTCATTTCTTTAACATACCAGCAGCATTTACTGAAAGGTTCCATAGAGAATTTCATACCTCTGCCCAAATTTCCAGCACACAGTCTAAGGACTTTGCTAAACCACAATCTCAGTGCTGTTGGCTTGGTTTTCTTGTAAATCAGACCTTTTATTCACAGTATAATAGATCAAAAACCCCAGAGAGTTTCCATAGATGTCCTTGCTGGCTAAACAGGCTGCACAAGCCACGAGCTACTCAACAGTTAATAATAAGCAGCTTCTCCCCCCAGCACTTGGTTTGAAAGGACTACAAGCTCTGAGTCATTGCACAGTTGATTTGAGCTTAACCCTAATAGCTCTGTTATGTCCTGGCTTATTCCTAAATCTTCTTGGAAGCAGGAGAATGTCAACAATAAACTTGTAAGTAAGGTTTAACACTCTTAACACCAGGTAAACTGCTTTATCTCAATTGAAAATATCAGTAGTGTCCTTTCCACTACACCACGGAGCTGTAAAGTAACTCCAGAGCAAAAGCATGTGCCTGCTGGTATATGCCTGAAGAGGTTCTGGGAATTAATTCTGCTTTGCAGAACTATTCCAGTTATTCATGTGACTCAGCGGCGGAGACCGGGATCTTCCTGCACTCCAGGGTGACGTGCTGATTCAGGCTGGTTCAGCAGCCCGGCAGAGGAGGCACCTTATCAAAAGAAAAGCCCTCTTTGGGGACAGGCTCTCCCAGCAGCTGGGAAGGAAATTTCCAATGCGCTCCCTGCGCTGCTCCGGTGGGGTGAGATTAGCGAGTTATTATTAGAGCTGGGTGATTTTCTTTACCGTAGGTAAAAAAGGGAATTGTTCTTTTAAATCAATAAATTATTTCTGGGTACCGCTGCTGTGATGTGTGTCCAGATGTGATCCCAGGGCTGAGGGCAGTGTCACAGGAGAATTGTGCTCTGCACCTCTGCTTTCAGTCATACCTGAGGGGATTTCAGCCACACTCCGTATTCAAGTTTTATTTATAAATGTTTTAGAAAGGATTAATACCTGGCTGACTCTTGTTACATACATGTTGCAGAGTGAACAGTAAATGACAAGTCATTCATCAGTACCCCCTAAACTTATCCAACTTAGTATGGAGTGACTGATCAAGACATTCGGAATAGATTAACCCTTTATAAACTGATTGCAAATAGTATCTAGGCCAACAGGCACTCATCAGCCACATTATCTGATTGAATGCAGGCATCTGGGATGGAAGCCTGAGCATCTCAGCCAGTCAGTCCACGCTCTGTGGGCAATACAGTCAAGGGAGTGAGCTGAGTCCTCCAAAAACAGTAAATATCCAAAGTAGGTCTGTCAAGAGGTAGCCAAAATATTTTAAGTGACCAGCCCAGGATCTCACAAAACAGATCAAGACAATTCACATTTCCTAATTTCCGAGTCCTGAGTCCACCAGACCACAGCTGCCCTATAATCACATCATGATAGCTCTGCAGTTCTGCAGAAAAGCTGTGAATGCATTTAATCAAGGGTCTTAAATCTGCCAGCTCCAGAAAAACAGACTTCCTTCAATATTGTCCACAATCCAGTATTTTGGTAGGAGCAGCCAGTGTAGCCAAGCCAGCAACCACCCAAACATTACAGTACCCAGAAGTACCTGGTGAAGAGCAGGGGTTACATCCCACACCTGTGCTGTGGTTTCACAGTTCATCCTGATACAAATAACAATTACAAAGTGTTTTTGAAACGTGTTGTACCCATTGCAATACCAAAGTATTGCTTCCTGTACTCACTGTTCCTCCACAGCCTCCCTCCCCTGACCTTACATTGGATTTTCTCCTTCAGCAGACATTATTTTCTGTCTGCTCTGTTGCTCACCTCTCCCACAACAAATGGTACATGAAAAATATGGGGGAAGCAGTAGATTTAACCACTCCAATGGATAACAGACTAAGTACAGCAGCATGTGATACATAAATTAATTTTTTAAAATCCATCTGCTGACACATGCTCTAGATGTATCCATGGATTGGAGCAAAAGAAGAGATACTGTCAATAAAAGTGAAAACAGTGCTGTCCAAAATAGAAAGGAAGGGGGGAAAAAGTTCTAAAACTATCTCAGGATGTTTTACTTTTTCACCCTGAAGACCTGGAAGGTTTCTTCAGAGCTAGTCAGACTATAGCTGTTAATGTAGGTACAGCCTCTTTTAATTGCCCCCAGTCCATGAAGCTGTAAATTCTTTCCAAGAACAGAACTTCAGCATTTTTATCTACATGAGAAACTTAACCAGCAGGTACTGAGAGGCATAAATCCATGTGGTATTTGAAGGTTAAAAAACAGAGGAAATGTGTAGCCTGGGAAAATTAGGGACTTTCCATTCCCGGTGTAATGAAACGACAGATTTAAAGTGCAGAGTGAGAAAAGTCACTGAAAGGAATTAGGCTTCAAGCTTCCTGAGACATGCAGGCTTTGTTTTTCAAGGCTATTGATAAATCTATCAGTCTCCCGATTACTGTCCCCCTCGCCCCTTGAAAAACCCTGAAAAAGAGGAATTTGCTGCCTTAATTGGAAGGAAAATGGTTCAGAGAATATTCACTGTAAGGTCCCTCTGAAGAAGGAAAGTCCCCGGAGGCAAAACAATAATTGGTTTTGACCTTCCGCAGTTCAGGAGGCGTCGGTAAAGACGAGACTTAAACACGGCCTGACAACTGCGAGTTCCAATCAAACTCAGAAAGAGACGGAAATTGGATAAGCAAATTCCTTTTTGTTCATGACCCCGGTCCTGCTTTCCTTTCCCCCTGCAGCATGACACATCAGAATCTGTCCTGCGTGCCATAAATCAGTGCTGGGGCAGGCACAGGCCGTGAATGCCGCGTTTGTGGGGCCGGTACCGCGGGCTGGTGGCCATGGCCGGGCCGGGCCGGGCCGGGCCGGGCTGGGCTGGCTGGGCCCGGCACAAAGCCTGGCTCAGAGGAAGGAAGCCGGGTGATTTCATTGCTGTTTTCAGCACGGTGTCAATTCCCTCGCTCCAGCTTTGGAAGGACTCTCCACAGCAGCGCCTAGGAGCCGCTTGCCAATTTAAGGAAATTTGGTTTTGAATGCAGAAGCCCACAATCCTCATTCTGTCAGGAGCTGCAGCTGACAAAATGCTTTCCTTTTTGTACATCTGAGCTCATAGAGGACACTCTTTGTCATTCCCTGCCACCGCTCCGGGAAACGTAATGTTTCCTGTGTCACCTTCCGCATGGCAAGTGCATCTTGTCTGGGTGTCCCTGCAAACTCCTGGCAGAGCTGCAGCCACCTCCGTGCTTCCCACAGCTTGTCCCTGTCACCCCTGCTCCGCCTGCCACACTCCTCAAGTTATTTGTTACCTGCAGACCCCACACAGAACTTCAAACTTCTCTTTATGCTTCAAGCACAACTTAAGTTAATAAAGCTTCCAAGGCCGGCAGAGAAAGATTTTCCTTACAGCGGATCTGAATGCCATTGTACAATTAAATGTCTTTAAAAACTAAAAGAGAAATGGCAAAGGCTCACCACAGCAATGCCCTGGACCAAATAAAACCCCATGAACTAATGGTGAATTTTTCCACCAGCCACTTTGAGATGGTCACCACTGAAACCCGAGCCATATAATTTGCAGATATGACTCACTAGAGCTGGAGGTCCAAAAGCAATAAGAGCAAAGATTGGAGAGATATCAAGGCTTTGGAGAAAAAAATTAGTTATTTTTAGGGTCTGATGAGACAGAGGTGAAAGTATCAGTGGTCTACAATAAGGTAAGTGTGATGTTCAGGCACTTTCACAGAGTTGAAAGAGTTTCAGTTTCTCCTGGAAAGGAGGTGAAAGCTGGAATGGCTCTGTACAGATAGGGTTACATGAGTTATGAGCAGTAGGACTGTCCCAGAGTGCCAGCTCCACGTGCTCTGACCTTTCCTCAAGTTTTGGGAAAAGCTGCTTCTCAGACATGCCTCCTTCAGCTGAACCTAAGCCCTGTTTCCATGAGCCATGGCTCTCCCAGCCTTTTCGGTGTCATGACAGCTGGCTCCTGCTGAGTCTGTGGAAAGGACTCTGTCCCAGAAGGGCTGCCTGGCTCTTTTAGGCCAGGAGTGCCCAAAGATCCAATGTGACATTCCGAGCATGGTGGCCAAGTGGAATATCCCGACAGCCTCCGAAGCCACAGAGCAGCTGCTGCAGTTGAGCAACGCTGGGGCTGTGAGCTGGCACCTCTCAGTGACCAGGGACACTGGCCCAGCCCAGTCCCACCACCAAGCACCACCACCACTGGTGTTTGGAAAGCCTGGATTTGGAACATGCTTCAGAATTCCAGATCTCTGCTGTCTGCATCCTCCAAGTCTTTGCTTCCAAGATGCTTCCCCACCACGAGTCTTACCTTGTTTCATTCCTACTTAAAAAGTTTTGGTTAATTCACTTTGATTTGGGGAATTCTAGCAACAGACAACTCTCCTTCTTGCTCCGAATTTCACTCCACAGACTGACACTTGTATGATGCCCTGCTGCCAGTTTTTCCCTCCTGTCCTTAGGAAGTATTACAGACTGTGAGCAGGAGAATGAATCCTTGTCTATAATGTTCAAGCTGTATGTAGACAAGGGGAATTACTAAAACTGGGACAGGCTCAGCACCAGCACTTTATGTAGGACAATATGTACCTCCTGAGCTGGGTGTCCTTGCTGAAGTGACACCTCTGCAGAGGAATGCTGACATTCCCAGGGATGTGTTGTGGTAGTGCAGAGGCTCCTGCAAAGACCCAGCAGGGCAGGTTAGCTGGGAGCATATAAAAAAAATCTATAAATAACATTCTATAAACAAGGTTCCATAAAAAGACCTAAAAATACCAAAAGGGCATTTTTTTCAGTTGGTGAGGTTTGTAAAGTGATTTTGTTTTTGTTCTACTGAATCAGAATGAAGCTTTAGAGCCAAGATAAGAAAAAGAAAAACCTAACAGTCAAACTGAAAGATGCTGTGTGCCTTTAATGCCTCAAGAAATCAAACTGTGCTGAGTTCCCATCACAGTGGCACAAATCCATTGTCTAACCCATTATTAACTCTTTACAGTCATAATTTGATACTTGCTTAGTGCTCAGAAAGGATGATCCTTGATTCCAAGAAGTCTCAATTTAAGTAGTAAGGAATACTTGCAACTTTGGTTTCTGTTTTTCATTTTTGTGTTTTAACTTCCTCTGCTTAACATATCCTCTTTAACTTCCTCTGCACTTCATTGTGAACAACAGGCTTCAGCCATTGATCTCAAAATGATTCAAAACCATTCTCCTGATTTCAGAAGACAAAGCAGAGTGGTAGCACACTGAAGGAATTTATTTGAGCTCTTGGGCAGGTCAGGAGCAGAAAGAGCCCAATCTCTGCAAAGTCACAGTGACTCCTCCATCTTCTCCTATTTTCAATGCTATGAGTCGCAAGAAGGGAAGCCCACGATGGCAGGGGTGACATGAGGACAAGGAATGAGCCAAAACAAGTGTCCTGAAGTTACTTCCTAACACAGCACCCAGGGAGGGTTTTCTGTCAGAATCCTTTGGCTCTCCCCATTGAGGCTACAGAGGTTCTGTTAAGAAGAGGCTGGACAAGGACCTGAGACACAATTTTCACATTCTGTTCCAGTGCAAGGCTGCAGGAGGGGGCCCAGCAGAGCCTCCTGCATGGCAGCTCCTGTCTGAGCCCCCAGTTCTCCATACTCAGCTGTTGTGGAGGACACGGGATCCCGCTGGGCTGCGGCACAGCCGCGGAGTCACGCGGGAGACACTCCGCTCTCCTGCCTTGGGGGGCACTCTGCCCCGCAGATCATTTGGGGTCACCCCATTTGTTTTCAAGGTCTGTTGAACCCCTCAAATGCACATTTTAGAGATCACCAAGGCAGAGGTTTGGTGCTTTTGGTGGCATCTCTGTCAAATCACAGTCTCCTTTGAGAGGGGCACCCAGCGCTCCCAGACATCCGTGCTATGGGAATGACACACCAGTCACACTGCTCACACCAACTGTGGCAGTAAACTCCAGTTCAACTTTGACATTTAGTTCCTGCACAGTGACTCATGGCTGCCCATGATGCTCCGTTTAGGGATGCCTGATTCCAAAGCCAATGCAGGAAAAAATCAGCAAGATACAGAAATCAGAAAGAGTCATTTGCTGCAATGAGGGACCTCAGATTTTTTATATATTGAAGGGAAAAATAAGAGAGAGAACAAGTGCCCAGTTGCTGTCTCTTTTTGGAGTGAGAACTGGCCATTTATATTTAAAATACTTTTCACTAAGTGTTCTTTTTTAAACAGTCTACCAGTCAATGAGTGTCACCAAAACTGTTCAGTTTCATGAAACCATCAGTTCTTCCAGTTTCCAGAATTTTACAAAAAATGGGACCACAAATTTTGGAGTGCATTCCATAAAACTGTAAAGAACACCACATGCATTGCTTATCATGTTCATCCTGTTTATAATCCTTGACTGACTCAGAGGCTCCTGAGAGTCACTGGGAGACCACTTGTGTCCCTTCTGACCAGGTCTGAGGTCTCCAGGGCAGGTGGAAGGTGACAGCAAGGAGCACATTCTGTTTCTGAAGGAACACTGAAGAATGTGGGAGCAGGGCTCTGTTGTCATCCCAAGGAACCCACCATGGACATCCACCACAGCTGAGCCAGACACAACCAAGTCTCCTCTCCCTGTCCCTTCTAATTTTACTAGTAATGTTCTGGAGCTATTTATGCAGCTGATGCAGAGAGAGCATTGGGGAAAATAGTATTTTTAAAATCTTAAATAACTTCCTATATATGGATGTCTAGAATTACTTCACAAATACTAATTAGCAAAAACATAGTTGTATGTAAGTTAACAACTAAAGATTGTTTTCCTAGGCTAAGTGAAGACATTCTGGAGACAAAGTAACACAATTCAGCATTTCCTTTAAATCTGTACAAACACATCTTACAAGGGTGCGCTCTCTTTTTCAGACGCTGAAAAGGTACGCCTTTGAAACGTTTCATTTCCCAAGGTATAATTTCCTTGTACTTCCAACATTTCTAAGAAACCTTGAACCCCACTTTAGAGATGGAGCTGAGCTCTGTGATGACTTCATGAGCTGAAGAACAGCCCAGAGTGCCCAAATTTTCCTTACATTTCTACCTAAAGGTATAAAATGCATTACCAAAGTCCTGTAGCAGAAAACCTGTAAACAGCTAAATGAGGGCATATACACATCTGCCACCTGGAAAATGTCCAAGGAAATGTGCTCAGAAACCCAGCTCCTTTCCCTCACCTGCACCACAGAATTCTTTATTTGCCTAACAGCAGTTTGAGGCAAAAAGTGCATTCAAAAGTTGGTTTAAGACTTATTGACAGTGTAGGGGGGTAGAAAATTGCAGTGGACGTCAGTAATCTGAGCATTTTTGGACTCGAGCAGTGCTCAGATTTAGGAACAGTGATGCTATTTCAAGTTTATGTTTGCTAATATTAGTAAGTAGTCAGACATACCAGAGTGCTGCTTTTATTTTTGTGTTTCTATTTTTCCTTAAAGTCAAAGTTTTGATTTAAGACAAAATACAGCCATGGCAGCAGGAGTGGTAGAAGTGATAACACATCACCATTCAGCCAAGTCATTTGGATTGGTGGGTTTTGGAACAAAGAGGTTTCAGTATATTTGATTTTCTTGCCTTAGATTTCTTGAGCTGGTTTCAAACCACTCAACCCTTAAAATCTCTCATGAGTCAATGTTTCTAACCCAAGACTGACAGGAGATATTCTGGATGTGTCTAAGTGGTTTAGGATCCTGCTAAGCTAGGGATGAATTTATACTCCCTGAAAGGTGCAAAATAAATAAATAATTATTCTGAGTGCTTATTAATGGCTATAGATAATCATTCCCAGAATCCCAGACCGGTTTGGGTGGGAAGAGACATCAAAGCTAATCACATTCCATGGGCAGGGGCTCCTTCCACTATCCCAGGTTGCTCCAAGCCCTGTCCAGCCTCTCCTTGAAGACTTCCAGGGGTCCAGGGGTAGCCACAGCTTCTCTGGGAAACCTTTGTGTGGAATCTGCAGTCAGGGGTGACCTGCTGGTGACCAGCACACTCAGTCAACACACACTGCTCCTTACACAGATTACATCACACAATCTGCATGCTGCTCATTTGCTACTCAGCACTGGTCATTAAATAAACATTAATGTGACGGGCAGGCATCTTAACCAGGCATGCAAAAATAACACCAGGTGTAAAGAAACAACTTATTATACACGTACAAGTAGGTAATACAGTCCAGGAAGGCAGCAGGTAAATACTGTCCAGGTGCCTTCTAGTAATCCCTTAAAAATAACCTCTTACATCTTTCACATAAGATCCTTTCCCCACTTAATTCCATCTTATTACATTTTATAGAAAATTCAAATGATGAAATTTCAGTTTCTTCAACAACACATTAGTGTAGTATAGATGCTCTGATTTGGGGTCAATTTCAGTTCTTAAAAAACAAATTACTCATAGTATGTGGGAGTGAGAAATATTACTGTTTACCTACCTAGCTGCTCTGAAACAGCAGACTCCCTTCACTGCTGTGCTACCTTTTTGCCATCATGATTGCAAGAAGATAACTGGCAAGTAAAAATCTCTGAGCAACTCTGCCAAGAGGTAAAATTCACAAAATTTACCAAGAGGCAAAATTTTACCAAGAGGTAAAATTTACAAAAGAGGTAAATAGACCAGTGGCATTTATGTATGTATGTATGCATCACAAGACATGGGGATGTATACAAGGCTAAAATTCCCTGAATTTGGAATTCTAAACCTGGACTGGTTTGTGTGAAATTCTCACTTCACTGACCTCATACTCAGTTTTTTCCCTGGAAAATGAGCAGCTCTCACAAATGGAGTCTGTAAGGTGCTCAGCAGGTTATTCAGAGGACCCAAGCAATTTCTTTAACACTGGGAGATTCACCATCTAAAATCCCCTTGGCCATTCTGGAGGGCTTATCCTCCAGAATTTGCTGTTAATGGCATTCAACCCTCCAAATTTTAGATCCCAAAATTAACTCAAAAATCAAATTTTCCTTCAACCTACTGCCATTACTTCCAAATTTCCATGCTGTGTGGTGAGCACTCTGTAGGGCAGAGGATCATGTCCTGCTGTGGGTGCTGCTGCAGACCCTGCTCCAGGTCTGGTTTTCAGAGCAGGGTCTGCAGCGTTTCTCCCTTGGTGTTTGGTGCCATTCCCCTTTCCACACAGGGAATGGGTGGCTGTGGCAGGAGGTGAACACTGATCTCAGGGCAGCATCTCACATTTCACTGCCTTTTAAAGCTCAGACCAACACTGTGCTGTCACTGTTCTGCCTTTAAACAAGCCCTTTCATTTTGGTGCCTTGTGCAGGGCTTTTTGTTTTGCCTTTGGGTTAAAATCCTTTTAACTCAGGATTCTTTTGTGAGAGTTTTCATCCCCATTCTGGATGTCCCACCCACTCAGCATCACTTGAAATGAAAAGATTAGATGCCAACTGGTCTCCAAGCACAGAATGAAAGAGAACAACAAATTCTACCAAGGATCTCTCTCAGACTGCAAAAATAAAAGATGAGTTTTTATTGGCAAAGGCCTCTCTTGATCTGTTAATATCAAGGAAGACAAAATTATCTGTGTTCTTTGTGAAGCAGCAGTTGTTTTAGTGGGGAAGGAAGCCAAGACAGCTGTTAGATAGTTCAGTACAAAATACTGACAGCGACACACCAACAACAACACCAGCAGTGAGGGACTCGGCCAAACCACCACAACACCAAATATTATTGATGTTTCTGCTTTTCAAAGGTTTGACAAGCTGCGATAATTGAAAATTTTCAGAGTGAAAGATGACTTTTGAGTTCATCTTGGCCTATTCTGCCTAAAGGATGCTGTGGAAAAAGCAGCAAAATTTCTCAGCTACAAAAGCCCCCATTGAGAAGAGGGAGGCAGGTCTGGGTCAGCACTCAAGATTCAGAGGGGAAGGAGCCATCCCTGTTTAGTTTGGATGCAGGAGTTTACTCCTTTGAGGAATGAGAGGTCGTGAGATTTCAACAGCTTTTGAGGAGTCCTCAGGTCAAGTTACTTGAACAAATGGCTTTGTCCACATAACCTGCAGCATGCCCAACCCCATGACAGGGGATTATGAAATCATTTCTTCCATTTCCCCGGGGCAGGATGAAATATGGGATGCACTGAGGCTGGGACCAGAGCTTCCTGGCTGGGACCTTGCTCTCACCCTGTCATGTCGCTCTGGTGGCCTGACCTCTCCTGCACATCATTTCCTCTGTTTCTAACATCCCAGGAAGGGTTTATTTGCAGATCTCCAAGACTTTCAGATAGATCTAATACCTAAACACCAGGAATTTAACTCTGCTTTCAGTTGTCCCCACCAGGTCACACCTGTACAGCTACAGGTAAGTTGCATATTAAGCTCAGCAACAGAGATAGGAGGTAGGGAGCAAAATTTTGGCCCATCAGCAAGAGCTCCAGCCACCAGTGCAATACAGGCTGCTAAAGACTGCAGTAAACATGCCCTTTGGCCTTCTCTGGAAGGTTTCACATCCAATTTCTCCCTTTCCAGGCCCCCGTGTCCTCTGGAAAAGCTTTTTTTTTTTTACTCAACTACACCCTTCTACAGGGCACTCTGCGTCCCTCTCCAGCTGCACCTTCTAAGTTTTGCTAACTCAAATTACTGTCTAAATTGCATTTATGGGGGGAAAAAAAGTCATTTTCTATGAGTGTAGAATTACACATTGGCTGTTTCTTATAGATTTGGATCATAAAAGAACTTAGAGAAAAAAAAAACACATAAACTTACAGCCCAGCTTGGCTAGAACAGCCTTTGTCCTGCATCAGTGGATGCAGTAGAGAACAGAATGTGATACATTTTTATAATAAGGAACAAGAAAGACCCCACAACTCTGATGGAAATCAAAGTTCACCCCACCAACAGAAAACTCCCACTGATGAACCTGTTCCAAAGTGGAGCTCAGCCCTAGATCTCCCCAAACACTCATTGTGAAATTATTTCACAGCATCAGTGGCCCCTGCAACCTTTTCCCCCTTCTCTCTTTTTATGAGGGATGCATCACATCCTAAATTCCATAACAGATGTTCTTTACAAGGCTACAATAATTTACAATGAGTGTTGTGTGGGTAGGGAACTCAGGCTTTTCAAAATCCCTGGGTTTGCAGTGGACACATCTCGCCTGCAGCACGCACGGTCAAACTCAGTGAAAATGTCCAAGATCCTCTAACATACATTTGGGAACTTTCCCAAACAGAAGTGGACTTGACAAGCCAGCAAGTAGAGAGAGATAATTCTTAGAATTCAAAAGTCAGTAGAAATATTTCAATCTTCACAGCAAAATTCACTCTTGGTGTCTGTTATTTCCTATCTCAGTTTTGTGCTGTGGCTCAGCACGGTTTTCACTCAGGGAGCAGATCCTTTTGACTCACCAGATTGAAGATAACCTTGCCAAAAGAGAACTTGCATGAAGCTGCCCACTGAATTCACAGGGGATGAAAGGAAAGTTGCAGCTCTAACAGCAACATCACCTGACAAAGTCTTTGGCATTTTATAACTTAAAAAAAAAAAAAAAAAGAAAAAAGAAAAAATTTTTTTTGCAACTTCTCTTAGTGTTTTCAACAGCTGGATGTTTTACTGTATTCACAGGCAGATCCAAATATAAATAGTAGTTTCTCTACTGACCCACATACTTGGCCTATATTCAGAGTCTTCTAAGATGTTTCCATTAGCTGCAGAACAGTGTCAGGTCTTTCTCCAGTGAAATTTTATTTATGAGGTCTTCTTTCCCAGCACAAAACAGGGCTAGATGAGCTGGAGTCAGGCTCCTTGCTCACAGCTGGAAGCCTGTTTTCCTCCTATCCTCCATGGACATGTACCTTTACCCTCAGTATCTCTCATGGCTGCATTTTTAGATGTAATTTCCAGTGCTATGTGAAGAAAGGAGACTGAAAGAGAGGATAAGCCATAGCTAGAGGGAAGACTGAGAAAATAAAAGTCAAGGAAGGAAGCTAGTGGAAGCTGAGGCACACGGCCCCACAATTACTATTTTTTAAATATTTTATAACTACATTTACAATACTCTTAACTCATCCGCCCTGTGAAATCTCCACTCCAGAGAATCCAGAGTAACTGAATTAATCTAACTACAAAACCCATGGCTCAAATCCTCTGGCCTTTGTGTGGGGAAGTCTTTCATTGGAGCTTTCAGCTGGAAAAAGACTGCAGGAATTTGTGGCTGTGCAGCATGCAGTTACAATAAATATATAATTCATCATGGAGAGGTTTGTTAAAACCGTTAGGAATAAAATAAATGTTCCTCTTTCCTATTGAAGAGAGATGTCAGTTTTTCTCTTACGATTCCTAAAAGGGCCAGCCAGGAAGAATAAAGGCTTATTACAAGGGAAAGCATATAGAGCCCTTTTATGAACTCTGGCTGCAGCCCTTCTCTTTGTGAGCCTCTTTGTTTCAGTTTGTTTTTCAGCAGCTGTATCTGATCTGCAACTCGCACACTTTCATCCTGTGACAAAACACAGCTGCAAAGTGACTGCAAGTTTCTCATCTGTCCATCTCTGGGCATTCTCACAGATGGGACAGGTATGAGAAGCACCAAATCCAGCTTTGGGGTGATAAATCTGATAAATAGTGGTACAGTGAGTCACGGGTGCTGGCTATCTCTTGGCTCATCTTTCTTGGAAGGATCAGTGATAGCACTGTATCACCAAAGATGCTGAAGTTCACCAGTATGAAGTGAAGGCAATTACTGGCATTACAGACTGCCTGGGGTTGCCATCCCTTAAACAGGGTTTTTAGGGACAGAAATATTTTTTTTTCAAATGCAGGATAAGAAAACCAATCACCACGTGTTTAGTCTAAACCTTCCACTCTGAAAAACCCTCAACACTCAGACAGGAGTGGCAAGAGCACAACCAATGCACAACAACCTCAAGCATCTCCTTGCCTGATTTTTGATGACTTAGTTAAAATTATTACAGGGTCCCTTTGTATAAAATGTGCATGTTAATGCTTTGTTTAGACAAAGCTGCCTTGAGAGAAAATTGTTTATTTTACATAGGCGAGGTTGCAGTGAGTTCAGTGCATCTTGGACACCAAAGAAGAGCCATGGATATCCCATAACTCCTAGATTTGCCATCTCCCCCCAAGTATTCCCTCTCCTGAAGTTTCCTAGTTTCTCAAAGCACATTCTCTGCAATAAGCTGCTCACCACAGATGGGTTCCCCTATTCCAACCCTGCAAAAAGACCACCAGGAACAATCACCTCCCAAACATTCCCATGGAACCCTGTCCTTCCTTCCCCATGTGCTGCTGAAGAATTCCACATTTTCCAATTGTGATTTACAGAGGGGGGGTAAGACACACTAATGACTGCAACTCTTACCACTAATTACCACTTATTCAGACACTAATGGACTTTGTTGGCCAATGCAAGTCAATGTAAAAGCCTTTGCAATTTGAAAAGAACAGTTTTAAGTTATTAAACACTGTGGATCTCAGGCACTGGTAATGGTTCACATGCCCACATTTCTCTCCACAGTTAGAAAAAGGAATGTACAGCAACAGCACCTGCACTGCCTGAGTGGCCACTTTGACCTGGGCTGCACTTGCAGCTTTTACTGCTCTCCTTACCTTGAGTTTGGATGCACTCAGCAAAAAGAGTAGACTGGCAAACACAAAATCAGAAAACCTCCAAAATCATCAGGGGACACCTTCCACTTGGAAGTTGGACTTCCTGTCCAGCCTGGCCATGGACACTTCCAGGGATCCAGGGGCAGCCACAGCTTCTCTGGGCACCCTGTGCCAGGGCCTCTTCACCCTTACAGGGAAGAATTTTTTCCCAATATCCCATCCCACCCTACTCTCTGTCAGTGGGAAATCTTTCCCCCTTGTCCTACCACTACAAGCCCTTGTAAACACTCTGTCTCCATCTTTCTTGTAGACTTTTCTTGTAACCATAGAGAAAAGCAAGATAATCAAATATTTTGCAGAATGGAAACTCTGAGTTATTTTTAGTGAAAGGATCAAAATTCGTTCATTAAGAAGTTCTGTCTGATAATGTCAAACCATTCATATCTATAATTAATCTTTAATACTGTAGTAATTTTTAGAAGCTGAAAAGAGTTGAATTCTGAAACATGGAGTCAAAATGAAAGTTGCTTTTTCAATCTCAAGTAGTATCAGTGTTTCCATTGAAAACTTCATCAAGATCAACTTCCCCAAAGCTCTGACTTTGGTGCCAAAACAGCATTTTCAAGAAGAAATTTATTCTGTTAAAATTAAAAATAAATTTTAAAACCCCAACAAACCAAACAGAACCCTACAAAACCCAAAACCCGGCTGCCTGGCAGTTCCACCTCTCTAAAAATAACTGAGCCAAGTCAAATCCACCCACCTTCCCTCTCCATCACAAAGGCAACCTCTCCCAGTTTGATTACAAACCTCAGGGCACGCTGTGGTTTCGCTTCCAGCTGTAGGTCCCGGAGCTGGGCTGATTACAGGAACACCCCATGACTTCCTACACGAGAAAAGATTTTCTCAGAAAGAATTGGCCCAGACTGCAATGCCAGTAGATCTGTCTTGGCAAATGGCTGTGATGGACATTGTAGTGCAGAATAAGCTCCTTCCCCATATGGACAGGTTCAAGGTGGAAGCCCAATCCCATCCCACATCTGGCAGCCCAGCTGCTGCTGGGAGGGATGACTTTTCCCCTCTCTGCATGGAGGCAGCTCTGCCTGTAGGGCTTTCCAGTGAATATCATCACACCCATTCAAGTGAGCAAAGGCTTCTCTCACTTTCAGGACTGACTTAAACTGTAGCTAAGAACATTTTGGGATGTAAGCTTTGAACTTTTCATTTGTGGGGCTGAGAGAACGCACTACTTTAATTAAGAAACTGAATGAACTCAAAGTAAAATAGGAGCACCATTTCCAGAAACAGATTTAAATACTCTTTTAGAAATTATTAATTATGTATTTAACTTTTGACTTAGTGAACACTTCTTTCCACTCCTACACACAAATCCCACTATTCCTCCACATTTGGGCAACCTGGTCTAGTGGAAGGTGTCCCTGCCCATGGCATGGGGTTGGAACTGGATGAGCTTTAAGGTCCGTTCCAAACATTCATGGACTCCATGGTTTAAAGTTGTGCAAAACCTTCCAAATACTTTTGATTTGGTAGCTGTTACTTCCATTTTGCACCCACTTTCCACGGGTGTGATTGACTTTAGAGGGAAAGCAGGGAGGAAAGGGAAATCCATGATCCACAGCAGGACAGGGAAGACAAGAACAGCACACCCACGTTTCTCAGCTGCTGTGCATTTCCAGGCAGGAGGTCCAGGGAAGGAGAGAAATCAGGTACCCACTCTGGTGAATACAGAGGTGTTTCCGGGTCACTAAAAATTCCAGAATTATTCCACGTTTTCTCCAGTCTTCTTTTCCACTGCAAAGACCAAAACCTGCCCCGTCAGATGCCAACCAAGCTGTTACTTGTTTTGTTTTGCAGGTTGCTAAGGAACAGGGCTGTTTTTGCTTACTTGCCTCCCTTGGGCTATTTCACAACACTTTGTAATATACACTGCTCTTTTTTACTGCACATCTGGTTTTGATTTCAGGTTTCAGAACCCCCTCTGAAAACTGAGATATTAGTTTTTCATATCTATCATCTAGACAAAGTGCATCAGCCTGTCAAACTGAGTGCACCGGTGAGACACATTTAACCCTCTCAAGTTACCCTCCCAAAAGCTGTTTTCATTTGTTGTCGAGTTCAGACTGTGGAAGTAGCTCAAGTATTTTGTCTAATTTGCTGTGTGAAATTAGCTGCAACCACCATTAAATTTTAGGTATGAAATAAAAACTACCCGTTCCTTCAAAACGTGCCATTGGATAGGAAACCCTCCTGCCTCACAAATGCTAACAATGGGAGAGCTGTGCCGTGGATTAATTGCTCACCACCCTGTTAGATGCTCAAAACTTCTCCCAAAGCTCCTATCTTTCATTTTCCTTGGAAGCAGCTACTCCCAGAAAGCAGCTAACCAGCATGGAGAGGGCTTCTCCTGTGTGTCTGGAAAATGGTGTTGTGGGATGGCAGAACAGCCCAGTTTGTTCTTTGGGGCAGCAGCAAACATGTCCCACTGCCCCAGCACTGGAGCTGGCCACAGGATCATGGACTCACTGAGGTTGGGGAAGCCCTCTAAGATCATCAAGTCCAACCATTAACCCAACACCACTAAAGCATGTCCCCAAGTGCCACATCCCCATGTTTTTTGAACATTTCCAGGGATGCTGATTCCACCACCACTCTGGGCAGCCTGTTCCAGTGTCTGACCACACTTTCAGTGAAGAAACTTTTCCTAATATATAATCTAAACCTCACCTGATGCAACTTGAGGCCATTTTCTCAACCACATACAAACAAAGTGATGTGGATAACATGTATTCCTGCCCTGCTGCTACCCCTAAACCAAGTGGTCCTGACCTAAGGCCTCTCCCAAAGCCTTTCTCCATACTCTCCAAGCAAAGCTCTGACAGAGAAGGAGGGGTGGGCAGAGCTAACAGTGTTCCTTTAGTCTTCACCCATCTGGTCCCAGCGTCATTTAAAGTTGCAATTAAAATTTATATCACTAGGCTAAGGTCACTGGGAAAACTTTTGCCAAGAACTACATACATTTGACACCCTGTAGAGAAAAGAAACTGTCTCTGATTTATCCTGGTAGTTTGCTTTTCCCAACACCCTGAGGATTTATTTCCATGCCCTTCTAAAGCCGCTCTGATGATTATTTGATCCTATAAGGTTGTATATACCAGGGAATCCTCCTCTCTCAGCAGGACATAGGGTCCAGCAGGTTCCACAGCCCAGAGCAGGGCCAGGCTGATTCACTCTCTGGCCCTGCAGCCTCTGGCCCCTGGTCCTGCCCAGCAGGCCCAGGGAAGTCCTGTAGTGCAGCAGGTTTGAACAACACAAGTTTTTCTAAGAATCACCAAAACTATCTGGGATTATTTATTTAAAAAATACCAGCCAGGAAAGGCAGGTCTGGCACCTGCACTTTGTGCTGGATGAGGTGCAGGCTGCTGGGGCTATGAGGGCAGGATTTCCAGGTGGGAAGAGTGAGATCTTCCACAGGGCATCCACATTCTTCAGCAATACCAGACCAACCCTAAATCCACAAACTTCATCTTCAAAACCTTTAAGTGAATATAAAATTTGAAGTCTGATTTTCAACCCTTCTCCTCACACTCATTCCAGCAGTGTTAAATTTTCCCTCTGAAAAAGTAATTGATGCCATGGAGGTTCATACCAGTAAAAAATAAACTTGGAGACTCCTAAATTTCTGTCTCACAGACAGACTGCCCTTTCCTAAACAATACCAGAAGGAGGACAATGCCAGAAGATCACTATACCATGGAGGGGATGTAGGTTCATAAACTGCACAGATGCCAAATGTTGTGAATTTTAGAGACCTGCTGAGCTCTGGACAAGATGCCAATGGCTGCACCTGAAGGTACTATTCCAGTGCTGCCCATCTTCCTTCCTGATGGTTACTAATGCAGCTCAGCAGCCAAAGGGAGATCCTGAAGGACAACTGGGCAGTGTGACACTGGATTTTCCCTTCTCCACCGTCTCCTGGACACAGCAGAATTCAGCCAAGCATGGAGCTCCATGTGGCAAACCCAGGGCCTGGCAGCCCTGGGTTTGGGACTCCCAGGAGTGGGCCGGGGCTAATTGCTACAGGGTCTCTGTGATCAGTGATTGAGAGTGTATAGGACAAAAAGCCCCTGGAAAAATCTCAGGATAAACCACAGTTGGTGTCATCATTACCCTGTCACAGCTTCTTAGCTGCTCCGGGTGCAAAAATTGAAGCAAAGGTATTAAATGTGGCAAACCACATCATTCTATCTCTTTGCATCAAATGCAAACCAACTCAATACTTGGAGCCCTCATGTCCCATTTTCCCCCACACCCCTCTTCCCTTTGGTGTGGTCAGGCTTTCCCCTCCCGCCAGGCCAGCCCTGGAACACTCAGGCAGCTCCCTCCACCCAGTGAAGGTCCTGCCCAAAAGCCTCACTGTGGCGTGAGCTCACCGTGACCTTTCAGCAGAGCACAGCCCTTCGTCCCTCCCGTGTTTGGAGAGGCTGATGGAGCCTCATCTGCAGCCCGGGTGCTTCACACTTAACCAATTCATCTCTCTTCCCACCAGGCAAAGGCTGGGCTTTGGGTCACTGGTTCGTCCTGATGGATGGGTGGCAGGGCAGGAGAGGGTTAAGAATATCATGGAGCAGTGGGGGCATAGGAGAGCTTAATCTGGAAGCAGTTTAAGTAACCTAAGGAGAATCTGATACAGACCAAAGACACACAAGTACAGATGCATTTAATAGAAGCTTCTCTCTGCTCAACATCTACAGCCGAGACTCCTGCAGCAAAATGTGCTGTTTGGAACATCCTGTGCTCCAACCACCATGGCTTTGGGAGGGTTTGGAGCCAGTATTATGTGCTGGTGCTCTGAAGGACTGAATGTTCACTCCAGACACACGTTTGGGGGATGTATATTTATGCATAGATTTTGGGATGCAGCACATCCCACTGCGAACTTGGACAGCAGCTTGCTCTTCCATCTAAGAATTCCTCTCTTAAGAAATCCCAGTGTTGTGTAAATAAGGGCACAGCCCCGGCTGTTCCAGCAGCAGCTGAGCCAGGTTAAGACTTTCACCTCGGGCCTGCCCACAGCTGTGTATCCACTGCCCCCCATTAGGGGTTACCACCCTTTTCCATGAGCCTCATAACCACATCTGTGGACACTCCCAAATCTGGCTCTGTCAGAGGGATCCAGCTTAGCTGAAGTACTTTTTAGTAGGTTATTTGTTTGGGCTTTTTTTCTTTTCCTTTTTTTTTTTTTTTTTTGAGCTAGCTCATCTTGAGATTGATAGTTTCTTTACTCAGTTCAGCTGCAACTGGAAAAGCGTCTCTGACTACACTCCAATAAAACTCTTGCAAAACTGCATCTGTCAGTCTCTTCAGTCAAAGCCTGTAAGAGTATTCTAAAGATAATATATTTAATAATAATCCCCTAAATATTCTTTTGTGTGCTGTCTCAGTGTTTCCTAGGTATTACTGGAGATTTAAATACCTCATGGTGGACTGATCACTTTTGTGTGCAGCAGTTTTATTCTCCAGCACTTTACTGAAGATAATCAACACTCTGAAGAAACCATCACCAAAAATAAAGCAAACCTCAAACCTCCAGTGCTTCCCTTTTCCAGAGAATTTATGTTTTCCCTTAGGTGCAAGAATCCAGTAAGTCACTGAACAACTTGATCAGAGACTGTTGATGCATTTACACTCTTTGTATGATTACTCTATTTCATTTTCAGTTCCTGGCATATGGCACAGAGGAGAGATGTGCAGCCAGGGCCTTGCCTGACTGTGCCAGGAGGCAGGAGAGGTAGTTTGGGGAGACACAAATATTTGCTTCGCTGACCTCTGTGTTTGGCTCCCAAGCAGGTTTGATTTGTATTCTGGGCCGTGCTTGTGCTCTCAGGGAACACACATAACTCAGGCCAATTGTATGAGATGGGAGTACAAAGAGGAGCCCAGCTCAGGCTCTGACATTTAGCAAGCCAAGAGGTTTGAAAATGGAGCCAAGTGCGTTGCCTGGCTTGGCTGTACGAACCAAAACACAGGCCTAGCCACTGGAATTGATTATAGACACATGAAAAGAAAATACATAAAATGATACATAAGGTTCTTGTAACCTCCAGGAGCTGATGCCAGAATACTCTCGTTGGCTTGGTCCTGCCCTGGCTCGACACCACAGTGAGTGCAGAGCTCAGCTGAGGCCGTGCTCAAGTTTTCAGCAGATTAACTCTTCAGCCTGGGTCACTGCAGCCCTGCTCCCAGACCTGAGCCTTCCTCCAGCCCCTGGGGAAAGGAGGAGCTGAGTGTGTGAGTGCAGGATTTACAGCCCTTCAGCTGGTGCAAAAGGTGCTATAGCTGCCCACAGGAGGAAAGGAAATTGAATTAAAGGAGATTAGGAATCTATACAGCAGAGTAGCCAGAAGGCTGTTTATGCTAAATGTAAAATACTCCATGAGCCAGCCCCAGATAAAGTGTATTCTTCCTCTGCTGCAGATGCCAGGTATCCCTCAACACAAACTGGGGGCTTTGGCTGGCATTTCTTAGCTTAATTACAGTTCATAATTAAGCTAGGAAGCTTAACCCATACAGACCACTCCATTGATTTAAACAACAAAACCCAGCAGGCTCTAAAATGTTACATTTCTTGGAAGAGTGTGAGTTATTAACAGTACTCTTTCAAATGCAAAGATTTGTGCCTTTCTGTAGAGTCTCACTATTCTCCAGAAAGACACTTTTTTCTCAGTTTGAAGTATTTGATATGATAGCTTGATATGATTAATGTGACACTTTCAGGAAGGGCTAGAAAGCAGACATTATAATTTTACTGCAATACCAGTGAGACTCAACACTTCCCTGGAAATGGGCAGAACTAAGATGATGTTAAGCATTTTCCAGTAACCCTTGTGCAAGGTGTTGAGACCTTTCTGAACTGACCACTGAAGGAATTGTCTGAAAAATGAATTAAGCCTTTATCCAAAAACCTTTAAAACTGAGTTACCACAACTAATTTGCTTGTGGACAAGCAACTTTCATTTCTGAAACACCAAATCCAAGGGCTGAAAGCAAATAAAATATTCCTGGAAAAGGGCAATGAGATGATATTTAAGGTCCCTTCCAACCAAATCATGCTGTGATCCTCTTAATATTGGAGTCCAATATTCAGGAATATTGTAGCTCCTAAGGAATGAGTAATTTACTACTAATACAGTTACTGCTATAGCAATTTCCCTTCAGATTTCAGAAACTCCTGTGTTCTGCTAACAGAAGGCAGGAGTTCAACAGTGCACTCAAAGTCTCCCAATTTAACTTGAGGTTTAGTCTTTTCTAATTCAAAGACATTTCATTTGAAAGTGTTTTTGCTTTATAATAAACAGATAATAAACAGATTCTTGGTTTCCTACAATAAAAAGAGAAAAAGACTGTAAACTTCAAACTTTTAAAAGGGCACATGGGACTATTCTCTAATTTTACTCTTTGGCTGTGGAATCTATACTCATTAAAAGTGAAAAGTTGAGCTCTGATTACTATTTGTGCTTTAAAAGCTTGCATTTCTACCCCAAATGAAAGGCAAAATGGGCTGATGTGCTTTCACTTTTTGGTGCTTTCTCTTTTTCGTTTGGACCTTTTTTCCTTCTTTTTGCAATATGGCACCAAAATGCAAAGTTTGGATTTCTTAGAGTGCAAAGAAACAAACAACTAATGTAACACTCTTTTAAAAAATCTTTCTAAAAGGAAATACTTGTATTTAAAGATGTACGATATTGAAAACATTTTACAGACTATGAATTTTAGCTACTAAGTGATAGAAAGGGTCATAAAATGGCCCAGCTCTTTCCTTGCTGTGAATCATCCCGATGTGCTGATGATCCAAATATGTAATTCTTCCCTGTTTTGCTATATTTTTCTAAAGAAGCATAATAGATAAATACTAAAAATAATATAATTGAGTTGCAGAAATAGATGGAGATTGGATGCGTGACAGCTAGCATGAGACAGACAATAATCTAACCTGATGGGAGAGGGCAAGGAACAAGAAAATATTTCCATCTCCTCATTTTACTATTGGAAATGGAAATATGACATCGCATAAAGGTCATATTTTGGAAGATGCTGAGCTTCTGTACATTCTGTTGTTGAGCTATAGTAACAAGCAATCTGAAAGCCTGAAAAAGAGGATTTTATCTGGGGCTAGGGGAGGGGTGGCAGAGGCAGGACCCACATCCAGGGCTGATCCTGCTGTGGATGTGCAGCATCTCCCTGATGCAGCTGCAGCCCTGCCCAGGCTGGGCACACCCTGCTCCCCACGGGCTTTGCCAAATCCTAAATGTTGAGCTGACTGCTCTCAGCAGAGCCCAACCAAGCCTTGTGCAAATCAGGAGCACATGGAGGAGTTTTCCCCACGTTCCCCACGGCTTTCGTTCGGTTTGGCTGCAGAGTTCGGAACATCCCGAGCTTTAAAGGGTGTTGGGGAACTCTGCTTTCTCCTACAGCTTGGGAAAAAAAAAACAAACCTTAATTATTATTTCATTAAAACTGTTATTTCAAAACTTGTTTTCATTCCTAAAGCAGAGCCATAATGATTCAGCCAACACTCTCAATGCAAACATATTTAACATAAAATGGTTTTTAGAACAAACCATTAATTTCAAGACTTCCTGGTAATATATATTGCTGTTAAAGCAAATATTTTTCCATAGGTTTTGAGTCTGTGTTATCAGGGTTGCAATAAATTTTGCTATTCCCACATAAAGTCATTAAAAATAGAAAGGAATTATGTGTCAACTAAATTATTTCCGTTGGATCAAATGAATGAATCTCATCCTTATTTTCCAACCTTAATTCTAAACATTTCTTGAAGGAACTGAAAAATATGTAAATAGGAACAATCACTTGAAATAAAAATATGCAGGGCACGTTCTGAAAATATTGACATGAAGTGATTGACATTATCAGAGGATCTCTTTGCCTCGAGAGCTTTCAATGAAATTAAATTGTTTCTGACAAGTTCCTGAAGAAATGTTTAGTTCAAATGAAACCATATTTTCAAAGAGAAACATTTTGGAGACAAATTGTGTTTCTCCCCTTTAGTGCAGAGTCCCTCACAACTCAGAAAAAGAGGGGAGCTGTTTGCCCTGATGGGACTTTCAGTCTGAATTTGCCTATTTTTAGTGTCAGTGGCAACCTGGGGTTTTTGCTTCCTTTTTTTTTTTTGTTTGTTTTTTCTCACCATGAGTACTTTGTGCTGTAGATTGATGTTGCTGCTGTTTGTAAACAGTGGGTTATGAGCTGTTCCTAAAAGCTAGAATGGGTTTTACCAGAAGGAGCTCGGCCTTCCCTTTAGTTTTTCTTTCTCCTGTTCCCTGCGTGTTCAGCTACACACTCAGCTCCACGTATTCTTGTAAATGCAAGAGCAGAATAAATGTGGGAACCACAACACTTTCAGCTGCCCCACCTCGTTCTCACCCCAGAGGTTTCTAAACTGCTCCTCACAGCCAACTTCTGCAGATATGCACGAGCAGCAAACCATGGCTGCCTCCAGGCCATGTCTTGTCTCCAAGCTCATTTGCAGCATTTTTCTTGGGACAGGTCCCATGGGATGGATTTGGAGGCTGTTATTTATTTTTGCAACATGGCCATACTGAAATGGGGGAAAATTCAAAATAGGGCACGAGCAATAGGAGCAGAAATGAAAAGACAAATGAGTTTCACACACAAACACTTTTTAAGTTGGGGTGTCCAACCCCCTTGGCCTGGGGGTCAGGGGGAGTTTTGGGTGCCCTTGTGGGTCCTGTGGATAAAGTTGTCCATGTGAATGAAACATCTGGCTGGCTGTAAGCTGGATTTCAGCTTACAGACTTTTAAAGTTCTACTTTAAACATTCTCCCTCTTCTCCAAGACAAAATGATGGTAAAATGATGGGAGAGGCCTTGTAATACTTGCAGAAGATCAGCTGTGCTGCGTGTTGAGCCTCTCTCCTGCTGTTTCAGCAGTTCAGGCCAGAAACTGGAAGTGAAAAGGCATCTTGCTGGAAGAACCCAGAATCAAGAAGTGTGGAACCAGGTTGCAAAACCAGGAAAACAATCAGAGGGGAGTAGGTGACCAAAAAGGAGGAAGAAGATGTTTCCAAATCATGCCTGCATTTGTCTAGCTGGGCAGCAGAGCTACCAACTGACCAATGCAATACAAGGAAATCTGCATTTTAACCCTGTTTCTCACAGCAATGTATGGAAACATCTCCTGTGGGAGTCACTGGTCACTTACTTCTCTCCCCAAAGGTATCCATAAGAATGCTGTGGATTTCAGCTGGTAAATTTTTGGCCTATAAAGGAGAGGGCTGAAGAAATGCAACATTATTTCATAAGAGTTTCTCAGTAAAAAGATTTTTGATCTTCCTAACATTATCCAGAAATAAAACAGATATTTTCTGCTCAGCTGAACCCAGCTGGCTGTGTGGAAAACATTTCAAAATCTGCCACAATCCTTGGGTTTTTTTTCCTGATGTCTGTTAATTTAGTTAAAACAAATCAATTAAATGTCCTAATTACAACTGAAATATATAATTACATTGTGCACTCAGTTCAGTGCATGCTAATGAAGCAATCAGCACCTTCTTATTAGTCACTCTGGAAAACTAAACCCAAGTGAGAGCTGAGAAATGTTTTTCTGTGTCTTCAAATTAGGCACTTGGTCAATTCTTTGCTTGTTTCTAAACTTGAAACTTGAGCAAAAAAGGCAGAAAAAGATACAGAATCATTATATTCTTTTTTTTTTCCCCTTATAGCAGGAGTTGAGGAGGAATTATCATCCCCTAATGTGGATCAGCTCTGAAATTAGAGACTATTTTTAACATACATGTTAAAAAGTTTTAGCAAATGAGTACAAATTTAAAAAGACAGTACACAACACTTTTAAAATTACTTTTCAATAATATCTAACTCTGGATAAGCTTCTGAACAGGTAGGGTATGATTTTAAAATACTGGGAAAATAATCTGCTGCTGAATATTGACATCTCTTGGAGGTAGGAGTGCTCAAACTGCTGATCCCCGTCAATGCTGTTTCCTTTCAAGAACAAGCAGCTCTGAACTCTTTTACCTAGCATACATCCTCTGTTTTCCTTCACCCCAAATCTAATTCAGATGAGAAGTATTTTAGTGAATGTGCTTCACATGCCTAAACAGAAATATTAGAGCAGCTATTTAAATGGTAATTGATAAATGCATAAAATTACTGCTATTCAAACTGCAAATCAGTTAGCAAAATTCAATGAAGGTTTAAACATTTCATTGCATTAATGATATAAATGCATAAATTTACAGAGAGCAGCATCCAGCCACTTGGCAGCCTTCCATTGTATTTACTTAAAGGTGATAATGCATTTAAAAAGCACTTGAAGCAGAATATGTATTAAATGCTACTAAACTTGCAGAGATTTATTAGCACAGGCTTTTAGACTGTCTCTGCCCTGAAGCAAACTCATGTTTATTTCTGAAAATTAAAAAAAAAATAGAGCAATACATCATTTCAAGAAACATCAGCAGGGTCAGTATGGGAGTTATCTTAAAATCCAGTATTTCTTCATGACAAGTGCAGGTCTGTAGCCTTTAGCTCGGATGGGACTGACTGATAGCACTGCCTCAGAAATGCTGATAATATCCACAGGATGTTCATTTACACAGCAGTGAAAGAATGGAAGCTTGGAAAATTCTCTAGGATCTCCAGAGATTAATGATCTGCCACTTCCAGCACCTTAAAGTGCTCTGATTTCTCAGGCAGCACTGAAATCCGTCTTGTCCAGACAAAAATCAGGAACTGCCAATTCTTTGGCATTTCTTGTCACCCAGCAATAGCAGAAGGCACAGCATTCATGTCCTAAAAACTGTGTCAGGGCTCTCTCTGAAGACCACCACACCATCCTAATTAGTGCTTTTAGTAAGAAACAACACAAATTAGTGAATATTTGCAGCATGAACCTTCCCACTTTCCCACCAAGGTCAGAGGTGCTGGAGGCATCCTGAAGCCAGCACAACTCCTGCAGGCTGCCATGGCAAAATTCTGACTGTCTCAGGCCTAGAGTCAGGAACATGGAGTGCAAGTGGGAACACAGCCTGTCTGATCTGCTCCACAGAGACACATCCTGCCCTTGGGTTTTTGGGTCTATACTGGGCAGGCAGGCACCCTCCTCCTGGCTCGGGCATGTTCTGAATGGCTGAGCTGCAATGAGCAGATGACAGAGATTTCTCTCTATTTTAATGGTTTTCTGGCCAAAATCCTCTCTAGAGTTTAACTCAGCAAGACCTTTAAATACAACTGAGACCAGAACTTGGCTCAGGAAGTGTTTCCCCATTTTATTCCCTACAGCTTTTCATTACCACCTTCTAAATCTGTAACGAAACCAGGAGTGTTTTTACGGTGCTCTGTATGAGAGTGTTGCTAATAAGTAGCTCCATTAAAAATAGTAAACATAAATCATTTATTCATTTTATGCATTTCTAAGTCCACTTGAGAATATTTTTGGCTGAGCCAAGGCACAAGTAAGGGTGTTAATTATTATCTTACTAGAGCAATCAGTTAATAAGGCAGTTAGGAGAGATGTTTGTTAGGAGGTTCTGGGGTGCCCGGAGGCTACTGAAGTCATTGTCTGGGAGAGAACACGACCGCTGGAGCTCACAGGAGTCTGGTGGCACCAACCCAAAGCCCTCGAGGCCTCTGTCTGCAAATTAGCTGAGAGGAGAGAGCAGACACCAGGTCTGAGCAGGGAGCTGTAAACAAGAGGTAGGAACTCCCAGCACAGCTCTCACGGAGCAGAGCAGTGGCTGGGGCCCCTGTGAGGAGGCTGGAAGAGTTCAGTCAATGGGATGAAGACAGGGAGGGAATGGGATTCAGTTTCCTTCTCCCCACAAACAGCTGCAGCCTTTTCTGGGCTCTGCTGTCTCCTCAGGCCAAGGGCTCTGCACCACTTACAAAGCTGAGCACCTTAAAGCAGTCTGCTCTCCTTGGCCCATTCATCCCTTGTGAGGATGCAAATGCTTTCAGTCTGCTCCAGGAGAGAACTCCTTTATCCACAGAACTGGGTGGACATCCTGACCCTCATGGTACTGACCAAACTCATCAACTGACTGACTGGTCAGAGGGCCTTTGCTCCCACTGTGCTTCCAGAGAGGTTGATCCCACTAAACCCACTCTGGTAAGTGGTGCTTCAATCCAGAGGCCAAGGACAAAGTGAATTTTCAGATTAAATGCTAAAGGTTCAAGGAGAGCAGCACATTGAGGCATCCTGCTCATCTTCTGCCTGATTTCTGCCTGTTCACTGCTCAGTAACTTCTGTTCTGTACTCACCACTGTAGCAGCAGCTGCCAAGAGCCAAGCATCTCCATTAGTGACTGGCAGGAGAGAGGTTATCCCAGTTTCCCGAAACCAAAGGAAAACCACAGCTGTCTGCCCTCAGCCTAGGGTGTGTCAAGGAACCTGTCCACAAGGGAAGTGTTTCTGGTTATGAATTATATGCTACAACATCCCTGTGACTCTGTTAGGGATGCTCTCTGAGGTGCTCCAGGGAAAGCCTGCTCTAGGAGCTAAATTCTCCCTGTGGGATGGAAGAAATATTAGAGGAATTTCCAGAGAAGGGAGGGGAAGAAGCCACTTTCTGATGTACTTCAAAGCAATCTGTCTCCTTCTGTCTGACATCCATAGGGGATGATCTTATGCAACTTAGAAACACTTAAACTGATTTGCAGCACAGAAACAATTTTAAAATGCTGCTCCTTTCTCTTGTCCTCCCTAATCCAGTTAGCCCTCAAAATATGGCTGTAGGAGAGAGATCCCATTTCACTTGCATGTGGGAAACCCTCTTTACTTGAGACAAAACAAGTCCAAGAACATACCCCAGATCTATCCTACAGTTTGGGATAGTACCTAAGCAGAGGCCTGTTCTTTGTCAGTGAGGGAAATACTGTCATTCCCGTTTTGCAGATGGGAAATTGAGAAAGAACGGGTTGCATAGCTAATCCAAGGACACAGGGAAATCCATAATCAGGCTGAAAGTGACCCAACATGTCCTAACTTCATCCAACAGGATTGATGTTGGGCAGATTCTTTTTTCTCTCATGAGATTCAGTAAAGCTTCCAAACAATCTAGTGTGAGCAGACACTGTCCCTCCAATGGGAGAACATAGATGGAAAATAAATATTAGATACATTTAATTCATTATTTAATAATCTGTCAGAGTTTTTGCTGGAATGGCTGGCTCAGGAGTACAACCTTGGGCAGCCATTGCCCTGACACAGCTCCAGCATCTCTTTGCCAGAGAAACCCCTCCTTCCCACAGACAGGGAGATATTTCAGAACTATTATTCTGTTGAGTTCAATTGACACTCCAGAAAACGACTTTGCTTTTAAAGAGATTAAGTTGATTCCTTCCCATAAATTCAGTAGCTACCCCAACTATGCCTCATTGAGAAAACTTATTCAGACAAGAGTCATGAATTATAACCAGGATAAAATGTTTCATTAAAATACAGATAAGGGAACTTAGGAAGCAAGGGGTTTGTATGGGTAAAACCAATTTTGCTGCAAAAGCAAATCCACAGTCATTTTTCAGGTCACTAAGTTGAAGTCTGGGCGTTATAAATCCATCATCGATGTTTTCTTACAGCTATAGTAGCTGACACGTCTGAATCCCTGGGAGCTAAAAGCATGCCAGGAGAAATGAGCACCATCAAAACACATCAGGAGGAGATGTACAGCCAGGGCTATAATGTACCTGACTGCTGACAGGACAATATTGGCTTCCCTTCCCCGAGAGTTCATCATCCACCACTGCCTGTCCATGAAGGAATTGATTTAAGGGTATCAATTAAAAATTAGCCCCAGTATCACTAGAGAGATGGGTTTAAGCACAATTAATGCAAAAAGCTTAATAGCATTCTTTTTGAGGTTCAGTTGAGTGTCCCTGATGATGGTGCATGTGCAGCATTCCCACTTCCAGGGGAGTGTAAATGATTCCCTCCTGCACTGATCCATTGAAGTAGTTGTAAAATCTTGATTCTATCCATGTCAGATTAGTTCAGTTCAGAATGGAACTGCCCAGAAAATTATCTCTCCCTCCCTCACAAAACATTACCATTTCATTAAAAAAAATATGTTAATAATTAAGCGAACAATTGTGGATAAAATAGTCTCCAAGTTTTTGGTTTTTTGGTGAAAAATGCATGTGAAAAAAGAACTTCTTCCTCACAGTGTTCAAAGGTCATGTTTATGTCTAGATTCAAGTAAACAACAAATTTGCCAGTAACATTTTGATCAAGAGCATTATTTGCCCTAGGTGATAATCTAAATTAATTTACAAGCAAAATGGGGTCATAACTTCAATCTGTGAAGGAAGAAAGTCCTAGGGATTACTGCTGTGCCATCATTAAGTGTCAGGCACTTCTGCAAAAATCTATGTCAGGGACAAGAGTTTCAAATGGGTCTTGTCAGCTGAAATACCCTAAAATGGAGGTACCAGGGTGTTGAAACTGCGTTTGTCTCACACCCCCCTGTGCTGGGTGATTTTGTCCCTTTCTGCTCTGTCCCAGCACGCTGCCATCCACAGTGTGTGACTCAGGACAGAGAAGGGCAGAGCTTGGGGTCAGCTGTGGGGCACAACAATGATCCATCAGGATAACTCCCTGCCCGAGCCAGAGAAGTTCCCAGAAAAAAGCACAGCAAAGCTGGGGGAGAGGAGAATCACTCTGGAGCTGGTATTTCAGGTATCTCTTACCTCTGTCCCAAAGAAACCCTTCTCCTCACTTTTTTCCAGAATTTTGTGATGCTGGCATGTAAATAATGAAGTCAGAAGAAGTTGTCTCAGTGACATCTGTAAAAAAGACTCAAATTCAGTATTTTTATTTTTTTAAATCTAGTCTGGACAGTACTGTAGGAACTTGGTACTTCAAAATCTAAATTTTGCAATATGGTTTTGGAAGTCTTTATATTTTAGAAGCCTATGTATAATATATTATATTATGAGGATATTCCACCACTCTAAATGCATTCATATTTTAGGTATGCAGTACGACCACAGTTTCAAAAATAAACATCTGAAGAAAACTCTGGGATTTTAAAAATAAGACATTTGTAGTTTAATGTTGTTCGAAGAAATCTGGAATGGTATTAATCATTTCAGTTACTCACTGATTTCAATACGAATGTACTGAGAGATGAATACGCATCTACTGGTCATGTTAACCTGTCTTCACCAAAAAATAGTATTTCATGTGATGCAATGAAATGTTACAAATATGAATCATTACCTTCTAAATCTAAGACCTTTAAAAATTGATATGGGTGATTTTTAAAAGTAACTTGTTCATATTTTTGCAATAATTTTGCCTCTCTTTTTAATGCTTAATTTATCTACGTATTTAGAAATCTCTTTCTACAGCCATTCAAAATAATACAGAAAAGTCAGTGCCTGGTTACTCAGTTCTCCATGACCTGGGAGCTCAAAGGGCTGTGCAGTGTCAGAACTCAGAGCAGGAACTAGGAGGGTAAATTTGCAGGATTTTTGCTCAGCACCCTGGCACTAAACTAAACTGGAAGCAGAGGATGAGGTGTGAAGCTGAGCTCCTCACTTCTGCCTGGATCAGGAGCACCAGGAGGGAAGCAAAAGCATCTCCAGGCTTTCCATGCCCGCCTTGGTCACTGCATCAGTCTGAAGAGCTGTGTTTTTAGGAGGAATAAGAAGCACCAATCTGCTTTGTAGCCACAGTTCCTAATCCTCATGTTCCACCCAATGCCATTAATTGGAGATTGGCTTGTGCAATTCTCTATTTATTACTGGTTTGGTTTTCCTTTTGTTGCAAGAATGGAGCTGACAGCTAAACACGTGTACCTACATTATGAAATCCTGCTAAACAAGGAAGAGCTAATTAAGCTGTTACAGCATTGGCCCATGCCCTGAGCGCTGCCAGCAACGCCCCACGACTGCACTGCCCTGGGAGGGACAGGGATGTGACACAGCACTCGGGGACTCAGCGATGGGAATGTGCCAGGAGAGACAAGTGCCCTTCCAGCCAGACATTGCAAGAGTCTTCCTGCCGTGGCCAGAGCCACCATCACCTCCTCTCTTCCCAAAATCAGTGTGCACACACGAGGGAGCACAGAAACTTCTCACACAGCTTCTTTAACAAAGCGACCCTGAGGGCACAGCGTCAGAACTTCTCTGTGAAGCTGCTGAAATCCAGCTGGTCACAGCTAAACCTTTCTTTGGAATTCTTGGTCTCTAAGTTTATGGTTTGGTACCCCAAGTCAGTCTTTTCCATAGCCTGGCTGGGATGACCACCATCAGCAGCACTGAGCGGTGCCTTTTGCACATTCCCAGCACTTCCCAGGAAGGTGTCTCAGCTGAAGGACTCAGAACCCTCCATTATTCCAAAAGGATTACATTATTCCCGATGTTGTAGGAATAAAAAACATTCTGTACTGTAAAATGAACACAGAGTAACCTTTTTGCACAACAAAAGCCTCCAGCCACAACACCAGCAAGAATTAAAACCACACTTCCAAGATCTCCAGCTACAGTATATATTTTAACATTATTCTGCAGACATATGTTTTGTGTGACTTGGTTCGTTTATTTCCTTTTTGTTTTCAAAAGCTAACACATGGCCCTGAACAAAAATTACACTTAATTTTTTATTTGTTCAACTCAGTTAAAATCACAGCACTTGTTTTGTAGAGTTTTACATAACAATGTGCTGCTTTGTATGACTTTTATGTAATTTAATTTCAGTAAACTAGCCTGAAATAATTTAGACAGTCTACAGAGAGTTTGTGTATTCAGTGTTAGGGACTTGCATTTTACACATTTATTCATGTCAGACTTAAAATTTGATTTGAGTGTGGGAGTTAGCAGCTTCCCTGTCCCTACACAGAGATAAAATCCACAACAGGTGACAGGATAAATTCTTCCATCATCTTATCCAGGACTACAAGGGAGGGATGCTAAACTCTGGTCTTCATCTATTGAAGTGGAGGACCTCCTGGGAAAAAAAATTAAAAATAAAAAAAATTTTAAAAATGGTTCAGGAAAATCATTTTACAAGTTTAAAGGGCTGGGAACTGCCTGATAATGATGGTTGCCTGATGGACAGACTGGATGAAGGAGATAGCTGACAAATGAGATGATGACAATCCCTCACTGAGCTGTCTGGACAAAGAACAACAAAATGTCAGCAGGAATAAGAGAGACAGTTTAAATCAGGGGAGAAGGCATGAACTGGAGGAAACCTGAACATCTCGAAGCTGCTGACCAAGACACACACCACACTCTGCAGCAGTCAGGAAATCGATGCAGGTTTCCTTATTTATTGTTTTGTCCAAGTCTGTTGTTAATAGTTTTGGACAGACCCAAAGGATACCTTTGGAAGAGCTGCCCTCCTGCTGAACAAGGCTGGACTTCTGGGAGTGTGGCAGAACGGGGGGAAATGAAGGGATTAACACATTCTGAGGGTGAAGTCCTGGTTTTGTGCACGGGGAGCAGTGTGGCCGGTGTTCCTGAAAGCCAGGGAAAAGATCAGTGTGACCACACAGTGAGGGGAGTCTGAGAGGGAGATGACCCTGAGCAATGGGGACAAACACATTGGTCAACTTGGGGTTGCTGGTCAACTCAGGGAGCTTTTCCTGGCTCTGCTGTAGCAGGAGATCAGAAAAGAGACAGAAGTGACTCACAAAGAATGAAAACATTAAGCACAGGCGCCCAAGGTGTCAGCAGGAGAGCCCCACTGTGGGTCTGACTGCAGCAGGATGTGCCCACACCGCACGAAGCAGTCGGTGCCAGATCACTTTTGAAAACAGCAGCTGATTCTTTCTGAAATTACTTCCCCAGAACTGACTATTTCTTGCGAGGAAGCCCCTGGAAATCAAACGAGCCGTCAGACTTGTACCACTCGAGTCTGCATTTCTTGCCCTTCGTCTGCTTTCCTTCCTCTTTTCGTGCCTCTTCTGCTTTCGTAGGGACGGCGTGTGGAGCAGCGGGGCTCTGACATCAGAGCTGGAGGCGGTTGCGACACAGCGAAGGCTGACGAACACAGGAGGAGGAGGAGGAGGATGGAGAGCAGCACGAAGAGGAAGGAAAGCTGGAGAGGAGGAGGAAGGAGGGAAGCAGAGGAGAAGGAAGGAAGGCAGCAGGGGAGGAGGAAGGTGGGCAAAAGTGAGGAGGAAGGAGGGCAGCAGAGGAGGAGGAAGGAGGGCAGCAGAGGAGGAGGAAGGAGGGCAGCAGAGGAGGAGGAAGGAGGACAGAAATGAGGAGGAAAGAGGGCAGCAGAGGAAGGAGGGCAGCAGAGGAGGAGGAAGGAGGGCAGCAGAGGAGGAGGAAGGGCAGCAGCACCCGTGAGCAGCTGTCCCGTCCCCGTCCCTGTCCCCGCTGTCAGCTGGCACCGCGCACTGCGCTGCCCGTCCCGGCGCAGCTCCCACCAAGGACTGGGCTCCTCCTTCCTCCTTCAGCTGGAGCCTCGCTGCAGCTCCAAAAGCTCCAAACTGCTCCGCATGCATGTTTTAAATTACAGATAATTCATTTTGATATGCCTTTTCCTTGGATACGTAGACAAAATCAAAGGCAGGTTTCCCTGGGAGATACACATCAAGCTCTGCCTGCAGCTCTGCAGTGTTGTAACACAGCTCGTAGCAACCAAGGGAGAAATCAGTTCTCCTTTCTACAGCAAGAGGTTGAAAAACAAAATAATTTCATTGTACTTTAGGAAAACTAGCTTTAGCAGATTCGTGAAGGCGATTTTCTGTGTTTTTGAGGCCTGACCAACATCAGGACCACAACTCCAACACAGTCAAGATTAAGCCCATTGTCTAAAGGGATCATTATTCCACTTAGATTCCTATTAAGGTTTCATGGTACGAAGAGGAGGGGGTTGGGAGGAAAGTAATGAAGTTACAGGCCTTTATTGTACAAAGGCAACTGGAGACTTTTTTTAGGATGCTATCTATCAGCCTGTCTGGCAAATGTCTGCCTAGTAATAATGTATCCGTCTGCTGAAACAAGCCTAAATAATGCATCATTATATCAATAATTAATAGGCGCATGGGTCAACAAGTTCAAGATTGTTACAGGCAGAAGAGATGTGAAGGAAATGGCTCATTCCAGGCCCTGCCAGGCCCGACATGGCAAGCACAGCTTTGCAGGAAAGCGATGGAGGAGTGCTGGCAGCCAAATGCCAGAGCAGCATGTGCAGGGGACGTGGCTTGTGTGTGCTCAGTCCCCACTCACTCACCCAAAACAGGAACCCACCAGGATGGAACTTCCCACAGAACAGAGGAAGAGAGGCAGGGAGAATATCCCATCCTCTTGATTTGGGAACCCAACTTCTCTCACCACATTCAACAGATGAAATGTGAGCCAAGTAGATATTGCTGATTTTAGTACCAGCTGATGATAGCAGCAGCTGAGGTCACCTACTGACCAAAAAATCTGTGCCTGAAGTAACTTGAGGTATTTTAAAATGGAAAGAGAAAAGAATGAAAGTTACTGTATGAAATTGAAATCAAAATCAGAGGGGATGTCAAAATAGAAATAAAGAGGCTATATTAGCAACATCTTCTTTCCTGAGAGGAGTGTTGAAAATCATGGTGTTTTGGTAGCTGTAATTCCTCACTCTCAGACCAGGAGGGTGGGCTTCCATCCGATACAGAAACCTCCTGACATTATTTGGGATCCAGGGACAGAAATGTAAAACTGAGGTTGCTGTTTGTAAAACAAACAAAGAAATGAGGCAAACCACGATTGTGAAAACCTCATCCCCTGCAGGTTTGGTCAAGTATCCACATATCACATGTTCAAGATGATCTATGCACACACTCCCTGTGCACAACAGGACCCCTTAACAATGAAAATATTATTAAAAATCTCAAATTAGATGTGAATACAGTATCTTTGTGAAGCAATTATAGAGCCTGTGTTAAATTTGTCTTAATAGTAGTAACTTAAATGCTTGGGGGAACAAATTAAGATTTTGCTAGGTTGGGTTTTATGGTGGTCACTTGGTTTTTGGGTTTTTTGGGTTTGGTTTCTTGTTGGGTTTTTTGTTTGGGTTTTTTTTTTAACACAGGTCTTGTATAAGAAAACACAGCAAACATCACAGTTCCATTTTCAGAAAACCACAGCCTGCTTACGACCAAGTCGGTACAGAGGGAAACTGAAAGTCGAAAAGAGTGTAACAAAGTTGCAAAGGCAGTTCTAGTAACAAGTCATTTTAAAAAGCAGATGACCAAAATAGAAAAATCCCAAATTAATAGTTACAGTAAACTATGCTTTTAAAGTTGTGTGATAAGTTAGTTACTGAAGATTCTGTCAAAGGGATTTTCTTCAGAGTGAAGTCCTAGAGTATATGGAGGCTGATTTGTCCTCTGGCCTATTTCTAACCAGCAAACACTGATCCTGCTCACTCAAGGAATTCCACCAAGCTCAGAGGAGTGATACCAGCAACAAGTGAGGAAAATACATGATCCGTTTCTGAACAAAGATTGTTTAAGAACAGAAATCTGTGCAGTCCTAGTTCATACAGTCAAGGTTCCCACGAATGCATTATGAAGCTTTCTTATTTTTTTCTTACAGAGCCCCTGGCTTTGGGGTTCAAGTGTGCAAAAGCACCAGGAGACTTGTACATCACGTCCAGAGACCCAAGAACCTGGGAGTATATTCTAAAGAAATGAATTCCTAAATGCTGAAGCTACTTTTTCTCTCCAACTTTTTCCCAGAAGACACTGTGCTGCTTTCTTGGGAGTTTCTGATCCACTGAGGAATGTACCCATGGAGGTGGCTGTGTGGGGCTCTACTCAGTCAGCACACCCCCACTGGGTTATGGAAATCTGCATTTCACAGTACAGCTGTAAACTTTGACAGTAAATTCCAATGCCATTTATTTCTGTACCTTGCCTCAGGACAGAGGTTCACATTCCCTAAAGAGGACAGGCCCTGGGAATTGCAAGGGGCTCTGCAATGCTGGGCAGTAACTCAGGAGCAGGAACACAACACCCTGCTCCTGGTAAGGGCCATGTCTCCATCCCTTCCTCATCCCCTCCCACCTTCCATGAAGGAAAACCAGCTGCTTCTGAGCCCCACCTATATATCTGAAATCCTATGGACATGGCTAAAGAGTGGAATGTACCTCTAAGGGCATCTTCAAGTGATTCCAAGATGCAAGACACTGAATAGAGAAAGGAAGTACGGCACCAAGACTCAAGTGGAGTCTAGATTTTCCAAAGTAAAGACAATAGAGTTCCACAGAAAAGAGCAGATGAGAGGACTCCTGACAAGAGGTGTAGAACATAATTTTATAAAGAGCCTTAAGGATGTAGATACCCAATTATCTTTCATTCTTAGTGGCTCATTCCCTTTTGCTTTGAACATCTATATGTGGAATTGTGTTAGGTTCCCTACTTCTCTCCTAAGAATAAAACAATGAAGGCTATTTTTTTCAATGTATAGAACTGAATTTGCTCGATTCATTTCTGGAGTAAGAACAACCACATTTCAAAAGTAATTTGTCATAAAGACACATTTCCTCCACCTTAGTTGTTCTGAAATCAGAAGGCACCTTCTCTCAATACACATGGTCCTCACCATCTTCTGACTCTTGAATTGTTGTTTTTCTGACCTTTCTTTACACCAGCTCCATTTTTATTGTGCAAAGTTCCTCTGTTCTATTATGCAAAACACTTTTCATCCATTTAGACAAAAGAGCTGGACTTCAAGAGATCCTATGTTCCCATAGCAGAAGTTTGGTAGTCAGCAAATTCACATTCATTTTATATGTCCAGTTACTTGATCCCGACTCCTTTCTAACCCACATGATAGGAAGGATTATTCTTCTATTCATGCCTCAGTCTTTTAATGGATTTAGGGCACAGCTCTTAAAAATGTATAAGAGAGACAGGCATCGCATGATTTTGCTATGGATATTTTATGAGCAAGTCTGGGTACATGCTGTGTGCTTGAAACAAAAGACTGCACAATGTGCTACCAGGGCAGGAGCTGTGTCATTATGTCTTGCACTCAAGGCTTCTGGGAATCTTGGGCAAGAAAAACAACAAAACAAAGGCATGGGAGAGACACCAGAATCGAGTAAATGGGTCAAGACAGCACCGATACAATTCGTTGTTATTAAGACCTGTAATTCAGTCAGAGAACAAATCCGATTTAGGAAGCAGCAGCCTCGCCCCTCCTTTTTTTTATTGGCTGTTATTTGGGGGTTGCATTTGTTAGTTAATTGACTTAAACTATTACCTTGAAAAGACAATACTGGTTCCTACGTGCTTCTTCTGCACCTGCAGCAGGCACTGTGAGATGTTTTGGTACCAAGAACCACTTCAGCCATTATTTATCACTGGAGAGATTAATTGACATCTGGAGCATAAACTTGCACTGCTAGTGGCCTGATTAAAGGTGTTGGCTGATATTTTTCAGAGCATTCAACCACCAAAGAAGACATCAATGATGTTTAGGCACTTGAATCTTTCAGATATGTTTTCAAGCTATGCTCTTGCAGTGCTTGATCTATTCCTTGAAAAAGATGGACACGGGATGGATACAGCTCACAATCCACTGCTCATCAACCTTTCCAAATCTTCTTCTCTTACTACCATTACAAAAAAAATGCTATTTTTATTTTCTTTATTCTCTTTGTATCATTTTCACTATTAGATAACTACAGACCAGCACACTCATGTGGTGCTTTACAACTGCAGAGCTGGAGGAAACTGCCCAGCTCAGTACCAGTAACAAATACCAAAATTCTAACTGCAAGCACATGCATATAAGGGCACCTTCAGCTAAAAATGTGGGTGTTTTTCTTGCAATCTTACTCAGAAATGAACTTTTAAAGGATCAGCTTTGCCAGAAATATTAGCTTTAATCTTCAGTTCCACTGCAGCTTCATCACCAGGGAGGGCAGGAAGGAATTTTTACGCATTACTTTTACACGTCACTGTTTTTCCTGTTGGGAACTTTGAGTCTCCTAACAATATATCCCATGGATATATAACCCCATAATAATACTTAGAACATACACTGTCCTTTGTAAATATTACCTTATTATACTAAATATAACAACTTCAGTTTGCTATTTATGGGAATGCTCTTTCTCAAGATGCTTCATAGTAGAGAAATGTAAATACCTCTGAAGTGGTAGTTTCTATAGAGACTTATTTTTCCACTGAATTGTAGAATAAACAGCCCAATTTTCTACAAATCTGGAGCATCTCTCCAAAGTGGCAGATAATGATACTTTACCACTGTGTAGCCATTTATGTCTTTGAAGCTTGCTGTAAATATGAACCACTTATGCCTTTGGGAGTATCCTTAGGTAGTTTCATTAGCCTCACGAAGAAAGGGAGGTAAAAGAGCAGGTAAAAGACTTTACACAGAGTAGGTGGCACTGCTCAGCAGCTTGATGTGCCTCACACTTTCATTGCTGGCTCTGTGACAGTCCATCTTGTCCCAGCCTCAGAAAGCACCAGTTCCACTCCCAGCAAGAACAAGTCTCTCTCAGCAGTAGCTCTGGAGTGAGGGCTGAGCATGACCCCAAAACAGGCAGTAGGATTTTTTCGAAGCTCAGTCAGTTTTGCCCAGCAGATGTGTGAGGAGTTAGCAAGTTTATCTCAGATTTGGCAGGGCTGCTGCATGCAACAGCCCCAGTGTGGGGCTGGTTTGTCTACAAGACTTCCAGCTTGCAACAAAACTAATACAGGGAATCCATTTCTCCTCATATCAACACAGCCTGAAGAAGCTTCCATAAGAGTAACCATGAGGAATTTCTGTCCTCACCTCAGCCCCTTAAGAAATGCTGTGCCCATCATGGAAGTTGAGGAAAGAAGCTAAAACTGTCCTGGGCTGAACAACCAGCCCTTTTTTACAGGGAAAAAACACAGCAACACTTAAAACACAGTGAGAGTGTAAAGCCCTAGTTGCCCCTGTGTGTCCCCTGACCCCTTCCCTCTGCACTGGGGCTGTTCCTGCTCCCTAGGCTGCTGTGGAGAGGTGCCTGGGCCCCATCATTCATCCCCCAAGGTGTTTAGCTGCCAGATCTCCCCGTGGCTGATTGTGCTGCACATCCCCATCCCCGTCCCCGCCGCCCCAGCCCCGCGCAGATGCCGCGCGTTAGTGCTGAGCTCAGTGTGGGAGTCATCCCTCCTCCACACACCAGATGGTTCAGTGTTTGTTTTTAGTGCTTACCTATCTTCTCCTTGACTCCTGAGAGTCATGTGAATCTGGGAAGGGAAAAAAGAAAAGACTTCCCCAGCAGCTAACAGAAAAAAATAATTATCAAGAAGTTTCCTTTTCACGTGTTATCTCAAAACACAGAGAATGTATTCAAGAAGCATTCAGAACTTTCTCAGAAAGGAGGCAAATCAAGAGAGGGGCAGATGTGGAAAGTTGCTCGGTATCCAAACAGTGTGGAGAGCTCGGGCAGTGCTTCCTCTGCTCCAGGGACAAGCGAGACACCCTTCAGACCAGTCTAGATTGGATTAGGCTGCCCAGCAATCAGTGCTGGACTAGATTGTCCACTTTGGCTGCCTTCCAGTTCCAGTGCATAATGAAGAGCAGGTATTTTCCATTTCAACCTTGTCCTTCCTAAACCAGCAGCATTCAAAAGATGGTGAATGTGCCTAATTTAGCAATGACAATCCATCCTATTTCACTCTTTCACTTTTAGGAATGAACATGTTTTGATTTTATCTAAACAAAATAGGTCATACTTTTGCACTACCTGTGCAGTAAATGAACCTGTAAATATAGAAATAAATAGAAACTAGTGTAAGTGAAGCATTTTATGTGTGATATTTCTTCTCTGGACTTTTTCAGTCCAGTACAGTCCTACTAACTGTTGTGATTAATTCTGCAAGTTGAATGAGATCCAGTTCCTGGGGGTATATAATTATGTCTAAACATTCCTTCTCCAACTTGATTGCATGAAGAAGCCTTAAAGTGCAACCAACCCATCTGTATTATCAAGACTTAAAAACAAGAAGGCAAATGGGGAAATCTCCAAATTAATTTGTAAAAAAGCATCTGAGGACCACCTTGTAAAAGCCTGTCTGTGGATATCTGACACAGACAAGTGTGGCAATGCTGACATGCTAAGATAGAAGTTAGGTCATTTTATCCCTGGAGCCTTGGATCCGGTCAGGATTGGTGTTCCTTCCCTAGGAGCCCTCACTTATAAGCAGGCCAGGAGCAAATCCAAAACATGATGAGGTCAAGATTGCATCTTTTATAATCACATTGTAGTGAAGGGAAGCAATGGGAGGCAGCAGCTCAGCTCACAGCAAAGGAGACAATGGTAAAGTATAAAACCTAAAAATAGGGAGCTCTACAACGAAAACACCCTACCCAACTATGCAAGCAGAGCAGAGCCACTCTTCCCTGAGCCTTCCTTTCCTTTTGCAGATCTCTCCCACCTCATGCTTGGACTTCTCAGCTTTACAGGCAGAGCAATCACAGGGCACACAGAGGGGTGACCTGTGCCAGGTGCCAGAACTGGCTCCTGCTTCCTGCAGGGAACTGAAAGGGTGTTCAGCAGCTCCCAGAGGGGATGGCACTGCCCAAACCACTGCTGGGGCTGCAGGGATTTGGCCAGAAGTGCAGCATCTCTTCCAACCAGGGAGAACAGTTTTGGAAAGACAAGGGGCATCTCAAATCATCAGGCTGGGTATCCTTATGGAAAAAACCCCAAACTTTAGGGTGTTTTCTATCACTGTATTATCCTTCATTTTCTTCCTATGGTTAGGACTTGCTGAACATCCATTTTCCTTTCCCCTCTGCCAATGCCTGGTGCTCTCACATCCTGTCCCACTTCATCCATATCCTCCCATACTGCAGAACCCACTTCTCCCCAAAAGTGGTTTCATTTCCTCCCCCACTTCTCCCACCACCAGAAGCCCTCTTTCCTCATATTCCCAGTGGAGAGTGCTTTGCTCCCCAGCTGATTTGAATTCCTCCCTCCTTCTGTGGGCGAAGAATCATTCAGAGCAGTGGCATTTCAAACTCTGCAGAGAAGGTAGGTAGACTCAATCCTGAGTGGGAGTACATATCAAGTACAGTGCTAGTGGGTGCATCCAACCCCAAGACCAGAAGTTCCCAAACTTTCCTGGTCTATAAACAGTGCCTAAGGGCTGGATGCTTCCTCCTGGACATTTGTGTTGATGGCAGCTACCACAGCCAAAACCAGTGCCATGCTATATATATATATATATATATATATATATATACATACATATATAATATTTAGTACATATCTTTGTATTGTGTATCATTATTATACCATATAATTACATTATACCATTATCACAGATCACAGAAGATTCAGAAAGAAGTTAGAAATATTATCTAGAAGAAAATAATGTAAAAAAGTAGGGAAAATGTTTCCATTCCATTTTAACATCTGGGAGGACAGGGTTCTTACCATGATATGTTTCTCTTTCATCAATAGTGCCTTTTCTGTGAAGAACCACTGAATGTAACATTTTTAAACTCGTGGCTTATCAACTTTCAGCCTTTCCTGCTGAAAGTGGAGTTTAATTCTTGCCTTATCCCTGCAGAGGTGGTCTGGGCTCCTGCACCACCAACAGAGCCTCTTCTGTTCACAGAGTGATTGGAACCAGCAGCCACAGAGTCTCACCACAGCCCATGTCTCAGTGACATTTTCATTCTGAGTCACCATTTGATTCAAGGCAAGAAATAAAATTGCCACTGATGGAAGTTCTGCATAATTCTTTATCACCTGAGCACATGAAACAGAAGAGCTACAGAATGAATTAGTCCAGAACTTGGTGTGCTTAACAAATGTTGTTTAATGACTCTGTTCATAACACCTACATGTTTTGTTCCTGTTACTTGTACAGCTCTTACATGTGACAAAGACACTAATTTTTTAACAGAGGAGGGAGGAGAGAGAAGAGCTCATGACTCTTTTTTTACTGAGTATAATAATAGTAATATAGGGCTCCATACCATCTAAGTCTCAGTGACTTCTTCTAAACATGTTTAGCCTATAATTGAAGGATAATTTTTCTTATTGCCAGCTCCATCAGCTCACACTGACATCAGAAAACCCAACAGTATTCTGGCTTACATTTCATCACCAGTAAAGAATTTTGAAAACTGATTTTTCCTCTGTGTGCATGAGGATAATCCTTAAAATTACGGCTGTGGTTGTACCCAGCAAAGAGGCTGCAGCACATACGTGCTCCACCAGTCCCTGTATGCACTGATGTGTCCTGGACATGAATCACAGAATCCCAGAATCCCAGAATGGTTTGGATTTGAAGGAAACTTAAACTTTATCCAGTTCCACCCCCTGCCATGGGCAGGGATACCTTCCACCATCCCAAGTTGTTCCAAGCCCTGTCCAACCTGGCCTTGGACACTTCCAGGGATGGGGCAGCCACAGCTTCTCTGGGCTGCAAAGGAACTTTTGCAAGTAGAGGGATGTCATGTTGCTTTTTCAGAAAAGTCACTTCTTAGATTGAAAAAATCCACTTAAAACCAATAAAACTTCTATTTTCCTTTGGTCATGTTTTTTCTGTGTCTGATCCTGCCACGGTTCAGATTCCCATGGTGTAATTAAAGAGACCACAAGTGACAGAGAAAACAAAATATGTGCAAGTGTTACATATAAAAGTATTGAGGACAAAGGTTCTTTTAGAAGCTCATTTTTGAGTGAACTGACATTGCAGTTTTTCTCACTTGGATTTCAGACAGAGGCTAGCAAAATTTACAGTAACAAACCCTTTAATTCTCACTCCATTCAGAGAATGACTCAGCACTGCAAGGAAAAGCAGCCTAAATGTTGTGAAGTTTTGACAAACCAGCCGAGGAATGAGCAAGCAGGAGTCCAACGTGGAAGCAGTCACAGAGTTTGCTCCTGAGGAAAACTTTGCTGATTACATTTTAGAGGAGGTTTGTCACAGGGCAGCCTCACTGCAAAGTGAAATCCCATGTGTGCATTGAATCCAGTGCCAAAGAATTCCCTTCTGGGTATAAAACCGGTCAAAGAATTCCAGGAAGCCCTTCCTTGCAGAGGAAGCTAATTCAAAGTCCCCAAATGCATACCAAAAAAATAACTTTCCTTCCACATTTCTCAATCTCAGGCACCTCTTTCTGCCTTCAGGGCGCCTCCACCACTATTTTCAGAGTTCTCATCTTTCCCCCATATCCACAAGACAGCTGGTCCCGAGGAACTCAGCAGCCCAGCCTCCACTTGTCTCCAGCTTGGGATGACTTGGACTGCTCCCAGATACATTTCTTGAGAGCAACCCTTTGATAACCTGCACACTGAGATAACCCCAGGTTCCCTTCCTGCATCTCCTGACAGACCTATCCATTTGTTCAGCTTCTGGAGGAGACACTGTGAGACCAGGAATGGAGGGGTCAGATGAGGGGTACCAGAGATAAGGAAGATGCCAGGATCTTGGGGAGGGCAGAGGGAAAGGGAAGAGGTCACACAGGACCAGAGGCTGGAGCTGATCACTGTGGAAGATGCTCCGGGGTGAATGTGCAGTGTGGGCTATAAACTCCATGACAGCATAGCTGGGAAATCTCAGTGCAAATCCCTTCAGTTTCTACACTTCACATACAAAAAGAGCATAAATATTTTCCTTCCTCTGGCTAATTCTTATGCAAATAGAGAGAATTTACAAGTTATAAGAAGCTGCTGCTCCTCCATCTAGGTTCACATCAAATCTTTGCTTCTCAGACACCAAAACATGAACACATCATGTCTGGGAAGAAACGCTTCATTCCAGATCCAGGCTGGATCACAGACAAAAGCTGGCATAGCCTCAAATCTCCAGGAGAAGCCATCAGGGGACACTACAACTGATGTCTTCCTGTGCCTATTGCAACACATCTGCTTGGGCTGGGATTCTGGGCCATCCCCTTTCTGACAAACGTCAGCAAGCAGCGTGTGCTCCTGAAGGCTTTTACATCTGCGTCCGGCTCACGCTCACTCCAGAGGTTCCTGTTTCATATCCTGTCCTGATGGCTCCGTGTGCATCATGTACATTAATTTCAAGTACACACAGAGGGCACAAACAATTGTATAAAGATTATAAAGTCTGAGAATTTGTTAGGGGCCAGCTTAGTGTTAAAACCACATTCCCACTTCACAAATGCACTTGGACACTCTGAACCACAGCTTGTATTTCAGAGGAAAGGTAAGGCACCAAAATAAGAAATTTGGTTCCCAGCAACCTTCTAACATGCACCTTCAGATACTTCCTAATTTTCAGAATCCTTACCAATGTGACAAACTGGCTGCTAGAGCCAGCAGCTCTTCCCCATCCTTGTAAAGTGCATTGCTGTAAGTCCTTCAGAGGCAGTGATCTCTGTGAGATGGGAACAGTAACAGAGAAAAGTGCTGGCTTCAATGAGCTTGAAGGAAAACAGTTCTCCCAAACAGCTGAAGTGTGTTGCAGAACTTTGAAAATCTTATGTTTCTTACCTTTGGGAAAGAAATATTTTTATTTCTAAAAAACAGGTCTCTTTGCATCCGAGGCCTACATGGACACTGTTCTGACAGGGAACACAGACCTTTTAGCCATCAGAGCTCCTGTGCTGCCTATTGCTGCAATTCCAGACAGCAGAGATGGGATTCCAGGCTGCTGTGGGGCGTCCTCAGCTCACACCCCCAGAGACTCAACATGCAATTCTCTGCCGACAGGATTTTTCCTACATCAACCCCTGTGCTGGGCACTAATCCAGGGAAGTGAAAAAGCCTCCCCCATGACTCCCACTCAGCACTACAGTATCTGTTTCCCAATCCCTCTGATAAGTGTTCCTGTTATTCTGTTCTAATCTTGTCCCAAACACACCAGCATGCCCTGAAGTGAAACAGCAAAGGAGAACTCAAACAAAGCCTTTACCTGCAAGCAATTTTTCCAACAAAAAGCATAAAAATACATCCCAGTGCAAGCCCAGCAGAGCATCACAGCTCCTGCCTGCCCCTCAATAGCAGTGACCATGCCAGGATATTAAGTGCTACACTCAGCAGTCAGACATGAAATAATTCATGCAGTAAAACATTAAGGGCAGGTTGCTTGGTTCTGCTTTTCATTCTGCAGGTTACAAATGTTTTGACAAATTTATCTGACTTGCAATCAGTAAACAAACAAGTTCTAAGACAGTTGATGAAGGAACTGTATTTCCCTGATAGAAATTCTTTCCCATGTCATGTCCAAAAGGAATGTAAGTCTTCAGTGGGTAATACACCACTCCCATGGCCTACCCAGTTAGACCCAGATTACCTACATCGCCTGGGCAAGAACTGCAACACAGTTACTGCTGCTTTTCAGTAAAATCTGAGAATAGTCCAGACTCTGAGTTACCTGCTTAATGCTGTCACTGTCTGTGCTGCAGATGTGCTCCTGTGAGCAGTGCTTACACCTCCTGTCAGCTCTAAAGGTGTAAGAGTAAAGTTTATCCATGGAAAAGACTCATTAGAGATTCCTATTTCAAGTTAATCTTCATAGACACAGCACTTGGGGCTTTAGGATTCACATGCATTTCCTCTCCGAGACAACAGGAACATCTTTCTTCCAACTCCTAATACCAGATGTGCCCTAAAAAAATCTCCTGAATTGGTTCATTACCAACACAAGAATTCTTCAGATTGAGGAAGAAGGGCTGTATACCACAAGAGAAAAGGGATTCCCCTGCACCATTGGTTCTCCTTAGAAACTTAGAGGAGGCTGCTTTGTGTGCAAAACACTGAGCTCTGGGAGCATGAAACACCTCTCAGTTCACTACAGGCACAGCAGATCCAAACAGATCATGGAGCTGGTTATTTGTGCATATTTATAGCACCTCACAACCCAGAACAGGTTGAAGACTGAACATGCAAATAAACGCATCTGAGGAATCAGAGAGTACAGTTTTCTCAGTCACCAAAACTGCTTTGCAATTTTTGATCTTCATTTATACCTGCTTTTCTGTTTCCTCAAAATGTTTGTATATATTTAACTGTTGCTAATGTACTATAAAGAACTGTGAAGAGTTTACACTTCCCAGAACATGACCTGAAGGCTTCAGATTTATTCAGACAGAAATCACATACTTTATTAAAGAGAAATTATGGGACAACAGAATCATATACAATTAATATAATGTGTCCTTATTCTCCAAGAGGAAAAAAAAAAAGAAAGTGATTATCATTGTGAAATATCAGCCATGGATTAGACAGAGTAAGAAAGAAAGGGATTAAAATGTGGATTGTGGCTCTTCGTCAGATATGCATCTTTAGTGGAGGAAATTTCACCTAATAAGTCATTTTTCTTCCAGCCACCAACCACTAATCTCTTGTAACTGTATTCCAGGCTGGGACTAGAGTGGAAATCCATGGAAAATGCAGGCAGGGTGCAGATCCTGGATACCTGTATTTGTGATGCTGTTGACACAGCAGCGGCTCGGGGTGCTCCTGCTCCAGCCACGTTTCCTGTCTCTATAAACATGCTCTGTTTGAAAAGGGGCTACTCTGGGCACACATGTGCACTTTATGGCCACTCCTGTGCCAACATAAATCAGCCCCAAATGCCATCTCGGTGACATAATGCAAGACTTATGCTTAAGGGAGTCCACATCCATAAGTGAGTGGGTTCCAAAGTAATTAATTTGAGAAGTCCACTTACATTTCAATCTCTCAACCAGACAGGCTGCCCCGTGGTTCCTTTGACTTTTTTGCCTCAGACTCCCCAAATTTCACTCTTCCATTTCCTTCACTTCCTCACCTTTCAGGGTCAGAGTTTAGCACCGCAAAGGGAAATGAAACAGAGAAAAACAAAACAAAACAAGCTGTGAAGCAGATTAAAGCCACATTTGACATCTAGATGTACATGGTTCCTTTTTCAGCTGCAGGTATGAAGTAGTAATAATTTTGTGCCCACGATTCACAGTGTAAGCTTGTGTTTTGAGAAAAAGGAGGTTTTCTAAGTGCATCTTTGCTCAAAAAAAAAAAAAAGGCTTTTAAAATCTATTCTATTTAATTGTTAAGTCAGCTGAATTCTTAATTGCTCTTTTTTATTGCTTGGAAATGGCCTGAAAAGTAGAGAGAAAGCTTCTTATACTTCCCTCCACTCTTGGTGCTCTAAATGCACCATCTCTGAGGGGAAGGTGCTTGCAGAGCAAGCCACAGAAATGTGTGCTTCTGCTTCTCAGAGAGGATGGATCTGCCAAGGGCCTTCTCCTGAGCAGCACCAAGAGAATTGCCACCAGCTCACGGCTCCTGCAGAGCTCCAGCTCTGACTGCACTGCTGAGCAACATCCATCTGCTCAGGGAAACTCACTCACCGAGGACAGAGTTCAGCTCCTTTCCCAGGAAAATCAGAAAATTAACTCCTACTGTCTTCTGTGGAGGCTGGATCAAATGTAAATGAGAAGACATGCAATTAGTCATGGGATGAAACGGCCCATAGGATTCAAGAGGAGAGATGCTTTACAGGAGGTAATTAGTTTTTGCTTACCCAATTTATACACAGTGCTCTGAGTCAGTGGGCACGAGGCCATTTCATGGGATCAACCCTAAGCCAAGGATTCCATGTTTCCCCAGCAGAGAAAGATGGAACTGTTTCACACAGCCAACAGAAGGGTTGGTCCCACATTTCTTTCTGTAAGGCACTCACAGCTCATGAGGAGGTCACAGGGATTACAGCCCTTTTTTGTAGATCCCAATCAATTCTGAAACTTCAGCATTCCCACATTTGTTTGTGCAATACCAGTGCAGAACCTGTTTCTATCAGACAACCTGATTCAATCTTCATTCTTTTTGAAGAAGAGGGCAGTGATGATGTGGACATTTCTGAGAGAGATCTCCTTGGTTCATTTTAAACATTCAACCTTACTTTCAGAAGGGATTTCAGCTGTGTTTCTGGCTTAGTCTGATGAGTGTGTAACCCATGCCAGGGCAGACTCAATACTTAAAGCACAGATTTCCAGGACCTTCTGTAGAGGTCATCATTCCAGCAGGATCAATATAGAGTGGAACAATGAGAAGCCAATAAGAGAGGTCAGACTTCAGGAACCTGATGAAAAAGACCCAGAAAAATCATAAAACCCTGTAGCAGAGCATGAGATGGCATGGCAAGGACTAACTTTTCCTAGTGAATAAATATTTAAACTTTTACTAAACTACTAATCAGGCAGAAGTGAAAGACCCTCACTTCCAAGTGGATTATTGCAGTTCTTCTTTCCCATCTGGGACCCAGAAAATCAAATTTCAAAAACCATTGCCAAGGTTTTGAAAATCTAATATAATTTGCTGAACACCAGTGGCTTTCTCTACAACAGCTTAAATAAACGTGCAACACTTAGCCATGATTTTGGAGATCTGAGGGAGGAACAAGATTTTTCATTTTTACACTTTTAGTTCTTCCTCTGTACTTGCCTTATGTCTGAAGAGATTTAAACAGAGGAGGAAAATGTAGCTAAGGGAGTTATTCAACAAAATTTAAAAAGTGCATGTGTACAGTCACAGAAACAAAAAAAACCATGCAGAGACTTGAATTTCTTATAAGAATCCCCTTTATTTTAGAGGAGAAAGATTGCATGATTTTTATGTTTATGTAAAGATAAATGAACAAGTAGAATAGTTGAACAAAGCCATTAAACAAGATTAAACTTCCCAGGTACAACTTAACTTGACTCATGGTCATATTGGACCCTCTTGCTCATGTTCAGAGTTTTAAAAGGTGGTTCTGGAGCTCAGAGGTGAAACAAAAGTAGCTTTTCAACACATCATCCCAAACTCAGAACTGAATTCTTCCTCTGTCACAAGGCAAATAGATGATTCTTCCAAGCTGGAGATGGAAGATCCCAGAAAGAAACCACACTGCAGGGATCAGCCCCAGCTAACACAGCAAGATGAGAATGGAGGAGATAAAATGAATGTGCAAGTAGGAAGGAAACACAGCACAGGCTGGAGGCTTGTCTAGAGTTTTGGAGCTTTTAAGAAAATAAATGCCTTCCATCACATCCTGTCTCTTGCTTTAGTGATCATTTTGCAACTTCCAATTTTTTATCAGCTGAAAAGGGAACAACACTGTACTTTGCATGTGATGGTACAACATGCTAAACTGATTGGATGATGCTCTGTGCCAGATTAGGGATCTCTCTGCTCCTTCTTGTATCCGTGGTTGCAACCACGCACAAAAATGTAACAAAAAAGTAAAAGGAAGTTTGCAATAGGCAGCTATGGGCAAATCTGCCCACAAGAAGTTCCTTTCTTCTCCCCTAAAAGTCAAAGCCTCATTTGCACTCTGAAGTAATTCCTGTGCCTTACACAACTCTTAATTATCTCCAATCCTTGCTGTAGTCATTGTAAGTCTCCTCATAAACTGGATAAATGCACCTTTTGGAGGGTTCTCTTCTTCCTGGTAATATTTTGTGGCAATTAATTTAAGATCCAGATAGCTTCCAAGATGCTTTAATCAACAGCAGATCCTGTCCTCACCACAAAGCTCCTGAAATTTGTATGTGCTAAGTCCAGACTCCAAGAATACAGACAGGTGCCCACAGGATGGGGCAAAAATACCAGAATTTCCCATGCTGTGGTAAACAGGTGGCCCAGCTCCCTGCCCACCAGCTCCTGCCACACATTTGGGAAGAGGAGGTTTGAATCCAGTCAGTTCCTCTTCCTTACCTGCTCCAGGGAGCTGCACCACTAGACACCCACCTGGCAATGTGCTGGGGATGCCCATCTTCCAGCTGCCCCTGGAAATGGATTCTGGCTGCAGGGAAGTCCTTCAGGAAAGGGAGGGATGAAGGAAGTGGAAACAGAATGATTGCAGGGATACTCCCTGCCTCTGCTACTCCCAGAAGTTGTGCTCTTTGGGAGAAGGGGCAAGGAGCCTGAATGGGGGGTTTTAAGTCAGGGGAAGAGGTGGAACAAGTCTTAGGAGAATGTGGGAGGACCCGGGAAATAAAACCAGAGAATTGCTGCAGACAACCAGAGATCTTTTGGTTAGCAAGGAATCATGCAACAAGCCAGGAATGAAATCATGGCTTGAGCAACAACTTTGTGCCACCAGTAGAATCCTGTGGGGAGTAGACATGGAAAGGGTGGGTTCAGCCTGGAGTTTTCACACTTAGGAGCACAGGCAGGGAGCCCAGCTAAAGAGCTGAGGGGGAATGATTTATGAGGACAGAGCTAAATGGTTAAACAACAAGTAAGGGCAGACATAACAGTCTACAAATACCCACAGGAGTAAATGTCAAGGAGTGTGAGGAATTTCTGGAACAGCAAGATAAATTTCCCAAAACTAAGGTGCAGTGGCTTGTGACACACTTGGCCAAACAGCTGAAATTTTGTTGGTTGTGACTGCCTTGGGCAAAGGACGAGCAAAGGAAAGGCAAGGAACAAACTTGTGTTGTACAATGGGTGAAGGGGATTATTTAACTCTGTTAAAGGGATTATTTAACTCTGTTCCATGTTCAGGTGAGCTCCAGGTCTCCATCACCAGAGAAGCTACTGTTCAGCAAGGTACAGGAGTCAGAGATAGGATTTTGGAGCCCTCTTGCAGCTGCTTTTCCCCTTAGGATTTTCATGGTAGCAGCAATTACAAATGTAATTTAATTGAGACAGTTTCAGGTTGATTGTACAGATGAAGAAGTTACACAGCTGCTGTTGCACAACATTCAGAGCTAGAAAGACTGTTCACCACAGCAGTGTCACTACAATTAACATCCAATTTGCCCTGGATAAAGCATGAGTGTTAAAATTGTTCCTTATCTCATGCCTGCTTCAGCCCCTGAAATAGCTCTTAACTAGACGTGAAGTTTGTTCTGTGCTGAGCACCTGCATGAGGGGTGAGATCCAGCCCAAGGTCATGTTTCAGAGAGGGAAAGATTTCAGCAGGAGGCCTGGGGGATGTGCCTGATGCTCCACATGAAGGAAAAGAGCTGCTGGGGCTACACTGAGCAGGAATGCGAGGGAAAGGGAGAGAATGCAAAGCAAAAATCGAACAAACTAAAAGGACCTTTGAGTTTTGGTTCACAGCATGGCAATGCAACTGTGGCAGGGTCAGGAAAAAGAGACAGCAAGGTAGAAGGGGAGAATGGGATTGGCTCTGGATCCCTCAGATTGCAAAATTATTGCCTCAATAAAGGAAATAAATAAAGGTAAAGGGGAGAAGAGAGCTCATACACAGTCCTGAATTGTGGTAAAGGGGAGAGAGGAAAGGGATGAAACAAACCAAAGGCACAGGCACAGGAAACAAATGCAGCCCTAAGATACCTTCTATCTCCCTCTTTTCTGACAGATGTCCCATTCCCAGTCCCTGGGGATTGGTTTGAGCACTCAGGAGGATAAAGCAGTTTCCTTACTTCTTCCTGCCCTGATTGAGGCACTGGATCACAAACACGGAGTGTTGCTTAACTCAGGGCAGGAACCTACTTCTCACTTAGTCCTGAAAAACAATCCCAATGCTGGCATTCAGTAAACAGGAGCAACACAACTCCCATGGTGAGGAGGGGACTCAGAAAAACCCAGGGAAGCTGCAGAGGATTTATTTTGGCTGATCTTTAGGTGGTCAGGGGATGGCTGTGAGGTTTCAATACAAGCACAGAGTGAAACATTGCTAAAGTGTCCCAAAAAGAAAATATGGATTTCAGAACTATCTAACAACAAACTGTGCTTTACCTCCCATTTTAAGGCCTGGAAAGAGCTGACCATCCTAGGGGAAATGCCACTCCATGTCACAACAATATCTCAAAGTATTTTGGAGATTTAGGTGTTGATTAATGAGACATTCATGTTCACAAGCTAAAGAAGCTGGGGAATTCTTTTTGCCAAAGGTTTACAAGTGGCAGGCAAAAAAATTACTGAGGAAGAAAGACCTTGTAATTAAATGCTTAACTTGAGATTCAGGTTCTTCTTCTCATCTTAATGCCTAAAACACAACAAGAGGTGCCTTATATTTTTGTAAACACTGTGTTCCTTAAAGGGACAGGATACAGTGTACAATTCCCAGTCCTTGGCAAGATGTCAGGAGTCTACAGTGGGAAGAGCTGCCTGACTATGCAGAAATGTCATTCCTGTGGTAAATATTTCTAAGAAAATTCAGGTAGTGGCTGGGTACCCAGAATTGTGCCAGAGATTGATTTTGTGTCTATTGTGTTTGTTTCCTTGCTGAGGAAGAAAAGTGTTTTTCACCTCCCAGACTTCTCTTGGGCTTTTTCTCTTCAAGGTTTTTTTAGAAAACTCCTGAGCAGGAAGCTAAAACAATTACCTGAACAGAGACAAACAGTCTGTAAATTTTGACTCTCCCAAAGAAGCATTTTTTTGATGTACAACAGTTCCCAATGCAGGAGATACCTTCTGCCCTTTAGTTTTGTGGTATGTTACAAATACATCACACTGAAAACTGAGGTAGAACACAAAAAAAGAAAACAGTCCTTACAGTGAATCTTTACTTTTGCTGCAATCCTTTTTTGCATGTTTATGGCAACCCATAAAGTTGCTGAAACATGCCTGCTGTATTTTTAATTGTCATTTTAAATGCCAAAACCCAGAAGTCCTGCTTATATTGTATGTGAACACAGTGTCTGCTTATGTTCAAACCCTGAGGCACTTTAAATAACTCCACTGTACACAGAGAACACTGTTCATTTTGTTTTTACAATTTTTGCCCTTGTAGAAGGAGCTCTAACGTCCTGAGAACATAAATGTACGTTCATAAGCAAGGAGCGAGATCACAGCTGGACCCTACCTGAGCCTTGGATCACGTTTCAGCAGCGGCACGGGCCAAAAAAGCCGCTTCTTTCTCAGTTTCATTTACAAGAGCCACAAGTGGAACAGCACATAGTAGACTTAGTGATGTAAGGCACAGGTGAGTGCACGGTACAGGTCCAGCTCTGTGCTGATCCACAGGGAATATCAGGCTGTTTCAGCCAGACTTTAGAGCCATTACTGCTGCAGCCCTGGAGGAACCCGGGCTGAACCCTGGTGTGTGAGTAAAGGTGGCAGCTGCCATAACAGACTTCTGTGTGGGTTACAAATTTGGGGTATAAAATGAGGGTCTTTTTATTGATTCCAGTGAGTTTCATACCAAGCCTCCATTGTTCTGCCCTAAAGAATAAACCATTAGAGAATTTATAAGCTAATTTGTTGGGGTTTTTTCTTTCAAAGATTAAACGGGAGCAGATCGTAATTTCCTTTAAATGCATCTATTATTCACGAGTATTCAGTAAGTTTTATTATGGGCTTAAAAACAACAGCATATATATCTTTATACTCAATTCCAATCTCCTACACGGGCTGTGAAACTCACATTTTATGTTTAGTTGTGATTGACCATGAAAGTCAGAGGGTAATACGTGTTCCCTGAGTAAAGACACAGACAGGTATCTGGCCAATGTTCATTTTTCACATTAGTTTTCTGTAAATAATCTTACATGCAATTTTGCCACTTCCTCTCTGCAGGAATCTCTGGGAGTAGGTTAGCAAACTGTGGCTTGCAGAGGGCTGACACACAGTATTTATGAACAGACAGGAAGTAAATCAGTTTCAGTATTTGATTCAACATTGGAGAAAAGCTTTTTGCAGTATTTAATCACCCACAGTAACAAGAAGTATAGTCCCTCCTCTAGCCCAGCCTTATTACCAGGAAAGGAAAATTGTGCTGAGTTAGGACTGAAAACAAGGGGTCAAAGAAAGAGACACTTCATTTCTCAGTGTCCATCCCATAATGCCAGTCTGTAACAGCTGCCACTATTTGTGTGCAGAAGAGGGATAGGTGGAGAAATGAAGCCACACACACAGGGTAACACCCTTCTTAAGCAACCACCACTTTTTGCAATGACCTGTACAAGGGTCATTTGGGGTTTTCCTTCCCTTGGACTCTGGGTTTCCTGAGAGGAAGGAGAGTTGAAATACAGGAACAAGTGGCTGCACACCATTTCCAGCAGCATAGGAGACCTTCCTCATTGACAGAGGTTTAGGAGCCACAGCTGACTCTCCAAACTTCCTGGTGTTCTCCCTTTGAAAGGAGGGAAGATGGGGGAGGAGATAGGTGGAAAAGGTGAAGAGGTGGTTCTGTACTTTGGAAGGCCCTGCAAACACAGCAAAACTGCTCCCAAACCCTCAAATCTACAGGGAAAACAGGTTGTGATACAAGTGGGAAAGACAAGAAGATGTTTCAGCTAATAAAACATGTTGGACTAGCACCACACTTCTGCAAAAAAAGCTGTTTATAATGAACAACAATTACTTACAGTATCATTGCGAGATCATTAGAGGACTCAGACACTGAAGAGCATCTGGTTCATCTGGGTGAGGCCTGGAAAACAGTGTTACATATTGGCAAACTCCAGCAATCGATGGATTTTTTGTGAGAGGTGTTGGAATGGAAGGAAATGTTCAAACTCTGACTGCTGGGCCACTCTGTGATCTAATCCTGGCCAGGGAGAAGAAGATCTGTCCCTCACTAGATCTGATAAGAGAAAAACTTCAATTCTCAGGATAAGAACATCAGTTTGGCTGAGCTGTGCAGATCACTTTTCCTCCTTTCAAAGGGTTAATGGGACTCCAGAGAGAATAAATGGATTAAGCAGCTGTACAAGTGCTCAGGAGATGAATATAGGTTGATTTTTCACAAACTTAACCTATGTAGAGTGAGTCATAATTTGCACCTTGCATCACTCAATAAATGGGTCTTTTAAAAGTCAACCCACTGTGAATGGGCTGTGAGCTCTCCAAAAGCAAGAATCCAGCTCTCCTGCCCACAGGAGGATCAAAAAAGCTTTTCTCCCTGAGTTACAATGTGATGGCAATATAGGGACCAAACAAACAGCTCCAGGTTTGTGGGTTTGCCACATCACTCTTAAAAGGTCAAAAGGTTTTTACTGAAACAACAGTTTTTGTTTTATGAAAGATGAATTCTTAATCATAAACATGTATTAATCTCATTGCTGCTCCTGCTGTGCCTTGCAACACTGCTTCTTTATTCAATTATGCCTCACATCAACTTTTTAATTAATACCTATGTTAGGAAAACCTTGAAAGTTTTGATAAATAACATCTGCTTTTGTGCATTTCAACCATACACTTCTGTGAGAAGGAAATGTTCCTGTTTTGTAGTCAGCCAGAAGAAAGAAAAGCAAGTAAAGAGGATGTCTACATGTTCACAGGGATCTCAGCACTGAGCAGACAGAATAATCATCTTTTGTTGAATACAAACCTAACAAAAAACAAATCCAACAATACCCTTTTGTTCTGAGCAAGAAAGGCAGGGCTTTAATAGTCTTTAAACGAATAGAAAATTTCCATCCAAATGGAACCATGGAGTAGGTAGACACATTACAATGTTTAGGAGTTCAGTGATTAAATTTAATACTGTGCCAGGCAGTGATTAGTTGATGAAGGGTGTTCAAAACTAGAATAGAAACAAGGGAATTGTAGCTCCAGTTTAGTTCTGGGCCTCCCGAGTTTGGTGTTCAGCTTTCTACTTTATTAGCAGTGTCAAAAAAAAAAAAAATTGGTTTGATTTATTACCTTAAGGAAACTCAGTGCAACTGTAAACACGAAGTTTCAGCACTCAGAACAAGATCCCAGAAAGGACCTGAGGTACCAACCAAAGCACAGAAACACATCCTTGTCTTCAGTACTTTTCCAGATCAATGCCTGCACTCAGGGCACTGGTACATGTGAATCCCATTAGTAGGCACTGAATTTTCCCAAATCACTGTGCAAGAGACCCCTAATTAAGGCTTCTGAATCCCAGCCTCAGGGCTGGGTGCCTATGCCCCTTACAGATCTCTGCCTCAGTGCATTAAACCCCCTGGTGAGCCCAGTATGACACATTGTCCTTAACAGTGTACAAAAGTTGACAAATCCCCCAGGAGAACAGGAGAATAAATCCCTTTTAACTTGGCTGTGATCTCTCCTAAACCAGCCCAAGCCAGGCCACGAGCACATGGTGCTCTGAGAAGTCACAGCACACCCTGAGCCCAGTGGGTACAGCCAGACCAAGGCAACTTCAGCAAAGACTTCACCAGCTTTGCAAAGGATGAGCAAGTTCATCTCCTGGGTTTCTCAAATGGAGAATTACCCCCTAAATTCTGACCAGAGACCTTTAAAGGAATTAAAATGTTTATTTCCGTTTCTTTTCCGTTTTCTCTGTTCCCCCCCATCCCAGCATCTCAGTGCCTGAAGTCATGGGTAAGACATAAGTCTCACAAAATATAAGGAAAATTAGGCTGAGATCATTGTGCTGCAGAAGACATGCCAGTTCTTTTCTTCTTCCTTTCCTGTCATCACCTGTTCCTACAGTCCAAGCAAAGGCCATCATTATTCTAATTTGGAGCAAGACCTCTTAAATTAATATCTATTTTGGCCCAGACCTGCTCTTTGCTGCATTAGTACAATCTTTGTCTTTTCATGGACTTTCTCCAACTATATTCTGGTGTAAGCAAGATTAGAATCTTATTTTGGTGATAATTTGCAGGGTGATGCTAAAGGTCAGGATTGTGCAGGCCACAGATCCCAGTGAAATCTCATTAATTCAAGGGGGAAAGAATTTACAGTTACAATTTACTATAATAATAACATGATTTTTAAAAAAACTGTAACTTGTAGATAATGTTTCAAGCTTCTCCTTGAAATTTTAAAATCCATCCATCAATTAACAATAATTAATCACTAAGCATGTTAAGTGTTCAAAAGAAGTGTGGATATGGCACTTGAGGACATGTTAGTGCTGGACAGGGTGGTGGTGCTGGGTTGACAGTTGGATTTGATGATCTCAGAGGTCTATTCCAACCTTAACAAATCCATGATTCTATGTTATGTGTGCTAAGTTAGTTGCAGCTTTCACTATAAGAAAGTAAAACAAAAAAAAAACTAGGAAAAACTGTGTTGGAGTCTATTTAACACTTCAAATGAATGCTTGTGTAAAGCTCCTCTCAGAATCTCCATCACAGGCGACTTCCCTGACTGCCAGAAGGCCTGGGAGCTTTTCCCATCAATGTGAGAAGCAAGAGATTTGCACCTTAAGAAAAATTTCCAACTTACTCTTCGAGTATTATTTGTGCTCCAGGTGGTGGTAAGACATAAATCCTGGAAGCTCTCTCCACAATGGTCAAATGCCAAGAAATGGAGCAGTTTACTGGAACAGCAGCAGTTTCTGATGTCTTTGCAATGCCAGTTTCAACTAGAAAGGTACAATATTTTATATTCTGAGAAGCTGAGCTAGACCATTTTGGCAAAGAGTCTGTCTGTCTAGCAGGGGTGGGGTAGGTATTTACTATCTCTATAATGACTTCCTACTGCAAGTGGGTCAGGTAATTCAAACAACTCGCCAGAACTGCCCTTGGTGGAGTCTGGTGAAGTCTCGCCTGTAAGTAAATAGTCCCTGAGCTGCAGAGGGCACATCCTCTGTCATGTGATGTCTCAGCCGTTTCCTGGCACTGCCCCTCCACCAAATCCTTCACTTTATCTCCCTCCCATTGTAAGAGTTTCACTGCTGAGGCTGCTGCTGCTGCTCCACTTTCTGCTGTCAGTGGCCTGCTGTGAACTGGAAAAATATCTGCTGAAAAGACCAGTCAAGTACTTCAATGATACCAGAGGCTCCTCCTGTCTCTGCCTCTCTTATGGGCAACCATCCAGTTTGTCAGTTCTGCTTGTCCAGTTCCAAACCAGATGTTTCAGCATCCAGCCTGCACAAATAATCAGGTTTTAAACCAAATCTTCAGCAGAAGATCAGTTTGTTGCCTGCAATCAGTGCAATGCTTGGCTTTCCCTCATGCTGAGCCTTGATGCCTGATATTCAGCCACATGGATCATGTTTGTTCTGGCATTTGGAGTGGGGTAAAAGGCACTGTGTGTGTGTGGTGGGAAATCCCAAACTCAGCAGGATTGCAGAGGTGCTGCCTTGCATGGTGGTTGAATTGCTAAAGGAAAGGTTTGAAGCAACTCAAATGGTAAGAAATAACTACCAGCTCCTACATGGCTCCTTGAGGCACTGTGGATGGAGAAGGATGTCCTGTCCCCTGGCAAATTAGGGCCAGGAGTTGGACTTTGATGATCTTTGTATGTCCCTTCCAACTCAGGATATTGTCTGATTTTATGAAATCTTCCTTTGCACAAACAGCCTCACCTGAGAGCTACTGGGGAAGGACACACCAGTCATTGCAAGAACCTGCAAGCATTCATTATCTTCTTGTTTGCCAAGAACACAGTGGCATGGCTTGGTTCACCAGAAACATTTTGGGCAATGCTTTTCATATTGTACCAATAACTAAAACCAAGAAGCAAAACAGAAAGATGTTCAAAGACTCTTTGTGAGCTCTGGGTTAGACTGATGCCTTCTGAGGAACATCTTGATGGATCTCAGCATTTTAGAGTAGCTCTTTAAAAGAAAATTTCTGAAAATGAACAAGTTATTTCATAGATGAACTGTGTTGTCATTAAAAGTTCTGCTTGTCTATCTTTCCAAACAAGCACACTCCTGTAAAGAACAAATGAATGTCAATATTATTCCTAAATGTATTTGAAAATTAATACTGTGCCCATGTGTCACTTCAAAGTACTCTGTTTTGATCTTCCCAAGGTTATCCCAGTGGCTTTGCCCCACAAAATGATCCACAAACACAGCAGTGACTGAGTCAGGACACAGAGCTGACTCTAAGAGCAGGAGAGACTCCTCTGGAGAGCACGAGTAGAGCTAAGGGTCAGCAGTGTGTGGTTCCAGCTGAATGAACTGGGACTGGCAGAAGGAGAGAACACTTTGCTGAAAAACTTTTACTTCAAGCTCCTCAAACTGCCATGAAGGCAAAAGACTCTCTCAGGGTCTGGAACCCCGAGCTGACAGAGCCAAGCCTGGGAGGACGTGAGGCACACGGCGCACGCCCTGAGCGGGAAGGTGGCCCACAGGCCCCGGCACTTCTGAGCTGGGCTTTGAAAAGACTTTCCAAGGGCCCTACACAAAAAGTCCTTTCAAAAGTGCTCCATAAAACACACCTGAAGAAAGCCCGTTAGCTCTGCGCTCTCTGTTTAGCTCAGGTGTTGTTTTTTCACACACAGAAACACATGTACAGACTTAGTGCACCATACAATGCCCCACTAAAGGCATCAAGTGCTGGTTATAACTCCATCCAAGATCAACAAGGTCTTTTTCCACAAGCAACCCTTTGTGTTTGGGAAGCCTTTGCCCTGAATTTTACTGTCTCCAAGTCAACCAACAGGTGCTCTGCAGTCAAACGTGAGCTATTTCAGTGCAACCTGCATAACAACTTCCCAGGCTGGCAGGCAACCTTAAATAGTAGTTAGGGATTGGAATGGGTAAGTTTTATGCAGACAAACAGAAACACTCCCAACAGGAAAAGAAGGGAGGGGGGGAGGAGGAAAGGAAAATGATATCTTTCTTGGTTTCCACTTAGTTTTCTCTTTCATATGCTGGCATAATAACCTTCCAAGAAGAGAGCAAGGCTCCCAAAACCAGACACTGTGATAATCTGACATTATACAGTGGTAGTTCTTAAAATTTTCCAGTTTTGTTTGGGACAACAACATAATGTGCTGATTGTATATGGGATATTCTCTCCACTTGCACAGGGCTCAGATAGCCTTTACTGCTAATACTGAAAGTGTGTTATTTCAGGCAAGTTGACATATTTTTTTCCCCTGGAGAAAGCACTTTGGGGTAGGAAAAAGAAAAAGTGAAAAACCTCTCTCAGCTAGATGCCAGATGTGCCATTTTGCATTGTAAAGCCACACCACAATTTATAAGCCATGCAACTGCTCATTTGTGTACCATTCCCAGATCAAATTTTTAAGTCTGTTTCTAGGATCAGTGCATTGTAAGGCATAAAATGTGATGTTTATCAAACAAAAATCATACCCATTTGAGATGCTATACAATTACTCAAGGGTCAAATGCATCCCTGCACAAGTGTTAAGTTTCCAGGCAGTGAGGGAATTCTATTATTCAGGAGATTGTGATATTCCTGTAAGTGCCATCATTTCTGCTACTGGGATGTTTCAGTCTGCATAAGAACAAACTCTTACCTCTTCTCTGTCCTCTTCTTCCCCTATACAAGTACTGGCACAGTGGTTTTTTTACGTTTGATCATAACTATTGATATTTGTGGGGCATGGGCAGGAGAGACACAGAAGATGTTCCTGGGCACTGCTGGTTGTGAAACAAGAGAGGCACAGGGAGTAAGTCAACTCCCTAAACTGCACCTATGGTGTTATAATAAAAAAAAAATTAGATTTATTTTTATTGCGTGGTCTTAACACAGGTTAACACACAAACATAGGAACAAGCACTCCAGTGAGAGCCAGCACAGCTTCAACCACTGCCTAAAAATGAACACAGCATCACAGATACAGCTGGAAGACAGACAGCACTTTTCCATGGGCAATGGGACATTTACAGGGATATCCAGATCTCTGCATGTGAACTGGCTCTGCTTGTACCAAAAAAAGGCACCTTTTGTGCACAAGTGGCTGGAATTCGATAGCCCAGGGAGGGCAGATGAGATCATTTCACCTGGCCTGGCCTGCCAGACAGACCCAGCTCAGCTGGTGCAGTTTTGCTCTTTGAAGACTTGCTCAGTATCAGTTGTGCAACAGTTTATCAGCGTGGGCTGCTTCCGTAGATACGGTCGTGACCCCTAAGAGTGGAAAAACTTGTTTTGTTGTAGTGGAGGGATTTTCCTGAACTAGGTTAAATAATATTTATTGAACTAAAGTCTGCAGTTGCTGGAGCTGCTCTGGATCGACATGATCATGGCTGAGATCTTTCATCTTTTCTTTCATCTGCTACAATGCAGAAAATCACTGTCTGTTCATTTTTGTATTCCTTCAACCTTCACACCAGGAACTCAGAACTGGCTTTCTGGATCCCTTGATCCTTCAGACAGAGGAATCTGACAATTCCTCAAACCACAGGAAACTTAAAAATAGCACTTGTTCCAGCACAGCTACACATTGTTGTTCTTGAAATCTGGGTTAGAAAATACTTACAGGGTCTATGAAAGAGAGAAGCCTGAAGCAGAATGTCTCTATTACTGCATTCCTTTATTTAAACAATTAACCCTGTGAACAGAAGAGCTGCTGAAGCTGGATTTGTTATTGATTTTGTTCCTTAAGACAAATTCTTACACGGTTTCCCCAGTATCTAGTAAGTGTTCTACTGCAATAGAGGGGGAGAGAGGGAAGCACAAGAAAGGCAGACACAGCTTGGGCCTCTGCACTGTATTCATCTTTTTATTTTCACTACACACCTGGGATTTTATTTTCAAGACCTCTACCCTTAATTGGAAGAGTAGGTTGAAAAGTTACTGGAGGAGAAATCTAGATATTTCTTTATCCTCTCTGCCCTGTAAGTTTTACCATCCAGGGAAGCAGGTGCAGGTACAGGAACTCACTGGAGTATTCTGCACAGAACTTGTTAGGATTTCTTTTGGGAAAACAGGACAAAGGTCTCACCGGGCACCAACCAATAGCCTCTACTGAGTGCAGCAATTCTTTATTTATGTACCCTTCACCCTCACACTTCAGGGGACAACCATGCTGTTTCCCCTGGAGGAGAAGAATCTCAGTTGATCTAAACTCAGCTAACAGCTCCAGATTTGAACTCAGATGGACATGACTACAAAGTGCTTCTCCCTACTAAACATGCCCACTGTAGGGTTTTATTAGCCCACACAGCAACTGCAGCTGCCTCCTTTGTCCTTACTGGAGCACACCTGGATTTAGGGATCTCCCTGGCCAACAAAAAAACCACTCCCTGTTGGTACAGTCTAACAAAACAATGAAAGTAGAGCAATAGTTGTGTCACCCTAATCCAGTACAGGGACCTACAATTACTTAATATGCATTTACCGATTTTAAGCAGTCCCTCAGTATGATACACTTCTTCTCTTGCCCCTTTTCACACATCAGTTGCAATATTTTAATGGCTTCCACTGCATTTTCAATTACGATCTGCTTCTGAAAAGCCTGCAGTGTCTTGTTGATAATCCTTTTTAAGTACAGACTATCAACAAGGTCTGCAAGTGTCCAGACAGAAGCTACCCAGAGTGAAGAGGTTATGATTTGCAAATGATGTTTCTTTTCCACTGGAGGTGGATCAGTATGTGTTTAGGAAAAAAATCTGCTATCTTTTGGGAATGTTTCCAGTTAACTCCATACTAACCACATTTGATTTGCTTGGTTCTGCTTCAGGAACTGAAAGTAGCTTGGCTCCAGCATTAAATAACTGAGCAGGAAATAGCAGAAGGTTTACCATATACAGGCTGGCCAGGGGTGGAGCAACAGATTGAACTAAAAATACAGCAAAGATTGGTTTGGGGAGATTCAGATTGGTTCCAATTTAATTAGGAGATATACAAGCTCCCAGTGCTGGTGATTAAGTTATCTTCAATGAAAACACATTGACATATTCAAATGTCACCATGCTTCAAAAAGGGAAGTGTTGAGACATAAAAGCTTAATGCCCTAAAATGAGGATCTGGTCAAAAAATGCTTTCTGCACTTTGTCAGCCTGTCCCCTGCAGCAGGCAGGGTGCTTCCTCTGCCCCATCCCACACACAAGAAAAGCATTAGAAGAAACTTTTAGCTGCAGCAGAAAATTCACTAATAGTGCTAATCTTATAAGTTTAATTGTGGGTGGGGATGGTGTTGATTTTGAAACCGAGGGAAAGATAGGAATAGCTTCAACACTCAGATGAAAAGGGGCAAGCAAAATACAGTGCTGCAAATTCAATATAAATATCCTATATTTTACAGAGAGAAATTTTGAGGAAATGTCAGCAAGGCAGTAGTTGCAAAGTCCCAAGTCCTTAGCAGCAGAGACTTTAGTACCAAAATAATCTTACAATAAATATTTAAAATCCTTCAAACTACTGTCCAATCTTTTAATTAACTTGCTAGAAAGATGAAATAAAAGAGTTTATGCCCTCATTTACCTCTGATGAGCACTGAGGCAACATCAGTGCAATCAGTGAATCAAGGCAAAACAAGCAGAAAGGAAACCCAGTTTCAGACCTGGGTAGCAAACTCTAGGTTTGTCCCTATATTATTCTTTCAATACCAAATATTTTACTGTCTCCCAATCTCATTCGACAAATGAAGTCTACTCCAGATCTTAACTGGACTGCAAAAATAAAACCTCGACAGCTCATTTATTGATATAATGAAATATCCAAACAAGTAATTTTATAGCTATGAAGGAAAATATAACAGCTGGAAAAATAAACCTCAAGCTGTCATTGAGAGTTTGGCTACAGAGACAAAAAAAAAAAAAAAAAAAAAGGTGAAATGGTTGAAACAAACAGAAAAAGCCTTTCCTGAGTAATGCTGAGAATGGGGTGAGCCCCAGTTGCTCTGATTCCTGGCAGATCCATAAGGCTGTTCAGTTTGATGGATGAAGAGCTGGGAAGTCAGGTGGGAAAGTGCCACCCTGAAAGTAAATCCGCATTGTATCTAATCCACCAGGGAGGGAAACTGTGGGAAAAAAAACATTGTTGGCAGAGTCTGAGGCAGGAAAGCTGCCACACCATTCTGCTGTACTTGGGAGGAAAACAGGAACCCAGATGTGAACACGGGGTCTCCCCCAGCCTGGAAAAAGAAAAGGCAAAGAACAGCTATCCAAGAAAGTTACTCCTACCATTATCAGTCTTCCCAGTTCTATTTAAAGAAAGCAAAAGGGCCAAGAGAAGAAGCTGTTTTGCAGCTCTGCACAAACACCCGCAGATAAGGGTGGTACCAGGTGTCAGCTTGCCCCGCAAAGTCACTGAAATGTCAAGGATTGTTTTTCCTCTACTCCCTTTCTCTTTCCTCCGACTGGGAACTGCCAATGTTTATTTTAAAGATATCCCTTGTATTTGGCAAGAATGCCAGCGGGGCAGACGTTAATGGATTATTCTTTGGGGCTGGCAGCCTGCCAAGGTGATAAGGATAGCCTGCCTGCCCCGGGGCCCGGAGCCCGGCCACTAACAGGGGCGGCAGCGACCGCCCGGCCAGATGCTCTGCTCTACTGAGTGCAGCAGACTTTAAAAGCTGCCTCCAACTTATATTTGATCTGGCCTGTACAAATAATTAAATAAGTAGAGAGGCAGACACGGGCTATAGAGGGGCACCAATCCATCTGCGAGACCCAGGTCTGGTGCTTCTCTTTTGGCAGTGGCATGGAGAATTTGCTCCAAGCACCGTGAAGTCCCTGCGAGTGTTTCTGTTCTCTCCTCTGCCCTTGAACTAGATCTCAACCTGGGAGCCCTGAACTCGCCTGCTAAAAGCAGCACAAGTGAGGGACCTCATTGTACTGCGGCAGCTCAGCATGGAATGACAACAAAAGCGGGGCTCCTTTGAGCTCTGCTCGGCAGAGGAGGAGCCTGGCTTTGAGCAGTAACACAGTTAATGCCAGTACTCCCTGAGAGGGCAAGCCTGAAGGAATGTGATATTTTGTGTCTTGAGATATATTTAGATTAACATTGTTTACTATTAATCTTCTCCGCAAAGTCCTTTCTTTCTTAACAGACAGAAAAAGCCCAGGATCGCCCCACCCCTGTTATCATGTGTTTTCTGGAAGACGACCTTTTCCGTGGCCCATCAAACAGCACAGACTATAATTAAGGTGCTTATAATACAATTTAGTAAAAGCAGGAGCTGGGGCACAGTAGCATTTACTGCTGTGATTGAAAGCCTTAAAGGTTATGTGGAATTGACCAAGTAGTAATTTTTTCTGTTTGGTGCTGGCAAAAAAAAAAAAAAAGAAAAGAAACTTTGTGCTCATTTAAGAAGCTGGGCTGCCACTAATGAAGTCAGAGCAAATAGAGCTGCTTTCCTGCTTCTCATGAATGCAAACAACGAAGGATTACCCCAGACAGGTGTTCCCTCCAAAAAGAACACATACATAAAGATTTCGCTACCCCTTTTTACCCTCTGGATTTCGTTTTTTCTAACTGTAAACAGGACAAAAGAAACTCCCAGGGCCACAGACTGTTACGTCAGGAAGGTACCACAGCCCATCTTTGCTGGTGACCTCTCCTGACATTAAAATCAGGTTCAGGACATGATAACACCCTCATGTCGAGCTCTAAGTCATTCCATTCCAAGAGTAATGCCTGATACTTCCAAAGGAAATTCAGTGCTGAAATAAAAATACATTTCTTTACTGCTGACATTTCATTGTGCCTTTGCACAGCTGCTCCTGAGGTTTTTAAACAGGATTGTTCTTTGAAACAGGATTCCAGCAGCAGCACAAAATTCAGACATCTGGAGCTGTAAAGACATCCTCAGTCTCAAGGCCATCATAAGAGGAGTCAAGAAAGAACTACACAAGTCCAGACAGAACTAATCCAACAGCAACCTGAGGTCTGGAATTTGGTCTGACTTTTCTGTTCTTTCCTCACTCTGACAGTAAGGCAGAAATTTCAGTTCTTGCCCTGAAACTTTACTGGGTTGTCAACAGTGAAAGTTATTGAATCCTTGGATGTAGCTTTGCATTAGCATCAATTCCTATGGTGGTTATTCAATATGGGGGTTGTTTGGTATCAAAGTGCCTCAGACTTGCAGCCATGGATTACTGGAGCTTAAGAAAGGCAAGTCACCCATGGATGTAGTGAAAGGTAAATCACCCATGGATACAGTGAAGCTGAAGTCACCCATGGATGTAGTTCACAGAGTCTCTAGGTTGTGATGGCACGGGCAAAGCAGTCTGGAGAAAAAAGGAGCACTTTTGCAAAGTGGGGTACACAACTCAGGCCTGTAAACACCATTTATTATTGTTTCTTTATCTCTCACTAGGAGACAAAGCTTGTGTTTCTCAGCAGCAGTTTTACCACGACAAATAGCAATCTGATTCCATGGTATGACAGCTTATTCCTAGCACTAGGAGTGGGTGCACCAAGGCAGGACAGATGGAGGCTGTGCCACAATCAACATTCAGTGGGGTGTCTGTCCTCACCCACTCCTCTGCCTGCTCATTCCTCCCCGACTACTCTGGGACTGCTCTGACCCCACCCGTGAGCTGTTTCTTTCCTGCTGCCTCCTTAGTTGTTTTCCAAGAGCTTTCTTGCTGCCCACATGTGTCCCCTCCTCCTCTTGGACGCTGTATTTTCTACAGAAGCAACAGATTGCTGTGGTGTTATCCTTTTGATCTAATGAGAGAAACTCCTACAATAATGATGTGCATGTGCTTCTTTCCTCATTATTTAGCAGGGGACTTGGATATACACATCTCCCCCAGGATCCTACTTTTTCTATGAGTCCTACCCTTACTGCCCCTGCTCTCTCAGCTTAACAAGTTTTCCTCTCTCAGCCCTACACCTGCATCATTTCTGCTGCTTCTCCCCATGCACTTCCCGAGCCCTCCCTGCCTCCTGTGGCTGCTGTTCTCCAAGGGGAAACCTTTTACACACAGCGAGGGCAGCAACGATCTCAGTCTAACTTCACAGATGCTTACTAAGTTCTTAATCATCCTGCGTTTGTCCACGGCTGGAGCGCAAGCCAGGGTTTCTGATTTCAGACACAAAAGCCTGGCTTTCAGTCAGGCAGGATGGACTCCAGGGTCACTGCTCAAACACCACTAGCACTGGTCCATTTTCTCTGCTATCCCAGCTCTGATGAGCCCTCTGTGGTTGAGCTTTATTTTACAGGGATAACAGGTTTCTTTCTCATTTTTGCTCATTATAATTTTATTTCTGAATCACGGATTACAGGATAGATTTTGAAACTGGCAATGATCATTGTACTGACACTGTTCTAAGATCTCAAAAACCTATAATCTCACACAAATAAACGTAGCCTTTAAAATCATCTGGGGAAGAGAAGGAATGGTTATACTCATGTTACTACAGGCAGTGAGGCTCTTACAAACCTGTGTGTTGATAGTAAGAGAACCCAGATCCAAAATGTGCTCCCCAAATCGTTTTCTAAATCCCCTGGAGCACCAGCTAACAAATCCATGTTTCTGTGCTCTGGTTAATCTCAGAAGAAAACAGCACTGCTTAGCACAAAGCCAAACACTCACTGACTGAGGGAAGTATAAAAGTGTATTTTCTTAGTGATTGGAGTTGTACTATCAAAAGAAACTTACTGCAAAGGACAATTCTTTGCCTCTCATTCCCTTCAAAACCATAACAAACCTCAGGATTACAAGGTTATTTAATTTAATTCTTTTTAGACAATTTTCCTTTACATGCCTCACCTTCTTTCTAAGCACTTTATTGGGTTTCTTATATTTCTCTGTAGATTCCACCTGCCTCTCCAAGTCTCCTGACTGCCCCTGCCACGGCCCTGGTGGGCTCCTCCTGCCACTGGTACTGACTGGCACAAAGTGCTCCAGCTCCCAGGGCTGCAGTTTGAGCCCCATAAAACAGCTCCTTCCCTTCTGCAGCCTTGAAGGACTGTGGAGGTCATTTAGAGACCAACCAGCAGCTGCTGCTGATCTGGGGGAGGAGGTTGCCCAGGCTGAGGATCGTGGCTTTAAGGGAGCACCACACATGGGATTCTTATTCGAGGATAAAGTGTCTTTCCATCACTGCCAAACCTCTCTGAGGATGTGGACACGCTGCACAAGCCTGTGCATGTACACACCTGTATTCTGGTCAAACTCCAAAATTCCTCTTGTTATTTCTGGTGTTTAAGTGTCTCTTTGGTCAGAGCAAGGCAGGACTGTGAACATCCCTTCTGAACATCCTCCCTGGGAGCCCAACCATGCCCTGAAACTGCTCCCGTGCTCTCCATTAAAGTGGGAAGAAAAAAGAGCAAAGCTCCTGCAGCTCAGTTAGGTCAACTACGAGGTTTCATTTGCCTGTTTGCCTCATTTTGCTGTCATGCTGAAGGGAAAAATAGGGGGTGGGAAGGCACCAGGAGAGAAAAGCATCATAAATCATTCACTGTATTAGCAGGAGGCTGGGTCGGCAAGCCTTGCTCATTTAGCTACCTTAAATTTCATCCAACCTGCTTATCCCCCAGCTGCAGGAATAACAGACCACTTGAAAGGTAATATTTTTGCTATTAGTGAAGAAAGGAAAAAATGTGATCTTTGCTGTAGCATGGGAATAATTTTTCCAGAGCTACACAGAATGAGCCTGAGTGAATACTGCTATTTTTGGCAGTAGCCCTCCTGTTTAGCTCACATCAATAATTTTAATGCTTTATTTGTGGTTTGGGCTGTAAGAAATGGTGAAAGCCTGTGGAGAAAAAAAAGAAAAGTGTCAAAATTAGCTAAATAATTTTGAGTTCATGACATTCATAAAAATACATGAATGTTTTTAGAATTTTAGAGTCTATACATGCTCATAAAGCTGAGCTATGAAAGCATTTTATTTTACATATGCAAACATCACTGAATTACTCTTTATGAGGTTTTAATTGGACCTCTAAGGTTTCGGTGGTTACAATGACAGACTGTCAAACATTCTTAGATTCCTGTGTCTTGCAATGTCAGGAACACAGAGAATCTCATGTTTTGTCCCAGTAGCATTTTTCACAGTATTTTTCACTTTTTATATCACAGCAGCACTGAGTCAGAGGCTCTGGTGTTTGAGGTGCTGCCTAAACAAAGAACTAAACCAGACTTTCAAGGTCTCAAAGCTCTTTACATTTGATGGGGAGATATTTCACTCCAATAATTACAGCTGATGTTGCATCATCTTCCTTGCACTCCCACGGCAGTTCTGACCCCTCTGTAGGTGGCCAGAGACCCCAGTGCTCCCTCTGAACATCACTTTTCCTCCTACGTGCCACTGCTTGCTTCTTCTGTTCCAAAATCTGCTTTGGGAAAGAGAGAAGCACTACTGGACTGTATGTGGGAAAAGATGTGCCCTAGGTGGGAACATGTTCAGCCAAGAAATCTATTGTTTCTCAGAGCTCATTGCAGACTGGTCACAGGGTTCAAAACACTTGATTTCAGAAGAAAAAACTTGATTCTTAGCTTGCCCCTGAAAAGTGTTTCCTTCCTCTTTTACAGAACTTATCCAAGTCCTGATAATTTGTAAAAAATACACACAAAAAAAATTATGTAGTTGACCACCCTTACAAAAACCACATTAAAGTATGAGCCAGCCCACCCAAATATTCACAGTATCTTAAATACAAATGGAATCACACCCTAGTTAGTCATATTGCTCAGGCTGCTGTAGTTGGGCATGTGCTTCATTACTCAAGTGGATTAATCAAGGAAAGGTATTAGCTTTTTTGTCTCCAACAAAATCAAGACAGGAAGATACTACTGGCATTCATTAAAAATAAAGATTTTTCTCATGTTTTTACAGGCAAACAGCTACCCAGAGACATCCATTCAGGCTCAGCAGATCTAGTTTAGGACTGTTGCTAAGTAAGTAACTTGGGCTAGAGGAGAAATAATCACTTTTACTACTGCATAGCAACTCTGTTTTTTCTAAAAATTACATGTTTGACTTCTGCAAATTCTGCAGCCAACATTAAATTCAAAATGATCACATTAACAGAAGAAAAAGTAAAAGTGCAAGAAGGGAAACCCTAGTGCCTTTCCCCAGTCAACAAATGCCCTTTAATGATGTCAGGCTGAGACTTACACACAGACAATTAAGTGACCAGCAAATTTTATTTTAATTTTTTTTCCATTTGAAACTAACAGGGTAGCAAGGCCATCTGCATGGTGTTTACACCATGTACTGGCTGCAATTAGAAGCTGTGAATTTGGTCATTAGTTGACTGGTTTAAACACAACTGCATTGGCTGAAATACGTCTGCACCGGGTTCAAGAGCAGCTGTTGTGGAGTGTGTTATTGTAGTTAAGACCATTCCTGAAAGCTGGAGATAGAGGTTCAAGGCACTCTGGAGAAAAGGGACTAGAACTCAGCTTTCCTATGGCCTGGGTAACAATTCCCTTCATTAGATTTGAGTTTTTAAATTCTATTTATTCTAAATCTAATTATGAGTATTCGATAAAACAGCAACGCATTCACAACAAAGAAGATATTATGGTTATCAGATACATTAAAGATAAAACTAACTGAGAACAGTGATAACTGCATTTTCTAGCAAAATTACAAAAATAAGCTATCATCATAAAATATGAATGCACTGCCACCTTGATTTGAGTGTACAGAAGAGTTTTCACAGTGTCTCTAAAATGATGGATTATCTTTCAGTGTATTCTAACATGCTCAAATTGTCTCGTCCATCCTCAGCCCAACAATCTCCTCCCTTTTCTCAGATCTTTTAAAAACCAAAATCTGTGTTTTAAAGTGGCTTTGCTGCTTAACCTCCTACCTCAAGCCAATGCCTGAGGCACAGCTGCTGTGAATCATTATGTAGAAAAATATCCCCCTGAATAAGGCAGTGAAAGTGCATTAGAAAGAATATCAGGATCTCCAGAGCTGGCACAGAGAATCCCTGCAGTACACGTTGATGAGAACGAGCAGATTTCCAACAGCATAAAGCTTGAATAACAGTGGTTGAAAGGAACTAAATAGGAATCAGCCCCACACTGATTAGGGGCTGTAAGGGAACATGTGGCCTCAATCAGGAACAACGCTGGGTTTGAGAACAAAAGCTGCTTCTCCCTTTCCTGGGGACACTTCTTGAATTACATATTCCTTTACACAGGAGACGTGCTGGGCCATGATACACAGATAACCACCAGCCCAGGCACAAGGCTTCCTTCTGCTCTCCACCACTGTAATTACCTTAAGCAGGGTTTACAAATAAAAGCACTGCTCCCCAGCCCCTCATTTCAGTATATTCCACCTGTCATGATATATACCAGGGACCACAAACCAAACGTGGCCTCTGACTTCAGTTCAAACAACACGTAGCCCAGGTTTCCAAGTTATTATTTGATAATACTGGAAGGCATTGCAGTGTGTGGTCCATCAAAGGCATCTGAGCTGCTCACTCACCCCACAGGGAAGGAAAGTTTCCCATTCTAGGATCTTTTAGTTGGCCTGTAATTTGAAAAGGATGATTTTTAGAGCTGGTCTAAAATTTAAACCTTTCAACGTTGGTTTTGGACTGTAATGCCAACATTCATTAGGGAGGGAAATATAAGAAAAAGTCTACTAACATTTAGAAAATTTTAGACAACCGTTTGTTGTTTTATCCTTGTACACATGGTACTACACGAAGTAAATGCATCATAAGGAACTCTAGTTCATTGAATCACGGAATGGTTTGGGTTGAAGATCAATAAACCCTTAAAGATCATCTCATTCCATCCCCTGCCAGGTGCAGAGACACCTTCCACTTGACCAGGTTGCCCAGAGCTCCATCCAACCCTGCCTGCTGGTTCAGAAGGGGAGCTCAGTTTTATAGAGCTGAATTCATTGTGATGTCTCCTCACACATCAGAAAAGTACATTTCAGACCAATGTGCAAAAACATAATGCAAATGTCCTTCCCCCCTTCCAGCCTTAATAGCTGTTGAACCAACTAGAAGATTTCAAAGACATTTAACAGCACAGAAGAGATTTGTAAGATATGAAATTTCTATGAACTGTGTGAAAATAGGTATGTGTGTAGGCAAGAAAAAGGTGATTAGTGCTTCCAGCAAGGAAAAGGTTGCAAAATGGGCTTGTCCTTAATGAGACATCATGGGCTATTTTCCATGCTGGAAATGAGAAATATGATGCTTTTCCCAGTGGTGAGATATTTAATTACAGTTTTGACCTTATATTCACTGAAAAAAACCCAATACAGAATACCAGAGTCAATGTATTTTACTTCTTCTTTGGATTAAACCCCTTGTTTGGAAAAGAGAGTAACAAGAGAATTTTCTGGTTAAAATAGTTAAAATGCGATGGTTGATTTGGAGGTGAAAGAAATGGGCAAAGAGAAAACAAGACCAGCATTTTAATTAAAAAAAAAAAAAAAAAAAAAGGAGCACCTGCTAACTTTGATCAGATTTCCTCCACTCCCCCCAGCCTGCAAATTTAAACAGATGGGGTGCCTCAGGTAAAAGATATCTGGCAGCATGGAAAGATCTCTTCCCACTGGTAATGAGGAGATGGATCATATTATCTCACTAAAGTAAATATTATTTTAAGCCGAAATCTCAGTTATATTTCATGGGTTTTTTTCCTTCAATTTCTGAACAGATCCCACGGGGTTCAAGGTGAAATCATCTGGCACGTTAATGGGATTGACCTGTAGAAAATGATGGATGAAAAAACCCCACCCAAACCAACAGCGAATGACCAAATGCCACCACAGTCACCAATTTCATCGGGGTCGTTGCTGTGGCCTCAGACTTATCGTTGGTTCTGGGTACAGAGCTCCTGGTGCAGTGAATTCCGTGTGGAATGTTCAGGAGCCCGATGGGGAGTTCACCCCTGTGGCCTGTGCAGGAGCCCAGAGGCTGCACAAAGCCGTCATTCAGAGCACAGGAGAACTGTCACCGACACAAACACTTTCCAAAACATTCGGGACTGGAATTTTGGTGGAAGGTGTGACACAGTTTCATGTATTTGTTTCTTTGTTTCCACGGGAACAACAGCACAGTGGTTTAATAATGAAACAACATCGATCCTCAGAGTTTGAGAAAGTTCCTTGAATTTTGGTTTGAGTTAAAGATTTACTTTTCTGTGGGTTTCCCCTTTCCCCAACAACCAACGAGTTAAACTGTTTTATTTTTTATTTATTAAACTGTGGTTTAATGCCCTTTCAGTACTTTGGGGGGAAATCCAAAACATGAAAGACAAGTCTTGCAAAATTTGTATTGTCATGCTGCATAAGCCAGGCTTTCCACTAAACACATTCAAGGAAGTTCACATTTTATAGACTTGGAATATTTCATATCAGATCTTTAATATTCACAACCTTCAATTACCCCCTCTGAATTACAGAGTCTGGACAAAACGTCATGGAAGGAGCAGAGTCCAGAAGTTGGGGCATAAAATGTCGTCAGCATTTGAACTTTAATCCCAGTTGTGAAAAGAAGGGAGGAAGTTCAAGGTGGTTATTCACACAGCTTTACTTTCAAATTGTATTTTAATATAAAATAGTCTAAATAAATCTTTATACTATAAAAATATTTTTATACTATACAATTTTTAGTATAAAATAGCACTATAATAGTCCTTCTCTCCAGTCCATAGGAAGAGGAAAACTCTTCCAGAGGGTGTGTCAGAGCAGCAGTTTATTTGAAAAGCTTCTGCAAAAGGCAGCTCAGAAGATCTGCTCATTAACAACCCAGAGAACCCAAGACAGTGCTCATGTTAGATACCAGCATCCCTGTTTAAGGTTATGGATACATTCCCCATGGATTGTGTGTAAATTTACTGTACCTGAAAGTGGTAGGTTCATTGTGTAAAAAATTAGGATTGTGACCAATAAATGGTTTTGAGACTGAAGGAATCTTTCCCTAAAGTGACAGTGAAGTGTGCTCAGACCTTATTCTCAAGCCTGATGAACATATTTGATTATGTATTATGACTAAAATATTTGATGGTTTTGGGGAACCAGATGCATCAAAATACACAAGAGATGTTCTTACCCCTCAGAGGGATATGGATGTTTAGGTACACTTCCCTTCTCCCAGGCATGAGTATCACTACTATTATTCCAAACCCCATGGAAATGGTGGCCTAAGAAGCTGCTCTGCCCAAAGTGCCTCTTGTATGATAAACTATGGAAGAGTGTGAGGAGAATCTGAGCACCAGTAAATACTAACCATGCCACTGGAAAATAAATAGAGACTGACAAATTATTGCTGACGTAATCCCCGTGAGAGTGTCTAGACGAAGGGAGTCAAAGCTGCAGTCCGTAGGCTGGAGCTGGCTCCCTGGAGCCTTTCCACCAGCCTGCAGCTCCTTGTGCAACACCCACTGCAATTCAGCCCACAGGCACCTGCCTGGCAGTGCCCCAGGAGGCCACGGAGTGCAGACAGGGAGCTGGGGGATGAATCCTGCTCCCCACCACAGCTGCCTTGTCTTTCACTTCTGATCCTCCAGCCCCAGCCCAGGAATCCCCCAAACATCTTTTCAGCTCTGCATCGGGAACAGCATCTCCAGGTCTGCGGAGCAATGGATTCTCTCAGCCTCACTTTGTGTTCACAGGTCTGAAAGGGGTTACTTTTCCACAAGTAGTGCCTCCCTTTTGTCTCCTGCCAAGGGAAAAGAGAGGCAAGATGCAAAGGAAAGATTTTTTTTTCAAGTGGAGATGAAGCGAAGGGTACTGGAATAAACCCAAGCAGAAGCCAGAAATAACTAACATGGAGGAAAAAGCCCAGAACAATCAGGAGTTGGAGGAAAACCTGGGACAGAGATTCCTTGAGGAAGCAACCCCTGAGTAGTGAGAAGTAAAGAGACACAGAAATGTTTCATTAATACATTTTCTCCTTTAGGTAAAAAAAAAAAAAAAAAAAAATCTTTTATTTTTTTAACTTCAAATTAAATCTGTAACATTCAAAAATAAATAAATCTCTCAGCAGTATGAGAGGAGTGCAAAATGTGTCTCTTCACTCATCACCCACAGACTTGAACTGAAATAATCATTTGGCCCTTGCCAAGGTGTGCAGCCACTTCAGTAGTGCTGTAAATCAAAAGGTCCCCACAGTCTCCACACAAGCAAGAGTCTGAAGGTCACTAAGCATGATGCAACAGTCAGGAATGAAATATCTCTCACCAGACCTGGTACTTTATCATCAACACTGGGGGAAAAAAAGAAAAAAATCTATGATGCACCTGTACTCCTTCACATCTGTCAGGATGGGGTGAGAAAAGGCAAGGAGAAAACAACAGATTGGTTTAGTGTAGTCAGCTAGACAGTGCAGCACAGCCACCCTGCTTAACACAACAAAAACAGATTCCCCAAGCAGGGTGGAAATGATAACTTCCCTGAGATTTGGCAGATGAAACAGATGTGGGCAGTTTTGACATTTCACTAACATTTAGATCTCTCATCAGGCAGGTGACTTCATTCTTTCTGCCAAATAAACAATCCAAGCGCTTGCTCACCATAAGGAGACTCTTGTAGTTATCTCCAAGTCATCACATCACCAACATCAAAGAGTAAGAACAGCCCCTTTTCAGTAAGGAAAACACTCCAGTACCTGTAGGAATTCAAAGCCTGACCCACCTCTGTTTTGTGAGAGGCGGCACAAGATGAAAATCACAAGATGAAAATCAAATGGTTTCACAGGGCCTCCATGGGCAGCTGTGCTCACCCCACCGTGGCATGAACGGCCCTGCTGTTTTCCAGGCAGTTTGATTAAATTACAGTTACTTTGAGAGACTTAAATTAATTATCAAAATGAGCAGAAATCATTGGTTGTCCTTCAGAGGGAAGAGGCTCTGCAGCAACTTTGAGTCTTGGGAGAAAAGCAGTCAATTACTTGAGGTCAAAATCCAAAGAAATCCTGTTTCCTTGGGGAACTTCCTCCCTGCTCTCAGCCCGCCTGTTGGATCAGTCTCTATTTCATCTTTCTCTGGACTTTTGGCTGAAGCCCACCGATGTGTTGTTTTCCCAACAGTGCAAAAGCAGCTGCTTTCCCAAGGCCTGAAAAGACCCATCTGACACATCATGCTCAGGGCAGAGCAGGCAGGGAACCCTCCTGGCTCTGGGACATTGCAACTCATCCCACAAACAGATCCAAAATGCTGCATCCCTGCCAGCCGGCCAGAGCTTTAATATTTTTAGTTGCTTCCATCATCTCTATGTTAGCCAGTGGCTAAGACAAAAGAGAAAAATAAAGCACAGAGAAAGAAAGCAAAAAACAAAAAACCCTCTCTATCTAAAAAACATTCCCTATGCCAGAAATATTAATGAGTCTGATTATTGGAAGGCAGTCTAAAGCCCTGACTAACTAGAGGGAAAAAAAAACAAACATAAAAAGCAAAGAAAAAAACCAAACCAAACAAGAATAACTACTCTCCATACTTTACTGAGGGCAGTAATCTATGCAGAGGGAAGCATCCTCCAAGTTGGTATCTCCCCATTACATCCACCAAGGGTATCTCCCCTGGCCCCAGCAAGAGCCAACCCTGCTCTGGGGAATGGCCAGAAGATCTATGAGACAAGCCAAAGTAAATGTACTTTTCCATTTTTTTAAACACATGTCACTCAAAAAGGAAATTCAGACCTTTTGAGCCATTCTAAGATTTGTCTCCTGTTTACCTACATCTCAACTAGCTCCAAAAATGTCTCAAATTCTCCCAATTCCAAGGAGATGTAGTGAGGCTCCAACTTTATGCTTTGAGATCTCTGGAGGAAAGGCAATGTTCAAATGCCAAATACTACAGGTTTCCAGTGGTCTCCAATATCCTGAAAATATGTTATTTTTAGTATGTGGCTGGCAGAGACAGGAAGTGTTAAATCTTGGACCAGTCTCAAATCTGACTGAAAATTAGCAGCTAGGAACATCCTCTTTGATTATTTATTCCACTTTCCATATCCGAATAGCCCCAGAGGGACAGTAACAATGACAATCACTAGGAAAACACCTGCTGATGGCAGGTTAGTACAGAGCATTTGCCTGGCTCTCCCCGTGAAAACATCCTGGAGTTTGTTTCCTCGTTTTTGACAAGCAGATTCCTGGTGCAAGCAGGATGGTCTGTCAGGAAGGAGCCCTCATGCTTTGCTGCAACTCCTCCACAGCAACACTTGTAAAAGAGCAGGAGACAAGGAGAAAACCACAGTCAATCCACTTCCAGGTGCCTTTATCATTTTCTCAGAGGTCCTTATGGCACTGAGTCAAGTTGCTTGTAACAATCACAGCCCAAGAAGTGCATTACAATTTGTCAGGGCTCATAGAGGCTCCAAGGCCTTTCCTCTCACTATCTGCTGCAGCTTTCTAAATTAAGAAACACGTCCTGCTACAACTTTAACAGCATTTTGATCTCAGTTACATTTGGCATGGTGCTGGGCCAGCCTTCTTTAAATCACTGGAGTTTCTATGGGCACCAGTCAGAGCAAAATCAGAATTCAAGGCACTCGCCTGCAGGGTGGGCACGGCCTCAGAGAGGGATGGTAAAGCAGGACATGGCTCTAGCATCATGTTTCTCATTTATTTGACACTAAATCAAAACTGAGATGTCACCACTGTGCTTGCAGCAATCCAGGCTTGCCCACGCTGTCAGAGAGGGGCTGGGAGTCCTCAACAGCCAGGGAATCTCCTGCACCACAGGTGGGTCTCACTCACCTGTTTCATACTCACTGGATCCAAATCCCTGGTGCCCACAGTGCCACATGGATCTGCTCTGTCACACTCTCTGCATTTAAAGGCAGTGGGTCTGTGAGACATCCACACAGGGAGGTGCAGTTCAGGAGGGATTCATGGTGCATATACAACTGGCAGAGCACAGGCACTCCCAAGGTGCAGAACACATTTTGACATCCATTTAAAAAGCTCTTTTCTTAGTAGCAGTCAGTGCAAGCCTATTGGGAACCTTCTCCCTGAACCAGCCAGGCTTAGCACCACTGTCAACCTTCTGCTAGCAGCAGAGGCTTGGGTCTTGACTCCAATTCTGGCTGCCTTGCTGCAGCAGAGATGAAGACTTAGCCCCAACACACATGGAATGGCTTCTACTGAAGTACAAAGCATCTTTCAAATCCTGCTCCTCTCCCCCAACTCCCAGCATGACCCCAGAAACACCCAAAAGGCACCAGAGCAGGGCTTTTCAAAGTGCAGGACAGCACAGGCAGCTGTCACACGGGCCCTGCAGCAGAGGCAGGGCACAGACAGCTCTGAAATGCAAGGGGAAGCCTGCAGTGCTGCCAGCTAATAAGGTCAACACAAACGACATCAGCCCCTTCAGGTCAGAAGGAATAACAAGAGGGACATGCCACAGAAGGATGCACGGAGAATTCACAGATGGACAGGCAACCTCAATTAAACTGTCCTCCCCTCCCATTCTCCTCTGAATTACTGCTTTAAAACCCCTTAATTATCTAAACTCAATTAGTCTTAGAATATTTGAAGCTTCCTGTTCAGACTAATTTCTCTCTCTTTCCTCATTTGCAGTGCTTGACTTGCATTAAAGAACACTTAGTGCCTGTGGTAAGGAGAACTTTACAAAGGCGGGTCAGGACTTTGGGGTATTGACAATCTCCCCTCTATTCTTCCTGTGCCTGAGAAGATCATGCACTTAGTTCTCCAGATGAAATTTCAGCAGCTCTGACATGCTTTTTCATGCCTTTTTCTCTCATACCTTAACATTAAACATTTCCATTGCTAGTAGCAACTGTCATTCATTGCAGCTATTTTCACTCCTAAAGATTTCCGTGTGTATTTTCCACAGTTATTTGCAAAGCAGTAATTTTCTATTATTGCTGTTATTATTCCTGGGAAACAAAAAAAAACCATAGTGATAATTCCAAGAGAAAAAGAACATGGGTGGCAAAGCAGGTAGTAAGAGAAGACAATAGAAAGAAGCAGTTGAAAGATTCCCTTTTGTTTCAGTGATGCAGCTTCTCCATGTAGCCTAAACCTGCACATTTTCATTCAAAGGGCAGCCATAAAATCACTGAATTTTGAGTTTCCTACTGTGTTAGCCTCTGCAGTGGTGGAGACCAATGTAAAGATTTAATTTTTTATTAGACCCCTGTAAGAAACCTCGCTATTAATGTTTTGTGCCCTTCCTGAAGTCTGAGTATCTCATTCTCCCTCCAAAACCTCTATGAATATAGGTTCATTCCCCATTTCAGGTGGGGAAGCCCATGGGATGATTCCAGCTAACACAGATGTTGGTAAACTACTACCTTCAGGATTGCCTAAAATTTTTTAACATTTTAAAATTTTTTTTTCATTTTAAGTTTTACCACCTTGATTAAATAAGATTTTTAGAAGCACCTCCGCAAAACATGTATTTTGAGTTAAAAATTTGCTACTTCCACTTAGCTTAAATCTATGCCAAAAAAAAAAAAAAAGCAGCTTAAATTAACCTTACAATGGTCACAGGTTGTACTAAATGAAAATATCTGTACTTAAAGCAGGTCCCTGATGCCTCATGCAGGCAAACTCTCACGGATAGGAAACTGAAGCACAGACACGAAGTGCATTGCTCAAGATGAAGTACGAAACCTCAGGACAAGCCAGAACTGAAGCCAGTCTGAGTCCTGATTCAGCACTTTAACCACAGAGCTGTGTCCATGAGGCACTTGCTGCCTGTGCTTGGGATGCTGGGTGGGATCAGATGGAAACTGCTCCACTGCAGCTCCACTGGGGAGCCAGACACCTCTGACTAAGGGGCACTTGTAGGGTCACACCTTTCCTGTTTCAGAGGAAACTTTTCCCTCCAGAATCGTTCTGGTCCAGAACTGGCTAGAAAAGAAGAATTAAATTTTGCAACCCTTTCTAAGATTTTGCATTTAGTTTTATTCTTGCATTGGGCTAATAGAAAAGTAGACTTTTGTTCCATCAAAGCACAGACACAAATCTTTTTCCCTCCTGTCCCTTAGAAGTGCTCTTAGTGAGAATATCACTCATCCCCTGTACTCTCAGATCTTCATATCCTGCAGTTTCTTTCCTCCACAAGTTTTACCTCTGAGTGAAGGAGGTTTTTAACAGATAAATTCCTTTGAAACGACTACATTTCTACCTAAAGTTCTGATATTAGCAAGTCATTCTTTCCCAGGGATTAGCATTCTTTTAAGGCATAAAATGCAGGGGGAAGAGGCCATAGACCATGTTAGTCCTGGGTCTCAAGATGCAGATTATAATGCAAAGAATCATTCTGTGCAGTCTATAATTGAAAATATCCTTCAGGCTTGGTATTGTAGAATGGCCCATTTGTGTTTTCAAGCCACATTTTGGGTTTAGGTTTTTGTTGGGTTTGGTTTGTTTTTGTGTTTCTCTTTACAGATGCTGATACACAGGAAAATGATTAAGCTTTGAACTTGTTTTTTGGCTTCAACCTAAATGACACTGTTCATGTGATCCAAGGGATAACTCCACTTTCAGGTGAGGATCAATTTGTTGTTGTGCATCTTTTACAGGGAATCCATGTACAGACTTTGGATGTTCCTAACTTCCAGACACCCAGTTGTGCTGCAGCAGCTATTGCTGAGAATGCCAGCTTGTCATTTTAGCAGAGAAATTTCTGCAGTGTCAAATCCATATCTACTTTGAGTCTGGCCCTACAGGTATGAAAACCACTTCAGATAAAATGCTGTCATTTATGCAAATTATCTAAACCTGTGAATAGTGAATATTTCAGCACCCAGCAGGGATAAGACTGATTTTTGACTTTGACTTGGGTAAGAGCCTCCTTCTTTCACTAATAAAACATTGTGGGAAAGACAAAAGTAAAGCTAAAACTACATAAACCAAGTTATTGTAACAGCTTCTAAAGACAGATGAGAGTCATTAGATTATTTATGCATATGAGGGTACTGGGATAGGCAGGATTAGATGATTTACCCAAGATCAAGCAATGAGTCAGTGACACAGTTTTCTGCTGTCCAGTGAAAACACAGATGCACAGTAAGCTGAAAAGAATTCATTTATTCCCCATATCAAAAGGATAAAGGATAGAGCTTTCCCTCTAGCCCAGCTCATGGTTCCAATAAGTGTTGATAGAACTGAATTTGGCAAGCAGGAAATTCACTGCTATAGTCACACATGCAAAGCATTTGCTGAAAACTAAAACCTTAAATTACTCAATTATCAACAGTTTTCACTTGCCCAAGCCACAGACCTATCAAAGTTGTTTCTTGCTGCTTTCTTGAGGAATTAATAGGATACAACCCATCCAGTGCCCAAGGAATGGCATAATCCACCAAGACATTGTGCAATGCCAGAGTCTTGCCTCATGTCTGAGTTCAAATTGCCCAAACTGCATTACTGGGTTTCAGTCAACACCAGCTTGGATGGTGGGGTTTTTGACTTGTCCATGGCTCAGATTTTAGTAGCCTGATAGGATCAACACTGGAAGAAGGAACAATTCAGCTGAGGGCTTGTCAGCCCTCAGAATGCCCTGAAGTGGGCTGTATCCTGCCATAAATATTTGCACAAAAATCCTGCTGACCTCAGTGGTGGTTCTGGGTACAAAATGATGGCAGGATGTGGTCACAGTGATCCTTCTAATAATAGGTTTTCCATTGAGATCAATGGACATTGGGCCCCATTTCATTGCCAAAGCTTGGTTCAGAGCTCTAAAGAGAGACATTGTTTTCCTGCAGCAGGGAGCACACGATTGCCAAATTTACTTCTGGCAAAGGCAGAGATTTATTTTTAATGCTGAACAACACCAAAACTGTCTGATACTAATTAAAAGAGTGTCTTCCTTCTGAAAATCTCAAAGAAAAATAATCTTCCAATGTGGCTGTTGGAAAGATACATAGAAAACATGAAAACATTAATATATCTGTATCTAAAGTCAGATGTAAAATGAAAAGCAATTTACCTGAATGCAATTTTAAGATGAGTTTTGCATACATGGAAGTGGCAGGTGCTCAGCTCTTCAGGAAAGTCAAGTCAATTTAATATAGGTGTTGAAGACCCAGAACTTATTGTTCCTCACAAGTACATTCCTGAGTCTGTGGGCAGCACCCCTCACTCCATTTTTCCTGAGCCCATCCCTCCCTTGGTGTTCATCACAGCTTTGATCCCTATATGTAGAAATCCTTATCTTCAGGATCCTAAAGGATGACTAAATATTTTCCAGTGTTTTATTCATTATCTAAGTTCAACTTTAACTGATTTTAATCTTGTGGTTCTGCTATAAAGATAATCTGTAGCCTGCCAAGGAAATAAGCATTTCACAGGTTAACAGCACAACTCTTCCAAAGAGGAAGCAGGTTTGTTTTCTGCCTTATTTTCTGGAAAACGTTAAAACAATAAAATGAATAAGAAGAAGTGGAGAACAAGTTGTAAAGGAGCTAATTTCCTGCTCGCAGCAGCTCTGATAAATTTCAATCCTGGATGACAGAGGCTGTGGAGAGCGAGGGGAGGGCTGGCTCTTCCTGGAAAGCCAGACAGGATAGGATTGATTTGAGACATCTTCATTGCCAGAACAGCTGGTATTGGCTAATCATCAGAAAACAGAGACTTCGACCTACAGAGAGCCGGGAGCGAGGGAGACGTCTGGACCAAAACTTCACGTTCCAAATGTGAAACTGAACAAAATACCAACAGAAATGTTAAAAAAATAAAATAATAAAGGGACTTAAAAAAAAAAAAAAAAAAAAGCGCCCCTCCTCACACACAAGCCTTTCTGGAGCCAAATGCCAAAGGAAGTGCCAGTGCCCTGACTAACAAAAGAATCCTGAAACGCTGCAGGCTGCGGTGCCAGCAGCACCCAGTTCCAGTGGGAGGCTGCCTGACAAGGCTGCCGGATGCTCCGTGCCTGCCGGATGGAGCAGACAGCTCAGCATGAATCATGGGGCAAAGGATTCCTTCAGTCCGGGAGGAATCGGGACAATACACAGCCTGCCTGCTGTTTGCTGCCTTTTTTTTTTTTTTTACTACTCCTGACTTTGAGGGACCAGCCGTTTCCTTCCTGCTGTGGGCGTGCAGCCGGCACATGACAGCTCATCGATGGATCCGTGTGTGTGAGCGAGCACAGGAACCGCAGGGAGAAGAGCCAGCCCCGACCCCCCGGGACTGAACTGTCCCAGTTAACCCCCGGAACCCCCGCTCTGACCTGAGCACGTCTCCCATCATCGTCCTCCCAGGGCACCCGTTCATCCCGGTCATGTGCTTTGGACACACACGCGGGATTACGAGTCAGCCCTACAGCAGATTTTAGACCGCTGGAAATCCTTCCCGGAAGGCGGAATGTCTATCTCCCTGGCCACACGGCTGGAAGCAGGACAGAGGGAAACAAAGCTTTCTTACACCCCACCAAAAATCTGCCGGAGTTCCTTAGGGTTACAGGCAAAGCTGGCTTTGGTTTACTGACTCCTCTCGCCCCAGAACGGGGAGGGGAAATGCTGCTACTGGGCCGACCAGGTATCTCCACTCTCATCTCTCTGTGTCTGGGAATTATTTGAACTAAGCTCTCTTGAGTCTGATGGACCACTTGAAATTATTCACTGGCCATCAGATTTCTGATCTCTCTATATACCCCAGGTCTGTTCTTAATGTTATGGTTACATGAGATCAAGCTGTCTTCTCTGAATCCTTTCCAAGGATGTTCCACCAACATCATCCTTCTCTCAGTTTCCAATGGCACTTAGCAAAGTTTCGAATCAATACCCAATTTTTTCTCTCCACAGCTTGTCAGCCAGCTTCAGCACTACTAATTAAGCTCTTCTCCCTTAGCTTAGATGATTCTTCCCCTTAATGATTCCTCTTCTCCCACTCCCACCTCGCCTGCACATGTTCTAATGAGGATCATCCACCAGCTTTCTGTTCCCCATATTTTATGGGTTCCTCAGTTTCCTACTCTACACAGAAAGCACGAGAAGCAAAGAAGAAATCTCATCTACAATCATTAAAAAACTACAGTGTCTCTATGCAGACACAAATCCTTCTGCACTCCAGACCTTCAACCCAAGTTCGGGTTCCACCAAACGCTTGCAAATGGCACCAGGAGGTTGGAGTTTGGCTTTAAAACAATGGGAAGAAATGTGATGTTTACAGAAGAGAGTGCATCAGCAGCTTGACAACAACTGCCAACATGCCCAGTGGGTATTACTGGCCATGTTCTTAACTGATTGCATCTTTATCAGCTGAGAAATTTTCAGAGCTAGTGAGGGACTGCAGAGGCAGCCACTGACCCTCTCTACCCTCACTCTCACCTTTCCCATTAACAGAAGAGCTTCCAACTCCCACTGCTTTTTGTACTTGTGTTTATCATCCCAACCAAGCCCCCAGCAAGAGCAAGTTAAGATATTTACTATGGGAAAGGGTGAAAGGAACAAGTTCTGGTTATGGTCTCCCACATGTGGTGAGGCTCCTGCTTGGCTAATGAAGTGTGAATACTGATAAACCTCCTGGCTGTGCCTTTTAGCCATGCCCTGCCATGGCTCCTGAATCAGCAGCGTGGGTGAGCTGTGGGTAGGGAAAGGTTCATGATTAACTGCTCACTGCTAACAGAAGAATGGTTTGCAAATGAGTTGCTTTAATCCCCAAGAAGTGTCTCCAGTGCCTACAATTTGTATGGTCCCATTGTACTCTTGTAACAGGTGTTTCACTTCCACGAAGCAGTTCTGGGGTTGCTGGCAGTGGAATAAGCTGCATCTTTGTGGAATGACAATCTATGGTCTTTTATACACAGGTTATTTTTTCTTTTGCCCAAATGATACAAAGATATTGACTGATCAAGAATCTATCATTTATCAATTAGAAATGGAAAGTTAAATGCAATAGACTAAACAAACTGAAGGAAAAAGTAAATTTTTCACATCTTTATTTCCACCATATCTGAAAATTCACAGATTTTGACCTGCCATGGGAGATAAGTCTGTATATAAGAAAATCGTATAAACCATTCACGTCCCCTTTCTGTGGTTTCAAGAGGATAATACTCATATCCTCAGAAGAATCACTTAACTTTATCTCCACATCCTAAAGTGATTCAGACTTTGAAAAAAAGAGTTGTGATCCGAGTTCTTCTTACATTTCCAAATTTCATACAAGACGTTGAAATAAAATATTGGCATTTACAACAAAACCACAGCATGGTAATTCCATAAATGATTCCTTCAGCTTCTAAGACCCAGTTGCCTTCAGTGGACCACCACTTCAAACCTGAACTTTGCTGACTGGCTTAGCAATTTGTTCCTGCTATCATGTGACAAGTTTTTGAAGCTCACATGTGTAATGGGGTATTTGCTGCCAGTATCAAAAGAAGGAAAAAAAATTAAGAAATATAGTAGAACATGAGGTTCCAATTGTCTGATAAGCAGAAACATCTGTTGGAGTCATGAGCAGTTGATTAGTGGAGTTCATTCCCAGGGTAAGGCTCCAGTAGATCAGCTCTTCTATCTAAGTATAGGATTGTAGTCACTGGAAGCATTACAAAGAAGTATAAAGAACAGGCAAAAGAGACAGAAATCATTTCTTAGGGTACCAGGAAACTTAAAAACCAACACAGCTGATAACACAGTGGTCTTGGGCACTGCTTCACATGGTACCTGCATGTAAAATTAACAGATGTATTTAAACTTCCCCACAACAGCTAAACATCTGCCAGTCTATAAACCTACACTGGTTTTAAAGCTGATAACTAGAGATTGTAAAAATTCTTCTGGAAGATAAAACACAAAGTACAACCCATCACTCTGAGCATATTTGGTACTTGAAAAATAGTCCGACCCGTACCAGTCAAAACAATGACAAAAACATGAGTTGTTTTTTAAGATGCTGCTTGGATTTCAACCTAAAGCTTTTCCACCTCATTACACTGAGGCAAGGATTAACACCTGGGAACATTTGCACAGAAAGCAGAGGCTGATCAGAATTGCTAATTCAGTTTCTAAGGCTGCAGTGATACTGAATGGATAGAGATGTATAAACTGCTCTCATTAAGGCCACTGTTGCAGATCTGTGCTCACAACACCACAAGCCTTGGCACCCAGGAATACAAGAAACCACCAGGAAGAGGATGTCCTTAAGGCTAAGCCTCTCCTTCATTAACTTGAATATCTAATTGTAGGTTTACTGGGAATCTCAACCCTAGCTCTTGTTCAATTCCTGGTGGCAGTGGCCCGACCTGACCTCCCAGTTTCCTGGTGCTCCATCTGCATCCACCTGTCACCCCAAGCATTCCCCATCCAGGAATGGGGTACTGTTACATTAAAAATAACAACTAAAACTTGGTAGCCAGCAATTTCACTTCCCCTCCTGACTTTACTGACTATTTTGTCTTTATCAAACCCATAAAATAACAAATACAAAATACCTTGTAAGATTGGTGGGGTTTGTGTTCAGTACATAGTTTGATTCAACTTACTGTACAACCTTATCACAGTTTTGGGGGGTTTTTATTATTCAGAAATGAAAGGTGTCCCCCTGTTATCATGAAGGACAATCTTCCAAACTTCCAAGATGCTACAGTTACCTAAGAAAATGGCATTTTCTGAGGGGTATCAGCGGTTGATTTCAGGCTGTTTTCTGTCTATCTAAAGCAGAAGTATCTCTTCACACTTTCAAAGTAAAAAATTGTATTTGACTGTAAAAATTATTATCAGATGCTCCTAAGAGAACTTGTTTCCATCTGAATAGATGCAATGTTTAAAGTATTTTTCTGCCTTCCAGAAAGTATTGCACTCCCACCTCTGAAATCCCTTCCATGTTTTCTAGTTCCCTGTAAGAACCTTTCTATCATTAAGACCTTGTTATGTGCCTGTTTTTTCTTGCCTAAGCTCACAGGCAGCAGGGGAATTCACCTGCCAGCACCTTCCTTGAGGTGCCAGTGAAACCAGAGATGTTCACTGGCTCTGACAACAGATCCAACCATCCTTCTCTACTTGAACATGTCATCAACTTCTGAACCCACATGTTACAGTGTGTGAGTCCAAGCATAACCTCGTTTGGCTTTTCTAAGCACACATGTGGATCCTCTTTCCAGCGCTCTTTCCTGAGGATAAGAGTGAAATTGTTTCATCCAGGGGCCTTTTGTTGACCTTTATGACTGGCCCTTTGGCTAAACCTGCCTTCTGTGGAAAAGATACATTCAGTTCTTCTCCCCTCCCACATAGCCTGGGACTTTCTATGTGTGGTTTCCTCCTTTGTTTCTTCTACAAATCTTTTTTGCAGCTCCTCGCTGTACACATGGACTGTCTTCTACAAATTACCTGAACTCACTGGATGTAAACCAGATGGAACATAAACTTCAGACACCTACACAGGCACAGCTATATGCCTAATAAGCTAATTATTGACTTAATAAATGCAGGTCCCTAGCAAGGATTATTGTTTCAGGCCACAAGCTACTTTACCAGGAACACTTAACTTCTCTAATATAAATAGTTTACACCTGGCTATCTTGGCACATGAGCAGATAAAGTTGAAGTCCATCCACAAAAGAACAACAGACCTGCCCTGGGTCACTGTTATCAGGCCTAGAGGCTTTCATTCCCTTGTTAACTTTACTAGATAAGTGCCACCTTTTGTCCAAAACTGCAAGCACTTTAATAGACTGCCATTGAGATTGAATGGCAGACTTTGCTGCTGCAAAGACATCTCATGACACAAAAATTCCATTGCATCAGCTTGCTAATATCATAAAATTAACTTCAAAGACCTAAATTCCCAAAATTATTGGTTATCAGTTCTGCTGCACCTCTAGCTCTATTATGAGGATAGGTTCTTAGTAAGAAACAAGGGCTGAGATGAAGGATCTTTGGTGAGCCACAATGTTTCCAGAAGACTTGGGGACTTGGATGCTTTCTCTCCACCACGATTTGCAAACAATACAAACCTCTAAATGATCTGCTCATCGTGAGTGAGCTGTGAGGCAGCTCTGTGCTCCTCAGCATCAGAGGTGGAAGAAGGTGCACTTAATCAGAGCAGAAAGACAGGGAAGAGGAAGACACAGCTCTGTCCCTTCACACTGTACACACTCATGGCTCGTGCCATTAATTGTACTGCTCCAGGAAATGCACACAACCTTGGATGAACAGAGGTTTGGGGATTTATCCCATCATTTGGCTTAGGAAGGATAAATACGACCAACACTCAATGGCCAGGATCTGTTTCATTTTTGCCTTCTCTTCCCAAGAATGGATGGAAACAGCTCCTGTGCAGAGGCTTTGGACTAGACAGAACAAAAGGAGGGGGCACTGGAAAAGGCTGTGGGAGCCCCGGAGCCCAGGGAGCAGAGGAGGGACTGCTTGGTTTCGGTGTCTGTCTCCGTTATGAGTAAGAAGGCCTCCAGAACCGGGGTGTGGCAGCCTTTGGCACGGGCAGGGCGGGCGAGGGAGCAGGCTGAGGGTTTCCTGCAGGATGGGCTGGAGTGTGAGCCAGGGCAGGAGGTTCCTGTGCCACTGTGAGCTGGGCTCCAGCTCCAGCCTCTGCCAGAGCCGGTGACTCATGGCAGGGGGGGCGGGAAAGCAAGACTTGGCAACCTGGGCTGTCTCTCACAGCAGCAGGTTTTGTTCTCCAAGGGATAACCCAGGGACTGTACGGCACAAGGCCAAATTCCTGAGTAAACGACTGCAGTCCTTGTCCCTCTCTGGCCGTTCCTAACAGCAAAGGACCACATCAATTCATGCAGCACACAGGGCTTGGCACATCCTCATCCTCCCTGCTCCCCAAATGATGGGGGAAGGCTGCACAGGAGTGATGCTGTCCTGCTCCTTTCCCCTTCAGCAGTCAGACCTGGCAGGCCCCAGGAGCTGGGAATATCCATCTGGGACAGGACGCCACTCCCATGCAGCACAGCAAAACCAGGACTGTGACTCACAGGGGGAACCACTTCCCTTGGGACAGAGGTAATGGCTCCCATTTCCTGCTCTTTACCTACCCAATTTTTAAGGTTCCCATCCTCACCACAAGCATCACACACTTGCACAACAGCAGCTGGGCTGCTATAGTTTATAGCCCAGCACTTCAAGGTGCTTCTGGTCAGTACCTTTAAAGCTGGGATGCACCCATATGTGGGGAGAGCCCTGGGAAACGCCACCTTCCTTTTGGTAAACTCCTTCAGGATCACCATACATTGCTTTTGGGGCTCATGAAAAAACACTCAGGACCTGTGAGTTTTATTAAGCCCCCATTTTATAAGGGGTAACACAGCCATGGTGTGGCTCCTGTGATGTACTGAACCCCAAGACCTGTGGCTGGCACTGTGTTCTCTGCAAAGGGGCTGAGTAACCATGTTCAAAGGATAATGTGGCATTTCACTGCAGTGGGACTAACTGTGAGATTAGAGTTAGGCAGGTGAAAGGGCTCAGTGCTGAAGTCTTTTCTGGAAAGCAACCATCTCAAAAAAGGTTCAAAGTATGATATACCAAGAAGAGATACAATTAAGAGATACACTCACTATTTTTATGAATTACCAAATCATAAGATAAGTCGTGGTTAAAGGAACCCCAGAGAAACATGTAGTTCAACCTCCTGCTCAAAGCAGAGTCAGCTATGAGGTCAAACCAGGTCACGCAGGGCTCTGACTGGTCCATTTGCCTTTAGGATGCCTGTTGTAAGCATTGATGAGTTTGGGTTTTGCATTAAAACAGAAGAATTTGCACTTAGCGAAAAGGAAATTATAACAGCCTTTGAAATATCAATGAATATTGTCCACACACTACTAGGAGTGAATTAACAGTAAAAGACTCCCCACCACTAATTCCTCTGATTTCCAGTCTGCTCTGCTCAGCAGTGAATAAACTGAGCTCTAGTGGTTGACTCTAAATTCTGGAAGTTTGCTCTCCACAAGTGGCAATGCCATTGCCAGCCTTGAGCACACGGTTTGTACAGTTTACATAGAAACACCCTTACCAGGAAAGTGTATTTCCTTCCTGGGCAAACACACTAACAGTAAAATGTTGGCTCTTTATAAACTGCCCACAGAGCCCATCCCTGGAAGCAATAAGCTATTGGTTAAAGATTCCTTGGATTCTTAGTGACGTTTCTGATAATGGTCCCACTTATAAACACAGATTACAGATCCTGTGCAGGAGTTTAACAGCACTGGCTTGTTCTAAAGTGTGCTTTACCCTGGGTTATCAGAACAGTAGCTGAATTCCTCCTTTGGCAAAAGGGCAAATTCAGATATCTTTAGTCACCTTTTTCCACCACGAGTCTCACTGAATTAACTGAAGATTGATGATCACACAATGAACAAAGGGCTGAGCCTGCACATAGGGCTAGCACAATGGTTACCATTATACCATGGGACTTCAGAACACCTCTGTGGTAGAAAGAGCCCTAAGTTTTTTAAATATCACCTTCAAATCACAACTTTTCACTGTTTTATCAGTGTGTTTAAAGCAGTGAAACCTTCTGAGGCAGGTAAGTTTATATTTTCTGAATTCTACAGTTTAACTTAATTCATATACTGGAAGGAGACTGTCCTTGATTTCACTATAACTGCATTCAGACAAAGGACTGCAGATAGAATAGTATATAAAAATACCAACATTGCTAAAAGTGCTCTGCTTTAATTAATGACAGAGTATGTAAGACAGGCAACATTTTTCGCTTCAAAGCTACATGAGGACACTTACTGAATTCAGAATAGATAGTGTGCTTCTGGCAGTCCTCCCACTGTCATTTCATGTGTCTGTCTTCCCAAAAACACACATCTTCCAAAGCTCTGGGTCACAAAACATGACACAAGGTGTATGCTGGGACCACAACCAACAGCCAAACAGAAATGCCAAGGGGAAGAACTTATTTATTGAGTGGTATTCCCTAAATTCCAACACAACCTTTTCTGGCTACAACCTACCTTGTCTGGTGGAGGCAGGAGCATCCCTTTGCCACAGTTTTCTTAAACTTTTCTTTGCTATGTTTAGTGTCCTAAGCCTACAGCTGTAAATGGTCCTCCTACATTATCCAATTCCATAGGTGTGTGTCACCTCCTGCCTCGTGGTACCAAAGTGTCTATCACCCTCTTCCTTATTGCCTGATCAACGATCCCCTCTAATCACCCTCTTCCTTATTGTCTAAATATTCCCTTTACTACCATTTACACATGGGAATAACCTGTTTTAATGTTTTACATGACAGATATTTCAGAAACCAGCAGTATAAAACAACATCAGAAACACAGACCAGATCTCAGCCAACAACGTGCATTAAATGAGCACATGGCAATCTCCTTTTCCTTTTTAATCTATATCATCAGTACTCTTAACCCCACCTACTAAATCCACAGCACACACCTAGCAGTGATACAAAAAGAGCTAGAAAACATGTTATAAACTCAGAAAAAAATACCAGAATGGTGTGCCAGATCATAAGGAGCAGCATTTCATCCCTACAACAGCAAAATCCAGTTTTATAATTGTTTGTGCTGCTGACTTCCTTCAACACCTGTGACCCTGCTTTCCGTGGCCTCATTGCCTGCTGGAAACTTGGCAAAAGACAAGAGAAGAGGTATTAGGGAACCAATGCTACATCCTGAGAGAGGCCATAAAGTCCAAAGGTTGAGCAGGATTGCCAGGAGCAGCCTGATAAAGGAAGGAAGCATGTGGCTCTGAGTAGACAAACTGCTGTGCCCGAGTACAACGTGTTCAGAGCCTGGAGCTGCACCCCAACTCTCCCACACTCCACAGAGCACAAACTATCCAGGGACTCTTCCCAAACAGCTCCCTTGAAAATGAATTATTTTAAGTCTCTTTCTGAAATGAGCATGTGACTGCTCAGTGCCAGAATTTCACAGATATTAAATTTCAAAAAAACACTCCGCTTTATTTTTTTCAAATTAAGGTAGGATGATTTGTTGATTTAATAAAAGAAAAAAAAAATCCCATGCAATACCCCTTCTGAATTAGCATATTCAAGCCTTTCCAAAATCTGGCTCCAGTAAAGAACTTGTCCTTAAAAATCTATCAGACTGTAACTAAGCTTGTCACTTGGCATGTGGAATAAATAAGCCAATCATCAGGTCCTTCAGAAAATTTCAATTAAACCTCTAAAACTGTCTCATAAAACACCCAGCATTTGAAGAGCTTTTATTCAGAAGGAGAACACAGCACCTAAAGGTTTTACAATAGGAAGAGAATGGGGCATTAATAACTTTTTTCCCCCTCTTTCCTACTCACCACTCGCTCAGTTACACGAGCACAGTGTTTTGTGATGCCACTCTGTGAATCTGAGCAGAAAACCCTTTCCTGGCTTTCAGCACGAATGAAACCAAGAGCCCGGCACGGCCCCACAAAGGACTGAGCAAGCACAAGCAAAGAGCGGGACTGGCAGCCAGGGGAGGGAGGAAAAAGGACACGGATTGCTTAGAGCTCATATTGCTGCTGAGCACTTTCTATTATAAAACCATAACCTAATATGCTTTAAGACTCTGGCTCTGAGCTGCTTCCCACCGTGTGTCTCCTTCCCTGTGGGGATCCTACAGGGATCATTCCCGTTCCCCAAACGTGCCGGCGCGCCGGACACCGCTCTCTGTTATATTTTCATTATTCACTAAACAGGAGGAAGGAGAAGGCCAGCAGTGCCCCTAAACACAACATCAGCCTCGAGAAGCAACAGCACAGGCCTTTAGACCGGCTGTCCCTGGGAGTGCTGTGCCTGGCTCGGCAGCGCTGTCCTCCCGGGGGAGCGCAGCTGTGGGAAGCAGGAGCAAGGAACTGCCTTTTTAGGACTGTGGCTGAGCGGGGCTGGGAAGTGCTGGGGCAGGATCGGGGCTCCGGCAGCAGTTCCCTGGCCTTATAAGGACAAAGGCAGGTATTTTCCCAGCCAGCACCCCCAGGTAAGGCCCGGCAGGACTTCCCAGGATCTCCCGCTGCCCGGGGAGACTCTCGGCCAGTGCCGCACCTGCACGGTGCAGACCTACAGCCCTGCTGTCCCCAGCCTCAGAGCATTTCAAATAGGCCTTATTAGGAAACAGAGAAGCTTAATTAACTAATTGGAAGATCGTTTTGAGATCTGCAAAGCCAGATGGTTTGTGGGTGAACCGTTCTTGATATTAATGTGACATTTTAAGGCATTCACAGCAACATTTTGGAGCGCAAGTCTCTAATGTCAGGCATCTTTTCAGCTGCCTACGTACGAGGGAAGGTTTCCAGAGGTGAGGAACAACTGGATTCTCCAAGGGCTGTGACAGAAGGGACAGGGCACCCAAAGCCTCAGACACTCAGCAATTTGTTTAAGCAATCTTTAGGAACACACACAATTAAGACTCCTCCCCAGTTGTCTAAAAATTAAGGCTGCTTGAGAGAAAAGCCAAAAGGTTTTAGTTTCATTCAGTTTAAGTGAGATTTCTTGTTGTTACCTGTTTTGGTTTTTAAAGCAATTCAGAACAAATCCACCCATATAGGATATACATGTAAGCAGCCCTGGTCATGAACTCTCCCATATTGTTGCTCTTTTTACTTTCCTGACTCTGATTCTTATAAGTAAAAATAGGAGGCTGTGACTGAAATAGAAAAAAAGTACCCCTTTCCCCCAGCAAGATCCATTTTAAAATTTGATTTTTGAATCTTTATCAGAAAAATGGCCACAAAAATGGAATACCCTTGAGTATTTTTCTTTGGGGAAATAAAAAAATAATTTCCCTTTAGATATGGTTAAAAAAAATAATTTGCAGTGCAAAGTTAAAATGAGACACTACCCACCCAGGATTAATCCAGCTTCTCAGTTGTGATTATGAAATGGCACATTGAAATTCAAAGAATTTCCAAGATATTTTGCCAACTTAAGTTTTTTGAGGTTAAACTTTGATAACTGCCTGCCTAGAGATGCTGAAAAGTGTGGGTTTAGCTGAAAGCAGCTACTTTAAACTTAAAGATATGAGAATGGCTTGACAGTTTTGATCTGTACAACGTTTTAAATCCACAGAGAAGCATCTGCTCTGCATCCCAAACTACTGCACCATTTATGCCTTCAGGTAACAACCACAGCAGGAAGCCCAAAACTTGGATTCCTCTTGCCACATCCCTCTTGCAACATACTGTCAAGAGAACATGGGGGAAGTACTAATTTCCCCTGGGTAATCACAGGGCATCCATTTCTAGGATTCCTAGAGAAACGAGGCCACAGAGAACAGGAAAAATTACATGAATAAAATACATTAAATATACTAAATACGTGACAAACATAGTCTGAGCTCAAACTTGTGTTGGACTTTCTCCAGTTGTTGACTGGGCTGGGATTACATTTCCACAGCTCCAAAGGAGCACCAGGGCAAGGCTACATTCATAAAAGGAATAAAAGTTTTGACACCAGGTTTCATATTGTAAATTTCTCCTTTAAAATAACCTGCTTGCCAAAGCAGTTCAGCTGCCAGAAGGGGAGAGAGGCTGGGAAACTTTATTCCCTTTTAAAAGCAATGAGTGGGCTGTGCTGCTCAGGTACACGAGGCATTGCTCCAGAACCAGGGAGCGTTGGCTCATTAGGAGCAATTAAAAACAAAATTCTGAGGGGACTTTAAAAACAGCAACTTCCCAAAACAAAGCATGCATATGTACCACATGCATTTGTTTATGCAGCTGTAATGAGTGATGAAATCCATTTATGAGCTGAAGTCACAAGATTCTAAGCAGGTCTTTGTTTAATCTCAGTAAGTCATGACATTTCCCTACTACTTATAATAATGGGATTTGGATCAACATTTTCAAACTTCTGCACCTGTTTTTTAACACTGCTCACCGACTGCACTTCTCTGCTTCTCTGCAGACAGAACAGGCTGTTCTCAAGGCCCCATTTCGATCAAGCACCCTAAAAACAGATACAGAAACCTGGGTTTAGTTGAACACATGCCTGCAGTTCTTGAATTCAGCACATCTTCTGCAGTTCTTACTCAGACTGAGACTCTGGGCAACCTACAAAGAGTGTAAATAAAAATCAATGAGACCATTAGTGGGATGAATACTTACAGCATCAGCCCTTCTGTAACCACGAAGCCTGCCCAGATGGATGCCCTTAAAAGACTTTCAGAAGGTTTGCTCCAGACAATGGCTCTCGTTCCAGCACGTTGCTGTGACTTGGGAGAATAAAATGAAGATAAATGCAGCTGTTTCTGCTTACATTAATGCAGCATTAGTGCCCTCAGTAACAAAGGTAGGACAGAGTATGCAGGAAAATAAAAGATTCAGCACAAATAACTATTAAGTTACATGTTTTGTGCATTTATAAACTGTGCTAGGCTTCAGATGTATTATTATATAGCTTTAACATCAGTAATCCTGCATATAAATCAGGACCATGTTTTTAGCTTTGATATTAAGGAGAAGAAAAAGGGCAAGACCAAAGATATTTGGCACTGCTGTTTTTGTCATTACTGCTGCTATTAGCTTTGCAAACAGCTCTGATGTTTTGTGAGCATCAGATCAAAACTAAATGAATACAGGTCTACTGGTAATGCAAACAGAGTGATTTTGTATTAGTTCTTTCCAGAAGGGAAAAAAGGTTAGACTCCCAGGCTGAACAAAAAGTCAGTGTACCCAATGTACCAGGACAGGGCATCCCAGACAGAGAAAAGTTCTCTGGGCCTGTAAGGTGTGAGGGCAAGTGTTGCTCCAATACCTTTCTCTGTTCTCTCTCCTTTGGCCCATTCACCTCCTGCTCTCCAGAGTCCCAAAGGAGCCAGGGGAGCAGCTGGATTTTCATGTGTCAGCAAACAAAAAAAGATGGCAGGAGGATATAAGGACAATGCAAGGACCTTTCCTTCACTTGGAATGTTTTGTTCCAAGCAGCCTCTTTTTTATGTGCAAAATTATAAAGAACAAGACAATTTGTCCAGCAGCTTGGACCCAAATTTAGGAAGTCTCTAACAAGGCCAAAGTCAAATATGCATAACCAGCAAAATCTGTGCATCACCCAACTGGAACCAACACAGTATGTTCCTACTCCTTGTATTTTATATTCCTCCATTTCCAAAACCCTCTTCAGTGATTTTCCTTTCGCTTTTGGGATCTACTGTATAGAATGTCCAAAAGAAAACGGCTGTAAGAAATCAGAGTAACAACTGAAAAACACATATCAGTAAAAACCATTCTTTAATTTCTTAGTCCACATAAACTAAACCCAGCTGAAAACTTCTGAGAAGTTAAATTAAAATAAATAACTGCGAGAGTTAAGTAAACAGTTCCCTTACTGGATTTGCTATGACTGACTAAAACCTTTCTTCCTCTTTCCACATTAAAGGAGAGTCCTAAAACCACATTTTGCATATTTTATTAGCTCAAACCTTTTCTAACCTGGTTCCCAGGTCAGACCAAGTCTAAAAAAAACTTCAAAAAGTGAATCTAACACTGTTCTAAAATAACAGAATCAGTGGAGTGTGAACAAGAGGACTATCAATAAATGTCTACTCTTACTCCCAGACCCAGAGTAGAATTCTAAACAATTTTAGCCCCTAAGATTCACAATTTATTGAACTGAACTTGCATGCCAGCTTTAGCAATCAATGCTACCCATCTGATGCCTCTGAATGCTTTCACCAGAGAGAGGAACTGCACGTTTTGAGAAAGAAAAACATTTCTACGATTGTTTTAAAAATCACAGTTGAAAGTTTCTTGAAAGGTCAGAAAGCAAGTTCTCCTGGTAGACACAGATTAGCAGCAGAGGGTAGGCAAGGTGCTCAGGGTGTATGGGAAGGGTAATCCATCAGATTGATAGCACCACTATGTATATGGTACAATTATATCTTATCTCCCCAGCCCTGCAACCAAAATAAACCCCATGGAAGCCTTGGAGTCTGCTTCTGTTGTCTTTAAGTACACACCCCTTAGGGTGGCGACCCAGGACACACCACACGCCTTTTACCTCATGTAAGACAAAAGCAAAACAAATATAATCAGTATTTTTCCTTTTAGGACTCTCACTGAGCCTCTTTGATGTGTTTTCCCTAATCGTTTTCTCTTTTTAATCATCACACTCAGGGGTTTCTCTGAGCACATTATGGTTTAGGTTTTATGTAACCTCTTCCAGGCGGGCGCCTTCCCAAGCTCCCAACACAGCAACTGCTGTAACAGTACACAGCAACTCTACACCAAGGAATACCTTGGCCAAATGAAACCAAAAGGGAAATTTAGATGAGTACATTCTGCTTAGGTTGGAATTTTGGCTCAGACACAAGAGTTCACACTCCTGGTCTTGCAAAAAGAAGCTCTAATGGAGATACTGAAAATGAAAGTATCTCTTCTACTTCAAAGCTGAAAATCTGGCTGCTTCTACAAAGTGTTTTTCTGCTGTGGGAAATTTTACTTATCTACACCATTCATGAAGGGGAAATCCTTGGTCCTGCAAGTTACCTGTGGGTTTGCCATGCACTTGACTAGACCTGAGACTCTACCAGCATGATTTACTGGCATAAAACTAGTTAAATTTAAATTTCCAATTTCCATTTGGCTGCTTGCCAATATTTCTTTGTCTTAGGAGCAATTGCTCACATTTACACTTTATCTTGATTCTCTTTAGCAACATTCCTATTTACATAGAGAGTCCTTCAATGGATTACTACATTCTTTTCAGTTTTACCTAAGAGGTGCATTGGTGTCCTGTAGTTCAAAAATTTTCCTGATCCACTGCTAACAAAATGGCTCGATTTATAACAGGCACCATGTAAAACTCACATAAATGGAATACCTATAAAATATCTGGTAAACAACTGCCCCCCGTCTAAGCTGCCAGTAGATCCACGAGGTTCTAGAGTTAATTTCCATTTATCAGCTAAGAATTACTGATATCACTGATACTCATTTTTGTTGTTCCATATCATGATGCTGCCCATGGAGGAAGTAGGAGCTGGGACAAAAACTGGAAACATTTCCTTCACGTGGGAAGGTGCCCTGCTAAGAAACTGCTTATTGAACCTGACAGCAGGCATATAAACAACATTAGAGGGAGTGCTCACACATGTACTCCCAATAAAGGGGAGGACAAGGCGGTGAAAGTCAGAGCTATTACAAGACAAATACAAATTAAAGACATTGTTTTTAATCTCCGGGATGCTAAAATATTTTTTGAGAGCTCCCAGTGTTTGGGAGAGGAGGGCGGGAGAGAAAGGGGTAAGGCAGCAGTAAGCTCTGCTGAGGCTTTTCTTATGGTTTTTGTCACCTTTTGTGGGGAAAATCATTCTAGAGAAAAGCAGGAGAGGATTTTGAAACTAACAGAAAAAGACTTGCTAAAAGGTACTTTGCTCTCTGTAAAATTTTCCATGGGGCCTGAAAAAGCACCCTGAGCAGGCCCTTTATCACACAGTTTTGCATATGAAATGCTGTTTGTTTCAGAAGCAGCTGTATATTTTTACCTGAGGGGTTATTCCCGTCAATTGTCCCCTGATTACTGATCTGTGAGAAGCAAGTGAAGGACGCAGAGCTACCACAAAGACAGAAGTACAGCTATTGAAGTTCATGGGATTTTCAACTTTCCCCCTCCTTACCCCAAAACTTTCAGCTTTGCGTGAACACTGTCATATATATTTTTTGTTTGGTTGCCTGGTGGGCCACCTGAAAATCATCAGCACTCTGAGAAGAAAGCTGCTATGGTTTATTCAGAATTTCCTTAACCCGAAGCCCTGCTGTGCATTGCCGTTTCCCAGAAAGGTGCATTGTTCTATCAGCACCCCTATCAAACTCAGGAGCAGAGCCGCGCTGTCGGGACGTGCAGCAGCTCAGATAGGCCGGGCTGTTGCAATCCTGTTGCAATCCTGTGCAGAAAACAGAACGTTAACACTGGCATGCTGCTCCCACGCCCTCCCCTCTGCAGGCTTCCCATTAACTCCGTGACACCCTGCAAGGCACAGGATTTATTTACACAACACCGCTCTTGAGACGGCCCTTTGTTCGGCTGCGATGTTGACAAGGCTTGGGAAGCACTAACCCGCCAGAGTAAAGGTGTATTAAGCACCAACGGAGGATGAAAGAAATGCTTTGAGACTCGCTTGATGGAGTTTCCAGCTGCAGCACAATTCTCTTTTAGCCAGGAGCTGCCGGGGACAAACCAGGGAAGCTCCTGGCTTTTACAGACAGCACTGGCTGGCACTCACACGGTGCTTCCACGAGGACTTTAACCCGGGATATGCGGTGACACCCTGAAAAGGAGCAAATTCCCCTTTGCCCAGCCACTGAGGTTTTTGCCGGGCTGGAGCGAGCGATGTGTTTCCCAACACCGTTCACCTCAGGGCTGTGTCAGCGCCAGGGAGGGGACAGCGTGGGAGCCGGAAAAGGCAGGACGGGCTCTTGTGTCAGCAGGGCCGGCCGAGCACACGGCGAGCCCGACGTCACTCCCGGCTCTGCTGATTTACATCTGCTGGGAGCGCTCCTCGCTTCTCCTTAAAAAGCATTGCTAGATGGAGAGCAGCTTAGAACGGAACACCGGCGTAAAAACTGCCAGGGAAGCTCCGGGGCAGATTTATAGGGTGGAGATGACAAAGGGATGTAAGGTTCACCTCCCCGCTCCTGCGGCTGTGGCACCCATCCTCAGGGTATAAAGGCGGAGAATTCCCTGTTTCACGTGGTCATCTTCTTGCCAGAAACAGGGCTTAATTCTTTAGGAAACCACCAGTGGGAAGGTGGAGAGGTGCTGGTGGCTGTGCCTCAGCATCCCCCTTCTGGGAAGCTGCCATGTGATAATTCCTCCTACGTGAACAACTCCAAATGCTTTTCAGAGACTCTGAATGTAAAGAAAACAAAACAACCCCCACAAAAAGCAAGCCCTTAGCAACTGGAAGATACTTGGTCCAAAAAGTCAAAGAGTGACCAGAGAGTTAAACTGGCATAAATCTAAGTGCCAGCATATGCTCCATACAGTCCTGGGTCAGATTCAAAATGCATTACAAGGCTCATGAACCAATAAAAATGCCATTGATTGATAGCCTAAAAGCAAATGGGGACAGTAGCGAATATTTTATACCAACGAGTTAATCCTACATTGTCTTCCAGATGAAAAGCCATTGCTTCTCCATACCTATTCCTTAGTGCATTTTTAAAAATAAAAATAGTTCATAACACTTGTCCAGCATTTATTCCCCTCAGATCTGCCTGCTTTACTAAGACTTCAGTCTCATTATGTCCATTTTACAAGGAGGGAAATCAAGCTACAAAGATGCTAAAGGTGATTAAGGGGCATTCAGTAAGGAGGCAAAAGCAGGCCATAGTGCAATTCACATTTGAGTTGACTTTCTTCTGTTTTTCCTCTTTGGGTATACAGAAAATATGATTACTTTTCATTAAACTCACGAGGTCATATTAAAGAGGTGAACAAATTTTTTTGCCAAACTTTTAAAGTTTTCTTAGTTGTCTTGGAGGGAAATATATTCCCCACCAGTACTGCTTGAAGGTTAGGTGAATACTCTGCTGACCAAAAACATAAATGGAAAATATACTCCTGTTCTTATTAATATTTATGGAATTACCCAGGGCTGAAATTGGCTATCATTGAACTGACCTCAGATCTCTGACATAAATGCCTATTTGAAGCACCTGGCAATGGGCTGGGAGCATCCACACCCAGAAGTGCTTTGTCTGGGCTTGCAGCTCTGCCAGCCACACACCTTTTCCTACAGGGCTGCAGGAACTGGGAAACATCAGCACAAAACGTGCTTATGTAGAGCAAGGCTACGTTGTACCATTAACTCTTACAACACACGTGCTTCACCTCCCTCACATGACTTACCTGAGCCCTCTCCTCACTCAACAGAAACCTCTGGAAATCCGTGCATGCTGCAGCTGGTTCCCAGCTCCCTAAATACCACACAGAGACTTCTGGAATGGCTTTCTAGTTGTTTCCTATTTTAAAAAAATGTAAAATTTAATTCAATCTGAATTTCAATTCACAGCCATCACAGCCTTTAGGCCACTGCTTTAGCATTGTCCTTTTATTCTGAAAATTCTCCTTGATCTTATGAACTTGTTTTTAACATATTCAAATGTTATGGCTTTTTATATGTTTCATATGTTCTCAACAGGCTGTAAACAGTCCTGTGAGCTGAGCAACCCGTCCACCAAAGGCACTGCCAGCTGCTCATGGACTTGCTCTAGCACATATGGGAACAGTGCTCCTGAGCCCATTGTAAAAACACAAGATCTCAGGTAGAGACCCTTATGATTCTGGGCTAAATTTCCCATCTCTTCTTCCTTCTGAAACAAGGGAACATAGAGATGCTCTAGTGTTGGCAGCTGCATACAATTTTTAGCACAGAACAGCAATTTTGAGAGGTTGAACATCCTGGTTCTTGTCCTGTGGAAGTCCTGAGGGTCTGCTGTGGGTGAGCCTGGGATGTTCCCAGCCCGCGAGGGGTCAGAGCTGCCCAGACAGGGAGGAGCAGCTGCGTCATTGTGTGACAGCTCAGCTGGGATCAGAGATCAGGTTGTTGTTTATTAATCAGGTGGGACAGAGGGAGAGAAGTAGTTCAGCAGCACCTTCTCCAAAACAGAAGCCTTGAACTCTGCTTGTGCTCCCAAGCACTGTCCTTCCCAGGCCATGCCCTTTCCTCCCTACATTGCCTTCCTTGGCACTTTGGCAAGCCCAACTGCTCCCACACCATGACTCCAACACAAATGACTGTCATCCACAGTGAATGTTTCCATTTGAATTACGTGAGCAGGCACTTTGTAAACTTCCCCACAGGCTCCACCACACTAATCCCTGGGAAGGAGCAACCTGCAGGACCTACTTTCACTCTTGAATGCTTTCTCTGTTTGCTGCTCCTCCTGTCAGAGCCATTACCCGAGTTCAGACAGGTGTCCTTACATCTGTCACCCACCAGCCACGGCTGACATTCAGGACAGGAACTCGCTGTCCGTGTCCGAGCCTGAGCCCACAGCACAAAACAGGAAAGCCTGACTGCTCCCTAGAAATCCCAGAGCTCTGTGCTGCTTTTCATTGGGCACTTTTGGTCTCACGCAGACTCGCTTCCTCTGCTTCTCCTGTTGCAAGTATGCTTTATCCCGGGTTGCCAGGAGCCTACTGTGCCAACAGCTGCTAAGACAGAGCAAGGTGTCAACTTTGACAGAATGCCAGATTGTTTATTAATTAAAGATTTAAGCACTCTGTATCTGTCCTGAGACCCTAATCAAAACGGAGCTATTTTACCAAGGGCTCTGAATAGTTAAATCCAGTTATTCTGAGGCTTTCAGTCACAACTGGCAACCACAAATAAATCCATTTTGTTGACACTACTGTCTGTTTATTGAAATACCCAAAGACCACAAAGCTAACTTCAGTTCTCCATGGCGAAACCCCACCTCAGTAATATGGGAACATATGCACACTTCCAGCAGGATCTTTTCCCCTGAACACAATAAATATCTTTTCAAAGGCATTCACCTGCCTCCCCAGCACTCAGTATCAATATGCTTCTATTTGTATGGTACATTTTTCCTGCTGCCAGCTCCCAATGCCAAGCAGAGCCGTCTGCTTCCCATATGCCACCCGTCCTCCAGTGCCTCCTCTCCTGCTTACCTTCCCCCTCTGGGCTCCCACTGAGGATCAACTGCTACTCTGCCAGCCTTCTTGGTGTGTAGAGGATTTTTCCAACTGCAAGCTCCACAGGATGGGAACTCTGCCCAACTCTCTATTTCCCAGAGCACCAGCTAAACTGTGGTATAGAAATAAAGAGCACAGAGACATTATTGGTGTGACATTTAGATTTGTAACATCCCAAACATCCTTCTAAAACAAGGTGTCCCTGCCCAGGGCAAGGGGGTTGGGACAAGATGATCTTCAAGATCCTTTCCAACCCCAGCCATTGTAGGATTCTAAAAGGCACAGGAAGCAAGGCCCCGGGGCTCCTTTCAGACTCATCTCTAAACAATGTGGTTAACTTCTACTTGCTCGGGGTTTTGATCAAAAATTTAAAAATACATACAAGTGTTTGAATAAAAAATTATAAAGTTCATTACCTATTTGAAAATATATTTCTGAGCACTTGCAGTGAGCAATGAAATCCTCTATAGCACAATAGTGAGAAATTTAGTACAACTACTGAGTGAAGAGGTCATCCCATCCACTTTAGAGACAATCATATCACATCTTTCATTCAGCTGTTGCTGCACATCAACATCCAGGGTTTGAATTGCTCAGGCAGCATTCTTAGGAAAATGGAAAATGTTTTTAGTGGTTCTTCCCTCACTTCTGCAGCCTTTCTGTGTGTTTACAGCACTGCTGTCCTGCCCCAGAGGTAACCCAACAGGTCTAGCAAAGCCTCCTAACTTTGCCCCACCTCCATCATTCACAATCTTGTCTCTCTAACCTACTCATTTTCGCCCATTCCACAAACTATTAGTTTCAAAGAAATTCAGAGATTAATTAAAATGATTGGTGGGATGAGTAGGTGAGGGGGACAGGCTAAAGGGCTTGACAAGAAGAAAGATGAAAAGGACTAAGTGCGTATGGCTTGGTTATGCGATGACTAATGGAGGGTGGAGGAGATGGACACGATATTCATTTACAAGTGCCTGTGGTTCTGAAGAGCATTTTTCATGTGCAAAATGAAGACTCGCTCAGGACCGGCTGGACTTTTTTAGAGTTTTGGTTCCAGGGTCCTCCACGTCAAGTTGTGAGTCCCACTCTTCCCCCAGCCTATGCATTCCCACCTTTCCCCTGTGTCCCCAAATGTATCGATTTGTTTTTATTTCAGACTCAATTCCTGGATCTCCACCTGGCCACAGGAGTCCTGCTGGGAGCAAAGAGCAGGAGGAGAGGCCACGGAAGCCGGGGGTGGATGAGGTGGCAGCTCTGCCACGCCTGTGCTGTGCTGCAGACTTGGACCCACTTGAACCCAGGACGCAAACACGCCCTGAGGAACCGGCAAGGGACTGGGACCGGCAGAACCCGGGAATGATTTTACTTCCATTTGGCCTAAGGAAACTCTGTTCCTTGTGCCCTCTCACTCCCACCTGCTTTTACCATGCTTGGATGGAGCAAATAACAGAAAAATACTTGTGCTTTCTGACTCCTCAAACTCTTGTCTCCCCCAGTTGGAGAAATCTGGTCTATAGTAATTCCTTAAGCAAGTGGAAAGCAGTGCGTGAAAATCCAGCAATTCCCAGTTTTATTCACCTTAAGATGTGAAGAAGGATATCACATTTAGAAAGTATGAAGTCCTTTTAAAAAAAAAAAAAGCCAAAAATTCTATAAAACTTTCTATAGAATAAAAAGGTTACTGAAGCTTTTCTGAGGAGGAGAAAAAGAAAATAGTCTAACATGTAATATCAATCATATCTTGAAATATTTAACAGACATGTAATAATACTATGTGGGAAAAAGTTTTTTTTTTTCTGTGAGCACTGTTTCCAATATAAAAAAAAAATCAGAAGATGACATTTATCCTTTTCTCTTTCCTTTTTTTTTTTGTCCAAATGATTTTGAAATAAGTCAAAAGCATTTGAGATGCAGAAGTGAAACAAAACAACAAACCCATTTATTCCTGGACACCAAATATAATTTAGACGGATGTGGTATGTGTAAGAAATTTTAATTTATCCCTGAAAAGCCATTTAATTATTCAGATTATCTGATTGCCTCGCTCAGGCTTCTATTGATTGATTAGAGAAGTTTATAAATCAAAATGTGCATTACTGCTGCTCAGTGCATCGGCCTCTCAGAAATACAGGGCAGGGACTGGCAATTCCTAGCCACAAGTTTGTTTATTGAGCCATGTAAATGGCTCTGGTTTGTACCTGGGTCAGGAAGTGCTCCTTCATTCTACCAAAGGAATATTTTCTTAAGGACGTCAGGAAAGGGGGAATAAAAGCCCGGAATTAATAGGTGTTTAATAAATCAGGGCATAGCCACCAGAATTCCCAGCTCCTTGGCTAATGGCCATGAAGGATCATTATCCATGGGTTCCACTTCTGGATCTGCTCCACTCTAAAGGTTTCAGGTGCTGAACTTGGGACTGAAATCTCAGCCAAGTCCCCCCTAAGGTCCCCAGTTAGGCAGAAAATCCCCTGGGAGCAGCCCAGAGCTCTTGTTTTTGATTTCAGTGCTCTCCAGCTCCCCACAACCTTCACAAGCTTCACCTTGACTCTCTATTGCAGCCTGGACCAAATAACCTCCAGTGAGCAGCAATTAAGCTAATGAGTGTCCCCCACAGCTACAGGGCCTCAGCTCCTACACGTCTCCAGCAAACTGGAATGTCTGCTCCTGAAACCCCGCCTCTGTAAGAGGAAGGAAGTAGAGCTGAAATGGGTGGAGGGGAAAAAAAATTAAATGCAATTAATCCCTCCAGCCTAATCCAACCCTCACTGAAGCTAATCAAAACCTTGCATTGGTATCAGTGGGCACCAAAGGCAGTTTTACAGGTTATACAAATCTGTAATAAAGAGTGGTTTAAGCTACACTGAGCATGTTCCTCATAGTCTGGACTTTGCTTTCTAGGACAGAAGAAACATGCAGCAGAAAACCCCAAAGATAAAACAAAACAACACAACCAATTAAACAATTAAATACACAAAGTTAATCAGAATAAATTTTATTAGTGGTATTTGTCTATACAGCAAATTAATCCCATGGCTTCCTATGTATCAGAAACCACAAACAACCTCCCCATTTTTCACTTAATTTGGAAATATTTAAAATATTTTATTTCAAAATAAACAACTGTATACAATAAATGACTTCGAATTCAAGTCTTGCATTTCTGGATTTTCTTCCTTGCCCTTTATAAACGTAAAAAATGCGGGGTGACACAGAGGAGATCATTTATGGGCTATCTCCGGGGGTTGTAACACATCAAGGACTGCCACATGAGGTCCGATGAGATACCCATCTCTGACAGAGGCCAGGAGTGTGTCCCGAGGGAGGCACAGTAACCAGGGATGCCCCCCCAGGCACAAGTCATTTGCAGCTCTGGGATTTCCAGAGCCAGTGTAGATGTTCCGTGATTCACAGACCTGAAGTGATTTCTCTTCTGTGAATTCATCCAATCACGATAAACTCCCTCAGCCCACCCTTGCCAGGGAGTTCCAGCGCTGAGCCACAGTTCTGTGAAGACATTTCTCTGGTTTATTCTGAACCTGCCAGTTTCATTTGATGCCCCTTGGCTCTGGGGCTGGAACAGTCACTCACTGGTCTCTATTTACCTTATACGTAAAGATTAAAAAGGAATTAAACAACTGCTTCGAGTGCTCACTGCATTAATGAATTTCAGAGATTTTCCTATGCATGTGCAGTAACTTAGTGCTGTCTGGCTGAACAGTTTATGCAGCTGAAGTTTGAGTTACCTGCAGCCCAGAGAGAAGCTGCCTCTGTTAAGGCTGTGCACATACCAGCAGCACGGAGCAAACTCCCAGTTCAAGCTTTGCATTTTGTGCCACAAACCGTTAACACACTGTATTATTTCCATCATTCCAGTTACCAGCAGTGCCCACCGTGTGGCCAAAGTCAGGTGGGAACATCAGGGAAAAACGCACAAGAAAGAAACCCCAACTACTTCAAAGAGGGGAGCTGCACCTTCACTTTTCTTTCACAGCTGCTGCTGTTTCTGTCTGCTTCACTACTCCCTCCTATACGGTAACTGGTAATTATGTCATTATATCCAGGAAAAAAATAGCACTGGAGAATTTGAAAGTGTGTTCTCAAAACTAGACCTAAGTTTGTTAGCTTCACATATCGTGAGAAGGGATTGAAGCTGACAGACCCAGTTCTGCACTGACAAAAAGCTGAACAGCAGGTAACAGCCTCCTGTTGGAAGGGTAAGGAGCACTTGTTGCACTGTTGGCAATCAAACACACAAGTACAGCCCTGCGGTCCCTGTGCCACCCCGTATTGTCACCGTCTGTCCTCAAATAGCTGCTGCACTTTATTCCAGAGATAGCTGCCTGTCTGCAGTCCCAAATCCCCATCACCCCGAGAGAAGGGTGTGTGCGGGGCAAGGTAAGGAAAACGAATCCCTTTTATCAGAGCTCTGCCCTGGAACGCCGCTCGCACAGAGCAGCTCCAGCGAACCAGACAGCTCCCATCTGTTGCTCCGAGGGGAACATGCCAGCAGAGACTTTTCTCCTACACCGCGATCCTTCGGTTCCAGCCCTTATTTTCCCTCCCAACTAACCTGCACTTCCACAGCAATACTGGGACACTGTCTAAAATTAGGCCGTCGCTGTCCCCTCCCCTTGGAGGACGAGTCCAGAGAAACCCATCCGCAACCCGGCTTTTTCCTGTCGGGTTTTATTTCCCCTCTGCATTCTCCCGGTTATTCCTGAGGCCGGGAATTGACGTCCCGGCTCTCCGCAAAGGCAGAGCCGCGCCAGGGGGCGGAGGTGCGGGGGCGTACGCGAACACCCGCGGCCGAAACCCGCGCTTCCCGCCGGGCTGGGCTGGGCTGGGCGGGCGAGCGGGGACTCCACAGGCCCCGCGGGGGCTCAGCCCGGGGCGGGGAGTGCGGGGTGCCCCCGGTGCCGCCCCCGGCGCTGCCTGGAAGCCGCGGGGGCGGCGGGACGGGGAAACCACGTGGGGCTCCCCGGGAGCGCCACCTGAAGGGCCGAACCACCGCCGGGGGAGGGAGGAGCGGCGAAGGCGGGGGGGGGGGGGGGAAGCACACCGCAGCACGAAACCCGGCGGAGGCAGCGGCCGCCGAGCAAACAAACAAACGCGCAAACACACAAATAAACAAAACGAGGCACGAGCGCACCGGGAGCGGCGGCGGGCCGGGGCTGAGCGCGGGGCCCCCGCGGTTGGTTCGGCGCCCACTGAGGAGGCGCCCGGGCGGCCCCGCCGGCCAACGCCGCGCGCGCGGGACGCGGTAACCAGATATTTCAAAAACAAAGACGTCAGCCCACACTGCCCCGCGCGCGCCCCCCCGGCATTACGTCATCCCACAAGGCCACGCGCGCTCAAGAAGCTTCTGGGGGGGGGGTGGCCATGGCGACCCGGGCCGGGTCCGCGCGCCGGGCCTTGGCCCCGCCCCCCCGGGACGGGGCGGCGGCAGCCAATGGGGAGCGCGCGGGGTGACATCATGGGCTATTTTTAGCGGGCTCGCGGCCGCTGATAAGTGAAGGGCTGCACGGCGGGAGCGGGCGCAGAGCGCGGGGCGGGCGGGAGCGAACGAGCGCGGCTGAGTGCGAGCGCTGGGACGGTGGAGCGGGAATAGCGCAGAGCCGGGCAGGGAAAGTACTTGTGGCGGCGGAGCGGCGTCCCGGCACCACCGGCACACGGAGGAGGAGGGCGGCAAGGTGTCCCGCCAGGCCAGGCGGGCTCTCAGCGCGGCGGCGGCAGCAGCGATCCCAGTAAGGCTCCGCGTTTCTCCTTCCTCGGCTCCGCGTTCCCCTTCCCCGGGAGGGTCGGGGTGCCCGCGGGGAGCTGAGCGGCGGCCGGGCAGCTTCCCCTCTCCGGACTGTGTTCTATGAGTGCAAAGATGGAGCCTACTTTCTACGAGGATGCGCTGAGCGCCGGCTTCGCGCCGCCGGAGAGCGGCGGATACGGATACAATAACGCCAAGGTGCTGAAGCAGAACATGACGCTGAACCTGTCCGACCCCTCCAGCAACCTGAAGCCGCACCTGAGGAACAAGAACGCCGACATCCTCACCTCGCCCGACGTGGGGCTCCTCAAACTGGCCTCGCCCGAGCTGGAGAGGCTCATCATCCAGTCCAGCAACGGGATGATCACTACCACGCCGACCCCGACGCAGTTCCTGTGTCCCAAGAATGTCACCGACGAGCAGGAGGGGTTCGCCGAGGGTTTCGTGAGAGCTCTGGCAGAGCTGCACAACCAGAACACGCTGCCCAGCGTCACCTCGGCCGCCCAACCTGTCACCAGCGGGATGGCACCTGTGTCCTCCATGGCCGGCAGCACCAGCTTCAACACTAGTTTGCACAGCGAGCCCCCGGTGTACGCCAACCTCAGCAACTTCAACCCCAACGCGCTCAGCTCCGCGCCCAACTACAACGCCAACAGCATGGGATACGCGCCCCAGCATCACATAAACCCCCAGATGCCCGTGCAGCATCCCCGGCTCCAGGCTCTGAAAGAGGAGCCGCAGACTGTACCTGAAATGCCGGGGGAAACTCCTCCCCTGTCCCCCATTGACATGGAGTCACAGGAGAGAATCAAAGCCGAGAGAAAGCGCATGAGGAACAGAATCGCGGCGTCCAAATGCCGGAAAAGGAAGTTGGAAAGGATTGCCCGGTTGGAAGAAAAAGTGAAAACTTTGAAAGCCCAGAACTCAGAGCTGGCATCCACTGCCAACATGCTCAGAGAACAGGTTGCACAGCTTAAGCAGAAGGTCATGAACCACGTCAACAGCGGGTGCCAGCTCATGCTCACACAGCAGTTGCAGACGTTTTGAAGAGACTCTTCAGCGAGAACTGTGTGTTGTGGTACAACTAAAACAGGAAAAATCCAAAGTGGCAGAGGCATAAAGCTAATGGCAAAAGCTGAGAGGCTGTCCTGCCTGTGCTCCGCAAAGCGCATGTGTGGAAAGACTGGCAAAGCCTTCAGCTGGAGCCGGGAGTGCAGCGGCCGGCGCTGCTCCGGGAAGTGCTGTTCCTGCTCGGATGAGATGTCAGATCTTCGTTTAACATTGACCAAGACCTGCATGGACCTAACATTCGATGATCATTCAGTATTAAAGGTTAAACTGCAATAGAAACTGTAGATTGCTTTATGTAGTATTCCTTAAGAAAAAAAAAAAGTGGGAGGGAGGTTTGTGGGAGGCTGATAAACAAAAAAAAAGAACTGTTCTGCCTGCCTTCAAGTAAATTGTGTATGTACATATCTTTTTTTATTTTATTTTATGAAAGTTGATTAATGTCAATAAACTACTTCATGACTTTGTAAGTTATTTTTATGTTGTTTATTTGGGCACTGCCCAGTATTGTTTGTAAATAAGAGGCTTTTTTTTAGCACTCTGAGTTTACCATTTGTAATAAAGTATAATTTTTTAATGTTTCTGTTTCTGGAAAAAATTCTAGAAGGTTCTATTATATTTAAGAAAAATAAAATAATTAAAATGTATTTTCCCCTCACACTTTTTTTTTTTTTTTTGGCTAGTACCTGAGTTGGGAAAATGCCCTTTGAGCTGCACTCTGAAGGGTAGGGATTATGCTGAACTTACTCTGTAACTCCAGACATGTTCTGGAGAAGCTGTGAGGAGGGGAGGGAGAAGCCAGGTCGTGCTCACTAAACTCCTACAACTTTTGGGGTTGTCCTGAAGCTGCAGTTCCCAGCTGCAGCCTGCCTGCCTCGCCTGCCGCCTTCTTGGGGCCCGGTTTGGACATCTGACTTCAGGCAGGGCTGTGGAGGGGTGGAAAGGCAGGGAATGAAATTGTTCCATAACTGGAGCAACTGGCTACTTGATCTGACATGCTTTTTATTAAATTAATGCCCTCAAGAAGATAAGGCAGGTGGTTGTATTAAAAAAAAAAATTATGCTGTAGGCTTCAAAAATAAAAATATGCACCTTTATCCCTATGTTTCTCAGGTAGGAGGTGATTCTTGTCTGTTAATATTTATGACAATGCTGCTGTCAACAGTAAAATAAGTTTATAACCCTTCCCCTGCCTCTAAATTGTTTCCCTTTTGGGTATTACTCTGGATTCTAACCTTCTTGGCAATAGAAAAGTGGGAAAATTTAACCTAGTGGGAAATGAAAATAGCAACTTGTTGAAAAACAGCAACTCCTGTTGCTTGTTTCCAGCAATTTGCTGAAAATAGCAACTTCTCAGGCACTTCCCAGGTAGTTTTAAGAAACAACCCTGATTTTTAGTACAATGACAATACATAGGTATATCTCAGAAACATGCTACTTTTCTTGAGAGGGGTGGGAAACAGCTTTATTATCAGGATTTTAAACACTGCACCCAATTAATTTTGTTTAATAAACCTATTTGAAGGAGACCAGATGTTTTCCTGTTTGCTGTTTGGAGCCAAACAGCTACAAGAAAATAGATGATAGCAAAAGACTGCCAGAAAATATTAAAAATCATTATTCTCAAACAGGCTTTTTTTTTAAAGAAAGTATTTTTTTCCCCTTAAATTGGAATAAGCTTAATTTTAATTGAAGTGACAGTGTTGGTTAAGGTCACTTCACAAAATTACTAGATAGTTCCATATATATATATTTATATATATACACGCACCTTTACTGTTATCAAAATTATACTCTGAAACTTGCAGCTACTGTGGGTCAGTTCCTCACAGGAAGCAGAGAAGTATCTTTTCTAACTTTTTGCCCCCATCTATACACATTTTATCACACAAGGGGTTGTTTCAATGTTTAAAATATGCTAATTTGGTAGAGTCCTTCCACATGCCGAGCACTGTCAAGGTAGGCACCGTTTGAGGGTGTTTGCTGCTGTCAGAGGAATACAACTGTAACAACACCAACCAAACAAAGGGTTACTAGGAGGATTCCCAAGTTTGCCAAGAGTACATTTTGCTGATGTCAGCAACCCGGAAGGTAAGTTGATTTTGACCATATGTAGGAATAGACAGCAGAGGGATAATACACAGCACTGCTGGGTGTGGTTTTACAGGGATTTAGCAAGTGCCAACTAGCAAAATAAGCAGGGCAAGGAGATTAATTACCTGCAAAGGTGCATGTTTAACTCTCAGCAGCGCTGGGTTATGGAAGAGATGTTACTAGCAAGCATTTTGCTTAATCACCTAATTACGTAAAAAATAAATACATTACATAAAATACTATGTTAATTAAACACAGCTGAGTGACAGTCTGCTCCACCCTGGCCTCATGTGCACACACAGACATCCAGAAGTGCAGTTGTGTGTTCTCTCTCAGGGTGACATTCTGTGGCATGGGTGAAAGAGATCCTGAACGATGGCATTGCTGGGTCAGTGGCGCCGCGGGCTGGGTTGTTCCTCTCCTGCCAATATTTCACAGGTGCCCACTCACACAATCTGCCGAGCAAGGTGGGGTTTAGTGCCAGTTAGCTTCACAAGGAGATGAGGAGTAAGATGAGGAGTACTTCAAGATGAACCCTTTTATTGGTCTCTCACCACATTTGAGGATTAGGCCTAAAAGAAAGCAAAGTAAGTTTATATTCTTTCCTCCATCTGTTTTGTAAACAGTGTGGTGGGCTGGGAGCCTGTTGCTATCTGGTCACCTCAGCCCAGATTAAAATTCAGCACTCTCAGTGTATTTCTTAATAGATCCCTGTGTGATCAATACACATAAGGGTAATGAAAGACCTGCATGCACTTATATGTGGTGAAATGCAAAGTTTTAACACTTACTTAACTGCCAAGACTAAAATTGCCTAATGCACTATGGGCCTTACTGCTACATGGAATAGGCAGTTCTCTCTGAGATTCAGAGAGAAACTCTTTTTGTTGCCCCAGCTGTACTCACAAGGGAATATTTTGCAAATAACAGCATTGTGAACATGTATTTTGTTTGGCTGTGAGTGTTGTCAACGGATTCAGGAAGTGAAGTCAGAAAAAGGCAGGGTTTCAAACAGGGCAGGCTGCACAGAAATGCCTGGGCAAAGAGCCTCTAATCAGAACAACATGTTTGGGACACAGGAATATTAATTAGAATTTGGGTCTCTACTGAAACCAATAGAAGCCTCACACTTCTATCCCATGAACAGAAGTGAGCTACAAAGAGGGGTTTGACCATCATTACTCACTGAATAATTTTAAATCCAAAGTACTTCTCATTATAGGGAAGAACAGTAACAATTTAACTTATTATCCAGTGGGATAGAGTTAGAGTTACCAGACACTTTCAACCTCAGAACACAGTGGAAGTTTGTACAGACCCCTGTGTATCTGTAGGTCTAAAAAATACCAACCTCAAAACAGAGGACTTTAAATACCGGCCTAAGGCAGCACATACCCATTTAACAATGAAGTGCAACAACCAGAGATTCCCCAGCTATCTCTATTTTATAGAGAGCTGTCAGGAAATCCAGACAATATCCCTCCAATTTATATAAAAAACGGCTGACAGTTCTGTCCCATGCAGAAGTCTAAGAAATCCATTACAATAGTTACTTTCTGAAAAGCAGCTCAGACTGGAACAAGCTCAGGCACCACTGGAGAGCACCATGGCGTGGGCTGTGCCATGTCCAGGAGAAGCACAAGGCAGAACTGAAAAAAAATCCACTTATCTTTAAAATCAAGCCTAGCACTTTCTCTGTTCTCCACCTCTTCTTCCCTGCCCTTATTCCCAAGACTACTGTATAACAACATGGAGTTACCCACATCAAGAACTAAAACCAGTTCAGGCAAAGTTGGCTGTGTAGAAAACAAAAGTTACAAACATCATGAGTGAACACAAAAATATTGCTAACAGGCAGATGGACAGCAAGAAAATATTTGAAATTACCATATACACAAACCCATTATGAAACAGAAGATAGCTTAGGAACATCTGGCTCCAGCTGAGGGACAGGGGAATGAAGGTGGTAGCCTTATAAGTAAAGAAAAGGAAACTTCAAAATGCAGATGCTTTGCTTCTTGGGAAGGTAATTCTTCCAGAGAAGTGCTTGTTCCTTGGAATTACACGCACTGCCAACACCAGAGCACCCAAGGGCTGGTGGCCATCCTAATTCTACACAGATCTGTTACTGTTGACATGAACAGGATAATGTATCCTCTGAACACAGAATGTGCTCCTTACAAAGGAAACTTGTAGAAAGTCATCATATAATTCACCGTGAAAGCCTCTGACTACTGAAACACTTTTAGAGTGGTATTGCACAGCAGGGCCCTCTTTTCCCATTCTGCACATTATTCTTTGCAGTACGTTTTTGTTAAGAAACAATGGAACTACAAAAATCAAATTAGATTTTCATCATGGTCCCTTCTGCCCCTAAATATCCGAAACACTAGAAGTATAGTTACAATGGGGAAGAATGGCTTTTTAAAATGTTAATTAAATATTGAAAACACTAATTTTCTTAGTGATAGAGTAACAACAGACATCAGGAGAAAACCAAACAAAAACCTAATTCAGAAAAATGAGGAAATAATCTGGTTTTGAAATCTCATACAGAACTCGATAGGTCATGACTGACCTGATTAATACAAATCTCTATAAAATACCTAGAAACTGTGAACAAAAGCAGAGGAAACTTAGTATTTGTTTTCCTCAGTCTCACAATTATTTTCTGGGTTTGAGTCTTCTATTCTCCAAGCAATCTCCATGTTGAACCCTTAAACAAAAGGACGAGCAACTTGCTGAAAATTCCTCTGAACTGTGAATTTTATTCCTTATTCTCTTTTTAATTAAAACCAATTCCTGTGAGACCTGGCAGCATAATAACACCAAAGATGTGGGAAATAGAATAGAATTCCAGCAGATGGAGCTCAAAAGCAAACAGTCCTGGAACCAGCTGCACAGATGCCTGGAACAGGAGCCTCTGCTTAGGTGGTGTTGTAGCCAAAAAAAGACTTCAGATGAAACCTGTTATCATACAAGTGTGCTAAAAACAGAATAATTTTAACAGCTTTCCTGAATTCTTAAAATAATCACTGCAATCAGGAGGGAGGTCCTGCATGATTTTAGTCACAGAATAACCACAATTACTTCAGAGGACACTTAGAGTTCAAACTGAGTGCTCATGGCTGTTTTTCTGAATTCTCCTCCCCAGTGATGGCTTGGCTGACATGGCTTTTAGATGGCTGCTGTTACCACACCTTTCTGTCTCAGATAAGGAGTCATAAAAAGACACAGGACACTGGGACCATCCAATTAAGCTGCTATCCAAACTCACAAAGCCTGTCTCTCACATAGCACTGTACTGGAAAGAGAAAACTGAACAAGTTTTGAATCTCCACTGAATGGATCACTATTTTAAAGTTTAAAAGCATGGCCAAGCACTACCAAAATTGGGGCCTACCTATTTCAAGTGATGTGATTCTCAAAGTTGCTGACTTTGTGTGATGGCAAATCAAACCACCTTGGCAAATCTGAAAAGTTCATTTTCATTTGTGTCCAAAAGCATTTTTAGAACTTTCAACATCAGCAAAAATTGTGAGCTGCTGCACACACCTTGCAAACTCTAGAGGTTGTTTTATTTTCACCTTGAGTAATCAGAAACAAAAATCCATAACACTTTAGAGATACAGCTCAGGATTTATTCAGTTTAACTTCTGACACCTAACAAAGCTGGGGTAGGAGGCACCACAGGTTTTCCTTAGAGTTGTCAGAAAAGCACAGGCCCCTTCAGAGAGTGATCTGGATAAATTAAATTGCTGGTTGAAGTGCCTGTGCCTCAGCAATGAGGTTTTTTTTTTACTTAGGAGCCTCCAGTCAGATCGGACGAAACCAGGGAACAACAATTACCTGATTAGAATCAGGAGACGTTCACTACACAGAACATTTCTGCAAACATCCACCACATGTTAGTGATGAACAAATTTCCATATGCAAAGCTTTACTCTGCTGCAGTCCATACATAATGTACACCTTTGTTTCCCTATCCAAATATTATCTCCAAATATTAACTGTGCAAAACTCCTTGCAAGAAGTAATTAAAAACAAGACTTACAATGAACCCTCCAGTGGTGTCTCAGGGCCCCAGTCAAGATATGATCTTTATCATGTTAATAATCACCAAGTGTCTGACCCAAATACCTGAAGGGAAAAAAAAGAAGCTGAATTCTCCAGGCAAAATTCATCCCAAATTTTCTTGTTTGGCTCTGCTCTCAATCATACAGATTGTGTTTCTCCCTGCTTCCTGACTGAACAAGATGAAGTTTTTATAAGTACATATATTTTAATTAGTTAAGCAAGTGCTTTAATATGAAAAAATACATAAAAACTATGTAAAAATATACAATAAGTGTAGCTGACTCCAGAAGTGACAATACAGAAGTTTGCAGTTAGTCTCCAAAAAGTTTACTGACCAAAACCGACTCCTGGAAAGTTAACATCAAATTTCCTTCTTTAAATGATGAATTGTAAGCAGAATTTAGTGTTCTTTGCCCAGTTTGCACCTCTTTGAAGCAGAGATTTCTAAGCAGAGATTTCTGGTACAGCACAATTTCCAGTTATCAGGAGTGTGACCTATGGAAAAGCAGGCAGCTTTTCTCTGTGTAGATGTATCTGTGCTTTTAATACATCAGTATGGTTAAAGATTTCTGGATTTTATTTCCCACTTCTGCACTCCAAAAAACACCTCAGCTCAGTATATTTAGGGAAGTGTCCTTCACTGCACTTCAAACTACTGACAGTTTAGGCTCCATGTAATTTTGGAGAAATAACAATGAAATGGACCAGTTTGGCTGTTTCTCAAAATACGGACAGTTACCAACAAAGTAGCACAAGTCCTGAAGATGCTGAATGTCCTGGTTTTGGAAATCAGGCCACTGATAAATATTGGAAAGAAAACACGAGGAAGGAAGGAAGGATTCCAGGAAGGAAGGAAGGATTCCAGGAAGGAAGGAAGGATTCCAGGAAGGAAGGATTCCAGGAAGGAAGGAAGGAAAAATGAGTAAGGGCTAAACACTTGGTAACAGGAGCTGAGCTTTTTCTTATCTTAGTCTCAGACTAAGCGTTCATTTTGTTAGAAAGTTACACAGCTCCATCTCTTTCAAAGGGATGGTTTCAAACTGGTCCAGGTGTGCACATCTGTCCTTTTGTGCAACCTGTGGCCTCCCTGAATGACCTCAGGTAGCTTTAGCTGGTATTTGCTGAAGGTACCAAGGAAGCAGTTCAGGTTTCTGTGCCAGTCTGTGGACTTCAGGAGCCACTGCTGCTGCAGGGGCTGCTGCTGCCAGGCACACACCGACAGAGGCACCTCCTGCACTTAGGGAGCTCAGCTTTGGTGTGCATAAGCATTTTTTTTACCTCGGTGTCATCCTGAGCAATCACCTTCTCCTTTTCTTTTCCATTCCCTCCTTTGTGCTGGTAGTTCTTCTGGGAATATTTTACCCTGCATTGCTCCCCTTATTCTGCTACTCACAGAGCTCTACAAACACCTGAAATGACAGGGAACAACAGGGGAGGTGGAACAGAAATGCAGGTACAGGCAGTGAGGATGTGGCATCTCCTCAAAGAAATTCTCACAGCAATATCTGGATTGTCACAGATCAAGCCAGAACTCCTAAATTCCTTCTTCTCAATGGAATTTAAAGTACAAAAATGCCCAGACAGATTTTGCACCGGTTTTACTAACTTAATTTGAATTCACACTTTTGATTAAACAAGCTCAGCTTCCCATATGGACAAACCTATAAAACATGGTTTGACTTTCCCAGGGAACATTTTTTCATGCAGCCATTAACTTGAAGGAGAACTGTGAGATATTACTGTACCTGCTTATGAAACTGTTTTTGTTAGATGACTAACTTTATGCATATATGTTTAAAATTATTTAAGAGGGCAATGAGGTTATTATTCCAAGTCTTATAAATGGAATTTCTTGCACATGTTCCTGATATTGGCGTCCATGCCTGTTTTGAATTTACTTACAAAGTACACTACCACACCCACAATTAATTTCAAGCTATTTCCTTGGCCCCCTCCGTTTTCTGCATTATCATCCTCACGTGCAGAAACTGCTCCCGTGTTTTTCACTGCACAGGAAATGCCAGGCTACCAGCATGAGAAAGGCTTGGATTTTAACTAAATGTTCATGGTTGTTGCTCTGGCTTGAATGTGGCAACAACGAAAAGCTCTCACATTTAGTATCTACAACTCCTTTTTGCTACTGGCCAAGCCAGCTACGGTTCCAAACACACTCTAAAGCTACACAGGGATAAAAGCAACAAAGTAATGAGCTCAGGGAAGGAAAGATCTTCTGAAGGTACTCTTTTATTTCAGTTACAAACAGCCCAATTCTCAAACCTGTTGCGAATGAGGAACAGCAGCAGCTCAGTGCCACCTGATTTTCCGTAGCCTTTCTGATGGTGCTGCCTCCTGCACAGCCCAGTCTAAGAAGAAAGAAAAGCTCCCATTATCCGTTTTTAACACAGTGCCCAGCCCAGCACAGAGCACAGCCCCATCAATCCAGGCAAGCACTGCCAACCATCTCACCCCCTCCTGTCTCTCCAGGAGAGTCTCACTCCTCTGCTGGCAATTCAGGAGAAATAAAACTCCTTGTCCTCACAACTGTACAGAAACAGGAACAAGCAAGACCTCGCCATTAACACACAACAATAAACTCAGATTCCTCCGTGTTTCTGGGGTTCAGCTCATACCACACCAGCCAAGAGCATAATCAGAAATGAATTTGAGTTCTAATTCCAGCTACAGCTGTACATGAGGAGCAGGATCCTTTATAGCTGCACACAGTTTCCCATCACTGCTGATCGAGATCTGCAGTGTACAAATACTGAGCTTAATTCTCCTTTTTCCAGGCAGGCCAGGTCTTGGCTTAAAAAACAAAGCTGAAAAGCCCCAAACCAAACAACTATGTCTTGGTCTAAATCCTCCCTATGTTTGGATCTTCAAAATGATAGAGACTTCACAGAGATCTACTCTCTGATTTAAATGACTCCACGAGTCTATGAGTTCAAAAAGAAAAGTTTTATAAGTACAGGTTCAAAACAAACTGACTCTCCATGTAGTAAAAATTATCACTTTTGCCTTACAAGTAAAAATGATAATTAAATGATGATGCTCCAAAAAATCTATGAAAGGTCTTCAAATTCATGAGAAGAGTCAGTATAAAAGCAGAGCTCTCAATCACTGAGGATTTTTAATGGCTGTCTATTTCTTTTGTGCACATCTATCAGTATTTCATAGCCCAAAGTCTGTCTCATATGAACAACGATATATGAAAATGTATTTTGATTTATATATCAAACTAGATTAAACTATGTTTAAATACTGCTGGTTCTAGATCTAAAACTGGAGTATTAAGATTCACCACATTACAAAAAACCTAAGATTCAAGTCCATTTGCCTAATATATGCTTGCCATGCCTGACATTAAAAGCCTCATCCTAATCTAGAATTTAGCTATTATTTGATACTTTATGTTCTAAGATTCCTTCCTTAAATCTGAAGCTTTAATTTAAGCCAGCTGTTCCACAATAACTCAACATGTGTGGGACTTTCCCATTAGATGAAAATGATATACAGGATTTTTTTATTTTTAAAGATATATTATGCCCATTGAGAGATGGCTCCTTTTAAAGAAAGGCAAAGGAATTGTCACAGTTGGGTCAGCCATGCAATGTGAAAATGATCCTGTGCAACACAGCTGGGTTTGTTACTGGCATTGCATTGGCCATGCTATGGGTTTCTGTACAAAGTTATGTTGGCTTTTTTAGCTTTCCATTTTTACTGACCTGTGCACTTTGTTTCATGTTGACACTCCATATATGAATATTAATATAACAATATAATATTCTAAATAGGCTTTTTTATTCAAATTACACTGAAGACTGTGCTCATAATGGAGGGTGTTGAAGTGCACCTCTGGTGTATTATTAAAACACAGTTTCAGCTGTGAAATATATTGTTTTTCAATACCAGTTTGATCACAAGAAAGTGGCAAATGGCCTCTAGAAAAAAAAAAGCACTGTCATGCCAGAGTCAATGGCAGGTAAAGGGTTAAAATAACACAGGATTTGAGAGTAACAGAATGTTTTCCTGCAAACTCCTTCTATGGTGTGATCCACGGGAAGGTCCAACTCAAGTGCTGGATGTTCATACAGGATTTCCTATGACTAATGCTGTCAGCATTCAAGACTTTTGATTTAAAATGTGGGTGTTACACACAGATAGGAAATTTACCATTTACAATTTCATATTTGAAAATGAATGGCAATTACTCTGATTTTCAGATTCATTTTCTCTACGTGGAATGAGAGCATAAAATAAGGAAGTCACTGAGTGGCATATTCTGGGATTGCCTGCCAAGCTTTTACACAAGTCTTTCATATTTGGATAGGAGTCACAGGTACCTTGTACAGGAAGGCCTTTTCCTTCTTTATTTTTGAAAAGCTTTGCTGAATGGAAATTATGCCAGTGAGTAAAAGAGTGGAAGGGGGAACAAACCACCTTCCTGATGGTTTTGGTGTCAGTTCAAGCAAAACTGGAAGTCACATCTAGATGACATTGATGCAACCAGTTATAAAATAAACTAACAAAACCAAACCTAGGGAGCACAGAAGATGTTTTTGATTTGAAAGATTCAAAAACAAAGTAATGCAGAACCAAACCAAACTGGAAAATGCAAACTTGAGATGTAATCTGTTACAATTAAGTTCAATTTGCCAATATTTCTAGCAAACCTGCCATGGCCATGAACACTTTCCAGCAGGTTTGCTCTGAATTTTACTGCAAGCTCTGGCTGCTTCAGATAATGTTTAAATAGAGATATTTTATTGAATTAAACATGAAGTCACTAAAAGCACTTGAGCTGTCTTTACAATATCCCTTCTATTCACTTCTTAATGTCACGTTTATCCCATTTTCATGATGCAATATTAACTTTTAATTGAAACTGAGATTTCCTATGTCTTGTGACACAAGGGAATAAAAAGGTTGATTCCAGCTATTAAAAATCACTATTCTTTCCTTAATCTGGGTCTTCTAAAATCCCTAGTGGGCATATTACTGTTCTATTATTGAGCCAAGGATTTTGCTTCACTGGAACCATATGATATATAAATACATTTACAGGTAAATTACAATGGGTCTAGAGCCCTGTTCAGCATCTACCATGTCACTTGACAGAATCCAGTTAAACCTCAGAGTCTTGTAAACCCAGAACTGCTATTTAGGCAGGGAGAGGGAAAAAAAAACCAACCAAAAAATAAAATAAAAATTTTAAAAAATCACAAATAAAAAAAACTTCTAAAACTTTCTCAAATAGGGAATGCTTCAACTGCACAGTAAAGGAAACTGAATTTACAAATGAGTGCGTTGAGGTTAGAGGGACAGTGTGGAAGAGACTCAAAAAGGCATTATTAGGTAGCAATATTCCAAAGATGAAAAGGAAAGCAGTGCAGGAACAATGGAAAACATCAAAAGCTTTAGGAAGGATGCCTGAAGAGATGCAGCTCTTGTAAGGACTGCTGGTGGAGGTGTGCAGTTCTCTCCAGCTGGACATCAGAACCAAACATTCAAGTTATGAAAGCTATTATTTATTAAATAAAAAGGATGCAGAAATAATGAGTCAAGCCTTTGTCCACAGAGCAGCTGTGGCACAGGTACCACCCCGTGTGCTGTGGGAAGAGCATTCCTAGGGAAAAGAAAATCCATGCTGCTGTGTTTGCATTACTCTTGTGACCAAAAATAGGTTTTTTTGGGTTTTTTTCCAAAAGCCTCTTTATGCAGCAAATAATTTTCTGCTCCCAGTGCAGACTAGAGGAGTAAGGAAAAAAAGACTTAGTTCCAGGCATGGGAATAGAGAAGTCTAAAATGAAAGCTCCAGTTCAGATGGGACTGCACATGATCAGCACAGCGATGGAAACTGAGGGGGCAGCCAGGTCATGCCTTTCCCCTGCTGCATGAATCACTCTTTGAATGGAAATTTGAGTAGGAAGACATAATGGCTTGGGAACAAAGGGAGCTGCTGGAATATCACAGGTGCAGCCCAACACAGAAGGGTGTTTTGGGACATGCCAAGGAAAGCAAACACCATGAATCTGGAGGAGTTGTCAGGACTTTGTGATTTAGGGAGCTCTCCAGATCAACAAGGGTGTTTCTCACGGAGTGAAACAGACGGGAGGACAGCTGAGGTCCTGAGCCTGTGCTCCAGTTCATCAGGTCCTCAGGGCTAGAACTTTATTCAGAATTCAGAAAAAGACAGGAGTTGCTAATGTCCTGCTGATGTTTCTGGGAGTCAAACTCACACTCCTCTGAGGCACCCCTCTGGAGTTGGATGTGTAAAAATATCCTCTGCTGAACTGGAGCTGAGGTGAGGTGCAGGAATCCAGACCCTGACATACAAGAAGACACTTTCTGGGGGAGCCAAAATAGTCAGTTAAAGGCAGAGGATTCAGAGGACAGGGGAAGCTTCAGAACTGGAAAGGGGAAACAACATGAAAGAATCAACTCTATATCCCTCTGAATGAGAAACACTGTGAGACTGAGCAAAATATACTGAATTACAGAACTGAGAACAGACTGATAAGCTAATAAGCTAATAACAGACTAAAAAATTAATAAGAAAGAAACAATTACAAACCTATGATTTTCTGCTACAGCAGGAAAGTTAAACTTCATTTTGATGTATAACAAACATAAACTGAATGCAACTAAAAATCCAAGATGATTTTATCCAGTTGATCAGGTTGGAGTACAACTAAATTATAATAAAGGCAAATGGAATAAATAAATGAACAAGCAATTGCTTCCATATCATTTTTTCTTTTTCTAGGAGAAGGAAGGAAAAGAATACCAAATTTAAAAAAATGTGGTTACAAGCTAGCCCCTTGAAAAATTTGAATTGTCTAAAGACTAGGAAAGTGCTATAGACAGACAGATTTACATAGAACCACAAAGATATACTGGTGATAGATTTTTATGATCACTAAGTACAAAATGCTGCTTGGTACTGGTGTAAATTCAGAAGAGCTTTCACTAAGTACTCTACCTCTACAAAGCAAATTTGGCCAAAAGGCTTCTGTGGGAGATGCAGTGACAGCACCAGATCCTTCTGGGAGCAATGCTGGGGCTGTGAGGAAGATCCTCGCTGTTGTCACCAGTTACAGAACTTCTAGAAAGTCTTTTCTTCTGTAAGATTTCACTGACAAAGTGCATGTTCCTGACTCAAAACCACAAGGGCTTGTTTGGTTTACAATGCAAAAAAACTGCTCATTTTGGAGAAAAACCCCATCCCTCTCACCATTTGGTTTTGCTGATCCTTGAAGCTGCCTCAGCATTTAGTAACTCAATACTTTCACATCATTTACATTTTATCCTAATGATAGGAGGGCTTGTGTTTTACCATAGCTATTTTCTGTTAGCTTTGGTCTAAAAGAACACATTTAAAGCTGTAAAATTATATATAACATAAAGTTATGACACTGATACAGCTTTCAATCAATTGGTGCCAAGGTTTAGTCAATAGATTGACATACAATTCGTTCTTAAATTTAAATTAAACCTGTGATAGTAAATATGTATGCAGAATAAATACATATAGAAACAAATAACCAATAATACTCATCAGTTAGACATAAAATTTGTAAATTTTTTTTAACTTTGCCTTATGAAACCTGCAGTAGCTGAATATATCATTTAACATATCAGAACATTTTCTCTGTTTCTTTCAAACCAACTTTTATTTTATTTACTATGTTCTGAAACAAGAACATTTCTTTATTTCTGTGAAGCTAAACTAACAACTTTTTTTCCTTCAACTTCCACCATGTAGCTTTTTAGAAAACCAGCTGGCAAGTAATGCCATTAAGAACTTTGGAAAAATACTTTAAATCTAATTATTCAAAACCTGAATGGCACTAAAAATAGTTCCTAAGTAATTTGGTCACTCTTCTTCAATTCACTTATAAATAAATGCACGATAAACTAGAAAACAATCCTAACCCTCACTTTGGCTGAGCTATGTGTCTGTTAAGCCTCATTCCTGGAGCTGGATGCAGCCAGCCTGCTCTGCTGGCATTTACAGCCACCAGTGGCACTTTGCAGATGTGCATTGTCCACTCACAGTTACCCCAGCTCGGGAACTTCATGGAAGTACTCGTTAATCTTGGGGAAAAAGAACAGTTTGCATTTCATGGCTGCAGTGCTTAGCGTGCCCTTCATTTGTTTATGCCTGAGGAAACGGCCCTACAGTGCTGAGATAAGCCTGTGGCTTGCTTTGGAAATAGAATAAAATACCTGGAGTATTATACCAGCTGTTGCATTATCGGTATTTTGAAAGCATCCATGAGCAGTGGACAAATGTGGGAAGCTGTGGGAGCACTGTGCCTGCCACAGGCTCTGCAGGGGGGGCCCTGTGCTACCAAGAGGTGTGTGGGATGGGATGGGATGGGATGGGATGGGATGGGATGGGATGGGATGGGATGGGATGGGATGGGATGCTGAGTCAGGCACAGAACACTGTCAGACTGCCCAAATCAGCTTTCCCCACACTCATCAGCCCTGCTCAGGCCCCTGATCCCTGTTCTGCCTGTGCCACTGGGGATGGCACTTCCCCAGGGAACAGCTCCCATCTGAACACCAGCCAGGAAGGCCCGAGCCTCTCCACAGAAACATGACTGACACAAACCCATCACCCAGCACCTAAAGCTTCCCTTTGGATTCCCCTCATTTACTGCAGTTCATCTTTAGGCAAAGCCAAGCACTGCACTTTGTCTCTTGCAGACATCCTGACTGCTCAGCCTTCCCGGTGTTCTAACGAGTGAAGTTCACTGTAATCATCACCATGAACTCTTCCAGCACTGCTGTTTCTCAGTCCAGCTCTGCCTAAATATAGTTCCACCTCAACCAGCTCAGTCACACTCAGATTTCTGGTTATCCAAACCAGAGCTCTATTCATGAGCCGTGTTTATTAAGGAAAATATCTCGATTATCTAGAGATATTTCTGCACCCCTCACGATGTTTAGAGAATGATGTTGGCTGTGTTATCTCTTACAGGCTGGTTATTCCACAGCGAGGTACGTTCCCACCAGCCAGCTCGGCACCTCCTCGGTGGAGGAATGGTGACCTCTGCAGGTGCCTCCGTCCCGCAGCCACATCCCCTCACTCGCTCCTTCCACCACACTCAAGGTGTACTTTGGGTCGCTTTCATCTTCCAGAAATTAAAATAGAGAAAATTAAATGTCTGTTTGATGATGACATGGCAACATAAAATCAGCTAGAGAACACGGGCATGCGTTAATTTAAGGAATAAATGTTCATCGCTGAGAAGTCAGAAAACAATACTTCAAAGGACAAAAACTTCAAAGCACTCCATAACTTCAAAGCACTGCACCAACAGTAATAAACACTTAGGACGTGTCTCTGAGGTAGAAAAAAAATTTCCTTTTTTAATGCTTGTGTAAACAGGGAACAGGGATTAAGGGATTTGCCCAAGGACACAAGTTAGGAGCAAAACTGAGATTGCATGTCAGAAATAACTGACTTAAGTGTCCCAGCTACTGCCAGATTTAAACAGTTCCCTGCACAGACCCTTATTCAGCAGACACCAAAATTGATATCTTTCCTACCAAGGGCATCACCTGCCCTTCAAACCTACAAATTTAGTAAAGCTCACAATTTTCTTTTTAGAAAAACTAAATAAATAGCCTTTTAAAATAACCTAATAATCCAGTCCTTGCATACATGGAGCTAAAGAAGCCAGCAGAAGTAAAAGTGGTCTGTGAAGTACCTTATGTCCCTCTGACAACAAATAAATACAAAAGATAACAAAGAAACCCAAAGATTTGCCTCTTCCTTCTCTCCAATTTACTTGTTTTCTTAGATCTCTAATAATATTAAATATTGCCAGTTTTATTTTTAATGTGGAGTTTACTGCTGATCTGACACATTTGTGGTCTCATGCCCTTAATTAAAAGAGGTGTTGAGCCTTAATATTCTTCCCTTCTCTAAAACATTTACATGTCAAATAAAATGACTTAGTAAGTCAAAAAGATGTAAACAAAAAAAACACACTTCAAATAGCCAATTCTGAATCTCTTTGTGAAGCTGTTGTTGGAACAAAGGCTTAATTCTAAAAGTGGTTAAAATAATAATTAAAAAATAAGGGCTTTTAAAGCATAATTTCTCAAAATGAATCTATACAACAAGCTTCCAAAATTTTCTTGCCAAATATGATTCTTGCTTTAAGACAAAATTTCCTCATAAGTATTTATAATGAGAAACTTTTTTTTTTCTTTAAATGCATAATTATATTTTGAGGACTGTGATTTGCATCTCATAACACGTCATTTGCTGCTTGTTACTTTCCAAAATAAAGTGAGGCGGCTTTGAAAGAGACGCTGCCTGCAAATGTTGTTCAAATGTTCCTCCTCAAGGCCAGGGAGGAGAACTGCACCCTTCCATCTCTACTAGGACCTGCTTGCTAGGGAAATTCATGTATTTAACACTGAGAAATTACTACCATATTAATGGAATCTTAAAGAATATCACCATTTCTTTTTTTATTTTTCCCAGGAGTTCAAAAAATTCCTATGCCATCTATAATATCTCTGCTCAGCTCCCACATTTTCCACTGCCAGAGCTCACAACTTTCCTGTGAAGTTGACCAAGGATTGTTATTTCTGTTTTGCATGGGAAGAATAATAATGACAACATAAAGATCCCATTTCCCCAAACTGAGTAAGGACTGATTTACTCAAGGCACACCGAGATCTTCAGGACTTCATTAAGTCAAATCTGAAGACTCAATAATTTGCAGCTTACTGAGTCAGTGGCAGATTTGGGAACACCATTCAGTCCACATTAAACCGTGGTTCTCCATGCCATGAGTTAACAATCATTAACTAAATGACAAAGGTTTTGCTATTCTTGGTGTAGTGCCCTTCTTTGCATTTCAGAGGAATTACTGGGCTCTTAAATTGGCTGTCAAATTCGCTGACTTGGTAACTGGCTGGCTTTCAAAATATATATTAAAAATCTTGCCTTCCCAGCTATTTCTTCAATAAAACTTTTTCCTTTTTTAATAAAATAAATTTTGCGATCTTACTTATAAAGTTAAAGTCAACAGTGAAAAATTAAAAATCTTATCAGTCACCTTGTACATACTATTAAAGAAAATACATGCAAAGGGAGCAGGACCCAGCAGAAAGATCACTGAACTAGAAAACTGATAGCAAAATTTCCCATTTGCTTAAATAAGGTCAAGCTTTCAGCTTTTCAGCTCATTTTACCTCCAGCTTTTCCCAATCTCTGTAATCTCAATTTCTCTCTCAATTGGTTTCAAAATGTGTGGATAATTACTATTTTATTTCCTTCTCTTCCATGGGGAATTTAAACACCAATAAGTTAAATTAATTACAGCTAGATCCCAAGGTCCTACATCCATATGGAAGACTACACAGATTTGAAGCTCTAATTACACTTTAAATATTGCACACTGAATCACACGCCTTGATCCACCTCATGTAAAAGAATTAACTTCCAGACAGACTCTGGGTTAGAGCAGGAATGACAAGCTCAATGGCCTTAAATATACCTTTAGAGTTGTAGCTCATATTAAAAAGGCTGTATCACTTTTTATAACCAGCTGCTTATACAGTTTATTTTTATCTCGGTCTTTATGCTTTTATTTCATTGCATTATAGGGTTTTCACCTGCATAGCTGGCAGTGTGCACTCTTTCATTTCAGATCATACAAGGTGTGTGATCATGGCAACAGTAACTATGCTGTGAATTTTCTTTTGTCATGTTTAATTGACTGGTCATTTAGGAACCAGCTTGGCCAGAGGAACACAGAAACTCGACTAACAGCTATCTTCTATTCAAATACCAGATTCACAAAAGGATTTTTTTAATCCCTAATTATGCATTAAAAATTTGGAAGAAGCATTCCAAGCGAAATATCTTTCCATATCACAGACTTTTGTTTTGTTATCAAGCTGTACTCGTTGCTAAGGAAGAAGAGAGAAGTTCAAAGGACTTCTAACAACTAGAAACTCAAAGGTGAGGGAGTTTTGATTTCTCTAAAGATTTATCACTGAAATTATGTGAGCTTGCTTTGTTATTTCCTGTTTACTGTAAAACAATACCTCAATTCATTTTTTGATTAGCAACATGATCATGCATTCAAGCAGCCTGTTTACAAATCCATACGCGATTGAAGTCCTAAGGACTAAAAAAGAAGAACTTGTACAAGGCATAAATGACCCAGACCAGCTCCTGCACTGGCTCATAGAAAATGGTATTTTTACCCCAGAAAAAAAGCTGGTCCTGAGTTTCTACAGGACACGAACAGCAAAGAACTCTCGGGTTTTAGACATACTCATTTCTCAAGGTGAACGAGCCTGCAGGCTCTTTTTTTATCCATGTTTAAAGCAAGTGGAGCCAAAACTTTACAGCAAGATAAGAAAATACGTCAGTGAAGTAAATGAAAGCATTGGAGATGCCAGAAGACAGTTGGTTGGGTATTTACTTGAAAAAGATAAAGTTTGGTTTGAAAATAGCAACGAACAACACCAGGGGAAAAAAGACAGAACTGGGGAGAAAAAGCACAAAGGGGCTATTAAGAAGAAAGGAAAAGTAACTCCACTTTCAAGGGCAACAAAGCCTAGAAAAGATCCTGCTGCTGTCAACATCTTTGCTGCAGTTGCTAAAGGCTCCCTTCCTGAGTTACAGAAAACACTGAAAGATAATGACCTCAATGTGCTAAACCCTTCCAGTGAAACACTTCTGCATGTTGCAGCTGCTCGTGGCCATCTATCCATCGTGAAATATTTGCTCAGCAAAGGTGCAAGGACAGGTGTGAAGGACAGGAAAGGGAGAACAGCCCTGCACAGAGCAGCTGAGAAAGGCCACGGAGGGGCAGTGCAGGTGCTTCTCCGAGGCGGTGCTTCCATGCACACTCTGGATATGGAAGGCAAGACAGCGCTGCACTGGGCTGCTGAGAATAACCACAGCCACATACTGAAGATGCTCCTGGAAGAAGAGGCAAGGAGCTGCAGGAATCAGCACAACTTTTTACACTTGGCAGCTCTTAGAGACGAGAGCAGCCTGGCCAAAATGCTTTTAGAGGCTGGTGCCTCCACTGAAGGAAGGGATGAGAGGGGACAGACTGCTCTCAGTTACGCTGTTTCTCAGGGATCTGAAAACACTGCAAAAGTACTGCTAGAAGCCGGAGCCACTGTTGATTCCAACACGGTTGAAAGAGCCTTCAACAGCAACCACCCATCCATCTTCAAAATACTACTGGAATATTCTAAAGATCTGCCTGCTGACATAATGGAGTCAGCTCTCTTTAGAGCTGTACAGAAGAATCTGCACACTGTTGTAGCAGCTTTAATTGACAGAGGCACAGATACCAATGCCCACAACAAAATGCATTACACTCCTTTGCTGCTGGCCTGTGAAATGGGCAAAGCAGAGTCAGCAGAGGTTCTAATGGAAAAAGGAGCAAACTGGGGAATAAGGACTCCTGCTGCAGACACAGCTTTGCACTTGGCAGTGCAGGCTGGGGCTGCTTCCATCGCAGGTCTGCTCCTGAGCAAGGGGATGGACACAAACCTCAGGAACCAAGCTGAGGAAACCCCGCTCCACGTTGCTGCTCTCCAGAATAACAGAGCACTCGTCAACCTTTTAGTCAGGGCTGGGGCCAGAATTAATGCTGTCACCAAAGACTTTGTTACTCCCCTGCACATGGCAAGTCTGAGAGGTCACACTGAGGTTGCCTGCCAGCTGCTGCACCACAAAGCTCATGTTAATGCTCAGGACAAGCAGGCAAAGTCCCCTTTACATCTGGCTGCTGAGCAGGGACACAAACCACTGGCAGAGATGCTCCTGAAGGCCAGAGCTGATCCCAACGCACAGGACAAGGAGAAGAAGACTCCCCTGCACGCTGCAGCTCTGAGAGGACACCTCAGCATCGTGGAAGTGCTGCTGGCTAACAAAGGGAGAGCTGGAGCTAAGGACATGGATGGGTGCACCCCGCTGCACTATGCCACCATGAAAGGAAACACAGACATTGTAAAAGTTCTCCTGGCCTCGGGGAAAGATAAAAATATCGACGACAGAAACGTTTGGAGGAAGACAGCTCTGCATATTGCAGCAGAGTATGGACATGGAGAGCTGATAAATCTCCTCCTGAGCCACGGGGCTGCCATCAACGCCTCGGACGGCAGCAGGGACACTGCCCTGCACTGTGCCTGCAGGGCTGGGCACCTCCGTGCTGTGAGTGCCCTCCTCAACTGGTCACGAGTGGAAAAAGCAAATTTACTCGCTGTGAACAGCCTAAGAAAGACTCCACTGCAAGTAGCGGAATCTAATGAGACTGAAAACCAGCCTCAAATTTTAACACTGTTGAGAAAGAAAATGTTAATATCAAAATGAAGATGTAAAGAAAAAAACCTTATATTTAAGTGCAGAATTCTCTTTAATGGAATTTGAATAGTCCTAATGTGGAATATGATTGAGAATTATGCTTGAGCTGGCAGAATTAAGTTAGCAAAGGTGATCTTGGAAAAAAAGAATCTTAAAGACACTGCTAAACTTCTCTTATGAATCCCATACTTGGGACCTATTAAAAATGCTCTAGCCTTAAACACATTGTGTTTAAACTCTTCTAGTATAAATCAAGACAAAGATAGAAAATACCTTTTCATATATCTGTGAATATTGGCCTGTATGGATAGCTTAGATAGGCATTGTTTAGCCATCAAAATTTAAGTTAAAAATGTCTATTATGAATAGGAAGATGTTTGCATTTCCTCAAGGTATTCCTGAGACTAGAACAATCATTAACAATTATTTTTCTTTCTATCTTTTGTCATACCATTGTCTTGATTTTGCATTTTTAAGTAGGGAGAACAAAAACCATCGCATTTGCCATTTATTAATTTCACTTTCAAATCCATTCCAGCACAAAGATAAAATATGTAGAATAAAAAGGTTGCACCAGAGTTTCTTGGTTCAAAACACTTGTATTGAGATGACAACACAAATATAAAGAGAAACACTTTCTGAGTCAACAGAAAATTCCCTGGGGTTACTTCCTATATAATGATAATCAACCCTTACACTTCAGATTACAAACCAAGTTACCATAAACACCCAAATACCTCTTATGAAACAAAACATGGATTTAAGAATGCATGAGACTAAAACAGATTTTTTATTATTGATAAAACAACACTTAAACTTGACCCTCGCAATGCCCTGGTGAAGGAAAAGACGTGATCACATGCTTGAAGGACACAGGGGCACACAGCCTGTGTAGGCTCACAGGATCCCAGAACCATTTAGGATGGGAAAGACCTCCAAGACCATCGAGTCCAACCTGTGACCACCTTGTCAACCAGAGCACTGACTACCAATCCAGTCCTTTCTTAAACACCTCCAGGGATGGGGACTCCACCACCAACCTGGGCAGGGTATTCTACTGTTTATTCTCTTCTGTGAAGAATTTTCTCCTAATATCCAATCTAAACCTCTCCTGGTGCAACCTGAGGCCATTTCCTCTTGTTCTGTCCCTTTTTCCCTGGGGGCTGAGCCCACCCCCCCCACCCGGCTCACCCTCCTGACAGGGACTTGTGGAGAGAGAAAAGTCCCCCCTGAGTCTCCTTTTCTCCAGGCTAAGCCCCCCAGCCACTCATCCCACCTGTGCTCCAGGCCATTCCCCAGCTCTGGACACCTCCAGCCCCTCCATGTCCTTCTCGCAGTGAGGGGCCCAGACCCGCACACATCTCTGAGGGTGCCCCTCGCCACTGTGTGCTCCAGCCTCCCATCGCCGCCGCCCGCACTCCCCCTCGGGCCCCGCCTCACCGTCACCCCTTTCCCCTTCGCTCTCAGCTCTGCCATGTCCCCTCAGTTCGGCTGTGACCCCTCAGCTCTCGGCCACGTCCCCTCAGTGCCCGGCTATGTCCCCTCAGCGCCCCACTATGTCCCCTCAATTCGGCTGTAACCCCTCAGGTCTCAACCATGTCCCCTCAGCTCCCGGCCATATCTCCTCAGCGGCGGCCATGTCTCCTCAGTGCGGCCATGTCTCCTCAGTGCGGCCGTGATCCCTAAGGTTTCGGTCAGGACCTCCCAGTTCCCGCTCACGTCCCCCCAGCTCCCGGCCATGTCCCCTCACAGCCCGGCCCTGTCCCTTAACTCGCCGCCCGTCCCGGCCACCCCGAGCTCCGCCTACCCCAGCGCCATCTCCGCCTCCGCCGCGCCGCTCCTCGGGGCGCTGCTCCCGCCCATCTCCGCGCCGCCCCTTCCTGCGATAGCGCCGGGCCCGCTGTCATGGCGGCGGCCGAGGAGCCTGAGGTGGATATCGAGGGGGACCCTGCGGCCGCGCCGGGGTGAGTGAGGGGCGCGGGGGTCCCGCTGGGGCTCGGCCAGCGAGTCCTGTCCCCCCGCGGCGATCGGGGATCGTGAGGGGAGAGCCGCTCCCGAGGGGGCGGCCCAGGCCGGGCGCTTCCCGCTGCTCCGGAGAGACCTTGGAGTGTCACGGAGTGCCCGTGGAGAGAGGGCAGCGCCGGTGTGGGGCATCGTCGGGAAGGGCACTGAGAACGGGGCTGTGATAGCGCTGGGCTGAGGAGAACGCGGAACCGCCGTCATGGCATCCCCCAGAGCCCGGAACAGCGCTGCGAGGCTGCTGGGAGAATCCTTAAAATACCGTGGAGAAGGTGCTGGGTTGTGTAACTGTGCTACGGAGCTCGCGGAGGCAGGGAGGCTCAGAAAGCTGAACGCTGGGAGGGAGGTGCAGAAAACGGGTTCACTGAATATTAAGGATTGGAAGGGACCTTAAAGATCATCTAATCCCAACCGTCTGCCATGAATAGGGATATCTCCCTCTAGATCAAGTTGCTCAAGGCTTTATAAAATCTAGCTTTGAATGCTGCCAGGGCTGGGGTATCCACAATCTCCCTGGGCAGCCTATGCCAGGGCATGACCATCCTCAAGTAAAGAATTTCTTCCTAACATCTAGCCTGATTTTTCCCTCTATCGCTACAGTTCCTGAGAAGAGTCCCTCTTCAGTTTCCCTGTAGCCCTTTTGCTATCAGGTCTCCACACAACCTTCTCTTCTCCAGGCTGAACAGCCCCAGCTCTCCCAGCCTGTCTTTGTAGGGGAGATGCTCCAGTGCTCTTCCCAACATCGTGGCTTCCTCTGGACTTGCTCCCACACTTCCATGGCCTTCTTATGTTGGGGACCCCAGAGCTGGATGCAGCACCTCACTCCAGGTGAGGTCTCACCAGAGCAAAGCCCTGCTGGCCACGTTGCTTTTGAAGCAGCCCAATTCTGTTGGCTTTCTGAGCTTCAGCAAATTCACAGGCAAGAGATGCTGAAGTGAGTCGGCAGTGACTGTAATGCCTCAAATCGAGCGCTTGCAGATGTTGGGAGAGAATGAGAGGTTTGTAGCAGAGACACGCTGCCCTCAAGTAGCCCCTGCCACTGCTGCAGACAGGCTGCTGGCAAGGAGGGCTCTTGATCCCACCCTCTCCTGGGTATGCTCAAAAAGAAGCAGGAGTTGGATTGATCTCTGGACATGGAGACTCATTCTGATCCTTTATCCTATGAAGAGGTGTTTGAAGTGCTGCACAAAGCAGTTCAGAGCAGTAGGTGAGTTTAATTTAGTAGCTCTGCAGGGAATATAGGGCTAATTAGTCTTTAGACAAGAGTGAATGTAGTGGAAGTAAAGATTTTTGAAAACAAGTAATTACACAAATTACTAAGGAGATCTTATGCTGCATGAAAATAAAAGGAAGTTGATCAATGATGTTAATCAGTGACAGATCTCTAATTAATAATTATTTACAGAAAAGATTAAATATAAACTAGATGAAGTCTGTATGAGCACAAGATTAAATATTGGGAAGAAACTCTTTCCTGTAAGATTGGTGAGCCCTGGCCAGGCTGGACAGGGCTTGGAGCAACCTGGTCTAGTGGGAGATGTCCCTGTCCATGGCAGGGGGTTGAAATGAGATGATCTTCCAACCAAACCGTTCCAGGATTTTATTCTATGGTTATAACAACCATGTATGACAGAATTCTATTAAACCTTGTGCAAGTAGGAGCTCTCCTCAACAGGAAAAGCAGTTTGTATTTACAATAAATTGCTTTTACTTTATTGAGGGTAAGATGTAGAAATGTTAAGTGGAGATCATACGATGACATTCAATATTAAAAATACAATGGTTCTGAACATGGAGTCTCTTTCAGAGATGATGAAAACACAGCATCAAGCCTGCTGCAGGATCACTATCTTGATTCATCTTGGAGAACTGGCAACAGTCTTGTAAGTATTTTTTTAATCAATGCTGCTTGTAGCAAGGTTATCAGAGCTTCTGTGTTCTTGCTTCACTCCATGTACATACTCTTAGGTTTTTAACCAGTGCTTCTTCCTTACTTTTAGAAACTATTTATTGTTATTACTCAAGTACAGGTATTAAAATGTGTTTTTGTTGTTTGCAGCCCTGGACACTGGACAGCAGCATTAGTGAAGAGAACAGGGCTGTCATTGAGAAGATGTTGCTGGAAGAAGAGTATCCTTTTGCTGATTTGGTTTTATGTTTTCCTGTAGAATGCTAGAAAACTTCCTATTTCCAAAAGAACTGGACAAATCTTTCCCTTTTAAGGTGACTGAAGTCCTGTTGACTTCGGGGTAGATTGCAGAAATCCTGCTGTAGAAACTGCAGCATTTGTTTCTACAGCAGGGTAATTCTGACGCACTGTAATTTATCTGATTATTAAAATTCTCACATGTACAAGTATCTCTGATGCTTTGAAAATTTACTTAATGACTATTTCAGATATTATTTATCTAATAAATCACTTTCTGAAAAAATATGGCTCAACCAAAAGGAAGTGGAGAAAAGATCTGTGAAAAGGTAAGATCTGTCTGGGAAGAATTCTTAGTTAGCTGAGTAGAAATGAAAAGTCCTTCTAAAATTAGGTTATTTTCTGGATATGCACCAGCAGCACAATTACTAATTTTTGTTTTCACTCTTGCATTTGCAGCCCACATAAGAAAACTGGAAAAGTCATGTACGTACATTTTAATGATGGAATTGCATTATTAAGTGTGGCGTCTGGTTTTGTTAAGTTACCAGATACTATTTTTAAAGAATTAAAGTTTCTTTTGTTTGGCTGTATAAAATTATTTTAAGAGACCTTTCAACAGAAAGAAATATTGTTGTATGTAACAAGAGGCTAGAGTAAACCAGGTGGTTTTTTTTTTGAGGGGGGGAGTTTTTTGGTAGCACAGTGATCCTTATGATAAAAAATTGTTAATTCTAATTGCCTTTTTACCTGAACTTTTGTGTTGCCTGCTTTGATGTATTTCTGTGCCATTGATCACTGATTAATATTGAGTTGCCTTGAATCTTCCATCACGATGGAGAAGCTGATGTGATTCTCAGTATTTTATTTATGAATCATAGTCATGTTTAGAGCAATACTTTGAGTTTTGCCCAAGATGAGGAGTAGTCCTTCTGTCAGAAGGTGCCTTGAGTGATGGGATTAGAGAATAGCTGGATTTAGGAAAGCACTGATTTCTGCTTCCTGCATTCCCAGGGTGCGTTCACCTACAAAATCACCTGGCTGCTCCTTGAAGTGGACATCAGAGGAAAAAGAGCTGTTTGAACAAGGACTGGTGAGTTTAATTCAATTTAAAATATTAGATATATATATAAACAATGAGTTTTTCTTGAACAGTTAAGTAGTTGCATGAATAAGCATTTTGTATAATCACAGTACTGCAGTAACTATGAGAAGTATAGTGTGTTCTGAAGGCAAATCGGGTAATAAAGTAAAATCCTTTATCATTGTAAGGTCTGCAGAGATTATATGGTTGTGCCAATTGTAAAAGGGTTTGCTTTGCCAAGTACGAGGATTCCTTGGGATAGCAGGTAACAGAGTGCCCAAAATGAGTGAAGAAAATCCTTTAGTTAAGAATAACAGCAATTTTTACTACTGGATGCAATTTCCTTCTTGATAGAATATAAACAGTGAGGCTCTTTACCATGAGTTTGCTGTACTGTGTGTGCATTTAATGAATAATGAGGTTTTGAACTCATTTGACACATGCAGTGCCATGTGTGGGATGTCAGTTTGGGTCACTTCCGTGTGCTTTGTTGTTTCAGGTGAAATTTGGCCGCAGGTGGACAAAAATTGCCAAATTGATCGGCACCCGAACGGTGCTGCAAGTCAAGAGCTATGCTCGGCAGTACTTCAGGAACAAGGTAAATGGAGCATCCCTGGAGCTGGAAAAAAGGTGTTTACCAATGGGTAGCTCGGTTTTATTCTGTCTTTTCAGGCCACTGCTGTCAAAACAGGTACTTGAATCATTCCTATGTTCAGAGAAGTGGAATATCCTTATTTGCAGATTTAAATGTGAAGTCAGACCCCATCTCCAATTCCTAGTGATCACTGTTTTTATTGCTGGTGTAACTAAATAAATGCAGTATAATTGTGGTCCCTTATACTGTTGGTTGTTAGTCTGAAAATACTGGTTTTCTACTACACAACTCTTTCTGCTGTGTGTAGTAGTTTTAGCTTCAGCCTCATTTGAGATTTCATGGGCTTTGAGAAGAAATAACTACTTTCTAGGGTTTTTAGACTAGAAATACATGTAAATTTACACTTGGCCTGAAGTATAACTGTGTAAAAGTCAGTTGTAATGCAATGGATTAAACTAAATTGAAAGGATAAATTGAAGAAGAAACACTTCACAATATCTACTGTTCAAATAAAACAGTCCTGATTATTTGGGAGGTAGATGGATTTGGTTTGTTTTTCCCTCCTAAAAGTGTTTTATGTTTTCCTAAGGCAAAAAATGGTGATGCAGAAAAAGAAGAGCAAAGTCAGTGTGGGAGCAGCCTTCCTATGGAAGATGAGATGAGGGTGGAACCTGGAAGCTTGAGAGGCCGTGCAGACCCCAACCTGAATGCAGTGAAAATCGAAAAGCTGTCAGATGATGAGGAAGTGGACATAACTGATGACATGGATGAACTACTCACTCCTGCCTTCCAGCAGGAAACAGGAAAATCTGAATCATCTGTTATCCCAAAAAGTCCAGTTGAAGAAAAAAAAGATGTGGAACAAGATTTTTCATCTACTGGCCACAGTACTGCAACTGCTTTGCCTAAAGAAGATCCTCAGCACGCTAGGCCAGAGACAGTGGATGCATTGGTATTTCCTGCTGTGGCAGCGACATGTTCCCAGCACCTGAATGGGGATAAATCTGTGAATTTGGTTTACCAGCAGTGCAATAATTTTGTTGAGAAAGCTGAACAAGGTGGACCAGCCCCATGTCGTGGGACTGCACAAGGAACCGATCAGGAGCTCAGTGAGGAGCAAAGAGACCTGGCTGAGAATGGATTGCTTTTTCCTTCTCCCTGCCAAGTGGATGAAGATCATCAAGAGGAAGCAGAGGAGCTGAAGCCACCTGATCAAGAAGTGCAGGTTGACAGAAGCATCATTCTGGAAGAAGAAAAGCAAGCTATTCCTGAATTCTTTGAAGGGCGCCAGGCCAAAACACCAGAGCGTTATTTGAAAATCAGGAATTATATTTTGGATCAGTGGTGAGATGCATTAATTTCTTTCACTGAAATAAGTGATTAAGATGTCCTGGTCTGATGTCATTAAAACACTACTTAGCACTAATAGCTTACTTCTGAATAGAGTGAAATTAATTGTATGGTAGCTTGCCAGTGAAGAGCATTCATTATTAATGCTTCTTTTGCATCTTCCTGATTTTTTTCTCTGGCATTCTTGAAGCTGAGCAATGAAAATACTTTGAAGCATTAAGAAAATGAATGTCCTGTACCAGAACAGGCTGCATTTATTTTGGCTGTGCTGTTTTCTTGCCGTTTTTGCCATCCTATACATAAGAATGGTTTTAATAAATGGTTCCTTAAAATAACTGATGGCATTCATTCTGTAGCCCTGCCTTTACAGAAGGGCAGCAAGAGGTAATAATCTGTGCTAGAGCAAATGATGTGGACCTAAAGAATGCCTCAGATTAAGAATCAATTTGGAGTGGTGCTTGTACACTTAAATATTTTATATTCTATCTCCAAAAAATCAGTGTAAGGAATTGTAGTGACTTGTGGTAGACGGCTCAAGATAATTTGGTTGCCAGTTTTGGTTTGTGCTTGCTTTGAAGTAGAAAGAATTATTGAGTTTAACTCTGTTATCACTCAGTTGTCTTGTGATCTGACAGCTTCTAGTTGCAAAGAGAGACTAAAATTCCATTCCACACCAGAGAAGTGTTGAACTGAGAAGATTCAGTATCAGTTTAAAGGAAGGAATAAATGCATAGAGAGCGAGAACAGGACCTCAGTTAAAGTCATGCAATTCCTTCGTCCCCCCGTGGTTTGTTCTGCTCTTTGACCAGGTGCTGTGCTTTGTTTTAGGGAGAGATGTAAACCCAAATACCTGAACAAGACCTCAGTGCGTCCAGGCCTGAAGAACTGTGGGGATGTCAACTGCATCGGGCGGATCCACACCTACCTGGAGCTGATAGGGGCAATCAACTTCGGCTGTGGTAAAGATAATATATCTGTATATTTCTAATATTTCTGTTAGAGCCAATAGAGAGCCTCTTTTGGTGCAGTGCTGAAGGACTGCCCAGTGTTAGGGTGTGCTGCTCGCACAGAATGCAGATTCATTCTTGCTAGGAAGGCCCTTTCCCAAGGAAAACCTAGGGGAGCTTGTAACCTATTAACAGGATTAAGAATTCTGGGTTTACACAAAACCTTATACTTTTCTTTCTATTTCCCTTTCCTGTGTTTAACCACACACCAGTTAGTGGGATGTTTGTTTTATTTCATGCTTTTCTGTGTGTCCTAAAACCAGCTGTGTCTGAAATTCTGCCTTCCTTCTTATTAAGCAGAATTCAAGTAGTTGTTTCTTTTCCCACACTAAATTATAACTATTTCCTAAATAAACACCAATGCCTTTATCCTCGGGGCTAGTTTTTAAACAATTCAGGTGTTAAAATTAGGTGACCTGTTAAAAGTGAATATGCACCTGTAACTTTACGTTGTTTTAGAGGCTCTGAATTAATTTTGGTCCCAAGCTGAATGACAGCCACCTAGGAGAGGAGCAATGTCCTGCAATTGCATTTTGTCTGAAGTAAAGTTATTAAAAATTAATTAATATAAGTTATTAAAAATTAATTAGGAGGTTTTGTTGTTATAAAGGTGTAGTGGGAGAGGGCTATGTCATCACTCAGAATTATGGCTTTACTGGGAGGGGTTTTTGCTTTCTCCCTGTGCCATTTGCTGTTGTCCCTTACCCATGTCATTGCTGTGTGTGGCAGTGCTGAGTGCCCTGAGCTCTGCTGACACGGGAATTGTCCCCTGTGTGTCCCGCAGAACAGGCCGTGTACAACCGCCCCCAGCCCGCCGACCGGAGCCGCTGCAGGGAGGCCAAGGACACGGTGGAAGCCTATCAGCTGGCCCAGCGCCTGCAGTCCATGGTACAGCCTGGGGGCAGCACAGACAGTGGGAGAATCCTCCCAGCCCGCATTCCACAGCCAGGGCACCTCAGGGAATTTCTCCTCTCGCTCAGGTTGCAGTTTCCTTAGAGTGCTCTGTGATTCAGGTGTCAGTGTTGGTGCAGGTGTCTCACACCCACTCACCCACTCACTCCACTCACACTCACTTCACTCCAGCTGTCCCTGCAGCCTGAACCCCCTCCTCCCCACCTCTCTGTAATTTATTAGCCACAAAATAGTGAACTGGATTTGTGTGTGATTAAGTTGCTTGCATTTCAACTGTTAAATACAGTAGGTATATGCTATGGCTTACTGAGAGCCCTATGCACACAATTAACTGCAGCAGTAACTCATTTATAACTGCATGAATTACCAAGGCTTGTCACAGTTAATTTTTATATTCACATTTATTGTAGCATTTTTAAGCACTTCGCAGCAAAGTCAATCAGTTGATGAGAGGAAAACTAAATCAATCCCACTTCAAAAATAATAAATTGAAATGTAAAGAACTGTAGCATACACTAAATGTAAACACACTGAGTTTATAGCTTTGTGTGTTGTCTGAGCATTAATTCAGAGTTAGGTATCAATGCCCTGTTGCTGTCAGGGGTGCTGATATTCCATGGAGCACTAACAGGCTTTACAGCCTTAAACCCCAGAAACTTGACTGATGATAATTCGTGACAGATTGTGAACTACTTAATTCTACAGAAATCCAGAGTGTTCTTTGTTTTCTGGGGCCGTGTTGGAGTGTCAGTGCCATTCCTGGGACTGTAACCTTTTGGCCCTTGTGGCTGCCCAGATGCAGGAAATGCAGTTTTTTCAGGGTAAGAGCTTTGACTCACGGTGGTTTCTTGCCTCAGCGCACGAGAAGACGGCGAGTGCGGGACCCTTGGGGAAACTGGTGTGATGCAAAGGATTTGGAAGGACAGACATTTGAGGTAAACCTCCTGTGTTTTAAACTTACCTTAAATCATCAATTCTTACTAATTGCTGGCAGGTGCTGTTGCCTCAAACAGACAAGGGAACAGTTGTGTCATAGGGACTTAACCTGTCTAGTGGATGTGTAATTTGAAAGTACTGCAGCAGCTGGTTCATCTTCATGCTGATAAATTCAGCTGCATTTGGGGTTTGCACAGGGCTTTTATGCCCACAAAACTCTTTGCCTTGTCTTATAGGAGATTTCATGACCCATTGCATTCAGTTAAGTGCCTTTAGGGTAACGGTAGGGGATGGGAGAATAACATTTAAATGTTATTTTTTCAGTCCCATATGACTTCCTTGTGCTCATTATGTAGGTGATAATGAGTTCCTAATATTAATTCTGCTACTAGCAATATGCCCAGTAATACTGTGGCTTATTAAGTGCTTAAAAAATTCATACAAGGTTAAATATTTTATGGGAGAATTGGGAAGAACATACATGTCTGTTCCTACAATTACAAATCACATGGAAGGTGAAGAACTGTAAACATCCAATTTTCTGGTATAGAAAACCTTAATTTTCAACCTTCCAATAATTACCTGTAACAATTACTTCCATAATGGTATCATGCCTTATGTATTTTTGAGTACCTGTGGGTTAATAATTCCAACACTTCCTGGAAAATACATATTTGGATGGAAATGAAGGTTGAGAACATTCATCCCTAAGGAGGGGACATGATGAATTCTGGCTGTGGTTTGTAATGGCAGATTGTCACACCTGGATTTACACCTGGTTTGTGATATGGGCTCTGATTTTACTGAATTTGAATGATTTGGAGAGTGAGAGAATTCTCTTATCAGGCATCTTGTGGACTTGATCTCAGGTTGTCATTCTTTTCACACTTCTTGATTCTGCCATGGCTGTTGCCTCTATCTTGAATAGTCTTGTAATACCCAAATTATATTAAGAGTGCAGGGATATAAAGAATTTATTCTGGGCTGGTTTTTCAATGAGGGCTGAAAAAGCACTTCAGACACTGAAACATTCAATTTAAAAAAAAATCTTTTCAGCATCTCTCAGCTGAAGAATTAGCAAGAAGGAGAGAGGAAGAAAAACTGAAACCTTCAAGATCTTCTAAAGGTTCGAGACAAATCAAAAGGTATTTGATTGCATCATGTTCAAACATAGATCTGCTAGAAATGGAACAAATGTCCTGTGTAGTGTCAGGCTGGAACCCTGCACAGCATGAATGTGTATCCTGGTCTGAAATAGCAGGGATGCACTTCAGATGTTCTGTGTTGGAATTCAGGAGTGTAGGAGGTGACATTTCTGTATTTGGTGGAAGTCATCCTAATGTGGGACGAGACAATGCAGTGAAGAAAAACAAGGTTATTCCTCCTGTGCCAAGGAGACAGTGGGAAACTTGAAAAGTTTCCTGACTGTCCTACATCTTTAGAGAAATTTTCTTTCATTTTATAGTTCCTTTGATCCCTTTCAGCTGATACCATGCTGCTTGTTCACGGAAGAAAAGCAGGTATGTACCTCTGAGTGAATTACCAAGGAGGCTCCATTGCTTGGGTTACTTTTCTTACAATTGTGTTCATCCTTTCAGGAGCCCTTTCAGGTGAAAGTGTCTTCTGAAGCACTTCTAATAATGGATTTGGTGAGCATTAAGTTTTGTCTTTCAAAAAGCTGTGATGTGTATGCTGTGGGTTTGGTTCTTTTTTTTAAAGAGCAACCTAACAAGACTAAGGAAATAGAGAAGCTGTGGCTGCCCCATCCCTGGAACTGTTCAAGGCCATGTTGGGTGGAGCTCTGAACAACCTGTTCTAATGGAAGGTGTCCCTGCCTGTGACAGGAGAATAATGAGATAATCATTAAGGTTCCTTCCAACCCAAACCATTCTGATTCTTTCCAGTCAGACCTACAAGTGAGAATCTAGGATTAAATAAAACCCCTAAAATGAATAGGTTTTGTATTGTGCTTAATGTACAACTGTTGACCTTCTAGAAAAACTAGTAAGAGCTTTGCTACTTTACTGAGAGCTTTACTACACTCTGTCATACTTAAATCTAATTTGCTTAAAGCTACTTGCTGAAACAGACTGCCCTTCTGAAATCTATGGCTTCATTTTCTCCCAGTCTGGGAATTGATTTTGTGTTTGCAAAGCAATGTGTGGGTATTTTCAAGAATAACAGGCTGTACCAAGATGTGTGCAGTTGTTCAGCACTACCCAGGCTGCAGATTTTGAAGTCAGCCAGCATTGCCTCGCATATGGAAGTGTTGTACCTTTGCACTACATCTGTGGTGTGTATATAATAAGCAAATTTAATATTTTCTGTTTGCTTTAACTGGAAGTACTGGGTATTTGAGAGTCTTGAGTTGTCTTGAGTTTTCCTTCTATGTGTCCTTGAGAAGTCAATGCCTAGTGAGAAATCCCACAACTTGGACTTTCCCACTTGTTTGATTTCATTCCAGCATTCTCATGTGTCTCTGGCAGAAGTGATTGGACTGCTCGGTGGAAGGTACTCTGAAGCTGATAAAATTGTGGAAGTAAGTGTTTCTCTATAATATTAAAACTGAAATAATCATAGTTTTAATTTGAATAGCTGTAACTTATTTCTAAAAACAACTAATTTAATAAGTTGAAGTTCATTACTGTAGTCCTGAAATATGAGAGTTAAGCTTACATTCAAGTGTTAACTGCATCATGAGGAAGATCTGGTAAATGACTCTTAAAACTCTGGTAGTTTTCTGTAACTGCTGGAGGTTCCTTGCACTGATGCAGCCGGAGCTTCTTTCCCCAGGTGTGTGCAGCAGAGCCGTGCAACAGCCTGAGCACAGGCCTGCAGTGCGAGATGGACCCGGTGTCCCAGACGCAGGCGTCGGAGTCGCTGGCAGCCAGGGGCTTCCAGGTGATTGGCTGGTACCACTCACACCCCGCCTTCGACCCCAACCCCTCCATCCGCGACATCGACACGCAGGCCAAGTACCAGGTACAGCACAGACACGGCAAAACCCCCACCGCCCTACGGGGGAATTCGCTGCTGCACCAATGTGTCGTACATCAGCTCAGCATAAATCGATATAAAAGCTTTTCTTTGGGTTTTAGCACTGCTGTTCTGAATAAGACTGGATTTTTGTATGTGGTGTTTTTGGTGTTTTTTAGAGCTATTTCTCCAGGGGTGGTGCCATGTTCATCGGGATGATCATAAGCCCTTACAACAGGAATAATCCTCTCCCCTATTCCCAGATCACCTGTCTGGTCATTAGTGACGAGATCAGTTCTGACGGTTCCTATCGTAAGTACCCCTGGTTAATCCAGTGTCTTAATTCTCCTCCTCCTTTTGGGTGTTAAGGGGAAGATGTCTGGCTTTAAACCTGAGAAATTGGAATTTATGTATTTATATTGGTAATATGATGGCATTGTATGAATGGTGTCATTTATAATGGTAACGTGTGGATAAACCCAGGAATTTCACTGAGAGAATAAACCTGTGGGTTGTCTGTGTTGTCAGGACAGGAATACACAAATATAAATACATACAAGATTGATCTTCTGTGTTAATAGTTCCCAAAATTCCTGAAAGAAGTGAAAGGGTTGGGACACGGGTCCCTGTTACTTACATAGAGAATCTATGTGAACAGCTTAGAAACTGCTTCCCTTGTCTTACTTGGCCTTTGCTACATTACAACATTCTGAACAGTTTCTCTGCTCGAGAAGACAAAAGTAGATAGTGAAGAATTGGCTGCTATAGTGGCCAAAAATCCTTAATTTTTGAGTAATATGGCATTCAAAAGGTCAGAGGATCAAATAAATGTGCTAGGGGAACACAAGGCATGAAAGCTGAAATGGAGCTGGCATGAGCCTCCACCTAAGGGAACAAATTCCTGATTAAAAATACCATTGGCATTTCATGAAAACAGGATCTTTTCCTTTCCTGAACAGTTAAGAACATGCCACATAAAATTTGCTGTATTGCAAGTGACAATCAGATCTTCTGATCTTTTCCTGACACGGATTTGAGGAAAATTCCCCTGATAACAGTAGATGGTTCTGGTAGCTGCCCATTCTCCTCCTCTCTCTATTTATAGAGTCCTGATTTTTGCATCCACACTCCAAAGGTTTCCAGTTCTCTTGGCACAGCAGTGGCCAAGGCCTTGTGAGCCCACAGTTCCCTCTGTTTTTTCCTGTGCAAGCAGACAAGGGAGCTCATCTGCCTGGAGCCTCACTGCACAGTCCTGGGGGAGCAGGGGGAGCCGTGGCCACAGCTGTGGCCCAGTTCCTGTTTACCACACTGAGACTCCTGCACTTTTATCCTCTTTTCCCACACATCCCACCCTTGTGAGGGGGAGTTAAAATACTGACAAACTATTGCCCTGAGAAGTAGGACATTTTTGTAGTCATATACATTTTCTTTCAGAGGATTTCAGATTTCTGTTTGGCTCCTGAAATGAAGGTTTTACAAAATGCCATCTCCTCTGGCTCTTTGGAAATGATTTACTGAAATGTACAGTTTCTTCTCCCTGATTTTTGGCAAACAAATTCTGTTCTGCAAGTAACTTTCTGATGATTTTTAAAAATATTTTCTAGAATTCTCTTCCCCCACCTGCAGTGAACTAGAATTTCTTCATTTCTGAGCAAAATTCCTTTGAAATTGAAAACAAAAGTCAGCACTTCACCATCAGCCCATTCGTACTGAAAAAACAAACCTTTTTTATTAATTTAATAACCATATAACTCTTAGACTACAAAAGTGCAACCAAGTTAGAAACACTCAATTCATTTTTCCATTGTTGACTTTGTTGTAGATTTCTGTGTCCTTCCATATGGAATGGGAATTGGCAAGGGCAGGGAGCAGAACAGATTTGTTCCTACTCCCACCAGAATTAAATTTGGAATCCAAAACACGTCATCCTTTAACCTCCTTAATGTTGTCAAGTGACAGAACTACAGGCTTCTGCAGTCAGTAATACATGAGGAACAGTTATGGGGAAGGAAGGAATTGCACCTAAACTAAACAGGAAAAGAACAGTGGAGTGTAGCAGAAACACTGAATAATGATCTTCAATTGATTGCAGGCCTGCCCTACAAATTTGAAATGGAGCAGATGTTGGAGGAACCTCAGTGGGAATTAATATTTGAAAAAACAAGGTGGATAATTGAGAAATACAGATTTTGCCACAGGTATGTGTCCCCTTCTGTTACAAACAGCCAGGTTGGAATTTTTATACATTTACTGTTATGTTTCAGTCAAGACCTGTGGCTGCTTTCTCCAGCACTCCTGTTTGTTTTTCTTCCAACAGCAGTGTCCCCATGGATAAAATTTTTCATAGAGATTCTGACCTGACTTGTTTGCAGAAAGTAAGTTTTCTTCTCTTAACTTTTTTATGTTAGATGTTATTTAAAATGCAAATCTGTTTCATGTCAGAGTAACCTGGAGTTACACTTGTACAAATCAGAGACGTAAATTAATGTTAATAAATTGTTTCTGGGGCACAGCTTATTTACTTACAAGACAGTGAAAATAAAGATCCTCCTCTGAGAGAGGAGGTTATGTGGTTATGTGCAGACACCAGGTTTAACCCTCAGTTTGGAGAGGAATTAATGGCAATTAATACTCAGGTCTCTCCTCAGCATTTTGTGTGCTTTTGGTGTCAAGACCTGCACATCTCTCAAGAGCAGATTTGGCCTTCCTGGTCCTTTGTTCCATCAGTAAAATAATGCTGTGCCATGTTTATCATGGATAAGTAGAAACTTTAATTTTCCAGTCAGTGTAGTCACTGCTCTGGAGCTCTGACTAGTGGCAGCTGTACCATTATTGCACAAACAAGACACAAACTCTGCCCAAAGCAAAAGACATAAACAGAAAAGTTGCACACAGTAATTGCACACATCGAATCTTTTTCTTTCCTCTCAATACATGTAAATATGTAAAATGTAAATATGAACTTGAGTTGGTAAAGTGCTCTAAAATTTAGTCGTTGGGTAATTGGTTTTAAAGACTTGGGTTTAGATCACCCCGTTCCTTTTCAATTTACAAGAAGTGTTTGTACATTATAGTGTTCATCCTAAATAAATAAAAATACCTTTTCAATACTTAATAGATAAAAGAGAGGAAAAGTGACAATTTAAAAGATTTCCTTTCCTTTTGCCTAGCTTTTGGAGTGCATGAGGAAGACTTTGGGCAAGGTAACAAACTGCCTCATTGCTGAAGAGTTCTTGACTCAGATAGAAAACTTATTCCTTTCCACATACAAGAGTGAAAAAAATGCTGAAGGAAGTGAGAATGAACATTCACATGAATTGCCGGTGTGACGGCCTTGGAATATTCATTTTATTTTTTAATTTCTTCCCCTCCTCTCCATTATGTCAACCCTTTCAGAATTGTTATCCCTTTTAATAGTGACTGTTAGGAATCCAGTGTCATCTTATTGTTGTGGTTTAAAAACACTTTGAAAACTCCTAATGTGTGTGACTTGTGTGCCCAAGGAATGCTTAATACTAATGAGTGCCATGGAGTTAATGATTGACCAGCTTGATGTTTGGGAAGGAGGACACCCTGTCTGTCAAGAATGCTGTGCATCAGCCTTCAAGGAGAGTTTGTCCTCTCTCAAGTCTTTCAGTTTGGGAATTTTCTCTAATGTTTTTATCTGCATGTGCACCTCTAACTCAGAATGAATTTGCTCCTTTGCTTTAGAGAGTGTAAGTTTGAATGAGGTCACAAAAGGGAAACTTAACTGAAATGGGAGTTTTGTAGCTCAGACTGGTGTCTGGTAAGAAGTTTCATCCAGTTGTAGCAAAATACATCATCCAATTTCTTTTTTTACTAATATTTTTCTTACTACTTTTCCCCATTGATTCTGATGGTCAAGTAGCTTTTTGGCACATTCTTTTCCATCCTGCTTCTATACTGGGGAGAAAAAGCTGATGAGTTTCATGACTCCTCAGTAGTGGCTGTGCTTGTTTCCAGTGGAAATGATAACTCCTGTCTTACTACAGGTTGCCTCTTTCTGACCTTCCATTCTACAGGGAGGTTTTATGTTGTTCTCCAGATCATTGTGGTTTGTCCACTTCTAATTGCCACTGTTTCCTGTGGAAACAAGAGCTCCTGATTGATGGCAGACTGAGTGCAACGAGCAGGAAAGGGTTTGTGTTTCTGAAGAAAAAAAAAATCCCCACTTTTATATTCAGAGTCTTCTCTGTAATGTACAGTTCAATAGAATAACACTTGTTTATATCAGTTCCTCAGTTATGATTTCATACAGGTATATATTTAGATAAATCAGCCACAGATTGATCTTGATTGAGGAGTTTCCTGATTGCAACTTGGAAATGTTTCATGAGCTGTATCACTGTGAATCTTTTTAGAAAAAATGTGCTTTAAATGTGGCTTCCTAAATACTAAGGAAACTTACTTGTCTACAGGTATTACTATTCACAGATGTTTATCTTGGCAGAGTTTGTCAGAGAGGTCTAAAATATATTTGAAAGTCTCAAGCAAGACTTTGAGTTTATATCTAGAGGGGAGACAATGGACCCAATTTTTATTATAAGAAAATATGTGAGTGTATATATCTATAGTTCTACATAACATAAATGGAATTCTAAGATTTTATATGTTCCAACTTTTTGTTTGTATAAAGAGTTTGAAAAGCTTTAAAATCACAGAGTTGTATCCCAAGGAGGGAACTCCTTCACAGGAAGTTAATGTTATATTTTCATCAGGCATCTTGAGTCTCTTTCTGTCACTAAGGGGCAGGAGCAGAACCTGATCAAATGAAAATGTGAGCCCGTGAAATTCACTGATTTTCCCACATTTAAGAGCTGTGGACTCAAAAGTACTGGTGGGTGTTGTGAGCTCTCTCTGTGTTCAGATATGCTGGTGCACAGCTTAAGTCCCACTGCTGTGTGTAATTTCCCACTTGGTGTATCCATCTCTCTCTGGCCTGTTGACTCAGTCTGCATTTACTGTAAACTCTCATCTTTGTGGCTTCCTGACAGCCACTATTGCATGGATTCCTGGATGCCTGGCTAAGCTACACTCCAGGTGGGAGAGCACTCCTCCTTCTCAGTCAGGGTTACCCAGGAATGGTAACAATGTCCTGGCTGCTTCCCTCTCTAATGATCACTGGGTAAAGTCACACGGTTGTGTTATTGTGTTTAACAGTGGTGTTACAAAAGGAAGTTTTTGAGTAACCCAGACTTCTGAAGTGATTTTTCTGAGGATATGGGGCAGGATTGAGCTTTTGACGTGCTCAAAAAGCTCCAGAATTCCAAGTGTTTGTTGCAGGGTGGTGTGGGAGAAAATAAAATGCTTGTACCATCAGGATCCAGTCTAGCACACAGAATTCTATAGGAATTGGAAAGAGCAAAGTAATGATTTTGTTGACAGAAGCCAGGATAAGAAAATAAACTAACCTACTTTTCATCATTTAGTTTCACGGAGTGGTTAATGATATGAGTTTGGAAGTTGCATGCTTCCCAGGAAATAAAAATCTGTTTGACTGATATACCAGTTCTACCAAACACATTTTGGGCATGAAAATTTTATATTATAAAACTTCTTTTTCCCATCCAGTCTTTGTTTCACTGGACCTGTGTGGACTAATCTGCTGTTCCTTTCCTTTGGACTAGTGTTACACCTTACCAAGTTGTTGCTCAGGACATGAGAAATTGTTGAGTAGTGAGTAGAATGATAGATAAAACTGGAATTCAACAGGTTAGAAAAGGAAAAAAAAATTAACATAAAACCCACTAAATAAACACAAACACTCTCCCCGCCCAAGATGGCACTCCTGGTAAATATCCCTATGGGCATTTGTTGGCTCAATCATGTTTTTCTCTCCCGGTTACCAGCAGTGCTGCCTCACAGGGACGCAGATCTTGTGTGCAAGGGGATGGAACACCCCTATTTTTATTTTTTTTTTTAAACTAACCAGCTTGCCAAAAGAATTCAGTTGAAAAAACTAAAATCCATAACCAAGTAAAAAGTTAATGCTGTTGCCATTGGTACTCAGTACTTTTTTCCTTTGCTTGCTTCTCTGCTGTTTCTGACTGATGATAGACAAGAGTCTACTAATAAAGACTGTACATGTAATACCCTGAAAGATGTGTCTGTATTTGTAACAGCTCCTTGTCTCCGAGCCCGGGTCTGCAATTTCTTTGTTCCGTGTGGGTGGCAGTGACCAAGTGACAGAACAAAGCTCGGTCCCAGCAGAGGGCGCGTTGTCACAGCTGCTGCCGGAGCGGTTCGCAGCTCGGAGCAGAGCTGTTCCTGCGGCGTGTGTAAACTTCTGGCCAGGGCGCCTCGCTAGGCACTTGTTTCCCTCATTTGTTTCACACCCCATGCGCTTTAGTCGCCCTCGGAAGATGATCCAGTGGTACTGGGGTCAGGGATGCTGGGATGGTTTCCCAGTGTTTGCCACACGCATGGCACAGTCCTGAAACCCCTGCGTGCCCTGCATGGGCACATCCTGAAGGTGCCCAACAGATCCCTCTCCATCAGCCACATTCCCTCCCCAGATCTGATCCAAATGTGTTGGTCCCAGCTCTGGTACCAGATTCCTTCGTGCTGTGCTGGAGAGAACTCACTGTGCTGGCCAGGGCTGAGCCATGAGGACAGTGTGTAGGGCAAAGAGAGGCTGTGGAGGAGGACAGTGCACCCCGAAAGGAGGGCGTGGCACAGCTGAGCACCCCAAGTGTCTGCATGGGGAGGGAGAGGTGCTGTGCACCCCCGAGGAAGTGAGGGATCCCTCCCCACGGGATGTGGTTTAACATCCCAGTGAGCACTGTAATCACATGTGATGCTGGACAAAGTATTTAATGGCCTAGATAAAAGTATTTGGGTTGTTTAATTGCTGTTTTACATAGACCTACTGCCCTACTTTTACAAGGTTTAGAATTGTGCTGAGAAATTGTTTCCATGGAAGCAGAGATCACTAAAGAAATAATGCACTCCACATTTCCTACAGGATTATTCCTTTTACAGCCTGCTGTTGTAAATAATTAACTCTTGTAGTACTGTTGCAGCCTAGTGTGGATTAAAAGAAATAATACTTTTTTGATGTCATAGAGGCATTACATTTTTTAAATTTATATAAATATAGATAAGTAGTTGGAGATATGTATAGAGAGAGAGAGAGAGCTGAAAAAACTTGTCTGTAAAGTAAGTCTGTTCCTTCCTTATTTGCAGAGAGAAAAATCCACCAGTTAAAGAAAAAGTCAATGAAGAAGTGCACTTTTATTTTGAGCTATATTTCACATTTGGCATTTAAGTAACATGAAATAAAATATAGACAAGATGTGAGGAGGTAGGTGATAGTTAAATGGATTTTGACTTTGAAGGAAGGATATGAAAATTTAAAAAAAAAGGACGTTACTGTAGTGTGGGTAAATGAATGACTTAGAAATGGGAAAAGAGTTGCTAAACTATTACAGAATCATCAACATGACAAATTGACTTACCTGGCAGTTTTAATAATAGTTTTAGCTGTAGATCTCAATTATTTTCCAAGACTAACTACAGTTATTATTACCTGAAGGATTATCCAGATTGTGTTCTGCTTTGGCAGAGGGTATTTACATGCCATTTCCATGTGGAGCCCTGATTTTACACCTATTCTGAGCTTTGAACACTCCCTGGCAGTCAGGGTCCTTCCCAGTGTGCACACAGAGCCACAGCTGGAAGCTGTCATGGGCTGGAAGTGGGGCAGTGCTCAGGTAGGCAGCACACAGGTAGGAGCTGACTGCAAGGCACGTGGCTGAGCACACAGCCCTGTGCTCATTACTGGTCTCAAAATAAAGATTTACAAAGAGTCTGACAGGGCTTGACAAAACAAATTAATGGGACTGACTTAATGCAAACTGGAAAATCTTTTGTCAGCTGCTGCGAAAGCACATGGAAATGGTAATACAGGGAGACTCAGGAGCCTCTGGAGTGTTCTGTGAAAGGCATTATTAAAATTCAGATTGAAAAATTTCTTCAGAAGTAACAAACAACTTTGTAAGGGTAACATAAGCATGAAAATCAGTATTCCTAGTGCTGCCTTGGGATGAGCATGTGCCAAAAGAAAGGTGGGAGAGAAGCTTTCCACACTGGAAAATGAGGTTGCTCTCTGAAGAAGAGCAGCCATCAGCCTGGTCAGCTGGAAACAGCAGCTGCTCCAGGCAGCAAACATTAAACTCCTAAGGGCTTTATTTAATAAAGCTATGAAAGTAGAAAGTCCATAACTGATAAGAATCTAGATAATGGAATGACAGAGATGCCGTGCAGTGAAAGAAGCAGGAACAACCATGATGGAAGTGGAGGAGTAGGACTTCCTGCAGAAGTGGAAGAAACTCCTTGAACAGCCGTTTGCATCCAGTCCATACAAAGTCTAAAGAAGGAAAAGGGCCAGCTGTGTGCCCATAACGGAAGCCCATGGCAGGAGCTTGGCTGCAGTCTCTTCCCTGTTGTTTCCTCATCAAGCAGGAGCGAGGGAGGCAGCTGGAGGCAAGTGCCACTCCCTGAGAAGTACAGGGAGCTGGAAAGCTGTTGATTGGGATTTGGGAAACGGATGCTAGTTGTTTTGGAAGAAGAACCTGTTTGGTGGGTGTGATTTGAATCAATAAAGGGAGCAGCACACCAGTGTGTAGGAATGAGCAGCCTCCATCAGTGGATTAAAGCTTTGGATGCTGCCTGCTGTTGCTCAGGACTTTATCTGTGCTTTTCTCCAGCATTATGGAGCCTCTGTTTGGGGTTGTGCTGGGTTTGATTGTGGCAGTCGCTTCACCAGCCCATGACAGCTGTACCTGTGCGACCAACAAGTGGGCAGTGTGTGCTCAGGATGGTCCTGGAAACTGCATCTGCAGGCTGGCAGGTTCAGATCACCCTGTGGACTGCTCAACTCTGACTTCTAAATGCTTCCTGATGAAGGCAGAAATGATCCCCCTGAAGGAGAAGCGCCTCTGGAGACCTCCCCATGCGGTGTCAGACAGTGATGGCATTTACAACCCCGACTGCGAGGACAGCGGTGTCTTCAAAGCCAGGCAGTGCAACCAGTCCAGCACCTGCTGGTGTGTGAACACGGCGGGCGTGCGGAGAACAGAGAAGGGAGGCAGGAGCCTGAACTGCAGCGAGCTGGTCCGCACCAGGTGGATCTACATTGAGCTGACACACGAGAGAAGCTCCAACGCCTTCCACGCTCCCGACGTGGCAAAGGCCCTGGCGCAGCTGTTCGAGAGCAGGTACAAGCTGCACCCCAAGTACATCGCGGCCATCAAGTACGACCCCCCGCTCATCCAAATCCGCCTGGACCAGAAGAAGAAGCCCAGGTGGGATGTAGATATAGCTGATGTGGCCTATTACTTTGAAAAAGACGTCAACAATGACTCCGTGTTTCATTCCAACAGTAAATTAAATGTCTCGGTCAATGGAGATGCTCTGGCTATTGAAAAGCTCTGGATTTACTATGTGGATGAAAAGCCCCCGGAGTTCTGCATGAGGCAGCTGGCAGCTGGCATTAGTGCTGTGGTCACCGTGGTGCTGCTGACTGCTGGCATTGGCATCGCCCTGCTGCTCATCCTCAGGTGGCTGCGCACAAGGACGTATAAAAAATTTGAGTGTAAAGAAATGAGGGAAATTAAAGCCCCAAGCTTAGAACTGCCCTGAGCTGAAAGAAGAAAGGCAACTATAGGAAGAAAAGGGGAAAAAAAGGCACAAAACAGGAAAAACAGACTCAGTATATGTGATGGATTTAGAATTTTTTTCCTTCCTAAAATAATTTGTACAGTGACTGTTCTAAATTATTCTTGTTTAGTAAAAATAAATTTTTGGGGTATAAATGAATTTGGGAGTCAGTTACCTAAATATTTTCAATGACTCCTACTTTGGAGGGTAAGAAAACTATTATAGCTGTCTATTTAACATAACACAGAATGCTTTCACTCCTGCTGCAGGCCTGGCTCAGATTGCTTAAATACTTAAATACTCTGTGGGCTTCTTGGTGTATCTACTTACTGAAATTAAAACACTTGCCTCAGCATATTTGGACTATTGCTGCTTTTCTCTTGGTAGACTTTTTAAAAATGCAGTTTGTTTTTAGTTCATGAGGTCTTAAAGAAAGCTTCTGGAACTTTTTTATCAACAAATAATTTCATAAATATTACTAAATAACCAAATAAGGTAATGATAAGATGCTCTGCAACATCAGAAACTTTTATAGAGTGATTTGTTAAGAAACATCCCACGTGTTGGGCTGCTTCCAGGTGAGGAGATCCCAAGTTCTTGGGTTTGTATTCAGGCAGCACAGTGAGCTATTCCCACTTGTGCTCTTTAATAAGGGTCTGACACTCCTTGTCAGCAAAGATCCCTTGATCCCCATGCAAGTGTAAGTTAACCTTGGTGTTCTGCCCACATTCCAACTCTGGTAATAGCTTTCTGTCTACCTAAATTCCCTGGGCAATTTTAATGGGAGGAGATATTTTTCAGTGTTGTACAACTTCACAGAAACACTACACAATGCTGTGGGACAGGCTGAAAAAGAGCTTTATCCCAGCTGAGCTGCTGGGGGAAGTTAAGAGCAGAGTGTAATTACTGAACTTGGAATTTGGCCAACATACAACTGGACTGCTTTGCTACCTACTCATCTGCTGCATTCCTGGTCTGGAGAGTCATATCCACTGTGAAGGACATTTTAAAGGCAATAATGCTGGTTGTTGAATGTTGAGATATTGTCAGTTCCATTCTCTGTGCTGTGTATGGATGTCTAAGTCCATCACTCTCATCTGCTTCCTTCAGCAGCACCTGCTCCACCTGGGCACTGCCACAGGGTCAACACCCTTTTCTTCTCTGAATTAGTTTCAGTGTTGCTCGTTTGTAATTCTAACAGTCAGGAAACCATTAAATATGCAGCTCTAGTTCTACTGAATGAAAAGGATATCAGGGAAGAAAGGGAAGAAGCTTTGATTCTGTTTCTGTCTTTGTTTATAGACGCTGTTGGGTAATAACGTTTGGTTCAACATACACCATTTCCATTTGACCTCACACCTTTCCACTGCTGGAAAATTCTAGGTACATAGTTTGGGGCAGATGCATCACTATTTTCCCAAAATAAGATTTTTATGCAATTGCAGCAGCAGCATTAATACATTCACAGTTTTGGAGCAGGGTCTATAATTCATTGTGTGCCTTACAGCAACACATTGAAGGTGGTTGTTTGTCAGTCAGGAATACACACTTGTCTGAGAGGAGATGAAGTGAGAATTTGAGATCTAGGCTGGATCTTTCCATGTCATAGGAAAACTCAGAACTTAGCCTAACTCCACGCACTTTTGCAAGTTGCCATTTATAAAAGAGACTTAATTGAAAATCTACAGCTGAGCAGCCCTCAGCTGAAGAAATCTAGGATGAAAATAAAAATAAAATTTTTCCAAGTACATTCCTCAACCAATTTCATAACTTCTGCAGAGCAGATCAAAGCCATTTGTTTGAGAGGCTGGTGCTGTCCTTCAATCAGGGATCATGAGATGTACAGTCTTTTGTGGAGATCTATGGTGGCTTTCATCAGTCTTTTAAAATCCTTGCATTTTTTCTTTTCCATCATAGGAAAAGATATTATTTTCAAGGTGAATTATGATATTTTATATTATAATATAAACATTTAGACATAACATTCAGTAGGAGAGGCAAAAGTGACTAATTGTTGAAAAAAATCTTAACAAGTAACAGTGTCAGCACCTTTCCTTGGCTCCTGCTTTTCTTTTTAGTAGCTGAAATTGAGAAGAGAGGCTGCTGTGGTGCCACTCAGATTTTTATGATTCATTAAAGGACTGCCCCATGAAAGCCATGAGTTGTGGTTATTTATTTCTTTGCTAGTCCTTCAGCACCAGTGGACTGGACACTGGTCAGGGACTGGAAATGCAGTAGGGGTGGTTAATAGGAGGGATAATGTATCTGCAGTTAATCAATAGAATGAGATTAATTGAACTGCAGGGTTCAGAGAACCTCTCATTGGACTAGATCATTCTACTTGAGTAAATCTGTGTAGAGCTGCTGTAGGATGTGGACTTCAATAAACCAGACCCACTGCTCCTGCTGAGTACTCATTTCTCTCCTGCCATCTCTCATGCCAAATCTTTTTTGCATATGGCAAATCATTTATTTTACTGTAACAGTCCATCACATTCTGCCTGTTCGACTTTCTTACTGCTCCTGGTGTTCTCACTGAAAAAGAGACAATGAGCCCTTTTGCAGCTTTAAACTTTGCAAAATGAAAATACATTTTATTATTCAGATTTTGAGGTTGTTAACTCTAAAATTTCTAGCTATTATTTTCCTGATTACATCATCCTGTTTTAAAGGAATATTTGCTCATTTTGTTTAAGTTATTAGGCCCTGTGCTCTCTGCAATGGATTCTGGGTTCTGTGAGTGATAGTAGAGAGTGTCTTTGTGCTGTTGCCTACTTGGGTTATAAAGAGGGTAGTGCTTGCTTTAACAATGCCAGGGCTGGCTGTTGCCTAAATTATGTTCTGCAGTTCCAACTGTCTGCCTTGGAAAGCTCAAATTAAACACATGCAGAGAAAAAAAATCCCCTCTCTGCACTCCTCCTGTGAAGAGGCCAGTGCTGTCCTTTGCACACAGTGCCACTACCCCTGGGCAAGTGCACAAAGTGAGCTTTGGCCTTAGCTTTCAACTAAAACTTTTGTACTACTCACGATCTGAGGACAGTGCCAGGAGCAATGGCAGCACTACAGCAAGCAAATGAAAGATAAGGATTAAAATCCTCTTAAACTCTGTTCTCTCTACTCCCCCTGGTAAAATCCATGTTTGCCTGTATCTCTGAGTACGTACTCTGGAATTCTTTGACACAAAAGGCCTGTGTTGGTTTGTGGGTGCTGGTGTGTGCACACACCTGTGTGTTGCACACCTACATTAAAAACACACACATCACTGTTTGTCAGAGCAGGGAGGCCCTCAGGAAAACCTTGTGGCAGCAGATCCTCCTCTGTGCTCATCACTCTGCAGCTCTTATTAGTGGTAAAACAGTCAAACCTGCTGCTGTTGTGGAACAGCAAAGAATCCTCTTTTTGTCCCACGTTCCCCCACTCAAGAATAATCTCTTAGAGATGTTTAGACTGGGATTATGCCAGATTAGGTTACTGATGAGAATCTTAACAACTGCCATGTAAATACACCAAGGTCTCTCTTGTTGGGATGGTGAAACCCCTGCACCTCTGGGATATTATTGACAGCTGGACACAAGATCTGGCCAATAGTTCTTAAAATGTTTAAACGTTGGGGAATGACCCTGGAAAAAGCCAAACCAATTTCTACTGCTTGAATATCAAAATCACTTTTTCAGTGAACAGTTAAAGAAGTAACAGATTAGTAATTCCTCCACTTCTCCTTAATTGGGCCAGTTAATGCTATTAAACAGATCTTCCTCGTGCAGGTATAATTATCCTTTCCAAAGCATTTCCACTGATTTGCCTCAGGGTTTTAAATACTGCAATTACCTTTTTTTTTTTTTTTTGTCAATGCTAAAATTAATCTTTAGTCATTACCATTGCTATCAAAGCAGAAAAAATGAGCTTCCAGAACTCTTACTATTATTTTTCAGCAATTCTAACCAAATCTCTTGTCCCAGGCTTTACCTAGTTAAAATTTCATCTGCAAGATCCACATCTCATTTGCATGATGATCTCTGGTCCCTAAGGGATAACACTCCTACAGCCCCACTCCAGCACCAATCAAGCACCACAGAAACAATTAGAGAGACTTTGCATTATCTAAATGAAAGACTGAATTATGAAAATGAGCACTGCTAATTTTCCACTGAGGTTTATATATGTGGATCCAGCAGTACTGGTAGTATATGCACCCAACCTTTTTCAGGTGGTTTTTTGAGATAAATTTATCATTTGAGATAAATGCCTGTCCTTGTAAGGCTTGAAGTAAGAAATCTCAGCACTTTTGCTGCTACTTGAAACAATTAGAAGGCCATGAAAAGAGCACTCTTTATTTACAACCTCTTCACACATGTTTTGGAATTAAATTTGGTGTTGAATTTTATGACAACATTTAGAGGAACAGTTTTACAGTAAATTTCTGTTTGGTTCAGTAACTTCATTTTCTGGAGTTTACATCTACTTCTTTTAAAAACATCAACAACAGAGATAATATGCAACAATAGTTAACACCTATTAAATTCTTAAAGAGCATCCTCTAACTGGTATCCCAGTGGGGAAGGGGAGGGCAAAGAACAGTTAGTACAGAGCACAACACACTCAGTGGATCAAGGCAGGATAATCTAGTTCTCAACATTTGGAAAACATCTTGATATTAATGAAAAGCATTGTCTGATCTTTTAAATGAACATGAACTCCTGATATTTCAACTAGCCAAACAGACTAAGTGGAATTAAATCAAATTTTTGACTTGCATATAATGATGGAGTGCATTTTTTCGGCCAAGATTTTAGCCCAGCATTCATAAGTAGAAGTGAATTACACTGAAACTTGAATTACAATTAATAATTATATTTTTATTTGATTTATATAAAAACCAAACATTTTAATATTTTATAGTGAGTTTCATTTGAAGCTGAAGAGTTTATATTTTAACTGACAACTTTTAAATTGTGATGATAAAAATTAGTAGCAGAGAGACTTTAGTACCAAATACAGAAGTATCTGTATACCAAGCACAGAAAATACACATTTTTACATTCAGAGTTAAACTACTTTTCATTACTTTTACTGGATTTTGCATTTGCTTTTGTGAGTAATTTCATACATATTCAAAACCTAATTCTGTTTAGAACAACTACTTATATAAAGAGATACACAAATACTAATGGACACACCCACACAGGAAAATTGTACCTGCTAAGGTGTTAATTGTTTAATTGTACTTAGGAAATAATTTATGACCTCTAAATAGGTCTTCTGCAGTCTTAAAAATTTTAAATTTGCTTTCTGGTCTTCTTCTCTAATGAGAATTACAGTCTTTTTTGTAGAAGAGATGAGGCTTGTAAGCAAAAACTCAGCAACAAAACTGTCCTAATCTACCTCTCTTTACCATAGAATATTCTATTTTATTTCCTCAAGGAAAAAAACAGTTGTATGCACATCTTCATTAAAATTCAAGAGAAGTAATAATATAAATTACAACTTAGAATATTTTTTCCACTACACATTTATTTAGAGGAAGAAAAACTCTACAACTTTCCAATTGCTCAACTGTTTACCAGATTTTTATCTAGAGATATATTTAGTGCTGGTATTTGATAGATCCTGTAATTACCTGTGCTGTATTTGCTGCTTGTCTGCTTTGAAGTTTCAATTCCAAGTGACGATACTTGGGGAAACTTTAGTAGAGCAGAACGTAGAACACAACTTTTAGCCCCATCCTTGCACACTCAAATCATACATTGATTTTAAGATTTTAGCCAAGTCAGGAATGCTGAAATAGCTCCTATATCCTCTATGCAGAGAGAGCTAAATAATGCATTAGAGAAACAAATAATTGCAAAAAGAAACATGCAAAGAAAACACCCAAACGAGTATGTGCTCAGCATACTCAATAAAAAGTGGACACAGTGAGGTGGAAAAATGACAGAAGAAATGGTAGAAAGCCTTAATGGCTTAGGAATGGAGAGTTCTAGATAGAGAAAACAAGAAAAGTAAGCAAATACGAAGTCTAGTAAGGATATTAATGAGAGCTTTCATCTCAATTCTTCATTTCCTGACAGCTGGGACACACATAAGCCTTGGGTTAGACAAAGTGCTTTTCTGCTGCTACAGCTCGGCTGGTTCTGTGACTGGAGCAGACAGTCACAAAAATTAATGCTGTGTTACTGACTGACAGATTTTACTCTTTGTGCTTCTTATGATAATGGAGCCTGGGCAGGTCCTAAAGGAATTGTGTCAGAGGAAATGAGAAGATAATCATTAAATAAAGTTCTTTCTTGGCCTGGTCACTACGTATTTCCCTTGGCAATTAACATCAATGCTCAAGAACTGAGGGAGGAGGCTCTGGTAATAAAAAAAGGTGGAATAAGGAGTACTTCAACAAACACTGAGCAATACTCAGCTGTGCTCATACACAGAGGATGTGGCTCTAGAAGGCAAAGATTTGTTTTTCTTCACCTTCCACAACAACAGAGCCTCTGTTTACATTCAAGGCACCAGGGCTTATGTGCAGCCTGGGCTGCCCTGTCATTACCACACATCCCAGCCTCACCCTCCCTCAGCAAATAACCTGTTTTTCACATCACATCGCTCAAGAGGTACTTGTCAGCCAGAAGAGTAGGACAAGAGCTACACATTAAGTTAGCAGCTTGCCATTTTCTTGGGAAAAGCATCACCTCTGCTCCTACCACGGCAGCAGGTCTGACTGCTCCCTGCCCGGGAGTGTCACCAGCCCTTTGGTGGCAGGAACCACTTCCCATTTCAGGTCCCCAAAAACAGAGTTGCAGAATCAATGGGGTTGGAAAAGACTTCCGAGATCACCGAGTCCAACCTGTGACAGATCCTCTCCTTGTCAACCAGCCCAGAGCACTGAGTGCCACATCCAGTCATTCCTTGAACCCCTCCTTGGGCAGCCCATCCCAATGTTTAGTCACCTTTTCTGTGAAGAAATTGATCTTCATATCCGACCTGAACTTCCTCTGGCACAACTTGAGGCCATTTTGTCTTGTCCTGACACTTATTCCTCGGGAGAAAGGCTGACTTCCACCTGGCTCCAAACTATTTTCAGAGAGTCACAAAAGTGAGAAGGTCCCGACTCAGGGCCACTCTCAGCCATGAGCTTGTTACCCATAAAACAGGATTGTTACCTGGTGTGCAAAAAGACAATAATTACACAAGTGAGATACTTTTCATTTCAGACTTGCACTCCAGTTCTCAGAGTCTACAAATCAAGCAGGACCACCAGATTTTTCCTGCAATTATTTATACGCAGGAATTCAGAGTTAGTAACCTAACAGCCCCTCTATTATGATTGATTACTAATTTACATACAAGTTACAAAGCTCCAACTGACTTCTACATATGCTCAGGGAAAGGGTCTTCACCTGGGTAGAGTATTTTTAACTTCTCGGTATGATTTTTATTATTATTATTATGATCATTGTTCAGTTATAGGGTACACAAACTTTGAGTACTCTGTCGAATTAGCAACGTATACACAGACATATATGCACAGCTTGATTTGCTACATCCTTAAACTTTCTTAGTTCCCGGATGTCCTTGACTAGTGGAAGCTGTCCGCTGCCTGAAATAGGCTCGAAAGCACACAAAGATCTTACATCAAAGAACACCTTGATTTAAAATAATCCTGACATATTCCACATTTTGCAGCCAGCTGACACGGAAACACCGCGGGCACAGCCAGGGTTAAGGCACTCAGGAGAACGGGCTCCGCGCCTGGTGAGGGGCGCCCCTGCTCCCCGCGCTGCCACAAAATGGCGGGCGGCGCCTGAGGGCAGCGGCGGCGGCGGGAACGCGGCGGCCCCGCCTGAGGGAAGGAACGCGGGGCCTCGGCGGCCGCTGCAGCGGAGCAGCGCCCGTCCTGCCTCTCGCCCTCCGCCCCGGGCTCCGTATCGACACCGGCTCCGCGGTCCGGCCCCTCCGCCGCCGCCTCCCGCGGTGGTGAGTAGGGGAGCCCGGTGGAGGAGGTCGTTCCCGGTCCCTGGGACGTGCAGCTGTGAGGCGGCCGGAGCTGTCCCCGGCCTCCCCGCCCGCCATTACTCTGGCGGACGCCTCAGAGTGACTCGCCTCCCTCATTCCCCACTCCGGCTCCTCATATCGCGATAATCGCGGTTACCCCCGAGGGTGGCGGGGCTGGGGAAGAAGCAGAGTTCGCGATCGGAGCCAGAGGGTGAAAATGACAGCGGCGGGGCCCCTCAGGCGGGAGGGCCTGGGTCTATTCCGTGCCAAGGCATTTCCATGTCCCTGAGCCAGAGGCTCCGGGATGGCGGAGACTTGGTTTCGCTGTTTTGTTGCTAGGCCAGGAGTGAAGTACGAGCAACGTGCTCACAGATCCTGGTTTTCCTCATGTATAGGAATGACATCGGCAGGCAGGAGCCGGGAACGGAAGGGTGATGACCCACAAGGGCCACCTGCTGTCACTCTGATCTGGTGGTAATAAAAGTGAAAGGAAAAAATTCACCTTTTTTTTTGGTCAGTGATCAAGATACTGATATCTTTCCCAGTCGGAAGAAGATTGATGTCTTAAAGCTGTAACTAGATGGAGTTGTGACTGTGACTTTTTTTTGTGCAATGCAGATGTTGACAAACTAATACATAGTATCTGTTCAGGGAAAATGAAATAACTATGCAGAGTTTCTTATTTGAGTGGGCTTCTTAACACCAGTCTGCTCTTTTTTTTTTTCTTTGTTTCAGGTAACCAACCAAAGAAGTTATGAATATCATCTGTGGTCTAAAGCTGTCGGGCAGGAACTGTATTTTGTCTCATCTGGCTTCTTTGTGCAAGCAGAGGAAGTGCAAATATCTCTCTAGGTCTTACACAGGATGGTGCCGAACTCAGGGTGACAGAAATAGATGCCAAAGGTTGGGTTCGAGTGGAAATGCTAGGAACTGTATTTTGACTGGAAGCCCTGACTCCCACAGAAACTTATTTGGTAAAGGACTGAGATGTCCTTTGGATGTCCGACATACAAGTGGGCAGGAAGAGACCAGGAAGGCACACCGTAGTTCGGGAAGGTTTTTCTCCCAGTCTTCTCAGCCACTAGGGGAGAAGTTCCCATCCCTCCTGATTAGTTCTGTAGGGCAGTCCCCACGTCACTTTCCTGCTTGGAACATTCAGATCAACGGGTCTTTTCACACATCGCCATCACTTCAGGCTGCACCAGTTCCTCTTTTCTGGATTATTGTGAAGCCAGCTCAGAAATTATTTGCCATCATTCTTGGCAGGTAAAGCACTGTGTTACTTTCCTTCTAGCACAAGACCCATCATGCAAAGTGTGAGTGTGGGGAGGATGGCAGGTGTGTTTGTAGTGTTGTTTGGCTGACAGTTTGTTCAACAAGAGGTGTTTTTTTCCATTATCAGAGGAGTTAGATGTATTTTTTTCTCTTTTCCTTCTCATTTACCTGTGGTGTAGAGAGAGATGAACCAAGGTAGTAAGGGGCATTCCTTCTTCTCCTGTGGGAAGGAAGGAATGCAGTGGAGTGAAAGCCAGTTACAGTATAAGCCCCCATAAGCTTCTCCATGAGATGAGGCTATAATAGAGAATACAGTAAAAAATTCCTTTTCACCTATTAGTTACCATTTATCTTACAGGAGCATAAGAAATTGGTGGAAGGCACTTCCTCCTAATAAACGGGAACTCTTCAAAGAAAGTGCAAGAAAAAACAAATGGAAGATCCTGCTGGGTGTCAGCAGTTTGGGAGTTGTATTTGTCATGTTTTATTTTACCCACTTGGAGGAGACGCCCATCACTGGGCGTGCTCGACTGCTGGTGTTTGGCAAAGAGCATTTTAGGGAACTGTCACAGATGGAATATGATATGGTAAGATTTTAGACAAGAAATTGAAAGTACTGAAAAACTACTGCTTTTTTTTAGTGATGAGATAGTCCTGTTAATGAGATGGACAAACAAACCTTGTAGTCCTTGATGAGTTTTGAACTTCATGCTCAGAACCCTGCAGAGTCCCTTCCTCTGTTACTTCTTCCTCTTGTCCCCATCCTTTTTTAGAATTCCCTTTCCATGAGGAACACATAATGGTTATAAGGCACGTAACATGCATGTAGCAAACATCTTAACTGTTTCTTGTCCATTGAACTAGTCTCTATAATTTTGAGTTCTGTGATTTCCTGTTGTAAAGTGAAACTTGATAAACCATACCCGAATGTATCCATATTCCTGTCTGTCAGAGACACGAGATGAGAGCAAAACAAGTACAAGGATAGTTTCAAATTACATGTTTTGTATACATTTGTCCACCTTAAAAATTCACCAGTGATTTTTATTTTTTTTCAGTGGATGGAGCAATTCAAAAATCAAATGTTACCTAAGACAGATGCACGCTACCAGGTTGTGGAGAGAGTTGTTGGACATTTGTCTGAAAGCAACAAGGATGTCCCTCAAGTCTCAGCTCTCAAGTGGGTTATCCACGTGGTGGATGAACCAGGTGTAAATGCTTTTGTGCTTCCAGTAAGTTGTACACCACACAGAAAATTAATAATATTGAAACAGCACTTGATACCTCTCCCACTTAATTTTTATTCTCTTTGTTTACAGAATGGTCAAGTGTTTGTTTTTACTGGGTTACTGGATGCAGTTTCTGATATTCATCAGCTGTCATTTATTTTAGGACATGAAATAGCTCACGCTGTGTTGGAACATGCAGTAAGTCTTTAAAGAAAGCTGTCTAATATTCTTAAATTATTAATTCTAATTACTCTAGTTATGATTTTCCCTATCATTACCAACCAAGTTTTCAGTGCGACTCTATCTTATTACTGCAAAATTGAGTCTGAAATGGGTAGTTTGCTACAGTAGATCCTTATTATTCGTGTAGCACTTAATAACTGTCAGAAGACCTGTGGTGGTCCCTGTTAACACAAGGGCTGCCAGGGCTTTACTCACAGCTGTACAGGTGGATTATGACTCACTTTCAAGAGCCATTTACAACTTGGTCTGCAGATCCCTCTCTTACAGCACAGATATAAAGAACTGGAGGTACTCAGCAACTCTGTTACTCCTATAACTGTTTCTACCTGCAGAAGTGGATACACTTTAAAAAAACATCTTAAAATACTTGACATTGTTATTATTGTAGCACACAATTTTAGAATGTCGAATTCTAGGACACCCAGAGCTTTTTATTCTTGTCTGATTTTGGGTGTGCAACTCTTCACATCATGATTTCTTGGGCTCGGTTCAGCCAACCAACTTTAAACTTCTAAAAAATACTTCTGATAATAAAAAAGAACTTACCTTGTTTGTATGGAATCTGTGTCACCCAGCTGGCTCAGAGAGAAGTATTGCATGATCCTGCTTATAAATGCTCTGATCAATTTATTGCAATATCAAATAGAGCTCTGGAAAACAGGATAATCTGAACTTGGATTCTGAATTTAAAGGAAAGCAGCAGAAAATAAAAGATAAATACATTATATCTACTGTCCCCTTATCCCATTAATGATCCTGTCTCAGTGATGTCTTATCTCTTCTCAATTTAATGTGAAGAACAGTCTTTGAGGTCTTTTTATAGATTTTTCATTTGCACTGAAGTGTTTCATGACCTTTATACTGAAGAACTTCTGTTTGTTGCCTCCACCCTACCTCAAGCTTTGAATCTCTCAGAGGCTGATAGGCAGAATGTATTTTTTCCAGCTGTATTTATGCAGCTTATATGAATTCTGGCCTGAAAGTACCTTGTATCCAACTGGAGGGTTTTTTTTTCTTTTTTTTTTGGTACAAGCAGGGAATGTTATGCTTGCCCTGTTCCTGTGGCTCCACAGGAAAAAAAGAAATCAGTGATTTTAAAAACGTTTCCAAATTCTGTTATATTCTAAAGAAATGTCAGACAGTAAGGAATGAAAATGGGACAATTTCTGTTTCCAGGCAGAGAAAGCCAGCCTGGTTCACTTCTTGGATTTTCTCTCACTCATCTTTCTCACTATGATTTGGGCCATCTGTCCTCGTGATAGTCTGGCAGTTGTTGGCCAGTGGATTCAGAGCAAGTTGCAGGAGGTAAGACTGACATTTTCTATTGTCCTTCCTGATTTCCTTGGAAAGATATTTTTAATTTTTTGCTGCACTAAATAGTAAGTTTGGGGAAAAAGGCAAGAGGAGAAATGTAAGCAAAAATTAATATTTGAGTCTGTTATGGAATGAGAATATTTTTATAATTCTGATTTTGCTTTAGTTGATGCTGATTTTCATTTGTCATGTTGAAGAACTTTAGATTTCCCTAAATGACTGGATTTAGTTGCACAGGCTGCAGGATCCTGTTTGCCAATTAAGACAGATGAATGTCTTTTAGAAAGGTAACTTGCCCTTTAAAGTTGTATATGGTAAAATGCCATGGTTTTATTTTAAGTAGTTGTTAAATTCTTCCTAAACCAAATAAAATATATGGAATTCTTTAAATATATTGCTAGTGGTAAGAATGGTTTCCAAAATTAAAAAATTGAGAATCTAAACACCCTTTATATAAACCATGCTATAGTACAAGTTGCTAAAATAATCTTTTCAGTCAGCAAATATTTCAGCAAAGTAAAATTCAGAGGCTTTCTGGTGCCAGTTTTCTTCAGCAGTTTAATTTACTCTCTGGACAGTTACTGATCCATTTATTTTTTAAAAAGTGTGTTTTTAAAATAGAAATTTGCTTAGATCATAAAACTGGAATCTGAATTAAAGTGAAAGATCTCTTTGGTTTCTTTGACTTGATGCTTTTCCTGAGATTTCCCCCAGTTCCTCAAAAACATGAAATTAAACATAACCAATCTGTTTTGGTAGTTCTTATGCTAATGGGTAGATGTGTGGATTCTGAACATAAATTATCTCTAAAGAGCTTGGATATTTGCACAAGTAGCTAAGAAACCAATACATTGATGAATGCTAGCCAGCATTTTGAAGAGCTGAATTTGGCAAAAACAAAGTGTGAATGAATCCTGAGACTGCTCATAATTTAGACAGCAAGATTCAACTCCCTGTCAGCATCTCTTCTCCTCTCTACAGAGAATGGGTATTTTGGCATCATGGATTGGAGCTGTGCTTTAGATTGGAAAGGGAATCTGGGTTTAAGCTCTGAGTTCTGTGCAAAGGAAACATCATCTATGGGATACTGTCCTGGTTTAAAAGGCTGATCAAACTTCAGTAATGTTGAAGTGATAAATATTTGCAAAGCTTTCATCCCATAGACAAAAGAAGCTGAATAGAAAATTTAGGTTTTTTAGTCACCCAGGAGTGCAGTGTCCGTTTCTCTCCTTCAGCATTTGCCTGTTGTGCTTACATAAATGTTCTGCACATTTTCTCAGGATGCTTCTCCTTCCTCTTCTTCCATAACTCTATTTTGTTTTTTAAAGCTTTAACATCCCATTCTGTGAAAGGGTTATTTAAGCCATGCTGTGCTACTTGCTTCTGTTTCAATATTTGTTTTTCTCTTATGTCCTTAGAGGCTTGACTTTTTGACCTGCTGACTATTGTGTATTTTTTATTATTGACTCTAAGTGTTTCCTAGTGATTCTTTGTAGGCCTTTGGGCATGTGAGCTCCAGTTCTGCCTTTCCCCCAAAGCTAATGGATTTTCTTTCCTTAATAAATTGTTAACTTTTCTTTTGACATTTATTTGGGGTTGTTCCTTAAACATGTATTTTTGGACTGAAGCATATTTGCTTTGTTATGGAGCAGCAGTTATTTTATATGGGAACTAAAACCTAGGGATTATTCTTGGAATAACACCAAGCATGACTGAGTTTTACTCAGCCCCACACACCAGTATGTACAGATGCAGTGCTTCATATCCTTTCTTGTCCACCTCACACCGTAAGATTTGTATTTAACGTGAAAACTGGTGATTTTGGGTAGTCAACATTCCTGGAACTCCCTTTTCTTCAACATACACAGACAGCTCTGATAATTGATTTGAAAAATCAAATTCGTCTTCTTTTTGTGTCCAGTTTCTGACAAGGATTTTAGATCAGAATTTGAAGCTCTAACTTTTCATTCTAGCACATTCACAAAAGATTTTTAAAACAATTTAATTTTTCAGTAGCTGATGAATATCACTGTATGTTAGAAACCTCAGGACTTTTGCAGGTTACTGATTTCATTTCTCTGCCTAAAAAGGGTTTAATAATTATTCAAATAGTTTATCTGGCTAACTAGGAAATGGTTCTTCAGGAATATATGACAGACTAGCCAGAGGTTTATTTGCTGTCCAGTGGATATATTTGCTGCAACAGCCCTGGAGCACTTTTCAAGGCAATAAAAATATGCATTCCACTTCAAGGAATTACTTTATCATTAGAGGATTTAAAAAATATATTTATAATTGAAATGTTTAAGGTCTGTATGAAAACTAAGAATTTGGAAAGTGACCTCATCTCTTCTTACTTCCAAACCAACATGTTTGGCTTTCAAAGCCAGCTTTGGTTGGCTTCTGTTTTTGACTTAGGAAAGAAAAACTAACTGCTTTGGAAAGCAGCAAGAAGTTACAGTCACCTTTATGTACTCAAGGGACTGGACCACTTTCTTTGGTGCTCTTCATTTCAAACTGGTTTGTAGTTTGTTGTTTGTGTTTTTCCCCCTGAAACTTCCAAGGAGGACAAATTTCTATAGCTGGATAAAGAGCTGATAAAACCTTTTTGAGCTGATAAACCTTTCTCTCTTCTCTAACCTTGCACATTTGCCATTCTTCAGTTCACATTTCCTAATGGATGACTAAACCAGGATGTTGTGACAGGTTCCTTATCTCTGCAGGAGCAGGCTGTTTAAACAAGTCCTGATTTGAATTTACTACAACATGACAGACTAGGGTAAGGCTGCCCAAATCTACATGAATTACATTTGAAAAAAACACCACTTGTCTCTTAGTGTGTGTTAATGCTCTAGAAAAATGGGAGAGGAGATTGGTCAAATTTACGTTTTTTAGTTTGATTTCTCAAGGGCAATTTGCAGCTTGTATTAGGGACAGTCATGGCAAAGAAGTGATTTCTGCATGCAAGTATTTATGAAATAGATGATACCAGGCTTAAAGACATCATTAAAGTTTGGGGAACCACTGGAATTTTTTACATACAGTTACTTCAAAAAAAATCATGATGTCAAAGAGTGAAGTGAAAAAATTCTGGTGAAAAGTTGGTATTTAGCTTTCAGTTGCTGCAAAATGAGATTGGCTGCTGAGACTCCTATGAAAATACATCCAATTTGAATTAATTTCAACTGAATACAGGATCAATGAGTTACATATAATGGAATTAGAGATTACATTAAGAAAATTAATACTGATCACATGCAATGTGAGCATGATAGATAAACCCCACTTCCTGTGAGAAGGTTAAAAGACAGCAACGAGGCTCTATCTTTGTACACATTGCAAACCAAGGACTAGAGCTTATCAAATTGTTTCTTTGCAGTTCATGTTTGACAGACCCTACAGCAGAACCCTGGAGGCTGAAGCTGATAAAGTGGGACTTCAGTTTGCAGCAAAGGTAACTACAACTGATTGGTTTTATTAGCAATAAAAATAAAATTAGCAAAAGAATAAGTACCAGACATTTTTCAGTTTCTGTTACAATCAGAGGGAGTTTCATCCTTCATATGGAGGTAAAGTGTAATTTTTTAAAGATATGTAGTTTTACGAAGTGCTAGGAAATAAAATAGTTGTTAGGGAAAGACAAAGTCATTCTGGCTAATTGTGTGTAATAACATTGAAGTGTGTAAAATTGTGCATTACCTGCACAGTCTCCTTTCTGTGTAGTTTATGGCTATGAGAAGAAAGCCCCACGTATTTGTAATCATGAGAACTCTAAATAGGGATCTTTCATAAGTAAGATTTAAGCTATATACAGCCATAACAACAATACAGCTTTGCTAAAGTAAGACAAAAATTTGGTCAGAAGCCACTCAGCATTTTATCATAGTTTATTTTTTCAGTTACTTTTTTTTCCCCCTGTGGAATTTAATTCTATATTAAAGGAACTGAACCAACT